>JAQPPZ010000157.1:2500000-5000000 GCA_028583015.1 Wollemia nobilis
AGGCAACATGACTTTTGCTTGACCAAATTTTATATCCAAAAGATAGAATGGTCTCTAACATGATATGCAACTATGGCTGAAAATGAAATGTTATGGTTTTCAATGAGATGTATGCACATGAAATGCAATGTTTTTGAATGAGATGTATGCAACTAACAATGAAATGCAAATTCTTTTTATTTTATTTGTTTTTTTTTTTTTTTTTTTTTTTTTTTTTTGTTGTACAAGCCATGTATATATGTACATATAAAATTCAAACTATGCGTAGAATGCCCTCAAGTGTATAACATTAAGTGGTTCGGGTTCTTCCTCTCCCTCTAAACTGGCAAGTCTATAAGTTCCATTACCCACTCTTTCGGTGACCATATATGGACCTAACCAATTAGCCGCGAATTTATCTCGAAGATGCGGCAATGCATTGGTGTTTTGTTGATTCTCTTTAAGGACAAGATCCCCTACTTGAAATTCTCTTAGATGAACTTTGGCATTGTAAGCACGTTTCAATCGGTCTTGATAAACTCGCAAATGCTCTAAAGCATTGATTCATTTTTCATCTATGAGTGTGAGTTGATCAAGACGTGCTTGTCTAGCGGTATCATCATCGATAAATTCCTGCAAAGAAATTCGCAAGGAAGGGATCTCGAGCTCAAGAGGCATGATTGCTTCGACTCCATAGACCAATGAAAATGGCGTTGCCCCAATGGGAGTTTCGATGCTTGTTACAGTAAGCCCATAATGCTAAGGGGATTTGTGTATGCCAATCTTTATGATTTTCTTTAACAAGTTTCTTAAGAATAGCAATTATGGTCTTATTGGAAGCTTCGGCTTGTCCATTGGCTTGTGGGTAGTAAGGAGTTGAGAAACTATGTTGGATATTATACTTTTCGCAAAGAGCTCGAACATCCTTATTCTTAAAAGACTTGCCGTTATCAGAAATAATTTTAGAGGGAATACCAAAACGACAAATGATATGGTGAAGTATAAACTCCACAATTCTAGGACTTGTCGTACTGGTTAGAGGAATAGCTTCAACCCACTTTGTGAAGTATTCAATGGGTTGTAATGATGAAAGTATCGTTGTCTCGAAGAGGCGGGTGAAATCTTGCCAATTAAATCGAGACCCCATTGTGAGAAGGGCCAAAGGCTTTGGATGGGTCTGTAAAACTTGTGATGGTATATGGGTTAAATTAGCGTGTTCTTGACACTTTTTACATTGTTTAACATATTTGCAACAATCTTGTTCCATAGTGGGCCAATAATACCCCATACGTAAAATACGCTTCGCAATGGCCATTCCACTAAAATGACCACCACAAGTACCATCATGGGCTTCGACAATAGCTCTATGTGTTTCACTCGCTTCTAGACAGTGGAGGAGTACTCCATCATATCCACGTTTATACAACACATCCCCCAAAAGAACAAAACGAGCTGCCTTTTGCTTAAAACAGACGGCGGGCGAGTTCGAGACAAATCGGATGGGAGTGTTCCAAACTTGAGGAAGGCTACTATCTCACTAGACCAAGGCTCATATGGATCCGAATGGATAAAGCAAACATCTTTTTCATCCTTAGACTCAGCACGGACAATTGCAGACTTAGAGATTGTGGAAATGATTAGGGGCTGTACCTCTCCAAGGGAGTCCTTTGGAATCAATGATCCAAGAGAGGCCATGGCATCCGCAAATCTATTAGTCGAACGAGGCAAACTAGTGATCTCATACCAATCAAACTTAGAGAGCAACTTCATTGCTACATCATGATAAAGCTTAATGGTAGGTTCTTTGGCTTGGTATTCTCCTGTAATTTGTTTAACCACGAGTTGAGAATCCCCAAATATCCGAATACGCTTAATGCTCATAGCTATGGCTGATTGAAGACCTAAAATTAAGGCTTCATACTCTGTTGTATTATTGGTGCATTGGAAGTCTAGTTTGAATGATAAAGGGATGGGAATCCCTTGAGGTGTATGAAACACAACTCCGAGCGCCTTGACCTTTCGCGCACTTAGAGCCATCAAAAAATAGCGTGATGTCAACATCTTCCTCCGGAATGATGTCCTCTTCTTGTTCAGTGATAGCAAATACCGAATCATCTGGGAGCTCAATAATCAAAGGATGATCACTAGGTAGTGGAGCTTTCGCAAGTTGATCGGCTATAACTTGACCTTTAACAGATTTTTGGCTAATGAATTCAAGATCGAATTCGGTAAGCAACATTATCCATTTAGCGGTACGAGTGTTATTATAAGTGCGAGACATCATATAACGCAGAGGGTTTTCTCTAGCTATGACATATGTTGTATGGCTAAGCATATAATGACGAAGTTTCTTAGTGGCAAAAACCACTTCTAAGCACAACTTTTCCACATAAGCATATCGGGTTTCATAGCTTACCAATGTTCGACTAATATAATAGACGGCTTGCTCACGATTTTGTTCATTCTTTTGTGCAAGCATTGTCCCTAAGGCAAAGTCCGTTCCTTGAGATATAAATATTGAAAGGGACCCCTGGACGAGGCGGAGCTAAGACTGGCGGAGACGCTAAGTACTGCTTGATGTCATCAAAGGCTTTATGACACTCATATGTCCATGAAAATTGTACCCCCTTTTGTAGTAGGTGGCAAAATGGCCTACATTTATCGAGAAAGTTGTGCAATAAAGCGACGGATTGAATTAATCTTTCCTTGCAAACTACGCAACTCCTTCAAATTAGTTGGGGGACACATTTCCATAATGGCTTTGACCTTGTTTGGGTCCACCTCAATACCTCGTTTAGAGATAATAAAACCTAGGAGTTTGCATGAGGTAACACCAAAGACACATTTCTTAGGGTTCAACCTTACTTTATGCTCTAGAAGTCTATCAAAAACTTTTTCCAATACATCAAAATGCTCTTGTCGAGTTTTAGATTTTGCCAATAAATCATCCACATAATCTTCGATAATCTTATGCATATAATCATGGAAAATATAAGTCATGGCTCGTTGATAGGTTGCACCTGCGTTCTTAAGGCCAAAGGGCATCACCCTGTAACAAAAAGTTCCCCAAGGTGTGGTAAATGTTGTTTTGTGTTGATCTTCAGGGTTTATTCGAATCAGGTTGTATCCTAAAAATCCATCCATGAACGAAAGCATTTCATGACCAAGCACGAGTGTCGACAAGAGTATCAATGTTTGGAAGAGGAAAGTCATCCTTAGGACACGCTTTATTTAGATCTCGAAAATCGGTGCAAACACGTATTCCCCCGTTAGGCTTGCGAACGGGTACCATGTTAGAAAGCCACTCAGGATAATCAATCGGGACGACAAATTTAACATCCAAAAGTTTTTGAATCTCCGATTTAACTATGAGGGCCACGGTAGGATGCATTTTCCTAAGTTTTTGTTTGACGAGGTTTAGCATCTTTTTGTAAGGTGAGGTTATGGACAACCAAATTAGGGTCTAGGCCTGGCATGTCTTTGTAAGACCATGCAAATATCTCCTTCTTCCGCTTGAGTAGAGCAATCATTTGCTCTTGTTCCTCTCGATGATAGACTTTTAGCCAGTTTCACAATTTGGGTGCCATCTTGGTCTGGACTAAGGTCTACATCGATAGTTTCTTCAATAGACATGTGGGAACCTTCCTCAAGCTGATGGGGAGTAGGGATCGGATTTATGTCATCTAAAATGTCATCAAGCTCCTGTGCCTTGCTCTCGTCTATGTCTCGCTGGAAGACCTCTCGGCTTAGAAGATGAAGGTGAATGTGGAGGTGAAGGAGGAATGTAGTTGGCGGAAGCCCTTAACAATTCCTCGGAAAGGATGAACTCTGAAATAGATGGAGGAGATGAAATCCGATCCATGTCAATCGAGTTTGGGTTGATCGGGATTGGCTTATCCGGATCATATGGATTATGGAGCGGGGTGAATAAGTCTTCAAAATTCATTGTCGACTTATGAAAGAAAGGATGGGCGGAATGGAAGGGAAAACCGGTGAAGACCTCGGAAGACCTGAAATGCAAAACAACATAGTTTTTCAGTTTTTTTTTTTTTTTGTAGTTTGAGTTTTTTTTTTTTTTTGTAGTGGTGAAAACCACTATTACACACATACATAAAGCAATAAAGTATTTTTATATATTTTGATTTTTTTTTTTTTTTTTTGGGAATTTTCTGATTTTTTTTTTTTTTTTGGTAGTGGTGAAAACCACTATTTTAGTATATACATATAATACAGGTTTGGATTATGGCTTATGGATGTGGCGGAGGGGGTGGTTCACCTCGTTCTTGTGGAAGAAGCAAGCGAAAGATGGCCTCTTGGAGAGGGAACAATTGGAGATAAAACTCGTCTTGTTCGGTGAGGGGAACAATGGGCGCCGACTCTTCTTCGGATTCATCACCATTTGACATGACGTCAAATTCTTCATAGGCTTCATCTTCGGATTCGTCGGGGTGGAGGATTTCTTCTTACGAATTAAGATTAATGCTTTGAAAAGCTTGTTCAAAAGAAGAAAGGGATGGAAGTGGTTGGTAGCCCAGACCAAAACGCTCAGTGGGTCTCTGGTATGGCATATCGATGCGTTCAGTTACCCCTTGCTCGTATCGACCTAGGCCAAATTGTTGCCAATTATGTCTGTGGAAATAGCGAGAGGGAAAACCCTCCATCCTTTCGATATTGGTAGGGACTGGATGCTTGGGTTCTAGTATGGTGGTAGGACTAGAAGATGACTCTATTCCCCCATATACAAAATTAATGGAATTTGGCATAGAACCCATGTTATAAACCGATCCAATGGATAAATGTTGGTCATGTGGACGACCAAAATCTTTAACTTTTTGCACATTGAACGGTGTGATGTGGACATCTTGGATGGCATACTCACCAATACCTGCATCAGTGAGATGGACCTTGACTTGGGAGGGAGATGGACTAGATGATGGAATAGAAGAATGTGGGATAGAAGAATTGGAAGGATTTGGTTGGGTTGATGCTTCATTGACTTGTGAAACATCAGTTGGTGATGGTTGGGAAGATGGAGGAATAATAGGTGATGTTGAAGAAGGTGTAGAAGAAGGGGGTAATGACGTGGAAAGAGATGATTGGTCATGGCCACATGTGCATGTGGTCAGTGATGAAGAAGAAGGAAGATTAGGAGATGAAGAAAGTGGTGAATGAGATGGAATAGCGGAAGAGGAAGATGGTTGCGATATGATGGGTAGCTCCTCGGGAATGGGAGCTTTAGAAGAAGATGGTATAGAAGAAGTAGATGGGGTCAAGAAAAGATGAGTGGATGGCAACACAATCTCATAAGGATTTGAGACATAGTTGCAATGTTTGAAGGGTTCAGTGTCAGCAGGTACACAATGAACCTGTCCCTCATATACATACTTCAGACATCCATTCAAGAGAGTCTTAATTGACATCGATTCCTCAATAAATATCATTACAACATCGGCGTTGAGTCATCTAGAGTTGTCGCCATCCCTTATCACCAAGTCGACTTTTACTCTTAAAGCATTCAATGATGCTTTATCTTCCACGGTTGGCACGGTTATCTTGCCCATTGAGGTATGGGCCCAAACTTTGCATACCTTGTTTCACATCTTGGAAGGGTCCATGGCATACAATGTATTGCTTGGACGACCTTGGCTTAGGGAGATGAGATGTGTCCCATTGTTTAGGCATCACATTGTGTTGCCTGATCCTCCATCCTCCTCTGTCTCTAGGCGTAGTGAGTCTAGGCACACCACTAGATCTAGGGCTCCTACTAGGTCTCAGGGGTCCTCTTTTGATGGTTAGCTTAGTGCTTAGATGCACTCTTTATGAGCCTTGGTGCTCTATTGTATATTGTAGCCTTTTGGCATTCATTGTACAGTTTGTCCTTTATACATATATATATATACATGGTTTTTATTTATTTGGTGTTTTACTCTCTTTTGTGTGAATGCTTATGTTTTTGTGATGCATGTTTTTATATGTTTTAATGTTTTTGATGCATATGTGATGGAATGGAATGCAAACTTATAGATGATTAATGCGAGACTAAGTATATAACATACAAATCTATGGATGATTAATGCAAGACTAAGTAAATGATATGTAAATCTATGGATGATTAATGCAAGACTAAGTAAATGAAATATGCACTAAGAAGCACTCATACTTTTAGATAGTTAGATTTAGCGAACTGTTATCATAATTGTTTAATCAGGGGCACCGAACTTGGTGGCTTGTGAATGGATGACGTATGGAATGACATGAATATGGAAGAAGATATGGAGGATGATATGGAAGAAGATATGGAGGAAGACTGTTTTACAAAGACTCAAACATGCTAGTGGTATCAAACAAACTTACTAACACTGCCTAATTCAACTAGGACCAAATGTGTGTGCATGCGAGTTCATTAACCAAATCAGAAGCATGGTAGTGACTCTAGGCAATCAAAAACCTGTGTGTGTGCAATTGTGTTCATTAACCTCATCTTGCATAAATTAGGTAACCTTGTTATGGAGAAGACCCCGAAGCTAGTTTGTCCGTATGAGCATTTAGAGGTCTCTTTTTGAGGAGAGACATGTTGCCACGCAATGAGTATACTCCACTGCCAGTCAAGCGTCTATAGCCCCGGTGAAGGTTAACTCCATAGTCCATGTTGTTTTTGACCTTTGTAAGCCTTTGGGATGACTACCTCCTCATCCCTGGAATGATAGGGGAGAATCGGTGTCGTGCCTCTAACACCCTAAGCTGCAAAACAACAAAACAAAAATTTGTTACAAATTTTTCCAAAAAAAAAAAAAAACACATAATAAGTACTTGCTTAAATGAACAAATACCTCAGCTGGCTGCACTGGCGCGTCCGCTCCCATCTCTGCCATAGTTTCCGCGTGCTTCACTCTCCCACACAACCTTTCACTCCACTTCACTCCACTCCCTCAAACACACTTCTCTTAAGCTCGAACACACAAATGAGCGAAATTCTCGTTGAAACTATTTAAATAGCTAATTTTGGTGCCCTGAAATGCAGTAGGGCGTTTCATGGCGGATTCAGACGCAGTTCTGCGTCTGCAAATCACCTAAACACCGACGGGCGTCTTTGCCAACCACAAACGCAGACCGGCGTTTGGTGTCAGTATTGAATAAAGGAACAAAACTTACAAAATTGAAGCTTACCTCCTCCAAATTTCATCAAATTGCATTCATCCATTCTTCTTATCATAATAAAACATTTTGTGAAGATTACAACAGTTTTGGACACAAATTTTGTCATTTCGCTCAAAAAGCGCATCATTCATCATTGTTTTACAAATTGGGTTAAAAATATTCAAAACCTTCACAAAATTAACCACATCCATCAATTCTTCTGATCTATCGTCAATTTCATTCTTCGTTCATCATGCATATTTTTGCCAAATCAAATTAAAGTAAACCTCGTATCTAGTGGTATATTCTATCACCTTGGCGATTGCAGCGATTTGAATCAATGCAATTCGGTAAGAGGATTAAACCACCATAAGGACACTTACCATTTATCATCATCAATTATTTCACTGTTTGAAAATTGAAAATCAATTTTGGGTATTCTACTTTTCAAGTGACCTCATACCAAGATTAATTTGCTCAACAGTTGTCATTGATGGCCTCGTTCATGGGGCCTTAAACATGGACAATCTTTCATATCGTCATTATTTTAAGTCTTGCTAGAGATTGTGGCTACCTAGGTTGATTGGTTCCGACCCGAGGAATTATCCATACAGTCACTAGGAGCATCTCTGAGTTCTGGACTCTTTCATGCATCTTTCATCTCTCCATATCAATGGCGCCAACAAGGCAATTTCATCAACGAGTATGGATTCACACACGGGAGTTGGGGCATCCGTTATCAATTTCTAATTTTCCTATAGTGGAATTCATCTTACATGATCATGGAATTTACAGTTTGGAAAAAATCCCTTTATAACCATTGGGGCGGAAAACGGTCCATCTTTCACATCACTCATATCGTCTTCAATCATATTCTTTTCTAGTTTGTACACCAACCCCTTTTCTGTTGGGACATAAACAGATGGTTCATACACCAACCCCTTTTTTTCATCGTTGGGGCAAAAACGGTTCATTATCTTCCGAATTTCTTCCAATTGGCTTGTGAGAACCATTCTCGCTCGCCAATTAAGGGGGTAAGCTGAAAATTTTTAAATATTCTTTTATTCTTTGGTCTTCAAAGTTGTGCTTTAGTCTTGAGAGAGAGTTGTGTCTGATCCAGCTTTTCAGGTGTCTTAAGTTTTTGTGCTACATTATGTCTTCACACAAAGCAGCTCAAAAAGGGGCATCTGTAGACACCAAAATCTAGCCACTTATACCTTCTTGCCAGCCACGTGTCAGTCATCCACACTTTCCCACCATTATTTGGCCCAATTTCACTTTTCCCGCCATTTTTCATCCCCAACTTTATTTAAATTAATATTTATATATATTTTTTAATATTTTAATATATTTTATAAAAAAAAAATATATATATATATATATATATATATATATATAAATAAAGTTTAAGTGATTTAATCTGAGCCGTCCATCCTTCATTTAATCTCATCCGTCCATCCATCTTAATCTGTTTCACAACCTAGATTTATTCTCTACCCTTGGATCCACTTTAATCTTAGCCACACGTTCAAAGTGTCGTTAAAACCCTAAAGTGTGCCCTAAGAGTAGATTATAAATTGAGTCACCTTGATGGCTCAAACCCTATCTATCTCTTGGGCTAAACCTACTTATCTTCCCTATCTAAGTCTAGAGTTGGCTATTGATGTTAATCCTGAGTCTTCTGAGTCTTCTACGGCCCTAAGTCTGAACTAAACCCTTTTGCCACATCCATCACCGTCGCCTGGTCTCGTCGCGTTAACAAGAAAAGGTATAGATTCGTCTAAAGCAAGTAATCTTTATTTATGTATTAATCTGCTATTGAATTCTGCATTCTGTTTATTTTTATTTCATAAATCTAGGGTTTTAGACTGTTTCTGAGGGCTCACACAGTGGAGCCCTCTTATTAGTTTCTAACTCTTTGATAATTTTAATGTGTGCAGGATTCTAGTGGTAGATCCGATTTGTTGATAGCAGTTGCTTAAGCCTGGAGTGGTCTGAGCCAAAGGATACAACGAAGCCCACTCATTCTGTTGAGGTTAAAGATAAATTCTTCAGAGACGCCACCACATTGTGCCAGCTAGGGTTTCGGATAACCCTAGCACAAATTGTAACTTTGTATCACGAAAAGGGTTACTGGCCCTGTTGTACTTAAAAGGAGTTTCTAAACTCCATTGATTAATAAAAATCATTCATTTTGTACAACTGTTTTGCATTTCTTTATTGTGATTTCTTTATTTCTGTTTTTAGATGCACTCTTTATGAGCCTTGGTGCTCTATTGTATATTGTAGCCTTTTGGCATTCATTGTACAGTTTGTCCTTTATACATATATATATATATATATACATGGCTTTTATTTATTTGGTGTTTTACTCTCTTTTGTGTGAATGCCTATGTTTTTGTGATGCATGTTTTTATATGTTTTAATGTTTTTGATGCATATGTGATGGAATGGAATGCAAACTTATAGATGATTAATGCGAGACTAAGTATATAACATACAAATCTATGGATGATTAATGCAAGACTAAGTAAATGATATGTAAATCTATGGATGATTAATGCAAGACTAAGTAAATGAAATATGCACTAAGAAGCACTCATACTTTTAGATAGTTAGATTTAGCGAATTGTTATCATAATTGTTTAATCAGGGGCACCGAACTTGGTGGCTTGTGAATGGATGACATATGGAATGACATGAATATGGAAGAAGATATGGAGGGTGATATGGAGGTTGATAATCCAGCCACTTATACCTTCCTGCTAGCCACATGTCAGTCATCCATCCTTCCTGCCATTATTTTGCCCAAATCCAATTTCACTTTTCCCGCCATTTTTCATCCCCAAATTTATTTAAATTAATATTTATATATATATATATATATATATATATATTTTAATATATTTTAATATATATATAAATAAAGTTTAAGTGATTTAATCTGAGCCGTCCATCCTTCATTTAATCTCATCCGTCCATCCATCTTAATCCGTTTCACAACCTAGATTTATTCTCTACCCTTGGATCCACTTTAATCTTAGCCACACGTTCAAAGTGTCGTTAAAACCCTAAAGTGTGCCCTAAGAGTAGATTATAAATTGAGTCACCTTGATGGCTCAAACGCTATCGATCTCTTCGGCTAAACCTACTTATCTTCCCTATCTAAGTCTGGAGTTTGTAGATTAAAGATACAACGCCAAACAGAAATAAAGAAATCACAATAAAGGAATGCAGAACAGTTGTACAAAATGAATGATTTTTATTAATCAATGGAGTTTAGAAACTCCTTTTAAGTACAACAGGGCCTGTAACCCTTTTTGTGATACAAAGTTACAATTTGTGCTAGGGTTCTCCGAAACCCTAGCTAGCACAATGTGGTGGCGTCTCCGAAGAATGTATCCTTAACCTCAATAGAATGAGTGGGCTTCGTTGTATCCTTTGGCTCGGACCACTCCAGCTTAAGCAGCTGCTATCAACAAATCAGATCTACCACTAGAATCCTACACACATTAAAATTATCAAAGAGTTAGAAACTAATAAGAGGGCTCCACTGTGTGAGCCCTCAAAAACAGTCTAAAACCCTAGATTTATGAAATAAAAAATAAACAGAATGCGAGAATTCAACGACAGATTAATACATAAAGAAAGATTACTTGCTTTAGACGAATCTATACCTTTTCCTGTTAACGCGGCGAGACCAGGCGGCGGCGATGGATGCGGCGAAAGGGTTTAGTTCAGACTTAGGGCCGTAGAAGACTCAGAAGACTCAGGATTAACAACAATAGCCAACTCCAAACTTAGATAGGGAAGATAAGTAGGTTTAGCCCAAGAGATAGATAGGGTTTGAGCCATCAAGGTGACTCAATTTATAATCTACTCTTAGGGCACACTTTAGGGTTTTAACGACACTTTGAACGTGTGGCTAAGATTAAAGTGGAACGTGTGGCTAAGATTAAATGAAGGATGGACGGCTCAGATTAAATCACTTAAACTTTATTTATATATATATTAAAATATATTAAAATATTAAAATATATATATAAATATTAATTTAAATAAATTTGGGGATGAAAAATGGCGAGAAAAGTGAAATTGGGCCAAATAATGGTGGGAAAGTGTGGATTTGGGCCAAATAATGGTGGGAAGGATGGATGACTGACACGTGGCTGGCATGAAGGTATAGATGACTTACAAGTGGCTAGATTTTGGTGTCTACAATTTGATATCATAGTATTATAAAGATATTGTATTTTAAGCTACAAACTTCTTATAATGGTAAGGGCTTTGGCCTCTCCGTGAGAGGTCCAAGGTTCAAACACCATTGAATATGAGGGGTTTGAATATGTGTAAACTCATTGAAAAAACAAAGATATTATTTTTTCAATATGCTTTGTAACTTTTTGATGGGGGACCGAAAAGTCAAACACACGTGAATTCCAAAAAAAAAAATTCTTGCATTAATCTGATATCATTTACAATCACCAGAGAAACAGCCCGCAGGCTTACAATAACCAGAGCTTGTCTGGTATTTTCCTGCACACTCTCTCTCTCTCCTCAACCTTCCAATCCACCACCGCATCTATTACAATTTCTCGAGTTTTTATCGAGGTCTCGGCCCTCTATGTCATTAATCACCCTTCTGGAAAATACATTAAATAAAACCTGCCAAAATCGGCTTCCCCCGTCGAATCTTAAATTTTCCTTCCGTAATTGGCCAACTCCCTGACCCGCCATGAAAGCACGCATTTAATAGGTCCTTGACCTGCAACCGTCGCTTTGTCAGAATATTTATCTGTGATCGCTATCTCTTTTCCCGTGCGCAGGGCCGTCCACGTGTCCATTTTTTATTTGCCTTCAACCGGTCGTGATATCGTGACATGTCGCGATATCACGACCATTTCCACCTATGAGCCCCTTGTCTCGGTTTGTGTCGTGATATCACGACATGTCGCGATATCGCGACCATTTTCGCCTTTGTCTCGGTCTCCTTTTGTTGTCACGACATCGCGACGTCGCGATATCGCGACCGTTTTTTGCCTTGCTTTAGTTCCTCTCCGCCTTCGCCTTCTGGTCCAACTTTCGCCTTCGCCTTTGTTTCTAACTGCATTGCGACGTCGCGATATCGCGACAAAAACTGTTGCCTTTGCCTTTGTCATTTGGACGTCGCGACGTCGCGATATCGCGATGAAAACTGCTGCCTTTGCCTTTGTCATTTGGACGTCGCGATATCGCAATGAAAACTGCTGCCTTCACCTTTGTCCTTTGGACGTCGTGATATTGCGTCGTCGTGATATCGCGACGAAACACCCTTCGTGCCTCAGCTTCTAGAAAACGTCGCGGTATCGTGACAAAAACTCTGACTTGCCTTAATTTCCTTTAGATGCCACGATTTCGCGACAAAACCTTTGCCTTGGTAAAGAATAGAAATAAAAAAAAATACATAACACTTAGAAAAGTTTCGGTTGATGCGAGGTTGCTCTGTTGCCGCCGTCGCGATATCGCGACAAAAACTGCTGCCTTTGCCTTTGTCATTTGGATGTCGCGATATCGCGACGAAAACTGCTGCCTTCGCCTTTGTCCTTTGGACGTCGTAATATCACGATATCGCGATGAAAACTGCTGCCTTCGCCTTTGTCCTTTGGACGTCGCGATATCGCGACGAAACACCCTCCGTGCCTCAGCTTCCAGAAAACGTCGCGACGTCGCGATATCATGACAAAAACTCTGACTTGCCTTAATTTCCTTTAGATGCCGCGATTTCACGACAAAACCTTTGCCTTGGTAAAGAATAAAAATAAAACAAAATACATAACACTTAGAAAAGTTTCGGTTGATGCGAGGTTGCTCTGTTGCCGTCGGATGCTCCTGCATCACTTTTTTTTTTTTAAATCGATTATATAATATGAAAATCAAATATGTAGTGCATCAATGACCATAAGTTTCCTCCTTGAGGAAATGACCATTGCGTTGATGACTGTGTAAAGTGTTTACTTTTAACTATAAAATATATGTTACACATTAAGTTTCAAACTTCATTATTTTTTTTATTGGGATTCGAGGTAATGTGATAAACCCATATGACTGTGTAAAGTGTTTACTTTTAACTATAAAATATATGTTACACATTAAGTTTCAAGATTCATTATTTATTTTTATTGGGATTCGAGGTAATGTGATAAACCCATATGACTGACACATAGGGTTGAGTAGTTCCCTCCCAACCATAATCCCTTGCAAGGTCGAGAGCTACACTTATTAATACGAGATTAACACACAACCACATACATTGCAGTTTGAACCTTAAACCTCCATTTATAAGTGTGTGTGGCACTGTGTATTGCATTAATGACCATATGTTTCCTCCCTGAAAGTTGGAGGAAATGACCATTGCGTTGATGCATGTGTAAAGTGTTTACTTTTAACTTTAAAATATATGTTACACATTAAGTTTTAAACTTGATTATTATTTTTTTGTTGGGATTTGAGGTAATGTGATAAACCCATATGACTGACGCATAGGGTTGAGCGGTTCCCTCCCAACCATGATCCCTTGCAAGGTCGAGAGCTACACTTATTAATAGGAAATTAACACACAACCACATACATCACAGTTTGAACCTTAAACTTCTATTTATAAGTTTGTGTGATATTGTGTGTTTTTTTTGGATACATAGGGGAGTTGGTTACATCCACATTTTTTAGTAACTGTTAAGTGCAGGGTTCAAACCACATGGGTTGCTCCCAACAAGCCCATACCACCTTGTTGTTGATGACCCAACATGAGGGGGACCACCTGTTAAATGCAGGGTTCAAACCATAAGGATTGCTCCCAACAAGCCTATACCACCTTGTTGTTGATGATCCAACCTAAAGAAGACCCTCAGTCACTCGAGATTTATACCTTCATCATCGATCTGGCATACACTCAAAGGATTCAGATTAGACTACTACCTTTGCAACAGGTATGCCCCCAAGGTTTGAACCTAGGTCTCTTCTTGGTAAGTGTCTGGCCATACAGACAATTACCAATCCACCTAACCTTTGGGGACGTGGTAGTGTGTGTTAATCCTCTATTGATAACTTTAGTTATCAACCTAAACCTGTTTAAAATCATTGAAAAAAATAAATATATTGTTTTTTCAATATGTTTTGTAATTTTTTTTTAAAATTGATTATATAAGATTAAAATCAAATATGTATTATCCACATAAGGTACCTCACTGGCAAGTTCCCCAATCCTCTAAAAGAGGTCCAGGGTTCAAGCCTGACAGCCTGCGTCGGATAAAAAAAAAATCTTGGCTAACTTGAGGGGTTCACCCAAATGGGACAGGCCCTATGAAATGAAAATTCTTGGCCTCCAAGGGATACGAGGAATGATCTTCCTTAACAAAGGTTTTACTCGCAAGGGCTAGATAGATTGGTAAGTGCTAGTCTGGTTGGGCACTTACCAAGAAGAGACCTAGGTTCAAACCTTGGGGGAAACTTGTTGCAAAGGTAGTAGTCTAATCTGAATCCTTTGAGTGCATGCTAGACTGATGATGACGATACGAAAATCGTGATCCTTTTCACGTCAGGCTAAACAATAAGGTGAAATAAGTTTGGTGGATGCAACTCTTGTGGTTTGAACCCTGTGCTTGCCAACTACTAAAAATAGTGTGGTTGTAACCAACTCTCCTATCAAGCAAAAAAAATCAAATATGCATTGCATCATGACCATATGTTTCCTCTTTGAAATTTAGAGGAACATGACCATTGAGTTGATGCCTTTGTAAAATGTTTTTGAGTTGAAAGTTACTTTGAACTTTAAAGTATATGTTACACATTATGTTACACATCAAGTTTCAACCTTGACTAAATTTTTTATTTTACCCATACGACCGACACATAGGACCGAGTAGTCCCTTCCCATCCATGACCCTTTGTAAGGCTGAGAGCTACACTTATTATTAGGGGATTAACACATAACCACACACACACCAACACACCACAATTTGAACCTTAAACCTCCATTTAACCACACACACCACGACTTGAACCTTAAACCTCTATTGAACCACACACGTTAAGGTTTGAACTTTAAACCTCCATTGATAAGTGTGTGTGGTGTTGTGTGTTAATCCTCTGTTGTTAAGTTTAGCTCTCAACCTTACAAGGGGTCATGGTTGAGAGGGGACTGCTCAATCGTAGCTGTTGATAGTAGAGGTTTCTCACACTAACCTACTAAAAATATAAATATCATTTTAATTAAAAAAATTATTTATTAAATAATTTTTCTAATTTTATTTTTTTGGAAAAATACTTCTTATAAATTCATAAATGAAAAACCAAAGTACAATAAATTATGCAAGTCTATACAACATCAGTAAACATTTTGACTTGCATTAATAAAAAATTCCTTTCAAATCTTTTAACAGTTCCATTCTAAACATTCTGACCTGATTTGAAATACAACTCATAGCTTTACTTACAGTGCTAGTAACAGAAATGGAACCTACACTAAAAATAAGAGAGCACCTGTCCTAGATAGCAAACAAAATAGAACCCTCACCACTTGTGAGATCCTCACCAGATGAGGTGGACAACCGTTAACATTTCTAAGAAGTGCAATACTCCACCAAAGGTGTCCCCAAAAAAGGGGCAATATCTCCATCCATTCCTTTTCATACTACTTTGGCACAAAAACAATCCCAAAAAATATGTTTTATTGTTTCCTTTTTACCATAAACCACACAACAACCAGAAGTGAAATTCATTTTTGCCAACCTGGCTTTGCAGGGTAGGCGATGGAAGGTTAATGACCAAGCAAAAACCTTAAGTTGAGCAGACATTATGAAATACCAAATTTTAGATAATCGTTTTTTCCATTTTTTGTAGGTGACATTCCATTTGTGATTCAATACAATATCTATAGGGGCCTTAATCAACAAAGCCTCATAAAACTTAGTAGAGTTAAATTGCAACATAGGACAACCAAACTTCCACCTCCAATCTCTCGAGACAGGTCTTGGCAATCCTCTATTCAGTTTGTAAAGCTGATCAGATGACAAAAGAGAGTGAATATGGATAATAGCATCTTTATCAGAGTACCAGAACTTGTACTTAAAAACCAAATCAAACCAAGAGGACCAATCACCAGTGTCAACATTTCATAAATTTGTGTAACATCCAACCCCTTTTTTACCAACTGCTTATAACAGAGTTTTGGCGAAGCATACTTCCCACTTTCTTTCCATAACCAAATTGACCTATAAGGAAGCACCCAACCTCTCCTACCATAAAAATAAAAATTTAATCTTAAAGTTATAAAGATTCAATTAATAATCTTTAAAGTTAAAAAGATTCAATTAATATATGATTGCATATATTAATTTATTACATTTTTTATTTTTATTTGTATGAGTTAATAACTTTATATAATTGGTTATATTTTTATTTTTTAAGATTTGAACCTTGGTCTCCTCCTAGGTGCCAATCCCATGGGCGTGCCCATGCATAGATAGTAGTCCAATCCGACTCCTCTGCGTGTTGTATCTGACTAATGATGACGATCTGTTTCTTGCTTGTCCGACGGTGCCCTTCATGCCACGTGTTAAAGCAAACTAACGAAGATAATACGAACCTTATACGTCGGCGGTCCCCATCTCACGCCGGGTTACCATTAACAAGACGATGGGTGTGTTGGAACCCTACCAACTTCGTCACTAAAAATTGTGATTGTAACCAATTCATCTATGTAACAAAAAAAAAAATTTATACAGATTTTTATAAGAATTGAATCCCTTCTTACTCAGTTTTAAACTTGAATTTTTGAATTAAAACCTAAAGACTTACCACTACAACATCCTTAGTTATCTTTTAAAAAAAATAATTAATTAGTATTAACTCCTATATTTTTTACATGTTAATTAAATAGTATTAACTCCTATATTTTTTACATGTTAATTAAATAGTATTAACTCTTATATTATTTTAAAAGTTAATAAATGTTTTTTATATAGGGAATCGGCAACACTTTTGCACATTTTGTTTGTTGCATAGGGGTATTGGTAACACCTTTTAGTTATAGAGGAAGAGATAGACAAAGCTAACCAGTAAATACTTTGGCCAGATTTTGTTTGTTGCATAGGGGTATTGGTAACACCTTTTAGTTATAGAGGAAGAGATAGACAAAGCTAACCAGTAAACACTTTGGCTACTATCAACTGGTCTAACAGTCGACCGCTATCAACTGACCTTTCTCTTCTAAATATGTAGGGGAATATATAGTAATTTAAACGTATGCTATTCCAAAAGAGAGCACAAAGCTTGTCCGTCAGTAAAATTTATGAACACATTATTTCAAACACCGGTTTGCCTTTCGGAGAAAGGTTTCCAGAGTTGTTATGTCAAGCGGACGGATTAGAGATATTGCGCCGTAACTGATACTTTCTCTGATACTTCACCCGTACACGCTGCCTGTCACTCACACGCACTGTCCCACTGCCAATCCATGGCCATGTCCATTGCTTCTCTCTGTCTGTCTGCCTACGCTACCCTCTTTACGGTCAGCGGATTACACAGCACCTACTTTGAAATGCGTACAATACATTACCAATCACCTTGCCTACATTCCTCTCCTACCATGGCAGCAGGGCGGGTACCACATTATCGCCTAGACCCACACTAGCGGTTATTCTTGCCCCACGGGTGCCCTTTGCTCAATGCTTAGCTACTTCAGACTGTGACTGTCAGCGTAGCCTGCCTGATATTTCATAGGGAGGGAGGCTGATTCTCAGTCCTGAGTCCTGACTGCAACGAGAAGCAGCAGGATCAGGATCAGCAGAGCATCCGTCATGTCACATCACTGCCTCTTTTTGCACGCTTCAAGGGTCCGGTGGCCTTCTTGGCATCAGCGATGGCAAGGGATAGAAGAGGAAGACTCAGCGTGGAACGCAGAGAATATCATTTTCCCGTATTGTCCCAAAAAAATGAACTCATTTTTACTGTCCTTTGCCTGGTCCGATCCAATAGTGGTGCTGAGGTGAGGAAAGAGGCGAGCAGAAGAAGATTCGTATATTAATGGAGTCAGGAGGGTTAGGAATAGGCATGAACATCTCTCTTGAGGAATACTCCTCCTCCTCCTCCGCCCACAATAATGTGTGGATGGACCCGAGGATATGGAGCATGCTGCCGCAGAAGCTGATAGAGCGTGTTCTGGCGTTGCTGCCGCTGGCGAGCTTCTACCGGCTGCGGGCGGTGTGCAAACAGTGGTACCGTCTCAAGTTTTCCGACAGCTTTCTTGAAGTGTGCGGGCAGGTATCGCCGGCCCGGCCCTGGTTCCTGCTCTTCCGCAAGGGAATTTGGACGGAGGGTTTCCTCTACGACCCCTTCTCGCGGACCTGGTTCAGGATCTCTCTCCAATTCCTGCCGCCGCGCTTCGCCGTCGCCGCCTCCGCCGGCGGCCTGCTCTGCTGCGTCCCCGAGGAGCCCGGCTGCAAAAGCCCCATCATCTGCAACCCTTTGACGGAGAATCTCACCTTGCTGCCCGCCACGGTCAAGGAGCGGTTCGTTCCCTCCGTGGGGCTCGTCGTGACCAATGGCACAAAACCTTACAAGCTCGTCGTCGCCGGCGACGACCTGATTTCGCCCTTCGCCGTAAAGAACCTGACCACGGAGATTTACGACTCCGGCTGCCCCTTCTGGCGCATGGCCGGGCCGCTGCCCCGGCTCTGCAGCCTGGAATCCGGCAGGATGACTTATTCCGACGGGTTTCTGTACTGTATGAATTATAGCCCCTTCAGCGTCCTGGCCTACGACATGAGGGAGGGGGTGTGGAGCAAGATTCAGGCCCCAATGCGACGCTTTTTAAGAACTCCCAGCCTCGTGGAGTGCCGCGGACGGCTCGTGCTGGTGGCGGCCGTGCAGAAGAGCAAGCTGAACGTGCCCAAGAGCATCCGGATGTGGGGGCTGCAGTACTCCAAGAACGGGTGGGTTGAGCTGGAGAGGATGCCCCAGGGTTTGTATGATGAGTTCATGAGGGTTTCGGAGGAGGAGTCCTTCACCTGCGTTGGCCACGGGAACCTAATTCTGATCACCATGAGCAAGAGCCCCGAGATGCTCATGTACGACTTTTATGAGAAGACTTGGCGTTGGATTTCGCGGTGCCCTTTTGTGGACACCAGGGAAGGGTTGCAGGGGTTCCCTTTTGATCCCAGGTTCGAAGCCTTGGCTACGGCGATGGAAACGTGCTGAGAAACGGGGAAGCTCTGGTTCCGTGATTTTGAATTTTGAATTTAGGCAATTTTACTGGGAGGTCGAGTGGAGGAATTCACTCTCCTCTTGCTGGCTGCGTATTTGACAGGTACACAGAAAAGCTATATTCTGTGTGTTGGGAACATAATTACAAGAACAGCATGAATTTTATTTGACTTCGGTAGGAAAAATGAAGACTCGTGCATTGTATTGCTTTTGAAAACTGAAATGTGTTTTTGCATGAGCTCAGAACAGAACTTCGACTGCATAGTAATTTTGTAATTGAATGCTGTTTTAAGAAAGCCTTAACTTTATCGTATTGGTCACTTGTTACCTTGGTTTGCTTCTCTTTCACATTTCCTGTGCTTTTCTTGGCTTGATGGCTGTAGAGTTTTATTCGCAAAATTTCTTCTACCATTTTATGAGACGTTATGCTTGCATTTATCTATTTGCAGTTTTCATTTTATGAGACATTATTCCTAGTCCTCTTTCATGAGTAAAAATGTATCATGACAACTACAGCTCCTAGATCACGTCTCGAACACGCGGAGATTTACTTAATACCACTGAGTGATAAGAATTAGAGAAAACTGAAATAAAAAATTCTCTTCTTCTTGGCATCAAAAAGTGAAGTGTATATTCTTAAAAACAAGTTTCACTGTTAAGTTCTTTCATTTTATTTCAAATTCTCATGCTGTCAATGGATACAGGTAAATAAAGATAATTTTTAGGTCATAGCCAAACCAGCATGTTTATTGGGTGTATGAGACCTTGTGATAGCAAGTGAAGTTTCTTTTGTTTTACCTTATATTTATGTTCAATTATGCATCTTTTTGGATTTCAATCCTTTGATGAAGGTCATGGTAAATTTCTCTTGCCAATCCATCTAAATATGATTTGTGTCAAACACGAGCTTAATGATTATGTTTTCTCTTCTTTTTCTATGTTTCTGGAAAATTTGCACATTTTCCTTCACATTCACTATTTATGTTTTCCTCATTGTGAGGAACTTCTTTAGAAACATCATCATTGCGAAAGTTTATGCATCATTTTCCTTTTACTTTCATCCCTGATCCAATCTCAGGATATATATGTGTACTTTTCTTGTCATCTCAGACTTTTAGCATTGGCTTGATTTTCATAATATCTCTATTGAGATGACCATCTCAGGAGGAGCAGTTTAAAAATTTGGAGATCACCGTATTGGTTTAAAGCTTTTAGTAGTTTGGTTTTATATGTACGTCTCTAGTGTGCATGCATGGTTTTTTATTTTCCTAGTGTTTTATCTTAGGGTATATTTGCAACTATAATGCTAAATGCTAGAATTTTTTTGTATTATTCTCGGTTTGTTGAATTAATATGTTTTCTTTGTAAATGCCTCTTATTGAGTGTATGCTGAGGGAAGCATAATAGACAACTGACAGAGTCGTTACACTGTAAGATACTCTGTGTGTATATGAAACATCAATGCATATACAACATTAGCAATAAAAGTAAAAACTGTGTGGTGGAGGTTGTGCATCCCAACTATAAATTGCAACAAGTTTTGTAAACCTTAGGTCTGCAAAATCTGAAATATGAAATTGAAGAATTGGACAATTGAAAGTCTTAAAAACTCCAAAATCTGGAACTTGGAGCTGCTATAAATCTAAAGCTCAGGAACTCTAAAATTGAAAATTATTATAAAAACTAAAATCTAGAACTGTTGGTGAATTAGATAGTAAAAAATGCTAGGAAATTCTGAAGTGTGCTGTTGAAAAGATCTGAAATTTATGTCTAGCTGAAATCTGGAAAAGCTGAAAAGAAGCAAAATGCTGAACAGCTGAAAACCCTGGCGAAAGATTCAAAGCACGTAGAGCTTACAAATGATCTTCTAAATATTTGTAACAAACTAGAAAGTGAAATGAGAGACGTTAGGCTAAATAACACTTACATGAATGACTAAAATTGGAAAGAAACAAAACTTGATGTTTGCTGAAAATCAGATCTGGAAGTCTACAGAAGAACATAAAGATTTTGAAAACTTTAAATATCCACAGCCCATGGCTTGTTAGAGAAAATTACTCTAGATAAGAAATTTCTACTAAAAATGAATAACATTGAAATTTTAGGTCATGCTTCTTGACCCTTCAGGACTATGCATGATGATGATAGGAATAAGGATATGAGCTCTTAATTAAGATAATACAAAACATGAGGCATCCCAGTGTAACAAAAAGCCATTAATAAAAGAAATACAGCATAAGAGTCCAAATCCATAAAATTGACAACCAAAAGAAAGGCATGCTTTGGCAATTAAAATGTTTAGTTTTCAACTGCTGGGAGTGCAACTCTTAGTGAATTGATAACAGGTTTCCATGAATTACTCAATCTCAAATCATCACAGATCACTTCTCATTTGCAATCGCTTCTCTAAGTTGATGCTTCACAAAATGGCCCTCCTTCACAAAGGCCTTAGCCTCTTGGATGCAAATTGTGGTGTGTCATAGAGAATGTGTTCTGCCAAGGTGGATTCTGTTGTGTTTGGTTGTGATGAAGGTTCATGCAACTCTCTAAAGTCCTTGTTTGAATGGATCTCCTTGTCTCACCAATATCTGGATGACAACACTGCCCAACTTTAGATCCAAAAAGAATATTTTGCTGATACAAGTATTTTCATGTAATAGTTTTTTTTTTTTTTTTTTTTTTGCTTGAGAACAAGGGGTTGTACTTGGGTCCCCCACCTTTGACAAATCACAACTCTCTCCTTTAGAGCTTGAGAGTTTACAAACAGATTCAATTCTCATTTCAATTGAGTTGCTAGCTAGATACCTACATCATTTTTCATATAATGTTTGAATTCTTGATTTTTATTTTCTGGATCTTCAATTTTCTGTGTGAATACAAATATTCCAGAATTCAGCATCATTCTTCTTGGTATTTTCCTACAACATCCAGATCTGCACCTCTATTGTCTATGCATTGCATCTTAGTAGAGTAATATTTACGAAACATAGCACTATCATTGTCTGCTTTACTAGATTTGGATTGCTAGTTTCCTTCTTGTATCATAAGTGCAACCACAAAAATTGTAATAAATAGTTTACATGAAAACACATTAATTTTATAAAATAAAGCAAATATTACCAATGGAAAATATTAAAGTAAATCTTAATTATTATTTGATTTAGGCTGTCAACACTTCAGCTAAACATACTACTTCCTCTACTCAAGGAAAAGAGAATTTAACTCCACGATTCTCAATTAAAACCCCTCTATTGGCTAGCCTATTTGCACATTTGTTTCCTTTTTTTTAACGTATGTGTAAACCTGATCTCGTCAAACTCTATAGCAAGGTCTTGTATTTCCACAAGTATCTCTTGTATGTTCCATGGAGCCTTTGCTTTCCTCAAAATTGCATTTTTTTACTATTAGTGAATCACCTTCCATCCATACTCTATTCCATTTCATTTGTTTGCATGTTTTTAACCCTTCCAAAGCCACCCAAGCTTCAACTTCATTACTTGTCTTAAATCCACTATTGAAAGAGTAATGAGACAAAATATTTCCTCTATTATTTCTAATTATTTCTCCTCCTCTTGCTAGTCCTGGATTTCCTTTAGATGCTCCATCAAAATTCAATTTGACCAACTCCACATCTGGTGATTTCCACTTTATATTCTTTGCCTTCCTTTTGTTACTCCTATACCTAACATCATAATTCCATTTGATGACTTGACTCCATCTATCAAGGCTCTCTGCTTCTAGATTAGAAATTGGGTGAGTTGATAGGGTTGGTTTAGACTCCTCTATGGCTAAACAAATCTTCCTTTTTATTATCTCTAAACTGCTTTCCTTTCCTTTAAATATTCTTCTATTCCTTTCTAGCCATACAGTCCAAAGTATTGTATCTTTTGATATATCCCAAATTGTTTGTAAAGCCTCACTTTTAAAAGTGCTTTGCCATTGCTTTAACCATTCTTCAATTCTGCCATTCATCACCATGCATTTACCAGACATATCAAGAATCCATTGCCATAGTTTCCAGACTATTGAGCAGTGTCTCAAGAGATGGTCTAAACTCTCCTCTTTACAAAGAACACATTGTGATGGGCCATGAAAACCCTTTTCATAAGGTTATCTCAGAATAAAATTCTTCTATGACCTACTAGCCAAACAAGCATTTTGACTTTAGGAATGCTCAGGCTAGCCCAAATATCTCCACATATTGTTGCGATATTCCTATTTTGTTGGTGTTTTACATTATATCCACTTGTATTCTCTTGAGCTATTCAACTCCCAAATCAGCTTACCCTGGGCTCCCCTCGGAATAATCACTGTAGTTATCTTTTTGACCAACTATCTACTAGCATCAATGTCTTGAATACTAGTAAAAAAATCTTCTTTCCGTTCGTATCTTCCTTCCTAATCCTTGTACATAATGTTTGAGACCCTATTGTAAGGAAAAACTTCAAGATTTATCACCTGCAAGAGGAAGCACAATAACAAAAATATAGAACACGGAAACAGTAACACAAGTGACACATAGATTTACGTGGAAACCTGCAATGTGCAGGAAAAACCACGGGGCAATTTATTTTCAGCAAAGTTTATATTCACGTTTCTCAACGTTTTCAACAACCATTCTATATGCAAGGGGTCAAGTCCCTTTTATAGAGCAGAAGGAAGACTCCAAATTGTTCGTTTCCTCTTCCAACGGAAGCCTCCAAAAGACTGTTCGTTTCCGCTCCCAAGATTGTTCGTCTTCCGCATTTTCGTCGTCTACCTAGACGTCCGCTCCTATGACGTCTACTTGGCTTGACGTCGAGTTGGACGTCTACCAACCTAGACGTCGCGCCAGACGTCGCCGCCTAGACGTCACGGCCCTAGACGTCTGGCAACCCAGACGTCAGGCCCAGACGTCTGCCAGCCTAGAAGTCTGGCAGCCTAGACGTCTGGCAGCCCAGACGTCAGACCCAGACGTCTGCCAGCCTAGACGTCTGGCCTGCTTGAACCTGCTGCAATCCTGTTTCTTGGCTGCCTGTACTGCATAGTGACTTCACTTCCTAACATTCTCCCACTTGAAGTCAATATGCAGGAATTCTTTTGCCAAAGATCTTCATCCAATGCCAATTACCCAATGCTGCCCTTGTTACTTTTTTAGTAAGCCCAAAGAAGTTCTGCACCACTCAAACTTCTCTACCTTGACCGGCTTTGTAAGCATATCTGCAGGATTCACTTCAGTGTCGATTTTCTTTAATAGGATCCTACCTTCTTCCACCACATTTTTGATAAAGTGGTACTTGACATCAATGTGTTTCGTGTGATCATGGAATGTTGGATTCTTCACTAGCTGAATAACACTCTGGCTATCACAATGCAGCATAATTTTCTCCTGCATTACCTTGAAGTCACCCAACAATCGCCCTAGCCAAATTGCCTCTTTACTGGCATGAGTTGCTGCAATGTATTCTGCTTCAGTGGTTAATAAAGCCACAACAGACTGCAACTTAGAAGCCCAACTCACTGCTCCACCAGCAAGAGTGAAGGCATATCCTGTAGTGGATTTTCTCCCATCTCTATCTCCACCATAATCAGAATCCACAAAACCTGTAACTTACTAATCTGCCAATCCAAAGTAAATGGCAACATCTGAAGTGGCTCTTAAATATCTGAATATCCACTTCATTGCATTCCAATGCTCCTTACCGGCATTTGCCATGTACCGGCTGACTACTCCCATTGCTTGGGCAATATCCGGTCTAGTTCTCACCATGGCATACATGAGGCTTCCTATTGTTGATGAATACGGTACAAGAGACATGCTTGTCTTCTCTGCTTCTGTTCTAGGACACTGGTTGGAAGACAACTTTAAGTGTGGAAGAAGTGAGGTACTAATTGGTTTTGCATTCTGCATATTGAAGCGTTGCAAAATCTTCTCCACATATGACTTTTGACTTAACCAGATCTTTCTTCCTTTTCTGTCCCTGTGTATCTTCATCCCTAAAATTTGGTTTGCTGCTCCTAAATCCTTCATTTCAAATGTCCTAGCCAATTGAGCCTTAAGATCAATGATTTTCTTCATGTTGGGGCCTGCAACCAGCATATCATCAACATACAACAACAAAATAATAAAACTGCCATCGTCAAACCTCTTATAGTATACACAATGGTCAGCTTCACTCCTGCTGAAACCTTGGCTCTTCATGAAGGTGTCAAATTTCCTGTACCACATCCTTGGCGCCTGTTTCAACCCGTACAATGATTTCTTCAGTCTGCAAACCAAATGCTCTTTGCCTCTTTCTTCATAGCCCTCAAGCTGATCCATATATATCTCTTCCTCGAGATCACCATGCAAGAAAGCAGTCTTTACATCAAGCTGCTCCAGTTCCAAATCCTGTGCAACTACAAGTGCAAGTAGAACTCTAATAGTAGTCATCTTCACAACTGGAGAGAAAATTTCATTAAAGTCAACACCTGACTTCTGCACATAGCCCTTTGCCACCAAGCGAGCTTTATAGCGTTCCAACAGCCCATCGCTGTTCTTCTTCACTTTGTACACCCACTTGTTTCCAACAGTCTTTCTTCCAAGTGGGAGATCCACAAGTTCCCAAGTTTTATTCTTGCGAAGTGCCTCGATTTCCTCCTCCATGGATTTCCTCCACTTGCATTTTCAGACTCTCTAGCTTCTTGAAATGAACTAGGTTCACCATCATCAGTTAAAAAAGCAAAAGAGGACTGATACACATGAGAATACCTTTCGGGACACTTTTGTGGACGTGTAGATCTTCTAACCCAATGATCTGTCGGTTCTGGCTCTTGGTCTTGTGACCGTTGTGGCTACTCTACTTGCTATTCTGCATGCTGATCAAAAACTTCAGCATGCTGATTTTCATAGTCATCTTCCCTCAATTCTACTTCAACAGGTACAAAATTAGGATTTTGCTGTACCTCCTTGCTTGGCATGGATTTTTCATCAACAATTACATCTTGGCTAATAATTACCTTGTGGGCAGTAGGATCCCACAGTCTATACCCCTTCACTATATCTCCATAGCCGAGAAAAACACATTTGCTTGACTTCGGGTCAAGCTTGGACCTTTTTTCTTTGGGTACATGGGCAAACGCATCACAACCAAAAGTGCGCAAATGAGAGTAATCAACTGGCTTACAACACCAAACCTCCTCCGGAATCTGTCCATCCAATGCAGCTGTAGGTGACCTGTTAATAAGATAAACAGCTGTATTAACAGCCTCCACCCAAAACTTTTTCTCCAACATGGCTGCGCTAGGCATGCTAAGCATGCTTCTTGCACATTCCATGATTGTGTGATTCATTCGCTCAGGCACACCATTTTGCTGTGGAGTGTATCGTACAGTCTTTTGGTGCTTAATACCTTCTTGCATACAAAATTTATCAAATTCCTTGGAGCAATATTCACCCCCATTATCTGACTTGAGACACAAAATTGACTTGCCCAAACTCTTTTCTACCCGTGCTTTGAACTCCTTAAATTTTTGCAAAGCTTCCGACTTCTTCTTCAGAAAGTAAACCCACACTCTCCTAGAATAATCATCTATAAAAGTTAGAAAATAGATGGCGCCATTCAAGGACTGAGTGGGGACAGGTCCAAATATATCCGAATGTATAAGTTGTAGAAAATCAGAACTCTTACCAGGATTTGCAGTAAACCGAACCCTCTTTTGTTTACCAAAAATACAGTTCTCACATAAGTCTAAATTGCAAGACTTAATCCCAGAAAGCATACCTCTATCATGCAGAATTTTCAGGTCTTTTTCACTCATATGGCCTAGGCGTTGATGCCATAGCATTACTGCATCCTGAACAGAAGTTGTTGCTGCTGCATGGTTTGTCACCGTATCACTGCATAAATGGTATAAAGTCCCAAAAGATTCTCCCTTTGCTACTACAAGAGCTCCTTTGGTAATCTTGCAGTAGTTGTTACAGAAGGTGACATAATACCCTAGCTTATCCATCATTTTGATCGAGAGCAAATTCTTCCTCAAATCGGGCACATGTCACACATCACATAACATCCTTTCTCTACCATCATCCAACCTGATCCTTATATCCCCTCTTCCTACAATTTCTAAAGGATGGTCATCACCCAAATAGACCTTTCCACCACAATATGACTGATATTTGTCAAACTAGTCTCTGTGGGGAGACATATGGAAGGATGCACCTGAGTCCAAAACCCAGGTATATAAAACTGATTTGTAGTTACTGATACATAAGGCTTCACATGTTGCCGTCTCTCCTGAATTTGTTGCACTGGCTTCAGCTGATGGCTGATTTTGCTTTTCACCATTCTTCAATTGCCAACAGTCCTTCTTGGAGTGTCCTGGCTTCCCACAATGCCAACACTTCCCTTTCTGCTTACGTCCTTTTGACTTGGATCTGGACTGTTTTCTACCTTGTTTACTCCCCTTGAACGATCGACTTGTCACAGATAGGGCTTCATTGGTTGAGGGTTCCAGAGACGTTTTTCGCCTCAACTCTTTTGCCAACAAAGCGGCTACCACATCATCAAAATTGAGAGTTCCTGATGATGAATTACTGATGGTCATCACCATATGATCCCAAGTGTCCGGGAGGGAACAAAGTAGGGTGATAGCTCTATCTTCATCCTCCATCTTCACATTAATTGAAACCAGCTTCATTGATTAGAGTATTAAACTCATTCAAATGATCTACTACGGATGAACTTTCCTTCATCCTCAAGCTATAAAGCTGCTTTTTCAGAAAAACATTATTTGTTGCTGATTTTGTTTCATACAACTTTTCAAGCTTTTGCCAAAGGGCTTCCGCGGTCTTCTCTTCAGCTACATTGAACAAGACGGAGTCCGCTAGGCAGAGATGGATTGTAGAAATCGCCTTCCTGTCAAGCGTTGTCCACTCCTCATCTTTCATGCTGCTCGGTTTATTTGCGACCCCTTTCAAGGCTTGCGTTTGGTCATTTTGAACCAGTAAATCCTCCACCTTCATCTTCCATACAGCGAAGTTCTTGACATCAAATTTCTCAATCTCGAACTTTGGTTATACCTTTTTGTCATTGTTGCAGCTCCCACTTGCACAAAACCTTAGCTCTTTGAACCTTAGCAAATCCTCCACCTTCATCTTCCATAGAGCGAAGTTCCCGCCATCAAATTTCTCAATCTCGAACTTGGTTACACCTTTTGTCATTGTTGCAGCTCCCACTCGCACAAAACCTTAGCTATGATACCAGATGTTAGGAAAAACTTCAAGATTTATCACCTGCAAGAGGAAGCACAATAACAAAAATATAGAACACGGAAACAATAACACAAGTGACACAGAGATTTACGTGGAAACCTGCAATGTGCAGGAAAAACCACGGGGCAATGGCAACTTCTCCTTTTATTATTTTCAGCAAAGTTTACATTCACGTTTCTCAACGTTTTCAACAACCATTCTATATGCAAGGGGTCAAGTCCCTTTTATAGAGCAGAAGGAAGACTCCAAACTGTTCGTTTCCTCTTCCAACGGAAGCCTCCAAAAGACTGTTCGTTTCCGCTCCCAAGACTGTTCGTCTTCCACATTTCTGTCGTCTACCTAGACGTCCGCTCCTATGACGTCTACTTGGCTCGACGTCAGGCTGGACGTCTAACAACCTAGATGTTTGCTCCGCCCGGACGTCGCCGCCCTAGACGTTCGGCAGCCCGGACGTCGAGCCCGACGTCTACAGCCGACGTCGAGCCCGGACGTCTAGCAGCCCAGACGTCAGGCCCAGACGTCTAGCAGCCCAGACGTCAGGCCCAGACGTCTAGCAGTCTAGATGTCTGGCCTGCTTGAACTTGCTGCAATCCTGTTTCCTGGCTGCCTATACTGCATAGTGACTTCACTTCCTAACACCTATCACCATATTTGTCTTGAAGTAATCTCATCCATGGTTTCAAAATTGGATCTAGATTGAGTGGTTTTTTATCACACCCAAGTATCCATTTAAATAGAACTGTTTTCTCCAATTCCCACCACCCATCTTAGACCTTTAATCACTAAATCAATTGATTTTTTTAAACCGTTCCATAGAGCAGAACCATTTGGTAGTGAGAATGCAGTAAATATTAAACTTGGGTCATTGGGCTCAACATACATATATATTTTTTAAGCGAAAAACCCCTTGTGGGGCCGCCTTGGTCTGAGAGACCACGAACAGGGGGTTCTACACCGTCAAAGTCACCCGGGAGTCGCACCCGGCCCTGCTCGCACCAATATTATCAATTGGATTTTGGGTACCCAATTCAACTTTTTGGTAGGGTGGAGATTCGAACCTGGGACCTCCCTTGGAGGGTTGCCCTCTCCTCTCCAACTCACCTACAACACCTGGGTATTGGGCTCAACATATTTACTGAGAAGAATTCATGCCCATTGTCTTTGACTCTCTTTGTACAATCTCCAAATTACTTTTCCCCTAAGAGCTAAGTTTGCATCTGTAAGAACTCTTAAATTGAGACCTCCCATAATTTTATCATCACACACCTTGCTCCATTTCAAGAAAGGAAATTTCCTTTTATCATGTAATCCTGGCAACAAAAATGATCGCATGATATAGATTAAACTTTTTCCTATTGATTTTGGCATAGTATTCAAGGACATATAATATGTTGGAATGGCTTGTAAGACTGATTTAATTAGCTGCACTCTTCCTGCTAACGATAACCAACTACCTTTACTTGCCGGTAGTTTATTTTGAAATTTACTTAATTGTATTTCATAATTCTATCCTCATTCTCCCCTCAAATAAGGGCATTCCTAAGTAAGTTGTTGGGAATTTTGTCTCCTCCATTTGAAGTAACCTACAAATCCCTGCTTTGATTTTAGTTGGGGTGTTTAGGAAGTAAATTTTGGATTTTGTCCTATTAACTTTCTGCCCTGACACTTTTTCGTATTCCTTTAATAATTTATTCCAAGCTTTGACCTCATTTATCCTTGCCCTCCCAAAAAGGGCTGTATCATCTACAAACTGTTGATGGGTGGTGTTGATGATGTTATTACTAGCCTTAAGTCGACTTCTTAGCCCATATTTGTTAGCCTTCTTCAAGTTCCTACCCAATACCTCTGCCATAATAATGAATAGATATGGTGATAGAGGATCTCCTTGTCTAAGACCTCTCTTGGATTTAAAAGATTCTATTACTAACCCATTGACCACCACTGAATATGAAACTATAGAGACACAAGCTTTAATCCATATGACCCATTTCTTCCCAAATTCAAACTTTTCTAATACTGCAAAAAGAAAATTCCATTTAACCCTATCATAGGCTTTACTCATATCAAATTTTAAGATCATTGCTCTCTATTTTTTTGAAGCTGCTAAATGTATAACTTCATGAGCTACTATGATCCTGTCCAGAATCTATCTTCCTTTCACAAATCCTCCTTGCTTTTCTAAAATAATTTTGTGTAATAGTAGTCTTAACCGATTCACCAATCACCTTGGGGACAATCTTATATGCCATATTACATGGGCTTATGGGCCTAAAAGATTCAAACAATTCTGCATCCTTCTTTTTTTAAATCAGGGTAAGATATGTTGCCTTTATTTTATAAGGTATGTATTGTTTTACTTTAGATTGTGCCACTGCCACCAATAAAGAATCCTTCACTATATCTCTATGTTGATAGAATGTTGCAGAGAGTCCATCTGGATTTGAGGATTTACCCTTATCAAGAAAAGAGCTAAATGAGCTTCTTCTGGAGTAATAGGCTTCATCAGTTTCCTATTGTCTTCATCTGTTATAATTGAAGGTACTTCTTGTAGTAGATTATCATTAAGAACTTCAAACTCCAATCCTAGAATATCCTGGTAAATAACCTTGCCTCCTTCCTGATTTCACTTTGGTCTTCAATCCAATAGTTTTTGTTACTTTTAGGCATTTCTTCTAAATATCTTTGATAAATGTGCATTCTTCCATTTAAAATGTTCTTCTTATAGGCCAAGTCTTTTTGAGAACACCAACTTTCTTTGTGGGGTGGTGGAGTGCAGAGGCAATTAAATATAAATCTGTGTGTGCCGCTTTTCTATGAACTTTGCATGCAAGAGACACATTATCCTTTATTTTTTAACTTGATATAAAGAGATGGGGTGCCATCTCTAGTTGCATGGTGAACTTTATGTTGCCTCAAGACTATAGTATATACCATATGGTTAATTAATTTCATGTTTGAAAAGGAAGGCCAAGGCCTTGTGCGAAATGAAGCCAAGTCTTTTTGCTCAAATTGCTCCTTGAATAGATTAGCTCATGCTGCAATCTGTGATAGAGGGGATTCCAGGGCAACTCCTCTTGTTTGCTCATACATGTTGCCTTGGAAACTGAAAAGTGGACCTGAGATTCGATTCCACAATGCTTGTGGTTTTGTTATTTGTGACTGCCTTTACCACATAAATAGTCTCATTAATTGGGATCTTTATATGCTGAATCAAATGTCCTTCATTTGACGAAATTAATACAATGAATGGAAATCTTTGTGAGAGAATTGGTACTTCCCGTGAATGAGTTAAGCTTCCTAGCTAATGTATTGCAAGATCATAAGTTGGGAAGTCAATAGCGTTTACAAACAGTCTCCAAAGGGCTTTGTTGTGAAAGTTTGGGAGACCATACATTCAAGGGGTGACCTTCCTAGGAACCAATGTCTTATTCATTCCATAACTGTGGAGACTTTGATGGTTTTAGTGACCATCTTTGTAATTTGCTTATTGGATTCTTCTCTAATTTTCGATGCTTGCCACTGTTATTCAAATGATCTCTCCATTTTTTTGAAAAAAGTCTTGTTCATAATGATAGTAGAATTTCCTTTATCTGCCTTGGTTACAGTGATATCTTTGTAGATATTTTAGCTTCTTATGAGCTGTGCTAATATTATTTTAAAAAAGCAATAGGCTGTTGCTTTCATGAGCATGACCCGTGTCTGAACTTGAAGCATAACCTTCCACTACATACGGTTGTGAGAAATCAGAAAGTGCAAATCTAGGTCTTGTTAACACCACCAGAAAGGCAAAGGTACATGTACTAGGAACTATTCTTTTTATGTCATCCTTAAATAGCTTTGAATACTCATAGAGAGGAACGATGATTGATTGGTCCTTCTGATTCCAGCTCAACGATATGTTCTTGTCCCCTCTTTTGTGTATCTCACGAGATAGATTGTGAAAGACACGCGAATTCATGAATCAGTTGTTAAATCTCCTCTTGTATTGCATTTTGTGACTTAATCTTGCTATGCAAGCCATTTACGGAATTATATCGAAAAATGAGACATAGTTCACCAATATCAAGTTGATTGGATGTTTTGTTTGCTAAAATATTTTTTCTTTCACTGGGTTGCAGTCCTTGACTGTAATCAGCTATTGGCTTAGCTCAAATTTCATGTACAAATCATCCAAATTCATGTGTAATTTGCCGAAAGTCTTCAATCATTATGCTCTTTTGACCATATAAGCTACTGTTCAAGGCAACATAACTATCAGAACCTAACAAATAACTGTCCAATTGCAATTTCAGCCCTTTGATTATGTCTGTTTACTCCATCATACTATAAATGGGCACCTATACTTGGAGATTTTGAAATCGATCAAGCTTTAGGACCAAAGCAATCACCAACTTTGCATGCATGAAGTTATATGATGCTGAAACCAATGAGGGTCACCATAGTTTTATTCTTCACTTTGCTTCAAGACCTGGTATTTGATAATTCCCAACATGGCAGCAAGGGGGACAACTGGTATTTCTTGTTTTCATTGGTCCTCTATATGGACATTCCCTCCTTTTGCACTTGTTTTTTTCAGTTGCAACCATCTACTTAGGATTTTTTTTTTTTTTTTAAGCGAAAAACTCCTTGCGGGGCCGCCTTGGTTTGAGAGACCACGAACAGGGGGTTCTACACCGTCAAAGTCACCCGGGAGTCACACCCGACCCTGCCCGCACCAACATTATCAATTGGATTTTGGATACCCAATTCAGCTTTTTGGTAGGGTGGAGATTTGAACCTGGGACCTCCCTTGGAGGATTGCCCTCTCGTCTCCAACTCACCTACAATACCTGGGTACTACTTGGGATCTTCATCTATAAGTTCATTCATGAGAATCCTTATATGGGATTTGTACTTGTGTGCATTCGATCAAATGTCTTTGCAGCTAAATCAAAGCTTGTTTGAGCACAGAGAAGCCATGGAAGAAAGGTCTACTGTTCTTCCTTTCGACTGTCCAACAGTAGAAATAAAAGGCAGGGCTGATTTTTCAGCACTTCTTTGTTCTTCTTTTGCGGCTGAATTAGTTGTAGACAACGGTTTTGTTTTAAGATGACTTCAAATGGCTTCAGAACATTTTTCTATTTGCTCAATGGTAGCATCTTAGTTATCAAGTTCGGTTCGTATTTGAGTTTGACACTCTTGAAGTTCGAAAAAAATTCGACATGTTTAAAAATTCGAAATAAAATTCGACATAAAATTCGATTATTATAAATGCACATATATTTTTTGAAATAATTTTAATTTTTATTTTTATATAAAATTTAAAAATCAAAGATACAAAATTATAATATTTGATTTTAATAATTTTTTTTTTCAACGATATACTTTAAAATAATTTAAAAAATATTAACATTTTTATAACTTTATCTAAATATAGTAATTTAAGAAGATTTTGAAACGTATAAATCAATTTACAAAAAAAAAATTATAAGTTTTTTATCAATTATAATAATATCATACATATTAAGAGCATACAAAGTTTCTTTGATCATTTAGGGTTTCAAAAAGGGTTTGGTTCAAAGATCATCGCTCCCAAGCCTCGAATATCTCTGAACGTGGCAACCAAATCCAAGATTGCTCTCTCAGATTATAAATAGCCATATTTCCACCAGTATCTCCAAAAGCAACCCTTCCAAAGCACACACAATCTCCTCCTTCCACGCACTCATACCAATACCTTCTGCCAAACTCTTTGCACATTGATGCAGGCGCTGTCTCCTTTCAACATTGGTTATTATTTCTCTGAAACTCCCATATATCCAAATAGATTGAAAATGGTTATTCAACATAATTTTGTGCAAGACCTGGATCTAAAGAATTTAGGTTTTTTTATACCTCTTTTATATTCAGTTTTTTTTTTTTTTTTAAATTTCTGCCGAATTTAGTGTTTATTCGTCGAATTTATTCGTTAGAGTTTTGAATTCGACGAATTTCGAATTTTACCTAAAAAATTCGACGAATTTGTTAACTAAGGGTAGCATCAAGCATAGCTGGTATCAAAGCATTGACATATCCCTTGATGGACTCTTTTAATCCATTGATTTACATACCAACCATACGCTTGGGAGAAATATTGCCCACCAACAAGCTGGTTTGACAAAATTTCCTTGTCAAATATGCCATTGTGCCTTGTTTTATGTATTTGAGAGTTAAAAAGTTGTCTTCTTGGCTACAAGCTTTAAAAATCTTAACTGTATAATAGAAAATAGTCACAGTGGGCCCGAGGCGTTTATTTTCGGTCTAGTGTCTCCTTCCTCATGTTACTTTTCCATTATCGTTGAATCAGTTGTCTCCTTGAAGGTGTCACCAAGTTGTAAAGCAACATATATTTACAGATAGATAGATACACACTTGGGTTAATCCTCCATAGGGTTTAATCAGAAGACACATGACAACAACTTACCTATCCACGCCTTCGGCTTATTAGCTTCACTATACCTATTAAATTTAGGAATCAAAATCTTTTCCATTAGTCTATGATTATATGATTCCTACTGCGGTTTTCTTGAGTACATCATTGCTTCTATTTTGCTTTCTTGCAAAGGGGTTTTGCTCATGATCATCACGTTCAACCTCCCTTCTCCCTTCTTCACTACACCCATTTCTTCATTCCCATTGTTTGACGACAGTGCTTGTAGTCCTTGATTAATTCAATTTATAGTGTGATTTAAATCCTCCAAGGAAGCTCGTAGGGTTTTTCCCATCAATGCAATTTCTGATTTCAAGTCGTCTTCTTTGAGTAGTTGAGTATGAAGCCATGGTTCTGCTCAGAAGTGCGAGAAAGTGGCTCTTTGTGAACCTCAACTATAGTTTGTATCATGGTTAATAGGTTTGGTGAGGCAGATCAAACTAGTTTATTTTATAAAAATATTTGTAAATTTTGTAGCAATATCAAAATGAAAAACTCTAGTATGCCTGCATACTGTAATTGATTGTTGTATGAGAGCAATGCCGGCTGGATTTTGTACCGAAGGCTAGAATCAAAGTTCTCCATCATCACCAATTGGGCCACCAATGCCATTGGTGGTCCCACACTATAGAAGACCAAGGAGATAGGCAACTACGTGATTCTATGGAATTTTCATGTCCATGAATATTTGAGGGTTCCCAAAGCTACGAGACAGGTGTTTTGCCATTTGGTCAAAGAGATTTGAGCCTTTTTCCATTATAAAATAGTTGCTTTTGCTAACATTTCCTGATCCTTGTCTCTTAGCTTACATAAATCTTTTGTCTTTGACTACCTTTGATAAAGACCTTGCTTTCTACCTTCTACAAAGACCTTGCTTTTTCTCAGAGGAATAATATTTTGGGGAAGTTAATGTTTACCATACAAATTGGTATGGCCTTATTGACCATCCATGTCTATCCATCTACTCAACTACTCGACTACCACTTTGTTTAGTTGTATATTATGTTGTAAAGTTTTTTTTTTTTTTAATTTTAATTTACGTAGTGCAATTGGTAGTCACCACGATGATTCAGGCATGCTATCCGCCTTTATGGCTGTCACGGTATTTCGCACAGTCCGCCCCGAAAGTTGCCACACAGTACTCCGTGCAGTGCGTCCCTATAACCACCATGCTGCATTCATTTTAAACCTTTTACGCCGCTGAAAGCACCAGGAAAGGGACAAGCATTCAGTCCGACGAGGCCCGAGATTTGAACCTTGGGCATGCGTCCCCCTTACGGGGTTTCGTCGCACCAATTGTTCTACACTTTGGACCTATTATATTTTAAAGTTATTCATTATTATTACTATCATTATTATGATCATTCTTTAAATTGTTTATATGGGATTGCAACAAGTCCCATTCGTATTACATCATGATCATGTTACTACTGTATTTCAACAAACCATATGGTGGTATGCATATATCACTTGTCAAGATTTGAACCTGGGTCTTTGCTTTGAAAGTCTACATTTTTTACCACTTGAGCTTTTGTCATTTGATAAATATTAAGGGTACCTTATTCTATTATGGGTCATATGTAACAATATTGTTTATCCAATATACAAAGTTACCCAAATTCCAATACTCTATTTGGTATACAACCTTACCCTTTCATATTCAAACCTTGGATCTCTTATTTGGAGTTCCAAAGTCTTCACTATGAGGCCCACTCAAGTATATTACATCGTGACTACGTTCTTGTGGTACTTCAATGAACAACATAGTGGTATTACAACTGGGAATGGTGGACATATTGCCAAACAAGATTTGAACCTAGGTCTCTATATTGAGAATCCACATTTTTAACCACTTGAGATTATGCCATTTAAATTTTTTAATATTATTTTAATAAGCTATTTGTGGTTTCTATTGGGGGCCACTTCCATTAAAATAACAAAATATTGCATTTGTTGCTTTTTTTCTATCAAATATATTTTTCATGTTTCTCAAATTGTTATGTTTTTGTAATTAACGCTTTGACATAATTGTCATTAATGGATATAAATATCACTCGACAAGTTTTTTAAATTTGAATTTCACCAAGATGAAGATCAACACCGCTAATGCACTAGTCTTGAAATGATTGATATTACTAATGCTTAGATGCTTCTATATATTGCATTATGAAATAATGGATATTTAAATACAATGAATGTCCAAATATTACATAACAAACTATAACTAATCCTGCAACTACCCTTGACCTTTAGTGGATGCATAGTCCTTGTGATGGGTGGTTATACCACATTCATTTTCACATGGACTATGATGTAATAATTCCTAAAATATCCCTCCCATTACGTTATAGTCTTAGCTTCAACTCAAGCTATGGCTTGTGGCTCTTGGCTCTTGCCTTTAGACTTGAAGGAATTTTTTTTCTAGAGTGATGTTCTCCCCCTCAATGTAGACTATATACTATAGTCCTGAGTGTCAGGTTCCACTAATCATGCACTCCAAAAACACATTTATTACAAATAGTTATTCAATATCTATTACTTATAGATTCAATGCAAGAAATATGTGTCTCCAATGTCTTCATGTGGAGGATTTTTGTCATGAGCTACCATACATCCTATGTCAACTATTGAGTTGATTGGCCGCCAATTTTTGTCTTGAATGTGATGGGAAGAAAGTTGTGTAAACTTCTTTTGCTTTTCATTTCTCCTATCACAATTTTCTTTAGTAAGCTCTAGATTCTTTGCAAGTTCCCCTTTTATCATGAGTTCTTTGATATGATAAATAGGATGTATGTTTTGAATACAATCTTTAGCAATTTTGTGTACTTGTTTTAGCCCCTTAAATGATCCCATAGTTGCTACTTTTTTCCCTGAACATGAATGTGTTAAGAGTAATATTCCATTCTTTGGGATATTTACCCTTTTACTCCACTAGGTAAAATAGGTAGTATATTGCATTATACTACATAGATTATTACATTTACTTTTTACTACTTACCAAGGAGATATTTACTGTTCTAAATATCTACTGACAAACCTAGGTTAGTATCTAAAATATCCCTGGTTAGATATTTTAGATTAGTGGTTAGTTCATACTTCTCTACCTAGGTTAGTTGTTAGCATATTTCTCTATTAGCGCATCTTGTTAGCGTTAATCATGCTCATTTGGTTATATTGTAACCTATATATATTTCTTAGATTTTTCTAAGCTAATGTTGAATATTGAATTATTATTTTGTTTCAATTCATTATCTTTGGACTATTGATCACATTGGCATCAGAGCCGAGAGGGTAGGCAAGGCGAAGGGAGTGGCTTTTACGAGGCAATATTTCCTCTTGTGGAAATTTTCGGTTATCCCTTGGTTTTGCCTACCAAGGTTTGGGCCACCTCAATTCCACCTGGTCCTGTGAGACCCTGTCCTAGCCTTGCTTTCTAGGAAGCACGGATCCCGAGGCCTTCTTGCATCGGCGTGCCTCCTCATCTACATGGATCCTGAGGCGTTCCTTCAGGTTCTGGCCACATTGTCTAATGGATCCGAAGCCGCATGCGATCGACTCAACCTGCTGACGTGGCAGCCCGTAACCCGACAACCTAGCGAGCATCCGACCACCTGCACATAATTCAAGGATTGGAGCTGACGTGTCTCTTTGCCACCTGGACACCTGATCGGATCGACCTGCATTGTCTGGGCGAGTATCTGATCTGACGTGGTGAGCGTCATCCCTCTGACGTGGCGACTGCATCTGAGCTGAGCATTGGCAAACTGACGTGGCGATCTGACATGGAGTTGAGCATTGGCAAGCTGACATAGCGATCTGACGTGTCATCCTGCATGGGGCTCAAAACTTGGTGAGTTCTCATTCATTGGCGAGCGGTAAAAAGGGCGTCAGTCGATTGCTCGAAGGCAATCGACGTAAGAGGTGAGACCTCCCATGTTTAAACCCCTTTGCTGCCAGAATCCGCCTGCATGTGGGATAATGAATTAGAGTTAAAAAAAAAAAAAAAAAAAAAAAACTTTTACCCACCCCGCGTGATAAATACCGCTCTGCTCACATATCTGTCAAGATCCGCCTAGTTGGCTCGTTGGTTAATGCCCTCGTTCAGTCGCGTGAGGTCTTGGGTTCGACCCGCATGCTCTTCTTTGGGCAAGAATTAAATGTTTTTTTATCAAAATTATTTTCTAAAGTTTATTTTGCTTCAAATATTTATTTATTTTTGATAATTTTTTATATAGTTTAGTTTTTTTTTGGTTATCAAAATTTCCAATAAGCTTAACTATATAAATTTTCATCATTAAATATATTTTTAAGCATTAAAACTTAGAATATCATTCAAGAATATAGGAATTCGATATTTTTTTTGCAACACAACAAAATTATTGCTTTTGTTTTCTCCTCCAAAGGGGTTATAAGAAATTTACTAGCACACATTTTGTTGCAAAATTAGAGAGCCTAAACATCTTCTCAATACCTTGTTACATTTGCAACAGTCAAAGGAGGACAAGATCAAGAAAGTTGTATTTTTTGCAAAATTGAAAACAAGGAGACACCAAAATTTGCAAATTATCAAAACTTGACATTGTGCATTTGTTTTCTCCAAAGGGGGATATAAGACATAACATTGCACTTTTTTTTGTTGCAACCTTGAGAAGAATTTTGAACCAAGTCGTGTGTTGACTGGACTGGAAGCCTTTCAAACGCGGGTCGTGTGTCGATTTGTCTTGAAAGGAGTGCTATTTGTTAAATTTGCAAAACAAAGGGGGGAAGACAAGAAATTGTATTTCTTTTTCAAATTTGTAACACAAAAGTGAGGAGCACTTAAAACAAATCAAACTTGTTTATTTTGCAAAATTAGAAAAGATAGGCAATTGTTTATTGTCACATTATTTGCAAAATTGTAAGACAAGGAGGAGACAAAAACATATCAATTTTTTGTTGCAAAAATTAAAAGGTGCATTTTCGATTTTACTCGACACCTTCATTGGCAAATTAGGTGCATTTTCGGTTGCATCCGACACCTAAGTGATAAGAATTTTGTGGGCATTCTTGTTTGATTATTGCATTATTTCTTTTTGCAATTATAATTCATAGAATTAAGAACACTCCATACCCCAAAATTTCACTAATAAATTTGTGTTAACCATTGCACAGATTTAAAGCCAATATTCATTTGATATTCTCTCCTACATACAAAAACCCCTAATTCACTCTATTTGTTTGGCTTAATTTCCTCAAACCGATTATCCCTCTTCAAGAGGATTTTCAGGCAGGTGCCATTAAATATCTTTTCGAGTGAATTATCTTTCATCTCTTATTTGTTTGGCTTAATTTCCTCCAACTGATTATCTCTCTTCAAGAGAGTTTTTTTTCAGGCATATGTCATTAAATACCACTTGAGAGTGAAAGAAAGATCATCTTAGTACAAATTGTAGGACCTTCATCATGGCAACTATCAATAAATACTTAAGTGATACACAATTGCTAAAGGGTCCTAACTATTCAACATGGAAAACTAAGATGAAAGCCATCTTGACTGTAGAGGACATATGGGATTTAGTTGATGGCATTGAAACAAGATCCGCATCACTAGGAGTAGATCAAAAAGCATGGGACAAAAAGAACAATCGTCTTCTCATGTTGATACTCCTTGCAACTACTGATGAGATCCAACCTCACATAAGTGAAGCTAAAATTGGTAAAGTTGCATGGGATGCACTTAGTACCATTTTTGAAGGCAAGAATCAATCAACTATTCTAAACCTTCAAACACAACTTCATACACTCCATATGAAGTCAGGTGAATCAGTAGAACTATTCCTTTGCAGAGTGGCAGATCTGAAGTCTAAGCTTAATGCTTTAGGGGCCAAAGTTGAAGACACAATTTTGACTTCAGTAATCTTGAAAGCCCTTCTTGAATCCTACAAAATGTTGATTACATCCCTTAATGTTTCACAAAGATCAGTCACCTTTGTGGAGTTAGTCAATTTGCTTCAAACTGAGGAAGCAAATCAACTCCAAAATGATGAAGTGTCGAACAATGCACTTTATTCAAACTATAAGGGTGATAAGAAGAAAGGAAACTTTCAAAAGGGAGGATCATCCTCAAAAGGTAAGAGAAAGCAATCTCAAAAGAGGTTTTGCTCGCATTGTAAAAAGGACAACCATGACACCAATCGATGTTGGTTCAAAAACAAGCAAAACATGAAAGATAAAGGCACAATACAAAAGCAAAATAAAAGCAATATTGCTAGTGAAGTGTCTAGTTCCGATTCTGATTCTGGTTCAGAAAAAGCACATAGAGTGCTCATTGCTAAGACAATATTGTAGAGGGAAAACACATTTGTCACCTTGAGCAAACACCATTTCCTCTCTCTTTTTTAGGCTTCATAAATAGCATAAGTTTTTGTTTGAAGTACTTGTAATAAATGGGTGTTTGCACCTCTTTTAGGCTTCATAAATAACAAACTCTCATTGTTTGAAGTTCTTGTAACAAAAGGAGGGAATTTTCTGGTGTAAAACTGCCTAGGAGACAATATTTGTAAAATCCTTCACAAAAATTCTTAAGTTGCACATATTTTGCAATTAAGGGGGGATATACTTTCTTTTTCTTCACATTTTTTTGTTAAAAGGGAAGAAGACTTATAAGGGTGCATTTTCGGCAGCGACCGACACCTTAGTCATACTTCTTTCAGAAATTAATTACAATATGTTTTGCAACAAGAAGGGGGGGACTTATAAGGGTGCATTTTCGGCAACGACCGACACCTTAGCTATCTTATCTTTTGCAAACTCATATTGTAAATTGAATGAACCTCGTATGAAGTGATCTATTCTACTACACCTAGCGATTGCAATGGCTGGTTACCCATGCAATTCGGTTGGATGATGAGATTACTATAAGGACATTCGTTGGTGTGAAGACAAAGTGAGGAATGACCCATTTTTTGCTTAGGAGCAGCCAGAGTACTGTGATAGAGCAAGAAACAACAGATCAACATCTTTTTCACTGTATTGGGACAGTTATATACTTTACCCAAATATTGTTGTATAGGAGGATGTATATATTACCCAAATAATGTAATAAGGGGGGATGTTAGAGTAATATTCCATTCTTTGGGATATTTACCCTTTTACTCCACTAGGTAAAATATGTAGTATATTGCATTATGTTGTAATCACAGTGACACTGAGAGGGGGGTGAATCAGTGTGATCTTTAAAACTTCTAAAATATATATATTTAAATCCAGCAACTATTTAAAACTGATAAACGAAATATCAAAAGCAGCAAGAAAGCATGACGCACAACACAACAAATTAACGAGGTTCACCAATGTGGCTACTCCTCAAAACGACTGCTTGGACTACCATCCAAATCCAATCAAATGCAAAGCTACAACTTTACAAAATCTTTTACCAGCATCAACTGGAAGGAGCACCAACCCCTTTGCTTTATCTGATTCAAACAGAATGGAGCACCAACTCCTAATTTACCAGCACCTACTGGAAAGAGGCACCAACCCCTTATACCAAGCTGCAACTTGGAAGTCAATAAAGATAATAAAAATGATAGAATAAAACTTTCACGTTGTTCCTTACAGTCTGCTATTTTTTTGCATTCTGCTCGTTTCGCGCAAAACACTTCGCACTGTCCGATCGCTTCTGTGTACTTCTTCGCACTCTCTGTTGCAATCGGATGATCGATCACTTCATTGTCTGCGCGCTATCACTTTGAACTTGGATCTCCACCTCTACACATTTCGCACTTCTAACACGCAATCACGATATGCAGACTCGAACTACTACTCCGCACTCTGCTCCGACATGAACTTCACTTGCGCAATCACTCTACTCGCCTTCGCACTCTATCTTCACACCTTACAATTCAAACTCGAGGAAGCCCTGCTTTTATAGAAGAAAAATCAAGATCAATTCTCAAATCATAGTCGGCAGTAACCCTAAGGACGTCGGCTGCAAACCCTAAGAACCTCCGTTGTAAAACCCTAGAAGATGTCGACTGCAAACCCTAAGAATATCCACTGTAAAACCCTAGAAGATGTCGGCTGCAAACCCTAAGAACATCCGCTGTAAAACCCTAGAAGATGTCGGCTGCAAAACCCTAAAATCCGTCGGCCCCGATTCAACTTTGTCGGCCTCAACCGCTGCTGCCACCTTTGTCACCTTTTTGTAACTGTTGCCGCGAAATAATAACATGTCGCGATATCGCGACACCTTTTGTAGCCGTACGCCTTCTTGTCCTTGCTGTCGCGAAATCGTGACCCTTTTGGCCGTTGAAAGCTTTGCCACCGTTCTTGTCGCGAAATCGTGACACTTTGAACTTTTGCTGACGTCATCCTCATCCTTGTCGCGAAATCGCGACGCTTTCGGCTTCCAGAGGCTTTTCCTGCAACCTGTCGTGAAATCGTGACACTTTCAGCTTTTGCTGACGTCATCCTCAGCTTTGTCGTGAAATCGCGACGCTTTTGGCTTCCAGAGGCTTTTCTTGCAACCTGTCACGAAATCGTGACACTTTCAGCTTTTGCTGACGTCATCCTCATCTTTGTCGTGAAATCGCGACGCTTTCGGCTTCCGTACATTCCTTGTTTCATGCAGTAGCGAAATCGCTACAACTTAGTGCCTTGTGCTTCCAACTTTGCTTCTACCCGTGAAATATTGACTCGTAGCGAAATCGCTACACTCTTGTGCCTTACACTTTCGACTTGAAACATAATCGCTGCACCTTTGAGTTCTGCACTTTTAGACCTGTAGCGAAATCGCTACACCTTCGTGTTATGCTTTTTCAACTCGTAGCGAAATCGCTACATCTTTGTGTTGTGCTTTTTCAACTCGTAGCGAAATCGCTACACCTTTGATTTGTGCAATTTTGACACGTAGCGAAATCGCTACACCTTTGCTTTGTGCACTTTTGATTCGTAGCGAAATCGCTACAGCTTTTCACTTAACACTTTCTCCCTGCTTCGGCCAACGAAAATTCAACATGTAGCGAAATCGCTACAACTTTTCAACTTAACGCTTTCTCCTTGCGTTGGCCAGCGAAATTTCAACATGTAGCGAAATCGCTACAGTTTCTCGACTTAGCTCCTTGGCCTCCAGCATGTCGCGAAATCACGACAGTTTGCCTTGCGTCCTTTCTTTCCTCCGACTTGTCGCGAAATCGTGACATTTTCGACTGTGCCTTCTCTCTCCTCACTTTCGTCGTGAAATCGTGACATTTTCGGCTGTGCTTTCTCTCTCCTCACTTTCGTCGTGAAATCGTGACATTTTCGGCTGCGCTTTCTCTCTCCTCCGACCTGTCGCGATATCGCGACAGTTTTCTAACTTGTCTTTTTCTTCGAATTTTTGAAACTGGGTCACTCTTGTTTTCCTGGAATTGCACTTTACATAATCTGACTATCCTTTGAATTTCTGTTCTCTGCATCTGAATGGCTCCTGAACTGTCTATCCACTGCATCATTGGATCTAACTGCTTGTGTTGACAACAATGACAAACTTCTTGCAACACCTTGCTCAACAATCTCCCCCTTTGGAATTGTTGGCAACACCTGTATACATTCCTCGTAACTCTTCTCCCCCTTTGTCAATAATACCAAAGGGCTGCCGTAGACTCCCCCCGAGTCCATCCTCACACTTCTCGGGCACAATTTGTTGCATCTGGCACAAATTATGATCATGAGCAAAAGAATAGTCAAATACTCAAATGCTCCCCCTGAGAAAGTGATCCCTGTAGCTAGTCACTTCTTAGGAAGTGTGACTACTCCTAATTTGTTGCGAAGGTACTCAAATACTTCCTTGGGCAAAGGTTTTGTAAAAATATCTGCTACTTGTTCTGTAGTTGGGACATAGTCCAATTTAACTTCTCCTTCTGCAACTTTCTCCTTCAAGAAATGATACCTTATAGCAATGTGCTTTGTCCGTGAGTGCATTACTGGATTCTTAGAGATGTTGATTGCACTGGTATTATCACACTTTACCGATATTGGTTCACCGAAATTAATACCTAGATCTTTCAAAGTTTGTTTCATCCACAAGACTTGTGTGCAACATGTTGTTGCTGCAATATATTCTGCCTCAACTGTAGATAAAGAAACTGACTCTTGCTTCTTATTGTGCCATGCAACCAATCTGTCCCCCAAATAGAAGGCTCCTCCACTGGTACTCTTTCTGTCATCAACACATCCAGCCCAATCTGCATCTGAATATGATATAAGAGTGAAGTCTTTGCCTTTTGGGTACCACAACCCATACTCCATGGTGCCCTTGAGATACCGAAATATCCTTTTAACTGTTGTCACATGAGTCTCTTTGGGACTGGCCTGAAATCTAGCTACCATGCAAACTGCCTGTAGAATATCAGGTCTAGTGGCTGTTAAATATAGTAGACTTCCAATCATAGATCTATACATGGTTTGATCTACAGGTGGAGATTTGTCTTCTTTACTCAATTTGCAGCCTGTTGTCATGGGAGTGCTTGATCGGCTTACAATCCTCCATAGTGAACCTTTTTAGCATTTCTTTCACATATTTGATTTGGGAAATGAATATGCCTTTCTCATTTTGATTAACTTGCAGCCCAAGAAAGTAAGACAGCTCACCAATCATAGACATTTCAAATTCATTCTCGCATCTTATTTGCTAAGTATTTACAAGATTCATCTTTGTTGCTGCCAAATATGATATCATCTACATAGACAACTAGAACAATGAGATGCCCACCTTATGTTTTTACATAACCTTTATTGAATCCCTGTTGAGAGAGATAATTATCTAGCCTTGCATACCATGCCCGTGGTGCTTGTTTTAATCCATACAGTGCTTTCTTTAATTTGTAGACAAGGTTAGGATCTTCACTGATTTGAAAGCCATCCGGTTGTTCAATATAGACCTCTTCTTCAAGTTTCCCATTTAGGAAGGCAGATTTTACATCCATCTGATAAACTCTGAAGTTCTTGTGAACTGCTAGTGCCAAAAACATTCTAATAGCTTCTAGTCTGGCCACTGGTGCGAAAGTCTCTTCAAAATCAATGCCTTCGACCTGTGCATAGCCTTTGCAAACCAGTCTTGCTTTGTTTCTAATGACCTGACCGTCTTCATTTAATTTGTTTCGAAATATCCATTTGGTGCCGATTACATTCTTATTTGCAGGTCTAGGTACCAGTTCCCAAGTTCTGTTCTTTTCAATCTGATCTAACTCTTCATTTATTGCTTTCATCCAGCCTATCGTCTTTGCTGGCTTCATCTATGTTTTTGGGCTCAATGCTTGATAAAAGAGAGTAATTACTTATTACTTTCCTTCTTGTTTGAACACCGATTGTGGGATCTCCAATTATTTGATCTGTTGGATGATTTTTTTGCCAGCTGCCAGTTTTAAATTTCTTATTTTCTTATGCTTTCGAGTCATCGATTAAGTCAACTGAATCAATTGTAGGTTTGTTTCCTTCTTCATTTACCTCATCTCCTTCAAAAACATCTTCATAGATTGGGTAGTTTTCCTCAAAGTCAGTTAACCGTGTTCTACCTTCATCAAATTTAACATCTGCACTATCCACAATTTTCTTGAGTCTCTTGTTGTAGCATTTGTAAGCTTTACTTTTTGGAGAATACCCAACAAAGACACCTTCATCTGCTCTATCTTCAAATTTCCCGAGATTGTCATCGGTATTTCGATATAACACTTACGACCAAATACTTTGAGATGTTTTGTTGTTGCTTTTCTACCAAACCACAACTCATAAGGAGTTTTGCTTTCATGAGTCCTTAACATATATCTGTTTTGGAGGTATACTCGTCGTGTGAACCGCTTCTTTCCGTAATCTGTCTGCTATTTTATTTTTTGCCAGCATAGTGCGTGCCATTTCCTGAACAGTTCTGTTCTTTCTTTCTACTACACCATTCTGCTGGGGAGTTCTAGCTGCTGAATATTGTCTCCTGATGCCATGATTTTCACAGTATTCTAAAAATTCATTTGAAATGAATTCTCCTCCTCTATCTGATCGTAAACATTTAATCCTTTTTCCTGTTTCATTCTCAACTAGATGTTTGAAGGATTTGAACATTTGAAAAGCTTCTGTTTTGTCTTTTAAGAAAAATATCCAGGTCATTCTGGAATAATCATCGATACATAACATAAAATATTTGTCTCCATTTATGCTTTGTGTTCTCATGGGTCCACATAAGTCTGTATGTATAAGTTCCGGAGGCTTGCTAGTGTGGTACTCTTTTGTTTTGAATGAAACTCTGGTTTGCTTTCCCTTTTGACATGAGGCACAGACAATATTTGAAGGTTTTCTAATGGTTGGAATATCTCTCACTGCTTGTTTTGAGCTGATTTTCACTAAGTTGTCGAAACTTATGTGTCCAAGCCTCTTGTGCCACAACCAGTTCTCTTCTTCTTGTCCAATGAAGCACATACCTTCTGAAGATTCTGAGAGTGTGTACAAGGTTGCCAGACGTCCTTGAGCCGGTTGCTATTAATTTCCCGTTGTTTATTTTTCTGACTTCACAACCCTGCTTCTTGAAAACTACTTCATGTCCTTTATCACAGATTTGACTCACACTTAACAGATTGTGTTTCAGACCATCCACAAACAGAACTTCTTCTGACTTAATTTTCCCATCACTAATTTTGATAGACCCCTTTCCGATTATCTTGGCTCCATCATTGTTTCCGAACTTTACAGAGCCACCCTCATATTTCTGTAGTTTTTCAAACTTCTGTTTATCACCTGTCATATGACTTGAGCAACCACTGTCAAGAATCCATGGAACACATTTATTTTGAGCCTTGAAAGTCTGTCTGTACTATTAGAGATTCCTTTTCTTCTCTGAGTTGTTCTTTCTGTTTCCATTCTGTTTTGACCGTGGTATTGGATTCCAGCTTGGATTTCCCCTTTTCAGACTCTTGCACATATCTTTCAGAATGATTTCTACTTTGTTTTGCCCTATATGGTTGAACTCTTCTTTTCTGAATTTGATTTGAAACAGAGGTACTATGACAGTTTCTAGCAATATGACCAAAGTTGTGACAATTGAAGCATTCTACTGCATAACTTCTTAAAGGAGCAAAAGCATTTCTACTAGTGAAACTTCTTGGTCCTACATTATACTTGCAGTTAGCAATTTTATGTCCATAAGCATTACATTTAAAACAGAAACCATAAAAGTAATGATTGAACCTGAAAGATGGTCTTTGCCAGTTTGTTGCAGGAGTCATAGATTTTCTTTTCTTTTGATGTGTGACCTTGGTAAAACCATCATTGTCAGTCCTCTTTTCAGGCCTGGCATCATTTCTTTCTTTTGCCTGATTAGTTGTTCTTTCCACAGCCTGTTTCTTGTCTTCACTTCTTTCAACATTTCTGGCTGATGATTCTCCTTCAACAAAGCCCAGACCAAATTTGATACCTGCGGGTCTTTGATCGCTTAAAATTTTGTCCAGCTTCATCGAACTTTCTTCACGTTTGTAATAGCAGCTAATTTTTCGATCCAGCTCTTGTATCTGTATTCGAAGACCAACATTTTCTTCTTCCAGTTTACAGCAGCAATCTATCTTCATGGTCACCTGAACTTCAAGATCTTCGGACATTTTCTTGTACTCTTCTGACTGTATTTTCAAACTTGTTATAATGTCATTTGCATCCTCAAGTTTCCTTGACAGTTTTTTATTTTTTCTCTTCTCAGATTTCCATTCTATAAGAGCAGAAACTAGTTCACCTTCTAAATCTACTTCAGCCTCAGTTTTTTCAACAGTCAGTATAGAGTTCATACCTTCTTCCTTCTCTGAGATTTCTCGCCTTTTCAGAATTTTTGACTTCAAATGCCATGAATAGAGCTTCACTGTTCCTTCATCAGAATCCTCACTAGAGCTGTCTTCTGAGGAATATGCATTCCTGGATATAAAGCTTTTCTTTTTGAAATTGCCTTTTCTGAAGTTAGATTTCTTTCTCCATTCACCTTTTTCTTGATGTGAAGTTTCCTCACCTTTGTCCTTCTCATTGAGAGGACATTTGGTTGCAAAGTGTCCAATTCCCCCACAGGTGAAACATTTAAAAGGTAGTTTTCCTTTGTACTTTCCTTTGCCCTTTCTCAACTTTCTGACAAAATTTGCTTCCATTTCGTCTGAGATTTCTTCTTCTTCAGATTCTTGCTTTGTGTCTTTACCCTTTTGGGCTTTAAATGCTGCTTCTCTGTCTGTAGGATTAGACTTTCCTATTCTCATTTCGTAAGCCGTCAAGGAACCATGCATCTCATCCATACTGAAATGATTTAAGTCTTTAGCCTCTTCTATGGCAGAGACTTTAGAATCAAACCTGTGAGGAAGCGACCTTAAAACCTTTTTCACAATAGTAGCATCATCCAACTTTTCGTCGAGACCTCTCATTGAATTAGTGATTCCATTTACCCTTTGCATGAAGGCTTCTATGTTCTCATCGTTGGTCATTTTTAGTGATTCGAATTGAGCTCGATGAGTTTGCAGCTTAGCTTCCTTGATCTTGTCATCTCCCTCATGAATATTCTCCAGCTTTGTCCCACACATCTTTTGCTGAAACACAGTTTATGATTTTGACCAACTCATTGTCCACTAATCCACACATGATGGCATTTTTAGCTTTAGAATCATTTTCAAACTCCCTTTTTACCGGTGTTGTCGGTTGGAGCAAGTAGCGAGAGCCGTGTAACCATTGACTACTCGCATTCCAGATGTCAAATCCCAAAGCTTGGAGATATGTTTGCATTCTGATCTTCTAGAAAGCATAATTTGTTCTGTCAAACAGTGGTGCCTTGTTTGAGGAGAAACCTTCACCACCTACCATAATGTCACTTACTGGGATCACCCTAGCTGATTAAGCCTCGTTCAGGTACCTAGCTCTAATACCAATTGTTGTAATCACAGTGACACTGAGAGGGGGGTGAATCAGTGTGATCTTTAAAACTTCTAAAATATATATATTTAAATCCAGCAACTATTTAAAACTGATAAACGAAATATCAAAAGCAGCAAGAAAGCATGACGCACAACACAACAAATTAACGAGGTTCACCAATGTGGCTACTCCTCAAAATGACTGCTTGGACTACCATCCAAATCCAGTCAAATGCAAAGCTACAACTTTACAAAATCTTTTACCAGCATCAACTGGAAGGAGCACCAACCCCTTTGCTTTATCTGATTCAAACAGAATGGAGCACCAACTCCTAATTTACCAGCACCTACTGGAAAGAGGCACCAACCCCTTATACCAAGCTGCAACTTGGAAGTCAATAAAGATAATAAAAATGATAGAATAAAACTTTCACGTTGTTCCTTACAGTCTGCTATTTTTCTGCATTCTGCTGCTTCTACGCAAAACACTTCGCACTGTCCGATCGCTTCTGTGTACTTCTTCGCACTCTCTGCTGCAATCGGATGATCGATCACTTCTGCTGTCTGCGCGCTATCACTTTGAACTTGGATCTCCACCTCTACACATTTCGCACTTCTAACACGCAATCACGATATGCAGACTCGAACTACTACTCCGCACTCTGCTCCGACATGAACTTCACTTGCGCAATCACTCTACTCGCCTTCGCACTCTATCTTCACACCTTACCATTCAAACTCGAGGAAGCCCTGCTTTTATAGAAGAAAAATCAAGATCAATTCTCAAATCATAGTCGGCAGTAACCCTAAGGACGTCGGCTGCAAACCCTAAGAAAGTTTGTTGCAAACCCTAAGAACCTCCGCTGTAAAACCCTAGAAGATGTCGGCTGCAAACCCTAAGAATATCCGCTGTAAAACCCTAGAAGATGTCGGCTGCAAACCCTAAGAACATCCGTTGTAAAACCCTAGAAGATGTCAGCTGCAAAACCCTAAAATCCGTCGGCCCCGATTCAACTTTGTCGGCCTCAACCGCTACTGCCACCTTTGTCACCTTTTTGTAACTGTTGCCGCGAAATAATAACATGTCGCGATATCGCGACACCTTTTGTAGCCGTATGCCTTCTTGTCCTTGCTGTCGCGAAATCGTGACCCTTTTGGCCGTTGAAAGCTTTGCCATCGTTCTTGTCGCGAAATCGTGACACTTTGAACTTTTGCTGACGTCATCCTCATCCTTGTCGCGAAATCGCGACGCTTTCGGCTTCCAGAGGCTTTTCCAACCTATCGCGAAATCGTGACACTTTCAGCTTTTGCTGACGTCATCCTCAGCTTTGTCGCGAAATCGTGATGCTTTTGGCTTCCAGAGGCTTTTCTTGCAACCTGTCGCGAAATCATGACACTTTCAGCTTTTGCTGACGTCATCCTCATCTTTGTCGCGAAATCGCGACGCTTTCGGCTTCCGTACATTCCTTGTTTCATGCAGTAGCGAAATCGCTACAACTTAGTGCCTTGTGCTTCCAACTTTGCTTCTACCCGTGAAATATTGACTCGTAGCGAAATCGCTACACTCTTGTGCCTTACACTTTCGACTTGAAACATAATCGCTGCACCTTTGAGTTCTGCACTTTTAGACTTGTAGCGAAATCGCTACACCTTCGTGTTATGCTTTTTCAACTCGTAGCGAAATCGCTACACCTTTGTGTTGTGCTTTTTCAACTCGTAGCGAAATCGCTACACCTTTGTTTTGTGCAATTTTGACACGTAGCGAAATCGCTACACCTTTGCTTTGTGCACTTTTGATTCGTAGCGAAATCGCTACAACTTTTCACTTAACACTTTCTCCCTGCTTCGGCCAGCGAAAATTCAACATGTAGCGAAATCGCTACAACTTTTCAACTTAACGCTTTCTCCTTGCTTTGGCCAGCGAAATTTCAACATGTAGCGAAATCGCTACAGTTTCTCGACTTAGCTCCTTGGCCTCCAGCATGTCGCGAAATCACGACAGTTTGCCTTGCGTCCTTTCTTTCCTCCGACTTGTCGCGAAATCGTGACATTTTCGACTGCGCCTTCTCTCTCCTCACTTTCGTCGTGAAATCACGACATTTTTGGCTATGCTTTCTCTCTCCTCACTTTCGTCGCGAAATCGTGACATTTTCGGCTGCGCTTTCTCTCTCCTCCGACCTGTCGCGAAATCGCGACAGAAAACATGTCGCGATATCGCGACAGTTTTCTAACTTGTCTTTTTCTTCGAATTTTTGAAACTGGGTCACTCTTGTTTTCCTGGAATTGCACTTTACATAATTTGACTATCCTTTGAATTTCTGTTCTCTGCATCTGAATGGCTCCTGAACTGTCTATCCACTGCATCATTGGATCTAACTGCTTGTGTTGACAACAATGACAAACTTCTTGCAACACCTTGCTCAACACATTATACTACATAGATTATTATATTTACTTTTTACTACTTACCAAGGAGATATTTATTGTTCTAAATATCTACTGGTAAACCTAGGTTAGTATCTAAAATATCCTAGGTTAGATATTTTAGATTAGTGGTTAGTTCATACTTCTCTACCTAGGTTAGTTGTTAGCATATTTCTCTATTAGCGCATCTTGTTAGCGTTAATCATGCTCATTTGGTTATACTGTAATCTATATATATTTCTTAGATTTTTCTAAGCTAACGTTGAATATTGAATTATTATTTTGTTTCAATTTATTATCTTTGGACTATTGATCACAGAATGTAGTATCTTGTCAAGTTCTCAATAGCCTTCATCGGTGAACCATTAGGGCCCAAGAGCTGTTGATGCTGTCTAACAAATCTCCCTTTATTTAGGATTTTGTTGCCAATTTTGATGATATCACATTGTCTCTCGTCATCTAGTATCTTGATTGCTTGTGATGCTAGTACACTACTTGACAAAAGCTTTATGAGATCTCATACTTTTATAATGATGAAAGGATCCTTAGTTTTGCAAGTTGTAGGAACATGCATTATTCTCTCAACAAGATTGAGTTGCCATTCTTCTTTAGAGCTCGTGTCACGATAGGCTATGCATTTTGCAAACACTTTCCTCTATACTAGGGAAAGAGAGTAGTAAAGAAGTTAAATTTGAGCAATCTGCCTCTATTCCAAGAAGGATCAATTTTTTTTTACTTTCCAATGATCATGGATATCCCATGGCTTAGAATTGTCATGTTTGCTTTTGTATCTCGATGGTATTCTCTCTTGCTTGACGTATTTGAAGTCCAATTTGATCTCTTGTTGGTTCTCTAGTAGCTTCGAATGACCAGTTGAGCTTTTGAAGTCATTAGATGTATTATTTCTTGTATAACTAGAACAATTTGGATGAAAACAATTTTCTTGACCTGTCATATGTTTGGTTGCTTTAGAGTCATACCAAACATTATTGTGCTAACTTAGTTGAGCATGGGCACAAATACATGCTCTTCTTCTTCTTCTTTGTGATCTTTTTTTACTTCCCTAGTTTGGTTCTCTTTGGCTACATTACCTTGCTGTACCCTTTTCTAATATCTGATGATGACCTATCTTGTTGTTGATGCAATTCTCGTGGAGACCCATTTGTGAATGGATTATGCCAACATTCCTTCACTATGTGGCCACTCTTACCACAAAGTTCATTGTGTGTGAAAATTATTTCTTTGCTACTGATATCCTTGCGTGTGAGAATCTTTTCTCTGTTATTGGAAGTAAGGTCTTATGCCTCTTCTGAATGATTGCTTTCATTTTTTATTTGTAAGAACTTGTTCTTCTTCTTGTGTTGTATGTGAGGCCTCTACTTTTTAAAGTAGGTTCACCAACTTTTCAAATGTTGGTGTTTTCTTAGTGATATTTAATGTTGTCACAAATACATTATATTGTGAAGGGAGAGATCTCAAAATAATAGGAACAAGTGTCTCGTCAGATACCTTTTCTCCCAATGCTTGTAGTGATGCTCGTAGTTAACAATTCTCCTTATGAAAGATTCAAGTTTTTCTCAATTCTTCATTTTCAGGCAATGAAGTTGGCTTTGTAGAAATATAATTTGATTCTGGTTCCTTGCCTCGAAATTTCTCCCATGCATATTTAGTTGTGGTAGAATCTCGAATGTATGGTTGTATTTCATCAACTACTATGAACATGATGATCAATCATGTTTTTTATCTGCATTGTTGAATTTTGTCTGTTCTTCACCTTTTGCATTAGGATGGATGATGTTTACAACTTCCCATTCTTCTTCAAATTCGAGTTATGTTTTGAGTTTGGTCTTTCAGGCAACATAATTATTTCCCCTCAATAGTTAGAAATCGGGCAACAGGAACTTTGGTGCACCAGTAGCCATAGTAAATCTTCACAAAAGTGGAAAATTTCGACTCCACTAGATCGGCCTCAAATTATGCTTTTTGATGAGTATTTATAAGCCTATACTCGTTATTCAACTCATGACTTGAATTGCAAGAAAATTGGTGTCTCGTCGGGCAAAAAATATAGGTGGGGTTTCTCTTTTCGACCAAAATCTTTTAGAGAATATTTTTTGGAATATTCTTTCTTGAGTGTTCACTATGTAATTCTTCGAATTTGATATATATTGCAATTTGCTCCTCAAGTTGTTGAGACATGGATCACTCGGGAATAAAACTAATGCAACGACATTGGAAAACAAGCTATTTTTGGGGTAAAATACTGTTACCTGTGTGCGCCTTGTTGATTTGTCCAATGTGCATCTCGTGCCCGTGTGTGCCTTGTGATTAGTTTTTGCTCTTTCCAAAAAACAAGGGACTTGCACATCTTTGCTCATTTTGATGATTTTTGCCTTGCAGCCTTGATGCCTCACTTCTGCTTGCCAATGCTCAGTTTGAGTGTCTTGGTTACTTTCTTCTACTAGACTTTAGCCGATTTTTTACAGGATTTTTTGTTTTAAAATCTTGTGATTGCTTTTGCCTTTGCTAGGGTAATTTGGCAGGATTTTTATCCCAAGACACTTCTTAGCAAGAGTTTAATCATTTAAAATCTTCCGTGAGAATGCTTCATGGAGAGAATGGTTACCTTTGTCTTTTGCAAGGTTCTTTGCCCTTGGACCACTTTTCCATCATATTTCTTTTACAACTTCTCTAGATCAAAGCAAAAGGGATGGATCGGAAGCAGAGTTTTGTCTTCCTTCCACCTGCTTTGATATCACTGATACTACTAATGCTTAGATGCTTCGATATATTACATTATGAAATAATGGATATTTAAATAGATGAATGCCCAAATATGGCATAACAAACTATAACTAATCCCGAACTACCCTTGACCTTTAGTGGATGCATAGTCCTTGTGATGGGTGGTTATACCACACTCATTATCACATGGACTATGACTTAATAATTCCTAACAATAATTAATCCAATGTTTCATCAACTCTTTCAATGTTGATGAAGCTACTCAATATTTTCTCATATTTTTGGAAAAGTTACCTCAAATGGTGTGAGCAAAGGGACAATAAAGAAGTAAATAGTTTGATCTTTTTAAATTCTTCTCACACAAGGCACATATGAAAGGTCCATGATATCCTCATCTTTGTAGACTCTTTCATGTAAGAATATTACTTTGAACTGCTAACCAAAGGATTGTTGAGGCCTTCACAAGAGCCTTTAATGACCAAACATTCTTTCAAGGGAAATATTTGGGAGTAGGAAATTTCAATTGCTCTAAATTCTTATATCCCAACTTGATCAAGTATCCACCATTTTTTGATAGATTCAAAACGAACTCATGATTGTGTATTAAAAAAAGCAAATAAAACTCTTGAAGCATCTTTTGATGCTCATTTGCAATTTGTTTGAGTTCCTCTTGTTCAACCAAAACAAGAGTTGTTAAAAGAAATCCATGATATGGAGTTGTTGCTTGCATTAATATAATATTTGACCTTTGGACCTTTAGAAGCTAGACATGCCCAAGCCAATGGTTGCCATTTTGAATCAAAGATAATGATTGCCATTTTAAATCAAAGATAAGAAGATAAGGCTTCAACTAAGCATCTGATAAAAAATTTACATAATTCCTCTCATTGATTGACCATCTAATATGCTTCTTAATCAATTGCAATCTATTTGATATGAAGTTCCATGTTGGCGATCCTTTAGGTTTGGTTCTTTTCCTAATTAATTTCATTGCATCAAGAGGACCTATATATTTTTGAAATAATTTTTTTGCTCAACTTTTTCCCTAATCTAATCTCCATCCATGTTTTACCCACCCACCCATGTTTTACCCCTAAGACCAAACTCATAAGTCTACCATTCAAATATTTTAACTTTTAATTATGTATATTTTAAATATTTAGATTTAAATTTTATTATATTCGTATTTTAACTTTTAACTATGTATATTTTAAACATTTACATTTAGATTTTATTATATTCATATTTTAACTTTTAACTCTATATATTTTAAACATTTACATTTAAATTTTATTATATTCATATTTTCCAAACCGATTTTCTTTAAAAACCACACTTTCAATTTTTTTTTTTTTCCTTTGAAACCTATTGAACTAAATCACTGAACTAAATCAAACATTATATCTATGGTATATGTTAAGAGCTATAAGAGTAAAAACCCTTTGCTTGTAAAATATTGTAAAATCGAAGATATGAAATTGAACGATAAAAAAAAATTATATAATTTGAAACAAGACTTCCATACATTTAAAATTTATACAAGCATTACAAATTGCAAACCGTTATGACTAAAATCTTGTGAAATTTCTTGGTGTTTTTAATAGTGTGGTCATAGAGGCAAACAACTCTATTATCGCAGCGGTTATCGGTTCCACTATGTTAAAAAATCTATAACTCTAAATAAGTTAGAAAATGAAAAATCTTGTATATATGAATTAATTTTTTATTAAAGCCGAAATTTTTGAATAGTTACCTACCTTAGGGAAAACACTTTGATCTGAATAATCCACTTTCAGAGCACACAATAATCTTCCTTGAATAAGACTCTAAGATTTGATTCATTATAGGTGGCTGGAGCATTGGTTAAACTATGACCCAAAATTCAGAGTTTAAAAATTAACTATCTCATGCTACTCACTTTCCATCAGCCTTATTTGATGATAACCACATAACAAATTAATATTTTCTATAGTTCAACAAATACTTTGATATTTTCTATAATTCAACAAATACTTTGACTGCTTGGGGAACGAGATACCTATTTTTAACGATACTTATTCCATTCATAGTATTGAATGCAATGTAAAATGAATCATACTTTTTGCCTTATTAATACTGCTATATATGCAAAAAATTCGACAACTCTTGTATTTGAATTTTTAGTTTCATATTTAGACAATTTAAGATACTGAAGAGGGGAAATAATTAGGTGACTTCAAGTTGATGATGTGTTCTTATATCTTCTTTGTGGTACTATGCCTTGAAAAACATATACATAATCATCAATCAATCATTACACTTAATTTTCTTTTGTTGAATTAAATATTTTCACCTTGATATGTTTGTTGTAAATTTATCTAACCAACGAAGTCAAGTGTGCATCTGAAGAGAAGCCCAAAATCCAAATTGTAGTAAAAAATGAGAACTTTTGAAGCTACTGTTTACCCCAGGATATGTAATACAAAACACATTCACATCAAGAGTATAGAGGAATATAATTCGTGTTAATTATCAACAAAGGTTATAGAAGTACATTTTCTTTACTTTTCAAACATTGTAGGCGTTTGCGTCTTTCTTTTTTAATTCATTTCATACCTTGCAATTATGTGTTAACTATCAACAAGGTTTCCAAGACAAAGTGCATTATAGTCCATTGTGTTAGTTATCAACAAAGGTTACAAGAAAATGCATCTTTCTAATCCATCGTGTTAAATTATCAACAAAGGTTACAAGAAAATGCATCTTTCTAATCCATTGTGTTAAATTATCAACAAAGGTTACAAGAAAATGCATCTTTCTATGTTAATTCATTTCATACCTTGCTAATATGTGTCAACTATCAACAAATTTTACAAGACAAAGTGCATTATAATCCATTGTGTTAATTATCAACAAAGGTTACAAGACAAAGTACACTACCTTTGTTGTTAAATGTTGTAGGCCTTCACATTTCTTTAACTTATCCTTTCTATTCCTTTTTATTATTTTTATAATCATTGTGTATTTTTACATTAGTATATGACAGATTAGGATGTTGTATTCAACTAATTTTATCAATTCAACTATGATATTTTGGAAAAACAATACTAAAAAATATGGCATTAATACGAGATAAAGTTAGTGCCATAGGAATCCTTGATACTCAATAAAGAAGATCCCTTGCTAACATCTTGCTTTTCATCAATGCATCCCAACAAAAAGAATCCTCTACCTTCCTTTACGAAAACCCATAAACTTATAGCAGAAGACATCGTTGATGTAGGTAGGATAGGTACAATAATCTCTAAATACCATGTTGATTTTTTTTTGGAAAAGGGGAGTCCATCTAGCAATAGTAGACTTCATCTCTATAACAAACTCATAGCTTGTATATAATTTTGGATGGCAAGAATACCAATAATAGGTGGTATATCTTGAAGCTATTGAAACATCTGAGCCTCATGTCAGTAATTTTGATATCTAATACCTATGTCCTTTGGGTGTTGATTGCAAGAATTGCTTTGTAACTTCTAATTTTAGAAAGACCTCCCTCGTAATTGTTATATTCTATTGTATTTAAGGGCTTATATATGTTCATTGATTTGAATAAGATTGGGGTTTGAGTAAACTAAACTAGCCATTACAATGTAAGTTTTTTTTTTATCATCTTTAGTGGGTTCATCCATTGGTGTTGTTACATCTTGCCATCTATGCACCTTCTTCTATAAGATTGCATTGTCTTGTTGACAATTATTAACATACCCATAGGTTGTGCCATTTGTTGCAAATACTAATTGTCATGTTACAAGAAAATGCTACCTATCATTTATACCATTGCTGCTTGTGACTATTGATAATCTACCATCAAATTATCCACAACATTATCCAATTGGTCTTGAGGATTAAATAGAGTACCCAATTAAATTTAGAAATTGCATCCTAAATCTTTTTCTTTTTTGATTTGGTGGAAGAAGGGGTTTTGAAAGGAACCCCAAACATTTTACAAAATGGATCCACACAACTTTGAGAGATTAAGGGAGGCCCATAGGCCACCAAAAGAGAAACCAGGATCTAGAGATCCAACAGGATCGAACCCAAACAAAGCTACCAAAACAATTCCATACATACTCCTAGAATTCCGAGACAACCTAAGGCAGCTCAATCCTACACAGTGGAGAGAAAATGCCCTGGCCAAGATAACTAGACGAACAAAAAAAAAAGGACAGGATAAAAAACATTCCCAACAAACCACCCGGAACTGGAACCTAGTTCTTGGTTCCGTTGGGTCCAACTTCCTTCCCCAACTCTTCATCCTTTGGTTCCCACTCTTCCCACATCATTAGGGCCATGATCTCCTCTTGTTTGAATTAAAAAAATATGGTTCCTGAAATTTAAAAAGTATCGCAAAATCCCCTTTGAATAGAGCCGAACTCTGACCACCAAATAAGCAACAAGTAAATTACCTTCTTCTGACATCATTAGCTAGTTGGATTAATCCTTCTGGAAACTCCCTGTTCCAAACTGTGATGTCGTTTTGAGAGGTGCCTATGTTAGCCAATAAAACGAACAAATTGTTACCCTAAAAACATGTTGGTACTGGAAAACTTCAAATGTTTGGTCCAATTTATGCACTTCCTCCAATAGGTTTGAGATTGTTCAAGTTGGAGTCTGCACTCGTCTAGCCATATTAATGATATTGAGCGAGTCACCTTCGATTATGACTCTTCTAAAGCCTAAATATTTTAACTGCAAGACTCCTTGAAAGAGAGCTCTATCCTCAGCTGCATGGCTAGTTTGGGTTCCAATGTTTTCAGTAAATGCCAACACAATTCGCCCCTTCGCATCCCTGATGACACCACTTGCTCCAACCCGACTCAGATTACCCTTAGACGCACCATCAAAGTTTAATTTTATCCACCTAGGAGGGGTAGGTTCCCAAACAGTATCTGCTCTTACTAGGTGATGGATTCTTGGGACTTAAGCAAGAGAAGATTTATCCCAGCTTCCGTACCAGCGTTGCCCGCATCCAGGGATAGGAGATCAACATTCTCCACCGCGACAAGGACAGTCTTAATGAAAATTGACTCTGGGCGATGAGAAGTGTTCTTAAAAGCTCTGGAATTTCTTTTCTTCCATATCCGCCACCATAGATGAGGGAGGATAAAGGATGTGAATGATCAAATCTAAGGCGACAAATAGGGAGTGATCCATTGCTCCACATGGACATTTAACTCTTTAGGGGAAACCCAATCCATTCCCACTAGACGAAGCAACATCCCAAAAATTTCTTTAGAATAGGAACACAGGGAGAACATATGCTCGGGAGATTCTTCTGTCAACCCACACAGATAACATCTATTGGGTAAACTAAGACCTCTCTTCTGTAAATTATCCAGCATTAAGCACTTTCCTTACACAACCAACCAAAAAAATATATTCACTTTGGGCGTGAGACCTTTGTGCCAAATTTTCTTAGCTGCGAACCAAGGCTCTTCATGATCATCAAGGAGTGCATACACTGATTTGATTGAGAAACATCCATTATTTTCAGCTCCCCAAACCAACTTATCTTGTTTATCTTCAGAGACTATAACAATGTATTTTAGCAATTTTGAAAGGGCTTTACAAGCGGATTCCTCATCTTGAGACCAGTCGGGAAGGGAAAGAGGTTTCCAACATTTTATGTCGTTCACCATAGTAATCACAGACCCTTGATACGAAAGCCTGTTTTGTGATAAATTCGGCCTGAGAGAAGGTAGGAATGAAGTTTAAAGGTCTATCTGTTGCCCACCTATCTCTCCATAAATTGATCCTCAGACCAATACCCAGAAGCTAGCAGCCACCCTTCAGAACATCTACTTGACTTTTAACCACGCTTTTCTAGAACGCAGATCCTTGGTACGGGCTAGGATCAGAAAAAATAAAATCTCCGTTCCCCAAGTATTTGGATTTAATTTTTTTTTACCCAGTTTGTATTAGAATTTTGGGCCAACTTCCACCCTTACTTAGCTATAAGGGTCATGTTCATTAAACTCATTTTCTTCATACCAAATCCTCCCATATCCTTAAAACTGCAAACTTGATCCCAAGCCAAAATAAGGAAAACTTATTTTTGTCCTAAGATCCGGACCAAAGAAAGGAGCTTTTAATTTGCTCTATTTTGTAAGAACTGTCCCTGGCACCTTGATCGGAGAAAGGAAATAAACATGAATTCTTTGTAAAGTAGTTTTAACCAGAAGGGCCTTACCAGCTTGGCTCAAGAGCGCCCCTTTCCACCTTGCTAGCTTCCTCTGGACTCTCTCCACCACCGATTCCCACAAATAAGCTTTGACTCCACCTGTGAAGAGCGACATTCCCAGGTAAACATATGGAAGGGAATCAATCGCACCCCCAAGGATTTCAACGATTTTTTTGCCTTCTAACTGGTGTGTTGAAAACATAAATCTTACTTTTTCAGAAGCTAATCTTCTGCCCAACGACTTGCTCATAGTAAAAAAGAATGGCTTTAATCACTCGAGCTTGTGGAATCAAAGCTAGGAAAGATAACAATGTATCATCCGCAAACTGATAGTGTGAAATTGGATCATAATTACTTGTAGGGTTGATGCCTACTATAGAAGGTTCAAATTTTATGGCTCTTCCTAGGGATTCTGCCAGCAGGATGAATAAATAAGGAGATAAGGGATCCCCTTGCCGGAGACCCCTACAACTACCAAAATAACCTATCGAGGATCCATTGACAATGATAAAAACTTCATTGATTAAATGCAGCCTTTAATCAAACTCAACCATTCCTGATTAAATCCAAAATTCTTCATAACTTTTAACATAAATTCCCAGGAAACCCGATCATAGGCCTTATCCATGTCAAGTTTCAGAAGGGACCTAGTCTACCACTCTTATCCAGAGAGTGTATTAGTTCATAAATTCTATGATGCCATAAAGCCATAAACCCACTTTGGGGTAAATCAATAATACATGGAAGGTGGACTTTCAATCTATTTGCTATAGTTTTTGTGAGAATTTTCAGTAGCATGTTGCAGAGGCTTATGGGCTTGAGAATTTTCAGTAGAGTTGATGTTAGGTGGAATAAAATTCGATTCCTAGATTTCCTTCATGGCATTACAAATTTCTTCTCCTAAAATGTTCCATTTAAAATATTCCGTGAGAATGCTTCACGGAGAGAATGGTTACCCCTTTATTTTGAGGTTAAACCTTCGTCTTTTGCAAGGTTCTTTGCCTTGGGACCACTTTTCCATCATATTGCTTTTACAACTTCTCTGGATCGAAGCAAAAGGGATGGATCAGAAGGAGATTTTTGTCTTCCTTCCACCTTCTTTGATACCACTAATACTGCTAATGCTTAGATGCTTCGATATATTTCATTATGAAATAATGGATATTTAAATACATGAATGCCCAAATATGGCATAACAAACTATAACTAATCCTGCAACTATCCTTGACCTTTAGTGGATGCATAGTCCTTGTGATGGGTGGTTATACCACACTCATTGTCACATGGACTGTGATTTAATAATTCCTAACAATAATTAATCCAACATTTCATCAACTCTTTCAACTATTTTCTCATATTTTTGGAAAAGTTACCTCAAATGATGTGAGCAAAGGGACAATGAAGAAGTAAATGGTTTGATATTTTTAAATTCTTCTCACACAAGGCACATCTGAAAGGTCCATGATATCCTCGTCTTTCTAGACCCTTTCATGTAAGAATATTACTTTGAACTGCTAACCAAAGGATTGTTGAGGCCTTCACAAGAGCCTTTAATGACCAAACATTATTTCAAGGGAAATATTTGGGAGTAGGAAATTTCAATTGCTCTAAATCCTTATATCCCAACTTGATCGAGTATCCACAATTTGTTGATAGATTCCAAACCAACCCATCATTGTGTGTTAAAAAAGGTAAATAAAACTCTTGAAACATCTTTTGATGCTCATTTGCAATTTGTTTGAGTTCCTCTTGTTCAACCAAAACAAGAGTTGTTAAAAAAAATCCATGATATGGAGTTGTTGCTTGCATTAATATAATATTTGACCTTTGGACCTTTAGAAGCTATACATGCCCAAGCCAATGGTTGCCATTTTGAATCAAAGATAAGAGGATAAGGTTTCAACCAAGCATATGACAAAAAAATTGCATAATTCCTCTCATTGATTGACCATCTAATATGCTTAATCAATTGCAACCTATTTGATATGAAGTTCCATGCTGGCGATCCTTTAGGTTTGGTTATTTTCCTAATTAATTTCATTGCATCAAGAGAACCTATATATTTTTGAAATAATATTTTTGCTCAACTCTTTCCTTGATCTAATATCCACCCGTGTTTTGCCCCTAAGGCCAAACTCATATGTCTACCATTCAAATATTAAATTTTAACTATGTATATAATAAATATTATATATTTTAAACATTTACATTTAGATTTATTATATTCATATTTTTCCAAACCGATTTTTTGAAAAACCACACTTTTAATTTCTTTTTGGCCTTTGAAACCTACTGAAATAAACCAAACATTATATCTATGGTATATGTTAAGAGCTATAAAACTTAGAGTAAAAACCCTTTGCTTGCGAAATCTTGTAAAATCCAAGATATGAAATTGAACGACCCAAAAAAAAATTATTATTTGAAAAAGACTGCCATACATCTAAAATTTATACAAGCATTACAAATTGAAAACCGTTTTAGGACTAAAATCTAGAATTGTGAAATCTTCGATCTTGTCAGACTGAACGCTTGTCCCTTTCTTGGTGCTTTTAGCCAGAAGGGCCTTACCAGCTTGGCTCAATAGCACCCATTTCCACCCCACTAGCTTCCTCTGGACTCTCTCCACCATCTATTGAGCAAGGTGCAGCAACAGTATTGTCATTGTTGTCAACACAGTAAGACAGATCGGTTGATGCAGTGGACAGGAGTTAAGAGGTTCTTCAGAGTATGTATAGTGATTTTTCAAAAGATCGAAGTGGCCCATATACTAAAAATCAAAAGAAAATCACAAGGAAGAAAACTATCGCGATATCACATGTTGAGCAAGAAAGAAAAACTGTCGCGATATCGCGACATGTTGAGAAGAAAGAAAAACTGTCGCGATTTCGTGACATGTTCGGAGAGCAAGCGCAAGCAAGCAAAACTGTCGTGATTTCGTGACATGTTCGGAGAGAAAGCGCAAGCAAGCAAAACTGTCGTGATTTCGTGACATGTTCGGAGAGAAAGCGCAAGCAAGCAAAACTGTCGCGATTTCATGACATGTTGGAAGAGAGAAAGGCAAGTAGAATAAGTGTCGCGATTTCATGACATTTTGCAAGAAATTTTGTACGGACAAAAAAGTGTCGCGATTTCGTGACATATTGCAAGAGAGATTGTACGGATGAAAAAGTGTCGCGATTTCGCGATACTTTTTCAGGAGAGATTGTCCGAAAGAAAAAGTGTCATGATTTCGTGACATATTGCAAGAGAGAGAGTTCGAGAGAAAAAGTGTCGCGATATTGCGACATGTCGCGTTTCACGACCCGAAGGCAAGAGAAAGAGAAAAGGAGAGAAAGTGTCACGATATCGTGACATGTCGCATTTTCGCGACTAAAGGAGGAGAGAGAAAGTAAGAAGGCAGAAGTGTCGCGATATCGCGACAAAATTAAAAAGGAAGAGTACGGAGGTGAAAGTGTTGCGATATCACGACATGTGTTTTCACGGGTACAAGCCAAGAAGAGAAGCACAGAGGCGAAAGTGTCATGATATCGTGACATGTGTTTTCGTAGGTTCAAACCAAGTAAAGTAGCAAGGAGGCAAAAGTGTCGCGATATCGCGACATGTGTTTTCGTTGGTTCAAACCAAGTAAAGTAGCAAGGAGGCGAAAGTGTCACGATATCGTGACATGTTGTGTTTTCGCAGGTTCAAACCAAGTAAAGTAGCAAGGAGGCGAAAGTGTCACGATATCGCGACATGTGTTTTCAGGCGAAAGCCGAGAAGAGGACAAAGAGGCAGAAGTGTCACGATTTCGCGACAAGTCACTTTGGCGCGAGCTAAGAAGAGAACCCAACCAAAATAAGATATGTGACAGTTAACTGAAGTTATACAACAGTTACAGGTGCAGTTGTAGAAGAAAATCATGCAGCTAAAATAAGAAGAGTTAACCGAAGTCAGTACATCAGTTATAGGTGCAGTTACAGAGAAAAATCATGTAGCTAAAATAAGAATAGTGAACTGAAGTCAGAATGACAGTTATAGGGCCAGTTACGGAGTGAAAGCATTGAGCGACGGTTAAACTAAAAGTCATCAATCGAAGACCAAACAAAGAGCCGTAACTATTAATAGGATGCATGAGAGAATACTGTGTGATAAAGGAGTTACATATAGAAGTTTCTATTAATAAGTTGCATGCGAAAATATGGAAGTTAAAAATAGAGTCAGAACTTTGTTATAAAAGGAGGTCTGCATGGAGAATTACTAGGCTGCTGAAATAGGGTGAAAGGCTACTATAAAGAGGGAAAGTGCTGCAAAAAGGAGGATTGGAAGAGTGTCGTAAGAGAGCATTTAGCAGAGCCGTGAGAGCCGTAAGAGTGCAGGAAGAAGCGCAGCAAGAGTGTCGTAAGAGAGCGTTTAGCAGAGCCGTGAGAGCCGTAAGAGTGCAGGAAGAAGCGCATCAAGAGGGTTGTAAGAGGGCCGTAAAAGTGCAGTAAGCAGAGCCGTAATAGTGTGTGGTGTTTTGGTGAATAGCGAGAGAGGTTGGGTTAGCAATAGACCAGTCAGGGTCTTGTACAAGCGAAGGCATTTTTTATGTCAAACTTATAGTTTCAAAATTGCAGTCCAAGTTGGTGCTTAGAATTAGGGGTTGGTGCTCCTTTCTATTGGTGCAGATAAATTAGGGGTTGGTGCTCCTTTCTGTTGGTGCAGATAAATTAGGGGTTGGTGCTCCTTTCTGTTGGTGCAGATAAATCAGGGGTTGGTGCTCCTTTCTGTTGGTGCAGATAAATCAAGGGTTGGTGCGAGGTTCATCTTGTGTTGTGTGATGCTCTCTTATTATATTTGCTTTATGTGGTTTTAAGTTTTCATTGTTTTGGCTTTAAGAGTTGAAGTTTTTAAGTTTTAAAGACCCACACTGATTCACCCCCCTCTCAGTGTCATTGTGAAACTAACAATTGGTATGAGAGCCAGTTTCCTTTGTCAGGATAAATCAGCTAGGGTTGATATTGGATTAGTACGCAATGGGTAAGAAGAATAGATCCTCCTCCAATAGGGCATCTCAGTCAGTTTCAGTTCCTATGGAAGAGAAAATTTAACTAGAAAAGGTTGAAGAAGTGAATTCTGAAGTATGTGATGAAAACCTTGAGGCTAAAGTATATCTAGAAGGTGAGTTGATCGTCGCACTTGAAGAGTTGAATAAAGAAAGAAAAAATAACAAAATACAGTCAAAGAAGTTGGAGGAATATGGGGATAAGATCGAAGATCTCTTCTTACAAATTCATAAAGCCAAAAAAATAGAAGAAGCCTTGAAGTCACACCTGGATGATAAAGTTGATGTATGTAGCAAACGTGAAGAGGAATCTAACAAAGTTTTTAGTGATCTAAAGCTGCAAGTAGAAGAGTCCAAAAGGATTGAAGAAACTCTCATGTCACAAATCAATGAGAAAGAGATTGTTTGCTGCAAACAAAAAGAGGAGATTGTTGTATTGAAGAAACAACTAGAAGAGGCCAATACAAATATCAAATTTGAGAAGAGCACAGAGTTGCTAGATGAAATGATAAGGCAACAAAGAAGCCCCATGTCTAAGCTTGGTCTTGGATGTAAAGATGAACAACCTTCATCTTCCAAATATGCAGAGAAGAAGAAGTTCACTGTTGAAGGATCGAAGCAAGAAAAGTCTGAAGTCGAATCTTCAAAAGTAAGAAAATATCAAAGGAGATATACAGACAAAGCAACCACAACAAAAGAGGTTCTATCACTCTCACTTTATTCATAATAATGCTTTTAATGGCTATTGTTTTAGATGCAACCATTATGGTCACAAGGCAATTTATTGTGGATTGAATAATAGATCAAAGAGTTATGCTGGTAGAAATACATTTGTTATTCCGGTTGAACACCATGTGCAATGTTTTAAATGTAATGGTCATGGGCACATAGCAAGGTCTTGTCCAAGAACTTTTGTATCTAATCTAAGGCAAGACAGTAGATTTCATCAGATGCAAAGAATGCAACACAGACAAGGAAGAAATCATGTGCATCAAAGAAAGAAAAATAATCATCCATCAAGGATGTATAAGAGACAACCAACCAAGAGAAATTTTCAAGTTCACGAAAAGGTTCAAAATAGGGATGCAGTTGAAAACCTTCAGCCTAAGTTCAAAAAATATTGGAGAAAGAAAGAAGAGAGGAAATCGTGTCTCCTTGGACTGAAGGAGATTACTCCTCTATTGCACCAAGTAGCTCTAGGTAGCACATCCTCAGGGGGAGCAATGTTAAAGTTTTATTTTAATGCTTCTATGTATTTGTGTGGTTATCTGAGGATGAAAGGAAAGAAGTCGGGGAGTTATCGTATAGTTGTCAAAATGTGTTTCAGTTCATGTAGATGTTTGTGGGGATAGTATCAAACTGATGTGCTTCAGCAGAACAAAATGGTGAACAGCTAGGTTTTTTGATGTAGCAGCTGATAGGCGTTATTTGAGATAGAACATGCAGCACAGGTCGACGTGTCATGGAAGCATAAGCTGGCAGGTGCTGGTTTTGAAGCTCGTAACATTCCCAATCTGCAGATAAAATAAAATCCGTGTTGTGAGTGGGAAGGCGTGCGTTTCTTAACCAAAAATACAACACATCGTTTGGTATAAGAGAGCATTAATTTTCTCTAAAGAAGTAGCAGTTATCAAAGAGATGCCAGAGTCAAAGCAAACAGTGGCACTAGCACCCAGTTGGTCAAGAGTGCAAATTGGCACATGCAAGGCAAAGACATTGAGTAGCCTTGACATATGCCCTAACAAGAAGCAGAATACCGAGTGTTGATGACTACGCGTAGATTGAGGTTCCAATGCTAGATGTAACGGTCCACTGTTAATACCTGCACAGGCGATGAAAAACATTCATGGCAATCGTTAGAAACCAGAGACATTGAGCTGCACAACTGATGCGAGGCAAAGTCGTCAGTCACGAAGGAGATGGCAGTCAAAAGGCTGAAGAAATTACATGCAGGTTGCCTGGAGAGTCGATCATTTTTTATTTTTGGAGTAACTTTTGCACAGCTGAAAGTTGAGTGTTGATCATACTATACTAAATAAGTAAAAGCAAGGTACAACATGAATTCTAATATGATGAGCAAAGATTAGAGTTCTTATCCAAGAAGACTTTATAACAAAAAGAGTACCAATGGAGGTGCATTCTATCTTGGAGACAGGTTGGTCGCATGGAACATTAAGAAACAAGAGTCAGTTTTCTTATCCACAGCAGAGGCAGAATATATTGCAGCAACAATGTGTTGTACGTAGGAGAAAGTTGTGGAAGGTGAGGTTAAGTTGGATTTTGCTCCAACAATAGAGCAAGTAGCGAATATCTTCACAAAACCATTGCCCAAGGAAGTCTTTGAGTATCTTTGCAATAAATTGGGAGTGGTCACATTTCCCAAGAACTAACTAGCTATCGGGACCACATTCTCAAGGGGAGCATTTATATATTTGATTATCTTTTTGCTTATGTTTGTAATTTTTGCTAACTGTAATAATTTGTGCCTGAGAATGTTGTGCATGAACTCAGGGGGAGTCTGCAGCAGCCCTTGGTATTATTGTCAAAGGGGGAGAAGAATTACAGGAAATTGCACGTGTGTTGCCAACAATTCCAAAGGGGGAGATTGTTGAGCAAGGTGCAACAACAATATTGTCATTGTTGTCAACACAGTTAGACAGATCGGTTGATGCAGTGGACAGGAGTTAAGAGGTTCTTCAAAGTATGTACAATGATTTTCCAAAAGATCGAAGTGGCCCATATACTAAAAATCAAAAGAAAATCACAAGGAAGAAAACTGTCGCGATATCGCGACATGTTGAGCAAGAAAGAAAAACTGTCGCGATATCGTGACATGTTGAGAAGAAAGAAAAACTGTCGTGATTTCGCGACATGTTCGGAGAGAAAGCGCAAGCAAGCAAAACTGTCGCGATTTTGTGACATGTTCGGAGAGAAAGCGCAAGCAAGCAAAACTGTCACGATTTCGCAACATGTTCGGAGAGAAAGCGCAAGCAAGCAAAACTGTCGCAATTTCATATGTTTGGAGAGAAAGCGCAAGCAAGAAAAACTGTCGCGATTTCGCGACATGTTGGAAGAGAGAAAGGCAAGTAGAAAAAGTGTCACGATTTCGCGACATGTTGCAAGGAAGTTTGTATGGGCGAAAAAGTGTCGCGATTTCATGACATATTGCAAGAGAGATTGTACGGACGAAAAAGTGTCACGATTTCACGACATATTGCAAGAGAGAGTCCGAGAGAAAAAGTGTTACGATATCGTGACATGTCGCGTTTTCGCGACTCGAAGGCAAGAGAAAGAGCAAAGGAAAGAAAGTGTCATGATATCGCGACATGTTACGTTTTCGTGACCCGAAGGCAAGAGAAAGAGCAAAGGAGAGAAAGTGTCGTGATATCGCGACATGTCGCGTTTTCGTGACTCGAAGGCAGGAGAAAGTAAGAAAGAAAAAGTGTCGCAATATCGTGATAAAAGTAAAAAAGCAGAGTACGGAAGCAAAAGTGTCGCGATATCGCGACATGTGTTTTTGCGGGTACAAGCCAAGAAGAGTAGCACGAAGGCAAAAGTGTCGCGATATCGTGACATGTGTTTTTGCGGGTTCAAACCAAGTAAAGTAGCAAGGAGGCAAAAGTGTCGCGATATCGCAACATGTGTTTTTGCGGGTTCAAACCAAGTAAAGTAGCAAGGAGGCGAAAGTGTTGCGATATCGCGACATGTGTTTTCGAGGGTTCAAACCAAGTAAAGTAGCAAGGAAGCGAAAGTGTCGCAATATCGCGGCATGTTGTGTTTTCGTAGGTTCAAACCAAGTAAAGTAGAAAAGAAGCGAAAGTTTCGCGATATCGCGACATGTGTTTTCGCGGGCGAAAGCCGAGAAGAGGACAAAGAGGTAGAAGTGTCACGATTTCGCGACAAGTCGCTTTGGCACGAGCTAAGAAGAGAACCTAGCCGAAATAAGATATGTGATAGTTAACTGAAGTTATACGATAGTTACAGGTGCAGTTGCAGAAGAAAATCATGCAACTAAAATAAGAAGAGTTAACTGAAGTCAATACGTCAGTTATGAGTGCAGTTACAAAGAAAAATCATGTAGCTAAAATAAGAACAATGAACTAAAGTCAGAACGATAGTTACAGGGCCAGTTACATAATGAAAGCATCGAGCGACGGTTAAACTGAAAGTCATCAGTCGAAGACCAAACAAAGAGCCATAACTATTAATAGGATGCATGAGAGAATACTGTGTGATAAAGGAGTTACATATAGAATTTTCTATTAATAAGTTGCATGCAAAAATATGGAAGTTAAAAATAGAGTCAGAACTTTGTTATAAAAGGAGGTCTGCGTGGAGAATTACTAGGCTGCTGAAATAGGGTGAAAGGCTACTGTAAAGAGGGAAAGTGCTGCAAAAAGGAGGATTGGAAGAGTGCCGTAAGAGAGCATTTAGCAGAGCCATAAGAGCCGTAATAGTGTAGGAATAAGCATAGCAATAGGGCTGTAAGAGGGCCGCAAAAGTGCAGTAAGCAGAGCCGTAAGAGTGTGTGGTGTTTTGGTGAATAGCGAGAGAGGTTGGGTTAGCAATAGACCAGTCAGGGTCTTGTACAAGCGAAGGCATTTTTTATGTCAAACTTATAGTTTCAAAATTGCAGTCCAAGTTGGTGCTTAGAATTAGGGGTTGGTGCTCCTTTCTGTTGGTGCAGATAAATTAGGGGTTGGTGCTCCTTTTTGTTGGTGCAAATAAATTAGGGGTTGGTGCTCCTTCCAGTGGGTGCTGGTAAATTGATTGTAAAATTAATATTTTGCAAAGGCTGTATTTGGATGGGAGTCCAAACAGTCAATTTTTGAGGAGTATCCAAAACTGGCGAACCTCAGTACATCTTGTGTTGTGTGATGCTTTCTTGTTATATTTGCTTTATGTCATTTTAAGTTTTCATTGTTTTGGCTTTAAGAGTTAAAGTTTTTAAGTTTTAAAGACCCACACTGATTCACCCCCCCTCTTAGTGTCATTGTGAAACTAACACCATCGATTCCCACAAAGAAGCTTTGAATCCACCTTTGAAAAGTGACATTCCTAGGTAAACATATGGAAGGGAATCAATCGCACACCCCAGGATTTCAGCAATTTTTCTCTGCCTTCTAACTAGTGTGTTGAAAAAATAAATCTTACTTTTTTTGAAGCTAATCTTCTACCCAGCGGCTTGCTCATAGTAAAAAAGAATGACTTTAATTGCGTGAGCTTGCGGAATTGAAGCTAGGAAAGATAACAACGTATCATCCGCAAACTGACGGTGTGAAATTGGATCAAAATTACTTGCAGGGTTGATGCCTACTATAGAAGGTTCAACTTTGATAGCTCTTCCCAAGGATTCTGCCAACAAGATGAATAAATAAGGAGATAAGGGATACCCTTTTCAGAGACCCCTACAACTAAAATAACCTATCGAGGATCCATTAACAGTGATATAAAACTTCACTGATGAAATGCAAACTTTAATCAAACTCAACCATTCCTGATTAAATCCAAATTTCTCCATGACTTTTAATAGAAATTCCCAGGAAACTTGATCATAGGCCTTATCCATGTCAAGTTTCAGAAGGGTACTTGGTCTGCCACTCTTATCTAGAGAGTGTATCAGTTCATGAATTTCAATGATGCCATCAAGAATTTGTCTTTTGGCCACAAACCCACTTTGGGGTAAATCAATAATACCTGGAAGGTGGAATTTCAATCTATTTGCTAAAGTTTTTGTGAGAATATTTAGTAGCGTGTTGCAGAGGCTGATGGGCCTAAAATTCTTGAATTCCTTAGCACCTTTCATCTTAGGAATAAGGACAAAGAAAGTAGAGTTGATATCAGGTGGAATAAAATTCATTTCCTGGATTTCCTTCATGGCATTACATATATCTTTTCCCAAAATGTGCCAAAACCTCTGGAATAAAATGGGTAGGAATCCGTTCGGGCCTAGAGCTTTGAGGCCCCCCATCGAGAACACTGCCTCCCTAATTTCCTCATCACTAAATGAGGCACACAAAGCATATTTTATTTCTACTAAAACCTAAGCAGGTATATTTTGCAGAAGTCTCTCTTCCGCAAGTGGGTTATTGTATTCAATGACAAACAAGAGATCTATGACATACCTAACTGCTTCATTCCTAATGTCCTAAATATCTGTGAGTACCATACCATTGGTACAATGAATTTATCTAATCCTCTTATTGCTTCTATGCCTCAAGGTAGAGGCATGATTTTTTTTTTTGTGTTTCTATCTCCTTCCTGGAGTTAGAGACATCTGAATTTTTGCTGCCATAGCATTTCCTTCTCGGCCAACGAGTTATGATATTTTGATAGTAGATATTTTTCTTTTATTTGGTCCCTTTCCTCTACTTCTCTTGATGATACATCAACTTCAAACTCCTTTAGTTGTTCGAATATCTCCTTTTTCCTTTGGAATGTCTCCAAAGCTAAATTATTTCCAAGTTTTAAGATTAGTCTTGAAAAATATTAACTTAGATGCCACTTGGGAAATCAAAGGACCGAAGAAAGTCCATGACTACCAGGCTTTAATTCTGGCCTTTAGATCCAAGTGTTGCAGCTACATTGCCTCAAATCTAAATGGCCTAGGGAAAAAATTTGATTTTGAACTTTTTCCAAGACTAATGGGTTGTGATCATACCCAATTTTAGGCAAGGAGAAAAGGATAGCATCACCAGAAAAGGGGAGACCTTCCTTCAAAACCATAACTCTATCTAGTATGATTTGAATATTTTGGCATTCCACCCACTTGTTAGTCTAGGTAAATTTGGATCCTTTCAACTCTATGTCCATCAACTCCTGGTTGTTCACGAAAGAAGCAAACTCTTCCATGCTTTTGTAATTTACATCAGAGCCTCCTTTCTTATCAGAGGGATAGAGTGGGGTATTAAAATCCCCTGCAAGAACCCATACCTCATACTTGAATAAGTCCCTCATGACGCTCAGTGTATCCCAAAGAATCACCCTATTCAGACCAGTATTAGGAGCATAAATGTTAGAGGAGATCCACTTAAATCCTGAATTTTTGCAGCAAAAAAGAATATTTATCACCCTTTCAGATATGCAAAGTACAAAACCATCTAATTTCGTGGTATCCTAAAGGCATAGAAGACCTCCAAAAGTCCCAATAACATAATTTTCTACGAACTCAGCTTCCTTCCAGATTATGTCCTTGGTAATTTTCGCATTGGTCCTATCCATTTTGGTTTCCTAGATAATTATAATGTCTGGAAGAACTTCTATTCTGATAGATGCCACAATCCTCTTCTTTGCAGATCCATTTAGTCCTCTTATATTCTAAGAGAGCATCTTCATTTGTATGGTTTGGTAGATTTTCCCCCATTCTAGGATTTAGGCCTCTTATTTTTATTCTCCTCCTCTTTCTCAAATTTAAGCTGAGTCTGAATTCCACCAGCGATATCTGATTTTGCTCCTTTGAACCTTACCATCTTGTTTGAGGGTTTCACAGGCTTTCAACTAGTCCCCACATCCATTTGATTTTTTTTCAAACTTCTGGTTTTTGGCTTGGACTTTGAAGTTCTTGAATATCTTGCTCCTGTACAAAGGAATTTTTTAAAGAAGCAAAGTTGGAGACTCCGATTCTTGGATCGCAAGTTCAGAACCATTCCGAGGAGAACTGAGTTCCTTATAGAATGCAATTTCAGTAGCCTTCTGGGAGAACTAAGTTGCTCCAAAACTGAATCTTGAAAAGCTAGACATTGGTAGGAATTGTGAATAAGTTTTGATGGAATACAAGTCTCAATTTCTAGGGCCGTCAACTTGACAGGGTTACCCTCCGGGGACTGGACCAACACCTTATCAAACTTAGACACATTAACTGGGATGATTTTATCCACAATCTTATCTCCCATTTCTAGCTCGTTCAGGCTCGACTCACATTATCTTGTTCTAGAAGGAACCATTTGTTCCCAGGTCTTTTCGACTTGTTTTTTTGGCCCGTTCTTCTATGGAGCTCCACTACCATAATTTTTATGAGGGAAAGATCCCATCGCATGATTGAATCTCTAACATGAATAACACCTAATGGGTCAATTCTCATAGACTATCTACTGCAGCCAAGGACCCTGCTTGGAGATAAGTTCAATGTGGCCTGGTAGCTCAGCCTCCGGGTTTGCCATTACATACATCCTAGAAAATATCATCATAGACTTGGCTCTGGTGGCTGAGTCAATAAGAACCAATTCCCCAATGGCTTTGGCTATACCCCTTAGGATATCTTCATGCCATAAATGAAACGACAAATCCAGTAGGCGAACCCAAAGGGGTGCTAGATTAATATTTTGAGTCTTAGGGTTGAAGTTCGGACCCAATTTAAAAAAAAAGCCCTCCCATGGGCCTCCCCCAAGAATTCGTTTCGAGTTCTCCTTATAGCTCAAATTGATAAGGAAGAAAGCGTTGGACAAAGACACAATATCAAGGAAGCCCAAGGGTTTCCATTTAAATAGAGCCCACCGCCAAACGAAATCGACGTCTGGCCGGGTTCCTTGAAACTTCCCAACCAAGTTCCACGAGCCTTCAACCATGGTAGCATCCACCAACTCATTCAAAATGACAATTTTATTTCTGATCGAAGAAGGGTCGAAAAGAGGTTTTGAGTCCCAAGAAAATAAACTCCTAGCGGTAACCGTAGCGAAAGAAGACTCACTTGGATCAATTGGATGACCTCTTCTCGAGGATCTCTTCATGGGTTCATCACAGGACATTGCTAGACCCACTGACTCCACAACTCCAAATCCCATGGGAGGGCCCCCAATGACCACTTGCTCTGATTAACTGCCAACTTTCCCAAGCTCACCATTTGATTGCAAATCACCCCCATAATTGCCACAAAAACCATCATCTTCACTGCCAACCATCCTAGGCACCCCATCTGCTTGTGAACCAACACTGAGACCACCAACAAGAAATTCATTGAGACTACCAGCCCGACTGGTATCATCATAAATCATATTCTGTAGACCACCCTCCGACTTGCTCTTAGACACCCAACCACCTTGCACACTCACCTTCCCACCCGCACTCATGTTCAAAACCCTCAGGTTTTATATGTTCAACAAAGTATATTGAAAGTGTTTATAATTTTCATGTTCGCTATGAAATCTTACGAAAACCCTAGTCTTCAACATGTAAATTAAAACCCTAGTATTCAGCCTATAACTTCCTCCTGCAAAAACCTTAGTCTTCAACCCGTAAATGAAATCCTACAAAAACCCTAGTCTTCAACCCAAAAATGAAATCCTGCAAAATCCCTATTCTTTAGCCTACAACTTCCTCCTATTGTTCACTATAAAACCTTACAAAACCCTAGTCTTCAACTTGTAAATGTTGTTCACTCTGAAATCTTGCAAAAACCCTAGTCTTCAACCCATAAATGAAATCTTGCAAAAATCGTAGTCTTCAACCTGCAACTTCCTCCTGCAAAAACCTTCCATTTCATCCTGAGAATTTTAATTTGCAACTTCCTCCTGTTGTTCACTATAAAATCCTTATCCAATAATTTAAACTACAACTTCCTCCTTGCAAAATCCTAGTCTTCAGCCTATAAATGTTGTTCACTCTAAAATCTTACGAAAATCCTAGTTTTCAACTCGTAAATGAAATCCTGCAAAAATTGGTCTTAAACCTGTAACTTCCTCCTCAACATCTAGGCGAGTTCCTCCTCGTAGATAATTGACTTCTTTAAAATCTTGGAAAGGGAGACACAAAGACTCACATATTAGATATTTCACCACAAATACACAACCACAAATACACAATTAAGGATTCTAAGTTTTGACTTTGGTTACATTGTGCAATATATTCAACGTAGTGCTATCTTGGGGAACCTCCACAACTAGCATTTTCTCATGTATATCCTTTTGATCAAGATTCACTATTTTTGGAATTAAACATTCATTGGTTGAGAGGAAAACCTCTTGTGTTTTTTGCTTTAGGTGTTGGATATATTGATGACTTGAAGATTGTGCTAATCTTGCTTCTTGCTTTTCCTTAAATGCATGATAACCATTGGTTTGAAAAATAAAGCACCTCGAAAAAACGGGACCATTGTAACCTATGTGCTAGAATGGGCAATAATTGTAGGACTTCTAGTTGGTATTAATGTACTAGTCATTGTTGTCTCGTGAGGGATACTATAGTGGTATGTCTTTGGGTTGTCATCTAGGAGACCCAAGTTCAAACCCCGGTACAATGAAACCGAGACCCCTTTCCAAAACTTGTGCTTTAACCTAAACTTGGGTTTTTCTCATGATTGTAGTGGTAAGTCCTTGGGTTTTCATCTAGGAGATCCAAGTTCAAACCTCGATATGAAGGGACTAGGACCCCTCATAAAAACCCGTGCTTTACCCTAATATTTTAGTCCCTGTTGGGACATTGTAGTGGTATGTCTTTGGGTTTTAATCTAGGAGACCCAAGGACCCTTCAAAATTTGTGCTTTACCCTAAATTTTTATCCTTGTTGCAAAAATATAGTGATTAGGTATTTGGGCTCTCTTTTGGGAGACCTAGGTTCAAACCACGACGTACCCATAAGGGGATAGGTTGGTTGGTAGTGATTGTGTGTTTGTCGATTGGTTGCCTTGGTTTGACTCCTTGGAGGGTCGAGGGTCCCATTGACTTCATCTTACCCAACAAGCTAGGGTTTATAGTGGTGACGTCCAAGATTGATATGATGTCCTACCTCATATCAGGAAAAAGTGTTACCGAATACCCTATGTAACAAAAAAAATATACTAGTCATTGTTAGAAAAAATGCATTGCTAATGCTTGTAATGGTAGTAACCAATGGAAGAAAAGTAACTATAGGTATGGGGAATATAGAGTATAATGTGGGGCTAGTGGAAGCTATGGTAGATGAAGTTTTAGCTATAAATATAGAAAATCCCACCAATGAAATTGTAATTGAAATGACTATTGATATTGAAGTTATAAATAAGACTACTCTTTGCATATGGTACCACAAGAGAAAGAGGAACCGTTTCCATCGATACTATTCAATAGTTGTGCTATGATGATTAAAACGTTCAATGAAGACAAATACAATGATGTCAAGGACTCTTTATGTTACACTTACTAGAATACACACTACAACAAGAGGAGAACTTGGAATGGATGGAGGCGGAAAAATGGGTGATGAAGTTGCTTATGTAGGTGAAAGCAATAATGGAAACATAGATGAATCTAGCGGAATGGAGGTGCTTGGACTTGGTTGGAGCAAAGGCCTATGCACCATACTTTGTTCATGGATCAATGGAAGATGGGTATGTGGATAGTATGAAGAATGTGGAACACTAAAATGATCTTAATACTTTCTTGATCTCTTTTATTAGATTCGAGTGGAACTGTATATCATGAGGCACTTGAAATCATTTGTAGAGAAGTCAAAAGTTGTATATATTTGTGGACTTGAAAGTCTCCTTGATGAAAATATTGGCCAAAGTTGGAATGTTCTTCTACTTTATGAAATTGGCATTATCACAACCTTTTTCCTTTGTCGAGGCTAAAATTTAGTCAATATGTTTGGTGTAGTTGTTAGAGTTTGGATTAATTGTCAATATTTATTAAGGTGAAGTGCTTACTCCTTGTGTTGTAGCTATGTTGAGGGTCTAAGTTAAGAGAAGAGGGAGAAGGTGTTAAGACTACAACTTCCCTCTATTTTCTTCAACTTATGTCTGTCGGGTTTAGTAGGTGGATATATATTTTAATTTTCTTTTGGTCAATATGCTTCATGAGATAATTAGGATGTAGATTTTGTGTTTTTTGTATTTTCCAAATATTATAGTGCCCTTCATCCACAACAAATGAAATGATACATACTCTAATTTGAAATTTCTTTGATGTTACCCTAAGAATCCTTTCTTGGCCTTGCACCAAAAGTTGAATCCTCTTATACCAATGCTCAATTAGGTTTTCTTGATCCATAGGGTTTCTTTGAGGTAATTCCAAACCTACTTGCTAACTAATTCAATAAAATAATATATATGTAGTGCCATTTTTTCTATAATAGTGCTAGTTACCATTATGAAGTCATGATTAAAAAGCTTAACAAAAGTTATTATTCTTTCGCTTCATGATGGCGTATTATCTTCAAACGTTTGAGCATACACATAGACAACTTGTAGACTATCCCTTATGTTATTGTCTTGTATGCAATTTGAGTTCCTATTTTTTATTGAAATTGTTGCCAAATTCATATTAGCCAAAATCTTAAGGGAAAAAATACAATATAAAGGCATATCGTGGTCTAGGTGCCTACATCTAGGCCTGAACACCTAATAACATTAGAACCACGATAGACTTCCCTCTAGTAGGGACAAAGTAAACACGTGCATTCACAGGGCCACGCAGGGCACCCATCACCAGAAATAAGGACACTGGAGACCACACACAGACCCCCACTACTATATTACAACATGAGGCCATGAAGGACCAACATAGAGGGGAACTGAGAAATATTATGACACTTAGGGCACCCCACTACAAGCATTGGAAGTGAACAACCACACAAGTGATCCTCTGGTGACCCATGTTAAAAACTAAGATATCCCTAGTGGCTGTTATGGGGATGAAAAAGCATGTCATCACCAAGAATCTAAAAAGATGTGTTGAAATAAAATTGAATGACTAGAGACTATTGGGTTGCTTCCTTTAATGAGCGACGTACACACTATATGCTAAGAAGAGACTACTGCACTCTGCCAAAAAAAAAACTGTAAGGGAGCAACCATGCTAGGAAAACATCTGCTACGGAGACGAGTCTAAGTGACCCTACTCCACCTCATGCTGCGATAGGAGCATAATATGAGGACTGGAATGAGTGTTGTTGGCTTCTAATTCCACTTGACCCAAATGCTTCACAAAGTGTGTCTGATTATGCATCGCCGAGCTATGTTTCTTAGTTAATTCACCTACCATATATTGTAATTTGTAAATACCATTTGATCTATGAGCTGAGGTCTCACAGATACGCCTATTTAGAGCTATGATTTATTCTTGTAGTTCTTTCTCCTTACAGGTGCAACCTATTGACTCAATTTGAAATTGGAATTTTACAATAGCAAAAATGTTAGCTACTAAGATATTAGAGATATCTTCTTGATCAGTTTTAAAAATAGATTTGCATCGAGTCTTCCATATATGAAAGATGATAACTGCCCTGGTAATGGAGAGGAAATTTTTGATTGGACATCAGATTTATCCCCAATAAGGCTTGATCCTTTGTCATAGATAGTGGTAAGGGATAAAGCAACTATTGTGCTTCACACTAAATATGGTGGGCACGAGCACAGTTCCATAAGAAATGTTGTACTGCCTCTTCTAAACTATAAAAAGACAATCACCTTGCCCTTGTTCCATCTACTTCGACTTGCTTCGAGTAAGTAGACCTTAAAGGACTACATTCCAAAGAAGAATCTAAAATTTTTCCTTGAATTGGGGCAGAGTTGATAAGCTTGAAGGTTCAAGTGGCCCAACTGATCTCTAAGTTCCATTTTTTTTGAGTATATATGCAAATTGTTGATAGTTCGTAGGAAGTAGGGCTTGGTACCAAAACTTAAGGACTAGCTACTCAAAGTCATGATTGTCAAACCATTTCCAATGAGACCAACGAGGACTAGCTTCTAGTGGAGAAGATAAAGGCTGGGGCGCCTAGGAGGTGATGGAAATGATCTGCATAATCACTACTTTCTCAGTAGGATAGAGGCCAAATTTTGACTATATTTGCTTCAATTTTTTCCATGAGGATTGAGAAAAATCCCAAATGTCACCCACTAGAATTATTTCCATTTTGAAGAGATGCCTAGCAGGAAACCAGGGACTCATGCTAAGAGGTTGTGCATCAAGAGTGAGGAGGGGTGACCACCATAAGTTGTGCTGGAGGAAATCTGTGGGACCTTGCTCTGGAGGTGTCTGCTATGAAATAAATTGATGTACTTGTTGCTAGGATTTCCAAATCCCTTTGAGAATATTACAAACTTCTATAGAGAAATAAGGGGCCTGTAAAAGAACATCAATGTATGACATTTTTACCCAAATTTTACCATCCACCTGGTGGTTCTTCAAATGCTCCCTCACCAACACCTTCCATGGATCATTCCCTATGATCACCCTTTGCATCAGTGCATAGCCTTGTGCTTGAAGGTTGGGGATTCCTAGCCCGCCATATGAAACCGGTCTACAAGAATTGCTCTAGGAGACCATTGGGAGGCCTCGTTTGGCTAGGTTTTTTACCCAAAAAAACTCCCGAAGCATATTGTTCATCTTATCATACCCAACCTTGCTAGGAGTCAAAAGAGAAGAGAAGTAAACATGGAAGGGGACTAAAATTTTTCTAGTAATCTAGATTTTAGCTGCTTGAGACATTTCTAGAGATTTCCAGTATTCCAATTTTTTGGTAAATTTGTCCATACACCAATCCCACATAGATTTGGGTGAAAGGTCAACACCAAAAGGAAATACCAAAGATATTTATCCTCTTTGTACCCACTTCCATGTTGTGGGTATCCAATTTGGCTTATTATCAAATCCAAAGGGAATAATAGAGTTCTTAGATTCTTGGATTCTTTCACCAAAGGCCTTATCGAAAGTGTGAACTGTCTCAAGGATGTTCACAATATTTTGCTGATCTGCCAAAGAAAAAAGCATAGAATCATTTGCAAAGTGAGATTTGATAATATGGGAGCCATACGAAAGGGGGACACCTCTTATCCTCCCTTATTTAATTGCAGATTCCAATAGATAACCAAGGGTATCAACTGGAATTTACAATAGAAGGGCCAAGCAGCCTAGCCACCACGATTATAATTATGTATTAATAACCACTCTTACAAAAGTATTTGAAAAGAGGGTAGCTACCATACCGATACACTTTGCCAAACCAAGCCAGGAGCAATACTTCTTGGATGAAGGGCCACTCTAATCAATCATAAGATTTGTCAAAATCAAGCTGAAGGTAAATGTCCTTGAGCCCTTGTGCTCAAACCCAATCCATCCCTTCCCAAGATGTAAGAATATTATCCAAAATGTAGCGACCTTTAAGGAATCCTGTTTGCTTTGGGCAAACAATTTTTGTAGCCACTAAGAGGAGTCTTCTGGCCAGGGCCTTGGCCAAAATATTATAAGAGGAATTGAGTAAAGTAATGGGATGCCAATCAACAAGAATATTTGGCTTATATTTTTTGGAAATGAGCCTGATAAATCCTTGATTAGTGGCCTCCCCAAGGCCTCCAATAGTAATAACCTCCTTACACATCTGTAGAAAATTAGCTCCTATAGTCTCCCACATGGCCTTAAAAAATTCACTCGAAAGCCCATCATTTCTTGGGGCTTTTTCATTCGCCAAAGAGAGGAGGCCAGAATGAAGTTCATCCTGTGAAATATGTTTGTCCAACAATGCTCCATACTTTGGGAGATATGCCTTTGAACATTCTCTAAAAACTCAACTTTTGTGTTGGGCCCTTCACGTTGAAAAGGCAATGCTCCTGGATGAAGGATGGAAGGTCCTCCATCAAAATTTGTATGCCAGATCTAGATTTTGAATAACCTCTATCCTATTTGATTTATTCTTCTTATTAATGGCATTAAAAAATATTTAAAATCACCCTCACGACCTAGGACGTGCCGATTATGTCACGTGGGTTTTATAAGCTTGGAGTTGCCTTAACTTTACTTGTTTTTCACCCAACTGCTTTTGAGAAGGGATGCTACTAATATTTTGGCTAAGGTGGTGGCTGAGTTGGTCAACTTCCTACTCTAATTATCTCTTTTTTCCTATGAAGAGAGGTTAGGATTTTTCCAAAACCTCAAAGGTAATCCACTGTTCTTTTGATGGCTTCCTCCCACCACATAATCCACCCTCTCCCTCCCTAGGGCCTTGGAAAGATATTCCACACTTTATTTATTCCATTAACACAATCTTTGCAATTGAGCATGGAAGTATTTAACTTGAAAGGTAAACTATTTTTGGGTTTCCTTATGGGGCAGACCCAATACTCAAGGTAATGGGGAGATGATCTGAAGTTACCACTAAATAGGTTGGATGAGACAAATATTTTATGCTACATAGAAATAGTCCAATATTGCCATTATGAGAGTATCCCCACATTGTGCATTGCTCCAAGTAAACCAAGCCCCATGATTTTCAGCACTCTTGTTTCAATTGGGATCATAAAGATTCCAGGCCCTTCTAAATCTAGACCATGATCTAGCCTCTTTTGGCTGTTTGAGTGGAGTGCCACCCCCCAATATATCTCCCTCCCACTCTACCATATTGAAGTCCCCTCCTATTATCCAATCTTCTTTAGGTAAATTGAAGCACATCCAATCCCAAAAGATCGCCCTTTCAGCTATATCATTGGGTGCATAAATAGCTGGAATACCCCAATGCCTGCCACAAAACATTATTGTCACACACTACTCTATGCATTGGGTCCTCTCATGATAACAAAATAATGTCCCATAGCTCCTGAGAGAGGCATAGAACAACCCCCTCCTTTCATCATGACTCGTATACAAGGCCCCCAAACCCCCATAGGGTCTTAAGGGAATTTTTTAGTTGAAACCTAAAATTTTAACTTCTTGCAACAGTAAAATCTATGGGCAAACACTCTTGATGACTGTTTGGACAACAAAATGCTATTCTCGTAGTGTGATGCCACATACATTCCAAGACATGATTCTTGCATACATTAATCTGACATATTATCAACTAAAGAACCATAGGCATTCTGGTGCGTACAATTTGCATATAATCATGTAGAGTACCTGTTCCATTAGACTGACGTGTGGCTAAGGAGGTATTGTTGGAGTAAGAGTTGGTGGGCTTCTGACTCCATTCCTTATCTCCTAGATGTTGGTCTTTCGAGACACCTTTGGAAGGAGGGAGGGAGGCATCTCGTGATGAGTTGCACTTGTGTTTCTTGTTATGTTGGGTTACCCAACCCTCAATTATTTCATGAGGAGTTTTCTCCATAGGAGCCTCAAAAGCTAGAGGGGGTTGAAGGGAGATGTGGGTAACTGCCAAGTTAGAAGCTTGGGACACTGAATGAGCAGGGAAAGATGTCACATCATGAGAACTAGAAGGTTGTAAAGGCTGAACATGAGGTACTATTTTGCTTGCATGTTGAGTAGCGATAGTAGAAGTACTAGTAGGTTGGTTTTGTTGTTTGGGAGGTCTCATTGGACATTTTTTAATCATATGGACTTGCTATATGTAGTAGAAACATGATTTTGGCAAGTTGAGATAATATATTCGTTGTTAAAATTAGATACCAAGGGCTCTGAATAAGATCTTACTCAGGAGGTCCTTGGAGACATCAGTATCAACCAAGATGTGCGGGTGGGAGCACATGAAGTGTGATGGTTCGGATGGGAGAAATAATGGCCTTTCAAACCTAGCATCTATTTTAGGTAAGTTCTTTGTGCATGCCAAATTTAAGAAAGGGAGTTCAATCCAAAGGGGGTATTTCATGTTTGACACATTCTCAAGGTCAAATTGGAATGCCCAATGTTGAAGAAAGACCAGTTGACCAAAAATCATCCAGGTGTCGAGTCTTAGGGCTTTTAAGCAAGAGTCTTTTAAGGTGAAAGTGACAGAAACAAAGGATTCACCAAGGCAATGACGAGAGGTAATTGTTCAAACCTTAGATTGTTGCAAATATGAAGAGGGTTTAGGCCCAAAAATATCTAGATCTTTCTAGGCTCAGTGTGAACACATTCCCAAATTTTTCGGCACCATGTCGGTAAGATTTTTAAAAAAATCCCTCCCTATATTCTCTCTCTCTCTCTCTCTTATTTTTCCTCCCTATTCTTCCGCCACCTTATTCCTCCGTAACCTCCGCTCCTTATTCCTCCACCGCCTTCCTCTTCCCTTATCCCTCCACGTCCCTTATCTCTCCCTCTTCTCCTCCCTATAAATACTTTACCCCTCCTTGTATTCTGTGCGCTGCGGTGTGGAGTAAACTATTTGAAATTAATTAAATAAATTTGTTTTTTATATTATTGCCCACCTTCGCTCACTGGTATCAGAGCCAACGTACCAGGAGTTTGGCATGGTTTTCGAGGTCCATGCATAGTTTTCAAGGTGCGTCAGGAGGTGGACAGGAGGTCCACGCAGAGACAGATCGAGCACGCAGATCGAGGTGCACGTGGGGAGGCACGAATTTCAAGGCAACACGTGGCGCTGATTGGGCGGTTGATGCAGGGCTGAGGTGGTAGCCAATAGGAGTTGGGCATGCAGTTCGAGGTGCTAGGTGGTAGGTGCAGATTGGGCATGCAGCTCGAGGAGCTGAGTTGGCAGAGGTAACGTGGCACGTTGAGGTGGTGAGGAGTTGACACATGGTGGCGAGGTAGGCGTTGACGTGGTGTACTGATGAGGCGACAAGGCAGGCACTGACGTGGTGGCGTGTTGATGTGGCGATGAGGTGTCCTGTGATGTGGCAAAAGGTCAATTGGCCAATTTCCTGAAGGCAATCGATTCTTAACACGCACCTTCGTGTTAATAAATTCCTCTGCACCCATCTCATAGTGCATGTGGGATAAAAGAGGTATTTTTAAAAAAAAAAACTTAGAGCGCGACGATTTCATTACACCTTGCTTGCACTTACCTCCCGTCCGAGCGCATAGCGCAGTTGGCAAAGGCGGAAGGCTTGTTTGGTGGAGGTCTCGGGTTCGAAACCCGTCGAGACAAAGTTTTTTTTTTGTTTTGGATGTTAATCGTTGAAGGTATAAAATCGGGTGGATCCTTTGTTGTTTCAAAGCCACGGGGTGGCGTAGTGGTTAAGGCGGTCAGAGGCATATATAAGGTCGTCGGTTCGAGCCTCTCCAAGCTCGAAATTAAAGGTTTAATTTTTTTTTAAATTTTTATTTTTTATTAAAGTTTTTAATTAATTTAATAGTTTTAGAAATTATATTCTTCAATTATTTTTTAAATATAATTTTAAAAATAATGAAGGATATAAAAAAATTATTAAATTTTTTATGAAGACTTTATAAAAAAAATTATTGAAAACCTTTAAAACTTTTTGGAAAGGGAAATTGGAATTTTTTTTTTTGAAGATCAAAATTTCTTGAGCACCTGAAAATTGACATATGCAACTCAGCTAAATTTTTTGCCATGATGAGTAGATGATCCGGTCAACCGGATGTTACCACGCCCTATGCTCTCTACTGAGGAGAGAATCAGCTGAGTCTTTTGATGAACGGGTCCGACGAGACGGAATACATATTGTATTCAATCAACTGTAGAATTCAGTAATAGCTCACCAGAGGAAGCCCGATTCAGGATACGAGGCTGACTCAGAGGACAATATTTTTGGACAACGAGTGGAGGAGTTCGATTCAGTTGCATTTGAGCCTGAGGAACAATCCAGTGAGAGCTATACCCCACGCTCTCCAGAGCCAGAGCCTGAGCTAGCAAAGGTCGAGCCAGTAGCAGTTCCTGAAATCATCGTCATCAGTGATGACGAGGATTCCATTGCAGACAATTTTGGACCTCCAATACTGGGCGATCCACAACAAGAGGAACGTGAAATCAGTGAGAGAATTAAGAAATCTAGATTTTATTTGAATCTGTAATTGCTTTGTACTTCCTATTTTTAGTCAAATCAAAGTTTGCTTTCAAGTAGTAGAAATGGCCTCAAATTCAAATCTCCCAATTCCTGAATTTAATGGTAGTGATTATGAATACTGGTCAATAAATATGAAAACTATGTTGATTGGTAAAGGTTTATGGGAAATAGTTGAAGAGGGTTACACAGAACCCTCTGCTATTGACTGGTCTGCTTTAAGTGTTGCCGATAGAAAAGCTAAGAAAGAAGCCCAGAAAAATAATTCCTTTGCCCTATACCATTTACAAGCAGCCCTAGATAAAAGTATATTTCCTAGAATAGCATCTTGTGTAACAGCTCAAGATGCTTGGAAGGCTTTGAAGGAAAGCTTTCAAGGTAGTGATCAAGTGAAGCAGGTCAGGCTTCAAACTCTGAAAAGAGATTTTGAAAATCTCAGAATGCAGGAGAATGAGAAAGTAGGAGACTACTATGTGCGAGTCAAAGCCGTAATAGATAAAATGATCACTCTAGGTGATGAGATTAAACCTGAGGTTGTGGTGAAGAAAGTGTTACGAACACTTCTTCCTAAGTGGAATCATGTAGCAATCATTATTGAAGAGTCAAAATATTTGACTACACTTTCCTTTGATGCACTAATTGGTTCTCTCCTTTCACATGAAGAGAGATTGCAGGAATCTCCTTCCACCAGCTACGGAGGCGATGACAAAGCCTTCGCTTCACAAGAAGGAAAAGGCCAAGGTAGAGGTCGTGGCAGAGGTCAGCAAAGAGGAAGAAGCAGGAACAGTCCACGAGGTGGAACCCCAAGCAGAGGAGGATCTTCAAACAGAGGTGGAGGTCAAAATAGAGGTGGTCAACAGAACAAAGGAAAGCATCCAGGTCGAGGAAAAGGAAGTGATAAGTCAAAGCAAGTTTGCTACAATTGTGGCAAACCTGGCCACTTCGCTCGTGACTGCTGGTCAAAACCCTCACAAGGGAGTAGCAGCAGCCAAAGCAGTCAGTATGGCAATTTTGGAGAAGAGGAAGGGACCTCAAATCTCTTTCTCTCATATGGCCAGTCAGATCAGAACCTGAATGACACCTAGATTTTGGACACTGGGTGTTCAAATCATATGAGTGGCAAAGAAGAACTCTTTGCTACCCTGGATTCTTCCTACAAATCTAGCATCAAGTTAGGAGATGACAAGTCATTGGCGGTTGAAGGCATTGGAGCCTTGGAGGTTCCAAAAAAAGAGGGCATCAAACAGGTGAATGATATCTATTACACACCTCATCTCCAACACAATATTCTTAGTGTTGGTCAAATGTTGGAGAAAAACTATAAGTTGCTATTTGATGAGGGTAAATGTATCATTTTTGATAAAAATGATAGTAATAGAGTCATTACACAAGTTCCAATGACTAAGAACAGGTTATTTCCTTTGAAGTTTGGCCATCCAGGAGGAGATCAATTGGCAAATGTTGCTATTGCAAATCCAAGTGTACTGTGGCACTTGAGATACGGTCATCTGAATTCAGCCAGTTTGAAGATGTTAACTTCTCAAGCGATGGTGACCGGACTTCCTAAAGTTTAGGACAATAAGGAAGTCTGTGAAGGTTGTGCCTTGGGCAAGCATGCTAGAACCAAATTTCCTCAAGGGCAAGCATGGCGGGCCAGATTATCCACTCCAGCTAGTGCATTCGGACATCCGTGGTCCAATGCAGACCAAGAGCATTGGTAACAACTCTTACTTTCTTCTTTTCATTGATGATTTTTCAAGAATGTGCTAGATATATTTTTTGAAGCATAAAGATGAAGCATTTGACTACTTCATAGATTTTAAAGCAAGAGTTGAAAATGAAAGTGGATATTCTGTTAAGTGTCTCAGATCAGATAAAGGAGGAGAATACTCCTCTAATGAATTTTTGAATTTTTGTAAAAAACATGGAATAAAGAGGCAGTTCACTGCTACCTATACTCCACAACAGAATGGTGTGGCTGAGAGAAAGAACCACACCATTGTAGAGATGGCAAGATCTATGCTTCAAACGAAGCATTTGAGCAATATGTATTGGGCAGATGCAGCCAGGACCAATGTGTATATTTTGAATAGGAGCCCTACTTCAAGTTTGAAAGGGAAAACTCCTTACCAAGCATGGTATGGTAAGAAACCAAATGTCAAGCATTTCAGAGTGTTTGGTTCACTGGCTTACTCACACATTCCTGATGAGCAGAGGAAGAAGCTCGATCCCAAGAGTCAAGCATGCATTTTTGTAGGGTACTATGAGACCACAAAAGCTTACAGACTCTACAATCCCAGGACTCGAAAGATAATACTTTCCAGGGATGTGATTTTTGATGAAGGGGGAGAATGGGGACATCCCCAAATTTATAGTGATGTTGAATCTCATGATGCAAGTTCTTCACAAATTCAACAAGCGCCACAGAAAGGCAAGAAGTCTCCTCCTCCAAGCCCAAGCAGACATTCTACATCCAAGTTCATCATCTTCTTCACCAAGTCCTTCTCCACAAAGGTCAGTCAGTTCCTCACCAATGGATATTGATTCTCCATCCAGAGGTAAGAGAACTCTCCAACATCATCCATCTTATCAGATGTTGGATAAAAATTTTTCACGAAGATATACTAGAAGTCAAGCTAGTGAAATGAGTTCTGTTTTGCAAAGACTTGAAAATATGCATTTGTATGGTGATGATGACTCCCAAGAACCTCGAGGAGATGTAGTTAACTATGCTTTGTTAACTAGTGCACAACTTGAACCTTCTAGTTATGAGAAGGCATGTACTCAAAAAATTTGGCAAGATGCCATGGAAGAGGAGATAACCTCTATAAAAAACAATGACACTTGGGAGCTGGTAAAGCTTCCTAAAGGAAAGAAGTGTGTTGGATGCAAATGGGTCTTCAAGACCAAATTCAATGCTGATGGAAGCATTGAAAGACACAAAGCAATATTGGTAGCAAAAGGATTTACACAGAAGTATGGTATTGATTATGAAGAGACATTTGCTCCTGTAGCCCGACAGGAGACCATCAAAATAGTTCTTGCTTTAGCTGCTCACAAGGGTTGGAAAATCCAACACATGGATGTGAAGAGTGCCTTTCTCAATGGGTACTTGATAGAGGAAGTGTATGTTGAGCAACCTCAAGGATTTCAAGAGCAAGGTAAGGAGCACCTTGTTTACAGACTGAAAAAGGCACTCTATGGCCTCAAGCAGGCATCACGAGCTTGGTACTCACGCATTGATGGGTACTTTAAATATTTTGGGTTCACCAGAAGCAGAAATGAACCCACCCTTTACTACCTGAAGAAAGGTAATGACATCCTCATAGTCTGCTTATATGTGGATGATCTCATATTCATGGGTAGTAATGAAAAAGTGAATATGGAGTTCAAACGCTCCATGATGAAGCAGTTTGAGATGAAGGATCTCGGCTTAATGCATTACTTCCTTGGAATGGAAGTCCATCAATCAGATATAGGGATCTTCATCTGTCAACATAAGTATGCTCGGGACATGATCAAGAAGTTTGCTATGGAGCATTGCAAACCAGTTGCAACTCCAGTTGGACATGGGATCCAATTAAGCAAAGATGATGGAGCACCAAAAGTTGACGTGACCACTTTCAGGAGCATGGTTGGGAGTTTGATGTTTCTCGCCAACACCAGACCTGATATTCAATATGTTGTTTCTCTTGTCTCTCGATTTATGGCTAGCCCATATGAGCTGCATTTGCAAGCAACTAAAAGAATTCTCAGATATGTGAAGGGTACATTGGATTTTGGAATCCAGTACCATAAATGTAACACTATCAAGCTTGTAGGCTTCAATGATAGTGATTGGGGCAGCAATATTGATGACAAAAAATCAACTTCAGGGAACTGTTTTAGTCTGGGATCAGGACTAATAACATGGAGTTCCAAAAAGCAAACTGTGGTAGCTTTGTCTTCTACAGAAGCTGAGTATATAGTAGTCACCTATGCTAGTACTCAAGCCTTATGGCTAAGAAAAGTGTTGGAAGAGATAGGAGAGCAGCAAAATGGTCCGACCAGAATCTACTGTGACAACATCAGTGCCATTCAGTTGGCATACAATCCAATCCACCATAGTAGAACGAAGCATTTTGATATGAAGTACCACTTCATCCGAGACATGGTGGAGCATGAAATTGTTGAGCTTAAATTTTGTTGCACTTTGGAGAATGTTGCAGATATCTTCACCAAAGCGATGGCTAAAGCTCAATTTATAAAGCTGAGAGACTGTGTAGTCAGTCCTCTCAACTTTAAGGGGGAGAATGTTGCAAATATGAAGAGGGTTTAGGCCCAGAAATATCTAGATCTTTCTAGGCTCAGTGTGAACACATTCCCAAATCTGTCGGCACCATGTCGGCAAGATTTAAAAAAAAAATCCCTCCCTATATTCTCTCTCTCTCTTATTTTTCCTCCCTATTCTTCCGCCACCTTATTCCTCCGTAACCTCCGCTCCTTATTCCTCCACCGCCTTCCTCTTCCCTTATCCCTCCATGTCCCTTATCTCTCCCTCTTCTCCTCCCTATAAATACTTTACCCCTCCTTGTATTCTAGGCACTACGGTGTGGAGTAAACTATTTGAAATTAATTAAATAAATTTGTTTTTTATATTATTGCCCACCTTCGCTCATGGATTCCTAGACTTTGACAAACCATCGATTGAGCTCTTCATCAGGGGGGATTATTCTAGAAAAAAATAGAACAACAGTTTGCTCTTCTAATTCTTTTATTTCTTTAGTAAAATCATCTTACAATTCAAACTCAAAGGTACCTGACTCTTTAGCTTGCTAATTTGCATGTTTAGAGCTTTGATTTCCTCCTACATGTCCAACTTCGAAGTTCCCTCTTTTGGTACACATTGGTCACCACCTCCTTTGTTCAGATTCTTTGGTCCATGGACTGAGGATGCAAGGTCAACATTATTCTATCTTGTGTTGGAATGAAGGTCATCCAGTTGAGCTATTGGGGATGCTTGAGAATTGCTACCATTGAAAGGTAGGTTGTTGAGCAACGCATGGGTGTAAGGGGAGATAACATTGGATCCCCCTGCAACATGGCAACCAATATGGTGGGGGAGCTTGAGTGTGAGTGTGGGTTACTACCTTTGGACATATCACTTCTATCATATTCCTCTCCTGGAATTGCACTGATTTTTATGTCACGATAGTGGTATGGCTTATATTTGGAGGAAATTCTATGAGAAGGGCTAAAGACTCTCTCGAGCCCCAAATGATCATCCTATCATTTTGGTTTTTGGGTCAATTTCTTCCTAAAATTAAATAGGGGGCCTGCTAGCAAGTTTCTAAAATGTGAAACAAAGATCTCCTCATCCTATGACTTGCCATATGTACGGGGATGAGAGACATAACTAGAAGTGGGTGTCTGAGCTCATTCTATTTCTTGTTGAGAGAAACTGTGTGAATCCCACTATAACTGGCATGCGATGCACATTCCAGAGCAAATAACCCTGAGTCAACTACTGTCTTAGTCTCTTTGGCATGAAATGATAATCTTGCAGTCTTTGTCTTGGGTAAATGGTCACTTGCAACACCCAATGATGAATTTTCGTCATTTGACAAAGATCTTGGAGAGACACTGTTCATGTAGCACCCTAAAATTGGCACAGTTAAACCTTAGTAAAAAGATAAAAATTTGAATTTTAACCCCAAACCGCCCGTTAACCGCTTGTTACCCACTTTCCTTGTTTTTTGCACCATTTTTAGGATTTGTTTTGACCGTTGGACGATATCGTCGTCGATCAGACGAAATCATCCCAGATCTGACGAATTCGTCTGGAACAGAACGTCCAGACGATTTCGTCCCAAAACCAAATTTTCATAATTAGCTTCTGTTTCAACAGCTTCTCTAACTTGGGCAGAAAGCGTGTCTGCACAGTTAGAGTCTCCCCCATTGGAGATCTCCCAAATTGGGATGATCTCCAACCTCCTAACCTCTCCCTAATCCTATATAAACTGGGATTTTCTTAGTTTATCCCCCTGAACCCCCTAGCTGATGGATTTCCCTACAAATTTAGTTCCTTGTGCCTTAGAACACCTTCATACTTTTGTTTGCATTGCATATTTCAAGTTTTCTTGCAGGAATCTTACTGTTCTTCAGCTGGAGCAAGCTTGGATCGTCGCGAGCGATTCCAGACGATTTCGGACGATCCTGTCGTAGATCGACGATGATCTCGTACGATTGGAGGCGATCTCGACTGTAATCCAGATTGGGGGCAATCAGAGCCCGGAGTTTGCATTTCCTTATTGTTTTTTTGCATTTCTTTATGCATTATCTTAGTTATTGTATTTATGCATCTTGGAGTTCACCTCATTTAATATAAATGCATGATAAAGTCAAAATAAATTGTCAAATTGATGCATTTCCTTTTAATTGCTATCTGGATTCATCATTTAGGTAAGTTTACTATTATTTCCATCATTTCCCCTTGCTTTTGCAATTGCATTTTTGGTATTTTGTATCTATTTCTGTGATTGCAGGTTTCTGACGAATTCGTCAGATTGATGATGATCTCGTCTGATCTCAGATGACCGACTGAGATCTGAGATGATTCTATGTAATTCCAGATGATTACGTATGATTTGAGATGATTTGGACTGCTGCAAGACTCAAAATCTTCATCAGACATCCGAAATCAGGTATGTTCTGTCCCATTCAACATATTCTCTGTGTTTAGCATTTATTCATGTTTTTTGTATCCATAAAAATCAGCATTGGCATATAGAATAGTTTAGATTCATCTTGGTCAAACCTAGGAATTGAATGATCAAAGCACAAAATGAACACATCAAACCTACTATCAACCTAGGCGTGGAAACTGCCACTCAAAAGTTTCCTGGTGAACCCACCATCCGTCGAAAATTCACCCTTATACCCCTCCCCCGAGAGGCGGGACCTTCAAAGGGCCTCTCAGTCCGAGGTATTGTCCCATCCTTCTCGCATCCCCCTTTCGGGCACGGATCCTATAGCCTGAAGGTAAGGATGCAAAAAATTTGGAGCGATACATTTTGGTGAACCCGACGTGAAAACTAAAAACCTTTTGAAAACAATCCAAAAAAAAAACAAAACAAAACATAAATGCATTTAGAATCAAAGATTGCATATCATATTTAGATGGTAGATTATAATAAAAGACGAGTTGTCACCATTAATGTTGAGAATCAATTAGCAGCTATAGAGATTACTTCTGTACTTAGAGTACCTCAAACAAATAGGGTTCAACCTTTATGGGACGAACTTAATAGGAGATTGAATATCATTGAGTCTAGATCAACCGAACTTAGGCAAATCAAGAGGTTTGTCCTAGATAGAATCCTAGGATCCCGATCAAGTGACCTTGTATCATGAGCTTCGGAGAGCTTGCCATAGGTGGTTAGCAGATAAGAGAGCCCTTGTGTCTTCTGAGTTGTACACCTTTGAGGAATACCTCGACAATGCAGTTGTAGTACATAAATTTCTATCTCGTATAGAGGATCAAGAGGTCGTTCTTACGGATAGAAAGAGATGGAATAGAGTTCCTAGAGCTGTGTTATATCGAGAGTATTGCCATGAGCTCTATTTTTACAAGATAGAGTCAGAAGTAGATAACATCACCATAGCACACTTTGTCAAATTCCTGAAAAACCATTTCCAATTTGAAGAGGAGCATTTCATGACTCCTGATGAACTTGATCCTATCAATGACATCTATAAACTATTTATAGAAAACTAAGCCATTCTTTTATTATTATTATTTCTTGCATTTAGTGTGTTGTTTGTTGTCTTTATAATCATAAAAACAAAACAAAAAAATAAATAAAACAAAACAAAATCATAACAAAAATCAAAACATTTTCTTTTAAGTATTATAGTAGGTATATAATTAAAATATATACCTCCCAAATTTGTTGCAAATATATTAATATATATTTGCTAAAATCTAAATTTAAACATAATGACTAGACTCAGGAATGGAAAACAGATCGAAGTAGAAGAAGATTGGTTAGGAAAAATAGTAAATAAACCGGATGTCCTTCCCGAAGACCCAATTCGGGAAGAAGGAACCCTAGACCAACAAGAAGAAGAGTTTGTTGACGCAAATGAACAAAGAGAAATTGTTAGAGAGGAAGGATCCTCATCTCCTAAAATATCTCCGGAAGGAGCTGTTACTTTTGAGAACATGGAACATTTCTGGAAGTTCCTCAATACTAATATTGGCACTCTTAATAGAGCAGTCCATATGGACAAGGATCAAATTAGTGACACTCAAGCAACCCTAGAAGACATATATCACACACGCACTAATCCCTTGTCCTTCGTTGATCAAGAAAGTGATCAAGCTGGACCATCCAATTTGGATATGGCCGCTATAATCCAGAACATGCAACAACAACAGGTTACCCAACCATCTAGAGTGCCTGTTACCAAGCCTAGGGTTATTCCCACACAAAAGAAACCATCATTCACTGCTCTATTTCGCCAAGTTATTGATCAACATACCTCAAATCAACAAAAGCCTAAAACAAAACCAAACACCAATTTCCAACAATCTGGGGTACAACATAATGCTACAACAAATCTTCTTCATAATACTCTTCCTACCAACCATTTGCATAACAACAATATAGCATCTAATCCCTACGTCACGCCATCCTACGCTCACAAATCCCATACTCATGTACCACCAAACCAATATGGTGGACAAACTGGTAATCTGGAAGCCATGGTGAAACAGTTAGTCTCCCGCATGGACCAGATAGATCCCTACCATCCCTCGTACAATTATCGAGAGATGTGTAGTCAGCCTCTAGATCCTATAGTTGTAGCACAACCATATCCTAAACACTTTCCTATGCCTGTCCTACCTATATACAAAGGAACCGAAGATCCCATAGAGCATCTTCGTATGTTTAGGATAGCATGTCATGATATATCACATGATGATTTGTTATTACTAAAAATGTTCCCAAAAAGTTTAGGAGGGATGGCATTGGAATGGTATTATCAACTACCCACTCATTCTTTGAGAAATTTCGAAGAAACCGCTGAGTCTTTTGTGCATCAATTTAGTGCCTACATTGAAAGGCATGTAACCATTAAATATTTGTACAACCTAAAACAAGACAAAGATGAATGTTTTGCTGATTTCCTAGCTCGATGGAGACAGTTGATAGGAAAATTGCACTTTGTGTTACCTTATCGGGAAATGCTGGATATCTTTATCAATAATTTACAAGAACAACTATCCTATGAGTTATCAATCGCTACCTTGACCACCTTCGATCAAGCTATAGATTTAGCTCGAAGAGTGGAAGATGCTCTTGTTAGGAGAGGTCAACTTAAAAAGAAAGATGATGAGAAAACATCCAGAAATCAATATAAAAATAAACAAGTTGTGGGCGATGGAGTCACTGATAGTAGAAATATCGCTACTATTAATGTTGCAAAAACAACAGAGAAATTTATACTGAAACCTCCTGATAAACCACCCCGAGAATTTACTAGGTTAAATCAACCTTTATCAACCATTCTCCCACAATTACTAGCACGAGGATTGATCCAATTACCAAATATCTGGGAACCTGATCCAACTATACCCGGATACAGAGCTGATTTACACTGTGATTTCCATAGAGGACCTGGACATGCTACCAACTCTTGTAAAATATTAAAACATAAAATACAAGACCTGATTGATAACAATGAGATGGAGGTGCAAGCCTTTCAACCTAAACAAAATCCTCCTAATAATGCTCAAAAGAACATCCCCCAAAATCAGAATCAGAATGCCAATCAATCATTGGACATATTTCAACATCCTTTACCAAAGCATGGTAAAGAGGTGGCTAATCAAATTGAGCATCATAATGTTCCCCCTCCTACCCGATATGTAGGAACTATTAGTGGACATTTACCTGCTCATGATCCATAAATCTTTGACACAACTTTATCCATGGTTACGGCTAGACCTCTACATAATATTCGGACACCTGATCTTAGTGATACCGAATATGAGACTGAAAGTGACATGGAAATCACCTCAAATCAATCGAATAGCTCTGAAGATGAATCAGATCCTATTCAACCTATCACAAGTTCTATGATTCCAGAAGAACCATTTCCTAGAAGAGTCACTACTCGACCATCTTCTCACCAATTACTTTCTAATGAACAAGCCATAAATGCTAGACCAAGACCCATTCATCATCCGCAAAATAATATTGTAGGTACCATCGGAGTTGTTACTCGACAACAAGGCTCAAAATTCTCAACAAGATCAAACTCAGAATGATGGATCAGCTCCATTTGTTTTGAAAAATCCCAATAAAGGGAATCATGCGCCTAATGTTCAACCTAAACCTCCTTATAATATTAATGAACAATTATCAAATACTACAGCTAGAATTTCCCTTTTGGACCTTTTAAGATCTTCTCCCACCCATAGGGATGAATTAATGCTCACATTAAGCCAAATGATGGTACCACAAAATATTCAACCTGAAGCCATGTCCAATACTATCATAACTCGAGAAGTCGATTGTATTGACTTTCGGGATAGAGATATACCACAACATAGTCTACATAAGGATAACCCCTTATATATTACTGCCCTAATTGGAGATGTAGCAGTTAAACGAGTCTTGATTGATAATGGTTCATCTTTAAACATATGCACTTTTGACTTCTACCAAAGATTTGGGTTTAGAAGTGATGAAATGAAAAGAACTGATATGATTATAAAAGCATTCAATGACGAAACACAAGAAACGTGTGGAGTTATTACTATTCCATTGCAAGTTGGTCCTAGAACCTTAGACACGACCGTGTTTATTGTACATTGCCCCGCATCGTACAATATACTCTTGGGTCGCCCTTGGATCAACGCGATGCGAGCTGTTCCCTCAACTTTACATCAGTGTGTTAAATTCGAATTTAAAAATCAGTTGGTTACCATTCATGGTGATCCTAGACCCTTTGATATGTGTGCTTTGGTAGAACCTGTTGGAGTTCAATTTTGCCCTGCTCTGTCATCCACACATCCTAATTCTCATCATCCGCCTAAACGTGTGAAACACACACTCATAACATCATCTAATTTTTCCCCACCAACCACACCTCTACATATAGTTCAACCATCTTCCGAACAAACCACATTAGGACCTCAAAAAGATCCTAAACCCACAACCAATGCTTCTTGTTTTACTCCTATAACTTCCATACCTTTAGACCCATCCATCGACATCTCTACAACAATGTCTACGCCTATCAAAGGCATGTTTTCCACATCCAAAAACATAGGAAATGATCCTTCTACCTCTTACGCTCTTATCGATGAGCTCTTACCTGATTTATCTAAAATTCTTGTATCAGAGAAAACAAACGTTGCTATGCAAGATTCCCATATTTTAAATAAATTGCCACCCTCTCCTCATACCTTGGGCCTCCCACAGCCTATGGGAAGTATCTACCAAGTCGGGAGTTGTGCTTTTATTTATAAGGGATATGACTGGGGAAGAATACCTAGAAACATCAAGACTCATTATGATGGGTATGCTCGATGTTATTTTGCTAATGAGTATGTTAAAGCTAAACCTATAATGCTTAGATTGGGATATAAAGGGAAAGGTTTGGGACCTTCCCAAAATGGTATGAAAGAACCTTTTGAGGTAGAACCATGGCCTGCCCGATGTGGTGTGGGCCTATTTCCTAGTAAAGGTCAGCCCTTCCCATTTGAGGATGATGACCATCTTATATGTTACCAAGATTATTTGGATAAACGTGATGCTTTGCATTTAAGGGATAATCCATTTACATGCAATATGCTATCCATAGCTTACCCCGAGATGATTGCTGAATCCGACGATGAGTTGGAGGGGGATATCTTCCATGATGTCTCCATTGAGGAATTGTTACATAACGGATTTTATTTCGATGGCTCTATACCTAGTATAGCCCAACTTGAGGCCACGACTCCTCAAGACGAATTATCCAAGCTAACCTTGGAAGAATTACAAGAATTAGGCGTTTCACCCGCCCCATCTAATTTTGAGAGAGATCTACATATGGAAGTTGAAAACGTTATAAAAATTAACATTGGAACCGAAGATAACCCTCACATAATCAACATTGGATCAGAATTGAGTCAAGAAAAACAAGATAAATACATTTCATTCCTTAAAAAATATGAAGACATTTTTGCTTGGACATATGAAGATATGCCAGGATTAGACCCTTCTGTAGTTATGCATCACCTAGTAGTCCATCCGGATGCTAAACCTGTTAAACAGAAACTTAGAAAAATGCATCCTAAAGTGGCCTTACTAGTCAAAGGAGAATTAGAAAAACTCTTGAAGGTTATTTTTATACAAGCCATTGATTATGCTGAATGGATCTCAAATGTAGTTCCAAGTAACTAAGAAAGAAGCTACCAAAGTTAGGGTTTGCACAGACTTTAGAGATATTAATGTTGCATGCCCTAAAGATGATTTTCCTCTTCCCAACATGGATCAGATCATTGATTTTACTATTGGGAGCGAAATGATATCCCTAATGGATGGATTCTCTGGTTATAATCAGATCAGGATAGCTCCTGAAGATCAGGCTAAAACAACCTTTATTACCCCTTGGGGAACCTTTTGTTGGAAAGTGATGCCATTCGGTTTAAAGAATGCAGGTGCAACATATCAACGAGCCATGACTTATATCTTTCACGATATGATGCATGATATTCTACATGATTATGTAGATGATATTATAGCTCGTTCCATCAAAGAAGATGATCATTTAGATGACTTGAGAAAAGTATTTGATCGGTTAAGGGAATATCTTATCCGACTAAATCCAACCAAATGTATATTCGGAGTTAAGTCCGATAAATTATTGGGGGTTATCGTTTCTTTACGTGGCATTGAAATTGACCCTCTCAAGATCACGGCTATCACTGATATGCCCGCACCCACAAATATATCTGAATTACGAAGTTTACAAGGTAAGCTTCAAGCTATTCGTCGCTTCATCGATAAGTTGGCGGACAAAACTGGACCCTTTCTTAAGCTTCTTAAGAAAGATGTCTCTTTTCATTGGGACGACGAATGCCAGGAAGCATTTGAACTCCTTAAGCAATATCTCCTTAAACCACCGATGCTTTCACCACCTAGATCTGATCGTCCATTTATCTTGTACATTTTTGCTTCAGATTTTGCCTTAGGAGCTATGTTAGCTCAACTTGACGATGAGAAGAAAGAACGTGCTAATTATTACATCAGCAGAACCTTAATCAGTTATGAAACTCGTTATACAATATTAGAGAAGTTATGTCTCACAGTCGTATTTTCTACATAGAAACTATGCCATTATATGCTCAGTCAAAAAACGTATGTTATTGCTAAATTCGATCCTTTGCGGTATCTCATGAGTCGACCGTACTTATCTGGTCGCACAACCAAGTGGGTTCTTGCGCTAAGCGAGTTTGAACTCATGTTTATAGGACAAAAGTCTGTTAAAGGTCAAATCATAGCAGATCAATTAGTCGTTGCACCCTTAGAGTCTACCCATCCCCTCATCATTGAGTTTCCTGATGAATGCCTTAAATTAGAGGCAGACCATCCTGAGCAATGGTCCCTATACTTTGACGGAGCCCGATGCATGAGTGGGGCTGGTGCAGGTATTATTTTAATATCTCCATAGAAACATCTTATACCTCTGTCCTTCAAACTAACATTTGCTTGCACTAATAATACTGCTGAATATGAGGCTCTAATCCTTGGATTACGAGCTGCCTTGGCACTGAAAATTAAAAATTTATTGGTTTTCGATGATTCTCAACTTGTCATAAATCAAATCAATGATGTTTATCAGACCGGAGATGATAAATTACGCCCATATAAAACATATGTCTTACAATTATTATCTTTATTTGATCAAGTTACCTTGGAAGCTATTCCTCGAACTAGCAACCGTGCGGTCGACGCTATGGCTGCAATTGCATCTCTTTTGCCCTTGGAGTTAGATGATGAATATGCTACCATCATTATTCATCGACTCCAGGAACCCGCTTCAAGCAAATCATGCTTAGAACCTTTGGATGTGTTTCTAATCAACGAAACTACTCCTGAACCATGGTACACTAATATATTTAATTTTTTGCAAAATGGGACCTTCCCTGAAGGTTGTAATAGCAACCAACGTCGGTTATTACGTAGACGAGCAAGTCGCTTCGTAATTATTGGTAATACCTTGTATAGGAGATCTTTTGAAGGCATCTTACTGAGATGTTTGAATCTAGAAGAATCTAGATCAGCTTTGAGTGAAGCCCACAATGGATCTTGTGGGGGGCATTTTAGTGGTAGCGCCATTGCTAAGAAGCTCCTTAGGATAGGATATTTTTGGCCTACCATGGAGAATGATGCACATGATTATGTGCGCCATTGCGACAAGTGCCAGAAACACGCTGACCTTGTCCATGCGCCTGCACAAGAACTGCAGGCTATTTCATCTCCTTGGCCCTTTTCAAAATGGGGCTTAGACATCATTGGAAAAATCAACCCTGTGTCATCTGATGGACACAAATTCATCATAACCGCCACTAAGTATTTCATGAAATGGGTTGAAGCTATGCCCTTAGCTTCTTGCACTGGAACCCAAGTTTCCAAGTTTATTTTTAATCAAATTATTTGTAGGTTCGGAATTCCTGCAAATCTCATCTCAGATAATGGAACTTGTTTCAAAAATAAAGATGTCAAAAAATTATGTCAAAAATATAAAATTCAACATCGTTGGTCCACTCCCTATTATCCTCGGGGTAATGGCCAAGCAGAAGCATCTAATAAAACATTAATCAAAATCCTCAAAATACTGGTCAATAAATCTGGCCGAGATTGGCACATCCAACTATATCCTGCTTTGTGGGCCTATCGAACTAGCGTTCGCACCCCCATCGGTACTTCACCTTTTGTTTTGGTTTATGGCGCTGAAGCTATTTTTCCCTTTGAATTAGAAGTTCCTTCTTTAGCTCTACTACTTCAAGATACTGAAGTAGGAGATGAATATCATGTTGGCAGATTTAGTCAGCTGGAACTCCTAGATGAAAAGTGCATCAATGCTTTGGAGCATCTTCGTGCCTACCAAAACAAGCTTAAGAGAGCATACCTCAAGAAAGTTCATCATCGATCCTTTGAGATCGACGACCTTGTCTTAAAAGAAAATAAAAAAATACTAATGCAACTAAAGACCTTAAAGGTAAATTTGAGCCCAACTGGCTTGGACCATATGTCATCACTCGCTAAATTTGGATCGGGAGCATATCGATTAGCTACCTTAGATGGTAAAGATCTTAAAGAACCTATGAACATTATGCATCTTAAGCGTTATTATGCATAACATTGGGTCATTTCATCATTTGTATATATTGTATTTTGCATATTGTTTCATTTTAGCCATTTATATAATTTTTTTTTCAAAAATAGTAACAGTATTTATTCTTTCAATTCATCAATCAAAATCAAAATATAAAAACATCAAAATCATCAAAATCTTCAAAAAACATCTTTTATTTTTGTACCTGTCAATTCTTGAAGTATTGCAGTTATATTTTCAATTATTTTGGATAAATTAGCATTTATTTGGAATCCCGCACTTTCACACTCACATGCATAAATATCTTGATTCTATTTGGTATGATTATTAATCTCTCTTATATCAAAGTCCACATTTGAATTAAATAAAGTTTTGAGCATAGAGAACTGATCTTGTTATTTACTTGAACCAAGCATATCTTTTCACATTAAAATGATTTCATTGCAAATTCAATATGATGCTACATAGTAGAAGTGGTTTCTTGAGCGAAAAGTTTCCCCTGCTATCCTATCATGCACATGGTCTAGAATCTTTGAGAATTGACAAAAGGACAAGCTCACCCCTACCCGGAATAAAAATCCCTTGCTCTACAGCCAATCCGAGCAAGTATCCCTAGTATAGGAAGAAAAAGAAAAGTCAAAGAAAATGAGAAAAAGAAAAATATTATTTTGTACCATCGCAACAATATTTCAGCATTATCTCAGTCCCAAGCAAAAATACAAAAAAAAAAAGAGAGAAGAGAGAAAGAAAAAGCAAAAGCAAACAACAAATAAAATCCCTTTCCCTACCCCTTGAAAAGAAAAGAAGGGTGAATGAGCTTGAATCCCTGGAATTCTCAATTATTCAAAAACCGTGAGGTAAGCCCCATAACAGGTGGTTTGTGCCCAACCCGCTTGGCCTTGGGTAATTCCTAGCATGGTGATATGTCTGTCACATTAGCGACCTTCTTTTGTATAGACCTATGTCGGCTTATGGATTAGCTAGCTCTTGATAACCCGACTTACATAGTAGTCTGGTACGGTTACATGCATATAAATCATGGTCAAGGAACACTCATTTGGTTAAGTCAAATTACTTGTATCAAATTTTCTTGCTCAAAATTGGTGAATGAACAATACAATTGCACACACATTTGTATTTGAGAGATTCTGTATCATTATGATAAAGCAAGATCGGTAATGAACTCACATTTGCACATGAGGGTTCCTTATAAATCTACATTTGTCTTTGAGATAATGTAAAATATTTCTGCAACTCTTTTTGGAATAATTTTATCTTCTTATTTTCTGTTTAGTATAAAAACAATTACATACATTGTTTTCAAAAATCACAAAATGCTTTCAAACAACATATGACACAAATATAATCAATAAAGTCATGTTCATATTATTATTTTTTGTTTATCAAAAGTCAAAAATCAATCATGCAATAAAACTAAAATATCAATTTCTTCTTTGGATTTCGCGATGATGGTATAAGTCTATACCTATAATTCTATGCCTAGCGCAAACCATTGTTCTAATTTTATTTCCCATTTATTTTAAAAATTCATAAAAACATATGACTTACATCATTATGTTACACAATTGAGCTTTAAAAAGAACGAACACTTATTCTATTTCATGTCATTATGTCAACATTCAATTTTGCAATGATGGTATAGTTCCTAGGGACTTATTCAAAAATTTTATCACACTTAGGAATTTATGCCTAGCAAAATCATATTTCTTTAATATGTCATGCATAATATTTTTTATGAAAATCTGAAAACAAATCATCACCATCATCACTTCCATCATCACAACACAAAGTCTTAAGACAGTCTCTTAAGCACTCTTTTACTTTTAACAATATTTCTATCCTGGGATTAGCTTGACGACCTAGTGAGCGGCGACTCCATGAAATGGTCTATACCAGCGACAATGTCCTTTGAAATTATTGTTAGAAGTCCCTTTTATTTTTCATCAAAACACACCACAAAACAACCAATTTATTTACATCAAATTATTTCATTTCCAATTTTATAGCATGGCATAAAATATATTTTCTTTCCAACGATATAATTACATAAATAATCAATCACAAAATTCAAAATTAAAGCACCATACAACATATACACAAGTCATATCATCAAAAAGATAATCTATATATCTCAATCAATTATGTACATCATCTGGATTGGTATGCCACAATCAAAACCCTGGCATACTCAATCCCCTCAAAAAATATATAATAATACAATCTGCCCTCTGCAGCAGCTAGCCTCGAGAAGCCCTCGAGCTCTCAGCCTCATCTCCTCCCCCACCCTGACATGGAGGAGGTGGTCCCATAGAGGTCCGGGCTATGTCTCGGGTCCTCATCGTCGATCATGAGGATGTCCTCGATGATCCCATCATGATCGGCTCTACAATGGGGGTTGGCAATGGTACCCTCTGTCCCTCTAGGACCACGTGATAGTATAGCCCCTAGTAGAATGTGGTCTGAGCAATAGACCATGCCAGATCCTGAGTGCTCACCCCTCTGCTCCGAGCCCTGAGCCATGTAGCCTCATCCTATAGCATCTGCACCTGAGCTCGAAGGTGGGCAACCTCAGCCTAGAGAGCCATCGTCTCGTTGCTCTCCCCTACCTCGACACCCTTGCCCTTATCGGGTGATGGTGGTCTCTCCCCCTGCTGAGAAGGGAATCTCTCCTCCCTCCTCCCTGTCTACTATGGCCTCTATGGAGCCTGGCCCATCCTCTGGCATCTCTCCTATGGAGACCGTCGTTGCTCTCTCCCACCGTGACCCCGTGCTGCCTCAATAGCAGCCTGGCCCGCCTCCCCATCCGTCGCACCATGACGTGCACTGGACCTTGCACCCTCGTCATCCGAGGAGGGTGGATGCCTACGTACTAGGCATTGTACCCGTCTGCAACCCCAGCATCGTCACCATCCACTGGCTGGATGGGGGCATCATCTACATCCTGACTCCAGAACCGTTGCATGTCTGGAGCCCCGCTCAGCGTGGTACTATCCCAAATAGTCTAGGAGTACTCGTAATCCCTGAGAGAAGGGATCCCCTATTATAGACCGAACTATCATAGAACCCGATCATAGCGGTGGAGCTCTACCTCTCCCCGCTCCATCCGCAGCCAATAGACTCGCCTGATGCGAGCCAGCTTCTGTCCATCCTCTGCCCACCCGAGGTGCTCTCGCCATGGCCTCCAGGTGATCTGGTCTAGGATGAGGTCATCCAACAACCTCCGTGACATCGATAGATCTATCCGCCATTGTGACCCCCTCTGTAACCACTAGTAGAAAACTCGAGGCCTCTCTCGGTCAACCCTTGTCAGTGGGAGCCCTATCGGCCTCCGCACCGTGATGTGCTCCTAACACCAAACCTGTAGTAGCGATGTCAAGACCAGACATCGGCCTCCCTTGTATACGACCCCATGTAGGATCCTATACAAGCGGCATAGCACAAAGCTGCCCCATGAGTATCTGTATCCGTGGTCTCTCATATCGTAGACCACATCTGAGAGGAGCCAGGGTAATCTGCACCCGCTTTGGTGGCACAACAGTAAGCCACCTACCACCCCTACCAAAACTTGAGTCAGCCTAGATGCCCCAGGCATCTGCCTTAGAGACTCGATGTTCACTCTGCCCTTCTCCAGGGTGAAGCTCGGGTCCTCGATCAACCTCATCATCGCTTGGCCTTGATTGGCCGTAGGCGTCATCAACCGTCCCTGTATGGGGATCCTCATGATCCTCCATACATCCTCTAGTGTGGGAGCCATCTCCCCTATCGGTAACCAGAAGCAGGATGACCCCGGATACCACCTCTCTGCTAGGGTTGTTAGTAGCCCCATGTCTGTCGGTACTTGTGGCATCTCTGCCACATGCTGCAAACTGACCTGAGCCAGTCGGTCGCGCTCCGCCTGATCGAGCATGGCTATGTCATCTCGCAGCCCATCGTATTTCCACTCCCGACTCTTTAGTAATCCCCTCTGCAAAACAAACAATAAAACAATAAAATTCATTAATAAACCAATCATTAAAATAAAATTAAAAACATTTTAATCAAGCTTAATTTCTTAAAAATGATGATATCGTCCACCATTGGATGATATCGTCCCAAATTGGGCAAAATCATCCTTTGTAGGATGAAATCGTCTTCGATTTTGCAACTTGGGGATCGCCCCTTGTTGGACGGGATCGCCCCTAGTTCGTCGATTTCGCCCTCGGACGAAATCGATGATCTAGGGACGATTTCGATGAAATCGGGACGATTTCGTCCCGACATCGTCGACGGCCTAAAAACGGCCGTGATGCCCCAAAACAATCAAAATTTCAAACAAAAAATTGCACAAATTAAATTCAAACCTAATTTACTAGGATTAGATCCTTACCCGTAGCCCGCGTCGGACCTCTGTCGATCGGTGTGCTGTCTCCACCATTTTTTTCTCTGTAGAGCTCTAAAACCAATAAAATTGAACAGTAAAAATGAATTAGGGTTTTACCCTATTTTCTTAATTTTATTTAAAATCAACAACATTTTTTTAATTTTGCTTTTTCGTGCTTTTACCTCAAACGTTCGATTTGGGTAAAAACACGGAGGGGGCACCATAGTAAGCAATCGTACGATTCGACCTAGAATCGTCGTCTAAAAAATTGAGTACATTTTTGCTTTCTCGTAAAATGGGAAGAACTCGTCTTTAACGCATTTTCTTCGAAAAATTCGCTAAAGAGGGGGCAAAATGTAGCACCCTAAAATTGGCATAGTTAAACCTTAGTAAAAAGATAAAAATTTGAATTTTAACCCCAAACCGCCCGTTAACCACCCGTTACCCGCTTTCCTTATTTTTCATGCCATTTTTAGGATTTGTTTTGACCGTTGGACGATATCGTCGAGATCAGACGAAATCGTCCTAGATCTGATGAATTCGTCTGGAATAGAACGTCCAGACGATTTCGTCCCAAAACCAAATTTTCATAATTAGCTTCTATTTCAACAGCTTCTCTAACTTGGGCAGAAAGCGTGTCTACGTAGTTAGAGTCTCCCCCGTTGGAGATCTCCCAAATTGGGATGATCTCCAACCTCCTAACCTCTCCCTAATCCTATATAAACTAGGATTTTCTTAGTTTATCCCCCTGAACCCCCTAGCTGATGGATTTCCCTGCAAATTTAGTTCCTTGTGCCTTAGAACACCTTCATACTTTTGTTTGCATTGCATATTTCAAGTTTTCTTGCAGGAATCTTACTGTTCTTCAGCTGGAGCAAGCTTGGATCGTCGCAGGCGATTCCAGATGATTTCGGATGATCCTGTCGTAGATCGACGATGATCTCATACGATTGGAGGTGATCTCGACTGTAATCCAGATTGGGGGCAATCAGAGCCCAGAGTTTGCATTTCCTTATTGTTTTTCTGCATTTCTTTATGCATTATCTTAGTTATTGTATTTATGCATCTTGGAGTTCACCTCATTTAATATAAATGCATGATAAAGTCAAAATAAATTGTCAAATTGATGCATTTCCTTTTAATTGCTATCTGGATTCATCATTTAGGTAAGTTTACTATTATTTCCATCATTTCCCCTTGCTTTTGCAATTGCATTTTTGGTATTTTGTATCTGTTTCTGTGATTGCAGGTTTTTGACGAATTCGTCTGACGAATTCGTTAGATCGACGATGATCTCGTCTGATCTCAGATGACCGACTGAGATCTGAGATGATTCTGTGTAATTCCAGATGATTACGTACGATTTGAGATGATTTGGACTGCTGCAAGACTCAGAATCTTCATCAGACATCCGAAATCAGGTATGTTCTATCCCATTCAGCATATTCTCTGTGTTTAGCATTTATTCATGTTTTTTGTATCCATAAAAATCAGCATTGGCATATAGAATAGTTTAGATTCATCTTGGTCAAACCTAGGAATTGAATGATCAAAGCACAAAATGAACACATCAAACCTACTATCAACCTAGGCATGGAAACTGCCACTCAAAAGTTTCCTGGTGAACCCACCATCCATCAAAAATTCACCCTTATACCCCTCCCCCGAGAGGCGGGACCTTCAAAGGGCCTCTCAATCCGAGGTATTGTCCCATCCTTCTCGCATCCCCCTTTCGGGCGCGGATCCTATAGCCTGAAGGTAAGGATGCAAAAAATTTGGAGCGATACAGTTCACATGAATCTCCATGCTGCACCCCTCAGAGAGCTCTTTTTCTATAGAAAAAACCTTAGCTTATCAAGACAAAGAAATGTTGACATAGGTTGAATTTGAGTTCCTATTGTAATTGAGTCTTTTCTATTTTTGTAAAAGACCTTATAAGAAATAACATTAGTAGTAAGATGAATGTCTACATAGAATATCATTGACATTTATTAGCTCTTAGTTCTTGTATGTACTTAATGTAGTATGTGGAAGTATTCTAATAACACAATCAACAAATATATAATGCAATATAAGACTATGTAATGGAACACTCAACTCATGCATAAGTGTTGATGAGGCAAGAAATTACCTCATTTTTGACATATTTTGGACATCAAGAACAATGCCATATAACCTAATATGATGTTATTTTATGTTAATTATTTGGTTTAAGTGCATTATTTACTAATGTTTGCATGTTTAATTTGTATAGAAGCATTATGCCTTGTTCTAACTGTTTTTTAGCACTATTGCATTGTTTTTGCATGGTTAATTAGTGAACAGAATGCATAATTAATTTAGTAGTAATGATGAGTGCTATAGTTCATGTTTGCATTATGATGTTTGAGTGTTCTCCCGCTTTGGAAATGAATGGAAAGAAGAAATAGCACCAAATTTCAAAGTTTGTGCAGAAAATTGGACAACTCAACTGTAGTCCATACAAATTCCAACCACCTATCATTATAAAGGATGGCATGGAATTTGTCAACCAAAGCATGGGAAAATGCTTGGAAATAGTTGAGGAATATCAGGGAAGATATCCTATCCACTTGGAAGAGTTTCTTCGTGCGTTTTTGTTGCATATGGGCAAAATCTTCTTTTTTTGGCTGATATTTTGGAGATCTCCGGAATGACAGGGGAGACAAGCCCGTTTCAACCAAAATAGGCACAATTGCATCCAATTCATGTGGAGGAAGGTGCATGGAGATAAGGATAGGTGTGAGAAATGTTTTCCAACCAATCCTAGCTTGTTTCCACCATTTTGGAGGCACAAAGTGGCCAATGGACAGCTACTGCAACATATTTTGTCTTGAATTAGACTGAATCTGCTGCAACCTAGGAAGCAATCACAAGAAAACAACAGTTAGTTGAAGATGTAAACAAGGCACATTTGTAATAATTAGTATAAATAGGTAGCTCCCTCATTGGTTGAGCTAATAGGAGTTGACTTAGTGAAAAGTAGCCAATAGAATAGAGGATATTGAAAAGTGTCTTCTGTAACCGTTAAGTATGACTTGACAGTAAAATAAAGTATAGTGTTTTATATTTGTCTTGTGAGTTGACTAATTAGTTTTAGTAGCTAGGAGGTGTTTTTCACCCTCTTATGAATTAGAGATCAACGGCCACTCTCAGACTTGGAGGCAGGGATTATTTAAACAGGTTTTTTGACAACTTTTACTACAACAATTTATTGCCAGATTTCTTGTTAATTTGTTGTTTTTTGCTAATTAGACTAACCCTTGTTTTAGTTAATGTAATATTTTATGCTCTCAAGTGTGGTTTATGCAAAGTGTGTTTGGTCAGCTGATAGTAGTTATAGATTTGAATTCCCTTGTTTTCTATTTTCTACCAACTGTCAAATTCAACAATTTTATTTCTTGTTAGTTCCTGTAGTAGAAATCTAACAACCTTATGCAACAGTGCACTGACATCTATTTGCAACTTTCCTTTAGCATGAATTAGACTAGAATTTTTCCAATTCAAGCATCTTTTTCATTCTAGTTGTTTCAATTTTACAATTGTAATTTAGGTTTCAATTCAGCAAGATTTGATTCTGTAATTTCATTTTCTGTAAATTGTAGTTAATTGTCTTAGAAGTAGTTTTCAATTCTTGCAATTAAAGTAGTTTCAATTCATGCACATTAGGATTTAAGTGACCTCAAAACCACCCCAAAAACATTGGTTTCACCAATAAAGCCTATTATTTGAATGACTGATTTACAATCTGCTTGAACCTTCTATTGTATATAGCCTTGGACATCGCCCTGTATTTGAAAAACATAAAATTAAATGATGATAATAACAACACTCATAAAGTGTAAAACTATAATAGATGAATAGATGATTTTGTTGTGTTTTTCAATATATATACAATACAATGAGGGAGAATAGTCATTGTTTGAATATATTCCAATCACAAGACCCCATTGGGTAAGATAAATATATTATCGGGGTCAATGGGGACAAAATCCAATTGTCATCCAAGTACTTGCTCCTAAAAATAAAATTAAACGCACCCCAAAAAAAATATGAGAACTATTACATTGAGCATAAGTACCATTGCCTACTTTATAATTACATTAAACATAAAAATATAACCAAAACATCATGTAACATTGTTACAACTAAGACCCATGACATCAACCAACATAACAACACACATCTACTATGTCTAAATATGTTAGAATTATTAGTGATGAAAAAACGAAAACATTGGTTGGTCAAGAACTTATCTTGCTTCTTCATTTTCACCTTTTTCTAGCCTCTACAATTTCAAATTTTACCGTACATAGAGCAAAATTTCTATTGCACTTAGTAAATAGTAAACTGATGTAGGTTAGATTGTATTTTTATTTTGAGTTATTTGGCCAACATGTGTTGTGAATATTATCTTAATATGAAGTATTCATTGTACAATTAGAAGGGTTATGAGAAGTTGTAAGTTAGTTGTAACTCCTAAACTTGTTCGTTCTTGTCCACACACACTTATTCTTCTATCACATCAATGCAAAGGTTTATTATAGTTGATTGCATCCAATTTACATCTCTTAACATTTTGATATTAAAGTAGGATGATATTAAAGCTTCAACTTGTGAAGGTGACCCAATTGCCAAAGAGTGGGAGACACCTCTTGAAGTTCATGTGTGCGTGCTACCTTGGTGAAGAGTGCAAAAGTTGAGTTTGTGTTAGTAGGAGGCATTTTCGAATAGATTAAATAAGCTTTCTTCTTGTTTGTGTTTTTAGGTTTACGAGCATCTTGTTTTGATCTTGAAGATTTGCCAATGTTGGAGTTGGAACCATTTGAAAAGCATTTTGTTTGTCGAAAGATTTGCCATAACATAATTATTGTTGTCGTTTGGTGCGAAGATCTTTTTTGAAGCAGTGCACTAGAAGATTTGAATGTGGTTTGCAACACTCATCCTCTTATATCTTGATATCCTTGGTTTGTATTGAAGTTGTAATGGAGTGGAGCAGGACTGATTATACATGAATAGGTTGTCTGAACATGGTGTTGTCACATAATTTAGGCCACATGAATGGTCATCAAAAGGCAACCAAGTTGTCTAAAGTAAAGTTTAATTTTGACTGTGTCGTATAGAAACAAGGTTGCCTAGAGATATTTGTGAATTGAAGATATACAAGGGTTGTATAAATGACAACAAACCATATAATGGTTGCATAGGTGTCTAACGTAGAACTTGATGCATGCTAGAAAAAATGCACAAGTTCGTAATGTAGAGTTTGTTGAAACAACAAAGTATTTATAGCAAAAGAAACATGTTTCCTCTAAATATGAGATGTAGTAAAGTCTTCTTCTTGTTGTCAATTGGAGGAAGTGGTGTGAGAAGTGTTGTTTTCTACGTAGTGGCACTCAATGTCTAGTTGATATGTGAGGTGAGTTCTATTCTGAGGAGCTTCGAAGGAGAAGCGAGTTCATTTGTTTTGCCGAGAACATAGAGGATGCGATGACCTTGTCAAACAAAGAAGAGCCAAGTTGCAAAACATGGACATTGTTTTGTAGATGACATGATGATATGCTTTCAAAGGTGGAGCGCCGCCCAATTGAAAATAAGTAAGCATGCATGTCGTCTAGATGTAAAGAGGCATTTTGCTTGTGGTTGAACATAGACATTGAGTTTGCATGATTTTTACTTGATGTGGACATACTGTATTCAATGTAAGGAGGTGCATTCCTTTTGTATAGACGAGATTTAAAAATCATTTTGCAAACATACAAATTTAAATCCTAATATTTGTCACTATCTGATCAAGATTTCAATACACTCTGATTAGTCAAACCAACCTGACATCATCATTTAAATTATCTCCTATACACAATTTTTTTTATTGATAAAATGGGGTTTTGAAAGAATCCCCAAACCTTTTACAATACAAGAGACAAAAGGGAAATTCACTATGTCCCTATTACAATGGATCACCTACTATAGTATATGACCAAACACATTATTTAACTAGGTATGCTTATCACTACAAAGGGTGAAGATAGAAATAAATGATGAAAAAATGGGCTAGATACATGTTATAGTGTGTCCTAGAGGAGAAACATCCCATGGAAGGAAAGTCACCATACCCTTACTATAATGGGTTTCACACACTATAGTATCCAATCAAGTATATTGTTCAAAAAGGCATGCTTGCCATTATAGTCAACACCAAAATGATTGATTGAATGGATACATTGCATATTTTTTATAAAATGCAAATTGAAAATGAATGTTGCCTTGGTGTTTCAACCACATACTATATAGGAGATGGGATGAGTTATACTAAGAAAATTATTTTATAGAACTTAAACTAGGGTACTAACATAAACAACAAGGAAGACCTTGAAGACATCATGGTGTTCCTTACTAGCAAGAACACCATTATGACAAAGGAAGGCAAACAAAGTGCAAACAAGGTGAACACCAAGAAATGCAAGTAAACATGAACAAAAAATACTATCTAGAAAACTACAACAAATATAAAATTTAACCCAAACCAAGAAGAAGAGAGCTAGAAGGCCAAAATAATTAGGATCACCACTAAAAGTGGAGGTTTTGATCAAGAGAGAGAAACCATATAAAATATAATACACCAAGCCAAAATTGGAAAAGGTAGTAAAAAACTAAGACAACTAGGATTTCCACTTAATGGAGCGATCATTGTTATGAAGGAAAGAGACACTACGAAAAAAAAAAAAGATGTGCCGAGCTAAAGAATGTACAAGAATGAAACTTATAAACAAATATTACAAGCAATCATTGTGAAAAATAAGGCACCAAATAGAATAGAAAAATCAAGAAAAACACAAATATTGTACAAACAAGCCAAAAGAGGGATATGCATAGAAGCATTTAATATGCATGGAATTGGTGATTTCATCCAAATAAACTCCATCCATTATTTGAAGTCTCATTTCCACTATCCCAAACAATTCTTTGATAGTATATGGACCAATTCATTTATATATAAATTTTTCCTTATGCTTCTTATACATATTATCATGCTTGAGGAAGAGGTCCATAGCTTCTAAATCATGATGATATGATTTATTATTATATGATTTGGAAATATGACTCTTATAGGCTCTATTATACTCAAAATCACATAGATGTATTTCATCAAGAGTGGTAAGTTTGACAATATGGGATTCTTGATACTCTGCATGGTATTCATCATAACTCAAAAAATTCTTCAAAGAAACATGCAAAGAAAGAAATTCAACTTCAAGCAATAAAAATTCTTTAAGAAATAGGGGTTTCTTCTATAGACATCTAAATACTATTATGGTATTTAAACAATATAGGATATAACTTTAAATGTCAATATTTCTTCAATTGTTTAACTATATATTTTAAAATGTTTACTAAAATCTTATTTCTAGATTTAGCGTGACCATTCCCTTATGAATAGTAAGGTGTAAAAAAGTTGTGTTGAACCCCTAATTGAGAAGTTAAGTTTTGCATTTATTTATTTTTGAAAGCACCATTATATAAAATGAGAGTAGAAAAGACACCAAAATGATACACAATTTGATTAAATATAAATTTAGATATAGTGAGGGTTGTTTGATTTGTTAGTGGTATAGCTTCCACCTTTTTGCTAAATTATTTTGTGATTGTGATAATACTTTTATTCCCATACAAAAACATAGGATAAAAACACCCTACAAGGTTAAAACCCCAAGTAGAAAAAGGCCAAGGAGAATTGATTGGATTAACAACTTGACTAGGAGCATGAATTTCATCTTTCTAAAAATGATATTTATCATTGGATTTTACATACTTATTAACATCATCTTCTACTGTTGTCTAAAAGTAACCCATTATTATAAATTTATGAGTTGTGGAATGACCACTAAAGTTCAATCTATAGTTTCCACTATGAACATCAAATAGAGCTTGGGGTACCTCACATTTTGTAATACAACACAAGAGAACACCATTAGGATTATAGTAGTATATAACTCCATCATGAAAAACATATCAAAATTCTCTCTTGTGAATGTGAGATCATTGTTTAGTAGTATCCTTAGATGCTAGGTCTAATTTTCAAGGAATCATATAATGTTACCATACCAAGGATTGTCATGAGGGATTTAGAAAAAAATAGTGTTGATCTCAACTATATGCACATCCATGAGGTCATAAATGACAAAGATCATAGGTTTATCATGAACTTTAAATAGAAAAATACTTTCACTAATGTTTCCATATGGTATGAATTTACTAGCCAAAGGGACTAGGGAGCCAGCCATGGTATTTTTCCCCCTTGGGGAATGCCTAATGAAAAAGGACTCAAAAGAATTGATTAAATTTATAGCCACTTGTTAGTAAGGGGTCAAATGGGTATCTTTGACAACATAGTCACTATATATTTAATGGACCACAAATTGAGAGATGCTTATTACTTTGATACATTTTATGTTCATGCACTAGGCAATCAAAAACCTTAATATTAAAGCCTCGTATTTTATAACATTATTAGTAATGCCAGGAAAAACTAAGCAAAATCCCTTAGGAATAGCTAGGCCAATTGAATACTTGATAAAGATACGAGCTCCTACTCCAAACTCATTGCTTGCTCCATCAAATTTAAGGTTCCTATAGTGGTTACCAACTACCTACTCATGACTAAGGCAAAACCCTAATAACTGATTATTGGATTTTTGTCTAGCTCACAAAGAACAGGCTAAAAGAACTCCCAATAATTTGGATATAAAAAATTTATTCAGCAAAAGTCTTGAAAGATAGCAAAAGGAGTGGTAGAGGAGCCCACCATTTGGGATAAGTCTTGATATAATTTTTTTTATGATCTACAATAAAGTGCAACAAAGAATATCCCAACCAGTCTATGAGAGACACCAAACAGTGAAGTGGACATGGATTCCTGAGTCAAATCAAAAGTGACAGAGGTAGATAAACTAAATTAATGACTTCCTCAATTGAAGAAATGAAGAACACCTACCAAAAGATAAAATTAGTATTTATATCAAACATTCATTCAAGACAAAGTATGACATTGATAGTCCTATGCTGGTCAGTCATTATGATAAGAGAAGTACATCATTTAGTGATCAAATTCCCTAGGAAAAGTAGATGGGATTATCATATCTAGTTGCAAACTATTTTAGAGGGAAGTTATCCTAATGTAATGTATAAATAGTAGTAGTTTAGACTATAAAGAGATTGGAGAGTTTGTAATTGTATACATTTATAGGGTTTTATTTCATTTATTTCTATAAAAATAGTTTTGGTTCTTGAGCAGGTTGCAGGAAATCTCGAACTTCCACTTTTGGCATTATCTATGTAAGATTTTTCTTCCATCTATATATACAGGGGAGTCTGTGCCTATTTTTTGGCATTGCATGAGGACTTGTTATTGTGTATGTGTATGCATTTGTAATATTTTGCCTGAATATCATTTTTTTAAGTGTATGTATGTGTGAGGGATTTACATTTATTTTTGGATTGAGTCACTAACTAGCTTGGATTTCCTATGGGACCCACCTTATAATGCATGCATATAACTAGTAAATCTTGATTATAATTCATTGTGTCAAGGAGAGGAAGTGTTCACCACTAGAACATAGAATTCAAGCCTATTTTTGTAGGAAGATCTTAGTGAATCTCTTGGCACATCGTTGTCTTTTCCTTTGTTGAGTTTATTTTTATTTTGTTTAATTTGTCACACCTCTTTTCCTTTCTTGAGCAACTAGCACATTGAATATCGCATCCTAACAAGGATTTGGCCTTGTAAAAAACTCTCGAAGGCCCCCAATTAAGCCAAACCCCATGCCCTTAGATACAACTCACTATGTCGCTCCATGCAAGGCATAATTATCTTGGGTCGGGACAATCAGAGGCAACAATAGTTTAATGACACTCCCAATGGGACTATAGTGACATATCATTGGTCCCATAATCACAAGAAGAAGTAGGGTTGAAACATGGTGAGGGTCTTGGTCTGTTCTTGCTTGTTGAAGTGCCTATATTCTCACTTGGCAACTCTACTCTAGAAAGAACACAAAAAAAAGCCATTGTTGAAGATACTAGATCAAGATTTGGATGAAGACCTCAGTCTATCTGCTTGTTGGAAGCAAGAAGCTACATTCACCTAGTGACTCCATGTCAATAGAAGAAATCCAAAGGTATGTAGATAAAATATGCTATCAAAATCCATGATCATATCTTAAATTGTTGGTCCCTTAGAACATATCCCTTTAAACAAGATAGGATCAAGCCATATAGGGCCCTAAAAGCCACCTAATGTATGGAAGAAGGTACCTATATCTGTACTAGGAATACTACTAGAGTACACTCGCAAAAACTCAATCACCACATAAGAACACCTCAAATAATTATTATTTATATACCAAACACACAATATCATGGAGAAAGATGTGTACTTAAGGCTATTAGTAGAACCTCTTAAGGAAGAGGCACTCAAGAAATATGAATCAGTTCCTCCTCATTCAATAGCAGAATGGGATTAATTAGCTTCATTATATATGAATGACTTTACCATAGAAATAGAAGAGGAGATAGTTAGAGTCAGAAATGAGCCAACCCAGGTGGAAAAGATTTCCCCTATCCATCATGATGAAAGCAACCAATTGAGTTCTCCTAGATCAAAAGGTAATGAAAAAATTCGAGCAACAATATGGAAGAAATAATCATCCAAAATTGCTTGACTTGGGAAGTTGAAGGAATAAGGCAAATCCAACCATAAAACTTATTCTCCCTACCTCTATTAGTATATGAAAATATGTCATCATGGACAAGAGAATAATGGGAAAAGTCTTAAAGCCTACATACTATAAAAAATAAATATTGTAGATTTACTTTATTATGATGCTGGAAACAAAAAGAAAAGTGGGATTAAATAAAAAAATTTGTCGATTAGGGTTCTTTGTAGTTACAATAAATATAAATACTAAATATTGATCCTAATATGGAACCTTGGTCAAAATAAACTTAAATTTTGGAGACATCAGCTAGTAAACAGTTGAGTTTCCCCTTTAAATAAAATAAAGAAAGAAAGGGGGGAGCATGAGTAAATGCAAAGTGACACATAATCCAAGGCAAGCCAACCATAGATTAATGGATAAAATTTAAAATTGAGGAGCTCTCCAATAAAAAGATAGGAAAGAAAGCTAGTAGCTAAGAAGAAAGTGCATTAAATGCTACCTCAAAATAGGACCTTATTCATGAGCAAAGACTAACAAGGAAGATTGTGGGAATAAATTAACCTTAAAAGGCATGAATATGTATTTATACATTCCCCAAAGAATATGGTTTTATTCAAAAAGCAAGCAAATAAGGAGCAATAAATGCAAGGCATGTAGGGACCCCAAAAAGAGGAAAGGTAAAAGAAGTAATGATTTAAAAAGGGCAAAGATATTTCACTTACTCACTAAAGTCTCTGTAGTTCATTATTCATTAAAAGATAGTATCAAGCTTAGGATGATGAAGACAAAGGATTCCTATGTGCAAGAAACACTAGAAGTACCCATGCCCACATATTCTTCTAATATCAAGGTTCTAAAAAACATAGTTGAAGACTGCTCTGACCCTAAATTCTGTAAAGAAGCCAACAAGTTGAGAATGGAAACTTATGAGCATTTTAGGCCTAATAGACCTTTGAGCTTCAAAGCACAAATATGGACCAACATCTTGGTACAATATATGGTGACCAAGGTGCATTTCTACTATGAGCTGATAAATGTATGTGCAAAATTTTACAAACCAAATGCCCAAGAAATTAGAGCCTTGGATGAAAAATTTAGAATAAGTATTGATGGCCCCAACATCAATAGAATGTTGCTATTACCAGAAAGCCAAGTGCATATTAACAAGGCAGAAGAAAATGGAAATTTTGATAGACTTTTGTAGAATGAGAAAATGACCTTCTTAAGATCAAAATATGAAAAGGCAGGGCAAAATCACCAAGTCATGTAAAATTTTATTTCCATTGACCATTTCAGCAAAAGTCCAAAGGATGCGTTGGGTATGGTGACCTTCCTTATGGGCAGAGAAAATGACAAAATTGTTAGTATGACTCAATTGGGTATTTTACACAAAATGAGACAAGGAATAGTAACCCTAGATTTTATCGAGCTAATAGTAGAGCAAATCCTAGAGGGCCTACGACATTTTCAGTCAATGCAAACATTTAGGTATTCTTCATTTTGATATACCTTATTTTGTATCAATATTTAAGCATATTCCCCAAACTAGGAATAAGATGTAAATATTTGAAGGGAAATGACATCCCAATATATAATTGGGACAAATACTTAAGGAAAGGTTATTTCTATTATATTTTTGTGGATTAATTTTCTACCCCCTTCATTTCTACAATAAAAGGGTCTTAAGTCACCAAAACCTCAAAAGAATGTAAATTTTTTTAGAAGGAATAGTCCCAAGGGACTAGTTTTTGCTGAAAAAAGGAACCTCGTTAGGATGCATAGTTATAGCTACCCTATATATCTTCTACCAAGATACATTCTTGGATGAGTATTCACTCTAGAAGTTTTTCAGGCAAATTGACATTCTATACTTCGAACATGGTAGTGGAAAGCAAAAAGAATCATACTATCTGCCGCCTCTCAGTTTAGAGGGAATAACTATACATTGGAAAATAGGAGCCTCTCTAGTAGAAGGTAAATTGAAAAGGGTAGTCCTTGAATTAATAAAGGACAAATAGGAATGTGACCCTGGTAAAAAATTCATTGCATACCTAAAAGGTATAAGGGCAAAAGTTCACTCATGAGCAGAGGCCTAAAATTAAAAAGCTCAAAATCCTAAGGATGAAACAAAAACTCACCCTCTTAGTGAATTGACCATACATCCATCTACCCTAAGATCCTATGAATCCTTCTATGATATTAAGGGTACATTTAGTCAATGGAATAAAGTAAAGTAAGAAGATATAGATGAATTAATAAATTGACATTGGAAGATACCTAAAATAGAGGTATGGTGGAGGATGAAACAACTTAGTGGATGAAAGGAAGACAAATTTAGATCAATAAAAGAAGATATAATGTTTAGTGAGTTTTACGATGAGGAACATTGAGATGCAAAAAGCTCTGCTACCATGGAAACTAGTGAATAAGGAATGGTTGGTGAAATACACCAGAAAGTATGGGAAGAAATGACAGAACAAGAAGAAATATTTGAAGTATTGTTTGACCCTATAGGAGAGGTTGAAATTCCTTCTTAGAAAAAGAGAGCAGTTCCTTCTTCAAAAACTTAATGACAAGTGTTTCCTAGGTTACCAAAATAAACAACCCAAAAAAAGAGAGGTAAAAAAGAGGAATGCATAGATAGTTTTGAAAAGAGAAAGAAGAGAAAGCATGCCAAGACAATGAAAGAAAAATCCAATGGTAGAATATCAATATCAATTCATGCTTTCCTCCTTGCATCCAAGGAAAAATATCAAAGACTAGGGGAAACACCTCTTTAGGAAAAGACCCAATATTTCTTGACTAGGAAAATTGTATTATCCCCAACACATTCAATCACTTATCCTGAGCATGAAATAGGGAAAATATTATCTTCCTATAGAATCTCTCCACTAGCCTCAACCCTAGCCACACTAATGACCTGCAAAGTAGTTTCTTAACTAATAAAATCTAAGGAATCATTTGTCCCATCCTCAAGGTAATAAGAGGGGACATCATAAAACTTGAAGATCTTCACCCCATGGCAAAATTTTGAAAGAGTCAAAAAATATATAGCTAGATATAATCAAGAGAGGTAACCTCAACAATATCAATAGATTGCCACCACTTAGGTGGATTTCCATTTTTGTCCTCAAGAAAGAGCATTATTACTTTAAAAAATAAGTCTATTGATGGCTAAGCCAATATAAGAAATGATAAACCAACACTGGCATATGTCAACAATAGGCATATATTTGAAAGATGCTCAACCTTGGGATATGCTGAAGCTTAACAAGGAATCCAATAGAATGGTAGAGCATGACTATGAGCTGGCCACCTAAAAAATGGAAAGGAAGGAGAAGGAGCTTGAACAAACCAAGAAAACCCTTAGAGAATCATAGAATGAAGCCAAAGCCCTAAAGAACCAAATAAGTTTATTGACTAAACAATTAAAAGAAAGAGGATTTGAATCCATTCTAAAAAGACAAGAGGAACAACTAAAAAAATCATCTAATAAGCTTGTTATGCAGTAGGCCCAATATGAACAAGTAAAGGAGACCTTATTGAGATATCTAGAAGACCTCAAAAAATAGAACAAAGAAAGACAATTGCTTAAAACTGGGATCTTATCAAATAAACTTGAGATGGTTATTGGGATGACATTAGAGGTATGGAATTATAGTTATTCCTAGTCCTTGAATCTAGAGATTCAATAACTCTTTTGGGCCTCAGGATAGATAAAGAGGAAAAATCCAACTTAGACAAAATTAGCATAAATATAAGAGAAGCCAAAATATACCAAACCCTATTGGCCAAAACCCTTGACTCTGAAATTTTCATTATTGGGATACAAGATAGAGAAATCATGGCATACAGTGTAATAAACCTATTCAAAAGAGAGCAAATGACTGAACAATGCATAAAGTTAGTTTTTAACTTATATAACATTATGGGAAGATTGAAGGCCAAAATAGATTCTCTAATAGCAATATGACTCTCTTCACCATGGAACCGGTTGAATGATAAGCTAAGCTCAAAGGAGGAGTATCTAAATATGGTTGAATTAAATAAAGAGATTCTACTTAGCTCAAAAGAATAGATTTCCCCCCTCAATGCAAAAGAGATAGCCCAAATTATTGGGCCCATGGAAAAACTTAAGGTGCTAATCAATGAAGCAATGAGCCAAACCAAGAATTTCTCTTGGGATGATAAGCATGAGGTTCTTATTTTGTATGATCAATTCTAGCACGCTCAATACCCATAAAATGAAGAATGAGAAGAGATTGGGAGAGCACTTGCCAAACTCACCACATAATATCATAATTTTATTAACTATCCTTAATAAGTCCTAATATATAGCCAAAGGAGAGATAGAGGAGCTCTCCCTTTGAGATAAATATTGATATAAAAGGTTTTATGATCCATAATAAAGCACAATAGATAAAATCCAAACCAATATATGAGAGATGCTAGAAATCCAACCATATATTGATGTTTGAGTCAAATCAAAAGTGATAGAGGCAGATAAGCTGAATCAATGACTTCCTCGATTGAGGAGATAAAGACCACCTACCAAAAGATAATTGTTGGGCATTGAATTGCATCAAGTTTTAATCAATACTGCAGCTGTCTATCTTCCTAATTTTTGTCCAGGCTTGCACCCGATAGCTACAACTCATCATTCAACATTGGATGGACCAAAATAGGAGTTTTAGATCCAACCTCCAGAGTAGGCTGGTTCCTTGTCAACTTAAAGTATTAAATATGGTGTTGACACAATTATGCTCACTTAGGGTTTTAGAGATTAGGGTAAGAAAAGGTTAGGGTTATAAAATGTGAACAATAGTGGATGGATAGGCTAACAAAATTGTACTATAGAAAAAATCTCTCAAAAACCAATTTTGAGACACATTACTTAGATCAAAATTATCTCAAATTAAATGTACTTTCATTCATTAAATAATAGTAGAGAAATATTGCAGATAATAATTTCAATATCTAAACAATGATAATACAAATAGCACAATTCACCAATATCTAGATTTTACAGAAATGCACTCCCTAGCAACAAAAATCTAATTCAAAAGTAGATTTCAATTACCCTAGCAACTAGTAATCCATTAATTTGGCACAAACTAACCATTCAAGTATTCACATAAATGCAACTAAAGAATTTGAACCTCTAATATCGAATTATGAAGACACAAAATTTGAGGTAAAAATCAATGTAATGCTCCTTTCATTAGCCCTTGGGAATATTTACAATAGCACAGACAAACACACTAGAGTTGACCCTTAAAAATGAAGGTCTGACCTCTATTTATAGTTTTACAAAATTAAAATAATAAGGAACATTACAAAGATCAAATTTTGATAGCTCAACAGAGAGTTCTTGTTGGCATTCTCTTACTGGTTCAATCTCTGAGAAATCCACTACAAGTGGACCACCATGGCAGCTCGAAACCTCTACAACTTGCTGGTTGTTCGATGCTAACTGGAGTTCTGGTCGTTGGAGACTGCATATGCATAATTGATCTATCTTGAAAATATTCTACCACCATCGATCTGTAACTGTCTCTAGTTCTTGTCTTATTGAAACCCTTGACGCTTCGGCTTCCTCCTCCAACTGACTATTTTAACTTCGATGAGAAATTACTTTTATATGCTTTAGATTTCTTGGAAAAATCTCCACCACTGATCTCCCCCATCGTATGGATATGATTAAATTTGACATAAGCTTGATATAATGGTGGGGGAGAACACGACATTCCACTTTTAAAAATTGATGACATCACCTTTCATGCTTTGGAACTTGCGGAATGCCCATACAACACTAGAATTATTTGAAAGTGAAGCGGGATGAAATTCACTCCCTATCCTTCGTTTTTCCTCTTTGGCGATGAAGCATTCACAAATCCGTACAAAAACGTTGATGATGTCATATCTCCTCCAAAAATTTTATAGATTCCATTCCGGACCTAAGCAAGTGCATTGTCCTGCAAACATCATTTCGGACCTGATGCAATGTAAAGGGAATCTTCCTCCATTCCACATTGGCTTCATAGTAAACACTGCTTGTCGCAATTTTGGAAGAAAGTTAGTCAAAAAGACCTTCATCATGAATCCGCATCGCTTGTACGTAGCACTCCGCCTTCTGTCACCATTTCGGGTAAAAATTTTCTATGCGCTCTTCGAAATCGGGCTCTCCAACACTTAGCTACTCAAAAGATATCAAAGAATATGAAGTGGTCGCTAATCTACACTTTTTTTATGCTGACGTCATATTTCTTCAAAAACTTTTACATATTCAGGATGCATCGCTAGTTCGGAGCCAAAGACATAAAAAATTATGTGGAATTGCTCCAAGTGCAAAAATTCACCAAGTGTTGGGCGGATTTGTGGCCTTTGTTGCGGATCCGCTCCAAAATACACTGCAAAGTGTGCGGAATGAGATCTTCATGCCTTAGGCAAAATTTTCAAAATTTTCCTAAGTATGTGGCCATTTTGGGCCTACATTCTGGCACCTCCTGGGTGGATTTGCTTGCAAAGCCATAGAACTCAGAGTCTTATCCATTGGGCCTTAGGAGTCAAAAAATGCTCATATTCAAAAATATGCTTTTAAAGAATAACTTCCATATAAACACTACCCTCTAAAAAATCTAATAGTCTATTTAGAGAGTAAAGGTTCATATGGAGATCATGCCAAAAACATTAGAACTTATCCACTTATATGGAGACTATGCCAAAAATACAGGCCTATTGCCATTGTCTTCAAAAATCAAGCATAACTCTACTCCTATTATAAGGCCTTATTACAAAAATACCTTCACACAAAATCTGTTGCTCTCTATGTCTCTCTAGGCTTCATGCCTTTATTTTTTACTTCTGACAATTGTCAAAGCAAAATACAAAAATGTAAAACTTGTGCATATGTAAAAAAACAAAAATGAACTAAGTGTGGACCCCTTCTGGGCCTGTTATAGTTCCATCCTACTCCTCTTCTTGGTGGGCCTCTTCCTCGGCCTTCTCTTTATTCTCTTCTTCTTGTTATTTTTCTTCTTCTGGAGAAGGTTGTTTTTGATTCCTTCCTCCAAAATTATCACCAAACAACTGAATCATCAATTTTAAAGTTTATAAAGCCTGTTTCTAGGATGCTCCAAACGGGTTTGATGTTTCTTTGAGGTACTTGTAAATATATTGTAATTCTCTAATATCCTCATAATTAGTAGCATTCCCTCTGTTCACTAGATATTCCATGAGATCTCTTAATCTGGTAAAATCAACAATTAGTTGGGCAACTTGCTCTTGGTGTAGTGGCTCTTCAAGAGAATCAATTCCAGATTCATCCAACAGATTTTCATCAATGCTCTTCTGGATTTCTTCCATAGATAGCAAGCTGTGATCCTTCATCCATAGGCCTTTGAAGCCAACTTGAATCATTTATTTGTTTACATCAACAACATCCCTAATTACTACTTCAATCTTATCAAATAATAGCCAGGCTCTTTGAAGTACCTTGTGCTTCTTGACCACGATTATGGAAGAAACTCTGGCGAGATTCCTTTCTTTATTGGGGATTGGTTTAGAAGAATCACTGAGTCTACTATCGACCAACCTGTACATCTGTTCTGTCAAAATCAACATAGGATGCAACTCTCCAATGATTTGATCCAAATATTTATAAGCATTGGGGAGTAAGCGACTGACATCATCTAGGTAGTCAATCATAAGCTAAAGCTTTGAACATTTCTCTTAGACCTCGGAGGGTAGTTATTTTCTAATCTTCTTTAATCCAGATTTAGAAAAGCCAAAAGACTTAGCTTTCTCTAGTTGAAGCTGCTGTTTCAAATTTTGAATTTCTTCTACTTGTTATTCATTCAACTTCTTTTGCTCTCCTAGTTGATCTTTGAGTCCATTGGCCTCTTGGTACTTTTTATGCCATCTCTTGGCCTCTTTTTTCAAAGCCTTTTATACTTCCTTTTGATTGCTCAGAGTCTTCTAAAGCTTTTCAATCTATTTTTCCAATTTGCCCACCTTCTCTCTGAATATATCATTCTTCACATAGAAGGTGTCTAAGTGGGCTCTGGCTATAATCAGCTCATCTTCTTCAGGAAGCTTCTCAATATCTTTTGTGACCTCCTCCACTCGATAATATTGGACAATCATTTCAGTTTTAGGTTTACTTACAAGTGGAGTCATAGATCTAGATATCCTCTGCTGGGAAACTTGATCAACATACATGCTTCTTCTTACAACCATCCTGCTGGAAGGTTTAGAAAACTTCTCTGCCCAAAAATAATTTATTTTTTGGGTAGCTTCCTGCTCCTTTGGCAAAGATATATGACTTGAAAAATTGGCAACCAAGGGAGATGAAGATACTAAAAATTTAAGGGTGGACTCAACCACTAACAATGGTGGTGTGGAAGTAATTACAACAGTCTCTGTAACAACAGTGGATTCTGTAACTACTACTGTGGTTGCTATTGGTAAACTCATAGGAATTGACACAAGACTAACAACTAGATGCATGGGGATACTTGGAACACTCTATCCCTTTGATGAGGGTGGTGGTAATAGTGAAGATGAAGTGATGGGAGATGATGAAGTGGGAATATCAGATGATGAAAGTAGGATTTAGGGTGACTTTGAGGGAGAAGAGGTGACTTGTACTTTCATGATGACCAATGAAACATGGGATGGACCATGAGAGGGAGAAGGCACCTTTGTGATATTTTCTTGACTAGAAAGGGAGGGAGACTTCCTTGGGGATTTATGAGGATGCAGAGGAGAAGAGGGATTAGAAACCATACCTTCGCCTAAAGATGTAGGGTGTTCTTGTTCTGTCTCTATATCCTGCTGTTGCTCTTTATGAGTCAATTCTTCTGTAACTGAAACAACTACCTATTTAGCAATATCCTCCATATCCAATATTTGTTTCTTTTAAATATCTCTTTCCCTTATTTTTGGAGCTCTTTTAGCTCTTTTGTGAATCAATTTAAAGGAAGCCATATCACTCTTGAAATATTCCTCTGATACATCTTCATGTACTGCTTTGGTAAGCAAGACTTAACAAGAAATGGGACACAATTATATTGACATTACGATAGTGGAAGCGAGGGGTTTGAACCTAAAACTCTCATCCTTCTATCTCTAGTTAATATCTATTTCTGGAGGTTGTCCCCCCAAAGCTAAGCGTTTAGGCCTAGATATTACTTCGATGACTAGAGTACTGACAACTTTTTCACTGGAATATTGCATTTTTTTGAGAAGCTATGCTCCCATAGGAAACTTATCCACTTGTTCAGTGGTCGGATAAAATGTTTTCACAACCTTAGCTACTGTCAAAGGAGTTTTTGCTCTTCTGCTGGAGCTTCTTGACCTGTGGGTGGAGAGAGATTCAGAACCGACCTAGCAAATTTTTAACTGTTAACGCTATGTTTCTGATGTCCTTCTGCTTCCAGGTTTTGATATTTTAATCATATTTCTTAGAAAAATCTTTACAAATATTCATGCCAAATTTGGACTTAGGTTTTACAATTTCGATTCTCATTCTCCACCAATTTGATATTTTTGCTACATTCCATTGTTCTCCTTATTCTACCTCTTCAGCAACGTCCTCATCAGGTTGAGGGTCCCTTTTCTTTGTGGTTTTCTCTTCAATATCATGCATGGTGGCTTCTGTCAGACAATGACTTTTCATTTTGTCTAGATCATAATCCACAATCTATTCATAGAAATCCAACCATGGAGGCAAATGACCCATTTTTGACACATTCCACTCCAAAAGAGTGGTCTCATCATTATTTCTATCTTGTTCGAAATGAGCCCTAGGCCTCTTTTCAAATTTGTAAGCTTTTTCTCCATTTAGGGCTACATTTATTGTAGTGAAAATACCATCAGGGTCATAACTCCACCTTTGGGGAATGTAAAACAGACCTAACCTATCAAGTTATTGGTCTATTTGCTCACTCTACCCCTTCTTTGTGATAGTAATATCCTCCACAGTGCGGTAGGTTAGTAGAGATTTTCTTTTCCTTCTTGAACCATAATTCAAATCAATGTACTCTTCCTACCTCAAATATTCCAAGGCAAAGAGCCTCTCTGTAACAAAATGGGACAAGAGAAAAGGTTAACCCATGAAACAATACAATCTGATTACTGTGCCCTCAGTCAACAAATACCAATATCCTTCTTCGACAACCTCTGCTCTCAGAATTTTCTTAGACAAGGGTGGAAATATAGGGCACTCTCCATAAATTATTTTCAAAGCAAGTCCAAGGAATTCCAAATTGAATCTATAAAAAGACTCACTACTTCTCAAATGACTTGTCCAATAATAAACCAAAAAGGGTTCCCCATCACTGGTTTTATCCTTAACCGAAATACAAGGCATCTTGTCCTTAATGGCAACATAAAACATCCATACCAGACTTGAGCAATGCCTGAAACTAGGAGCATTAGAGCCCCTTTTCATTCTTACCAACTGTTTGTGTATCCTTTGAGCAAGAAAGGATGGCCAGTCAAAATAGATAACCCTAGTCCCTTTTTATTCCGCACCTTCCTCATATATTCTTTCATTTGAAATACAGTAGGCTGTGAAAATTTTCCATCCATGCACCATTCTGTCAGAATCTAAACCCTCATTACAGGCCAACATAGAGAAAAATATAGGGTTTGGGAATTCATCAATAGGGATTGAGACTTCAGGTAATTTCTTCCTAGGATTAGCATTGAGCTGTTTATAAACCCATATTTTGAATGACTCACCATCATTAGCTCATTTCTCCAGAGAGTAATACCCTACGTGATCAGTCACCCTAAATTCTTTAGGCCTCACTGTCGATTCTAACCCTAGGGCAAAAATATTATGATAGAAGGTGATGGTGATACTAAAGAGGGTTTTGCCTTTAGATTTTTTCACTGCTTTGGCCATGGGGTCATAAAATTTAACTATTGCAGCTATTAATTTTGGACAAGGATGAACAAAATTACAAATGTAAAAATATAGGTAAGAAAGGACAACACATCTACCTTCCATAGATAAAGCAACTCTCTTCTTGAATATGTCGTTTACTCTTCTTCTGAGTCTTATTCTCTTTGTGAGGACCTTGGGTCTATGGTGAAGATGACATGTTGAGTATGGAAAACTTATGGAAGATCCTAAGTCCATTTTTCTAAGCATTAGATGTAAAGGTCAACTTCTCATTATTGAGTGCTACAAGAATGCGAATGAAGTTGATAGGTTTTTCTACTGAAGAATGTTATGGATCATTGGATCATTGTTGTAGTGGATTATTAGGTCAAGGATGGGGAAAACTAGATGATCATATTTTAGCAAACATGAGGGTGCTCACTGGTTAAATTTATTTCAACAAATTTTGCCATAGAAATAGCTTCCTAAAGAGTGTTGATGGGCATTATCTTTAGTCAAAGTTGGATGTAGGCTTTTAGTTTAGAAACATAAATGTCGATGATGGATAATCAGTCTAAAAATTGAGTTATATGGTTTTGTAGATCTTGGAAATCATCCATGTATGTTTTGATGGATGATGCTAGTTGCTTGAGTCAAAAAAGTTGACTAAAGAACAATTAGGTCAAAGTGTCTTCATATTGGTCAAAAAAATAGTTGTGGAAGGAGGCCCATGTTTGGTGATTAGGGCACTCACATCACCACCAATAGTACTAGTGATGAGATTTTTCCACAAGGTGTATGGATGTAAATGTGAGTTGGTTAGCAAATGATATGGGATTGAGACTAAAATATGACTCGAGGCATTCCACCCAACTATGATTTTAGGACCAATCAAGGTTAGGATCAAAAGTAGGGACTTATATATTTTGGTGGATTGGTTGACAAGGAGATGGAGGTGGGTGTGATGGAGGTGGGGAACTTCCTAATGAAGTTGTGGTAGGTGACATGGTGGAAATTTGGGTATCAAAATTGTCCATATTTTAAGAAATGAAGCATGATGGGTTAGCCATCTCATCAGTGAATTTGTTTATGGGTTCTTGCACTAAAGGGAATCGGGTCCCAAGGGTAGAAATATGATAAAAAACTAGAGTGAGGGCCATGACGATGAACTAGAAATAAGGGATAGGGAGAAGCAGGATAGGTATAGACAAAAGGGATAAGAGGAGGTGGGATTAGATAGAAAAAAGGGTGCTTAAGAAGTTGGGATTGACTTGGAGAAGGGGGAGGGGAGGATGTAAAGTGGAATGTGCTTATGGTGTCTATAGCCTATAGTCCCTAGCATTACAATTGAGTAGGTGGGCTGTCTATAGGTTGTTTTCCCTGAACTGATAGCTAAAACTAAAATATCCCCAACTAATTTTTTTTTTATAATTTTTTCTTATTAGCAAAAGGTTCAAAACACTATTTTAAGTCTAGGACCAGGGTTATGCCTGATTTATCTAAGTGCGTAGGGAGGATATATACTAGCTTCTTTGACTATTTGTGATCTCCTAGTTTGGTATAATTCTATGCTAGGAAAAATACTACAAATTGGAATAAAAATTCATAATTGGGCCAAAGAGGATCTTTGGGGAAGAATAATGAGCTACTTCTATACCCAAAAATTTGGGTAGGATTAAGTGAGCATGGGGAAGTTGTGGCCTCAACAAGAAAAATTAAGAAACTAACAGTCAGTATGAAATTTAGCATGGGGATGTCAAGGATAATTTTGGCTAAAACAGTAGGTGAAGATGTCAGCTGAATTTTTGAGTCAATTGAGGCTTTGAGGGAAGAGAAATACCTTCTAGACTAAAAGTTTCTAGATTTTTTTGTTTGTTTTCTTTTTCTTTTTTCTCATTTTTTTTTGTTTTTTCAAGGTCTAACTTAGTCTGAGGTGTGCATATGGCTTTGGGATATTCATAAAGTGTTGATATAATAATTATTACTAGAAAGTAGATGGATAGAAAGGATATATTTACCACTTTATGATCACCAAGATCCATAAGGGTGATATGAGAGCATATAGTGGGTGAAAACTATAAAACCCCAAAGAATAGAAATGATTGGTTTAGCACTTTTTGATTACCAAGATCCATAAGGGTGAGGTGAGAGCATACGGTGGATGAAGGCTGTAAAACCCAAAATAAATATAGAGATAGATGCAAAACACAGATAAATTTATGAGTGCTCAAAATTTTATGGAATAACGATGTTACTTGACTAAAAAAATTTGAAAAATAGAAATGGGAAAGCTTGATTAATTTTCTAAAAGACTCAAATATGAATAGAGGAGAAGGGAAAAAATTGTACCCTCTTTTCCCCTTTGAAACTCAACTTTGAAACCACTTGGTATAGTTCTTTCTCTAATATATCATGAGTATCTTCAGAAATAGCACAAATCGTACACAATTGTTTTAAGAACACCAAAGGAGGCAGAATCAAGCATAGAAGAGCACCAATGCAACACTGCAGTGTGCTAAGCTATATTATCAAAACACTCAACCTATCCAAAGATACCATTGAGGCGATATATAGTGTTATTACACTATATTATCATACCCATTGATGCATGTGGGATATATCATATCTATGACTATCTAGTCTTCTTAAGGGCAAAAGTGTAGCAAAATACCTCATAAAATTATGTGATTAATATAAAATAACCTAAAATTCTTAAACCAAGCTAGTAAATTAGTAATTAAACAAATAAAAACTAAAACTATCCTAATTCAAGTAGAAATTAAGTAAATAATTCAAGAGTAAACCACATTAATATCATCCATAGAAAAGCAAATGTTAGTGCTAATCCTATTTATGGTGAAATAAATTACTTGATACCTAGGGAATCAAGGACCATATCATTCATAAAATAATCATCATAAATCACTCATCTCTACCCTATATTTCTTGCTATGTTACCACAATAAGGAGAGATCACATGTGGACTATATACAAAGGGTTTGATCTACCTTTGGAAACTAGTCCTCAAATGACAACTAGTGACCTTTGGCTACAAATCCTAATAGAGTGCCTCGTCCTCCTTCATGGAAGGTATCAAACCATCAATCAATGGCTTTGGTTGTACCTAAAAGGGTAAGAGAAAGAAAATAGCAAGAAGATTATGTGTTGGGAAAGCAAGAAAGGCAAAAATCTTGAGATCAATGTTAGAAATGTATGGTAATAGATTAGTAACTGAATGTATGATGAGAAGGTGATGAGGTGAAAGGGGAATTTATAGTGGAAGAAACAATTAACATTTCCTTTAGATCCAATGGCCACTCTTTTTAGAGCCATAAAATTACAACCATTAATCCAAATGATATTTTATTTGAGCCCTAGGTGTAAATACATGCTAGAGTCATGATCGTACATCAAAAATCCTAAAATTCAATCAAATATGATGATTGCCACTTGAAGTGAAGATATTGGAACTAATAATTTTTAGGACCATGCTTTGGGGAACACATGCCAAAAGACCCCTTAACCGTGACTCTATCCTTATTTTGAGGTTTTGGAAAAATTAGTAAGAAAACAATGGGAAAAGGTGGTAAAAAGGCAAATAGTTGGGAAAAAAAGGAATCTAAAACCACTAACAAATATGGTTCATTATTGTCCTACCTAAGAACTAACAAATTTAGTCCACCCTTGACATATATATAGGAGGACGAGACTTTCCACCACCTACAAAGTCAATTGTTAGTGCTCTTTTACAAATACAGAGTGAAAATAGTAACACAACAAAGAAACTTAGTATGTGAAGTCCTAAAGTAACTACCAAAAATTCTAAACCCCATCAAAGGCTTATTTTAAAAAATAAATTAGGTAGGATTTACCAAATAGAAATGATACATTATTTTAATATCTCAAAATAAGTGGTTAATTCTACACAATTGAACACACATATACTAATCCCTTGGTCATAATTAGGGAAAATTTCTTTAAAAATATCTCATCTTTCAGGAGTCATACATTTGCATAGATTTATCTTATTTAGATGATTCTTACACTATTTCGTGTAGAATTTGAAAATTTGTGAAATGAGTGGTCATACCAAAGAGTTCAAGTAGTATTGAGGGAGATATGTCCATGTGAATATAGCTATCTAGAACAAGGGAAGTGTTAGGACAATTATTTCTAAAAAAAATATCTCATCTTTTAGGAGCCATATCTTTGTGAAGGGTTGTCTAATTTCGATAATTCTTGGACCAATTTACGTGGAAATAGAAGAGCATTAAAATGAGTGGTTATATAAAGGAATACACACAATATTGAGGGACATATGGCCCTATGAAGTAATCCATCTAGAATACGGGTAGTGATGACCTTTCAAGTCATAAGAAAACAAATTTATAGATATCTTCCAACTAGAGCTTAGATGATGAGAAGAGCAATGAAGGGCTAGTGCATCAAAAAGATAGGAAATTCTATCTAGGCATAGAAATTTTTCAGCTAAGTTTCATTTATCCTTTCATTTTATTCAAAGTTTTGCATGTAGATTATTGTAGGTTTATTTTCAAATAATATAATCATTATAGGATATATTGGTAAATTTTAGTATATATTGAGTTATAGTATCCTTCCCATGGACTGATTTATAACTAAATGCTTAAAATCATCCCTAGTAGTATAGGTTAGAGAGGATCTCATAGATCAGTGATCCTTGTTGCTCAAAGATAAGGCGATCATTCATAAATTTAATGGGTCTTGGCCAAGGGTTTTGGATTTGATAAAATGGATTAACAAGAGATGGAAATTTCTAGGAGTGAGTCTATTATTTATTCCCAAAGGTTTCTTCCTAGCCATTTTTTGTTCTATGGAGGAAAGATATAGAATATTAAAATGGGCCATTAGTTTATGGGAAGAGTAAGACTCTTCCTTGCCTACTGATTTGAATGCTTTGCACCTAAAAATGTAAATCCACTCCTAGTTGTAATGGCCCAAAATCTAGCTACAAAAAAACACACAGAAAATATATATTTTTTAAACTAAGGAGAGGGATTCATAAATACCAAACCGACCTTTGGTTATTCTATTAGTTTAATATCACTAAGTTTCCCAAATTTCCTAAAGAGTTACATCTCACCAAATACCCTATCACAAATCCGTATATGTAGGCGTATAATGTGTTACCGCAAATAAGTTTATCTATCCCATCATACTCAATGGGCTAAAATTACCACCTTAAATTATTCAAAGGTATACACCCATCACCATACCATACATAAGTCCATCTGTGTAGGTATGCTATGTGTATTACAATTTAAGCTAACTATCACATCTCCATGACGAGCTATCTTAAATCAGATACAATCTTTTAGACTACTTAGTTTTCATTCTCCCTAAGGGGGTATTAGTTCCTTTAGGTCTTCCTATGTTCACCCTAAGGGATCTCAATCCCTTAGGTCACTCTCTACGTTCAACCTAAGATCTCAATTTCTTAGGTTTCTTTTATTACTCAATAAGAAGACAAGAATAAATCATTCTATCTAATAAAAGAGTATATATAAAGCATACAATGAATGTAAAAAGGAAAGACATATAAATGAAGTAAGTGATAAATGAAAGAGAAAGAGTTAACTAGAGAAGCATAAGAGATTCATAAAAATAATAATAAAAATACATCTTCCAATAATTCAATGAGTTATTACATATAAGCAAGTATGGTAAATCCTCCATACTTTAAAAGAATAACATCATACATCATTTTCATTCGGGATATCTTCCCATAATTCTAGTCTATTTGAGCATAAGTAAATCATTGTAAAAGTAATACAAACTGATGTATATGACCCAACTATCATCTTTGGTCCTCCATATATTTCCTTTGATCATTTGAGGATAGTAGGGGATCGGGGCACTCATGGTTCAGGATAAACATGCCTCTAAATATATTTACCATTTTCTTTACCAAATTGCAACTATACTTTTTTATTCAAAGTATCTAACCATTTAATTCATAGTTGATATCATAAAAATCACCATATTTATTTTCCCCTCTCATTACCCAATGAGAGTCTTTCAATGAATGCAGTTAGATATCAGGTCCTACTTTAATCAATTTATTTCTAACTTTTATTTAACAAATTAAAGTCCCATACCTTTGATCCTTAAAAAAACTAGGTTCATTTATCTCCATAAATCAAGTCTCATTACTTAATCTATAAAAATAAACATTCATTATTTTATACATCAAAACTTTACTACTTTAATTCATAAATAAATCATTTCTCTTTTACTTTATAAATCAAAGTCCCATACCTCTAATCTATACAATAAACATTAACTTTATTTAATAAATCAAAGCTTTACTACTTTAATTCATAAATAAATCACTAATCTTATTTATTCCATAAATCTAAATTGAAATATAAGTCAAACTATTTTCAAAGCGTATAACCCTAATTTCGGTATTAAGAGAAATTATTTATTTGAAAACAAACACAAGATAGTTTCAGCTAAGACTTAAATCAAAATAAACCCACACAAAAAAACACTCCCTAGTTCTCATACAACTCGCAAGCTCCTATTACCACACTACACTACTAGCCTCTAAGTGACAAGGACGCACAACAGGGGGGTGGGTTGAACGATCGGGGTAGCAATCCATCGATGAGAAGCAATTCTATATACCCTACTCACAATGCTAGAAGATTCTACGCACACGGTAATTGAATGACGTCAAGAAAATGTGACCACCAAGACCTATGGTTTAAAACTAGTAGTGCCTCAGCCTCGAGAGTCTTGGAAACCAAGGGAGAGTAAGGCGAGGTCTTAGACTTGAACTGGCATTGTGTGGTCAAAGGATCGATTATAGCACAATGTCGATAGAGGGATGAGTTAAACTTTTGAACATATCATAGTCAAAAGGGTTGGTACCCACTCTAGCAATGCCTTACAAGGGGTGGTTTAGGTAAGCTAGCTCTCTTACACAACATTGCTTTAACAAGGGTAAAAACACCATCGCGAACAAGGGGTGGCAACCCACCACCACTGTCATGACTCACCAAAAGGCTTACTCAAAACTAATATATAGAGGAGTGTACATAGGCGTCTTCAACAACAAAGGCCTATTTTAAAGAGAAAAGTTACAATGCCATGGGTGATGGTAGCAAGGACATGAAATCAAAACGATAGCGTAGACCAGGGTTTTCTATATTTAATCAAATAAAAATTATTAACAAGGAAATTAGTTCTAGTTCCAACATGGACTCATATCAACATTGATATTCACTCCTGTATTCACTGGAGTGTGGCCTCAAGTTGCCAATATGAATGTGGCCTCAAGGTGCCAATCGTAAAATCGTCAAGTCTCTAGTGCTTACTTCTAGGACGTTGGCTCTCAGACATTCGCGTAGTTGGCTCTTAGGGTGCACATGTTACATGAGGAGAAAAGACAACCCCCTCTTTATTTCTCCCCGACATCTTCTATCCTTCCACGTGTCTTGTCTCAATTCAATTTCTCATCCACCCACCATCAATTCTGGCTTATATAACCTGTCGCCTAGGTTGTTTTTTATTTTTTTAAATATTCTTTCATTATTTTGAGGTCTCACCATCAATGAATCCCCATCCTCCTGACGACGAGAAGCTTCCTCGTTTCCTTAGCAGATAAGATTTTTTCTTCAATTAAATTGATATATTTCTAAGAGTTCCAAATAATATTATTTTATTATTTGAAATGAGAACTTTACATTGTTTTAAATAAAAGTCCAATTATTATTTAAATAAAGTTCACATTATAAGAAATATAAATTCTATTTTAAATAAACTCTTTATTACCCCTCCTTTATCATTTAAACTAATGTTTTAAAATGAAATTCCTTTATCATTTAAACTAATAGTTTAATGAAATTACTTTATCATTTAAACTAATACAACTATTATTTATAGATAAAAATATTTTATCATTTAAAATAAAACAACTATTAATTATAAATGAAATTCTATTATCATTTAAAATTAATACAACTCACTTTACACACACACACACACACACACACACACACATATATTTTATATACATAAAACATAGAATAAAAGGTTTTCTTATTGAATACTAACATCATGTTATTCTTTTGAAAGGTTTAAGCAAAATAAAGAGCTTTTCAAAGGCAACCAACTTATGCATGCTTTTATTTTCCAAACCACCAATGCAGATAGTGATGAAGTAAAAGACAACCAATAATATGCAATAGACAAAGGAGTCTTTTCATCAACTCAGTCACCTATATTAGCCCAAGAATTTACGATAGCTACTAGGCTATCAACTTGAGGCTCAAGGTGGCTAGCTAATTGATGATTATCCCTATTCGATTATGCATGCCTATATGAGGGTATCTATCCATGTTACCCCTGAGTTGCCATAATCATCACTTCCCCTATATTAGGTACCCCATTTTTGGTGGATGATTCTACCTCTTCCACCCATGAGTGTACCTGATTCTGCATATTAACAATATGTCAATAGTATCATGTTATTTCAAAAGATTAAACTAGCATCACATAGTTGTTCAATTGCACAAACTAAGTATTAAAGCATCAATAATTAATACATTATTTCTTTGTGCCAAAAAGCCTACTAGGGAGGGTCATGACATCCTACCCCTTGGGACTAAACACCATCCTAGGTGTTTCTAGTTCAAAAATAAAATTATTACATCATATATTTTCAAACAAAAAGGAAAAATATTTTTGCATATCATCCACTTTTTCCCAAGTGGTATTTCTTTCAGAAAATTGGTCCCACTAGACCTTACATTGTTCAAGAGTTTGATTCCACATAGAATTAGAATGAAACTCAAGAATATTTACCAACATTACTTCAATAACCTTTGGATTTGCCATCTGCAATTTAGAAACATCCCACACATGTTCAGGGTTGGTAACATATTTTCTAAGCAAGGATATGTGGAAGGTGTCATGAATCTTTGACAAGTTAGGAGGTAAAGCAAGTTGGTAAGCAACCAAATTGATCTTTTCAATGATCTCAAAGGGTCCCACAAATTGAGGATCCAACTTCATGGATTTGATAGTACTCTTCTTTGGTTTAACTCTTGAGAACACTTTATCTCCAACTGAGTACTCTCTTGGAGTTCTCTTTAGGTAAACATAACGTTTCTACCTATCAAAAACTTCTTTAAGACTTTGCCTAATTACCTTTAACTGGTATTCCATTTCTGTGACCATATATAGCCCAATCACAACTTGATCTTCTAGGTTATCCCAAGATAATGGCATTCTACATTTTTTCCCATACAAGGCATTGAAAGGAGCCATTCCTAGTGAGGAGTGATGTCCATTATTGTAGGTAAATTTTACAAGATGTAGGTAGTCTTTCCAATGAGATTTATGATCCATGCAATACATGTGGAGCATATATTCTAGTAATTGATTTACGCGTTCAGTTTGACCATCTGTTTTAGGTGGCATGTCGATCTCATATTCAGTTTTGTACATACTGTATGATGGACTTTCTAGAATTCAAAAGTAAATCTAGAATCCCTATCTAAAATGATTACCTTAGGAAATCCATGCAATTAGAATACATCTCTAGAAAATCTATTAGCCACCACCTGAGCATCATCTTTGAAATTCCCTGGTATGAAATGTGTAACCTTAGTCAATATGTCAACTATTACAAGGATTACATCATGTTGATCCTTGGTATTGGGTAACCCTACTATAAAATCCATAGATATGACATACTATTTCTATGTAGGTACATAATGTGGGTACAATTGTCCTACAATATGCTTCCATTCTACCTAAAATTTTTGACATTCAAGATACTAAACAACAAAATAAGTGATATCCTTCTTCATTCCTACCTAGAAGAAGGTTCTTTTCATATTTTCCCTCATTTTTACCCCTCCGAGGTGAGAAAAATAAGGAAATCTATGGGCTTCTTGCATTACTAATTTTCTTAAATCGCCCATTTTTGGTATGAGGATCCTACCTTTGTAGTACAAAAGTTCACTTTTCATGCCAAATTCCTTACTGCCCTTAGGGTCTCTATCTATTCTATCTTGAATTTCTTGGCAATACTCATCTCGAGATTGCTCCTATCTCACTTGATCCATAAGATCTATGTGACTTCTAGTTATGACTACTATGTGTTTCCTTTTACTCAAGGTATTAACAACCTCATTCTCTTTCCCTTTGATGTACTCAATTTCAAATTCATACTCAGTGAGAAATTCAACCCATATTTTTATTCATTGAGTATAGGTTGTGTGAATATATACCTTAGACTTTGATGATCAGTTTTTAATTCAAAGGGCCTTCCCATAAAGTAGTGGCACCAGGCCTTTAGAGCATGCACCCCTACAACTAGCTCTAAATCATGTGTAGCATAATTAACTTCATGCTTCTTAAGCTTTCTTGAAGTATATGCTACTACTAAATCTTCTTGAGAGAGTACTCCTCCTAACCCTTCCAGTGATGCATCTATGCACACTAAAAAGTCCCCTTGAGGGTTAGGAATTTTTAGAATTGGTGTGATAGTGAGTTTATGTTTCAACAATGCAAAGGCAACTTCACACTTCTACAACCATTTAAATTTCTTTACCTTTTTTGAAGGTTAGTTATTGCCACAATAATCTTGGAGTAATCCTTTATGTAACGTCTATAGTAGCCTATTAACCCCATGAAGCTTTGCACTTTAGTCACATTAGTAGGGGGTGGCCAGTTTAGGATGGCCTCAATTTTATTTGGATCCATAACAATTCCTTTTGCTGGTATGATATACCCAAGATATTATACATTTTAAACATAGAAATCACTTTTGGATAGATTTCCATAGATTTGGTTCTCTATCAACAACTCTAACACGATCTTGAGATTTTTATCGTGCTCTTCCTTATTTTGAGAGTATATTAAGATATCATCAAGAAATACAAGGAAAAACTGGTCCAAGTATCTTCTAAACACGCTATTCATTAGATTTATAAATGCATGTAGGGTGTTAGTCAGTCCAAAGGGTAGGACGGTGAACTCAAAATGCCCGTACCTAGTCTTAAATGTTATTTTATGAGTATCCTCCTCATGTATTCTTAACTGATGATACCCTGATCCTAGGTCAATCTTGGTGAATACTGTGGCATCTCTCAGTTGATAAAATAAATATTTGATCCTAGGTAGGGGATATTGACTCTTGATTGTAGCCTTATTAAGCATTTGTAATCAATATATAATCTTAAAGAATCGTCTTTCTTTTTCACAAATAATACTGGTGCACCCCAAGGTAACACACTTGGTTTTATTAATCCATTTTCTAATAGCCCTTGCAGTTGAACCTTTAGTTCCTGCATCTCGATGGATTCATCCTATATGGAGATCTATGAATAGGTTCTTCTCTTGGCATAAGGTCAATTATGAAATCAAATTCCTACACAGGAGGGAGTCCAGGTAAATCCTCTAGGAAAACATCCTTAAAATCCTACAAAATTGGGTGCTTCCCTAGCACCTCTTTCTTTTTATCTTCTTCCACTTCATTGAGTTTTACAATGAAAACTATCCCTCCTTTCTTGAGGGCCTTATTGCATAACCAAAAATATCTAGGGTTTGAATGCCCCCTGATTGATATGAATTCTCGGTCTTTCCTTACCTTTATCTTAATACTCGATCCATCTATCTTGGAAATTGATTAAGGCTTTATGGTACTACAACTAATCCATCCCAAGGATCACATCAAATGCATGAAGTGGAGCTACATACAAATAAACTTCGATGGTACAACTAGCTAAAGTAATATCTACCATTGGGAAACATTGGTCTACTGAGTAGGTTTGCCTAGAACCATACTCTATCTTCCAACCATGGGCCAAATATCCTAGCCTTTTTGACATATACCTTGCTAAAATAGAAGAAATAAAGTAGCAAAAAATAATTTTAACTAAAGTTAAAACATCTCTTAGAGGGAAGAAGAGTTTTTTACATTTCCAGGTTGGTGGCATGGGTGCTTGTTTCTAGTCCTGCTTTCCTACTACCACCTGCATTCCAGGGTTTGTTCCATTGGCCTAAATGCTTGGTCTTGCTTTTCTTGGGAAATCAATCATGTAATGAGGACCTCCACACCGGTAGTACCTTACCTTGGGCTGTTGTTTTTCCCTATTTTTTTGATTTCCTTATTTGGGGTGACTCTATCCATTCCTCTTTACTTGAGGTTGAGTGAGCTTTGGAGATTGGTCCATTCATCAAATTAATCAATGCTATTTTATTGGGATATATGATTACATAATGTGGGCCTCCTCATATATGACAACCTTCTTTAGGACCTTCAAGGTCTTCTTGAATATTTTTTGCAACTCGTTCTGCTTGGGATATCTTTAGTTATCTTTGAATTTTCCCATAGCCTGGTTTGGCTATACTTTTCTTTATTTGGGTGGGTTTGAGTTGGCTTATCCACCCTTTTTGTTGACCTCTCCACTCTAAATAACCAACACTTTCCTTTTGGGGTTGTCGGCCCTTCTTTGTTAGCTCTTCAAAGTAGGAATAATTCAACTACTTTTGTTGTATTATTTATTCTTGTTGTTGATCTATTAGTTCCCCTTGTTGTTCTATTTGCTCTTGTAACACTGTAGCAATGGTGATGAGGTTTTCCACCTCTTTGCTTAAGTCTCTTGAACCCTTTTCTTGGGTCCTTCCTTTAGCATTATCTTTATGATTCTTCCTACTAGGGGAAGTAGTATTTCCTCCTCTCATCTTGGGTGCCATCTATCCTAATGACAACCAATAAGATAGGGTTAGGTTATAGTTTTGCCTAGAAATGAACTACTAACTCAAGCTAAAATTCAAAATTCTCTTGTTAGAAGCATCAATAATATAATTAGGATGGCATTTCAATGTTATGATATAACTTCAATATCCAAATATTATTATAAGTAAGGTATCATAACATCCCATTCATCCTTAGGATTAGTTCTCATTAGATTATAGCAAGCAGGAGATTCTAGGTCTTTTCAGCTTTAGCTCAAAACTTAAGCAAGCCTTCTTTACAAGACATCTAAATCCCTTTAGCACATAAGAAACTCTATATGCTCATACCTAGAGCTCTGATACCAAATGTAATAACCCAAAATCTAGCTACAAAAAAAACACAAAAAAAAATATTTTTTTAAACTAAGGAGAGGGATTCATAAACCCCAAACCGACCTTTTGTTATTCTATTAGTTTAAGATCACTAAGTTTTTTGAATTTTCTAAAGAGTTACATCTCACCAAATACCCTATCACAAATCCATATGTGTAGGCATATTATGTGTTACTACAAATAAGTTTATCTATCCCATCATTCTCGATGAGATAAACTTACCACCTTCAATCAATCGAAGGTATACACCCATCACCATACCATACACAAGTCCATATATGTAGGTATACTACATGTATTGTAAGTTAAGTTATCCATCAGGTTTCCACGATGAGCTATCTTAACTCAGATACAATCATTTAGTCTACTTAGTTTTCATTCTCCCTAAGGGGGTCTTAATTCCATTAGGTATTTCTACGTTCACCCTAAGGGGTCTCAATCCCTTAGGTCACTCTCTAGGTTCACCCTAAGATCTCAATTTCTTAGGTTTATTTTATTACTTGGAAAGAAGACATGAATAAATCATTCTATCTAATAAAATATTATATATAAAGCATACAATGAATGTAAAAAGGAAAGACATATAAATGAAGTAAGCGATAAATGAAAGAGAAAGAGTTAACTAGAGAAGCATAAGCAATTCATAAACATAATAATAAAAATACATCTTCCAATCATTCAATGAGTTATTACATATAAGCAAGTATGGTAAATCCTCCATACTTTAAAAGAATAACATAATACATCATTTTCATCCAGGATATCTTCCCACAATTCTAGTCTATTTGAGCATAAGTAAATCATTGTAAAAGTAAGACAAACCGATGTGTATGATCCAACTGCCATCTTTGGTCCTCCATAATTTCCTTCGATCATTTGAGGATAGTAGGGGATCAAGGCTCTCATGGTTTAGGATAGGCATACCTCTAAATGCATTTACTATTTTCTTTGCCAATTTGCAACTATACATTTTTATTCAAAGTATCTAACCATCTGCTGCATAGTTGATATCATAAAAATCACCATATTTATTTTCCCCTCTCATTACCCAATGAGAATATTTCAATGAATGCAGCTAGATCTCAGGTCCTACTTTAATAAATTTCTTTCAAACATTTATTTAACAAATTAAAGTCCCATACCTTTAATCCTTAAATAATCTAGGTTCCTTTATTTCCATAAATCAAGTCTCATTACTTAATCTATAAAAATAAAAATTCACTTAATTTAATAAATCAAAGCTTTACTACTTTAATTCATAAATAAATTATTTCTCTTTTACTTTATAAATCAAAGTCCCATACCTCTAATCTATAAAATAAATATTCACTTTATTTAATAAATCAAAGCTTTACTACTTTAATTCATGAATAAATCATTTCTCTTTTACTTTATAAATCAAAGTCCCATATCTCTAATCTATAAAATAAACATTTACTTTATTTAATAAATCAAAGCTTTATTACTTTGATCCATAAATAAATAATTTTTATTTTACTTTATAAATCAAAGTCCCATACCTCTAATCTATAAAATAAATATTCACTTTATTTAATAAATCAAAGCTTTACTAATTTAATTCATAAATAAATCGTTTCTCTTTTACTTTAAAAATCAAAGTCCCATACCTCTAATCTATAAAATAAACATTCATTTTATTTAATAAATCAAAGTTTTACTACTTTAATTCATAAATAGATAATTTCTCTTTTAATTTAGAAATCAAAGTCCCATACATCTAATCTATAAAATAAACATTCACTTTATTTAATAAATCAAATATTTACTACTTTAATTCATAAATAAATCACTAATATTATTTATTCCATAAATTTAAATTGAAATATAAGTCAAACTAGTTTCAAAGAGTATAATCCTAATTTTGTTATAAAGAGAAATTATTTCTTAAAAAACAAACACAAGATAGTTTCAGCTAAGACTTACATCAAAATAAATTCACGTGATAAACCACTCCCTAATTTTTATACAAATCACAAATCCCTATTACCTCACTACACTACCAATATCTAAGTGATAAGGATGCACAACAGGGAGGCAGGTTGACCAATTGGGGCAATGATCCACTGATGAGGAGCAATGTTTTCTACCCTACCCATGGTGCTAGAAGATTCTACGCACATGGTCATTGATTGATGTCAAGCATAGGCTACCACTAAGACATATGGTTTAAAACCAATAGTACCTCAACCTCAAGAGTCTTGGAAACCAAGGGAGAGTAAGGCAAGGTCTTAGAATCTAACTGACATTGTGTGGTCAAAGGGTTGATTATAGCATGATGTTGATAGAGGGGCAAGTTAAACCATTGAACATAGCCACAAACAAATTTTGTAGTCAAAAGGGTCGATGCTCGCTCTAGCAATGCATTACAAGGGGTGGTTTGGTGAAGCTACCTCTCTTACACAACAACACTTTAACAAGGGTAAAAAACCATCATGCACAGGGGTTAGCAGCCCACCACATCAGTAATAACTTGCTAAAAGGCTTACTCGACACTACTAGATAGAGGAGTGCACATAGGCATCTTCAACAATAAAGACTGATTTGAAGAGAAAAGTTACAATGCCATGGATGATGGCAGTAAGGACATGAAACCAAAATGATAGCGTAGACCATGGTTTTCTATATTTAATCAAGTAAAACTTATTAACAAGGAAATTAGTTCTAGTTCCAACCCGAACTCCTCTCAACATCGATCTTCACTAGAGTGCGGCTTCAAGGTGCCATCTGAGCATGGCCTCAAGCTGCCAATCATAAAATCATTAAGGCTCTAGTACTTACTTCCAGGACATTGGCTCTCGGACTTTCACGTAGTCAGCTCTTAGGGTGGTCACTTTCCATGAGTAGAAAACACAACCCCCTCTTTATTTCTCCCCCACATCTTCTATCCTCCCACACATCTTGTCTCGCTTCAATTTATCATCCACCTGCTATCAATTATGGCTTATCCAACCTGCTGCCTAGATTGCCTTTTGTTTTTAAAACATTATTTCATTGTTTCTAGGTCTCACCATCAATGAGGCCCCATCCTCTTGACGATGAGAAGCTTCCTCGCTGCCTTCGCACATAAGCTTCTTACTTTAATTAAATTGATATATTTCTAAGAATTCCAAATAATATTATTTTATTATTTAAAATCAGAACTTTACATTGTTTTAAACAAAAGTCCAATTATTATTTAAATAAATTTCACATTATAAGAAATATAAATTCCATTTTAAATAAACTCTTTATTACCCCTTTTTGAATGAAATTCTATTATCATCAAACTAAGGTTTTTAAATGAAATTCATTAATATTTAAACTAATGTTTTAAATGAAGTTCCTTTATCATTTAAACTAATATTTTTAAATGAAGTTCCTTTATCATTTAAACTAATGTTTTAAATGAAGTTCCTTTATCATTTAAACTAGTACAACTATTATTTATAAATGAAACTATTTTATCATTTAAAATAAAACAACTAATTATTATAAATAAAATTCTATTATCATTTAAATTAATACAACTCACTTTTCATATATATTTTATATATACATAGAACATAGAATAAAAGGTTTTCTTATCGAATACTAACATCATGCTATTATTTGAAAGGTTTAAGTGAAACAAGAAATTTTCAAAGGCAACCAACTTATGCATGATTTTATTTTCCAAACCACCAATGCAAATAGTGATGAAGTAAAAGACAACCAATAATATACAACAAACAAAGAGGGAGTCTTTCCATCAACTCTTTCACCTATCTCATCCCAAGAATTTATGATAGCTACTAGGCTATCAACTTGAGGCTCAAGGTGGCTAGCTAATTGACGATTATCCCTATCCGATTATGCATGCCTATATGAGGGTATCTATCCATGTTACCCCCAAGTTACTGTAATCATCACTTCCCCTATCTTAGGTACCCAATTTCTCATGGATGATTCTACCTCTTCCACCCACAAGTGTACTTGATTCTACATATTAAAAATATGTCAGTAGTATCATGTTCTTTCAAAAGATTAAACTAGCATCGCATAGTTGTTCAATTGCACAAACTAAGTATTAAAGCATCAATAATTAATACATTGTTTCTTTGTGCCAAAAAGCCTTCTAGGGAGGATCATGACACTAGTACCATTATAGTTTAGGATGTATGGATTTCCCATTGAATTATAGGAATGGATACCTTCAAGGCAATAGGCAACACTCTAGGATAATTCCTTGTTATTTTAGAAACTACGAAAGATGAAGTCTTGGCTATTTATGCCAAATATTGGTCATGATTGATATTAGTAAACCTTAACCATAATTAATCATTCTTAAGTATATGGATCAATTGTGGACCCAAACCATGGATTATTAAAATATATATTTTAGATGTAGAATATATCATGAGGCGGGGTATATTAAAATATCATGCCCTAAGAAGAGTATAATAGAAATATATGTAGAAAACCGCAAGAGAAACTTACAAATGGATATGGATGAGGATGGTTTTCAAATTCTAAAAAATAGGTCTAAACAGATGAAAGTAAATAAATAGTGGAGACTAGTAAGGATATTGGAATAAATACCAATTTTTTTTAAGGCTTTAGTGTATGAAGAAAAAACATATATAGCTTAGAGAATAAAGTACAATAGGATTATAATATTAACAAGGAACCATCTACTTAGTTTGAACCCAATTTAGGGATGAAAATTCCTACTAAACCTAAGAAATGTGCCTTATTAGATTTTGAAGAATATTTTGAAGTACCATGCACCATTCATGAGAAGGAAAGTGATAGATAAAATACAGTGTTGATGTTAATACCTCTACCATTAACAAGGAAATACCAAAAAATAAAAAAAAAGAGTAGGATAACTCAATAGCTTCCTTAGTAGAACTAGGAGAGGATATATCTAATGCAAAGGAAAGTTGTGAAAGAATATTTAGGAATAGAATAATAAGACCTACCCCTGATACTAGCAAGGAAAATAGAGAAAAACCTTCAAATTATCAAGCAAAAGCCAAGGAAGCAAGAGAAAACATGGAGAAAGAAATACAATCTAATATGGTTGAAATTATTTGTACCAAACAACAAAATGATATTGGTAATTCATAGGAGGGGCTAGAATCCCCTAATGAGACATGATTACCATATCATGAAATATAAGGGGTGAAAATGCCCCCTCAAATAAAAGTTGTATCAAGGACCTATGTTTAAGTAATCAACCTATTATTCTTTATCTAGAAAACTAAAATAACAAAGGAAGAAGTTTCCAAAAATATGAAAATAGTATGGACAATATGTGAATGGGATGTCATGGATTTATGAGTTTCAAAGGGAATTATAACATGTTAAAATCTAGTTAGAACCTCCTATAAAAGCATTCATAAAACTAAGCATTGGATAACCTCATTAGTCACATGCTACTTTGCATATATTCGTCATATCCTTATCAATGTCTATGGACCTACAACTCAATCATGTAAATCAAAAGTATAGAGTGAGATTGAAGCCTTTATGAGATGTAGATACCAAGAAAATTAATACATGATAATAGGAGATTTTAATTCCATAACCAAGCTAGATGGAAATTTTAGAGGAATTAGAAAAATAGCCCAAAGTATGAGAAACTTCTCAGCTTTCATTCATAACAATAATTTATGGGAGGTTGAGTCTGAAGAGGATACCTATACATGGACCAACAATAGTATAGACCAAAACTTGATAGCAAAAAAAATAGATAGATGCATACTCTTATATCATGGGCTAGATGAAGGGACTTGTGCTAAAATTAATACCTTAACAAGAATTGGTTCACATCAGTAGCAAAAAAGAGTTAAAATGGCGGTAAGTGAATTAAAAAAAGATCATATTTTAAACATGAGTAGATGTGGGAAGACCATCCTCAATTTATTGATATGATAGCACAACATCGAATTCTTTAGGAATCGGTGGGTTGTATACACTTCCAAAACAAACTAAAACAATGACATATAGAATAAAATAATGTAATAATAACACTTTCAAAAATACTGTTGAGGATAAAGAAGAAATAAAAGAGCAACTTTTAAAATTCCAAAAATATGAACACAATAATTCAAGATCAGAGGAAATGATTTTTCTTAGTGAATATCATAATATTTTGAGTAAGGAAGATAAATTTTGGAGATTAAAATTGAGACAAACTTGATTAAAAGGAGATAAAAACACAGTTTTTCATAGGATGACAATAGTACAAATATTAGCATCTTGAGTTAGTAGATTTAAATTAGTAGAAGGGGTTTGGATTAAATACCAAAGCAAAATTAGAAAGGAGATAAGGTTTTTTTACCAAAATATTTTAGGATTAGAGGAGATTGAAGTTCTTAATGATAAGCTACTACACGAAGTAGCTTCAATTATAATAGATGAAGATAATAACAAGCTAATGGAGCCTATTACTCTAGAATAGGTTCATTCAACTCTTTTCTCTTTTTATAAGGATAAATTCCTAGGTGTAGATGGACTCTCTAGAATATTCTATCAGCATAACTAGGAAATAGGGAAGGATTATTTATTGGTGGAATTGGAAAAATCTAGGGTAAAATAGTACATACCTTATAAAAAAAATGCATCTTATCCTGATTCCAAAAAAAAGGATGCAGAATTGTTTGATTCATTCAATCTTATAAGCCTATGTAATCTGGCACATAAGATAATCTCCAAAGTGATGGCAAATCAGTTAAGACCGCTATTAGACAAAATTATTTCAAAAAAGTGAGGGTTTGTGAAAGGGAGATAGATTCTAGATGGGATCATAGTAGCTCGTGAAGTAATACATTCAAAATCTTCTAGAAAAAGAGAGAACAATAATTTTAAAACTTGATATGAATAAAGCTTGTAATAGGGTTAAATGGGATAATTTTATATTTGGTAAGAAATGGGTCAGATGGATTTAAGTTCATGTCTCTATAGTATCATATTTAGTGTTGGTCAATGGGCTAGTAATAGAATAATTTAAATCCAAGAGGGATTTTAGATAGGGATATCCTCTATCACCATATATGTTTATTATTATGGTAGAGGTATTGGGAAGGAATGTAAAGAAGGCATACAAATATGGGCTAAGAAATAAACTTAAGGGTAGAAAAAATAGCGACAACATCATCCATCAATAGTTTGTAGATGATACAACATTTTTTGGGAGGGCAAGAAAAAACATGGACAAAAGTTTCAATTACTTATTAAAGAAATATGAAAAAACATCTAGGAATAAAGTTAATAGGACAAAATCTAAATTTTACTTTCTAAACACTTCAACTAAAACCAAAGTAGGGATATGTAGGTTAATTCAAATGGAAGAGATAAATTTATCAACAACATATCTAGGGAAGCCCTTATTTGAGTGGATAATGAGAGTAGAATTGTGAAATCTAGTTAAAGTTTAGAATAAACTACCAACATGGAAAGGTAGATGGTTATCATTAGCAGGAAAAGTGTAGCTAATTAAATCAGACTTACAAGTCATTCCAACATATTATATGTCCTTGTATATTATGCTAAAATTGATAGAAAAAAGTTTAATCTATATTATTTGATCATTTTTATGGTTAGGATTACATAATAAAAGGAAAGTGGCTTTAGTTAAATGTATCAAGGTGTGTGATGATAAAACTAGGTGAGGTATTGGTTTAAGAGTTCTTATGGATGTAAACTTAGCTCTAAGGGAAAAAGTAATTTGGATATTGTACAAAGAGATTCAAAGACAATGGGCAAGAATTTTTCTAATTATGTTGATTCCACTAACCCAATATTAATCTTTACTATATTCTCATTACTAGATAGTTCTACAATATAGAACTATTTCAAAATATCAATTGATCTAGTGATTTGAGGTCTAATATGGGAAATTAGAACTAGAGAAAAAAGTCTATATGGATGGACACTTGGTTTTATAAAAGACCACTCAATCTAGATCGAATTTTGATACCATGGATGAGATTAATTCAATACAAATATAATGATAAGGTTTAAAACATTAAGTAAAAGGACTAGGAAGGAAGATACAAATGGATAAATGAGTTTTTATAAGTATATCGTACATTATTGATAGGAGAAAAATGAGTAGAAACATAACAACAATGACTATTCCAAGGGGAGTTGAGGATAAGTTTATTTAGGAGTTGAGTAGCTCAAGATAATACATAGTAAGAGGTGTATATAATGTAAAGCACCAACAAAAAAGAAATACTGCAAGAAAATGGAGATATTTGTGATATCTTGAGCATTCCAAAAGTTAAAATGTTTGTATGGCTAGTAGGTTATAGGAAAATTTTATCCTAGGATAACCTAATGAAAAAGTATTTTCATTGCCCTTAACAATGTGCTCTATGTAAAAATAAGGAGAGTATATACAATCTCTTGGAGTACTAATCAATAGTCTAGAAATTTTAGCAATGGATTCTTAATATGTTTGTTAAATGTTGATAGGTTTTGAATCCTGACACTTAATGTAAATATTATAATAAAATAAATAAAAGATCTAAATAAATTTTCAATATAAAGAACTTAGAAATACTCATAGAATAATCACAAGGAAATTCTCATGAAAACACGAAAACTGATATAGAATAAAGGTCTACTAATGCATGCTATGCATTTTCGATGCCAATTAATGCATTATCACAAATATATAATAGTATGTGACTTTTCATATGAAGCACTCTTGACCTTAACTCTTCTTTGTAAATCTTCACTTTCCTATTCTAAGGAGACACATGCACTCTTACATAATGGACACTTGTGCACATCCACACTCACAACACTTGCACACTTAATTACATGACACTTGTGCATTTCCTACACATTATTACATTACATGAAATATAAAATCACACTCTAATCTAAGACACACACCTAATCTAATTTTATACCAAGGTGTTACATTGGCATGTATCAAATAATGTAATATTCTCCAACACCCCCTTATATTACATTATTTGGTTATTGAAGACTTTTATCTTCAATACAATATTCATCCTGATATGACATTATAGGACTAGGTCTTGATATGGTTTACCTTCCTCTTAAAAATCTTCAACCTTTTATTCTTTGATTTGTAGATGAATTTGGTGTGCAACTTGTTGTTGACCTCTCATATTTTTTATCATCTTGAATTTTGAATTGACCCAACGTTTCTGTTGGTAGACAAATCCTTGATTATCATTTCCTATATTTTCTCTTAGAATATTCAACAATATTATTTTGAACTAAAATAAGGTCTTGAGAGAAAATAATTGAGTCTAAAGTATATATTCCATTCTTTATTGACCCTATAGCTTCTATGCCATTTTTATTTTTAATGAGACACTTATTGACTCTATTTATATATCTGAACTCAATCATCCTATAGAGGGGGAAAACCACCCTACCACGTACAATTCCCAAATAAGGTTGGATCCGTAAAAGAGAAGAGAAACCTAATGGGATGAACCGTGGGAGTTGTGTTGTTCTCTACACTCAGGTGTGAAGGATGGGGAAGGGTTCACTAGGAATGACTTTAAGGACTCGCTTCAGGTCCACATGAATTTTAGGAATGTTTGATGTATTTGATTGAAGACAAACACCTAGATTTGGCCTTTCTAGAGCTATGCTATAAAAGATAAAGGACAATAAAAAAATATAGAATACAAAAACAAGAGCTGACCCTAGAATGATTCTTTCTTTGAATGTATTTTCTAACCTAGGGTTCTAAATAGACAACCTTTAAGCAAGGGCTCAATAAGATATGCACAAGTAGAATTAACCCTAGGTGCACACTATATGTCATTTATCTTTAAAATGCCTAGAAATAAATTAAATATACTTATATTAAATTATATCTAAGGTTTATAATAAAAATATGAGGCACTTAATAAATATCCTAAAGACTAATCAAAATACTTAGCTTATGCAGTGGTTGATCCTTGCTTTTATTCCTTTGTTCAATGCTATCAATAACACCTGTTGCTGCAAGATAACTAACAAACACTTAAAAATCGAATTAGCATTAGGGGGCCTGCATAGGCTACTATACAATAGTGCTTGGAGGCACAATATTCAAGACCCCTAGGTCCTTTTAGTTGACCTTTGATAATTAAAAGAAAAAATTGACATTTGGAGGAAAACAAACATTAATGCAATATAGAAAAATAGAATGCAAAAATCATAGAATAGAATATGCCATTATGCTCTAGATGTAGTTTAGCATACAATGGTGAAAAAAAGAACAACTGATTACCCCCATATTTGTCTCAAGAAAAATCATGCCCCATAATGGGCGATCACAATAACGCCAAGAGAAGTCACGCCCCATCAAGGATCGAGCATGATTTCATAGAAGTGAGATGAAACGTCGCAAACAAAAGTGAAATAATTAAATAAAGATGTAGAAAATGAAATAAACATGTAGCAGAATGTTTTCACCTGGTAGAGAGCGAGGAAGCAAGAAAAAAGGTTTAATATCTCTCGAGTAGTCAATATTTCCTTAAGGCTTCAACAACAATCCACCAAGAGCGAAGAAGAACAATCCAATGCAACAAATAATCAAACTCCAAAATTCAAAGTTGCTTGCGATAAGAGAAGAAGAAAAATGCAGACCAAGATAAACACTTCATGAGAAATCAAATACGAGCAATAAAATCATCAAGTGTTGATTATGTTAGAGTGTGTTAACTTGTGTGTGAAAAGTGAATTCAAACCCTCCTTATATAGAATATTTGAAGGCAAAAATAGTAGTAAAACCAAGGAGGGCCAACGTAAAACATGTCAACCTTGAAAAATTAGGGTTTTGATGTGTCAAACCCTAAATAGGTAAAATCATGCCCCTTCCAGGCTGACCATCGCAATGTGAAGTCGTACCCCATCAAGGATCGGGCACGATTTCACATAGAGAGAGAAAATAGGTAAATCAGGGGGGAAAGCCTTGTCCTTACCCTAGGCAAGTCTAAGGGGTCCCCTAGAGGGCTCAGGGAAGATTGCCCATTGAAGTGGAACTTTTTGTGTCTATATTTTACCCCCTATTTGACGTGTTTATGGTCTAATAAATGTATCAAAGAAGAGATGTAAACACCCATAAACAAAAAATGACAAGCAAAAATGGGGTGGTTGGTTTAGAAGAAAGGGATGGTGCAAAAATAGTGTTACTTCGAACACTTTCAAATTTTGCACATAAATTGAGGTATTAGGGACATTAATGCCTCTAAGGCTAGGGTACCCCCTCGAGTTTTATGAGGGACATGTTCCTCATAAAAACTTAAAAAGGTAGACTCAAAAGAAGAAGAAGAAGCAAGAAAAACCAAAAAGGAGAAAAAGCGCATAAAAATAGGGTTAAAAGGTGAATAAGGGGGCCAAAACACTAATTCATTTTAACCACGTGATGGAGAAGAAAGGAGCTCTAGAGAAATGGAGGAGATGATACTACTGATACACCATTCAATGATTATGAGGGGTAAAGTCGACATGAAAGCGAAGCAGGCACAGGTAGGGTCAAAAACCAGTCCTTGCATGTCAATTTGTTCAATTTTTTTTCATGCATTTTTTAGCGATTTTCCACCAAAATTAGTGGTTTGATTGCATATGACCTGGGTGTGATCTCATGGCTCGGCCATGATTTCACCCTAGGTAGTAGTGGTGAAATTATGCCTGGAAAAAATTGACTAGGCGTAATTTCGCGAAAAGGTGCCTAGCAGGCGTGATTTCACCGAAAAAGAAAAAAAAGTAAAAAAGGAAAACGAAAAGAGGGAAAAGAAAACAAAAGGAAGAAGGGAAAAATATGCAAGTAAAAAAATTTAAATATGTAGAATTTAATTTCCATGAATTTTGATTGATTTAAATTAATTAATTAGTTTTAATGGATTTAAATTTATTAATGATTTTTGTTTTGTTTTATTGTTATTGAAACTTAGGGTACTCAAGAGCCGCGAGTGGAGAGCAGGCTCCCTGGAGGTGGAGCTAGAGGAACTCAGGTAGTTAGAGAGGAATACATTGGTAGCGATGGGGCTAGACCACCTGACTAGATTGCCTTGGGTAGAGGCAAATAGGGATCTATTGATAGCACTAGAAGAGAGGTGGTACTCAGAGCCATCTACCTTTTGATTGCCCATAGGAGATATGACTGTCACACTGGAGGATGTGTTGCGCATATTACACATTCCCATCAAGATAAGAGCATTTTACAGAGTGCAAGGGAGTCCAAATACCTTGCAACAAATTTTCAAAGGCTGGATCCACTAGGTGCGAGAGAGCACCATAGTCATGGATGACCTGGTGGGGTGGTATGGGGTAGACCCATTGATGATCATGCTCTATAGGGTGGTTGTAGGTATGCTGATGTGCCACACTAGTAGGTGAAATCTACCATGGGATATGGTGGGTGTAGTGGTAGACATGCGAGACCAAAGGGCTAGGTTTCTATGGATTTCATATGTGTTGGTCTGCTTATACAAGATATTGTACAACATTGTGTACAAGCAGCATACATGGATAGAGTGTACAAATTTGCTCTAGGTATGGATCTAGTAGCACATAGTGGTGCAGATATCGGATGCACTACCAGGTCCATTACCCAGTCCAGAGTTACCAATAACATACAGATGGCCTAGATCCCTAGAACAGATCATAAGGACCTATGATGAACATTTGCCACTAGCAAGGCAGATAGTAGACAAGCTAAGGGAGGCCAATATAGTATGGTGACCCTATCATCTACACCCAGGATGTATTGAGGATAGGATGAAGCTAGTGAGGGTTAGAAGGATTAGGTGGTTGACACCAGTTCTGATATAAAGGTGCCAGATTATGGTCCCAGGCATGCAACGAGCATTCTGAGAGGTAGCTTGTAGGGCCATAAAGGGCTCAATTGGCTTTGAGATAGAGGTAGGATTAGTTCAATATTGAGCTAGTTATGGAGGACACCAACATTATCGAGACCAGGGAGATAGGGGCATCTAGAGTTGCCCCCATAGAGGCCAGGGTACTACCAAGTGGAGGATTAGGAGAGGCCTCCACATTTATAATATTTGGCCAAGGCCAGGCCTCAGGATGAGGGGACATGAGGGATTAGGCAGAGGCGATATGAGCACAAGTGGAAACTCTACAGAGGCATGTGGACCCGCTCTAGGAGGATGGGTCCAAGAGGATCGAGGGACTATGAGGATCGCTGAGCACTATAGAGAGGGAGAGGGATGCAGCTCGAGCAAAGGCTGATCATATCTTAGGAGAGGTGAGTCGACTAGACACAGAGTGCTAGAGAGCTTGAGTAGAGGGGATGGCTATCATTGGGAGTAGCCAGGCTAGCGATGGAGTTTGCCTTCTACAGGTAGAGCTATAGAGGGTAGGGAAGAGGCTGGAGGTGACAATTTTATGGAATACCTTTTATGAGACTGTGTACAGCTAGGAAGTACCAAAAAAGTAGAGAACAATGCTTCCTTCATCCCTCCAGTTAGTTAGTAGGTCATGATATCAGTCACAAAATTTCTCGGTATCACTATCCGTGGGTATGTGACTACCTGGACCACCTCCTCATCTAGATGGAGCAGAGGATATGGGCTCTCAGAGCTAGGCTAGGGATTGGGATGACATGGCAATTTTGATTGTGGTATTCACCCCTAAGGATTGGTTGAGTGTATCGAAATTGTACTGTGGTACACCAACCAGACATGACTGTATCTCTCTCTTTTCATCGAGTAATACATATTTGCTTTCTCTTTTGTGAATGTGTGCATGTGATTAATTGTTATGTTATATGTACTTTAATTTGATGTTTTATTCATGCAATCTATCTTAAATGTAATGCTATATGAAATGCATGGATGAAAATGGATGGAAGAAAATAAAGAAAGCATGAGACAAAGACAAGGAAAGAAAACCAACAATACGAAGAAGAAGAAGAGAGAGAAGAAAAAAGAAGAGGATGAAGAAGAAGACAAAGAATAATATGATCCAAAGGTCAACCATATGAAATAGATAAGGATGGGTGAAATATTGTATTAAAATTAGTGTAGGTCACAAGGGACCAATGTGACTAAATACTATGAATTGTACAAAAAAAGAAGGGAGCTAAACCCACTATGGGTGTAATGCTCACCAAGAGGGATGAGGTGTTGGAGTCTAACCCACTATGGGTGGTTGCTCACTTATTGAATGTTGTGGGGTGGTTACCCACTAGGATGTATGCCAAGGCCTACTGAAAATGGCCAAGGAGCTTATCCTATAATGGGGTGTTGAGCCCATTGAATCAAAAGGGAGTATAACCTGATAGAAGATCATATCCAATAAGATACCCACTAGGATGTTTAACTATCTCATGTGGGGTGTACTATATAAGGATAAAATATTAATCAGGCAAGTTCTACCCTTGATAGAGGTTTAGATCAGAAAACAAGATAGTGAGTGTGTGCAAGTGTGTTGAGAAGAGAACTTGAAAGACAAAGGAAGAAAACAAATGCACGTATTTCCTTGTCAAAAGCAAAGGAAGAAAAATAAGAAAAAGTAAGAGCAACAAAAAAGTGTCAAGAAAATATTAACGAACTATCACCCTTGATCTAAGAGATAATATCACTATTTACAAGATTAAGGAAGACATTTGAAGAAGTAAAAAGCAAGAAAGAAGATTGAAGGAGAAATCCCTAGCTGGGGATCTTACTAGGCATCAGAATCCTAGAGATAGTGCAATGCATGTGAGCTATGATCTAACTAGGTATCATCACATGCCATTTTCACAATATCCCAAAAAATCTATATGATCAAGCAGTCATGAATAAGCAATCATGCAAATATGACATTCAAACATGCAAATTAAATCAAATGTCAGGCAAATAATGCAAAAGTATGACAAGCAACAATGCAATATGAGAAAGTAGATGGATGCAACACAAATGCATAGTTAAATGATGATTAATTGATTTTATGCAATTTTTATTTATTTTTATGATTTATTATTTATTAATTTAAATTAATTAATTCAAGAAAGCAAAATGAAAGTCGACACAATATCTAAGTGTGCCACCTTTCTTAACAAAAAGAACATGTGTACCATAAACCATTTTATCAAAAAAATCTCTAAAAGGTAAGCCTTCTCAATAATTAGAATTATGGAAGCAGAATAGGATGACAGGTGACTACAAGCACTATTCAGGTGGGAGCACAGGAATTCAAAATTTTGAAGGCAGGAAGGAGAAAATTCAAATTTCCAGAGGTTGGGAGGATGGTCATAGGGTCGACAATGCTGGGGATCCTTCCAAGGAGTCTGAGGATGGTCAAATTTTTCGTGATAAAGCCTTTGAAAAGGTTGCACAATTTTGGGGAGATGAACCACCTGAGAAAGGTGTCAAATTTGGGATCCCCTTTGTCAAGGGGTCCACTGCTAAAAAGCCTTCCTTCACTAAAGTCCTTAGTGGAGGAAGGAATAGTCCTAGAGAATCCTCCTCTTATCTCGAGCCCATTGGGACAAAACTCAAAATCCCTAAAGGCATAATTTTAAACTACCTCTCAATGGAAAATTTCTCCCTAGTTGCAAATCTCATCGGAGGAAGACCTGACCTTGAAACCATCAAGAGATGGGCACATACAAAATGGAAGGTTGTGGATAGCATGGAAATTTTTAGTCTATCCAAAGGATTTTTTGGCATACGGATTAGCAATCATGATGATGCTAGAAAAATTCTTACAGGTGGACTATGGTTCTTGGGAAGGCGCAATTTATTCTTGCATAAATGGGCAAAATATTTTTATCCAAAAACCCAGAGCATAAACCATACTCCTATCTGGGTTTGTTTGCCTAACCTTCCTTGGAAGTTTTGGCATGATGATATCCTCAATGGTATTGCAAATATCATTGGTGAATTGGTGGCCATTGATCACACCACATTGGCCAGGTCAAGGATGACAACTTCTAGAATATGTGTAAATGCAAACTTAGATTCAGATCTTCCCACTTTTATTGAATTGGAATATGGCAATTATTACTGGAAGCAAGCATTGGAATATGAGAATAAGCCAACCTTTTGTGTGGAATGCTAGACACAAGGATACCTGAGATCTCAATGCCCTTCCTTGAAAGTGCAGGCCAAACCTGAGATCCCAAAGAGCAATGTCCCATTCATTAGGAATGAAATAAGGAAGCATCCAACTTCAAAGGGAGTTGTTTTTAGACAAATCAAAAATCAGATCCCAAACAATAATGGGAATGAACGTCCATAGGGTGGTGCTGCAAAAGAACCCCAAGGTCCCCCTCAATCTGCTAACAAAGACAAACAAATATCTACTACAAATTCATAAATGAACAAGGAAGAGGTAATCTCTCTCTTTGCTTTCCAAAACAAGCACCAAATACTTTCTGAAATATCCTTATTCAAAAAAGAAAATGATAAAGCCCTTCATAGTCTAGAACCAACTCATAAAACTTCCTCTATTTCCAACGATAAGATTGGGCTTGAAACAAATCATAATATTACCTCTATTTCCAATGATAATACTGGGTTTTACCACCCTTATCCATGACCCCTGAGAAGCCCTAACTTCTCAAGGCCCTCAAGCCCACCCCATGAGTCTATTCCAGATAGTCCAGGTGATCCTAGCAAATGGACTTAAATTGAAGAACCTGCAATCCCAGAAACCATTCATAGATCATATAGTCCTGTGGTTCAAAGAATGAACTCTTAAAATTTTAGCCCAAAACAAACTAGAAGTTCCAAAAAATCCCATATTTATTGTGGAGGAGATAAGAAAAAAGGTAGAATTTTGGAAAATGATCAATGGAAATAGGGATTAGCTGAGGAAATAGCAAGTGGAATCTAAAAAACCCTATTCTCTACAGGGTTAAGTCAGAATAAATACGAGTTCAAATGCATCAAACCCCCCCAACCTCAAAGAAATGGGGGCAAAAGGAATGCTAAATATTCTAAATGAGAATCCTCTCTTGGAATGTGAGAGGACTTAATGGACTAGCAAAGCAAAGGCTAGCTAGATCATTAAGAAAAGAAGTCAATCCTACAATATTTTTACTGCAAGAAACCAAAATTGGAGAAAATTTAGCTGCTAACTTGAGCAAAAAACTATGGAAAAATGGAGAAGCTATCTCCTATAATGCCAGAGGAGCTTCAGGGGGTCTCATGTGCATATGGAATCCTAAGAAGCGTGAGGGCAGATTGATTCATTCAAATGATAGGCCAGCTAGTATTTTGTTTTTTGATAAAGACAAAAATTTCCCATGGATACTCAGCAATGTATACACACAAAATCTAATCATGGAAGGTCTAGGTTATGGAAAACCTTAACAAATATTAGAAGAGCAATCACCAATTTTACTTGGATCTTAGCTAGGGACTTCAACACTCCCCTCTATTCTTCAGACGAAAGAGGTGGTTCTGGATCAATATAAAAAATAATGGAAGACTTCCATGATTTCATCAACTCTAACGATCTTATGGATGTTAACCTGAAAGGTAACCAATTCACTTGGACTAACAGGAGGAGTGGTAGCCATTTAATTTAGGTCAATTGGATAGAATTATTTTTTCCCAGGAGGCTACAACGAAGTGAGGAGATGCCAGTCTTCAATCATTACTCAAAATTGGTTCAGACCATAGCCCACTTCTTTTGGAAACAAGAAACCCATAGACCTTCAGAACCCCCCTTATGCTTGAAGCCATGTGGACTCACTATCTAGATATCAGAGATAGAATAATTCAGTGGTGGCAATAAAATTTCCATGGGTCACCCTCATTCAGATTGGGGCAAAAGTTGAAATTGGTTAAAGAAAATATCAAGATTTGGAATAGGGACATTCTTGGGAACCTTTTTGAGAATATAAGCAAGCAATCAAGAACCATCTAGCAATAATTGAGAATAATATTCTGAATGGAAAAAATGATGATGATGCATTGAGAGCCGAAGAAAAGATCCTTTTGTCATAATATCACAATGTTCTTGCCTGTGAGGAGACTTTTTGGAGGTAAATATATCGAGCAATTTGGCTCTAGGAAGGATATTATAATACAATTTTTTTTCACATTTCTACTCTAAGAAATAGGAGTAAAAATAGAATCAAGGAATTACTCAGGAATGATGGGAATGTTACTACAAATATTAAGGAAATTAGGTCTAAAGTAGTCTCTCATTTTATGCAGTTGCTTGAAAACTCAAACCCTGCCTCTGACTTTGCCAAAGAATATTTACTTCAACACATTCCCCATTCCATCTCAAAGGACATAAAATCCAAGTTAATTGCAATTCTCTCAGATGATGAAATCAAACAAGACCTATTTTCCATGAAACTTGACAAGGCTCTTGGTCCTTATGGGTTTCCTCCAAGATTTTTCCAAGCTTTTTGGGATTTTTTCGGTCCTTATGTGTGTGCTGCTATCAGAGAATTCCATTCATCCAAGGACATACCTCACAACTTTAATTCCACTTTCATAGTTTTGATTCCTAAAATTCAAAATGCTAGACCATTTAATGATTTTAGACCAGCGAGCATTTGCAATGGCATTTACAAAATCCTCATCAAATCATTATCCAAAAAGATGATACATATTCTTCCTATGATAATTGACCACTACCAAGAGATCTCGGTGCAATGAATATCTATTCTAGATGGGATAATTACTGTCCATGAAGCCCTGCATTCCACTTCACAAACTAAGAAGGTTGCCTTTCTTCTAAAGCTTGAAATGAATAAAGCATATGACAGAATGAACTAGGATTTTATACTTGCAGTTCTAATCAAATTCGGATTCCATCATGATTGGGTTAAGCTAATCAAAGGATGCATTTCCTCAGCCTGGTTCTTTGTCCTAATCAATGGATCACATTGAGGATACTTTTGAAGTGGTAGAGGCCTAAGATAGGGGGATCCTTTATCCCCCTTCTTTTCATCATTGCTACTGAGGCATTGGTAAGATCTATTCATGCATCCAGAAGCTTAGGTCTCATATCTGGGATTAAAGTTACTTCTCAAACTAATCCTGTCACCCATCAACAATTTGTTGATGACACTCTCCTGTCCACCTATGCTTCTATCATTGAAGCTAAAGTAATCAAGAATATCCTCCTTCTCTATGAATAAGCAATAGGACAAAAAGTGAATTTCTAGAAGAGCAAATTATACTTCCTCAACACTCCACATAGGCGATAAATCAAAATTACAAATATTCTGGAGTGTGCAATTTCCACCTTACCAACTACCTATTTAGGGCTGCCCTTATTCACTGGAAATGTTATTGAAGAAATGTGGAATAGTGTCATTGAAAGAATAAAAAAAACTTACAGGATGGAAAGGCAACCTTCTATCTCAGGAAGGAAAAGCGGTTCTAACCATGGCTTGTATTCAGAGTATTCTTGTCTATTTTTTATTGGTCTTCAAGGCTCCAAATAAGGTTTTTAATAAAATTGAGAAAATTCAAAAATAGTTCTTATGGATTGGGGTTGAGAATAAAAATTGGTTTCACCTTGTTGCGTGGGACAAAGTATGCAGACTAAAAGACCAAGAAGGAATTGGCTTGAGAAGAATTGACCATTTAAATATTGTTATGCTTGCAAAACAAGATTGGAGATTAGTGTCCAAAGAATAGGTGGAATGGGTTACTCTAGCAAAAAAAAATATCTATATGAATAAATTTTTTTATGTGATCTGGCCCCTTATTTTGGGTCAGCCTTTTGAAAATCTATCAGCCTAACAAAATAACTCCTTGTAAAAGGCCTCAAATCGAAAGTTGGAGATGAAAATATTATAAATTTCTAGGAAGATAAATGGATAGGAAACTAGCCACCTATAGAAATTCTTGCTTTCAGAGCTATAAAGGATTTTATTGATCTATTATTTGGCCATAGAGTAGCTGAATTTTTTATTGTATTCAACAACTCATGCACATGGAAAAGGATACAGTGCCCTAATTTATCAATGGAGATCAACTCTTTGGAGGCCTTACTTTCTTCTTATATTTTACCTTCAAGGAATGCTAGAGATCACCCTATTTGGGAACCCTTTGACATTGGAGAATTCACTGTTAAATCGACATATCAACTCCTCCTTGCTCCTGAGGAAATTCATATTCCTTTCAAATTGGTATGGATCAAACACCTAACTCCAAAATTTTTTTTTTCTCCTGGATGACCTTTCAAAATAGAATCCTTACTGTTGAAAATCTCATCAAACATGGAATCCCACTACCCAATAGGTGTTTTCTATGTATTTTCTAGGACTCATTTTCATTAATACTGGCATCACCAGTGTTCAAATTTTTAATGGTCCCAAGTTACCATATTTTGTTATCCCAACTATCATCATATCCTTGTTCTCTGTCTTCTGTCGAATCCCTTGGACTGCTCTTTTCCAAATCCTTCCCATGTGTAATTTTTTTGTGTGTTGCTTCATCATTCCTTTCCATCACCTTTCATCTCCTTGGGACTCATCGCTTGTATCCTCCTTCCCACGCCTCTTCCCGCTACTAATTTCCACCATTTTCCAATGCTTTAAGTGTTTTTTATTCATTGAGATAATCACACTTCCTTAAACATTTATTGTTCATTTTTTCAAAATTTCCTAAGGGTGGCACACATTTCTATTTTTGGAGGTGTTAGGAGCTGTTGGAATTCCTAGTTCACCAAGGTCTATTGCTTTGTTATCAAGTATAGGGTGGATTTTTTGTTCTCAAGGATTTATGTCAACCTGAGGTGGTGGCAAATAAGTGTCTAGAAGCACTCAAATCTCTCCTCTGTTACTAAAGCTCACCTCCACACCAGAATCATCATCCCCATTGATTGTATCCCAAGGCTTCAAAATGACTTTGTTTTCTCTTCCTTCAAGCAATTCTGCATCCTGGTCATCATGTCTTTCATTGAACTAGAGATGCTTGAGATCGAATTGGTGGTTGAAGTAATCATGAAAGCGTGTGGTTTCCTACCTTTTCTATGAAGAACGTAGGCTTATACTAAGAGGGGGGTGAACAGTATAAGATACAATTTTACTTTTATTTCTCAAATAATATTATCCAATATTATCAATGGCATTATCAATAGCAATAATCAAAGTAATGCACAAATCATCACACACAAGAGAGATACAAATTTAACGTGGTTCACCCAATGTGGGCTACTCCATGGAGAAAATTATTTCTTCTAAAATTTCTCAACAAATATCTTGGGAATCAATTCTCTATTACAATATTTATGGACCTCTATCCAAAGGAGACACCAATCCCCTATGCTTTGATTTGTGGATCTTTATCCATAGGAGAACTCTATCCCCTTTGCTCTAGTTTGTGGATCTTGATCCAGGAGAACTCTATCTCCTCAACTAGTTTGTGGATCTCTCTCCATAGAAGAACTCTATCTCCCCAACTGGTTCATAGATCTCTGTCCATAGGATAACTCTTTCCCATTTGCTCTGGTTCATGGATCTTTATGCATAGGAGAACTCTATCCACTCTGCACTAGTTTATGGATCCCTATCCATAGGTGAACTCTATCCCCTTACTCTGGTTGGTGAAATTTTAGAAGAGTTCTACCCCAACTACTCTGGATTGTGGATCTCTCTCCATAGGAGACCTCTATCCCCACTGCACTTGCTGATGGACCTCTATCCAATGGATACCTCTACCCTCTCTACTCTATCACCTTCAAATCCTGCTCTCAACTCTATCTCAAATCTACACCAAACTCTGTCCCAAGTCTAGTACAAATATACTCTATCTCTGCTCACAAATCTACATCAAAATTATCCCAATTCTTCTCTCAAGAGTTGCTCAAATCTTCCTACAATCCTTCTCAAAAGACTTTCTCAAAATTGCCTTCAAGCCTTCTCAAAGACTTGCTCAAATCTGCCCTCAAGCCTTCTCAAATACTTACCCAAATATGCCCTCAAGCCTTCTCAAAGACTTGCTCAAATTTTACCTTAAGCCTTCTCAAAGACTTGCTCAAATATGCCCTCAAGCCTTCTCAAAGACTTGCTCAAATCTACCCTCAAGCCTTCTCAAAGACTTGCTCAAATCTACCTCAAGCCTTCTCAAAGACTTGCTCAAATCTACCCTCAAGCCTTCTCACAAAACCTACTTAAATATTTCTAAATCTTGCATACAAATATAACTTAAATCTCTTTCAAAAAAGCTTTCTTCACACATAAATTCTACTTAGAATTCTTTTAACCTCTAGAACATATAGAGAATGATATGCTCTATCACAAACTCAATATGTTTCACACTCACAAATCTTGTACTCAATTAACCAATCTCTTTCTCTTGCAAATCCTTTTCAAATCAAAACAATGTATATCAAAATTCGTCTATATTTCTTGTAAATTTTATCTCAAATATAAATCACACCAATGCACAATTTTCCTTCACAAAATTGATCTCAAACACTTTCACAATTGCTATCAATATCTCTCAAACCAATGTTCAAAGGTTTCACAATGATGTACTAACTTGTCTTCAAACCTAGCACAAATAGTTCACAATCTCTAGCACAAATGTCTCAATCTCTTTCAACAATGAAAGCACACTTGTTCTCAAAATCTATCCCAAATATTTCCAAAACCATTCAATAATGAAGTGTAAGAAAATATTCAAACTCTAATGCAATTATTTCAACTTCCTTTCAACAATTGATGCACATGTAGGTCTCAAACCCTAACTCAAACATTTTCAACAATGATTATAAAACAACCCTTTTCTCTCCACCTTATGTTCCAATGCATTCACTTCAACAAAACACTTTAATAAGGAATGATATACCCATACCTCTTGATTTTCTCTTATGGAGATATTTCTTCAAAAATTTGTCTCAAAAAATACCTAATTTTTCTAGTGCCACTTCAAGGGTTAGATAGGAAAATACTTTCTCAAACCATCCACATGAATTTCCCTTTCAAAAAGATATGCTCAATTTAATTCTAAACCAATGCTCTATTACTCCCTTGGTTTTTCAAAATAAAGCATCAAATCATGAACCAAGTTCCTCAAATTTAATGCAACTATTGCAATCAATAAAAACATATTTTACACCTTTTATCTCCCTACTTTCATAAAATAAATTCCAAACCACTTAATTACTCATAACATTGATTTACAATATTAAATCAACCATTTACACCTTATCACTCCTACTTGTGCATATATAAAAATAAAATTTTAATGACAACAATATCTTCAAAATATTTGGCAAAAATAAATTATCCTTATACCTCCTATATGCCAAAAATATTTACACCATAGCACACCCCTCAAACACCAAGCAAAACAAATATTAATCAACCTTAGAGCATACCTTTTAGCAAAAATTTATATTATTGGCATGGACGGGAATTGACCCTTCGACCTCAACTTCCTAACACAATGCTCGACCACTTATGCTAGCCAAGTGGTTGAGACCTATCGTGTAGGCCTCCACCTTTATCCCTTGGCATATTCACCAAAAATAATAAAAGCTCTTCAAAACTGGCGCTAGGGAGAATCAAACCGCAAACCTCCCCTATGCAAATATCTTAGCACAAGTCTAGCCACCACTAGGCTACCCTGACGGATGACGTCAAGGGTTGAACGAAATTCACTTTATTTCCACCTTCTTCTATGCTCTAAAATCCACACTCTCCTCTTATACTTATTCACTGTCACCACTTGCACAATTGCTCAAATGATCGCATAATAATAACACACCAATATTTCCAAAGAGCTTAGGGTATTTATATGCTTTCCATGCACGTTTTAGACGTCGGACCACCATTTGAATCTATTTAAAATTAATTCAAATTGTTTTTGGCGCCATGCAATTTTAACTTAGGTTTTATAATATTTAAACCAAAATATTATATTAAACCTTTTACCTTGGGTCTTTTTCACTATTGAGAAGTAAACCTTTTGCCTTGGGTCTTTTTCTACCAATGAGAAGTCTTGTTTTTCCTTTGAAATTAAAATCTCCCTTTCCTTTTTTATTTACCAAATGAAGCTCTGTTACTTCCAACCTCTCTTAATAATATTTAAATATCATAATCCTTTTCTTAAAAATTCTCTTTGCTTGCTTTCATAACCATGGAAAATCCTTTGTATTTATTGTTTCAACATTGAAGACAAAACTCAACCTTTTCACCTTTGACATCAATGACAACCAATGACATCAAACCTTTGACATCAATGACAACACTATGCTCAAAATTTCCAACATTTTGAAGCAATTATTCGGGATGGACTGGGACATGAATACTGCCTTTGCTTCCACCTAGGATAAAGGTTTTGTTATCATTCATGGAGTGGAGTTTCAGGTCATTATCCACATCCTTGCTGAAATTATAAGCCAATCACAGGTGGTAAGAATTGTCCATAGAGACAAACAAAATTGGGACATGGAGCTAAAGGAGTTCTAGCTGAGATCAAGTGTGCATAAGATCATTAAACTAAGAATGGTCAAAGAGGATTTACCCAAGCTGTGGAAGGAGTTCATGAAACTGGTGATGGAATATATTACAATCAATGAACTAGGTTCCCCACTCAAGAGTTTTCAGATAGCCTTTGTGAATTACTTCAGGGAAGTGAAACCTCTCAACATCCCTAAATTTCTATTTTTATCTATGGATTATTCCATCAAGGAAACTCACTCAAAGAAGGACAAGGCTTGGCCCTCACATCAAGGGTTGTTTAAGGTAATCTACAATCATTTGTTGGAGAAGTTTCCCAAAGGAAATGTTATTTTGCAGGAGCAACAAGCAGATTCCAAACAGACAACGGAGGAGGATACGTCCTTTACCCCATAATCAAGTGCTCGAGGGTCCAAGAAGAGGAAATAAGAAGGAAGCTCCTTGAATTTTGAGCAATAGATAAGAAAGAAGGTCAAGGTGGAGGATCAACCCACACAGATAAGAATCTTCCAATGCTTAAAGGATAAATTTATTCAGAATAAAGGAAAAATGCACGGTTCCACCGAGGATGAGTTAGAGGATCCTGTGGTCAAGATACTTTAGGAATACATCATAAAGACCACTTCTGCTACCATAGCCCAGATGGAAAGTGTTGTAACTGCAATATTGGTGGCCATTGTCTAGATGAAGCACAAAAATACTTTGAACTTGTTTTTTTGTGATAATTTCTAAGGATCACCTATAAATGAATACTATAGGAGCTAGTGTTGGTGTCAAGGAGGATGAAATGGTGGAAATCACCAATTAAGTGTTCAAGGAAACTCCTAAGGATGTCAAAAAGGATGATACCAAGAATTCTGCTAATGTGTAATTATTTGCAATTTATCTGTTGTTTATGGGTTTTGTCTTATTGGGACATTTTATTTCCTGTTTCATCCTTTTGGTCTATTTATGGTTTATCTAAAATTCTTAGGCTTTATGTGGATGCCATGAGGTTTTTGTGGATGTTGCATCCTTTAATCCTTATTTTGTACTAAGGTGTTAGGGCACCTTTCAAATTACCTTATCGATACAATTTTGTTAACTTACCAAAAAATATTAGAATTATGGAGAGGCTCCTTCATAGCTCTTTCTTTAGCAGCCATAACATGATAATCAATACACTCTTAAACATAACCATTCTTTTTAACATAGGGAGGATCAATTCCTAACTTTGCAAGATCACTACAGGACAATGAAGAAGGGTCCTCCTCTAATAGAAATTTTATTTTTAGAACACACAGAATCAATCATATTGCAAAACAAGACATCAGAAGAATAAGGGGGACCATCATCCTCATTGTCCACTCCTAACTTTTGATAATCCATATATTCAGCATAAGTCATAAGATGATCATCATTTTCAAATGGTAAAGGTTGGTCTTTACTAGGTATAAAACCTATGCCACATATCCCAGACCAGATATCGAAATCCAAAGGCCCTTGAATGTCCTTCTATTGTGGCCCTAGACATTTACCTACATATCCCATACTAGATAGGATCTGTTTAGGAGGTGGTTAATCATTGGAAAGGTAACAATGAGAAAAAATAATGCTAAAAGAGAGGGGTTTCTACCATGTATCGTATCCTCGAAGGCAGTTCTTGCAAAGACAAAAGTACACATGCCAAAGTGTACAACATCACCTTTATTATGGGGTAAATCCATGGTTCTTGGTGATGGTGTTAGCTTAGATAGATCTTGAAGAGGTTCTTGAAGAAATTGATTATTATGATCCTGAGATGAAAAATTTAAGATATGTTTGTCACTAATTTTTAAATTTTGAAATTATTTTTATAGTTGAGATGAGGAATGTGGAGATACCATTGAAGATATTGAGGGACATATATTTAACTTAGATCGAGCTCGCTCTACATTTGAAAAAAATTCAAATGGTCGAGGGTCACCTGAAATGGTGATAACTTGATTCTTAAACTCAAACTTGAGACACTGATAAAGAGTAGAAGGGATGGCCTTCATTACATGAATCCAAGGATGTCCGAGAAGAAGATTAAAAGATGTAAAATAATGTACCACATAAAATAAAGTATCCAATATTTTAGGCCCAACTTGAGAGGAAGAGATATGACACCACAAGCTTCTTGCGACTCATTATTAAAAGCTTTTATAATGATATCGTATTTTGTTAAGTCTTCCTCTTTTAATCCAAAATTTTGAAAGAATTGATATGTACACAAATTGAGGGAAGAACCATTATCAATCAAAATTTGCTTGATAAAAGTATCCCCAATAAGTGCAATGATGTAAAGTGAAGAATCTTCTTACGAGTTTGAGGAAGGTTATCATCATCCAAAAATGAGATATGATGTATCCCAAGAGAACCTACGACATAAACTATGGCATTGGGCAAAATATCTGAAGGAACTAATTGTTGCTTTAAAAATTCCATCAAGGCATCTCTATGGTTGGGAGAAGTTTGAAGGAGTTCTAAAACTGATATTTTTGCTGAAGTACTAGCCAACTGCCTTTGAATATTAAATGAAAATTTAGGTTGTGGTCTCAACATAATAGGTGGAATCCCTGCATTTGAAACTTTTCCTTGATTATTATTCAATACTGAACTGGGTTATAACACATAATTCTATATTTACTGAGGATGTTGAGTTTGAGCTTGTCTTCTTATAGTTATACCAACAATACCAACCATATTACCATAGGGAGGAGGCTTATTCTGATGAGCCACCTAATTTGATACTTTTTTATTATGTTTTGGCAATGGATCTTTAAATATTTCCATATCTTGATTGGTAGTCACATTTTGTTGGACAGGTACTTGATTATTCACTGCATGAGAATTACCTAAGTCAATGTATCCTGCATCAATCAAATCCTGAACCACATGTTTCAACTTTTTACAAGAATTCATCCAATGTCCTTCCACTCTATGATATGCACAATGCTAACCTACCTTATACCAATGAGCTATAGTATATAGTTATCTAATAGGAGGTGACTCAATTGCCTTAGCTTCTAAGAGTCATTTCAAAACTGCTTCCATGAACATATTAAGCCTTGTAAAATTTCTTTGTGGAGGTTTCTAAAGTACTATATTTTGTAGGTTATTAGTAACATTATTAACAAGCCTACTATCCATTCAATTATTACCTCCTATATGTCTATTTTTATGTTGAGACTTAGTAGGTTTTCTTCCTTAACTTTGAGTTTAACTCTCTTGATGAGAGCCTGATCTACTTTCCCTGCTAAATCAATTGCTTGATCAAAATATTTAATAGTAGTAGTCTCTAATGCATAAGATAATTGTTCTTGTAAATTACCAATAAATATCTTAAGCATATCCTTAGGAGGTAAAGTATATCTCAAACGTCCGAATAAACTTCAACAAACAAAGAATTTTGAAAAGCTTTCTTCTTTACTTTATTTTAAATTATAAACATCTTTCATTGTCACTTCTTTCTCAATGTAAGCACCAAATTGCTGAACAAATAATTTTGTTGTCTCTTCAAAACTATTTAAGGAATAATTAGGCAACCGATAATACCATTCTAATTCCATTCCACCAAGCCTCTTAGGAAATATTTTAAGCAACAACATATCATCATAAATTAGATCATGGCAAGCTATTCTAAATCTTCTTATATGCTCTATTGGATATTATATCCCATTATAGATAGGCAAAACTGGAATAGTAAAGTTCTTAGGATAAGGCTTAGCAGCAACAATATGATCCAATGGCTGATTACACATTTTATTATAACTATAAGTAAAACTTGAGGGCTGAATCATATCAAATTTTGAAACCAATTGTTTCACCATATTTGCCAAATTATGTACTTCTAGATTATTGTTATGCATTGTTCCTAGATTCCCATATGTGTGTTGAGGAACCAATGCTTGATTCATGTTGGAAGCATGGATGTTATTGTTATATGTGAAACCTTATGAAAGTGGGAAACCAACATTGGGAAGAACATAAGAAAAAGTGTTGATATTATAATATTGAGGAAGAAATTGAGAACACTTTTGAATGAAACTACTAATTGGAGGAGCTTGCATATTCCTTCCAATGTTGGTGGTTGTAGTAGTATCAATAGCTGAGTTTAACTTATTAAGATGTACTGATTTAGGCAAGGGATTTTCCTAGTTAAGCATAGGGGAGATTATTGGAGGAGGTGGAGGAGTCTCATATCTTTCAATGTGATATTATCGCTTCATGCCTCCCAATATCCTGTCCCTATTAGCCTTCATAAAGTCCCAAATATGCTCAAATGATGAAAAGACAAAGCTACCATTAGGTCCCTCTTACAAATTAAAATTCATATCAGTATCCATGTTGTCTTGTTCTTTTGGATCTATTTTAGGATCTTCTCTATCAATATGATCATATTATAGATGAATACAATCAGATTCAAGATGCTTTCATTGACTTCTAAGAACAGGAGCCACCAGAAAAGTGAAAGGATAGAAGAGAATGCTAACAAAAGAAACAAAAATATTTTTAAAGATATTAAAATTCTCCAATCATGAAAACAAATTTAATGATCTTGTTTAAAGGTTTAAAATAAAATAAGGTGTTCATGTCAGGTTCACCAAAGATGTAGAGAGGGAAAACCGCCCTAATGAGTACAATTTCCAAACAAGGCTGGATCTGCAAGAGAGAAGAGAAGCCTTATGGGATGAATTGAAGGGGTTGTGTTGTTCTCTACACTTGGGTGTGAAGGATGGGTAAGGGTTCACTAGGAATATATTTAAGGACTCACTCCAAGTCCACAGGAATTTTAGGAATGTTTAATGTATTCGATTCAAGACAAACACCTAGATTTGGCCTTTCTAGAGCTATGCTATAAAATATAAAGGAAAATGTAGAAATAAAGAATGTAGGAATACAAGAGCTAACCATAGAATGATTCTTTCTTTGAATACCTTTTCTAACCTAGGGTTCTAAATAAACAACATTTAAGGGCTTAATAAGAGGTACAAATAAAATTAACCCTAGGTGCACACTATATGTCATTTCTCTTTCAAATGCCTAGAAATCAAATAAATATACTTATATTAAATCATATATAGGTTTTATAATAGAAATAGGAGGCAATCAAAAAATAATCTAAAGACTAATCATAATACTTAGCTTATCTGGTGGTTGATCCTTGCTTTTATTCCTTTGTTCAATGCTATCAATAATACTTGTTCCTACAAGATAACTCAAAAAACACTTGAATGGAATTAACATTAGAGGGCCTACTTAGGCCATTGTAAAATAGTGCTTGGAGGCACAATAGTCAATCACCCTAGGTCATTTTAACTAACCTTTGATAATTAAAAGTAAAAATTGATCTTTGGAGTAAAATAAACATTAATGCAATACAACAAAATAGAATGCAAAAATCATAGAACATAATATGACACTATGCTCTAGATGCAGTTTAGCATGCAATGGTGAAAATATGAACAACTAATTGCCCCTAGATTGGTCTCAAGAAAAATCATGCCCTGTAATGGGTGACCATAATAATGGCAGGCGAAGTCATGCCCCGTCAAGGACCGGGCATGATTTCATAGAAGTGAGATGAAACATCTCAAACCGAAGTGAAATAATTAAATCAATATGCAGTGAATGAAATAAAACATGTAGCATAATGTTTTCACCTAGCAGAGAATGAGGAAGTAGGCATAATGGTTTAAGATCTCTCGAGTAGTCAATCGTTCCTTAAGGCTTCAACAAAAATCCACCAAGAGCGAAGAAGAACAATCCAATGTAGCAGACAATCAAACTCCAAACTTCAAAGTTGCTTGTAAGAAGAGAAGAAGAAAAATGCAAATCAAAATAAACACTTTGTGAGAAATCAAATGTAAGCAATAACATCATCAAGTGCTAATTATGTTAATGTATGTTAACTTGTGTGTGAAAAGTGAATTCAAACCCTCCTTATATAGAGGATTTGAAGGTGAAAAGAGCAAGAAAATCGAGGGCCAATGTAAAACATGCCAACCCCAAAAATTAGGGTTTCAATGTGTCAAACCCTAAAAAGGTAAAATTGTGCCCCTTTCGGACCGACCACGATATTACAATGTGAAGTCACACCCATCAAGAATCGGGCGTGATTTTGCATAGAGAGAGAAAATAGGTAAATAGGGGGAAAAACTTATCCTTGCTCTAGGCAAGTCTAAGGGGTCCCCTAGAGGGCTCAGGGAAGATTGCCCACTGAAGTGGGTCAATTTTTTGTGTCTACACATCCTTTTGATTTCTACTAGCTTGGTCACTGAAATGAGATTAGATTTCAATCCAAGAACATACATCACATCATATATTACAAAATTTTAAAATGATGTACTAGGTGTTACACAACCACATCCATGAACAAGATAGGTTTTACCATCTACAATTTTTAAACTAAAGTTGTCTTTGACTTCTAGACAATCAAACCACTATAAATTACCTGTCATATGATGACTGGCACCATAATCTATGTACCAAAGGTCTTTATCTTTTTGAACCATATGATTATCTCTATTTGATGTTATTTTGCATTGTTGGTAAGAATTATGAAGAATGTTAAATGAATTGTGATCTTGAATCCTTCCATAATGTTTTCAATGGTTTTAATTCCCTCTTGATAATTTATCCATTAATTTTATTTGGTGTAGTCTTCCTTATGTTTTCCTAAGTTTTTGAATGAAAAATTTCACTTTTCTAAAAATTGTTGTTGTAAACCTTATGGCTACCTAATTGAATAGAAACTAGAATGTTTGCAAACTTATAGATTCCTAAATTTTAAGTAGAATTCCTTGTCTCTCCATAATTAAATTATTGTAAATATTCTATGGTTTTAGAATTTCAAGAAATAAGATTTCAAGTATTATTTAACCCTTTGAAAAACAAGACTTCAAAAATAATAGAGCCTACTTATCACTCCAAAAAGCAATTAAGGCATTGATTTCTCTATTAAACTACTTATTTCTCCATTAGACTTATTTAACCTTAGAAAAGAAATAATATCTAAAACTATGCACTCCTTATTTCTCCTTTTAACTTTAGGAAAATTTAATAATCTTTAGAAACCCTAATTTACCTCCTTAAGGTGCATATCTTGGTAAATGATTTATAGCATTGCGTAATTGTGCTCCCATTATGTTCAAAATAATAACTACATGGCTAAAATCATGCAAGGCTTTGGTGTGTTAGGATTCTTTGCATGAAACACTATTAAAGACTTCTCCAAAAATATTTCAAACTTTACCCGTTCACTTCCTTCATGTCACATGGTAAAACACATGCAAAGAGAATTAACACCGTAGCTAACTTCTAATGCTCCAAAAATTGGATAAAAACAATGCTCCACTAACCATATACTACCTGGTGAATGCACTCAAAAATGCTTTCATTTCCCTTTATTCAACACTTGACATTATACTTTCATGACTCTTCTCCTTCACTGCAAATGATGTAAAAGTTTCACCTTCTCTTGGTATATCTCTTGATCTTCTTACATCATTTAAAATGCTCTACAATGGTGGTGCTTCTCTATAGCATTATGTTGCTTTATCACCTTGGTTTCCATGTTGTTCCTAACAATACATGTTGTTGTTCAAATATTTCTATTCTAGTTGCCTAGATGGCATTATACCTTATAAAAAACACTATCTTGTTGGCACTATGTTTGGCTATGACATTGGTCATCTAGTGTGCACTGTAGTTGGCACTATATTTGGCTATGGTATTGGTAATATAGTGAGTTTTTTTTTCCTAAATAATTCTTAACACTTTGACAAATCTTGTCTCCTTGCATGTTGAATATAGTAAGTGCTATTGCACTCCCTTCCAAGTTTTCACATAGATTTCTACCTTCTATATTTCTATGTGTTTTATTGCAAGTTTAAGTAATGCTAGAGATGCAAAAGCACACACCCTTAACCAATCCTATCTTGCACTATCATGGTTAAACATTGCTAATGGCTCAACTTGGCTACGTCCTTTCTAATAGTTTTTTCCTTTCTAATGCCAACGTTCTTGCTTTTTCTTATTGCAACTTCTTAAGCAATATGTTCCACATCTCTTTACATCTCCTTAAAAGTCTCTACAATGCTTAAACATCTGTCAAATATTATATTTGGTCTTCATTATTAGATTACATAACCTACTCTTCTATGTAATTGATTGCTACATATGTTATGCTTTAACACTAATCTTCTTTTCCTTCTTGATGCAAGTGCAAGTACAGGTGGTGATTCTATTCTCTAGTGCAAGATGCTTACAAATTTGCACTACAAACTCCTATGAAGTCTCCTTAGAATTTTTGTGTTCTAACTATTTTAAGACAATACTTTGCTTACCTTTAATATTCATCTTTGTTGCCTTTAATCTTGTTGCTCTCACGTTCTCTTTCTACTCCATTCAGTTTTGCACTATGGATTTGCTCAACTTGGCTAAGCTTGATTCAGATTGACTCTTAGATGACACTTCAAGATGCTTTGATTGAAGAGCTTCGAAGAGCTACTTTTCAATCACTTTGCTTTCACCTTATATGATAGTATATTTCTTGTTGTCTTGGATATTGCAATATTTCATTGCTTACATTGCTAAAGCTTATCTTCTCTTATTTTATTTATGCAAATGCAAGTACCGAATATTCATGTGCTGGATCACCTCAATGTGAAGTGTTCTCTACCTTGTAAATTACATTTTTAAACTCTCCAATTTGTTGCCTTATCTCTTATTTTAGACTTCTTTATTTAATTCTAATTTAAACAAGTTATTTTTATCTTCTCAACCTTGATGGGCATATACTTTACTATGCCTTCAATTTTGCTAGTGCTCTCTAGTTAATCTTGAATACATCTTCAATATTTGTTGTTCTAACTTCTTTACTCCTTATAGTTCCTTTGCACCTTAATTATTCCTCCATGTGCTTAGTTTAATCCTTAGCATTACTTCTCTCTATATATGGGCTTGTCATTGAATGGCAATAATTGTTTCAAACCTTATGTAAACATATTTGCTGGAATTATTCTATCTTTGTCTTATTTCTCTCTTGAAAATATCTTCTTGTCTTCAAGGTTGTTCTAAATTTTAGTCTTTTTCTTTACTAAATATGTTACCTTTTCTAACTTCAATACTTCTTGTTGTTATCCTATTGTGATGCTTCACTTTCTTGTGGCAATACTATGAAAGTTGCCTTGCATTCTATAAACTTGTTATCCCTATTTATTTACTTTTGCCCTTGTGGCATTTACTTCTAAGCTTGTTGTTTCTTTCCTTTAACACTTGTCCTTGTGGATTTCAAATACTACTTTTCTTTAATGTTGTCCTTGTGACATTCAAACACCTTCAATATTGCCTTTGTGGCATTCACTCACTTTCAATATTGCTCTTGTGGCCTTCACTCTTTTCTTTCCAAATACTACCTTGCTCTTTTATTGTCTTGAATTCTTTGGTTTCTTTGTTGTCCAATATGGACTACTAGTATATTTCCTTTGATGTGCTATGTGTTGTCCTTTAGCTAGGACTATCCTCAAGACTCTCTGTTATCTTGAAGTCTTCTTTCTTCTATATTTAATATTTAGTAGGACCTTCTTCTTGGGTCTCTAAATCTACCTTCAATGGGACTTCTCTTTTGGAGTCTCCAAACTCTTATCAATCTCAAGGTCTATCTTCAAGACCTGAAACTATGCTATAGATTGCCTTCTATTCCAAATTTATTCTTGGAATAGGTAAACTCAATCTATCTAAAACTTTTCAATATTGTATCTTTAATCTTCATTGGTTGTCCTTCAACCTAGTGGTATTAATTATTGCCTTCATTGGTTTTTCTTCAACTCAATGGAAATACTTGTCTTCATTGGTTTTTCTTATCTAGTGGTAATGTCCTTAACTTCACTGGTCTTTCCTTAGCCAATGGAAATGTCCTTAGACTATTTTCAACTTTTAAAAGCCTAAGAAAGTAAAATTTTTGTGGCTTTAGTACCGTTGATAGCTTTTGAAGCCTAACAATTAATGTAAATATTACAAGAAAGTAAATACAGGATCTAAATAAAGTTGCAATATAAAGAACCAAAAAATACTCATAGAAAAATCACATGGAAATGGTCACAAAAATACTGAAATTGGTATAGAATAAAGGTCTACTAATGCATGTTATGTGCTATGCATTTTCGATACCAATTACAATGCTTTGTCATAAATATATAATAGTATATGACTCTTCATATGAAGCACTCTTGACCTTCATTCTTCTTTGTAACTCTTCACTTTCCTATTCTAAGGACACATGTGCACTCTTACATAATGGAAACTTGTGCACATCTACACTCACAACACTTTCACACTTAATTACATGACACTTGTGCATTTCCTACACATTATTACATTACATGAAATATAAACTCATACTCTAATCTATGACACACACCTAATATAATTTTATACCAAGGTGATACATTGGCATGTACCAAATAGTGTAATATTCTCCAACAAATGCATGGTGATGAGTGGTGGGATTTAAAAATGGTTAAAGTAATGGTAGAGAACTTTTAAAAGTGAGGTGCTATAGACAATCTAGGATACATAAAAATCTATAATACTTTGGATTGTATGGTTGGAAAGGAATAGAAGAATATTTAAAGAAAATGAAAGTAGTTTAGAGGTAATGAAAAGGGGAGATTTATTTAGCCTTAGAGTCTAAACTAGCCTTGTCAACTCACCCAATTCCTAATCTTATAGGAAAAATGCTTGATAGATGGAATCAAGTCATTCATTGAAATTAGAATTGTATATAGAAGAAACAAAAGGAAGGCAAAAAATATAAAGTGCAAACTACCATAAGGACAATGATCAAACTAAATTTTGATGGAGTTTTTAAAGGAAATCTAGAACCAACAAGAGAAGTAGGAATAATTAGAAATAATAAAGGTAAAATTTTATCACATTATGCTTTTAGTAGTGGATTTAAAACAAGTAATGAAGTTGAAGCTTGGGTGGATTTGGAAGGATTAAAAACATGTAGAAAAATAAAATGAAATAGAGTATGGATGAAAGGTGATTCATCTTTTTTTTCCATGATCGGACGGATGGAGCAGCAAGGAGGAGGAGCGAGAGGTCTAGGGGCATCAAACCCTAGGTGTGGGACTCGGAGGGAGATCGGCGAGAGGGCAGGGGGGGCTCGGCGAGATAGCGAGCCCCCGGGCGGAGGATGTGGACAAGGAAGTTCTTTTGGAACCGGTCCAAGGGCGGTGGGCGGATGCGGTTGAAGATTTCTCGGAGGGGGACCAGGACTCTATGCGTCGGGATCAAAGGAAGAACCAAGAAGGAGACAAAGAGAAACCCGCAACCGGAGACCTTCATATCTTAATGCTCCGCGGTAAGCAAAAATTATCCGACTCTTGTTTTAATCTAAAATCAGTCAATGGTAGGTTGCACGTCCCGATTCCTTAGCTCGGGATGTGGCTATGGAGGGAACATCTTTGGTGGCTAAATTTATGGGGGTGAGGGCGACATGGAAGTCATAAGGAGATGGGCCATCCAAAAATGGCGAGCAAGGGCGGATGATGATTAAGGCTTTACCCAAGAGTTTTCTTTTGGTGACATTTCAATGTGAACGGGACATGGAAAGGACTCTCCAAGGAGGTCCTTGGTTTTTGGGAAAAGGGGCTTGTATCCGAAGCGTTGGTCCCCGATTTCAACCCCACTCGAGTGGATTTGGCTCCTATTTGGGTTAAGATGCCGGGATTACCTCCCGGAACGAACAAATATGGGCGGGATAGCTACGGAGATTGGAGAACTAATAGCTATTGATCCCGCAACCTTGAGCAAAACAAGACTCATGCCGCGTGTGGTGGCGGACCTGAGAAGAAGAGCTCCCTAAATCCATTATTTTGTCGTCTATGTTTGGCCTTCATACTCGGGTATTTGAATATGAAAATATGTCTTTTAAGTGTAGTGTTTGTGGGAAGGTAGGGCACAGGGATCCACGGCATTTCCAAGAACCCCCCACTTCAAAAACCGATCCTCAAACCCGAATAATATCCCTCCCCCATCTCCATTCCTACCCAACCGGGGCCTCAAGGACGTGGAGCTCAAAATCCGAATATCGAGACCCCCCTATTGTAAGCAAGAGGCAACGTTTAACCCTCCTCCCAAAAATCCTATGCCCCAAAACCCTCTCACAGGGAGCGGTCCCTTTGATGGGAACCCTCAAGCTCAACTCCGCTCCTAAGATGATACAAGAAGCCTCGAGCCAAATAACAAAGGAAATAACCCCATAGATCAACGCCCGGGGGAAAGTAAGTTTGATTGGGTGATACGGGAGGCCTATGGAGGCTCGGGGAAGTGGTCCCATGACGAGAGGAATTTATGGGAAGAAATTCCAAGGAGATCAACATCCCAGAGGAGAAGGTTTGATGCATTAAATCATTTGAAGGGGAGATCGGATGGACGAGCCAAGAAGTGGAATCGAGGTAGAGGAGACTCAAGAGAAGGATTTAGAGGAGAAAAATCGGAGGAAGGAGCAGGAAACTAATAATACGAGGCAAGGATACTCGGGAGGGAAGAGGTGAACCACCAAGATCGGTGAACCCCAAAGCGGGGGAAAAAGAATCTACTAATCAAGAAGCTAAGAGCACGGAATCATCTCCACAGTCAAAAAGACCAGTTAACCTGGAAAGCAAGATTGTTACCCCAAATACCAAGACCGACCTACCCAAGATGGTTACTAGAAGCCAAGTGAATCCTAAGGAACTTCAACCTAGAGCGGATGTATGGGGATATGGTTCGGAAGGAAGAGGGAAACCTAGCAATGCGCCTTAAGGCGAGAAAGAAGGAGAGCGAGGAGTGGGATGGCACTCAAGGATGGCTCTTTGGGGCAAAGGCTCGAGGATCCAAAGCCCATAAATGAAGATTCTTTCATGGAATATTCGTGGGAGTAATCCTGCAAAAATAAGAGCTTTGTATGCTCTTAGACAAGAACACAAACCGGATATGATTTAACTGCAAGAAACTAAAATGGAGGAGAGTAGAGTTATTCCTTTTAAGAATAGGACTTGGCGAGAAGGAAGTAGTAGGCCAAGAGGCCATGGAACAGCGGGAGGGTACTGGTTATGTGGAACAAAAAGGTGATTGATAGTAGAGTGATTCGAATGTCTAGTTGGTTTATTTGTCTCTTATGTGTGGATAAAACCACGGAGGAAGAGTGGATCTTAACGAATGTATATGCTCCGAGTTAGGACGAGGGACTGAGAAGGGTTCTTTGGAGTCGGCTAGCTAAATTGAGGGAGACGGTCCCCAACTACCCTTGGATTGTGGGGGGGGATTTCAATTGCTACCTTAATCCTGTAGATAAATTGGGGGGCTCTCAAAGAATAGCTATTGATATCTACGAGTTTAGAGATTTTGTTGAGCAACATGAGCGATGGATGTGGACCGCGTAGATTCTCCTATACATGGTCTAACAAAAGATTGAAGGAAAACCAAATTCGGATCAGATTAGATAGGTTTCTTCTTTCTCAAGAATGCGGAGAGGTTTGGGGACTCTTCATTAACGGCACTCCCAAGAATCGGGTCCGATCACAACCCAATTCTATGGGAAACAGGGGAGGACTCTAAGAAAGATACATCGACCCTTTCGATTTGAACTTATGTGGTTCCAACATCGGGATCTCAAGGATCGGTGCCCAATGGTGGGACAAAAAGTATAATGGTTCGAAACGGGCCCAAGTGGCATGTAAACTAAGGAATGTGAAGGCTAACATTAGAGAGTGGAACAAAACTTCCTTTGGCAATAATTTTGTTAAAAAGGCAGAACTAAAAGACAAGATCAATGAACTACGAGGAGAAGTTGAAGTCGGAGCACACGAGAGGATCCGAGAAACCGGGAGAGGGAGCATAGCGAATACCACACGATGCTAGGATTTGAAGAAACCTTTTGGAGGGAAATCGGAGGTGGTTAAAGGAGGGTGGAAATACAAAGTTCTTCCATGTTCGCCACAGGAGTACTAGACAAAATAAGGAGATCAAGATGGCCGATGGGTCTAACACCAAAGATATGGAAGACATAAGGAGGGAAGCGGTTGAGTACTTTAAATCGTTGCTAGAAGATGTAAATCCGACTATTGAAGAAGAGGACTCTCTGGGGATTCCACCCCCGGGAACGAAACTTAATGGATTCTTACTTAGTCCTTTCACAAAGGAGGAAATCAAGAAGGTCGTTTTTGACATGGATGGTAACGCCCAGACCGGATGGCTTCCCCGAAGTTTTGGGATATCCTAGGCAATGATGTAGTGGAAGCTATAATTGAGGCTCAAAAGGAATGGAAATCCCGAAGGAGTTAATGCTACTTTTTGAGCCTCATCCCTAAACTAGTGGGAGCAATGGAATTTTCCGGGCCGCCATGATGTAACACTCGAGAAGATTCTCACAAAAACAATCGCCAATAGGATGAAGGTTATCCTTCCTTTCATCATTGATATGAACCAAGGTGGCTTTGTGAAAGGGGAAAAATATTGGATGGTATCATCACAATACATGAGGTTATTCATTCAATGGTGACTAGTAAGGAAGAGGATGTTACTAAAGCTTGATATGAATAAAGCCTACGACCGGGTCTCAGGGCGGTTCCTCACCAAGATTTTGGGTAAGTTTGGTGTCCGTGGATTAAGTTGATTTTTAGTTGTATCTCTACTACAAGATTGCATGGTGAATGGGTCACCCCCGGTTACTTTAAGAGTGAAAGGGGGTGCGAAAGGAGATCCTTTGTCTCCATACTTGTTTATTATTTTAGCGGAAGCATGGGAGAATTAGGGGGGATGGAGCAAGAAGGTGAAACCAAGCCGAAGTAGGAAGTTGAAGAGAATTCTAACAGTATGAGGAAGATAAACTATAAGAAGAGAGCATCTATTTCTTTAACACGCCGGGTGGGAGGGAGGAAAGAATAGCTAACCTTTTCGGTTGTGGAAAGGAGCTTCTACAGAACTTTAGGCATGCCTATGTTCGAAGGAAGAATGAAGGCTACTTGTGGAAGATGGGACAAAAAGTTAGGGGGGGAAGCCAGAAACCTATAGCATTCCAATAGATTCCATTTAGAATGAAAGGTCGAGACATTGGAGCTAATTCAACGCAACTCTTGTGGTCGAGGGAGGAGAGAAGAGAATTCATTGGTAGCATGGAATGGGCAAGAAGGATCGGGGGGGGGAAAGAGAATGAAGAATTGAATAAGTCGATGGCAAAGAGGAGATTATAATAATGATCAATTGGGATGGGTAAAACTTCTTAAGGCAAAATATACGAAAAAGGACTTCGGGGGGATAATCTTCCAGAGGATCCATTTTGGAAGTTTGCTCGAAGCGGGAGGTAGGGAAAGGAAGATGGAGAATTGGAATGGAAGACAAGTGGACTTTGGAAAGACCGTGGTTGGAAGAGGCCCAAGATAACTTAGACCTTCAAGTCCTCCAACATAAATTGAAGGAAATGGGAGGAAAAGTAGGGGATTAAGAGAAACTTCTCGGAAGAAAACGAAAGGAGAAGAGAAGGTGGCCCTAACCAAACTCAATGATGCTTTAAGGGGTTCCGATCACGGGGGAGGAAGAAAGGCGAGGGGGAAAAAATAAAAAAAAAAGGAGAGGCAACCAACGATGTATCGTGGAAAGATAGAAAAAATAATAGAGAGCCGGAAAGCTTACTTGGCGAAGACCATTTTTATGGGGGATATGGAATGAGAGAAATAAGAGAGATAAAGGACGAGAAAGATCCCGGTTATGTGGAAAAAAAAAGCTGAAAAAAAGAAAACTTAAAAATGAGACATGTCTCTAAGGGAAAGGAGGATTTGGGAGGGGAGAGGAACCACCTAGAATTACAACAACCACGGGATGGTGTCAGGGATACCAAAAAAGTGGGTTAAGTTAATTGGGAGAAAGGAAAGGGGGGGAGGGGAGGAGTTTTGAGAAATGAGGAAGGAAAGTGGTCCTGTGAGCCTTTGGGAACTAAAAAATCATTTGGAGCCGAGAGGGAAGAGAAGGATTGAGGGTTAAAGAAGTTATCTTTGAAGGGGAGTAAAATAAGGCAATTAAGGAGGATAAACACGAATATTGGAGCTTATCCTAGAAGCAAGGATTCATAAATCTATTTGGTTAATGCCCGAACAAAACTTGGAGAGGGAAGGGGATCTAATGGCAATAGGGTGGGGAGATGCAAATGGAAGGATAATCAAGAACTATTGGTGTTGGAGAGAAGAGCTAAGATCAAACGTTAGAGCATCGGAGAGAGGGGCCGATGATGAGTAATCCGACGGATGGAATAGGGAAAGGCATCCCATTTGTTGGGGCCGGGAGGTGAAAGAGAACCTAGTGTTAGTAAGTGCTAGGTGTTGTTTGGTTGTTTATCGAATAGAAGGACAAGTATAGGAGTGGACTCTAAGTATGGCTTAATGTGAGTCTTAGAAAGATCCATTTTGTATTTTGATTATACGGGCTTGATGCTAGAACCAGCCCATTTTGACTTTGTAAAAGGTTTGTGGACCTTATAACCACCTCTACCTTATACCAAAAAAAAAAAAAAGGTGATTCATTAATAGTAATAAATATAATTTTAAGAAAAGCAAATGTTCCATAGAACATATAAGAGATCATTCTAGAATACAAGACCTTGCTAAAGAGTTTGAAGAAATTATGTTTACACATACATTAAGGGAAGGGAACAAATGTGTATATGGTCTAGAAAATAGAGGGGTATTAATAGAGAAGTGTGAAGTTAAATTCTCTTTTCCATGGTAGTAAGTTTAGTTGAAGCTGACAATAAAAATATGAAAGAAGAAAATTCAAAATAATGTTCTAGAGGATTACAAAACATTTTATAGGATCCATTTATAGATCAATGCATTGGAGAAAACTAAAAGTCTAGATTTGGTAAAGCAAACTATGATTTTGTGAAGTGAGCATAAGCTTTGTATGCTAATGCAAAATAAGATGATATCAAATGGAATTCATGGCTAAATGAATTATTTGAGTTGTTGGTTGGATTATGGGATAAAGTATGGATTAGAACTTTCAATTTTTTGAGATTGCTAAACTATTTATTAAAATAATACCATTATGATATGTTAAAATGTAATTATTATATAAATGAGATTCATTTCATAACATGGTGGAATCGATAGCTGCCATGAATCCGGGTAGGTTGTCTAGCTTTTATGGCCGCCACAGTATTCTGCGTTGTCCATCCCGAAAGCTGCCACACAGATATTCGCATAGTACGTCCCTATAACCACCATGCCACAATCATTTTAAACCTTTTACACCGTTGAAAGCACCAAGAAAGGGACAAGCGTTCAGTTGACGAGGCCCAAGATTTGAACCTTGGACCTCCGCCCCCTTATGGGGTTTAGATGAACCAATTGGTCTACACCTCGGACCTAGAATGATAAAATATTTACTAGTTGGTTATTTGGAATTAAAAAGAATTCCACTTATATTATATAATGACCCATAGGTTAGTTATTATGCATATATTCCTTGATAAGATTTATTCATGAAATTTCAACTTTTAAGACTACTAAACTATTTATTACAGTCCTTATGGTTGCACTTATGCTTGAGGGTGGAAACTAACAGTTTAGAGATAGTAAAATGAACTAAAATAACACAAAGTTTTGAAAATATTGCTCTACTAAAATGTGGTGCATAGATAGTAGAGGTGGAATTTTGGTATTGTAAAGGTTGCTATATGAAAATGTTAAGAAGAAGATCCAAAAAATAAAAATCAAGATTTCAAACTTTTTATGAAAAATATGTAGGTATCTAGCTATAGAAACTCAATTGAGATGAAAATTAAATCTATTTGTAAACTCTAAAGCTCTAAAGGAGGGATTTGTTATTTTTCAAGGGCGAGGGGCCCAAGTACAATCCCTTTCTTAAGAAAAAAAATACATATATTAAATTGAAAATGGTTTAAAGTCTTCATCCTTGTTGGGATACTGTAGTGGTATGTCTTTGGATGTTTGGGTTCTCATCTAGGAGATCCAAGTTCAAATAATTGCACAAGGGTTTGATATCCTTTCCAAAAACCCATGTTTTATCCTAAAATTTAATATCAAATGGTATTAGTTCAACCGATTAGATTCCTCAACATTCGAGGAGACCCAAGTTTGAATCTTGCCAAGCGATACATGGATAATATCCAAGCTTTGTTGTAATACCACTATGTGGTAATGATGTAATGTGGGTGAGGCCTATTTCAATCCCATAAAACCAATTTAAAAAGAATGGTTTAAATTCTTATAAGGTTTTGATTATATAAAAACAATGTATACAAAAATTTGGTTGTATTATGCATGAGATTTTTTCTTAGTGATGGAATAAAAAATATTCTATCATGTGTTAATTAATATTTATTGTGAACAAATGACTTGTAAGGGATACCATAGAGGTAATTCCTTGGGTTTTCATCCAAGAGACCCAAGTTGAAACCTCGGTATGAGGGGACTAGGACCCCTCATAAACACCCATGTAAACTCAAATTTGGCCAATGAGTCCTTGGTTCAACGATTGGGAAAAATAGTTGATGTAGCCCACACCAAGGTTCAAATCTTGGTGGCTCCAAATAGTTCAATATATATTGTGAATGGATTTTATATTGAATATTTTTAACTAACACATGAATTTAGAAAATATTATGAATATGTGAGCTTTTGTTTGTCAACATTGAAAGAAACAAGGTGAAAGGTTTTTAGTCAATTTTATCTATTTCAAGGTCAAGGTATCATCACACGATGGAAAGACTTATAGGAATAATTGTTACAATGTAGGAATAATTGTTAAGGTAAAGCTTTAGATAACCAAGAAGTTCAACAACATCAAAATACCAAGGGTTCCAAAGGGGAAAATTCTTCCATAGAAGAAACCAGTATGATGAGGTTGAGAAGAAAAACATGAAAAAGTGTAGATCTTGGTAGTGTGACAAAGCTTGGAAGACCCAAATTGGCAGATATAAGGAAAAAGAAAGTAGCTAAGGATATAGTAAATGGAATTCAATATATTTTGGTACTAAGTGGGGTGAAAGCTCCCACCAAAGGTAATAAATGAAAGCTATTTTTTGGAACATTCGAGGACTAAATACCTTGAACAAGCATAGTGTAGTTAGGGATCTTAGAAAAATGCATGGGATAGATATTATTTTACTTCAAGAAACAAACATTGGAGAAGGAAATCTATATAGGATTGAAAATTTGGTATGGAATAAAGTAGAAGGTACCTATAGACCAGCTAGAGGCGCTTCTAGGGGCTTGTGGACTCTCTAGAATCTAAACAACTTAGAAGGGAAGTGTGTGCAACAAAATGATAGATTTATTTCAGTCCTCTTTTGATGTAAATTAACTATTTTTTGTTGGTTAGCTACAAATATCTATGCCCCTAATTCTCAAGTGGATAGGAGAAGGCTTTGGGATGATTTAGAGAGATTTTGTGCTTCAATTAGTCTTCCTTGGATGATAGCGAGAGAATTCAACACTACTCTCCTACCAAGTGAGAGGCAAGGAGTAGTTGACTTCACAAATAGTATGGAGGATTTTGGTAAGTTTATCTCTTCTTTGGGTTTAATTGATGTGGATTTGTAGGGGGCCAAGTTCACTTGGTTGAACCAAAGAATAGAAGGAGGTCTCATCCAATTCAATATTGATAGAGCATTAGATTCTACTGATTGGTATGGAAACTTCCAATTTTTTTCTTTGAGAGCCTTACCAAAAATTGCCTCTGACCATAGCTCACTTATTTTAGAGTTTTCTAAGAAAAATGGACAAAAGGATTTCCTTTATAATTTGAGATGATGTGGCTAAAGCATCCTCAAATTGAGGATAGGATCAAATATTGGTGGAACACAGATGTGTATGGAACCAAAATATTTCAAGTTGCAAAAAAACTAAAAATCATAAAGGCAAATCTCAAGAAATGGAACTGAGATGTATTTGCAAATATTTTCCAATAAAAACATGAGATTTTATATAACCTAAAGGAAGTGGAGACCCAGGTGTTGTAGGTGAGTTGGAGAGGAGAGGGAAATCCTCCAAGGGAGGTCCCAGGTTCAAATCTCCACCCTACGAAAAAGCTGAATTGGGTACCCAAAATCCAATTGATAATGTTGGTGCGGATAGGGCTGGGTGCGACCCCCGGGTGACTTTGACGATGTAGAACCCCCTGTTCGTGGTCTCTTAGACCAAGGTGGCCCCGCAAAAGGGTTTTTCGCTTAAAAAAAAAAAAGGAAGTGGAGTTGAATATTCAATAGGAAGGAAGAACTTTGGATCTAGATAAAAGAGAAAGAGAGGTTCTTGCAGAGTTTCATAATGTTTTAGCAAGGGAGAAAAATCATTTAAAGCAAAAATCGAGGGCAACATGGCTAAAGGAAGGAGATCATAACACAAAGTTCTTCCATCGATCAACCATAAGGTATATAAGTTCCAACAAGATAAAGGAGCTTAAGCTGGATAATGATGATGTAGTGAAAAAGGAGGAGGAAATAACAGTAGCAATAGTAAATTTCTTCCAAACTCTATTTTCTAAATATTAGGATGAAGATGAGGTAGCAATGGACTTCATTCTTGGAAACATTCCTTCACTGATTTTAGAAGAAATGAATAACTTATTACTTACTCTCCTATTGGAATAAGAGGTCAAAGAAAGTGTGTTTGATTAGTGTGTTTGATATTGTAAAATATAAGGCACCAGGTCCGAATGGTTTTTCGATTGGCTTCTTCCATAGTTTTTTGGCACATAATAGGAAAATATGTTGTAGAGGTAGTAAGAGAATTTCAAGTCTCTAATTCATTACTTCAGGATGGGAATAATACTTTTCTAGTTTTTATTTCAAAGAATCATGGAGCCTCTTCCCTAAAATATTTTAGACCTATTAGGCTCTACAAATCCATATACAAAATTCCCACTAAGACATTGGCCAATAGACTCAAGAAGATACTTCCAAGTATCATCTCTTGTATACAGGGAAGTTTTGTTCAAGGGTGACAAATAATAGATAGAGTAATAATTGTACATGAAATATTGAATTTGATGGATAAGAGGGATGTTGCAGGTATGCTATGTAAACTAGATATGAATAAATCATATGATCGGGTGTCATGGATTTTATTGGATAAGGTAATGCAAAAAATTGGTTTTTATTTTAAGTAGAGATAATGGATAAAAATATGTCTCTCTTCAAGAAATTTTTTGATCATAGTTAATGGTAGATAAATAGGTTTATTTTGGGGGAAACGAGGTCTAAGATAAGGATATCCTATATCCCCATATTTGTTCATCATCATGGCTAAAGATTTAGGTAGAACTTTGGGAGCAGCCACTACCACATAAAAGATAAGAGGGATTAAACCTGTAGGTAATGTTGCAGTAGTGTCTTACCAAAAATTCATGGATGACACTATCATCTTGGATGAAGCCTCAATAAGAGAAGTGAAGGAGATACTCAATATCCTACATATTTATAAAAGAGCTTCCAATCAAAGTATCAATTTCAAAAAAGTCATGTTTATTTTGTCAACATAGCTAGACAAGTGCAACAAAGAATATCTAGGATTTTGGGATTCAACATAGCAGAATTTCTAGCTACATACCTTGGATTATCTCTTTTCACAAGTAGAATTAAAGAAGAAACGTGAGCTTTAGTCATAGACCGAATTCAAAGAAAGTTGGTGGGGTGGAAGGGTAATATGCTATCTCAAGCTGGGAGATTACAACTTCTAAAGGAAACATTACAAAGCATCCCAATTTACTACATGTCACTTTTTATAATCCCCTACAAGGTCAAAAATAAAATAGATAAAATATTCATAAGGTTTATTTGGGTAGGGGTAGAAGAAAAACAAAGGCTTGCTTTGGAAAGAGGGAAGGTGGTCTAGGGATAAGAAAGTTGCAATAAGCATTGCTAACTAAAAAAGGTTGGAGATTAACCAAGGAACAAGATTTACTTTGGGCTAATATTATTAAAGGTAAGTACTTGGAATGTTTCATACCCTTATTTATAAGTTTAGACCCTCCTAAAGGATTAGCAGTTTGGAATGGAGTTGCAAAAACTAGAAAATTGTTGAGAGGTGGTCTAAGATGGGTGGTAGGAGAAGGCAAGGAAATATTTTTTTGGGAAGACACTTGGATTGTAGATAGTCCTTTACAATATATGAAAGAGTTCAAAAGACTAAAATATCCCTTGGTTCAAATATATAGACCGCTAGTCAAAGATTACATAGAATTTGGGGAAGGTTAAAGATTTTGAAAATAACTAACTTTGGAATTTGCTTATTCAAAATTGCAACAATATCTGCTAAGTCTTAACAAGTTGTTACAGCAGTATGACTTACCTCATAATGAAGATAAGGACTCTTTGATTTGGTTCCCTACTTTCTCAAGGAAATTCTCTATGAAATTAGCTTATACCTTGCAGTTCAGAGGTGTGGAGGGGGGATTTCCTATAAATAAGATTTGGAAGAATGAGTTAATCCCTAAATTTTCTTTCTTTCTTTGGTTATGCTTATAAAATAAGATTATAACTCTAAATAACCTAAGTAAGAGAGGTTTTCAAATGAAAAATATATGTTCTCTTTGCATGAAGGACACTAAATCAATTGACCACTTGTTTATTCATTGTGAGTTTGCAACTAAGGTACTTAATAATCTAATGGAAGCTATATTTTTCTCTTGGGTGGTCCTACTGTGGAGATTTCCTACTTACCCTTCTAAGATTTGTCACGTACCAGGAAACTCAAAAATCACAACGAGTATTGTGGAATCTAGTGGATCCACCTCTTTGACCCAGGAATAGATTACCTAAAGGGCTCTAAATAGACTAGGTCGGGTAAGGAAACCCCAGATAGTGGGCTCGTATATTTGATGTTATGGTGCAATCACCCATTCACTACCAGATAGAATGGTATTATTTTAATTATTTATGACCAAACCTACCATTAAGAAAGCATATCAAGACCATATCGGTGCCATGTCCATTGGGTAGTCATAGCAGATTGATATTAAATGATTTATAAAGGAAAGAGAAGGAAGAACTAGTTCATTTTTATTCATTCAAATAATGTAATGCACAAAAATGATTTAACTAGCAAAATAAAGCATTATCCACATATTTTGATTGCACTAATACATAAATAAGTAGACATTGATCATCAACACAAGATATGCCAAGGATAGAGTTGAAATTTTCATTAATATAAAAGTTTTTTATGTATGGAGAGACCAGTAAGGCACTTGGATCTTGTATGATGTTTCATTATAATAAACCCCAATTCAAATAATATAACAAGGGGTTGTTCCTCTCCATATTGATTGTAGTGATGTAAGAGTCTCAAAATCTGGCGTGTTCCATAAGAAATAATCTCAACGAACAACGTTCCTTGGGAAGCCCCTGGTAAATGACATGAGAAAGGGTGATAATAAAAATAGACAGACATACACAAGGAAAATATGACTAACACTTAGACAAAGCTTATACCTGGAATTTTCTCTCTTAGAGGTTTGATAAAAAAACTCATGCTGTAGCAATCTCCCTTTTATAGTGTAGGCTCATCCAAGCGAGGCTGTAACCACTTGTTGTAGTTGGACCAATATCATTGTATTCAAAAATAATATGGAATAAAAATGGGCACGTAGCCCACAACTTCTATCTACACAGGTGGTGGCTATGAATGCACATCATATACTTCGTTGCCCTGGGCCGGTGGTTATGTTGCACCTAGTGCATATGAACCGGGTGATCTGGGGCCCACTCCTCCTCTGAGGTTTCATAAGCTTTGATCGATAAAACCCCATGCTTCCTCATGGAAGGTCAATAAAAATAATAACATATTAAGATCCTGCATGGCTTTATTTACTCTTTGTCTCACCCATTCCATGTTGTTCTCAGTGAAGACACATAGGTGATCCACCATCTACACCAAAGTTGTAAGTTGTTTTGATAATTTCTCGTTGGGGTCAAAGTCAAAATTTTGAATCTTTTGGAACATGAATTCCTTGATGTCGGGGGCCTAAATAAAGTCATCCAGTTTGAAGCCACAATCCTCTAGCTCATCTTTGATCTCTTGTTCAATGTCCACCACTTCTTGGTTCCACAGGAGCCAATTTTACCTATTCAGCAAAAATACAAAGACTTTGGCATATTTCTCAACAAAGAAATAGTAGGAAAAGGATATCAAATGTGGCATTGGAAAATTCACCTACCTCTTGCACCACTATTCTTTGGGGCTTACTTATTCCTTTACTTGGGGACCTTTGTTCCTCCATATACTGTATCTAGTCCTCTTCATCAGTAGTATATTGGAACGAGTCCCTCACCCTTGCTAGTGTAAGACTCTCGGTGTCTCAGTAGAAATTCTATTCTAGACATTTTGCTGGTAGGAGACTGCGAGGGGCTTATTTCCTACACCTCATATTCTCTGATTTTATTAGATAACCCCCTATATTCTATTATTTTCTTTAAAACCTTAGGGGGAACGGGATTTTTTTCTCGATTGACAACTAGGGTGGTAGAAAATAAGGAAGGTTGGCCTACTACCACATCGATACGTTCTAAAGAACATATCAGTGTTAAAGTTTATGAGGTGTTACTTTGTGGTTGCTGAGAGATAAAGGAGACCAATTCTTTTCCTTTTGAGGTGGCAATAGGAGAACTAGAGGAGGAGGGGAGCTTAGCTTGTTCTTGCTACGCCTTTTCCACTATCTTCATCATGACCTAAAAAAGGTCAGTATCTTGTTGGAAAATTTGGAAGGTAGGGTCCTAAAATTCCTTTGGAGGGGTAGCTAGGACCAATGGGACCACCTTATCTACTAATAATTCCTTGTGCAATCTCAACTCAAAAGGATAATCACCAACTGCCTCCAGCTTGCTATAAGGCCTATTGCTCATCTTCCATACCAAGTCCAATGATTGATTTTCTTGGAAGACCTTCTACATCACATATTCAAAATCATATTTCTTATGGGTAACTTGTAGAAGGGCAAGCTTGTTGGTAATGTGATACCTGTGTTGACCCTCGGGATCATAGGGCCTCCAAGTGACCTTTGGGAAGCAATAGGTGTCCATGTTCCATATGGCCCATAGCACTACAAAGTGGCCCAGATAGGTGTAGGGGCCCATTGAGCATGGTATGGGTAGCCATGACACACTTCCTTTCTTCCTGAGATATCTAATTTTGACTTCCTTGACAATCTGTCGGGTTATCTCCAGGATGGCAATAGAGGTGGGACATGTCTTGGCAATGCCTTTGGTGGTAATTTATAACCATATATTCTGATATAGAAAAAATATTCTACATAGAAGAAGTCTCAAATTATTTCCTCGCACAGGAATTTTCTCACCTCAACTCCAAACATGTTAGGCTCCTTCCTGCACAGTCGAGTGTGTACTACTGGTAGTACCCTCTCGAAGAAGCTCTTGTAACTGAAGCATACCTCTTGGATGTACAAAAATTGATCTTGAACGGTAGCGGTGGTCACCCCCACTATCTGATCCACCAAGGACTTATCCAATTGTGCCACAAAAAAATGAATTAATAAAGAATAATAAGAAAAATGAGGAAGTTCCTCCTTGTCAGCCAATATGGCCTTCTACAATTTTGTTAGCTCCTGGTCCATGTTATCACTGATTACATCCTCCCATCGGTAGAGAGGTATCTTATCTATCCTATCACACTAAATAATTAAAAATATGACCTCCTTTGTAATAAATTCTAAGTCTTTGACACCTAGCGCCAAGTTAATCATATCTACATAGTCTTAAGCCCATGGACGTAGCAGGAACTTTCGAACATGAAAAATTTAAGGCTTACATTTCCCTCTCTTTAGGAGCATCTTTGGAAATGTAGTATTAATCATAAAATTAGCCTGGAGGGTCAACATATTGAATTCCATGACCTATGAAGCTATGGTGAGCCCGAATACCTACCTTATTCGGCCTATTGTCAACCTAACCACCACCTAATTTTTATAATTGTGAATGGTGTGATTCTTATGGTTATAGGCTACTGCTAGCCGGGCTAGGAGATCTGAAGAGTGATAAACTCTTCGATAGGTCAACTGGACAAAATTTATGTTCCATTTATTACAGATAGGAGTTGGCTTAGAGCTATCCCACTATGCCCTCATGAACAGGCTTCTCAGCAACATTGAGTGGCAGTGATTATCTTCCTCCGTGGGGTTGAAACTATAGATTATGATGCCTTCTACTTCATTTTGCTTCTCTATTATAATATATCTGCTAGTATTTGGTGGGTTTGCTAGAGATTTTGGGTCCTAGAATCTCCCTATACTTCTAGTAACCAGCCAGGTACTAGTAATTCTGCTAATTTACGTCTTAACATCGGGCACCCCCATCACAGTTGCGCTCGTGGAAGCCATTGGAACACATTGTTGGAGATAGGGAGGGCTTATTTTCTCTTTTTTGCACTTGACCTCGTCAAGATATTTTCTACATGTGATAATGGCACAGAGGGGAGGTTCACCACCTTATTTTAAAGCACATGCATTTAATTTGGGTAAGTGGTGTTTGTGCACTTTTCCATTCTATGGGGCTTGCTGATTGGCCGAGTGCACCACATCATCTGTGATTTTAGCTATGTATTACACTAGCTTGATTGAGTTGAAAATTGGGAATATTCTTAGGATACGTGGTGATTTCTAGTTTGCCCATGCAAGGTGCACTCAAGAAAAGCACGCACATGAGGTCTACACTGTATTAACATCTTACACACCTCGAGAGGATTGGGTGCATAGGTTTGTGCATCAAGAAAATTTCATGCACTCCATTAGGGAGATGGAGCGTGTGGACCTCGAAGCAAACACACAAACTTGTGCACCCACTTAAAATTCATGTGCTCCAAGGGGGTGGAGCACACAAGACTCAATGGGTTGCACAAACTCATGTACCCTTATGACCTTCATGCGCTCCACTATGGAGCACACAGACCTAGTGGCAGGTGCACAACTTCATGAACTCGACTAGACCCTTGCGTGCTACATTGGAATGGAGCACATAGAAACTACTTAGGGTACACAAGCTTGTGAGTCCCTTAGGACTTTGTGCACTCCACTACAAGGTGGAGCGCACAGACTCGGGGTGGGTGCACGGGTTCGTGCACCCTTCGAGGGCCTTGTGCACTCCATACTCCTATGGAGTACATAGACTTTGCATGGGGTGCATGAAGTTGTGCACCCCTTAGGAACTCTTGTGTGCCCCATTCCCTAATGGGGCACACGGTATTAGGTTGGGTGCACAACTTGTGCATCCTTAAGAGTTATCGTGCGCTCCACTAGTGGAGTGCATGAACTTGGCTTGGGGTACACAACTTGCATGCCCGTGGGTTTTTTGTGCACCCAATCTCTAGTGGGGTGCACAAGGGTGGACTCGGGCACACCACCTTGTGTGCCTTTAGGGAAAATGAAAAAAGGGGCCAAAAATGGGGACTGCCCTTTTTGGGGTTAACAGGTCCCTAGTAATTTTAGGTAACTTTTTAACTAATGGAGATGCCATTTTAGCAGTAGTAGGTTATCAAAACTCTGGAATTTACTGTTACCTCATTTTTATGGGAAAGAAATTAGAGAGTATCTAGGGGGAAAGTAAGGATGAACTTTCAATGTCTAACAAAATTAAAACTATAGTGAGGGAGAATTTGATTACCTTCGATAATAGTGTGCACTTTGAGAACAAAAATTCAAGAATATGAAAGCGACCTACATGAAAAATTGCACAATAAATCTTGGTTGCAAAAAGTTCAAATAGCAAAGGAAGAAATGGATAAAATACCTTTTTAAAAAATATATTTACTAATTACATGCAAAAAACTATTCAAGAAATGAGCTCTACGTAGAGGATCCACTATGTAGAAATTCATCTTGGAGAATTTAGAATTAGTTAGCAAACATGTCAAGTGGTATTTGAAAGAAGACATTAAAATTCTAGTATGATGCTTGGATAAATCCTTGACCTCTTATATCTAATCCAAAATTACAACCACTAGCACAAGCTTCTTTGGATTGCAAAGGTCCAATAATAAAATTGCTAAGGTTGACAAACCCATAACATGCATACTTACAATTTGGTTGATGGAATGGATTGTAAGCAAGTAGTGGATACAATTCAAACATTGATAGAAGAATTATATTTTGTTGTTTTCCATGAAAATATGAGTCAATTTGGAGTTTGCCAAGAGGTAATGGATAGTTGGTCAAGTTCAGTTACAAGTCATAGAATAAAATGAATATTTTACACCTATGAAGGTATCTTAGCAAATCATATAGACATATCCAAATACTTTGCTTTTTTTTTTTAGTTATTTGGAGAGAAAATGTTATGGATGATAACATCTATTTGAGGGTATTTCATTGGTACTTTAATAATCATTAATATGAGCATCCACTTGAAATGTCTTATTATCTCCTTAAGATTCCATTTGTTTTCTTTGTTTGGGAATTACTTTTTTGACAAAATGAAAATATGTAGGTTACTTTATTGATGTTATTAGAACAGATGAAGTGTTTTATTTGTTGCTTCAATTATAAAATGACAAATATTTTATGGAGGATCAATTTTGCTATCATTTATTATAACCTCTGCTTGAAAACAACAATGGACTATTCAAAAGTGAATCTCAAATCATAGTAAAAAATATAATTATACTATTACCTCTCTTGTTGACAATTTGTAAGATTAATATTCATCATGGAAAGAGTTAGGAAATGACAAAGACTTATTGATATATTGTACATGTCGGAGTGATCCTCAATATGAGGTTCACATAAGGTATCTGTAGCACCCTAAAATTGGCGCAATAAAATTATAAAATTTACATTCACCTTAGTAAATAATTTTAAAATCAAATTTAACCTCCCAAACCGCCCGTTAACCGTCGGTATTCCGTTTCCCCCTTTTTCGGACCAATTTTAGAGGTTGTTTTGACCGTTTGACGATATCGTCGCCGATCAGACGATATCGCCCCAAATTTGATGATTTCGTCTGGACTAGGACGTCCAGACGATCTTGTCGCAAAACTGAATTTGCATAGTTGGAATCTGTTCCAATGGGTCTCCAATCTGGGCAGAAGCGTGTCTGCACCGTTGGGACCCTCCCCCGTTGGAGATCTCCCAAATTGGGATGATCTCCAACCTCCTACCTACTCCCTCTAAGCCTATTTAATCTCTAAGATTTTCCCTCCCCAACCCCTGGCTGAAATTTTTTGCAAAGTGATTCCCTCTACATTAGAACATCCTAATCTTGCATTTGCACTAGTTCCACATCGATTTTATTGTAGGTACATCATTGTTTTTCAGTCGGAGCCAGCATCCATCGTCGTCGATGAACCTATTCAGATCGGAGGTGATCCTATCGAATGCGAGACGATTTCGTACTGATGCAAGATGATCTCGACTGCAGCCCACATCGAGGCAATCAGTGCCTGGAGTTTGCTTTTCTCAACTCTGTTTCTGTCATTTTATTCTGTAAATTAGATTATTTATTCAGTTTTTATGTTATTTTGCATTTGGAGTTCACCCATTTAGCTTAGATTGCATGCTAAGTTCATGATCTGCTATTAAAGTACAATAATTGGCTTTAAATTTTGTTCTTAAATATTGTTCAGTATTCATATTGCTATTTGGTGTAATTTGCCTCTGTTAGCACAATAGAATTTCTTGTATTTTGCATCTATTTTCTGTCTTGTAGGTCTCTAGCGAATTTGTCTGACGAATTCGTCAGATCTCGGATGAATCTGTCAGTCTCAGATGATTCTGTCAGATTACAGATGATTCTGTCAGATTACAGACGATCCAGACTACTTCAAACGTCAGAATCTTCTGTAGACATCCGGATCAGGTATTTTTCATTGTCATTCTGTAAAATTCTCTATTTTTTGCTTTCAAATCTGTTTGTTGTATTCATGAAAGTTGCATTTTCATGTAGTTTTAATTTAGATTCATTCGACCAAACCTAGGATATGAATGCTTAAGGTTAAAACGAACTCATCAAACACATTCCAAAACCTAGGCATGGAAACTGTCACTAAATGTTTCCTGGTGAACCCACCATCCGTCGAAAAATCACCAAAATACACCTCCCTTGAGAGGCGGGACCTTCGCAAAGTCCTCTCAGTCCGAGGTATCACGACATCCTTTTCCCATCCTCCTTCCGGGCATGGATCCTATAGCCTGAAGGTAGGGATGCAAAAAATTTGGAGCGATACATTTTGGTGAACCCGACGTGAATGCATCATAACCTTTTGAAAACAAAAACAAAAACAAAGCAAAAAAAAAAACAATAGAACAACCAAAACATAAATGCATTTAGATTCAAAAAACATATATATATGTATACAAGAAAAACAAAAACAAAATCATCATTTCATGTTTATATATTTTAGATTCAATTCTAAATAGTAGATGCTAAATATTGCTTTTAGAAGTACTAAAGAAACCATGAGTTTTTACTCAAATCCATATGATCCCATCAGTAATGTTGGAAGAATTCAGCCAAATACATTTGTTGATTATGACCAACCTCATCCCTATTCAACACCACCTCCATCACACTCTTCTTATTTTTCATCCATAACCCAACAAAACAATCCCTTTGCCAATCCTCTTCATAACGATATTATCTATTCTCCCATTTATCCATATTATGTCTATCAATCCACATATAATCCTCCACCACCTTTTCAATACTCTTCTTTCAATACAACACATTCATTTCAACAAGAAAATACTTATTCTTCCAATTCTACCATGCACTCACCTCCTACATCGCAATCTTCCTGTCATCATTCTACCCATAATAAAGAAAGTAGAGGTGAGAAACCATTAGGCCCTTTTATGACAAAATTCCTAAAGCATTTATCAAAAACTTCTCAAAAACCTTCATCACGTAAATTTACTAAGCTTAATCAACCAATGGATATAATTCTCAAGTATTTACTTGACACAAATAAGATTGAACTCCCTTCCATAAGACAACCTGATACCACAATAGATTGGTTTAAACCTGAGCTACATTGTGAATATCATAGAGTAGATGGACATATGACACAAAATTGTAAATATTTAAGATGTGCAATTCAAGACTTGATTGATAAGGGCCTTTTTAATATAAAGGAATTACAATCTACAACTGATGATAAACCTCCAGTAAACAATCAAAATCCTACACAACAAATACCAATAATCAATCAAGACATGGAGATCTCCCAAGAACCCCTATTCAATTATCAACAACAAGAAACCAATCAAATATTGCATGTTAATGTGTTCAATCATGATGATATTACTAATATTGTGACAAAAACTACAAATGAGCAACCTCAAGTTCAATCAACTCAATATGATATTCAAGAGATGGATTCCTCATTTGACCAACCTTCAAAACTATCTTTGACTTTAGAGAATGATCCAAAATGGAATGTAAGCATAGAAAGCTCATCTTTAGAATCAAAATTTCAATCTGAAATCCCCTTTGATAACCAACAACAAGTGATTAATCCTCAAGCAAATATATCCCTTTTAGAAATATTACAAATTTATCACAAGGAAATTTTGTTCAAAATACCTAGCCAACAATTTGTTCCTCATCATATTTTCTCTAAGAACATAATTAATGGTATAAACCCTCTTGAGGTTAACCATATTTCATTCTATGATGAGGAGATTTCTTCCTCTACTCCACAAGAAGACTGCTATCTTTGCATTACAGGATCCAGTAAAGAAACACTTGTTAGAACTATCATGGTAGATAATGGCTCCTCTCTTAATTTATGTACTTATCAATTATTCCAAAAACTCAAATTAAAGGAAGAAGATCTTAACGAATCAAATATTATTATAAAATATTTTAACAATGAAATTCAAGAAGCTCAAGGTACTATAATTCTTCCTCCTAATATTGGATCCAAGATCCTGGATACTTTGTTTTATATAGCATATTGCTCTTCACCTTACAACCCACTTCTCAGAAGTCCTTGGATTCATACGATGAAGGTTGTCCCTTCCACTCTCCACCAATGTTTGAAGTTTGAAATTGCAAATAAAATTGTTACCATACATGGTGACCCAACACCATTTGAAGAATATTTAATGGTTGAAACATCAAGTTTTCTACATTCTCTATTGTCACAATTATCTTTTACCCATCACTTTTCTTCATCCATATATGATCATCTTTCACATATACTTTCTCCATATTATCAAGATTTGGAATATAGTGATAAGAATGAAGAGCTTTCTTATATTTCTGATATTTTATTTTGTAACATGATTAATTTTCCACATATAAAAGTCAAATCTTTTGCTACATTATTTTACATTATAACAAAGATTTTGTTATCACTACCTTTTATTCATCACCTTTTGTTCTTACCTTCACCTCAACCAGATTATCCTTCAAAACCTCCTTTGATTTTGAAGCAACCCTAGACATGCTATACTCAAATAACCTTGTATAGTGTATATAGATCATCTTGTATATACCACCAATTTCAATTCATAAATTAAAATCAAAATACAAAAAAATCAAAATCCTCAAAATCTTCAAAAAAATACTAATGCAACTAAGGACCTCAAAGGTAAATTTGAGCCCAATCTGGCTTGGACCATACATTATTACTGCTAAATTTGAATCAGGAGCATATAAATTATCTACCTTAGATGGTAAAGAACTTAAAGAACCCATGAATATTTTGCATCTTAAACGTTACTATGCATAAACTTGGTCATTTCATCCTTGTATATAATTGTTTAAAATACTTTCAAAATTTTTATCTTATATTTCTTTCAAATTTATAAAAATCCAAAAACACCAAAAACATTCATAAATCTCCAAAACTCTTCAAAAACTATCTATTGCATTTATTTAAAGCACTAGTTAAGTTCCTTTTGCTCAAAAACTAAAATCAAAATAAAAATCTAAAAACAACTATATGCTTGACTCTTTCGAAACCAAAACAATATACAGAAGAAAGAGAGAGTCAACATTCTCCAAACTTCTCAAAAAATCATTTATATATATTTTCTTACAATTATTGCAGTTATATGTTTCAACTTATTTTGGATAAATTAGCATTTATTTTGAATCCCTCACTTGCACACTCACAAAAAAATAAATATCTTGCTTTTATCTGGCATGATTACTAATCTCTCTTATATCAAAGTTCACAAATTTCAATTAAATAAAGTTTGAGCATAGAGAATTGATCTTGTTATTTACCTAAACCAAGCACATCTTTTCACAATAAAATGATTATATTTGTAATTTCCATGTTTTGCTACATAGTAGAACTGATTTCTTGAGCGAAAAGTTTCCCCTGCTATCCTATCATGCACATGGTCTAGAATCTTTGAGAATTGGCAAAAGGACAAGCTCACCCCTACCCGAATAAAAATCCCTTGCTCTACAGCTAATCCGAGCAAGTATCCCTAGCAAAGAAAAAGAGAAGAAAAATTCAAGAAAGAAGAGAAAAGAAAAATGTTATTTCAGCAATGTTCCAAGTATTATCAAGCAAAAGAAATACAAAAAGAAAAATAAGCAAAGTTCAAAAGAAAGCAAGAAAGCAATAAAATCCCTTTCCCTACCCTTTGAAAAGAAAAGAAGGGTTGATGAGCTTGAATCCTTGGAATTCTCAATTATTCGAAAATTGTGAGGTAAGCCCCATAACATGTGGTTTGTGCCCAACCCGCTTGGCCTTGGGTAACTCCTAGCGTGGTGATATGTCTGTCACATTAGCGACCTTCTTTTGTACAGAACTATGTCTGCTTATGGATTAGCTAGCTCTTGATAATCCGACCTACATAGTAGTCTAATATGGTTATATGTATCTACATCATGGTTAATGAACATTTATTTGGTTTCCTCAAATCACTTGCATCATAGTATCTTGCTCAAAACTGGTAAATGAACAATGCAATTGCACACACATTTGTATTTGAGAGATTTTGTTTATCATTAGGATAAATCAAGATCAGAAATGAATGCACATATGCACATGGGATTCCTTATAAATCTAACTTTTGTCTCCAAAATACTTTGAAATATTATTTTTGCAACTTGTTTGGAATAATCAAGTACAATTATTTTTCACAAAGACAACTATAGAATTAGAAAAATCAAAAATTTCTTCCAAATTACACAAATCAAATCATATATATCTGGTTGACTTTCACGACGATGGTATAGTTTCAAAACCAAAATTGGAATTTTATGCCTAGCGCAAGTCCTCATTTTCATCTTTTCTGTTCATCAAAAAATCAACCATGCAATAAAACTATTTTTTTTGGACTTTCGTGATGATGGTATAAGTCTATACCTACATATTCTATGCCTAGCGCAAACCATTGTAACAATTTTTATTCCCCATTTTATCAAAAATCATAAAAACCATATGACTTCATTTTACACAAATTATGCTTTTCAAAAGCAAACCCATTTTTTCACTATTTTTATGTCATTATGTCAACCTTCAACTTTGCAATGATGGTATAATTCCTAAGGAATTATTCACAAATTTTATCACACTTAGGAATTTATGCCTAGAAAAAATCATTTTAAAAATATTTCATGCATAATATTTTTCATGAAAGTCTGAAAACAAACCAACCATCATCATCATCATTTGCACTATCACAACAAAGTCTTAAGACAGTCTCTTAAGCACTCTTTTACTTTTCGCAATATTTCTATACGGGGATTAGCTTGACGACCGAGTGAGCGACGACTCCATGAAATGGTCTATAATAGCGACAATGTCCTTTGAAATTATTGTTAAAAGTCCCCTTTTATTTTTATCAAAATTATTGCATCACATACAACCACTTTGTTACATCAGATTATTTCATTTAAAATTTTATAGCATGACATTCAAATTATAATATTTCCAATGACATAATTACATGAATTTTCAAATCAATCAATCAAAACATAAAATCATCATAAACATACTCAAGACACAAGTCATATGATAAAAAATATATCATCATATATATCTCAAAAATACATGTACATCATCTCATCTAGATTGGTATGCCACAATCCATATCTTGGCATACTCAATCAAATGTCCTCCGAGCAGTGTCTCGAGAGCCCCTAGAGCTCTCAGCCTCATCTCCTCCTCCGCCCTGTGAAGGACGAGGTGGCCCCATCGCAGTATGTGTGGTACTGTGAGTCCTCGTCATCGATCGGGATGAGCTCCTCGATGACCCTGTCTTGATCGGATCTACAATAGCAGTCGACAGCTGTACCCTCTGGCCCTCGGGCACCATCTAAAAATAGATCCCCTGGTAGAATGCGATCTGAGCAACCGACCGCATTAGCTCCTGAGTGCTTGCCCCTCCGCCCCGTGCCCTGAGGCATGCAATCTCATCTCTGAGCTGTGTCACCTCAGCTCGATGTCGTGCAACCTCATCCTATAGAGTCTGCACCTATGTTTGGAGATGGATATTCTTCGTTCGGAGAGTCACCGTCTCGTTGCTCTCTCTTGTGTCAATGCCCTTGCCCTTATCGGGCGATGGTGGCCTCTCTCTCTGTGGAGATGGGGGTCTCTCCTCCCTCCTCTCCTATTGTCACGGCCTCTCCTATGCCTGTGGCCTCCTCTGCTCTCTCCCACCATGACCCTGGGCCGCCTCTATCGTTGCCTGGCGCCGCCTCCCTATCTGACGCACAACTGCATGGATCGGACCCTGTGCCCTCATCATCCGTGGAGGGTGAATGCCTACGTACCAGGCATCATAGCCATCTACGACCCCCATGTCGTCCCCATCCACTGGCTATATGGGGGCATCATCTGCGTCCTGGCTCCAGAAGCGCTGCATGTCAGGAGCCCCGCTAACCGTGGTGGGATCCCCTGCTGTAGACCGAACTATCTCAAAACTTGATCATAGCGATGGAGCTCCACCTCTCCTCTCTCCATCCGTAGCCAGCAGACTCGCCTGATGCGAGCCAGCTCCTGTCCGTCCTCGGCCCACCCTGGGTGCCCTCTCCATGGTCTCCAGGTGATCTGATCCGGGACCAAGTCATCCAATAGCCTCCGGGACATCGATAGGTCGATCCGCCGTTGTGACCCTCTCTGGAGCCACCAGTAGAAGACTCGGGGCCTCTCCCCGTCCACCCCTTTCAGTGGAAGCCCTACCAACCTTCGCACTGCAATGTGCTCCCAGCACCAAACCTGTAGGAGTGATGTCATCACCAGACATTGCCCACCCTTGTACACGACCCCATACATGATCCTGTACAACCGGCATAGAACAAAACTGCCCCAGCAAAACCTGTACCCATGGTCTCTCATATCGTAGATCACATCTGCGAGCATCCATGGTACCCTGCACCCGCTCTGGTGGCACATCAGAAGTCCACCAACCACTCCAGCTAGAACTCGTGTGAGTCTGGATGCCCCAGGCATCTAGCGTAGTGCCTCGATATTCACTCCGCCCTTCTCCAAGGCGAAGCTCGGGTCACCACACAGTCATCCCATAGCGTGGCCCTGATTGGCCATAGGAGTGATCATTCATCCTTGTATGGGGATTCTCAGAATCCTCCATACATCCTCTAGTGTGGGAGCCATCTCCCCTGTCGGTAACCAAAAATAGGAAGAACCCGGATACCATCTCTCCGCTAGGGCTATTAGAAGCCCCATGTCCGTGGATACTTGTGGCATCTCCGCCACATACTGTAAGCCGGCCTGTGCCAGCAGATCTCGCTCTGCCTGTGTCAGAGCGGCCAAGTCATCTCTCAAACCTCCATATTTCCACTCCCTACTCTTTAGTAATCCTCTCTACAACATAAACAACAAAACAACAAACAATCATTAATAACAATTCCAGTAATTAATAATGCAACTTAAAGATCAATTTCATGTAATTGATGATATCGCCCACTATTGGATGATATCATCCCAAATTTGAGCATAATCGTCTCCGATCTCGCTTGTCGAAATCATCTCTAGATTGACGAAATCGTCCCCCTTTCGCTGATTTCGCCCTTGGGCAAAATTGACGAAATTGAGACGATTTCGTCCCGATGATGTCGACGGCCAAAAAAATCCGCGATGCTCCAAATTCACCTAAAAATCACTTAAAAAGCATGTAAAAATTAAATTAAATCAGTTCTAGCTAAGTCTAGGCTCTTACCCGTAGACCGCGTCGGACCTCTGCAGATCTGTGCGTCGTCTCCACCATTTTTGCTTCAGAGCTCTAAAAACGAGAAAATGAACAGTAAAAATGAATTAGGGTTTTACCCTATTTTTCTTAATTTATTCAACAATAATTTTTTGCTTTTCCACGTTTTTACCTCAAACTTTCGATTTGGGTAAAAACACGGAGGGGGCACCATAGTAAGCTGTCGTACGATTCGACCAAGAATCGTCGCCTAAAAATGGGTATAATTTTTTGTTTTCTCATAGATCGAGAAGAACTCATATTTAACCAATTTTCTTCGGAAAATTCGCTAAAGAGGGGGCAAAATGTAGCACCCTAAAATTGGTGTAGTAAAATTATAAAATTTACATTCACCTTAGTAAATAATTTTAAAATCAAATTTAACCTCCCAAACCGCCCGTTAACCGCTGGGTATTCCGTTTCCCCCTTTTTTGTGTCAATTTTAGAGGTTGTTTTGACCGTTTGACGATATCGTCGCCTATTAGACGATATCGCCCCAGATTTGATGATTTCATCTGGACTAGGACATCCAGACGATCTTGTCGCAAAACTGAATTTGCATAGTTGGAATCTGTTCCAACGGGTCTCCAATCTAGGCAGAAGCGTGTCTGCATCGTTGGGACCCTCCCTCGTTGGAGATCTCCCAAATTGGGATGATCTCCAACCTCCTACCTACTCCCTCTAAGCCTATTTAATCTTTAAGATTTTCTCTCCCCAACCCCTGGCTGAAATTTTCTGCAAAGTGATTCCCTCTACATTAGAACATCCTAATCTTGCATTTGCACTAGTTCCACATCGATTTTATTGCAGGTACATCATTGTTTTTCAGCCGGAGCCAGCATCCATTGTCGTCGACGAACTTGTTCAGATCGGAGGCGATCCTGTCGAATGCGAGACGATTTCATACTGATGCGAGACGATCTCGACTGCAGCCCACATCAAGGCAATCAGTGCCTGGAGTTTTCTTTTCTCAACTCTGTTTCTATCATTTTATTCTATAAATTAGATTATTTATTCAGTTTTTATGTTATTTTGCATTTGGAGTTCATCCATTTAGCTTAGATTGCATGCTAAGTTCATGATCTGCTATTAAAGTACAATAATTGGCTTTAAATTCTGTTCTTAAATATTGTTCAGTATTCATATTGCTATTTGGTGTAATTTGCCTCTATTAGCACAATAGAATTTCTTGTATTTTGCATCTATTTTTTGTCTTGTAGGTCTCTGGCGAATTCGTCTGATGAATTCGTCAGATCTCGAACGAATCTGTCAGTCTCAGACGATTCTGTCAGATTACAGACGATTCTATCATATTATAGATGGTCCAGACTACTTCAAACGTCAGAATATTCTGCAGACATCCAGATCAGGTATTTTTCATTATCATTCTATAAAATTCTCTATTTTTTGCTTTCAAATCTGTTTGCTGTATTCATGAAAGTTGCATTTTCATGTAGTTTTAATTTAGATTCATTCGGCCAAACCTAGGATATGAATGCTTAAGGTTAAAACGAACTCATCAAACACATTCCAAAACCTAGGCATGGAAACTGCCGCTAAATGTTTCCCTGGTGAACCCACCATCCATCGAAAAATCACCAAAATACACCTCCCTTGAGAGGTGGGACCTTCGCAAAGTCCTCTCAGTCCGAGGTATCACGACATCCTTTTCCCATCCTCCTTTCGGGCGCGGATCCTATAGCCTGAATTTAGAGATGCGAAAAATTTGGAGCGATACAGTATCTATGTAATTAATCAAATTAATCTTCATAGTGCTTAAAAAGCCAAAGAAAAGTTTGCAAGAGAGTTGCATTTGATAACATTGAATATGAAATTATTTTTACATCTTGTAAATCATATGGAATTATAAGAAACAATCATGTAGAATATAGAGCCTTTCTAATTGGAATCAAAATTGTTAATGAAAGAGGATTGAAATATATAGAAATTAACGAAGATTCAGAGATCATTGTAATGTTTTCAAGAGGAATGGATGTGGAGGTAGATTAACAATAATATTATCCTTCATATTTAATAATTACTATTGAGAAACTTAAAAAAAGAGGTATAATCCTCACAAATAGATATTATTTATGTGGTAAAAAAAAGAAAAATACCCAACATCTCTTTGTAGAATGTATTTTTTCTTGTGAAAACTTTCATATTTTGCTTAAGAAAATTGGGGTTTCTTGGGTGTTATTGAGATCCATATTGGAGCTCTTCGAGCAATGGGCTTATTCATTTTCTAGAAAAACATGTAGAAGTTTTTGGTCCCTAAGTCTACCCCACATCTTATGGGGGATTTGAAAAGAAAGGAACAATTGGTCTTTTAAGGATTGTGAAAATGATTCTATTACAGTTGGTAACAAAATTTTCACTACTTCAATAGAAAATGTTTCAAATATCTCTTTTATTAAAGAGAAGAAAAGTCCATAGGACTCTAATCTAGCTAATATTTTGGGTATTACCTATGGTCTAGAGAAAGATGCTTTGAATTCTCAAATGAGTAGGCTCCAAACCAAATGGATTCCTCCTCAGACTAGATGGTTGAAATTGAACTTTGATAGGGATTCTAAAGGAAATCCTAGTCCAGCAAGAGCAGGTGGCATGGTAAGAAATAAAAAGAGAGATAATTATGGCTTTCAAATAAAATATTGGAATTTAGACAAACCATTGTGTGGAAGCAAGAGTATTTTTTCAATGATTGACTCTTCTTAGTTCTATTCAGGGAAGGAAGATTATCATTGAGGGTGATTCACTAAATATTATTAACACCCTCTTAGGCCATCAAAATGCAAGTTGTATTATTGACAACATGATGATAAAAATAGATAAAAGTTTGAAAGTCCTATATTCCTTTCATTGTAGTATGTTTTTAGGGAAGGAAATAAGGCAGTGGATGCTTTGGTCAACCTTGGAATTATTCAAAGTGAGCTAACCATTTGGAGGAATAAATTCTCATAGGACCTTATTTCAAATCATTCAAGATGAAAGCCCTCAACATAGTTATGAGTATCTCACTTTTTAGCTCTAAGTTGTTTGGGTGTAGCAAAACACTAGAGGTGATGGTCACTTGTTGGATTCTAGCTCTATCTCAAAATGCATCTAATTTTTTAGGTCATTTCAATGTTTGATTCTTGGATTAGGCAAAGTAGATCATTCTTAAATTGGGTATGGAAAAACATTTAAATTTAAATTAGTTAGGCATGAATGTTCAAAGAAGCATTCTGCTTAGTGTTGGTTATTTTTACTCTTGGACTTGGGTACTTCATATCAGATGGCTAGGGAGATGGCGTCCCTTTTACTTGTCATCCCCAAATTGATGACTCCTTACTAGGTGGTTATGGAAATTCTTGGTCCTCTTTGTGTGGTTGCTTTGCTATGAGTGCCATTGCTTTAATGGGATTTCTCTAGCCCAAATGGAGGTTCTTTTGGAGGTGGACTTAAGACCTATGTGGTGTATCATTTTTATTCTGAATTGGGCATTGACATGCATCTTTGGGTTGTATACCTCGTGGATCAATAATTATAGTTAAAATAACCCCTTATTCTTTTATTTTTCTCCATGATGAGTGATGATTCATATTCAACTATTTGTCTTTTTTTCTTTTAGCCTAAGCTAGAGAAAGTTCATGTGATGTTGATTTGGCATTCAATGAGACTCACAAGTTTCCCTTTGACATGTGTTATCCCTTGGCTAGATTTGAGCACCATTATGGTTTCTTTATCCTATGTTCTTCATCCTTACAATTCATTCCATGTCAATCTTCTCAAGGCTTTCTATTGGCAACAATTACTACTTGGATTTTTTTCCCTTTTAGTCTATATTTAGCATGGATTTTTTTTTGGTCTCCTCTGGTCTTGAGGCTAGACTTTAGAAGGAGCTAGAAGGCATATGGATGGTATTGGTAGATGTGATTTTAAGGGCCTTTTATTTAAGAAAACTTTGCACTTTTTAAAAAGTATTTCAAAGTTATTTAGAAATTTCCTTTTGCCAGTGAGAAGTGCCTTTTTGGTTGCATTTAAGCTGATATTGAAAGTTGGGTGGCACCAAAATTTTGAGGGTGTGAGAAGGAAGGTCATTATGGTGGAAGAGTGTATAGGTGTTGATCCTTCTTATCTTTCTCTAGAAAGGGATGTATTATAAATTCTTGAAAGAGGAAGAATTCTAATATTTCTAAAATAATTTAATTGTCATTGTAGACACCAAATTACAGCCACTAAACCTCCATCCTAACCATCCCACCACCCACTTGACTTCCATTCTACTCTCCCGCCAATTATTTGGCCCAATTACACCTTCCTGCCATTTCCTAGCCTAATTGGGATTATTTTAATAATATTTTATATTTTATATAATATTTTATTATATTTTAATATATTTATTATAAACAATATATAAATAAACTCAATTAACCTCAGCCGTCCGATCAGATTTAATCTCCACCCTCCATCTTCATTAATCCATGCCACATTCAAAAAGCAATCTCAACCTTAGGATTCAATTTAATTTCAACCGCACGATAAAAAAGTGTCAAGTCAAAACCCTAAGAGAACCCTAATTTGAATTATAAGTAAGAACATTTTTAAATGCTCAAACCTTGGAACCCTAGAACTTGGATATGAGATTTTGCATTCTGAAGGAATTATTGGTGAAGCCCTAGCATAGAATCCTGAAGATTTGAAGCCCTAGTCCACTGATAATACTTTTGTTGTTCCAACTACCATCCATTCATCCTCCCTCACCACCACAACCATCCTCCATTCGTCGCCTTTGTCGCCATCCCCTCGATCTACTTCTACAGATTCACCCTACCCTGTAGGCACTGTTTCGAGCTTGCAAAGCTCGTTGCAGAGCCTATCGAGCACTCTCTAGAGCCTGTCCTATTTGTAGGTGCACGCCAGAGCCTACCAAGCTCACTATAGAGCTTGCCATGCACTCTTTAGAGCCTGCCACATCACCAAGTGTAAACTAGAGCCTATGAAGCTCATGTCCTAGCCTGCCAACTGTGCGCCAGAGCCTACTACTATCCATAAACCTCAAATTTGATGTTGCTACATCAACAGATATGCAATGCCATCTACAATAACTGATCAATAACAAGGTAAATCTCATTTTTGTATATCCTATTTAGTAATTTTTTGATCTTGCATGCTCTCTGATTTTATTATTAAACTAGGGTTTTATTAATGTCTGAGGGCCTCATAGTATGGAGCCCTCACAGGTATTACTAACTCTCTTTGTTTTGTTTTGTGTATGTAGATCTACAAATTCCACACCTTATTTGATGGTTGTTGAAGCTGGAGTGGCCCAACCTTGGATATCCAAAGCCCACTCAACCTATTGGGATCAAGAACACACCCAAATCTGAAGACACTTCCATTGCTACTAGCTAGGGTTTTGAAGAACCCTAGCACCGCTGTAATATATATTGTATCAAATATTAGCATTGAAAATTGATTGTAATAAAAGTTTATCATCTCCCCCCATCTTATTGAATACATTCTTTTGTGCAATATTTTTGTCTCACTACATTATTTGATTTTTTGTTATTTTATTTCAAGTGTCATGTTCTTGCATTCACAAATATCGATCACGGTGGGACCCCATAAGGGTTTCACTATTTGATAAATCTACCTTGTTAATTTACTATTATTGATTTTTGTTGATTGTTTTTTAGAAAACATAAAAGTCATCGTGTTCGTCGCTAGGGTTTCTGAAGCATTATGTAGTAGTTCCAGAAATCGCGCAGGCACTCTTCCATGTTACGCAAGTGTCCTTCTGCATTACGTAGATGTTATTCTACATTATGAATGCACTCTCCTGTGCCTACACAGGAACCCGACTATGCCTGGAATTAATTTGAAGCAGAGCTAAGGCTTCCAAGCGAGTTTTGTAACCCTAGTTGGTCATTTAACAATTTACGTATTCTATTTTCTACTATTGTTTTTTGTTGTTTCTAGGTTTAACATTAAGTAATCTGAGAAAGAATTTGTACCAAATCATATCTAGGGTTTATGTGTGTTTCAATATTTCAAATTCATTTCTTGTCCTAAAATTTGTAGATCCAGGTGATTGTTTACATTTTTGAGTGCCTGTGAAGTAGGAAAGCATCCTAGATTTTGCATTTTAGGGTTAAATATTGCTTAAATTTTGCATATCTAAATAGGAACAACATTTGGACACTTAAAGTAATCCTGCCCTAGGTTGGCCCCTTTGGTAGAGATGTGGAAGAACCCTCCAATGCTCTTTTGATATCTTTGGATATCATTTGTAGGCAGGTATTTTAAGGGTGTACTCTGTGCTCTTTAGATGAAATTTATGTATTTGTGTTGGATTTTGATTTAGATTAGTGAAATTAGTCATCTTTAACATTGTTTGCACACCATAAAGAACAAGAAACATAAAATTAACATCACACACTACATGCTCCACTTTTTAACAGTAGTAGTTGGATTTCATCACCAACTATTGCTTGAGGTTTGGTGACGGTGGTATTCATCTCCATCCATCAATTCTCTGCCGCTAGACACAATAGGACTACCCCCGAGAAAACTTGTTGGAGGTCATTACCAACAAGAATCTCGTTGCCTTGGCCAACCATAACTTTTACCTTTGTTTTTCATTAAACAAGATTAAGTTACATCAAAACACACAAACTCACAATTTTAAAAGGAACTTCACATTAAGGGAAGAAAATAATTAATGAACCTGAAGTAAGCCACACAAGGTGAAACTTAGGATTGGTTGTTTTATTTGCTTTAGATTTTGAAAAAAAAGTTGTTAATTTGTGTGGTTTAGATACGCTTTGAATATTTGGTTTTACTACTTTATGGTGCTAACACGATAAAAAAAGAAAATGATAAACCAAAGTAGTTTAATGGAAAACAATTCTCATGAGCCCGCTACTTCGATAGCCCCATCCAATATAGTTTAGACCACTTTGTCTAGATCATCCCATCCACCCCACTCTCAAGAGGAGTCCCATTCACTTGATGTGGAGATAGCCACCACCTACATAGACATGGATAGAGTTTAGGCCATTTACAAGGCCTCTAACTATGTCCTAGAGCCCCTTAGCCCAGATGGTTTTGAAGAAGCTAAATTGGCTACCACCTAAATTGCCCAAGGATATCCTAATTCGAGATATGAATATGGTATGACTTCCTCCACAAGCCAACCATCCCAAAGCCCAAGTTTTCAAAACACTTATTTCACATCCACCTATACCAACCCCTTGTATGAGGAGCATGTCAATGCTACCTCACAAGTCCCTAATATTCAATTTGCAACATCAAATGCAACTTGCACCATACCCATGTCCTCTCATCCATCATCATCCACACCTCCATCATCTCACTTAGCCAATATCACCATGTCATCCATTCCTCCATCATCTCACTTAGCCAACATGACCATGTCTAATCATCCATCATCATCAACCCAATCATCATATCATCCAAGCTCAACCCCATAATTTGACACATGGTAAAATCAAGAACTTACGGATACATTAGGGCTCATTAATAGATTACTTTCACAATGAACAAAAGGAAAGCAACCAGTTAAAACAAACCCTATGATCCAAGGAGTTCCAAATCAACCTCCACTCATCAATCAAAATTCGGTATGGTCACTCAATATTCCATAGTGACCACCTCTAATCCACCACCACTCCACACATCCACCATACCAATCAACATTGCCACCAATCAACAATCCAATCCATTCCTCCATCATCATCATAAATCATACCCATCCTTCAACCATCCATCTTCTCCGCATACCCAACCCAATTTATTCCACAACACCATGTTGGTCACACCCCAACATCCATCATCTAGCCCATCAACCAACCACCACCTAATCTAGGGTCCTCACATTCCAGCAGAAGACCTTAGACTTTAGGCAATGCAAAAGCAAATCGATCAGTTGATGCAAAATTCATCAGGAACAATGAGCTAAAAACTCACATTAAGCCAACTGATCCATCAACCAATCCATCCATTAGTACCATCACCGCCATATCCGATAGATTTTACGGTACCAAAATTTGACAAGTTTAGGGGAACTGAGGATCCCAAGGAACATGTGAGCTCATTTGTCCACGTATGTTTTTGGATTAGCGATGATAACGCTCTCATGATCCAAACATTTCCTCAAAAACTAGGGGGAGATGCCATGGAATGGTACAATCAATTGCCTACACATAGTATATACACTTTTGATAAATTAATAGATCTATTCTTGGAACGCTTCGTCCTAAATATTAAAAAGGTGTCCTTATCAGATATCTACTATTTGAAACATTGGGATGAGGAACCTATCTATGACTTTGGAAACCGTTGAAGGGCAATCATAATGAAGTTGCCATTCTCCCTACCAATGGAAGAAATTATAAAACTTTTTACCTAGAGTTGCTTAAAACCCATATTATGGATGCTACAGCTAAACACTTATAGAACATTCAAAGAAGCTTTAGCTCAAGTTAGTGTCATTGAGGAGATAAAAATCTAAGAGGGTGTCATTAAGCCTAAAAATAAATAATGGCAAAATAGGGGCCAATACCAAAATAATCAATCTAGCCAAAACAAATCCACATAAGCCTCAACGGCTAACACAACAAACCAAGTAAATCAAGTGGTGATGAGCCAGCTCATAGTGGCTCAAAAATCAATGCAATAATAAATCTCCTATCATGCAGTCCCATTAGTAACCCAATCACCAACGGTACAAAATATAGCGCCAACTATGGAACAACCTATCCACCACCAATTCAATCACCCACAAAGACAATACACTTTGTTAAACGAGTCATATTCATCCCTGTTTTGAAGGTTGTATGAAACCAACAAATTAGAATTGCTAGAAATTAGGCCCGAATGATCCCACAAAATGGCCTAAGGGTTATAGAGAGCACTTTTTTTGCCCATACCATAGACAAAATGGGCATGATATCAATTCCTACCACATGTTCAAAAACATAGTGCAAGACCTTATAGACTTAGGGGCCATTAACATGGATAACCCCTTAGCTCCACAAAATCAAAATTTGGGTATATATCAGACGCCTCTACCTAACCATGGGGAGGTCCACTATAATGTAGGGGGTAACAATCAACAAGCACCCCTTAACCAAGTAAATCATGTCCAACAATATCAAAACTTTGTAGGAGCGATCCATGTGGTCACTAGAGGGCAAAGGCAAAATCAAAAAAATGTTCAACAACCTTCAAATCCACCTCCCATCCAAACATCGACAAATCCATCTTCGCCAATCAATCTATCCTATTCATCCAATCCACCTATCCTTCATCAAACAAAAGCTTAGAAGAATGCATCCTACCATAGCACTCATAGTCAAAGAGGAAATACAAAAATTACTAGATGTTCACTTTATCGTCCCTATTGACTATCCTGAGTGGCTTTCAAATATGGTACCCGTTCGCAAGCCCAATGGGGGGATACGCGTTTGCAATGACTTTTGAGATCTAAATAAAGCATGTCCTAAGGATGACTTCCCTCTACCAAATATTGATACTCTTGTCGACACCTGCACAGGCCACGAAATGCTCTCCTTCATGGACGGTTTCTCAGGATACAACCAAATTCAAATAAATCTTGATGACCAACATAAAACAACATTCACAACACCATGGGGAACATTTTGTTTCAGGGTTATGCCCTTTGGCCTCAAAAATGTAGGAGCTACTTATCAAAGAGCCATGACTTACATCTTTCATGATTACATGCATAAAATCATTGAAGATTATGTAGATGATCTCTTGGCTAAATCTAAAACCCGACAAGAACATATTGATGTCTTGGAAAATATTTTTGATCGACTCGTTAGAATACAAGGTGAGGTTAAATCCCAAAAAGTGTGTCTTTGGTGTTACCTCTGGTAAAATTTTAGGATTCATTGTCTCCAAAAGAGGCATTGAAGTGGACCCAAATAAGGTTAAGGCCATCATGGAAATGCCACCCCCAACTAACATCAAGGAATTGCGTAGCTTGCAAGGTAAAATTCAAGCAATCAAACACTTCATTGCACAACTTTATGATAAATGCAGGCCATTTAACCACTTGCTACAAAAGGGGGTAGCATTTGTATGGACAGATGAATGTCAAAGAGCATTTGATGACGTCAAGCGCTATCTAAATTCACCACCAGTCTTAACTCCTCCTAGGATGGGGGTCCCTTTCCATCTATATGTCTCAGCCACATAAGCTGCTTTAGGGACGATGCTTGCACAAAAAAATGAACAAAATCAAGAGCAAGCAATCTATTACATTAGTCGAACATTGGTAAGTTATGAAACAAGATATGCTTATGTAGAAAATTTATGCTTAGTGGTGGTTTTAGCCACTAAGAAACTTTGACATTATATGCTAAGCCAAACAACCTATGTCATAGCTAGAGAAAATCCTCTATGTTACATGATGTCTCGCACTTATAACAATACCCATACCACTAAATGGATAATGTTGCTTACAGAATTTGATCTCAAATTCATTAGCCAAAAATCCATTAAAGGTCAGGTCATCGCCGATCACCTTGTGGAAGCTCCACTACCTAGTGATCATCCTTTGATTATTGAGCTCCCAGATGATTCGGTATTTTCAGTCACTAAAGAAGGAGAAGATATCATTCCCGAGAAAGATGTCGATATTACATTATTCTTTGATGGATCTAAGTGCGAGAAAGGTCAAGGTGTGGGAGTCATATTTCACACACCACAAGGGATTCCCATCCCTTTATCATTCAAGTTAGACTTCTCATGCACAAACAACACAACAGAGTACGAAGCCTTAATCTTAGGTCTTCAATCAGCTATAACTATGGGTATTAAACGTATCCAGATATTTGGGGATTCTCAACTTGTCGTAAAATAGGTAACAGGAGAATACCAATGCAAAGAACCTACCATTAAGCTTTATCATGAAATAGCAATGAAATTGCTCTCAACATTCGAATGGTATGAAATCAATAACTTACCTCGTTCGACTAACAGATTTGTAGATGCAATGGCCTCTCTTGGATCCTTGATTCCAAAGAATGACTTAGGAGAGGTACATCCCCTAATAATCTCAACAATCTCTAAAGCAGTCGTGGATCGTGCTAAGCCAAAGGATGGAAAAGATGTTTGCTTCATCCACGCGAAATCATGTGAGTCTTGGTCAAATCCCATAGTCACCTTTTTAAAATTTGGAACACTCCCATCGGACATGTCTCGGTCTGCCAAACATGCCTTCAAGCAAAGGGTAGCCCATTTCGTTCTCTTGGGTGACGTGTTGTATAAACACGGTTACGATGGAATCCTACTTTGATGCCTCGAACCTGAGGAGGCCCAAAGGGCCATAGAGGAAGCCCATGATGGTACTTGTGGTGGTCATTTTAGTGGAATGGCCATTGCAAAGCGTCTATTATGCATGGGTTATTATTGGCCCACCATGGAACATGACTGTTGCACATATGTCAAAAATTGCAAACAATGTCAATCACATGCCAATTTAACGCATGTACCATCACAAGCTTTACAACCTATATAGAGTCTCTGGCCCTTTTCACAATGGGACCTCGACCTAATTGGCAAAATTTTGCCCTCCTCTTCAGGACAACATACTTTCATCATAACCACCACAGAATACTTCACAAAGTGGGTTGAGGCAATTCCTCTAACTAGTACGACAAGACCTCGAATTGTGGACTTCATACTCCATCATATCGTTTGTCACTTTGGTATCCCCTCTAAAATCATTTCGGATAATGGTAAGTCTTTCAAGAACAAGGATGTTCGAGCACTTTGCGAGAAATATAATATCCAACACAGTTTCTCAACTCCTTATTACCCACAAGCAAATGGACAAGTTGAAGCTACCAATAAGACCTTAATTGCCATTCTTAAGAAACTCATCAAAGAAAATCATAAATATTGGCATACACAAATCCCTTTGGCACTTTGGGCTTATCGAACAAGCATCCGAATGCCAACGGGAGCAACACCATTTTCTCTGGTCTATGGAGCAGAAGCTATTATGCCTCTAGAGCTCGAGATTCCCTCCTTACGAATTTCCTTGCAAGAATTCCTAGATGATGATACAGCTAGACAAGCACGACTTGACCAACTCACACTCCTAGATGAAAGGCGTGTCAACGCATTAGAACATTTACGAGTTTATCAAGACCGCCTCAAGCATGCTTACAATGCTAAAGTCCATCTTAGGGAATTTCAAGTAGGGGATCTCATCCTCAAAGAGAACCAACAAAACACCAATGCGTTGCCACACCTTCATGATAAATTTGTGGCAAATTGGTTAGGTCCATATGTAATCACTCAAAAAGTGGGTAATGGTACTTATAGGCTTGCCGATTTAGAGGGAATAGAGGATCCTGAACCACTTAATGTTCTTCATTTAAAGGCATTTCATTGTTAAAAGTGACACACTATATGTATATATACATGGCAAAAAAAAACACAAATTGCATGCTTTTACATAGGCATTTTTCACATTGCATACATTTCATTTGCATTTAGGCATTTAACTTGCATCGTAATTCTAATCCATACATACATATTCCACTTTCCATTTGCATATTAACCTTCATTGCACTAGGCATATACATTTGCATTCATCCCATCCCATGTTCAATGATCTGGCATAGTAATGATGATATGGCCATAAACAAAAAGTCAAGTTATAGAAATTGGGGGTACCTAATTTGATACAATCATGCACCTTTCACAAACCTCATAAGCCAACAATACCACATGTCAAAATCACAAAGCCTAGATTTTCAGTCACTCAGCCATTACTAGTGTAGCAAGCAACCTCCAAGCGGATGTCCAATTTTCTTTAGGACCAACAACACACTTTACACACTAAGAAAGTCTTGAGCATTATCAATTGATTCCAAACACAATCTTGAACCAATCACATTCTATCACATCTTAAAAACATTATGAGTCAAGGAGGGTTAGTTCCATACTTGGATAGTACCTTGAAGTGAAAAGGGATAATCCTCGCTTGTCCCATCATGCAACATAGTCCAAAGCAAAAATAGTGGTTTTCACCACTACCTCAATTACTCTTCAAACATAAGCATAAAAACATAGAGTAGTAAGGATAGGGTCAAAATTCTCATCACACTTTGGTTGAGAATCCGATTCCCCAAAGCTCTATACAAAATTAACAAATAAAATCCCAAACACCCTTGATCCCTCAAGTCGTAAGGATTCGTACTTCACGTCCCTAGCATGGATGGGTAGTCATCCCCAAGGCCTAAAATATCAAATCCCATTGGACTATGGAGTGAATCTTCACCGGGGCTATAGACGCCTGGTTGGAAGTGGAGTAAGCTCATGCGGGGCGACATGTCTCCTTGGCAAACAGGAAGACCTCTGACCGCACATAAGGACAGGCTAGCTTCAGGTCATCTCCATAACAGGTCATGCCCAATTTACTCATAGTGGGTCAATGAACTTCACATGCACACACACTGGTTCTTGATTAGATAGGGTCATTGTCACACTCAAGATTTGGTAATTGAACCTCACTTGCACACACATTGGTCCTAAAGAAAGTTAGACAACCCAAGTGAGTTTGGTTGATAATACTAGTATGTTTGAGTTCTTGAAAATGTTGTAGTACTCATTCCATATCAACATCCATATCTTCTTCCATATCAACATCCATATCTTCTGTCATGCCAACACCCATGTCTTCATAGTGAGTCAAGTTGCATAGCACCACCAAATTTGGTACTCTCGATTGTCAAAACAATGGACAGCAAAAGTGGCCAATAACATTTTTGAACTATAAAAGATCATTTGAACAACATGCATTTCTCTCATATAGATCACAATCAATTACTTGCATTAATCATACATAACACATCATCATTAGATTACATATACATTACATTCTTCGTACATTTACTTGCATTAATCATCCATAACTCATAATCATTAATAACACATCATTAGATTGCATCATCCATATACACCTTAGGCACAACACATAGTTAGCTTGCATACATCATTCAAATAAATCTTAGGCATACACATCATGGTTAACTTGCATTCATCATCACAAACATTAAATAAAGCATTGCATAACACATAAAAACATCCACACAAAAAGATAACACACATATCTAAAAAAAAGGCCATGTATATATATATATAAAGTGTCCAATGTACAATCAGATGCCAAGAAGGCTACAAAAGGGAGCACCAAGGCTCACATGTACAAAAGAGTGCATCTAAGCACTACATCAACTATCCATGAGAAGACCCCTGAGACCTAGTAGGAGCCCTCGGCCTAGTACTCTGCCTCGACTTCGTGTGCCTCGATGACTCAACCATAGATGATGAAGGAGGATCTAGAAAAGTGATGTGATGCTGCATACACACATCCTCCAAGGAATGTGCATATGCCTCACTAGCATGAAGTCATCGTAGGTCCTTCTGATGTCGCCGCTCCTTCACCAAAATCTCTTCCTGGAGCCTCGTCACTGTCTCCTGATCCCCAGCTACAGCCGCTACCTGCTCTACCTCTAGCCGAGCTATAGTTGCCCTGGCCTCCCTCTGAGACTCTAGCATAGTCTCTCGCTCCTCCCATAGCAGCTCCAACTCTACCCATAGCCTAGCCACCTCGGAGATCTCACCCATCTCCTCATCATCCTCCCTCTCCCCCTCTACCAAGTCCACCTCCTAGAGCCTACTGGGCTGCTCCCCTCGACTGCCTCTGACCCATCGACCACTGAGGCCTCATCCTCTTTAGAGTCGACCTCAACCCCATAGCTGCCGCATCCACACCAACAACCTTTGGCACCCATACTGGTTGGGCACCAAACCACTCCACATACTCTGGAGTCACCTCGACATCATCCACGTCGGGTACCTCCAGCTGCTCGTCATCCTCCAGCTGCACACGCCATGGCTTGGGGTAGGGAAGTGTCCCCTCATCCCTCTAATGCGATATAGCATCGGCTCATCCGAAACACCCTGAGGCAAACCAAACTACCTCAACACCCATGAGTACTAAAAGTACTCCACCTCCTCATCCCTCCGTCCAATCAACCATCGAGCCTGCCTCACCCGACGCAGCTGCCTCCTATCTCCATCCCATCTGGCTCCTTGCCATGGCCTCCACATCACATCTTCCCGAGTCACGCCCGACCACATGTCCCGGTACCACTACCCAATGTGTACCTCTCGACTAGGCTGAACCTCCTCAGCCACCGCCCATCACCTCGCATAAGGCTCACCCATCCACCATGACTCACATGGCAACCCCTCGGGCCGAGCTACCACAAAATGCTCCCAAGCCCAACACTGTAGGAGGAAGCTGCACCCAATCCCCTTCCTCTCCCTCCGCACCACCTCATATAGCTCCTGGTATAACTATGCCAATAAGGCCGATGCCCACGCATACTCCTGAGGATCTGTCAATAGATCGCTCACCAAACCCAATAGGTTCCAAGGGAACCTACAACCAGTGCTATTTGGTAGCACTATGTTCGCTAACATGAACATGATCAAAGTGGGGAGCGCATCTAACTCCTTCGCCTTATACATGCTCAGGTAGCATATCCCTCCATCCCCCATCCGGGCCTCCCGCCATCGATCCCCAAACATTTTCTCCATCTTCGCCTTCTTATCCCTCCCAACCACCACCTTCTCTCCTTCTACTGGCACCTTGAGAATGTGATACACATCCTCAAGAGTGACAGTAGCCTCCCCAGTCGATAGTTGGAATGTCCCTCTATCCGGGTCCCACCTCTCTATCAAAGCAGAAAGGTACCCCTCATTAGCCCTCACCACATCCAGTCTCGCCACTCCCTCTAAGCCCACTCTACCCAACAACCTCCAATATTCCTCCGACAACTTCTTCCTCATCCCTAGAATGAGAGGAGAGAAGCGATGTCGAGGCTCAATATCCCTCAGCTGCAACAAACAAAAACACTTTGTTAGTTTTAAAAAATTCAAAAAAAAGAAAGCAACAAAATAAAAACAAATTTTTGCACAAAGGAAACAAATGGTCTTACCGGGACAAATGGCGCCTCTACTCCACCAGCAGCACCAAGCCCTTCCACCACCATCGCTTCTGCACACACACCCACTAGCCTCACTTAGCTCACCAAATCACTCCACCCCTCAGACGTAGCTTCTCGAAGTCAACAACGCACGAATGAGCCTAAAAGTTTACTCATAAAGCTTTTTATAGCTTTCACTAGCGCATTCAAGCGTAGACCCATGCCTAAAAATTGTGGGCACTGTTGTGCATCTACAAGCGCACGTAGGCACACGCGGGCACTTGCAGAACATGCCAGGTGCAGGCACGTGCCTGGAAACAAAGGAGTAAGAAGACAAAAGCCCTCAAAATGGTAGCTCCACTCATCCAATATGCACCAAATTTCATCCACACATCATACACACCATAAATGTTGATTTTGTGAGATCACAAATAGTTTTGCATGCGTATTTTTTGAGAACCAACCAAATTCATCAAAATCATGTATCACATTACAAAATGCATCCAACAAAGTCCAATTTTCACAAAATCAACATTCCACAATTCTTCATCATCTACTGCATCATCCCACCCGATTTTATGTATAGTGGAGTTGATTTGACTGCTCATTCACTCATTTCTAACATAATCAATCAACTCCATAATCAAAAAAATCATCATTGCATAAATCCATCAGGCATTCTTCCACAATCATCGTGCATATATCATTCATCATTTTTATCTTGTCCAGTTCATTCAAGTGAACCTCGTATCTAGTATGTTATTCTATAAACTTGGCAATTGCAGTGATAATAATCCATGCAATTTGGTAAGATGAATAATCTACAATAAGGACACTTGATCATGATCATAATCAATTATCTCATCATCAGAAATCACAATCACATTTGGCACCTCACATTTTGAATGCAACCTTGCCAAGAACAATTTGCTCGCAATCAATCATTGATGTCCTTGTCTGTGGGGCAAGAAAACACAGATAACCTACAATCACAAACACTCATTCACTTGACAACAATCATAATACAGGACACCGATAAGTTTGATTGGTTCCATCATGGAATTGGCGAAGAAATTTCCATAGTCAATACCCAACCCCTGCATTGACTTAGTCAGCCTGCATCTTCATACCTTGCATACTCAATGATGCCATTGCGGCAACTTGTCCAACATGCATCAAATCATCCCAAATTTTGGGGCAACCACATTACATTATGCTTTCCCATGATGGGATACATCTCACATGATCATAACATCTACACTGGACAAATACCCCTATCAACCATTGGGGCAAAAATGGTATCACATTTTTCATCATTCATATCATCTACAATCGCATGGTATTATATACCAACCCCCTTCCCACCATTGGGGCAAAAAATGGTATCACATTTTACATCATTCATATCATCCACAATCATTTGCATCTCACATCTTTCATTCATCAATTGCACAAATTCATTACATCATTCATTTTTCAATTGGCTTGTGAGATACATTCGTAACTCATTCACCAATTGAGGGGGTAAGCTACACAAATTCCAAAAATTCTTTAGTCTTCAACTTCAGTGCGCAAATCCAATGACAGAGAGAAGCTGCTTCTGTGCCCATAGCCCAAGCAGGTGTCTCGTGTTTTTGCACCATATTGTGTTTCACGCAACATGGTACAAAAAGGGGCATCTATAGACACCAAATTACAGCCACTAAACCTCCATCCTAACCATCCCACCACCCACTTGTCTTCCATTCTACTCTCCCACCAATTATTTGGCCCAATTCCACCTTCCCGCCATTTCCTAGCCTAATTGGGATTATTTTAATAATATTTTATATTTTATATAATATTTTATTATATTTTAATATATTTATTATAAAATATATATAAATAAACTCAATTAACCTCAGTCGTTCGATCAGATTTAATCTCCACCCTCCATCTTCATTAATCCATGCCACATTCAAAAAGCAATCTCAACCTTAGGATTCAATTTAATTTCAACCGCACGATTAAAAAGTGTCAAGTCAAAACCCTAAGAGAACCCTAAGTTGAATTATAAGTAAGAGCATTTGTAAATGCTCAAACCCTAGAACCCTGGAACTTGGAGATGAGATTTTGCATTCGAAAGGAATTATTGGTGAAGCCCTAGCATAGAATCCTAAAGATCTGAAGCCCTAGTCCATCGATAATACTTTTGCTGTTCCAGCTACCATCCATTCATCCTCCCTCACCGCCATAGCCATCCTCCATCCACCGCCTTCATCGCCATCCCTTCGATCTGCTTCTGCAGATTCACCCTACCCTGCAGGCGTTGTTTCGAGCTTGCAAAGCTCGCTGTAGAGCCTATCGAGCACTCTCCAGAGCCTGCCCTGTCTGCAGGTGCATGCCAGAGCCTGCCAAGTGCTCTTTAGAGCTTGCCACATCACTAGGTGCAAACCAGAGCCTACGAAGCTCATGTCCGAGCCTGCCAAGTGTGCACCAGAGCCTACCGCCATCCACAAACCTCAAATCTGAAGTTGTTGCATCAACATATCTATGACGTCATCTACAATAACTGATCAATAGCAAGGTAAATCTCATTTTTGTATATCCTATTTAGTAATTTGTTGATCTTGCATGCTCTCTGATTTTATTATTAAACTAGGGTTTTATTAATGTCTGAGGGCCTCACACTGTGGAGCCCTCACAGGTATTACTAACTCTCTTTGTTTTGTTTTGTGTATGCAGATCTATGAATTCCACACCTTATTTGATGGTTGTTGAAGTTGGAGTGGCCCAACCTTGGATATCCAAAGCCCACTCAACCTGTTGGGATCAAGAACACACCCGAATCTGAAGACACTTCCATTGCTACTAGCTAGGGTTTCGGAGAACCCTAGCACCACTGTAATATATATTGTATCAAATATTGGCATTGAACATTGATTGTAATAAAAGGAGTTTATCGACTGCCTCCATATTATGTTGAGCAAGGTGCAGCAACAGTATCGTCATTGTTGTCAACACAGTCAGTTAGATCTGTTGATGCAGTGGACGGGAAGTTCAAAAGCTATTCGGATGTAGAAGACAAGAGTTCAAAGGTTATTCGAGTATGTACAGTGATTTTCCAAGAAGACCGAAGTGGCCCATATGCAAAAGATCAAAGAAAAAGACAAGTAAGAAAAGTGTCACGATATCGCGACATATACAGTAGGCAAGAAAAATTGTCATGATTTTGCGACATATTGGAAGAGAGAAAAAGTAGGATAAACTATCACGATTTTGTGACATGTTGGAAGAGAGAGAAAAAGTAAGAAAAACTCGTGATTTCATGACATGTTGGAAGAGAAAAAGCAGGAAAAACTATCACAATTTTGCGACATGTTGGAAGAGAAAAAGGCAAGTGGAAAAACTATTGTGATTTCGAGACATGTTGGAAGAGAAAAAGGCAAGTGGAAAAACTGTCACGATTTCATGACATGTTGGAAGAGAAAAAGGCAAGTGGAAAAACTGTCGCTATTTCACGACATGTTGGAAGAAAAAGAGAAAGCAGGAAGAAGTGTCGCGATTTCACGACAAGTTCAAAGAAAGAGAACAAGTAAGAAAAGTGTCGCGATTTCATGACATGTCGCATTTTCGTGACTAAAATAGGAGAGAGAAAGTAAGTTTGAAAAGTGTCATGATTTCGTGACATGTCGCATTTTTGCAACTAAAATAGGAGAGAGAAAGTAAGTTTGAAAAGTGTCGCGATATCGCGACATGTCGCATTTTCACGATAAAAGAAAGAGAGGAAGCATACGGAAGCAGAACTGTCATGATTTCATGACAAAAGCAGAAAACAAGACTTCGAAAGTAGAAGTGTCATGATTTCATGACAAAAGCAAAGAAGTACGAAAGCAGAAGTGTCATGATTTCATGACAAAAGCAGAAAAGAAGACTTCGAAGACAGAAGTGTCATGATTTAGCGACAAAAGCAAAGAAGTAAAGTATGGAAGCAAAAGTGTCATGATTTCACGACAAAAGCAAAAAAGAAGACTTCGAAGGCAGAAGTGTCGTGATTTCACGATAAAAGCAAAGAAGTAAAGTACGAAAGCAGAAGTGTCATGATTTCATGACAAAAGCAGAGAAGAAGACTTCAAAGATAGAAGTGTCACGATTTCGTGACAAAAGCAAAGTCGAAGTCTATGGAAGCAGAAAAGAAGACTTCAAAGACAAAAGTGTCATGATTTAGCAACAAAAGCAAAGAAGTAAAGTATGGAAGCAGAAGTGTCATGATTTCATGAAAAAAGCAAAAAAGAAGACTTTGAAGGCAGAAGTGTCATGATTTCACGATAAAAGCAAAGAAGTAAAGTACGAAAGCATAAGTGTCATGATTTCATGACAAAAGCAGAGAAGAAGACTTCAAAGATAGAAGTGTCACGATTTCGTGACAAAAGCAAAGTCGAAGTCTATGGAAGCAGAAGTGTCATGATATCGTGACAAAAGAATAAAGAAAGCATATGGAGGCGAGAGTGTCATGATATCGTGACATGTATTTTTGTGGGCCAAAGCTAAGAGAAAGAGCAAGGAGAAAAAGTGTCATGATATCGCGACATGTAGCATTTTCGCTATCCAAAGCAAGGAGAAAGAGAGAGAAAGAAAAAGTGTCATGATATCACGACATGTTGTATTTTCGTGGTTAAGTTGAAGCCAACAAAGATCGATGACAACCGACTAAAATTAGGGTTTACAATTGTTATGAAAGCCGACTAATATTAGGGTTTACAGCCGACTAAAGATTAGGGTTTTCATCATGAAAATGTTGTTATAAAAGGAGGGATTTTTGGAGAATTTAAAGATGTTGAGGTGTTAGAAGTTCGGTCGTAGTGCACAGAGAGCAAGTCATGTTGAATCATGCTAAGTGCAAAATTTGTAAAGAGAGTAGAGTGCATGAAAGGGAGAAGATGATCGTGAAGGTCGAATGTAATGAAGTAGAGTGTACGAAGTAATTGCACAGAGAATGCAAAGGTGAAGAAGACCAGTTAGGGTCTTGCAAAAGCAAATGTATCTTACTATTAAATCTATAGATTCAAATTGAAGTCCAGGTTGGTTCTTGGCATTAGGGGTTGGTGCTCCTTCCAGTTGGTGCTGGTAAATCAGGAGTTGGTGCTCCTTTCTATTGGTACAGATAAATTAGGGGTTGGTGCTCCTTCTAGTGTGTGCTAGTAAATTGATTGTAAAGTTGGTGCTTTACAAAGGCTGGATTTGGATGGTAGTCCAAGTAGTCAATTTTTGAGGAGTAGCCACATTGGTGAACCTCGTTAAATCCTATGTTGTGTGATGTTTTTTTGTTATACTTGTTGTATCTAGTAATAAGTGTTAATTGCTACAGTATTAAGAACTATAAAGTTAAGTTTAAAGAGCTACACTGATTCACCCCCCCTCTCAGTGTCATTGTGAGACTAACAATTGGTATCAGAGCTAAGTTCCTGTACAAGATTAACCGACTAGGGTGATCTTGGAAGTAACATAATGGTAGGTGGTGAAGGCTTCTCATCAAACAAAGCACCATTGTTTGACGGATCTAATTACACATTCTAGAGAATTAGGATGCAAAAATATCTCTGTGCTTTGGGATACGACATCTGGGATTTAGTAGTTAGTGGATACACAATACCCATCACTCCTCCAAAAGAGGCTGACAAAAAAAATTGTTTGAAAATAACTCAAAAGCAAAGAATGCTCTCATGTGTGGATTAGCAGATAGTGAACTAGTAAAGATCATGAGATGTACAACGACAAAAGAGATATGGGACAAACTGAGGAGTATTCATGAAGGATACGATAATATCAAGGAGGCCAAGTTACAGACACATCGAGCTCAGTTTGAATAATTAAAGATGAATGACGATGAAAACATTGAGGCATATATGTTGAGAGTTAATGGAATCATTAATGCGATCAGAGGACTCGACGAGGATATCGAAGACTCTATCGTCATGAAAAAGGTATTAAGATCTCTTCCTCAAAGGTTTGATTCTAAAGTCTCAGCGATAGAAAAAGCTAAAAATATAAATTATTTTAGTATAGATGAGATGTATGGTTCCTTGAATGCATATGAGATGAGGATAGGAAAATCTAAACCCGCAGACAGAGAAGCAGATTTTAAATCCCTTAAAGATAAAAATGCAAAACAAAAGTCCAAGGAAGAAGAGACATCAGATGAAATGGAAGCAAACTTTGTTAGAAAACTAAAAAAGGGGAAAAGAAAAATATAGAGGAAAGCTACTGATGAGGCCTGGAAATGCCTCAATCATAACATGTTTTGAACACTAAAAATGCCTATAAACTCTTATGTTTTATCTGATATGTTAGTTAAGTTGATTCAATATGCTATATATTAACCATTTTGCATGATCAATGTATTTGGAATATTATATGCTGATTTTACAACTTTTTGCATAGTTTTGTGTTTTTTTTGCTATGACTTGCTAAAATGGGATATGCTTAGAATAATAGTTACTAATCATGTTTTGATTTGTCTCAAAGCATTTATTTCACCTAAATTTGGCAATAGTGCAAGCAAACTATTGTTGTGCAGCAAAAACTGGTCTTTCCCATGTAAATTCTAGCCAACTGTCCATAAATAGCAAGGCATGGAATTCACATGTGGAAAGATATGAAGACCATTGGAATTTAATCTTAGGAGATAACCCAACTGAGAGATACAGAAGAAATCACTTGAAAAGCACACATTTTTTCATTCCAAAGTATCTTCGAAATGAACAGATATCTTCGAAATGAGAGAACACAACGCCTTCAGAATGAGTGGTTCTTCAAAATGAAGAATGTATTATCTTTGGAATGAGCAGATCTTTAGAATGAAGAATGCATTATCTTCGAAATGAGTAGATCTTCGGAATGAAGGATTGCAGTATCTTCAGAATGAGAAGTGCAGTATCTTCGAAATGAGCGATCTTCGAAATGAGAATTGCATTGTCTTCAAAATGAAGCCACTTATCTTTGAAATGAAAACAGAATGTGCTTTTTGACTTGTTGACCAATTTTTGAAGCCAAAAAAAGGGAAATAAAGGTTGGAAAAGGTAAAGGAAAATATCTTCCATCTGTCTTTACCGTCATTGCCGACCAAAGCCATCATTAAAGGAAAGGTCAAGTTTTAATCTTCTTCTAGGATAAAACTAGAATTTGTTGCAGCATTGTAGGTTTAGATCTTTTGAGATATTCTTTGTTTGTAATTAGATCATAGGACATCTATAAATATTTCTCCCATTCAAGTTGAGCCAGGTAGTAGTAGTAGCAACAGGAAGTAGAAAGTAAGGAATCTAGGAAGAAGCAAAAAATAGGTAGAATTTGACTGTTACAGTCCTGTAATAGGTTTTCAACAGAATTATTGTAATCATGTTCTTTAATCAATAAAGTGCACCAGTTCTATTTCATTTTGCTTGTAAATGTGTGTGATTAAGATCTAGAGAGAGAGAGAGACTCATACCTTCTTCTGGACAAGGAGGATGGCCACTTCCAAACCTAGGAGGACTAACAGCAGGTTTTATTCTGATTTTGCTGCATTAGAATGAGTTGTAGAACTTGTTATTTCAATTTATTGTAAACAACTAATAATATTTGTAGTCTTAGTTTATTTATGCTCAGATTAATCTTATGCTTAATGTTTTAACTGTAATATTTACTTTCAGCAAAGCTTCCACTTTATTTCAGACTATTATTTCCAAAATTTGCTATTTTTTTGTAATTTCATGCATTTTATGTTTTGCTATCAACTCCTGCATAGAAGATTGACAACCTTCTATTACAGAGCCTTGACAGTTTTCATTTCCATGTTAGAATTAGACTTTCATTGCCACAAAAGTAATTAGATTTCCTTTCTGCAATTAGGATCAGACTTTCAATTTTGTAACTATTATTTTTGCAACATAATTAGGTCTCATTCTGCAATTGTAATTAGGACTTCATTTCTATAGTTAATGATTAGTTTTCAATTCTGCAACTTAGATTAAGGTTTAATTTATGCAATTTAGAAATAGAAATGTCCTAAAACCCCCCACAAAACCAGTTCCACCAATAAGACCTGTTGCTCTAGATTGACCTAAGTTATAGTTGTTTCACTTCTTCCGTAGATAGCCTTGTACACTACCCTGAATTGACAAATTCATTGAGAATTAATGATGGTATAACGACTACGCATCAGCTACCGCTTAAATTTTTCAACTATGGAGGTGTTGGGCATTTTGTGACTAAATGTCCACTTAAATAGAAGAACAAAAATGATGAAGGATCGCACCAAGAAAGAAGTGACTGGAAGAAGAAAACGAATTTTAGAAAAGGCAACTTCAAGAAGAAAAGTTTCATCTCTAGGAATGCCAGTTCATCAGAAGACAACTTCGGTGAGGATTCTGAAGAGGAAACAGGTGAAGCTCTTTTCATGGCATTTGAAGAAGTAAAATCAGAAAAGAAAGGAGTGAACTTTGAAGTATGTGGTGAAAACCCTAAGGTTGAAGTAGATCTAGAAGGTGAGTTGATCTCTACACTTGAAGAGTGGAAGATAGAAAGAAAAAATAATAAGAAAATTTCAAGAAATCTTGAGGATGCAAATGAAATCATAACCAATTTGAAAGTATAGATAGAAGAATCCAAAAAAATCTTTGAATATCTCAAAGCGCAAATAACCATGAAAATAGATTATTGCAGCAAGCTAGAAGAAGAGATTTTTGGTTTAAGAATGCAGCTAGAAGAGATGAATAAGAAAATTAGTTGTTATCACAAACGTGAAGAAAGATCTATGAAGTTGGATAAGATCATAAATGACCAAAGGCCTACAGGCATCAAATTTGGTATGAGTTTCGTCGAAGTAGAATCATCAAATGGATCAAAGGCCAGAAATGTAGAATCCATAAAGAATGAAGATAAGAAACAAGTTGATCAAGGAAAAACATCTCATGCAAAAGAAAGCAATAAAGCCAGGCATGAAAGGAAAATTGGCAATGATGGATTCACCAATGTCACACATCAAAGAAGAAGAAGACCTATGGCTCCTACAACAACATGGCAAAGACCATCACCTAGGTTCAATTATCCCTTTTTTGGTTTTTATTTTAAATGCAATGGCTATGGACATAAAATCTCAGACTGCAAATATAATGTAAGACCAAGGAATTTCACCAGTAGAAATGCTTTTTCTCCTCTGATGAATTATACAGTAGAATGTTATAACTATCATAATTTTGGGCACATTGTAAGAAACTGTAGAAGTACATTTGCATCAAATCAGTTTCAAGGAAGAAAATTTCAACCAAATAGGATGATACAAAATAGAAAACTTCTCGAAAAACATGCACAAGCTATTGATAAGGGAAAGGCAAAACAAGAACCCAAAACTACTATCAAAATAGAGTGGAAAGGAAAAGAACGACTTAAGGAAGAAAAGGAATCCTTAATAATATAAACAACATTTAAAGCACAAAATAAATATGTACCATGGATACTTGATAGTGGATGCTCCAGTCATATGACAGGTGACAAAAAAAAATTTGAGAAGTTACAAAAATATGAAGGTGGTTCAGTAAAGTTTGGAAATAATGATGGAGCTAAGATAGTTGGCAAAGGTTTAGTTAAAATTAGTGACGGAAAAATTAAGTCAGAAGAAGTCTTGTTTGTGGATGGTTTGAAACATAACTTGTTGAGCATAAGTCAGATTTGTGATAAAGGTCATGAAGTAGTTTTTATGAAGCATGGTTGTGAAGTCAGAAAAACAAACAGTGGAAAATTGATAACAACTGGATCAAGGACATCTAGCAACCTATACACGCTCTCAGAGACTTCAAAAGGAGCTTGTTTATTGGATAAGAAGAAGAAAATTGGTTGTGGCACAAGAGACTCGATCATATCAGTTTTGATAATCTAGTAAAAATCACCTCAAAAAGGGCAACGAGAGATATTCTCACCATCAGCAAACCTACAAACAACATTTGTGCTTCATGCCAAAAGGGGAAGCAAACTAGAGTCACATTCAAAACAAAAGAGTACTACACAAGAAAACCTTTGGAACTAATACACACTGATTTATGTGGACCCATGAGAACACAAAGCATAAATGGTGACAAATATTTTATGTTGTGCATTGATGACTATTCCAGAATGACATAAATATTTTTCTTGAAGCATAAATCAGAAACTCTTGATATGTTCAAGATTTTCAAAAACCATGTTGAGAATGAAACAGGAAAGAGGATCAAATGTTAAGATCAGATAGAGGAGGAGAATTCATTTCAGAGGAGTTTACAGAGTACTATGAAAAATATCGTATTAGGAGACAGTTTTCAGCAGCCAGGACACCTCAGCAGAATGGAGTGGTAGAAAGAAAGAACATGAAAGTGTAGGAAATAGCATGGACTATGTTGGCTGAAAGCAGAGTAGCAGATAGATTTTGGAAAGAAGCAATTCATACTGCGGTGTATATCCAAAATAGGTACATGCTAAGAACACATGAAAGCAAAACTCCTTATGAGTTGTGGTTTGGTAAAAGGGCAACAACAAAATACCTCAAAGTTTTTGGCAGCAAGTGCTACATCAAAAGAACTGAAGATAATCTTGGTAAGTTTGAAGATAGAGTGGATGAAGGTATTTTTGTTGGTTATTTGTCAAAAAGCAAATCTTACAAATGCTACAAAAAGAGGCTAAAGAAAATTGTGGATAGTGTCGATGTTAAATTTGATGAAGGTAGAGAACGAGTGATTAGCTATGAAACAAACTACCCAATTTATGAAGAGGTCATTGAAGGAGATGAGGAAAACGAAATGGACAAGATACAGAAAATTAACTCAGATGATTTAAGTTGTGATTCGAAGTGGAAGAAAATAAGAAATTCAAAACAGGCAGTTGGCAGAAAAATCATCCTAGAGAGCAAATAATTGGAGACCCCAAAGTTGGTGTTCAGACAAGAAGAAGAGTAGTAAGTAACTACTCTCTATTATCCAACATTGAGCCCAAAAATGTTGATGACGCAAGCAAATATGAAAGTTGAATGAAGAAAATAAATGAAGAATTAGATCAGATCAAGAAAAACGAAACTTGGGAGTTCATACCTAGACCTATAAATAAAAATATAATCAGGACTAAATGGATTTTTTGAAACAAATTGAATGAAGACGGACAGGTAGTCAGAAATAAAGCAAGATTGGTATGTAAGGGTTATGCACAAGTTGAAGGCATTGAATTTGAGGAAAATTTTGCACAAGTAGCTAGACTAGAGGCAATTAGAATGTTTCTGGCTTTAGCAGTCTATAAGAATTTCAAAGTTTATCAAATGGATGTGAAATCAACGTTTTTGAATGGAAAACTTGAAGAAGAGGTTTATATTGAGCAACCAGATGGTTTCCAACTTGGTGATGATCCCAACTTTGTTTTCAAGTTGAAGAAAGCATTATATGGCTTAAAACAGGCACCCCGAGCATGGTATGCAAGGCTAGACAACTATCTCACCCAACAAAGGTTTAAGAAAGGTATGGTGGATAGCAATTTGTATGTCAAAACAAAAAATGGGCATCTTATTATTCTTGTTGTATATGTAGATGATATCATATTTGGCAGCAACAAAGATGAGTCTTGTAAAGATTTAGCAAATAAGATGCAGAAAGAATTTGAAATATCAATGATTGGTGAACTTTCGTATTTCCTCGGGTTGCAAGGTAATCAAAATAGGAAGGGCATATTCATTTCTCAAGTTAAATATGTGAAAGAGATGTTAAAAAAGTTCACAATGGAGTATTGTAAGCCAGTTAGCACTCCCATGATGACAGGTTGCAAGTTGAGCAAGGATGACAAATATCCACCTATTGATCAAACCATGTACAGATCTATGATTGGAAGCTTACTGTATCTGATAGCTACCAGACCAGATATTTTGTAGGTAGTATGCATGGTAGCACGATTTCAGGCTAATCCCAAGGAGACTCATGTGACCAGTAGTGAAATGGATTCTTTGGTACCTCAAGGGTACTATGGAATATGGGTTATGGTATCTGAAAGGTAAAGACTTCACCCTTATTTTGTATTCAGATGCAGATTGGGTAGGATGTGTAGATGACAGAAAGAGTACCAGTGGAGGTGCATTCTATCTTGGAGACATATTGGTTGCATGGCACAGTAAGAAACAAGAGTCAATTTCTTTATCGACAGTAGAGGTAGAATATATTGCAATGACAACATGTTGTCGCAGGTATTATGGATGAAACAAACCTTGAAATATCTTGGTATTAGCTTCAGTGAGCCAATATCAGTTAAGTGTGATAACACCAGTGTCATTAACATATCCAAGAATTCGATTATGCATTCATGCACAAAACACATTGCTATCAGGTATCATTTTTTGAAGGTGAAAGTTGCAGAAGGTGAGGTTAAGTTGGATTTTGTTCCAACTACAGAGCAAGTAGCAGATATCTTCACAAAACCATTGCCCAAGGAATTTTTTGAGTACCTTCACAATAAATTGGGAGTGGTCACACTTCCCAAGAATTAACTAGCTATAGGGATCACATTCTTAGGGGGAGAATTTAAGTATTTGATTATCTTTTTGCTCATGTTCATGATTTTTGCTAAGTGTAATAAATTTTGCCTGAGAATGTTGTGCATGGACTCAGGGGGAGTCTACAGTAGACCTTTGGTATTATTGTCAAAGTGGAAGAAGAGTTACAAGAAATTGCACATGTGTTGCCAACAATTTCAAAGGGGGAGATTGTTGAGGAAGGTGCAGCAACAATATTGTCATTGTTGTCAACACAGTCAGATAGATCTATTGATGTAGTGGATAGGAAGCTCAAAAGCTATTCAGATGCAGAAGACAAGACTTCAAAGGTTATTCAGAGTATGTACAGTGATTTTCCAAGAAGACCAAAGTGGCCCATATGCAAAAGATCAAAGAAAAAGACAAGAAAAGTGTCGCGATATCGCAACATATACAGCAGGCAAGAAAAATTATTGTGATTTCGTGACATATTGGAAGAGAGAGAAAAAGTAGGAAAAATTATCTCGATTTCGCGACATGTTGGAAGAGAGAGAAAAAATAGGAAAAATTATCACTATTTCGTGACATGTTGGAAGAGAAAAAGGCAAGTGGAAAAACTATCACGATTTCACGACATGTTGGAAGAGAAAAAGGCAAGTGGAAAAACTATCACGATTTCACGACATGTTGGAAGAGAAAAATGCAAGTGGAAAAACTGTCACGATTTCATGACATGTTGGAAGAGAAAAAGGCAAGTGGAAAAATTGTCGCGATTTTGCGACATGTTGGAAGAAAAAGAGAAAGCAGGAAGAAGTATCACGATTTCGCGACAAGTTTGAAGAAAGAGAACAAGTAAGAAAAGTGTCACATGTTGTAAGCCAGCCTGTGCCAGCTGATCCCGCTCTGCCTGTGTAAGAGCGGCCAAGTCATCTCTTAAAACTCCATACTTCCATTCCCTGCTTTTTAGTAAACCTCTCTGCAACATAAACAACAAAACAACAAACAACCATTAATAACAACTCAAGTATTTAAAAATGCAAGTAAAATAAGTTCAATTTTATGCAATTGATGATATCGTCCACTATTGGATGATATCGTCCCAAATTTGAGCATAATCGTCTCCGATTTCGCAAGCCGAAATCTTCCCTAATTTGAAGAAATCGTCCCCCTTTCGTCGATTTTGCCCTTAGACAAAATTGGCAAAATTGAGATGATTTCGTCGAAATCGGGACGATTTCGTCCCGACGACGTTGACGGCCCAAAAATGGCCACGATGCTCAAAAATTGATTAAAATTCACCTAAAAAGCATGTAAAATCAAATTCAATCATTCTAAGTTAAGTATAGACTCTTACCCGTAGCCCACGCCGGACCTCTGTTGATCTGTGCGTCGTCTCCACCAATTTTGCTTCCAGAGCTCTAAAACCAGTAAAAATGAATTAGGGTTTTACCTATTTTTCTTAATTTTATTCAAAAATTATTATTTTTTTTCCACATTTTTACCTCAAACGTTCGATTTGGGTAAAAACACGGAGGGGGCACCATAGTAAGCTGTCGTACGATTCGACCAAGAATCGTCACCTAAGAATGGGAATAATTTTTTTTGCTTTCTTGTAGATCGAGAAGAACTCATCTTTAACGCATTTTTTTTGAAAAATTCATTAAAGAGGGGGCAAAATGTAGCACCCTAAAATTGGCGTAGTAAAACCTTAGCAATTACATTCACTCTAGTAAATAATTTAAATTCAAATTTTAACCTCCCAAACCACCCGTTAACCGTCGGGTAATCCGTTTTCCCCTTTTTCGTGCCATTTTTAGAGGTTGTTTTGACCGTTTGACGATATCATCGCCGATCATACGATATCGCCCCAGATTTGACAATTTCGTCTGGACAAAGACGTCCAGTCGATCTTGTCCCTAAACTGATTTTGCACAATTAGCTTATGTTCCAACGGGTCTCTAATCCAGGTAGAAGCGTGTCTATGTCATTAGAGACCCTCCCCCATTGGAGATCTCCCAAATATGGATGATCTCCAACCTCCTAACTACTCCCCTAAGCCTATTTAATCCTTAGGACCTTCCCTTCCCAACCCCTGGCTGAATTTCCTTGTAACTTGATTTTGCATGCATTAGAATACCTAGAGCATCATTTTGCATTTGTTATTTTGAAGTTTTCTTGCAGGGACCTCATTGATTTTCAACCGGAGCAAGCTCAGATCGTCGCATATGATCTCGTCCAAATGTCGAACGATCTTGTCATAATTTGAGACGATTTCATTGCTTTCAGACGATTTCGACTACAATCTGCATTGGAGGCAATCAGTGCCCAGAGTTTGCACTCTCTCTTATATCTTTTGTTGTTTTATTCTACATTTAAGTTAGTTTTTTCCTTATTTCTTACTATTTTGCATTTTGGAGTTCACCCATCTAGATTAAATGTATAATTAAGCCATAATTGTGATTAAATTAGCATAATTTATTCCTGTTTCTATTTTCAAGTCTCTATTTGATATTATTGCTATCATTTTACACTGTTTCCCTCTACTAGAAATGTTGTATTTTCTGTGTTTTGCACCTATTTCTCTGTTTGCAAGTTTCTGACAAATTTGTCTGACGAATTCGTCAGATCTCAGACGATCTTGTTTGATCTTAGACGATCCTATCAAATCAGAGGCGATCTTGACTGCTTCAACATCAGAATCATCATCAGACATCCAGATCAGGTATTCCTCGTTTATATTTTGTAATTTCTCTATTTTCTGTCTTTAAATTTGTTTTCTGTACTCATTGAATTTGCATCTTCATATAGAATAGCTTAGACGCATTTTGGCCAAACCTAGGATATGAATGCTTAAGACTAAAAACGAACACATAAAAACACATTCCAAACCTAGGCATGGAAACTGCCATTAAATGTTTCCTGGTGAACCCACCATCCATTGAAAAATCACCAATATACACCTCCCTTGAGATGCGGGACCTTCGCAAGTCCTCTCAGTCCGAGGTACCGCGACATCCTTTTTCCATCCTCCTTCCGGGCACGGATCCTATAGCCTGAAGGTAAGGATGTGAAAAATTTGGAGCGATACATTTTGGTGAACCCGACGTGAATGCATTTTAAACCTTTTGAAAAAAACAAAAAAACAAATAAATATATATATATATATATATATATATATATATATATATATGTATACAAGAAAAACAAAAACAAAATCATCATTTCATGTTTATATGTTTTAGATTCAATTCTAAATAATAGATGCTAAATATTACTTTTAGAAGTACTAAAGAAACCATGAGTTTTTACTCAAATCAATATGAGTCCATCAGTAATGTTGGAAGAATTCAGCCAAATACATTTGTTGATTATGACCAACCTCATCTCTATTCAACACCACCTCCATCACACTTCTCTCATTTTTCATCCATAACTCAACAAAACAATCCCTTTTCCAATCCTCTTCATAACGATATTATCTATTCTCCCATATATCCATATTATGTCGATCAATCCACATATAATCCTCCACCACCTTTTAAATACTCTTCTTTCAATACAACACATCCATTTCAACAAGAAAATACTTATTCTTCCAATTCTACCGTGCACTCACCTCCTACATCGCAATCTTCCTGTCATCATTATACCCATAATAAAGAAAATAGAGGTGAGAAATCATTAGGTCCTTTTATGATGAAATTCCTAAGGTATTTATTAAAAACCTCTCAAAAAACTTCATCACGTACATTTACAAAGCTTAATCAACCAATGGATATAATTCTTAAGCATTTACTTGACACAAATAAGATTGAACTCCCTTCCATAAGACAACCTGACACCACAGCAGATTGGTTTAAACCTGAGATACATTATGAATATCATAGAGTAGATGGACATATGACACAAAATTGTAAATATTTAAGATGTACAATTCAATATTTGATTGATGAAGGTATTTTTGATATAAAGGAATTACAATCTACAACTAATTATAAATCTCCATTAAACAATCAAACTCCTACACAACAAATACCAATAATCAATCAAGACATGGGGATCTCCCAAGAACCCCTATTCAATTATCAACAACAAGAAACCAATCAAATGTTGCATGTTAATGTGTCCCATCATGATGATATTATTAATATTGTAATAGAAAACTACAAATGAGCAACCTCAAGTTCAATCAACTCAATCTGATATTCAAGATATGGATTCCTCATTTGACCAACCTTCAAAACTATCTTTGGCTTTAGAGAATGATACAAAATGGAATGTAAGCATAGAAAGCTTATATTTAAAATCAAAATTTCAATCTGAAATCCCCTTTGATAGCCAACAATAGGTGATTAATCCTCAAGCAAAGATATCCCTTTTAGAAGTATTACAAATTTATCACAAGGAAACTTTGTTCAAAATACCTAGCCAACAATTTGTTCCTCATCATATTTTCTCTAAGAACATAATTAATGGTGTAAACCCTCTTGAGGTTAACCATATTTCATTCTATGATGAGGATATTCCTTCCTCTACTCCACAAGAAGACTCCTATATTTACATTATAGGATCTAGTAAAGAAACACATGTTAAAACTATCATGACAGATAATGACTCCTCTCTTAATTTATGCACTTATCAATTATTCCAAAAACTCAAAATAAAGGAAGAAGATATTAATAAATCAAATGTTATTATAAAATATTTTAACAATGAAATTCAAGAAGCTCAAGGTACTATAATTTTTCCCCTCAATATTGGATCCAAGATCCTGGATACTTTGTTTTATGTGGCATATTGCCCTTCACCTTACAACCTGCTTCTTAAAAATCCTGGGATTCATACGATGAGGGTTGTCCCTTCCACTCTTCACCAATGTTTGAAGTTTGAACTTGCAAATAAAAGTGTTACCATACATGGTGACCCAAAACCATTTGAAGAATATTTAATGGTTGAAACATCAAGTTTTATACATTCTCTATTGTCACAATTATCTTCTATCCATCACTTTTCTTCATTCATATATGATCATCCTTGTTTACCAAATAACATCCATGCATATCTTTCACATATACTTTCTCTATCTTATCAAGACTTGGATTATAGTGATAAGAATGAAGAACTTTCTTATCCTTCTTACATTTTATTTTGTAACATGATCAATTTTCCACATATAAAAGTAAAATCTTTTGCTACATTATTCTACATTATAACAAAGCTTTTGTTATCACTACCTTTTATTCATCACCTTCTATTCTTACCTTCACCTCAACCGGATTATCCTTCAAAACCTCCTTTGATTTTGAAGCAACCTTAGACATGCTATACTCAAATAAACCTTGTATAGTGTATATAGATCATCTTGTATATACCACCAATTTCAATTCATAAATTAAAATCAAAATACAAAAAAATCAAAATCCTCAAAATCTTCAAAAAAAAAATACAAATGCAACTAAGGACCTTAAAGGTAAATTTGAGCCCAATTGGCTTGGACCATACATTATTACTGCTAAATTTGAATCAGGAGCATACAAATTATCTACCTTAGATGGTAAAGAACTTAAAGAACCCATGAATATTTTGCATCTTAAACGTTACTATGTATAAATTTGGTCATTTTATCCTTGTATATATTTGTTTAAAATATTTCAAAATCATTATCTTGTATTTTTTTCAATTTATTTATTCAAAAACACCAAAAACATTCATAATCATCAAAATCTTCAAAACTATTTGTTGTATTTATTTATGGCACTTGTTAAAATTTTCAAAAACAAAGATAATGATAAAAATCAAAACAGCAATATTCTTGACTCTTTCGAAACCAAAACAAAATAAAGAAGAAAGAGAGAGTCAACATTCTCAAAACTTCTCAAAAGTATTTATATATATTTTCTTACAATTATTGCAGTTGTTTCAAATTATTTTGGATAAATTAGCATTTATTTGGAATCTCTCACTTGCACACTCACAAAAATAAATATCTTGATTTTATCTGGCATGATTACTAATCTCTCTTATATCAAAGTCCACAAAATTCAATTAAATAAAGTTTGAGCATAGAGAATTGATCTTGTTATTTACTTAAACCAAGCACATCTTTTCACAATAAAATGATTATATTTGTAATTTCCATGTTTTGCTACATAGTAGACGTGATTTCTTGAGCGAAAAGTTTCCCCTGCTATCCTATCATGCACATGGTCTAGAATCTTTGAGAATTGGCAAAAGGACAAGCTCACCCCTACCCAGAATAAAAATCCCTTGCTCTATAGCTAATCCGAGCAAGTATCCCTAGCAAAGAAAAAGAAAATAAAAGTTCAAGAAAAAAAGAGAATAAAAATGTTATTTTATATCATTACAGCAATATTTCAAGCACTATCTCAAAAATCAAGCAAAAAAAAAATACAAAAAGAAAAAGAAGCAAAGTTCAAAAGAAAAGCAAAAGAAAGCAGAAAGCAAGAAAGCAATAAAATCCCTTTCCCTACCCTTTGAAAAGAAAAGAAGGGTTGATGAGCTTGAATCCCTAGAATTCTCAATTATTCGAAAACTGTGAGGTAAGCCCCATAACAGGTGGTTTGTGCCCAACCTGCTTGGCCTTGGGTAACTCCTAACGTGGTGATATGTCTATCACATTAGCGACCTTCTTTTGTATGAGACCTATGTCTCGCTTATGGATTAGCTAGCTCTTGATAATCCGACCTACATAGTAGTCTAGTATGGTTATATGCATCTACATCATGGTTAATGAACACTTATTTGGTTTCTTCAAATCACTTGTATCATATTATCTTGCTCAAAACTGGTAAATGCACAAAGCAATTGCACACACATTTGTATTTGAGAGATTTTGTGTATCATTATGATAAATCAAGATTGGAAATGAATTCACATATGCACATGGGATTCCTTATAAATCTAACTTTTGTCTTCAAAATACTTTGAAATATTTTTTTGCAAATTTGTTTGGAATAGTTCATTTTCTTATTTCAAGTACAGTTGTTTAGTATAAAGACAACTATATAATAGAAAAATCAAAATTTCTTTCAAAACTATACAATCAAAACATATATATCTAGTTGACTTCCACGACGATGGTATAGTTCCAAAACCAAAAGTGGAATTTTATGCCTAGCGCAAGTCCTCATCTTCATATTTTCTGTTTATTAAAAGTCAACCATGCAATAAATCTATATTTTCTTTGGATTTTCGCGACGATGGTATAAGTCTATACCTACATATTCTATGCCTAGCGCAAACCATCGTAACAATTTTTATTCCCCATTTAAAAAAAAAAATCATGAAAAACATATGACTTAAATCATTTTATTACACAAATTTTGCTTTTCAAAAAAATGCACATTATCATCATTTCATGTCATTATGTCAAATTTCAATTTTGCAATGATGGTATAATTCCTAAGGAATTATCCAAAAAATTTATCACACTTAGGAATTTATGCCTAGCAAACATCATTTTAACATCATTTTATGCATACTATTTTTATGAAAATCTGAAAAACAAACCATCATCACCATCATTTTCACCATTGCACCAAAGTCTTAAGACAATCTCTTAAGCACTCTTTTACTTTTAACAATATTTCTATAACTGGGATTAGCTTGATGATCGAGTGAGCAACGACTCCATGAAATGGTCTATAATAGCGACAATGTCCTTTGAAATTATTGTTAGAAGTCTCTTTTTATTTTTTACCACATCACATTACAAACAACCCATTTGTTACATAAGATTATTTCATTTAAAATATTACAGCATGACATCAAAATTATCAATTTTCAAAATGACATAATTTCATGAATCCTCAATCCAATTATCAAATCAACCAATCAAACATAAAAGCATCATAAACATACACATAACACAAGTCATATGATCAAAACTATCCCATCTCATATATATATCAACAGTATATATACATCATCAAAATTGGATCGATATGCCACAATCTATACCTTAGCATACTCAATCCTCTATCAAAAATAATAAACCTACATATCAATTTGTATAGTGTAATTCAGTCCTCTAGCCTCGAGAGCCCCTCGAGCTCTCAGCCTCATCTCCTTCCCCACCCTGAGGTGGACGAGGTGGCCCCATTGCAGTATGAGTAGTACTATGCATCCTAGTCCTCGATCGAGATGAAGTCCTTGAGGACCCAATCTTGATAGGGTCAGCAATATCGGCTGGTAGCTGTACCCTCTGACCCTTTGGCACCATCTGGAAGTAGATGCCTTGGTAAAACGTGGTCTGAGCAATTGACCACGCTAGCTCCTATGTGCTCGCTCCTCCGCCCCGTGCCCTAAGGCATGTAATCTCGTCTCTGAGCTATGTAACCTCAGCTCGATGGCGTGTAGCCTCGTCTTGCAATGTCTAAACCTATGCCCAGAGATGATCTCTCTTCACTCAAATAGTAGCTATCTCGCTACTCTCCCTTGTGTCAAAACCCTTGCACTTATCGAATGATGGTGGCCTCTCTCTCTGTGGAGAAGGGGGTCTTACCTCCCTCCTCTCCCTCTACCATGGCCTCTCCTGTGCCTGTGGCCTCCTCGGCTCTCTCTCGTTGTGACCCTGGGCTACCTCCATAGCCGCCTGGCATTGCCTCCCTATCCGACGCACAATAACATGTATCGAACCCTGAGCCCTTGTCATTCAAGGAGGGCGGATGCCTACGTACTAGGCATCATAGCCATCTGCAACCCCTATGTCGTCCCCATCCACTGGCTGAATGGGGGCATTGTCTGAGTCCTGACTCCAAAAGCACTGCATGTCTGGAGCCCCACTCACTATCGTGTTATCCCGAACAGTCTGAGAAAACTCACAATCCCTGAGAGATGGGATCCCCTATTGCAGACCGAACTGTCACAAAACTCGGTCATAGCGATGGAGCTCCACCTCTCCTCTCTCCATCCAAAGCCAGTAAATTCACCTAACGCGAGCTAGCTCCTATCCATCCTCGGACCACCTTGGGTGCTCTCGCCATGGCCTCTAGGTGATCTGGTCCAGGACTAGGTCATCTAGCAGTATCCAAGACATCGAAAGGTCGATCCACTATTGTGACCCTCTCTAGAGCCACTAGTAGAAAACTCAGGGCCTCTCCTCATCAATCCCTGTCAGAGGAAACCCTATCAGCCTTCGCACTGCAATGTGCTCCTATCACCAAACCTATAGGAGCAATGTCATCACCAGACATCGGTTGCCCTTGTACATGACCCCATACAGGATTCTGTACAGTCAGCATAGCACATAGCCACCCCAAGCAAACCTGTAGCCATGGTCCCGCATGTCGTAGATCACATCTGATAGCATCCATGGCACCCTACACCCGCTCTGGTGGCACAACAAAAGTCCACCAACTACTCTAGCTAAAACCTGTGTGAGTCTAGATGCCCTAGGCATCTGACGCAGTGCCTCGATGTTAACTTTGCCCTTCTCTAGGGTGAATCTTAGGTCACCACACAATCGCCCCATAACATGGCCCTGATTGGCCATAGGAGTGATCAATCATTCTTGTATGGGGATTCTTAGAATCCTCCATACATCCTCCAAAGTGGGAGTCATCTCCCCTGTAGGTAGCCAGAAACATGAAGAACCCGAATACCATCTCTCTACCAGGGCTGTCAGTAGCCCCATATCTGTAGACACTTGTGTCATCTCTGCCACATGCTGTAAGTCGGCCTGTGCCAGCTGATCCCACTCTTCCTGTCTAAGAGTGGCCAAGTCATCTCTTAAACCTTCATACTTCCATTCCCTATTTTTTAGTAAACCTCTCTGCAACATAAACAACAAAACAACAAACAACCATTAATAACAACTCAAGTATTTAAAAATGCAAGTAAAATAAGTTCAATTTTATGCAATTGATGATATCGTCCACTATTGGATGATATCGTCCCAAATTTGAGCATAATCATCTTCGATTTTGCAAGCCGAAATCGTCCCTAATTTGACAAAATCATCCCCCTTTTGCCGATTTCACCCTTAGATGAAATTGACGAAATTGAGACGATTTCGTCGAAATTGGGAGGATTTCGTCCCGACGACATCGACGGCCCAAAAACGGCCGTGATGCTAAAAAATTGATTAAAATTCACCTAAAAAGCATGTAAAATCAAATTCAATCATTCTAAGTTAAGTCTAGACTCTTACCCATAGCCCATGCCAGACCTCTGTTGATCTATGCGTCGTCTTCACCATTTTTGCTTCCAGAGCTCTAAAACCAGTAAAAATAAACAGTAAAAATGAATTAGGGTTTTACCCTATTTTTCTTAATTTTATTCAAAAATTAATTTTTGCTTTTTGCGTTTTTACCTCAAACGTTCGATTTGGGTAAAAACACGGAGGGGGCACCATAGTAAGTTGTCGTATGATTCGACCAAGAATCGTCGCCTAAAAATGGGAATAATTTTTTTGCTTTCTCGTAGATCGAGAACTCATCTTTAACGCATTTTCTTCGAAAAATTCGCTAAAGAGGGGGCAAAATGTAGCACCCTAAAATTGGCGCAGTAAAACCTTAGCAATTACATTCACTCTAGTAAATAATTTAAATTCAAATTTTAACCTCCCAAACCGCCCGTTAACCATCGGGTAATCCGTTTCCCCCTTTTTCACGTTATTTTTAAAGGTTTTTTTGACCGTTTGGCGATATCATCGTCGATCAGACGATATCGCCCCAGATCTGATGATTTTGTCTGGACAAGGATGTCCAGACGATGTTGTCCCTAAACTGATTTTGCACAATTAGCTTCTATTCCAACGGGTCTCTAATCTAGGCAGAAGCGTGTCTATGTCGTTAGAGACCCTCCCCCGTTGGAGATCTCCCAAATAGGGATGATCTCCAACCTCCTAACTACTCCCCTAAGCCTATTTAATCCTTAGGACCTTCCCTTCCCAACCCCTGGCTGAATTTCCCTATAACTTGATTTTGTGTGCATTAGAATACCTAGAGCATCATTTTGCATTTGTTATTTTGAAGTTTTCTTGTAGGGACCTCATTGATTTTCAGCCGGAGCAAGCTCAGATCGTCGCAGATGATCTCATCCAAATCTCGGATGATCCTATCACAATTCGAGATGATTTCATTGCTTTCAGACGATTTCGACTGCAATCTGCATTGGAGGCAATCAGTGCCCAGAGTTTGCGCTTTCTCTTATACCGTTTGCTATTTTATTTTGCATTTAAGTTAGTTTTTTCCTTATTTCTTACTATTTTGCATTTTGGAGTTCATCCATTTAGATTAAATGTATAATTAAGCCATAATTGTTATTAAATTAGCATAATTTATTCTTGTTTCTGTTTTCAAGTCTCTGTTTGATATTATTGTTGTCATTTTACACTGTTTTCCTCTACTAGAAATGTTGTATTTTCTATGTTTTGCACCTATTTCTCTGTTTGCAGGTTTTTGACGAATTCATCAGATCTCAGACGATCTTGTATGATCTCAGACGATCCTGTCAAATCAGAGGTGATCCTGACTGCTTCAACATCAGAATCATCATCAGACATCCGGATCAGGTATTCCTCATTTATATTTTGTAATTTTTCTATTTTCTGTCTTTAAATCTGTTTTTTGTACTCATTGAATTTGCATCTTCATATAGAATAGCTTAGACGCATTTTGGCCAAACCTAGGATATGAATGCTTAAGACTAAAAATGAACACATAAAAACACATTCCAAACCTAGGCGTGGAAACTGCCATTAAATGTTTCCTGGTGAACCCACCATCCGTCGAAAAATCACCAATATACACCTCCCTTGAGAGGCGGGACCTTTGCAAGTCCTCTCAGTTCGAGGTATCGCGACATCCTTTTCCTATCCTCCTTTCGGGCATGGATCCTATAGCCTGAAGGTAAGGATGTGAAAAATTTGGAGCGAATACAAAAGCAGAGAAGAAGACTTCGAAGACAGAAGTGTCACGATTTTGTGACAAAAGCAAAGTCAAAGTCTATGGAAGCAGAAGTGTCGCGATATTGCGACAAAAGAATAGAGAAAGCGTATGGAGGTGAAAGTGTCGTGATATCGTGACATGTTGTATTTTCATGAGCCAAAGCTAAGAGAAAGAGCAAGGAGAAAAAGTGTTGCGATATCATGACATGTAGCATTTTTGTGGTCCAAAGCAAGGAGAAAGAGAGAGAAAGAAAAAGTGTCGCGATATCACGACATGTAGCATTTTTACGATCCAAAGCAAGGAGAAATAGAGATAAAGAAAAAGTGTCATGATATCGCGATATGTTGTATTTTCACGGTTAAGTTGAAGCTGACGAATACCGATGACAGCCAACTAAAATTAGGGTTTATAGTTGTTATGAAAGCCGACTAAGATTAGGGTTTACAATCGACTAAAGATTAGGGTTTTCATCATGAAAATGTTGTTATAAAAGGAGGGCTATTTGGAGAATTTAAAGATGTTGAGGTGTGCAAAGTTCGGTCATAGTGCGTAGAGAGCAAGTTGTGTCGAATCATGCTAAGTGCAAAATTTGTAAAGAGAGCAGAGTGTGCGAAAGTGAGAAGACGATCGTGAAGGTCAACTATAACAAAACAGAGTGTGCGAAGTGATTGCACAGAGAATGCAAATGTGAAGAAGACCAGTCAGGGTCTTGTAAAAGAAAAGGTATTTTACTGTTAAATCTATAGATTCAAATTGAAGTCTAGGTTGGTGCTTGGCATTAGGGGTTGGTGCTCCTTCCAGTTGGTGCTGGTAAATCAAGGGTTGGTGCTCTTTTTTGTTGGTACAGATAAATTAGGGGTTGGTGCTCCTTCCGAGTGTGTTTTGGTAAATTGATTGTAAAGTTGGTGCTTTGCAAAGGCTGGATTTGGATGGTAGTCCAAGCAGTCAATTTTTGAGGAGTAGCCAAATTGGTGAACCTCATTAAATCCTATGTTGTGTGATGCTCTTTTGTTATACTTGTTGTATCTAGTAATAAGTGTTAATTGCTGCAGTATTAAGAACTGTAAAGTTAAGTTTAAAGAGCTACACTAATTCACCCCCCCTCTCAGTGTCATTGTGAGACTAACATATTATTGAATAAATTCTTTTGTGCAATATTTGTGTCTCACTACATTATTTTATTTTTTGCTATTTTATTTTAAGTGTCATATTCTTGCATTCACAGTCATGATCCCAAGATAGACAAAGAGATGGCACTTTCATGGAATAAATGTGTTGTCTTAGTTTTTAGAGTTTGTGATCACTATTCTACTCCTCTCTAAGATCATTGGCACTACAATGGATGGATATTGTGTTAATAGAGAAAAGCATTCCCTTGCTAAGGAGGTTTGATTTGTTTAGATGCAAAGGTAGGCATCTAGTTAAGTACCACAATGACTTTCAAAGGAACTCATTCAAATCCCCTTGGGATAGGGTGATTCTTGCTATAATGGATTACTTCACTCTAGAGTGTAATTGAGAGGTCATGAGGAGCTTCCATATTACCTTGGTAAAACATATTTGGGAGAAAAATATTATGAATATTCTTTGATTCCTCTATAAAGATCTAGAAAGAGCAATTTTAAATGTTTAGCAAGGTAATTCTTCTTCCCCAAATTATCAAGGGCTATTTAAGCTCATTTTTAATGATGTTGCTCTAAAAAAAGTGATTGCCTTGGGGAAGAATGGTTTTGGGTCAATTTTAGCTTGGGAATCCTCTTCCCCTAGTAAGGATATGGCAAATTGCTTATTGAAAAATCCTATTTTGAACACTGATATAGGTAAAACTTATTTGGAAAAAGCTTTTATGGGTAAAGCGTAAGAGACCCTTTAGAGTATGACACTATTAAGATTAAGATTGATAAGGTTACTAAAAAAATTGATGTTGGTGAAATTATGGTTTTAAATATGGGAGGTGGTGCTTCTAAGATGGTTAGGTCCCTATAGTTCCTAAAGGTAATGTTATCAATGCACCTCTTTTGTCTTGGATGAGCCTGTAGAGATAGGTGATTCCTCTTCTTTGGAGGAATAAAATCTTGAGTTGAAGAAAAATTCAAATATTTTGAAGAAGCCAATCTAGAGATGAATGGAATAAGGAGATCAAGCCATTTTGAAGTCCAAGCTAAAGAAAAGTAAAATACCTTTATGTTATTTAGGACTCTGATGATTATGAGGAATTGACTTCGACTCATAATTCAAATAAGAGTTTGAAGATTTTTGGAACATTGGTGGTTAATTATAACTTCCAAGTGAAGACAAAAGACACTCCAAGAAAGACTTATAACTTAGTTAAAGATCTAGTGAGATCTCTCAAAGAGGTCAATGAAGATGTCAGATTTCTATGCAAATGAAATCTCTTGGATATTGAAGTATGACCAATACCCAAATACTCCAAAGTTGGGAATAGATCTCTCTGAGAAAATCTCCCAATACTAATTTAACTATTTGGCTAGATTTGTTTTCTCTTGTTGGGTTTAATGGATGCTTGGATTCTTTCTGGTAGTGGGTATATTAAGTGGGTCATTTGATGGTTTATTGTGATCCAATTTTGTTTGGTGTCTATCTCTTTTAGAGACTTTCCTTTTTCTAGCTCTTGTAAATGGTTATGTTTGATATTTTGGTTATGTTTGGTGTTTGTATATTTTATATACTTTCCTCTTTTTGGCTCTTGATGTAAAAGGTTTTGGGTTTCTTTCACAACCCATTTTTTTACACCTAATAAAAAAAACTATTATTGGAAGTAGTATCTTCGAATTGTCATTAGATTTACAATGAGGAAAACATGGTGGAAAATATACTAGCCAATTAGGCAATTATTCTTCTAGTAGGTCAAATTCAATAAATGGGATGTAATTGGCATTTTGAAGGTTGATGCTGGGATATTAGTTTGAAAATTTTCTCTTATTTATTTTAGTGTAAATGTTTGCTTAAAGATGAAACATTTGAGTATAAGCTATAGTATGTTTTGGAATCTATGTATGTTGTCTCTATGGTTTGGGTATTATATTGGGAGATATCCAAATAAAATATTTGGGGAGGGTCTAGTCATAGGAAATATTAGTAGTGATGGTGCTTCAATGGTGATAATTTATTAAAGGTAATTATTTTCATAGATTACAAACATCATGGAAAAGGAGTTATGACTATTTTTCGTAACCATGTTGTTAGCTTTTGTTGAATGATCCATGAGAGATAACAATCATAAGATGCAATAAAGTAAATTTGCTAGATTACTGAAGTATGTTGAACTATATAAGATATAAAATATTAAAATGTAGCTATGGAGTAAGTGAGCACTCCATTAACAAAGCTACATATCTACATCATATCCATCACCAGTAAATGGTGTGGAACACAATCCACTAACCTATGCTATCTAAAAATGTCTCTCAACTGTCCTATATATCTATCTAAGAGGTCATCCTTATATATGAAAAATAGGTATTTAGTATGGATTCTCTTCATCTGCTTCTACTTGGTCTTTGTCATCTTCTTCTTCTGCATTCTTTGTATTTAGGTTCAGTAGGTAATTTGTGTCTTCATATGATGCAGAGTAGGATGCTGCTAGGTCTTCTATTCTCATTGGATAATCTCTAAAAATTTTAGATTCATCTTCTATCCTTCCACCTTTGAAGTCCTCCTTGCAAGTATCTTCATTTGATTCTGATTGTTGATGAATAAGTAGGGCATGATGCAATTTTTCTCTCATTCTTCGGTGCTTGCCTTTTTGGTGTGCTAATTTTTCTCTATTGTTTTAATCTTCATGTCTTGATTCCTTTTTGTATGTCTCTTCTTATTTTTCTTCTTCTCTTCCTGTGATTATACTTTGATGTAGGTGAAATCTCAGCTTTAAAACAAGTTAGTCTATCATCACAAAAGTATTTTTCTTTAACATCAGCTTGTTTCTTGTGTTGAGTAAGTATGAACACAATTAATGATAGATAAATCATCGGTTATTCTTATGGAGAAAAAATAACCAATATTTGTGATTTCCACCATGCTATGAAGATAATTTCATGAAGATAGTTAATCAAGGCCATAAAGCTGCCTTATTTGGTTTCCTTAAGAAATAAGGAAAATTTCATCTTATCATTAGAAGATAGATACTTGTATCCTTCTAAAGTATCTATTATATTTTAGGAGTAGAATTCCAATTCATGGAATAGTTCTTCATTATTGAAAGCTTTCCTCAAAATCTCATCCATAATTCTTCTTTGGAATTGAAATTTGATAGGACCTTAATAGTCTTATCTTATGGCTCCCTAGTGATAAGAGAATGATGTAGTGCTTTTTGTAAAAATATAGTTCAATTTGGTTGATTTTGTACAAGTTTTACAAGAATAAAAAATCAACTTTTAACGCCTTATCACTCCTAATTGAACTAAGCACTATTTCAGTTTGAAGAGGTTTTGATGTTGGAATTATTTTGTCCCCTTTTTAGAGATTTGAGACAAGTAAAAAAATAAATTTATCCAAACTTAATAAAATTCCTTAATAACATCTTTTATATCCCTTGGATTTTTCTAATTTCCAAATAAAATAAATTTTATGGAGTAACCCTTATGACTCCCAAGGTTTGGAAATTTAGAGAAATGATAATAATATTTGAAATATAGTTTAATCCAAGTTAAATTCCTTATTCATCCTAAGTAGGATTTCAAATATTAAAATAATAATATAAGTCACCCCTTAAGCTTTCAAAACCCTAAGTTTCAACCTTAGTTTATAATCCTTATAACTCCAACTTATGAAAGCAATGAATAATGGGATTTAGACCTTACCTTATATGTAATATCTCCTTGATGTTTGGTTCTTTTGATGGTTGAAATAACATCTTAAGTGTACCTTGAGCACTCGAATTAATGGAGATTCGATATGAATGTTTTATGTAGGCACTGAAATGTTGAGCTTCTGATAATGGGGAGCCTTTAATGCTCCTTATTTGTCTTCCACGCTACAAAAAAATTATGCTTCTTCTCTCACACCCTTGATTGTGCTACATTCATCCTTCAAATGTCTTGAATGTGCTTCACTCTTGCATGTTGGTCTTGGACTAGAAGATGTCTTTTAAGCAAGATGGATCATAGGCATTGTGACAAGTGTCATGTCCATTATGAGTGAGCACTTCCTTCTTTATGTAACACTCCAAAAATTATTAACCAATGCTTCTTGAAAACATATAGGCCCTTGTGTGAAGCTGATAAAGGTAACCAAATGGCACGTATTTTCTTGTAACTCCTTCATAGAAGCCTCTAGAACGTTGAGAGGAATGATGACTAAAATGCCAAGTGTAATTTTTGCATGAAGACCCTTCTTGTAACGCCTTTGAATATGGATATTATAACTCCATAACATTCTATATTTCTAACATTGCTTTGAGAGCAAGCAATATTTCTTATAACACCCTCAAGGATGGAGATTATTACTCCATATCTCCTTTTTTTTCCAATGTTGCTTGGGTAACAAGCAAACTATTTTTTATTTAGGTGAATGGACGATGTTCTATGAAGCTTAGATGATAGTTTGATGCTTACTTTGGTGAGTGGTCTACTCCAATATTGAGGCCACAAATATAACACTTTTCTTCCTTTCTTTTATGCCTCCAAATGCATTGATTTCATTGGTGCTAATTTGACATCTTTTTTAGATTAATATGCACTCGCTTGACTATGTCACTGTGACTCATGGATGATATGAAATTATATTTACTTTTGTAGATGTGTACATCCAAGTATGATCTCTCGAGTGGCTCCTTCTAGCTTTGGAGGAGTGCTGCCATCTAAAATTTAATGGTTGTTCTTTTACCTATTGGAAAACATGCCCTAATATGGCACTTTCAAATATGCACCTTTTTCTATAGCTCTTCTCTCATATTTGTAGAGGATGTAGGCCTTGGTGTCTAGGAACATCAAGTTGCTACTTATGGTAAGATATCCTTCATAACTCCTTCACTAAATTATGGCCTCAAAATTTCTTTTATGAGCCTAGGATTTTATGTCTTGTTCTCCTCTTGTTTTCTCCTCCTGCTGTAGATTTGGATAAGTCTATGTCTCCAGGGCGATGCCTTCTCACTATGAGAGGTAATTTTCAAATATCTAAGATTTTATGAGCTTCTTTTGTCTTCAAGTCCTCTTGTCGAGTTTCGATTTCAAACAAGATCTTCTTCTAGGGTTTGGTACTCCTTGCCAAACTTCTTCTTCTTAGATTTGGCACTCCTTGCCAAATTCTCCTCTTGGCCTTGTTGTAAGATGGTGATAATTTTCCCAAGTCCTTCACTATCAAGGACTTCATCTGGATAGTGGATTTCTCCAATGAGTTCTCAAATAACTCTCTTGATCTTCAGCAAGGTTCTCCTAGCCTTTCTTGTATGCTTGATGAGATAGTGGATTTCTTATGGTCTTTCCTTAGACCTTTTCTTCAACCTTTTACTTTTGGAAGTGTTGGTGGTGAGATATTTCATTGGATATTATGATTCTTCTACTTTTGGCTTTGAGACTCTCCTAGTCCTTCTTCTTCTTCCAAGACTGGAAGTTCTTCAATGAGATATTCTCCTAATATCTTCTCTTTTGCATTAGGATTAAGCTGATTCTTAAGAATATGCTCTTCCTAAATTACTTGTGGGAAGTCTCCCAACTCACTAAATATTTTGTTCCTACAATAAGAATACTAGTACTGAAATATTTAATCTACTTCTGAATTAGATATTCTTCTCAAATTCTTCTTCAAGATCATGGCTTTTGTGGCTTATTTTGATGTTAAGCCTTATGTGGCCTTTTTCAATACCAAGGCTCCTATGACCTTTCTCAGTATCAATGCTTCTATGGCCTTTTCAATATCAAGGCTTCTATGGCCTTTTCAATATAAGACATCTATGGCTTCTTTTGCAATGCTTCTAGGGCCTTTTGTATCAAGGCTCTTGTGGCATATTCTTCAAGTGTGTATTTTTCAATCCAGCAATGGAGATCTTCAATCTCCTATCTTCACCACGATCCTTCACAGAAAGTCTTCTTCCACAGTATTCTTCTCTTGCATGATGAACTAACCTCTACACTATGAGGGCATACTGACCATCGGGTAATGAAGTTGAAGTCTCCTAGTTTTTTGTCATAAGAGGAGTCCCAATCCTCTAAGGATTAAGTTCCTGCAACAAAATGAACTTTAGGTACCTGTTAGCAAACTCTAGATGACCTGGATGATCTTCACTAGATGATCTATCAATCTAGTGGATTGAAATACTGAGTCCTAGTCTTCACGAGTTTTAATAACAACTCTATGGAAAATACTCTAGACAAAAATAATCTTAGTAATTCTAAAAATAAGATTTCTTTCAGTCGTATCTTTGTGACTCTCCCAAAATATACCACCTAGATGATCTTGATATATTTTTCTAGTGGCCGGTCCAAAGGTGCGTCAGTTTGTCAAAAACTCTCAAGCTAACCAACAATGACATAGATTAGATCTACCGTAGCTCTGATACCACTGTTTGCTTTTGATGAATGAGCCATGAGAGATAACAATCACAAGATGCAGAATAAGATGCAATAAAGTAAATCTGCTAGATGACTGAATTATGTTGAAATATAAAATATATAAAATATTACAATGTAGCTATGGAGGAAGTGAGCACTCCATTAACAAAGATAAAAATCCATATTATATCCATCACCAGTAAATGGTGTGGAAAACAATCCACTAATATATCTCTCAGTTATCCTATCTATCTATCTAAAAGGCCATTCTTATATATGCAAAATAGGATGCTTGCCCAACACTCTAACTAGTTGTGCATAGGACATCTTGCACATGTACAACTTGCACATGGACACTTGTCCATTTATTACAATGCATGTAGTCACTAGATAAATTGCACATGAAGTAATCTAGGTATGTATCTTAGAGGATACATTTACATAACCCAAATTATAGAATAGACATTATTTCCAAAACATGTATCTTTCATTAAGTTTATGGATGGTTATAGTGGTAATAATTTAGGTGGTCATGATGGGTAGTGGATTTTTCCCCTTTTGTGGATCCTCTTCAATTTGGTGGGCTTGCAATGGCATAAAATTTTATGAATATAGATACTATTTTTCTACTAATTATTTATATGGGATTGAAATGGGACCCACCCATATTACATCAATTTTTTCTAATAATGCATGCATTGCCTTGTAAGATTCTAAACTAAGTATATTATTTAAAATTCAAGGTATTTAACCAATCGAGATTGTGCTAATTAATGTTATAATAGATATTGTTGATTATTGATTATATTCGTACAAAAATATGAAAAGTGGTTAAAGGAGTTATTATTTTTGGATATTGTCTTAGGGAAATTATTTGTGGATGTACTTATATTTTCTTTTCATATGTGAATGCCTTGCTATGGAAACTACATATAATTTTTTAAATGCAATTCATTTAAATATAACATTTTCATCAATTATTTTTTAATTTGAAAATCAATAATTATAAAGTTTTCTTATAAGTTGAAATCTTACTACAATGGTAAGGAATTTGGCCTCTCTTTGAGATATCCAAGGTTCAAATCCCACTTAGTATGAGGGGACCAATACCCCTCATAAAAGTTGTGTAAACTCATTGAAAAATAGTTGTAAGCTTACTATAGTGGTAAGGGATTTGGATTCTCTTTGAGAGGTCCAAGGTTCAAACCCCACTCAGTATGAGGGGACTATGACCCCTCATAAAAAACTATGTAAAATTATTGAAAAAAGCATAGCATCAATTTCAGCTACAAGCTTATTGTAGTGGTAAGGGTTTTGGCCTCTCTTTGGAAGGTCCAAAGGTTCAAACCTCACTCGGTATGAAAGGACTAGGACCCCTCATAAAAACCTATGTAATCTCATTGAAAAAAGCATAACATCAATGTTAGCTAAAAAATTATTGTAGTGGTAAGGGTTGTTGTCTCTCTTTGGTGGGTCCAAAGGTTCAAACCCCACTCAGTATGAGGGGATTGAGACCCCTCATAAAAACCTGTGTAACTCATTGAAAATAAATATTAAGTTTTCATTTTGATTAATATTTTCTTTTTTATACACCCCGGTGTTGTAGGTGAGTTGGAGAGGAGAGGGCAATCCTCCAAGGGAGGTCCCAGGTTCGAATCTACACCCTACCAAAAAAAGCTAAATTGGGTATCCAAAATCCAATTGATAATGTTGGTGCGGGTAGGGCTGGGTGCGACCCCCGGGTGACTTTGATGATGTAGAACCCCCTGTTTGTGGTCTCTTAGACCAAGGTGGACCCGCAAGGGGTTTTTCGCTTAAAGAGAAAAAAATACATTTTCTTTTTTATATTGAGATGATTTTTTTTTAATTATACAATCTTTTATGTTGTGAGGAAATCCAACATATCAAAAGATACATTTTTTTTAATTACTACTAGATTTTTTACTATTTATAAATTTGTATTCTCTGTATTATGAAATATTTATTTATAACATTAGAAATTATTATGAGATAGAAAAAACATTCAACTTAACTAGCTTGTAGCTAGTTATTTAGTTAGTTAAAAATGTTAAAGAATAATTAAATAGTGCATAATATACTAATTTAATAATGTCAATATTAAGTTAAATTGGTGTTCCAACCATTGACACAAGCCTATGTTTTAACATCATTTTTTTATATGTTACAATTATGCAATATTGGGATAGCTAATATACTTTTGTTATAAAGGTTGACTTAGTCCTATCCCAAAATATAATATTATACATATTTCAAACCTTAATTTATGCCTTCCCTAAGAATGATGTTATGCCTACATAATTTATATTCTTGTTATAATCCTAATGTTTGATATATATATATATATATATATATATATATATAACAAACTTGATTAAAAATATGTACTAATCTTATAAATGTCTAGCTTTTATAGCAACAAGTGCGAGCACAAGAGTGAGTGTAGTAGCGAGTGTGAGTGTATTTCGAGAGTGAGTGCATCTAGAAGCAAGTGTGAGTAATTGCAACTAGAAGCAAGTGTGGGTAAATACAATCGAAAGCAATTTCAAGTGAGTGGAGATAAAAATGAGTGCAAGCACAAGCCCAGAGTAAGTGCAGCAGCCAGTGTGAGCACGATCTGGGAGTAAGTGTAGCAATGAGTGCAAGCACATTTTGAGAGGGAGTGTATCTAGAAGTAAGTGTGAGTAAGTGAAACCAAAAGCAAGTGTGAGTAAGTGCAATCAAAAGAGTGAGTGTGATCATGAGCCATTATTAAGTGAAACAGTGAGTGCGAGTGCAAGCTAGGAGAAAATAAGATCCGAGAGGAAGTAAGAACCAAGAGGGAGAGAAATCCAAGATTGGGTCATGGTAGAAGAGTGGAGTGCATCAATGCTTCAAACCCTTACCATGCATACGTGGAACATTATTTCTAAAAAATTGTTGAAGCCAAGGAATATTGAGAAAAATAAGAGACAAGGGTAATTGTGAGCCAAGAGGGAGTGCAAGCTAGGAGTGAGTGTGAGGTAGGAGAGAGTGTAAGCCAAGAGCAAGTGCAAGCCAAAAGGGAGTGTAAACTAAGAGGGAGTGCAAGTCAAGATTCAGTCATGGAAAAAGAGTAGCAGGTTCATCTGGAGTACATCAATACTTCAAATCCTTACCATGAATGTGTGGAACATTGCTTCCAAAAAATATTGAAGCAAAGGAACATCAAGAAAAAGAAAATATAGGCATTTGTGAGCCAAGAGGTAGTGCAAGCCAAGAGCAAGTGTGAGACAAGAGAGAGTGTAAGTCAAAAGTGGGAGCAAGTGAGATCAGAGGAGTGTGAACCAAGGAGTGCAAGCCAAGAGTGAGCTCCATTATCTATTGTGGAAGGAAAGTCATATTTAAAATCCCCAATGGGAAGTCAGGATGGCCTAGCTAGAAATATAAATGTTCTAGTTGGAAGTATGGAGGCCCAAGTTGGAGATAAGCAAAAGAGCAAATACATGGCAAGTTCAATCTAGGTAGCAAATGTTACACCAAAAGTAAGTATCAAGGATGAATTTATTGAGCATGATATAATGGTTCTTAAAAGAATAGGGTTAATAAGTAAGTTCCATAGATCATGGCCAGGGTTTTTTGAGATTCAAAATTGTATCAAATAGAAGTGGGTATTGAATTCAAATTATTTTGTGACTTTTCTTCCTAAAGGTTGTTTTCTCATCATCTTTTCTAGTTTAAAAATTAGGGATAAAATAATGGCTAGTGGACCATGGTTTAGAGGAAGGAATGCATTTTATTTAAGACCATGGAAGGATTTTTTTTTTTGAGACATAAATTATTAAGTAGCTTCTAGTGTGGGATAGGCTTTTTGAAATTCCATATCAACTTATAAATAAGATGTTTTGAAGAATATTGGAATTACCCTATGGGAATTCATCTTGGAAGAACCAACCACAGAGGAGTGAAATCATGCTAAATATACTAAAATACGTTTTGCTATGGATATTTCAAAACCTTTGCCACAATCCATTATGATTAAATATAAATCAAGAGAATGGGATCAACAAGTAGATTATGAAAATATTGCATTTTTTTGTCACAATTATTTTGAAATTGGACACATGGCAAGAGTTTGCAAAGTGAAAACTATGAAGAAAGAGAAAAAATTCTAGCCATGAGATAAACTTCAATATGAAGCAAGAAAATCATAAAATAATAGAAGCTAGACCATATCAAGGATATTCCACTCCAAAAGAAGAGGTAAATGAAATATTTCTACGATATCATTTGGCTATACATAAGGAATTAAAGGTGCAAAATATGTGGAGATAAATCCTAAAAAAAGATAACAAAAGAGGTCAAGTTTATTCTAGGTAAATCATCTTTATTTTCCTCAAATAATTTGGAATCCTCTTTAGGTACTAAAAGTGAAAGTGGTGAAGATGTTATCCCTTGCACTATAAGGTTTCAAGAGCATAATAATAAAGAAATGAGGTTAGAGGAAACCCATAACAATTTAGGATTTTTAGGATAGAATAAGAAGGTAATCGCTACAAAAGAGCATCCTTACACTTTAGGGTTTCCAAGGAAACATAAAGAATATTGTGCTTTTGGGATTATTCCTTGCACTTAAGATCCTCTAGAACAAGGTAAACCTAAATATGACAAGTCTTACTATGAGTAGAAGAAGACCCAAGAAGCAAAAACAAGGATAAAAAGAAACACAAAGAGATATTGATATGGGAAAACAAAAGCAAATATCACAAGTGTTGAGAAGAAGTGGGGATAAACCCACAAATAATATAAAAAATAACAATTAAAATAATATCTTGACATATTAGGGGAAATAAGAACCTTAAAAAAAGGTATCAAGAAATTGTGAGGTTGTTGTAGAAAAGATATTTTTTTATATAAATTTGGGCAGAAAATATATTGAAGGCATTTGTTATAAAAGGATTTGATTATGGAAACTTAGGAGTTTGAAGTAGATGAAAAATATCTTTTATAGAAGGGTAAATGAATAATATCTCTGATAGAAATACAAAGTTGGATATGCTTTAATTAACTTTTTAGAAATGTAATGAAAGCAATGTAAAGTTTTTTTTTTCATAATTGGAGTGGCCCCTAATAGAAGCCACACATAGCTTATTAAAAATATATGTATATGTACCAATCTTGTACCAATACCCATATTTAAGCTTGTCTTCAGACCAACATTTTTGCCTACCCCAAAGGCATTGCTGGTAATTTGAGTTATTTTATGTTGTCATTGATGTCACATGGATCACATTGAGTTTTGGTGGCCAAATGATATTTTGGAAAGAATGGATAAATACAGGGTTTTTGTGAAAACCAAGACAGGAAAAATAAAAGGTTTTATTTAAAACCATGGATAGCAGATTTAAACTTGGTTTTTCTTAAAACCCAAGTTGGCCTTTCGTTTTGTCGAAAAAGGTACCCCGATGATGGAGATATTTAATTTTTAATATTTAGTTTAAATTTTAATTATTTAAAATTTAAAATTAAATATGCAAGATTTTCACCAATATCATCAAAAATAATGAGGCTATATAAAGGGGATACCTGAGGTTCATAAACTAATCCTTTCTCATGGTTAATAATCATTGGCTAAGCATCCGAATTGAGCTCATGCAAAAATCTTTTAGAAAGAAGAAGCAGTGAATAAACGAAGGTTGGTCGAAGTCCAAAGCCATCATGGGCAAAGTGGCGCATTGGCAATTGGATTTTGGCTAAGGTGTGTGGCAGTACAAATGTCAAGGTTTTGAATCCCCTTGACTGCCTTCAGAAGGCATTGGAAGAAAAGCACTCGAAGAGCTTTTGATTTACGAAAAGAGAGGAAAGGTTTTAAGGCATGTTGTGTCTTTCCATTTCGAACGAGCATCTAGCTCGTGTGGAAACCTTAGTCGTGGATAAGGCGCTCGCGATGTGGGAAAGTCAAGGGTTCGAATTCCCTTGAGGAGGTAAATACTTTTTTGCTCTAATTAGCCCTAAGTTGGAGTTATAAGATGGTTAGGAATAATTAAAATTTTTAATTAAACTTTGTTTTTATAAGGGTTATAATTATTATTTCAAAGGTGGATGAGTTGTTGATTTAATTTGATTTTTATGAAATCGAGAATTAAGATTTAGGAGAAATAAGGAGTTGTTATAAAATAATTTCCGAGAGGTTTATTGATTATTATTTTGATAAGGGTTTTTATTAAAAAAGGACTTTGGTGGATGTGTTTATTAAGTTGGAGTAAAAAGGTGTAAATTGAGTTATGCTTTATCTTGTGATTATTATTTGAAGTCCACTAACCTTTATTGAGATTGGAAAGGAAAGTTGTGTTTAGTATGGCAGATTTTGTGGACAACTTCTTGGCATAAAAAAGGTATGGGCACATTATCCTATTGATTGTTTATGGTGGTTGATTTCTAAAATATCATTGGAGTGAAAAGGATTGATTGTGGTTTCCTTTTCGAAAGTGGTTGGTTGAATGCTTCAACTTTTTCTATTTTGAGAGTTGTGTTTAAACCTTGTTTTATAAGCATAGTTTTTGAAGCCCATTGGTTATGTAAAGAACTTGAAAAGAATATGAGTATCATTGTTATGCGAGATTTATGGTTAAGCATTGTTGGAAACATTTGAGTTGGTTGATACATACTTGGACTAGGATTTTGTGAGAAAGAGTGTCCCTTGTGGTGATTGGTTGAGTTGAGTTGATTGAGCCTAGTCAAGTGATTGTGTGAGGTGATTGTTCAAGTCCCATGAAACAAACTATTCTATAATTCTAATTTGAGTTGATATTGAGCTTAGAACATATTAAGTCTAACAATTATCTTTATGCTTCAATGAGTTGACTTGAGTTGATATTGATTTGAGTTGAGTTGAGTTGAGATCATAGTGGATCATTGATGTCATTCATTGTAGAGTGTTGCGGGCCAAACAAGGTGAATGGTTTCCTATTTTTGTCACATGCCCATGCATTTAATTATCAACCCAGGGAGCTTTGTAAACTTGTGAAGAGTCGAAATTAGGTTACTACAATACCACTGGAGGTGAATCTGCTAATCCTACATTTGGGGGGTGTTCTTGAAATGGTTGTCAATCATTCCCACACTCCTCAATAAATTATGTAAGAAGAACATAATTAAATCTACAGAAATAAATCATGTACACATTCTTGAAAATAAATCTACTGCAAATACTGGAACTAGCAAACTAATGAACATTCTTATGAAAGCAATAAACTAATTAAAATAAATAAACAAAAAAAGGAAATGGGGAAGAAATACTAGCTTGGAGTGGGCCCAGGATCCAATAGCTTCTTCCTGATCGAACACGTGCTTTAGAACTTCTGGAACTGTAATATATTTATCAACGTATTACAATCTATCTTATGTAACTCTAAATGGATCTTTATTAATTATTTCTATATATTTCTTAGAATGATTTGCATTTGTTTATATAACACACCCATAGAACTTATGTTATAGAAGTGGTTACAACAGTCAATTCTTCCCAGACTAAATTAGAATAGTCTGGTGAATGCAATCGATGTTTGGCATTCTATTTTGATGGCGGCGTGTTCATTTCGGTTTGTGCTTTGCCTTGCATCAATAATACATTTTGATACGTTGGTGGTATCTCCAATTTAGCTCTGCATGACACGGAGTTGGAACTACACCAGTTGCTGCCATCCACGTCATTCAAATCTGGTAAACGGGCAAAGAATCAATGGCACCTTCCTTATGAGGAAGGTACCTTGTTATCATGACACCTTATGGTTGTAGGGAGGCACTTGCCTTCTATTAGCGCCTTTCGACTGTGGGGAGGCGCTTGCCTTCTATTAGCGCCTTTCGACTGTGGGGAGGTGCTTGCCTTCTGTTGGCGCCTTTCGAATGTGGGGAGGCGCTTGTCTTTGGTTGGCACCTTCCAGTTGCAGGGAGGCGCTCGCATTTAGTTGGCACCTTCTAACTATAGGGAGGTGCTCGCATTTAGTTGGCACCTTCTGACTGCAGGGAGGCGCTTGCATTTAGTTGGCGCATTTCGACTGCAGGGAGGTGCTCGTATTCAGTTGGTGCCTTCTGACTGCAGGGAGACGCTCATATTCAATTTGTGCCTTTCAACTATAGGGAGGCGCTCGCATTCAGTTGGCACCTTCTGACTGCAAGGAGGCGCTCATATTCAGTTGGTGCCTTTCGACTGCAGGGAGGCGCTGGCATTCAGTTGGCGCCTTTCGACTGCAGGGAGGCGCTCGTATTTGGTTTGACGCATTTCGATTGTAGGGAGGCACTTGTTCCCTTGGCACCTTTTGGTTGCAGGGAGGTGCCTATGTTCTCTACATTGACCCCCAATGAAATAAAGTGTCAGGTCCATCAAAAGGACCTCGATCGTTCCAAATCTAACTAAATCAACTGCAATTCCACAAAACATACTAAAAGCACACAAATTAGATAACACGCATAATTATATCAAATATCTATATAATCATTCATAAAAGTATGCAATCCTTATTATACAACCGCATATTGATCAAAGAAATATGTACAAAATATGAGAATTTTTGGTGCTTATCATCCCCCCATGCCTAACATATGCCATGCCCTCGTGGTATCCAAACTGTAGGTAGCCCTCTGACTTTTCATCGTCGCCATCTCTTGAAGGATTCAGCTACCCCTGTGGCCTAAGTCTGTCTTTTTGTGCTAGCATTTGAAGGTATGGTTTGCCTTTGCCTATGGGAAACTGCGGCTATCAATTGTCCTCTTCTTGTTCTGGCCGCTACTGGTGGTGGTCTAGACAGTGTTGTTCCTGTCAATTGAAATCCAGCTTTGGCAGCTTGCTATAGGTCGGCATCTGGAGAACTGACCACTGCTAGAGGGATATCTGAGTTATCCCCTCTGGAAGGCACTACTTGGGCCTTGTATAATCTAGTCGCTTCAGGGGTAAGCCCTGTATTCTCCTTTGTAATTGTAGTGGCCACCAATCGTGGGCCATATACTCCCCACTGTTCCAAGTACCTCCTCATCATGGAAGGCCACCCTCGGGATGAACCATAGATGTCCCAAAATTGGCTGTCTTCTGCCAAATTGACGCAGATGCCAGAATCTCCTTTTACCCTCGAGGATGCCTTCCTGGCCTCCTTGGATGTTTTCATTTCATTGTGCAGCTGCTCGAAATATTTTTGCCTTTCGATGAATAGTTGCATTTCCCATTCGTCCTCCTCTGACTCGATGAAGGTCATTTTCACCTTCTTTCGAGCCGTCCTAGGCCTCTTTGCCTTAGCTTCTACAAAAAATGTGGTGGCTCGAACCGGGGTCTCTTCTTTCTCTGGGGGTGATCCTTCGTTCTCCTGTCTACCTGGTGTCGACCCCTCAGGCTCTTATCCTTCTTCAGGCCTGGGGAGGTTCTCCTTATCCTCTGGTCTTATCTATTGCTGGAGACCTTCGTCCTGCTCTGTGTCACTCAGGACAATGATAGGGGGCATGGTAGGACTTCTTTTCTTTTCACCCTTGAAAACAAAGGAATCCTCCCCTGCCTTCGGGCTGCTCTATCGGGCATCCGATCGAATCTCCCCTAAAGAGAATACTTGTTCAGTGGATGTGGGAGAGTTCGTCGGCACTTTTTCTACCCAATCAGTCTGAGTGGTCACCTCCTATCTTGATGTTCCTCTGTCCTGAAGTATTTGATTTTCCTCCTGCAACTGCTAGACCAGCTGCTCGAGCTGAGTGATTCGTCTATCCCTTTTCTCCAATTCTCTTTTATGCTGGTTTTGGCAATCTTCTAGAATTTATTATGCCATACAATAATCGGTTTGCCATTCGAGCGTCTCCTCCAAGGCCACATCGATCTGGTCATTACTCCCAGAATTTCCTTCATTCCATGGGCTCTGATTCGTTAATTATTAGAGGGTTTGGGCGACAACGTCTATCTCTGGGTCACTCTGTCCTTCCTCTATCAAGAGGAATCATTGCAGATGTTTCCTCCTTGGGATTGGTTCGTCCTCACCACCAGCGGGTGGCGCTCCTTCCTCCTCATACTCGAGCACTGGTGAATGCCCTTTGTCCTCTATGTCTTCGGACACTGGTGACTGCTCTGCTCCTTCTAGAAAATAGGGCAACGCCAATTTCCTGATGTTTGTTATCACCTCTATAGGGGATGCTTTGTCTTGCCCTAATTTGGCAACTGCATTATGTTGCTCTATTTGGCCACCATCTCCCTCTGCATCATGGTTCTGTCCTTGTGCTTCTACTTGGCGGACCAATGTCGATATCATCCCATGGTGGGCTAAGGCGGATGGTGCCCCCTTCTGGTATCGAGCCGCTTCATTTTTCAGAGCATTCATTAGGTAGAAAGGTATGTTTAACTTCCTCCCATGCACTAAGTGATTGAGGAAGTGCACATGATTAATGTGCAGATGGGTATACTTTCCTATGCATGTGAAAAATTGAGCAATCTGCTCGAACATCTTCCACATATTCATGGGGAGACTATTTTTGAGTAACCCCTCCCTGTCTATCTGCACATTTCCTCCTGGTAGCAGTATTTCGGCGTATAGTTTTAACACTCCGCCCTTGTATGTACATTCCCCCGTGAGAGGCAATCTAGTCACCTATGAGATGAACTTAGGGGTGACTAGAATTTCTACCCCTCGTACTTGGGCCGCATCGCCCCTCAAAGAGGTGGCAAATTCTCTAGATGCCTCTACGTCCTAGCCCTGACTGACTAGGGTGTAGTATTCGAGCCACCCCTCGGCTTCGAATTGGGTCTTCACTGCCCCTCTGATCCCATCAGTATCACTGGGTTCATTCTTCTTGATCACATGGTTCTTGGACCTTCCTCCCATGGCGCCTTCTACTGCTATATATTTTTTTTGTCCTTCCTTCTTTAGGAATGTGCCTTCTTATAGAAAATATGCCTAACCCTAGCAGTTATGGAAGATGCCCTATCATTGGCACGTGATTCTGACTATGGGGGGATACGATCTCTATGACGACGGTATCTTTTTTGGTACTGCATATTTATAAATAATTATATAAATGATTTGATTTAGTATGCGCATACCTGATTTTTCATTCCAGTCATTGTGGTAGCCGCTAATTTGTTGACTTGTGACACAAGGGAGGGGTATGGTCCTTTGATGCCACTCATTCGTGCGATGCTTCATTTCGCTCGAGGCATCCGGTAGATGTAAATGTTGCATGCGGGAGGCATTCTTTGGTACCTTTCCCATGTGGATGGTGTCCTTGTAGTGCCTTTCCTACGTTGTCAGTGCTCTTCTTCGAACGAATGTGCCTTTTGGTGCTATGAGGTGCCTCTGATTGGTGGGAGGTGCTTTTTCCTGCATACGTCTTCCCAATGTGGGAGGTGCCTCCTTCTGGTTCACACCTTCTCGATGTTGGAAGGCATTCATCTTGATGAATGTGCCTTCCTGATGTTGGAAGGCGTATTCGACTGGATGAATGTGCCTTCCAAATTTTGGAAGGTGTCTCAGCTGGATGAATGCGCCTTCCTGATGTTGGAAGGAATCTCGGCTGGATGAATGCACCTTCTTGATGTTGGAAGGTGTCTTGGCTGGATTTTTTTTTTAAGACTTGGTGCCTTCCTACCACGGAAGGTGCCTACATATGTATATATATATATATATATATATATATATATATATATATATATATTTTTTTTAAATAGAACTTTTAAATGGATGGAAGGCGCTGTCTTCCGATTTGGCACCTTTTGGATGCAGTAAGGTGCCTTCTTCTGGATGGGTGCCTTTCGGGTGCAGTAAGGCACCTTCTTGTGGACTTGGCACCTTCTTCTGGATGGGCACCTTTTGGGTGCAGTAAGGCACCTTCTTCTAGATGGGTGCCTTTCGGGTGTAGTAAGGTGCCTTCTTCTGGATGGGTGCCTTTCGGGTGTAGTAAGGCGCCTTCTTTTGGACTTGGCGCCTTCTTCTAGATGCAGTAAGGCGCCTTCTTCTAGACTTGGCACCTTCTAGATGTAGTAAGGCGCCTTCTTCTGGATGGCGATTTGACTGGAAAAAGGGTGATCAAGCCTTCCCAGTTTTTCATGCTACCCAGATTCTACCTACCAGCCAGTGTCGAAATGCTGAGCCGAATCAGGCCTGGTTTCCCAGATACCTATCCCTCGTGCTATCAGGTCCTCCACCTGCAAAAAGTAACCAAAAAAGAAAGGAAAATAAAGGCAGTTAGACGCATTTCATGTCTGTTAGGCCTTGGATTAGGATGCCTATAGCTTACATGCGGGCGTCGTCCCTCCAAAAACACACATTACAAAAAAAACTATATTAACTAAAAAAATTTGGGTGAGTACTTTCATGCCCACCATTTCATCTATGAGAGTTCGATCTAGATCTAGCAATATGGGGTCTCCCCCATGCCTACTCTGGATTCCACCTATAAAATTTTGGACGTATTATAGGGGTGTAGTCGGTGGCCATTGACTGTGAATCTGGTGTTGCTGCCGTCAATTGTCTTAACGCACACCGCCCTGTTCCTAATGAGCTCTACCACCTCATACAGCCCCATACACCTCTGCATAAGTTTGCCCTTCCTTTCCTGGAACCGGGAATCATACAACAATATCTATTCCCCTACCTAGAACTTCTTTAGCTTGATGTGGTTGTCATGCCACTTCTTTCTCTACTTCTGTATAATCTCTATCCTCTGCAAAGCATCCAGTCAAATTTTGTCCAGCTGATCTAGCTGGTGAATCCTCTATTTTTTAGATTTGTCCAAGCTCAAATTTAATTCTGAAGCCGTCCTCAAAGTTTTTATTTCAAACTCAATGGGCATCATCACATTTTTTCCATAGACTAGTTGGAAAGGTGTGCATCCTGTGGTGGATTTCCACATGGTGTTGTATGCCCAAACTACCTCCGGCAACCGTGTGGCCCAATCTTTCTTGTGTTGCTACACAATTTTGGTTAGGATGTTTTCTATCTCCCTGTTTGTCACTTCTACTTGCCCGTTTGCCTATGGATGGTAGGGCATGGTTTTATTGTGCCAAACTCTATACTGCTCCATCAGCTCCTCAATCAATTTGGAGGTGAATTGGGGCCCTTGGTCTGTTGTTATCTCTCGAGGAACCCCAAATCATGTGAAAATATGGGCAAATAAGAAATTGGTGACCGTTATTTCCTTTGAGTCCCTTAATGCCTGCACTTCCACCCATTTGGTGACGTAATCCATGCAGACCAGAATAAACCTCCTTCCCATCGAAGGTGGATTAAATGGTCCCACAAAGTCCATGCCCCATTTATCGAAAGGTTCCAGGTGTACCTAGGGCTGCAGGGGCATTTCATCTCGATGGGTTGGTCTACCCATCCTCTGGCACTCGTCACACTTGCTGGTATATGCTACCGCGTCCTTGAACAGAGTGGGCCAAAAATACCCAGCCTGTAGGATTTTGTAGGTAGTTCATTTCCCTGCAAAGTGTCCTCCGCATGGCTCATCGTGACATGCCTTGAGCACTTCTGAAAACTCCTATTCTGCTATGCATCTTCTTATAATTTACTCCCATCCTATTTTAAATAGGAGACCATCCATCCAAAGGAATGATGCGCTCTTCTCTATGACCACCTACTTTTCTCCGTAGAAGAGAGCAGGTGAGGTCCTTTCGATGGCCAAGTAATTGGCTATGTCTGCATACCATGGAGTTTGTTCACTAATAGTGAACAGATGTTCATCCAAAAATTGATCTTCCACTACTTGATGATCTTTTGGTATCAATCTAGACATAAAATCTGCCACGATGTTGTCCTTGCCCGGTTTATCGACTATAGTAATGTCGAATTCCTACAATAGCAATAGCCATCTGATAATTTTACCACCAATGGCTGGATTTCTCATCAGATACCTGATAGCCGCGTGGTCCGTATGGATGAAGACCTTGTATCCCATTATATAGTGGTAGAATTTGTTTATTGCATGGACAACTGCAAGGAATTATTTTTCTATCACTGTATAGTTGAGCTATGCTCTTGCCAAGTTTTTACTAACATAATAGATGGCGTAAAATTCTTTGTCGTCTTTCTGCTCGAGGACTGCTCCGATCGCACTGTTAGATGCATCACAGTAAATATGGAACGGTATGGCCCAATTTGGTCCTCTCAAGACCTGTGCAGATATCAATTTTTCTTTTAGCAATTGGAACACTTCTTCACAATCTCCCATCCAATTGAACTCTACATCCTTAGAAAGTAGGGTGTGCAATGGTTTGGCAATCTTACTAAATTCGACAATAAATCGTCGGTAGTACCCGACTGATCCAAGGAAACTTCTTACCTCCTTCTATGTTCTGGGGCTAGGTAGGTCTCTGATGACCTCGATCTTCCTCTTGTCTACTTTTATTCCTTCCGCAGAGAGGTGGTGTCCCAACACGATGCCTTCTTGCATCATCATAAAATATTTTTCATTACTGAACAAATGATTTTCCTTGCTCCTATCGAGCACTCTTTCCAGATTTGTCATTGCATCCTTGAAGGTTTCTCCATAGGCGGTGAAGTCATCCATGTATACTTCCACCCCGTATCCTATCATATTAGAGAATATGCTAAGCACCGCCCTTTGAAAGGTGGCCGGTGTGTTGCACAGTCCAAAAGGCAATACCTTATAGGCAAACGTTCCCCATGGATAGGTGAACGTTGTTTTATCTTGATCTTCTTCCCCTATCTAGATCTGGTTGTAACCACTTAAACCGTCCAGAAAGGAAAAGTATTTTCTTCCTGAGAGTGTGCCCAAGACCTGATCGATGAACGAAAGTGGGAAGTGATCTTTCTTAGTCACCTTGTTCAACGCTCGATAGTCCACGTAGATCTGCCATTTCTCATTCTTTTTGGGGACCACCACTAATGGTGATACCCATTCACTGTCAAAAATTGAATATATGAATTCGGCAGCCAAAATTTTATGCAGTTCTTCTCTAACAATGTCTTTCATTGCTGGGTTCATCCTTCTCTGTGGCTGCCAACTAGGAGTTGCCTGGTCATCTAAATAAATCCGATGGGTACATATTTTTGGGCTGATGTCGTGCATATCTGCATAGTCCCATGCAAATGCTTGCTGGTTTTTTACCAGAAGCTCTTCCAATTTTTCTAGCTATGTGGGCATCAACTTGTTGTTGACGTTTAATATCCTCCCTGGCCCAACGTGTATTTTTTGGATGTGCTGATCTTGGGTGCCAGTCAACGGCGATCGAGGTGTGGGGGTGGACGATTCTCCATGGAGAAACTCCACGATAGCACCATCCTTGTCCTCTTTTGCTACCTCCTTCAAGGTCATCATCAGCTAGATTATGGGCAACTCCGTAGTTCCATGCTCGATGATCCTGGGTTCTTCTTTCGAGTCCATAGACTGAGCTGGTGGTGAAATGGTCAGCCTTTTGATGTTTTTCCCATTGGAAATGGTCATTAGCCCATCCCGACAGCTGATGTAAGCGTCAGCTGTTGCCATCCATGGCCTCCCCAAAATGAGCGGGTAACCGCCCAGCCTGGTCTTGGTTTGTAAAACTAAAAAATTGGTTGGATATTCCTATGCACTGATTGTTATGATCACATCTTCCAGCATCCCTTCTCGTGACATGGTTGATCGATCAGCTAACTGCAGCACTGTCATGGTTGGCTTTAGGTTTGTGAGATGCATCCTCTGCATGGTCTCTTGAGGCATCACATTGATGGCTACCTCGAGGTCAACCAATGTGTTGGACAGGGAATGTCCTCCAATTTTTACGGTCAGCACTAGGTTGCCTGGATTTGCATACTTCGGATGACGTGTTCCACCCATCATTAGATCTACTAGTTTACCCATTATGTTGATAGTCTAGGTAGATTTTCATCCTAGTCTCTTTAGACACATTTCTCTAATTGCATTGGTGTAAATGGGGACATCTCGAATTGCTTAAAATAATGGGATTGTCACCGTGAGATTCTTCAAGCTTGACAAGATGTCAAATTTTGGCTGTGTTGTTTTTTTTTGTTCCTACGATCGGCTAGGAAATGGAGCCTCCGCTCTCTCAAGTGCTTTTCCCTCTTCTACCAGAGGTGTCTCCTCTATTTCTTCCTCCTCTTCTACCAGTGGAGGTGTCTCTACTATTTCTTCCTCCTCTTCTACCAGAGGAAGTGTCTCTACTCCTAGTTGCCTACCTGATCTAAGCTAAATATTGTACATATGATACATCTCACCTTCTACGTTGTATGCCAGCTGATTTACTCTATTGTTCGGGTTTGTTGTCGGTTGTGCTGGTAGCTACGCAGGTCTCACTACTGGAAATGCTGGTAAGTTCTGTTGGATGTGAGAAGGCGCTGCACTCTGTGGAGTCTGATTCCACACATTGTGGTCTCTCCACTGTTGCCCAGGATATGGATATGGCATCCATGGCTGCTAATTCATAAATGCTGCTAGGGGTGTGTTAGTCCAGGGTGATGGTCCCCACCACCCCATATTAGGTGGTTGAGGGGGTCCTTGGTGCATGTATGACCCTCCCCTATATGATGGCATTCCGGTTGGTATATTCCCCATGGGGGGCTATGGCCAACTCTTCCTATTGCCTATGAAGTAGGCCTCCATGCTCTCAGTCGCTTCCTGGTTACCAGGTAGTTGTGGGCACAATCGAGTTTTATGATTCAGCCTACAAACTATACATACTCTGACCTTGTTTTTTGGACATGCATTCTTTGCATGCCTTCCTCTACATTTTGGGCAGAAATAGGCTAATGCTGCATCATTTTCTTGTTTCTTCTTTTCTAACAGCAGTGTATCCATCTACAGTGCTAGAGATGAGAGCATTTTGCTCTTCAAATCCTCTAGCATGTTGCCTATTTCTATTTTGGTGACTGAAGCAGTCACCTTCATGGTCTTGGCAATGATTTTGCCTCGCCTTCTCGAGTATTTTTGACATAATTTCTAGATGTCATCCATAGCATGCTAATAGACATCACCTCCAAAGATCATGTTGAGAGCCTCCAGTGACTCATTTGTAAGTCCCATCAAGAAGATTCTTTTGAGAGACTTATCAGATAGCTTCGAGTGAGGGGACCATTGAATATTAAAGCTAAATCTCTCCTAATACTCCTTGAGAGACTCATCTTCTCTTTGTGTCATGCTCAGGACCTCCTCCCTGGAGTCTCTTACTCTCCCGAAATCTTGATATTTCTCTAGAAAGAGCTTCTTCATTTGGTCCCAGGTGGTGATGTGTTTGTCTCCCAGACCGATGAACCATCGCAGAGCTGCATCGTCTAATGTAGAAGGAAATAATTTCAACTTTTGCATGTTTGATTTGTAATCCACAGACACCGCACGAACAAAGTCGGTGGTCCTCAATCGGGTGTCCTCTGAAGGACGAAAGGTGAGCAGGGGATATGTTTTTCATTTTGGTATCTCCTACTCCCTCCTCTATTGGGAAACTAAATCCAGATGAGACTTCATCGTTATCTGCCATTTTTTTGAGAAATGTGGTTTCTAATGCATTGTTTATGGCCTTTCGATCATTTAAAACTTTCTGAGTCAATGCTCTAAGGTCGTCTGGCGATATCGTTTGATCCTCCATAGCCTTCCACAATAGGGCTTGTTCTAGAGGAGTCCTATTAAACAGGGGATTTGTGATGATTTTTTTGTCCCCTTGTTGATGGGATGAGGTGGAACTTTGCACAAAGTGCGGTTCCTCACTCCAATGGACTGCTGGTAGGTCGGGCGAGTCTAACTCAAATCCAAAATGCTCGACTGACTCAAGTCCTGATGGATTAGTTCTTATAAAGCGACCATTAGGTCCTCTTCTTCTCGAAGAACTCATACAAGGTCAGATGGAAGGTTTTAGGGTATTGTAAGTAATCTAATTAATATGCATCCCTGACAACGACACCAAAATATTGCGGGCCAAACAAGGTGAATGGTTTCCTATTTTTTTCACATGCCCGTGCATTTAATTATCAATGCAGGGAGCTTCGTAAACTTGCGAAGAGTCAAAATTAGGTTACTACAATACCACTGGAGGTGAATCTGCTAATCCTACATTTGGGGGGTGTTCTTGAAATGGTTGTCAATCATTCTTGCACTCCTCAATAAATTACGTAAGAAGAACATAATTAAATCTACATAAATAAATCATGTACACATTCCTAAAAATAAATCTACTGCAAATACTGGAACTAGCAAACTAATGAACATTCTTATGAAAGCAATAAACTAATTAAAATAAATAAACAAAAAAATGAAATGGGGAAGAAATATTGGATTGGAGTGGGCCCAGGCTCTAGCAGCTTCTTCCCAATCGAACACGCACTTTAAAACTTCTAGAACTGTAATATATTTATCAACGTATTACAATCTATCTTCTGTAACTCTAAATGGATCTTTATTAATTATTTCTATATATTTCTCAGAACGATCTGTGTGTGTTTATATAACACACCCGTAGAAATTATGTTATAGAAGTGGTTACAATAGTCGGTTCTTCCCAGACTAAATTAGAACAGTTTGGCGAATGCAATCGATGTCTGGCATTCTGTTTTGATGGCAGTGTGTTTTTTTTGGTTCGTGCTTTGCCTGGCATCAGTAAGACGTTTTGATATGTTGGTGCTATCTCCAATTTACCTCTGCATGACGTAGAGCTGGAACTACACCAGTCACTGCCATCCATGTCATTCAAATTTGGTCAACGGGCAAAGAATCAGTGGCACCTTCCTTATGAGGAAGGTACCTTGTTATCGCGGTGCCTTCTGGTTGTAGGGAGGCGCTTGCCTTCTATTAGTGCCTTTCGACTGTGGGGAGGCGCTTGCCTTCTATTAGCACCTTTCGATTGTGGGGAGGTGCTTGCCTTTTGTTGGTGCCTTTCGACTGTGGGGAGGCGCTTGTCTTTGGTTGGCGCATTTCGGTTGCAGGGAGGTGCTCGAATTTAGTTGGCACCTTTTGACTGTAGGGAGGCACTCGCATTCAGTTGGTGCCTTTCGACTGCAAGGAGGCACTCGCATTTAGTTGGCACCTTTTGACTACAAGGAGGTGCTCATATTCAGTTGGCACCTTTCGACTATAGGGAGGTGCTCGTATTCAGTTAGCACCTTCTGACTGTAGGGAGGCACTCGCATTCAGTTGGCACCTTTCGACTACAGGGAGGCACTCGTATTCAGTTGGCGCATTCCGACTGCAGGGAGGTGCTAGTATTCAGTTGGTGCCTTTCAACTACAATGAGGTGCTCATATTTGGTTTGGCGCCTTCCAATTGCAGGGAGGCACTTGTTCCCTTGGTGCCTTTCGGTTGCAGGGAGGCACCTATGTTCTCTACATTGACCCCCGATGAAATAAAGTGCCAGGTCCATCAAAAGGACCTCGACCATTCTAAATCTAACTAAATCAACTGCAATTCCACAAAACATACTAAAAACACACAAATTAGATAACACGCATAATTATATCAAATATCTATATAATCATTCATAAAAGTATGCAATCCTTATTATACAACCGCATATTGAATAAAGAAATATGTACAAAATATGAGCATTTTTTGTGCTCATCATAGAGTGCATTGTCATTCATTGTTGAGTTCATCATTGAGACTTGCCTTCATATATTTGTGGATGAGATTTGAGTACTACTTGAGCATGATTGATTGAGCCTTTGAGAAGGCCTTTGGGATAGATTTCTAGATAGATTTGTGGCAGTTTGTGTATGATTGATTGAGCCTTTGAGAAGGCCTTTGGGATAGATTTTTGGACAGATTTGTGGTAATTTGTGTATGATTGATTGAGCCTTTGAGAAGGCCTTTGGGATAGATTTCTGGACAGATTTATGGTAGTTTGTGTATGATTGATTAAGCCTTTGAGAAGGCTTTGTGGATAGTTTTTGGGAAAGCTTTATGGACAGTTTTAGATAGATTTATGGACAGTTTTGGGACATATTTGTGGATAGTTTTAGACAAATTTGTGGATATATTTGGGACAGATTTTGATGAGGTTCTTAGTGAGCTTTTTGAGCAGATTTGGGCAAGTTTTGTGTGAGCTTGTTGAGCAGATTTGGACAAGTTCTGTGTGAGCTTGTTGAGAATTTTTGGACAAGTTCTATGTGAGCTTGTTATGCAGATTTGGACAAGTTCTGTGTGAGCTTGTTATTGCCTAGCTTTGAGCAGATCAAAGAAATTTGGACAAGTTTTGTGTGAGCTTGTTGAGCAATTTTGGACAAGTTCTGTGTGAGCTTGTTATGTAGATTTGGACAAGTTCTGTGTGAGCTTGTTATTGCCTAGCTTTGAGCAGATCAAAGAAATCATTGTATTGGATAAGGATCCTTATTTCTGTGTGAAATATTATAAGGAGATTATCTTGTGGAGTGCCCCACATTGGGGGAACCACGTTAAATCTTGTGTCTCAATTGTGTGTGGTGACTTGTGCTCTTGCTTACTATTGCTATCTGAGTTATTAATGCACACTGCTATATTTGGTTATTGCAATTAAGGACATTAATTGATATTAGTTTGGAAAGAAAGTAAAAAGTGGTCTTATAATGTTCACCCCCCCTCTCAGTATAAGCTTGTGTTCTTCAATTGGTATCAAAGCGGGTTCCTTCGAAAAAGCTAACAACTTGAGGGCAGATTCTACAAGAACACAAATGGCAAAGAAAGGCAAGAGTAGAAGCATGAGACACAAGAAGAAAAGAACACCTATGGTTATGAAAGAAAAGGAAGATGAGTTTAATATTGTTGTGTTGGGAGGACACATGGAAATAGATTCAATAGATGAATCAAGTAATGGAGAAGTATCCAGACTGATAAAGTTTTGTACCAGATGTGGGAACACAGGTCACCATGCAACTCATTGTCCACAAGAATGTTTTATTTGTGGTCAACTTGGCCATGATGCAAGATATTGTAATGGGTTTAGTAGCAGTGAAGATGAAGATGATATTCTCAAAAATGAAATCCTAGAGATTGGTTCAAGAAAGGATAACAGGGACAATCAAAACAGGTATGAAGAAGAAACTCTATTTTCAGTAATAGAAGAAAAAGAAGATGCTTCAAAAAAAGAAAAAGGGAAAGCCACTCTTAAGGAGCTTATTGAATTGAAAAGAGAGAATTTAGAATTGAAGGCTCAAATACAAGAAGATGAGAAATGTAAGACAAAGCTTCTACAGGATATCTCTGACTTGAGAGATAAGTTTGAAAAAGCAAGAAGAGTTGAAGAAGGTATGATTAAATAGTCAAAGGCAAAAGAGATAGAATGTGAAAGGCTTATGATTACTCTTGAAGAACTAAAAAGGGAGAACTCACGATTAAGGGATCAAGCTCAAGAAGATGAGAAATAAAAAGCAAGGTTTCTATAGGAACTCACTAACTTCAAAATCAAAGTTGAAGAGACAAGAAAAATTGAAGAAGGTATGGTCAAAAAATTAAAAACAAAAGATCTAGAGTGTGAAATATTAGAGCATGAGATAGTTTTACTAAGGTTGGAAGTAAAAGGTTCTAAGGAAAAGCTACACAAGTTTGAGGAAAATTCAAAGACCTTGGAAAGGACTATCAATGCACAAAAGTCATCAGTCACTATAACAGGACTTAGTTCTAAGGAAGAACAAGGGAAACAAGAAGCAGAAAAAGGAGAATCAAGCTCAAACACCAGAAAAGAAGAAGAGTCGAAAGAAGTAAGTAAAAGAGAGAGTGAGACCTCTAAGGATAAGTTGGACAATAGAAAGTTCAACAAGGAAAGGAACAATGCACAAGTTAGGAACAAATGGAACAAGAAATAGGTAGAAGAGACTAAGAGACCAATGGGGTCTAGACAAGGTTTCTTCAATGGAAGATGTTTTTCATGTCACAAGTTTGGGCACATGGCTTCACAATGCAGGACACATGAAAGATAGGAATATGGGAAAGGACAAATTTTCCATGGGTATTGCTACTCATGTAATGAGTTTGGTCACAAGGCAATGAATTGCATGGTTCATAATAGAAGAGGATATGGCTTCACTAGGAGAAGTCCTAAGATAGTTGCACCTCCAAGGAATAACAACATTAAGTGTTTTAATTGCAATAACTTTGGACATATTGCAAATTGGTGTAGGACTCAATTCCAAACAAGTTCAAGACAAGAAGGTCAAATAGGTTCAAGACAAGAAGATCAAGTAACTCATCAAGAAAAGGATATCAAAAAAATATGGAAGGAAGTTGATAGAGGAAAGAAACAATGTAAGTTGGGAGTAAAAGTACTCCCACCCCAAAATTAATCACCTCAAGAGAGAAGGTGGTGAGGGGGCTATGCTTAAGAGTCATATATTTTATCCCCATAGGTGTCCCTTTTGCCATTGATGTCAAAGGGGGAGAGATTTGAGTAAGGGGGAGAGCATTGAGTTAGGGGGAGCAGCCTCCAAAGAGAGCATTGAGTTAGGGAGAGCAACCTCCATAGAGAGTATTGAGTCAGGGGGAGCAACTTTGATTCTTAGAGATGGTTTTTGTAGTGATTATGGTTTTTGCATTAGAGGTGTTGCCATCAATGACAAAGGGGGAGATTGTTGGCAATTTGAGTTATTTTATGTTTTCATTGATGTCACATGGATCACATTGAGTTTTGGTGGCCAAATGATATTTTGGAAAGCATGGATAAATACAGGGTTTTTGTGAAAACCAAGGCAAGAAAAATAAAAGGTTTTATTTAAAACCATGGATGGCATATTTGAACTGGGTTTTTCTTAAAACCCAAGTTGGCCTTTCGTTTCATCGAAAAAGGTGCCCCGATGATGGAGATATTTAATTTTTAATATTTAGTTTAAATTTTAATTATTTAAAATTTAAATTTAAATTTAAAATTAAATATGCAAGATTTCTACCGACGTCATCGAAAATAATAAGGAGGCTATATAAAGGGGATACCTAAGGTTCATAAACTGATCCTTGCTCATGGTTAATAATCGTTGGCTAAGCATCCGAATTGAGCTCATGCGAAAATCTTTTAGAAAGCAGAAGTAACGAATAAATGAAGGTTGGTCGAAGTCCAAAGTCATCATGGGTAGAGTGGCACATTGGCAATTGGATTTTGGCTAAGGTGTGTGGTAGCACAAACGTCAAGGTTTCGAATCCCCTTGACTACATTCGAAAGGCGTTGGAAGAAAAGTGCTCGAAGCGCTTTTGATTTACAAAAAGGGAGGAAAGGTTTTAAGGCACGTTGTGCCTTTCCCTTTCGAACGAGCGGCTAGCTCGTGTGGCAACCTTAGCCACGGCTAAGGCGCTCACGGTGTGGGCAAGTTGGGGGTTTGAATCCCCTTGAGGAGGTAAATATATTTTTGCTCTAATTAATTTTGTTAAGCCCTAAGTTGGAGTTATAAGGTGGTTAGGAATAATTAAAGTTTTTAATTAAACTTTGTTTTTATAAGGGCTGTGATTATTATTTCAAAGGTGGATGAGTTGTTGATTTAATTTGATGTTCATGAAATTGAGAATTAATATTTAGGAGAAATAAGGAGTTGTTATAAAATAATTTTTGAGAGGTTTATTGATTATTATTTTTGATAAGGGTTTTTATTAAAAAGGACTTTGGTGGATGTGTTTATTAAGTTGGAGTAAAAAGGTGTAAATTGAGTTATGCTTTATCTTGTGATTATTATTTGAAGTCCACTAACCCTTATTGAGATTGGAAAGGAAAGTTGTGTTTAGTGTGGCAGATTTTGTGGACAACTTCTTGGCATCAAAAAGGTATGGGCACATTCTCCTATTGATTGTTTATGGTGGTTGATTTCTGAAATATCATTGGAGTGAAAAGGATTGATTGTGGTTTCCTTTTCGAAAGTGGTTGGTTGAATGCTTCAAGGTTTTCTAGTTTGAGAGTTGTGTTTAAACCTTGTTTTATAAGCATAGTTGTTGAAGCCCATTGGTTATGTAAAGAACTTGAAAAGAACATGAGTATCATTGTTATGTGAGATTTGTGGTTGAGCATTGTTGGAAACATTTGAGTTGGTTGATACATGCTTGGACTAGGGTTTTGTGAGAAAGAGTTGTCCCTTGTGGTGATTGGTTGAGTTGAGTTGATTGAGCCTAGTCAAGTGATTGTGTGAGGTGATTGTTCAAGTCCCATGAAACAAACTATTCTATAATTCTGATTTGAGTTGAGATTGAGCTTAGAACATATTGAGTCTCTAACAATTCTCTTTATGCTTCTATGAGTTGACTTGAGTTGAGATTGAGTTGAGATCATAGTGGATCATTGTTGTCATCCATTATAGAGTGCATTGCCATTCATTGTTGAGTTCATCATTGAGCCTTGCCTTCATAGATTTATGGATGAGATTTGAGTACTACTTGAGCATGATTGATTGAGCCTTTGAGAAGGCCTTTGGGATAGATTTCTGGATAGATTTGTGGCAGTTTGTGTATGATTGATTGAGCCTTTGAGAAGGCTTTGGGATAGATTTTGGACAAATTTGTTATAGTTTGTGTATTATTGATTGAGCCTTTGATAAGGCTTTGGGATATATTTTTGGACAGATTTGTGGTAGTTTGATATGATTGATTGAGCTTTGAGAAGATTTGTGAAGTTCTTGGGAGCTTGGTGATATTTTTAGACAATTTTAAGTTCTAGGAACTTTGTGGATAGTTTTAGACAAATTTATTGCTAGATTTGGGATAGATTTGAGCAAGTTCTTAGTGAGCTTGTTGGAGCAGATTTGGACAAGTTCTTAGTGAGCTTGTTGGAGCAGATTTGGACAAGTTTTGTGTGAGCTTGTTGAGCAGTTTTGGACAAGTTCTGTGTGAGCTTGTTATGCATATTTGGACAAGTTCTGTGTGAGCTTGTTATTGCCTAGATTTGAGCAGATCAAAGAAATTTGGACAAGTTCTGTGTGAGCTTGTTGAGAAGTTTTGGACAAGTTATGTGTGAGCTTGTTATGCAGATTTGGACAAGTTCTATGTGAGCTTGTTATTGCCTAGCTTTGAGAAGATCAAAGAAATCATTGTATTGGATAAGGATCCTTATTTCTATGTGAAATATTATAAGGAGATTATCTTGTGGAGTACCCCACATTGGGGGAACCATGTTAAATCTTGTGTCTCAATTATGTATGGTGACTTGTGCTCTTGCTTACTATTGCTATATAAGTTATTAATGCACACTACTATATTTGGTTATTACAATTAAGGACATTAATTGATATTGGTTTGGAAAGAAAGTAAAAAGTGGTCTTATACTGTTCACCCCCCCTCTTAGTATAAGCTTATGTTCTTCAATTGGTATCAGAGCAGGTTCCTTTGAAAAGGCTAATAGCTTGAGGGCAGATTCTACAAGAACATAAATGGCAAAGAAAGGCAAGAGTAGAAGCATGAGACACAAGAAGAAAATAACACCTATGGTTATGAAAGAAAAGGAAGATGAGTTTAATATTGTTGTGTTGGGAGGACACATGGAAATAGATTCAATAGATGAATCAAGTAATGGGGAAGTATCCAGACTGATAAAGTTTTGTACTAGATGTGGGAACACAGGTCACCATGCAACTCATTGTCCACAAGAATGTTTTGTTTGTGGTCAACTTGGCCATGATGCAAGATATTGTAATGGGTTTAGTAGTAGTGAAGATGAAGATGATATTCTCAAAAATGAAATCCTAGAGATTGGTTCAAGAAAGGATAACAGGGACAATCAAAATAGGTATGAAGAAGAAACTCTATTTTTAGTAATAGAAGAAAAAGAAGATGCTTCAGAAAAAGAAAAAGGGAAAGCCACTCTTAAGGAGCTTATTGAATTGAAAAGAGAGAATTTAGAATTGAAGGCTCAAATACAAGAAGATGAGAAATGTAAGACAAAGCTTCTACAGGATATCTCTGACTTGAGAGATAAGTTTGAAAAAGCAAGAAGAGTTGAAGAAGGTATGATTAAACAGTCAAAGGCAAAAGAGATAGAATGTGAAAGGCTTATGATTACTCTTGAAGAACTAAAAAGGGAGAACTCACGATTAAGGGATCAAGCTCAAGAAGATGAGAAAGAAAAAGCAAGGTTTCTATAGGAACTCACTAACTTCAAAATCAAAGTTGAAGAGACAAGAAAAATTGAAGAAGGTATGGTCAAAAAATTAAAAATAAAAGATCTAGAGTGTGAAATATTAGAGCATGAGATAGTTTTACTAAGGTTGGAAGTAAAAGGTTCTAAGGAAAAGCTACACAAGTTTGAGGAAAATTCAAAGACCTTGGAAAGGACTATCAATGCACAAAAGTCATCAATCACTATAACAGGACTTAGTTCTAAGGAAGAACAAGGGAAACAGGAAGCAAAAAAGGAGAATCAAGCTCAAACACCAGAAAAGAAGAAGAGTCAAAAGAAGTAAGTAAAAGAGAGAGTGAGACCTCTAAGGATAAGTTGGACAATAGAAAGTTCAACAAGGAAAGGAACAATGCACAAGTTAGGAACAAATGGAACAGGAAACAGGTAGAAGAGACTAAGAGACCAATGGGGTCTAGACAAGGTTTCTTCAATGGAAGATGTTTTTCATGTCACAGGTTTGGGCACATGGCTTCACAGTGTAGGACACATGAAAGACAGGAATATGGGAAAGGATAACTTTTCCATGGGTATTGCTACTCATGTAATGAGTTTGGTCACAAGGCAATGAATTGCATGGTTCATAACAGAAGAGGATATGGCTTCACTAGGAGAAGTCCTAAGATAGTTGCACCTCCAAGGAATAACAACATTAAGTGTTTTAATTGCAATAACTTTGGACATATTGCAAATTGGTGTAGGACTCAATTCCAAACAAGTTCAAGACAAGAAGGTCAAACAAGTTCAAGACAAGAAGATCAAGTAACTCATCAAGAAAAGGATATCAAAAAAATATGGAAGGAAGTTGACAGAGGAAAGAAACAATGTAATTTGGGAGTAAAAGTACTCCCACCCCAAAATTAATCACCTCAAGAGAGAAGGTGGTGAGGGGGCTATGCTTAAGAGTCATATATTTTAGCCCCATAGGTGTCCCTTTTGCCATTGATGTCAAAGGGGGAGAGATTTGAGTAAGGGGGAGAGCATTGAGTTAGGGGGAGCAGCCTCCAAAGAGAGCATTGAGTTAGGGAGAGCAACCTCCATAGAGAGTATTGAGTCAAGGGGAGCAACTTTGATTCTCAGAGATGGTTTTTGCAGTGATTGTGGTTTTTGCATTAGAGGTGTTGCCATCAATGACAAAGGGGGAGATTGTTGGCAATTTGAGTTATTTTATGTTGTCATTGATGTCACATGGATCATTGATGTCACATGGATCACATTGAGTTTTGGTGGCCAAATGATATTTTGGAAAGCATGGATAAATACAAGGTTTTTGTGAAAACCAAGGTAGGCAAAATAAAAGGTTTTATTTAAAACCATGGATGGCATATTTGAACTAGGTTTTTCTTAAAACCCAAGTTGGCCTTTTGTTTCATCAAAAAAGGTGCCCCGATGATGGAGATATTTAATTTTTAATATTTAGTTTAAATTTTAATTATTTAAAATTAAAATTTAAATTTAAAATTAAATATGCAATATTTCCACCGACATCATCAAAAATAATAAGGAGGCTATATAAAGGGGATACCTAAGGTTCATAAACTGATCCTTGCTCATGGTTAATAATCATTGGCTAAGCATCCGAATTGAGCTCGTGCAAAAATATTTTAGAAAGCAGAAGCAACGAATAAACGAAGGTTGGTTGAAGTCCAAAGTCATCATGGGCAGAGTGGCGCATTGGCAATTGGATTTTGGCTAAGGTGTGTGGCAGCACAAACGTCAAGGTTTCGAATCCCCTTGACTATGTTCGGAAGGCGTTGGAAGAAAAGTGCTCGAAGCGCTTTTGATTTGCGGAAAGGGAGGAAAGGTTTTAAGGCACGTTGTGCCTTTCCCTTTCAAATGAGCAGCTAGCTCGTGTGGCAACCTTAGCCATGGCTAAGGCGCTCACGGTGTGGGCAAGTCGGGGGTTCGAATCCCCTTGAGGAGGTAAATACGTTTTTGCTCTAATTAATTTTGTTAAGCCCTAAGTTGGAGTTATAAGGTGGTTAGGAATAATTAAAGTTTTTAATTAAACTTTGTTTTTATAAGGGCTGTGATTATTATTTCAAAGGTGGATGAGTTGTTGATTTAATTTGATGTTCATGAAATTGAGAATTAAGATTTAGGAGAAATAAGGAGTTGTTATAAAATAATTTTTGAGAGGTTTATTGATTATTATTTTGATAAGGGTTTTTATTAAAAAGGACTTTGGTGGATGTGTTTATTAAGTTGGAGTAAAAAGGTGTAAATTGAGTTATGCTTTATCTTGTGATTATTATTTGAAGTCCACTAACCCTTATTGAGATTGGAAAGGAAAGTTGTGTTTAGTGTGGCATATTTTGTGGACAACTTCTTGGCATCAAAAAGGTATGGGCACATTCTCCTATTGATTGTTTATGGTGGTTGATTTCTGAAATATCATTGGAGTGAAAAGGATTGATTGTGGTTTCCTTTTTGAAAGTGGTTGGTTGAATGCTTCAAGGTTTTCTGGTTTGAGAGTTGTGTTTAAACCTTGTTTTATAAGCATAGTTGTTGAAGCCCATTGGTTATGTAAAGAACTTGAAAAGAACATGAGTATCATTGTTATGTGAGATTTGTGGTTGAGCATTGTTGGAAAAATTTGAGTTGGTTGATACATGCTTGGACTAGGGTTTTGTGAGAAAGAGTTGTCCCTTGTGGTGATTGGTTGAGTTGAGTTGATTGAGCCTAGTCAAGTGATTGTGTGAGGTGATTTTTCAAGTCCCATGAAACAAACTATTCTATAATTCTGATTTGAGTTGAGATTGAGCTTAGAACATATTGAGTCTCTAACAATTCTCTTTATGCTTCTATGAGTTGACTTGAGTTGAGATTGATTTGAGTTGAGTTGAGTTGAGATCATAGTGGATCATTGTTGTCATCCATTGTAGAGTGCATTGCCATTCATTGTTGAGTTCATCATTGAGACTGATGGGACTGAAATTAAAGGGATTAATATTATTGATACAAATGGTTACAATATATAGGCATAATCCTATATTCAACACATGACACTTGTCAAGAGAAACTGACAAGTGTCAAGGTGAAGGCAAAGTGCACTTTAACTCTAACATTCCCCCTTAAAGTGCATTGTCCTAACTAAAGAAGAAACAAAACAAGTCAACATTAGGTAACATTCCCCCTTAATGTTGACTTCTCTAAAACAACCTATCATCCTCTCTTATTGTTTATTTGGTCTAGGCTCGTGCTCTTTGTGTTTGGCTCTCCAACTGTAAATAATGCTAGATTCACTATGTATACATCTCGGTCTGTTGCCTCAAGGTCAGCCACTTCCATGGGTTTGTTGCCACTGGGTCAGTTGTTTAAGTGCCTCATGGTCATTATGGGTGCCTTAGGATCAGCCACTTCTGGGTTTGTTGCCTCTGTAGGTCATCCTCAGAGGATGTTGCCTCTCATAGGTCACTGACTAGATCCACCATGAGTATGAAATCCCTCCTCATGGTGAACTCAATCTAGAAGGTGTCGGTCTCTGTCAAAAATGCACCTAATACAAAGGAAAAATGAGCCATATAAGAGTGTCGGTCTCTGCCAAAAATGCACTCAATACAATAAAATGAGCCATAGATCCAAATAGGAGGAGAGAAGAAGAAAAGAAGAGAATCTTCTGAAGTGTCTTCGTTTGTAGTCTTCAGAAGTAGATCCGAAAAAACCTCGGATAGAGTCTAGGGTGTCTTTGTTTGTAGTCCCTAGAATAAGTGTCCTTATGGTAGTCACCTCATCTTACCGAAATGCATGGGTAACCAGCCACTGCATCCGCCAAGTAGAAAGAGGTGAATACTAGATACTAGGTTCACTTACAAGTACCTTGGGAGTGTCGGGTACAACCGAAAGTGCACTCCAAGGTAGAAAAACTTTGAGGCTAAAAAACTCAATTGAAACAGCCTCAAAATTACAATATGACACCACCATTGTGTCCGTCGTGGAAAACCATTTCCAACGACTATAAATACCCCTATACTCCACCATCAAAGGGGCCTTCAACATGTGGAAAACAATACCATGCCTATCTAGGCAGTAAATAAACAACATCACTCAATGGCGGCATCGCTCTCAAGTAGAAAAAACATCATCACAATTTTCTTTCACACGTAATTACATAGGCCATCTAGGCCTTCCACTCAAAAATTTTAAAAATATACAATAAGCAGGCCATGTGGGCCTTCTTCCACTTCCACTTCCACTTCTCCATGTGGAAAAAAATATTGAAAAGTGCCAATAAGGCCTTCTGGTCGGCAAATACAATTTCTCAACATGAAAAAATTTTCCCTCTAATGGAAATTACAATGCACTTCCACTCTCCATGTGGAATAATAAAATGGTCAAAGAGAACCATTTTCATGTGTTTTTCGGCCAATATGTGAACCACTATAACAAAAAAATAATTTCCCATGTTGACATAAACCCACTAAAAAAACACCTTTATAAAGGTAGCTCTCATATGACTTTCACGTGGTCATGATTAGTGGGCCCTCCTTTCAAATATATTTCCCTCCTATTGAAGTATATTACCCTTCTTTCATAAAATGAACAAATATGTGTGTGCCATGAAATGGTTGAAAGCAAGGCGGGAACATTTCAATATCTCAACATCTGGCATGCGGGTCCTGTAAATATGCACAGGCACTCTATCAATACGAACATCGATGGCTGATGATTTCCACTTGGCGTCGCCCCAGTCCATGCAGGCCCTCTACTGCTCCAAAATTGATGAATCATTAGGTGGTGATTTGATGAAGGTAAAGGCAGGACAGGTTTGATGGTTACTACTACCTCAAAAAACCATTCTGATCAGCGAGTTCAAGCCATGGTCTGCGCTGTGCCAGAGCGTTTTGTGCCCCATCCAAAAACCACACGAAGAAGGCCCGCACATCTACAAAATATCGTTAGCAGTGAGCCCTTATTTGAATGCGTAGGGAAGAAAATCATGGATCGTGGCTTTAAAATCTCCACATTCCCTGTTAACTATCCAGAACTTTAATTTCAACAAGAAGAAATCTTAAATAAAAAATAAATTAAACACCACCGCATCGTCGTGCTATGAACCGTTGGATCTCTATGTCATGTTCCATCATCACAACAAACGTGGAACTACTATAAACATCAGGTACATGGCCCACACTCTCTATCATAGGCTCTTCAGGCTACATTACAATCACAATCAGGGAATAAAAATGGGTTTTATTTCATCAATGAAAGGGCCTCTGGCTGCAGGTACAGGGTCTTCAACATGATGTAGATGCCATAAAAAAATACAGGCGATGACACCGGTGCTGTCCACATGTACTTGCAATCCTTAGAATGGTAGGGGAAAATTTTAGATCTAAAACAAAAAACATCTGGGCATTTGCAGCCCCACATCACCATCAAAAACCTTGTTCACATCGCCCTTCTCCTACGCTGAACTCGACCCCAACATGCTCGAGGAAAAATCAACAGGCTCCACACAAGCAAGCTTCACCGTAGAGCTCCGAACATAGAAAATATATGAGATGCACACACCTTCCAGGGAATGCTACATATTGGTAAGGGTTCTTTCTGAGCATTGTGTAGTGGATGTCATATTTTCATAATCTATAGATACGCAATAAAAACTGATATGGACATCTTCAGTTTGGGCACCAGTATTCTATCACATGACTCTCGCATACACTATTAAAATCAAATCAACCATCGTCTGGACCTCCACCACTATATATAGCAGATTGACAAACAAACACATGGCACCCCTAGCATCGCATGCTCTACCAGTGCCGCGTGTAGGTGCTTCACAAATCTACTACTGTGCTTGTTGTGTTTACCAATGTTGCAAGGAACCTTGATGTGTCGCAAGAGAAATAATTGACCAAAGATGCATGAGCTAGAAATGGAAGCTTTCGCAGTGCTCGACCACTTAGACCCTCACAAGCTTCTGTTGCTTCCAGTAATATTTTAGATAAGGTCAGTGAAACTCCAAGATGATTGAATTCATCTGTATTTATACAATGCTGCAGGCAGTCATAACTCAGAAGCAAAACTTCACCATTGTCCAGAGAAGGCACTAAAATGCCCGCCCTTATAAGTTCTTGAAGACAGGACCTAAGTATTTCATAGTGATCTTGCATTGTAGGGGGGGCCAACATATGCTTTAATATCTTCCCTATCAACAAATGCAATTTCAATAGCAGATGTTATGTTTGATGTTGTTAAAACAACAACATTGGGCCAAGATTTTAGTCTGTCTAACTGAGTTAACAAAGCATTCACAACCCTTATGGAGTCAGAAGGCTCTGAACTAGATAATGCTACTTGTCTTGCAGCTGCCAGACTTTCAACCTCATCAATTTAAAATGAAAACTAGATTGTTCTCTTCCTCCAACATTTCATGATTTTTTTGGAAAAGCTTTGTCACCAATTTACCACTCTCTGAAAACCATTTTTTGAAAAGTGAGTGAGCATTAACCTCGATCAGTTGTGATTGAGAAAATCTTAAATTAAGTCGTATGGAGAGTTTCTGAGCAAGTGCTTTGCATAAAGACGTCTTTCCTATACCTCAGCAACCGTTGTTGTAGACCAGTGTCATATATCAATCTTTCCCAAAGCCCATCAAATTCTTTTGCAGGAAGAATCCATTCTTGAAAACTTGATATTGAAGCCTCATCTTCTAATTCCTCACCTGGTCCCTCTTCATTAAGCTGATAAACATGCACAATAGGGGTAACCATCAATGTTTGTCAAACTCCTCTTCTCAAGCATCCTTTCAACTGCAAGGCGGACATCTTCCTGGCGAACTGTGCTTGACGAATGCAAACATACCTCCACTGCAACTAGAATTTTTTCTTTGGGGGGAAGCATGAGGGGCGGCGACAGTATTTAGCTAAAAAAAAATTAGATAAGGCTTTTGGTCTATGTTTGAAAACCCCTTGGGCACCGCTTGCTCGAAAAATAAAAAATGGCCCACCATTTTCCCAAACTTTTAAAAAATTTTACCATATGGTTTCTGATCCATCAAATGATAGAGAGCATACTCCCTTGGTAAAAAAATTAAAAAAATAGGAGAAAAAAAAATCATGGGGAGGGAGGATTTCCATGAGGGAAATCCCCCCTCAAGAGGTTTTCACAGGGCAGGGAAAGCCTGCTCTGATACCAAATGATGGGACTGAAACTGAAGGGATTAATATTATTGATACAAATGGTTACAATATATAGGCATAAGCCTATATTCAACACATGACACTTGTCAAGAGAAATTGAAGTGTCAAGGTGAAGGCATAGTGCACTTTAACTCGGAAGACACTTCAGAAGATTCTCTTATTTTCTTCTTCTCTCCTCCTATTTGGATCTATGGCTCATTTTATTGTATTGAGTGCATTTTCGACAGAGACCGACACTCTTATATGGCTCATTTTTCCTTTGTATTAGGTGCATTTTCGGTAGAGACCGACACCTTCTAGATTGAGTTCACCATGAGGAGGGATTTCATACTCATGGTGGATCTAGTCAGTGACCTACTAGAGGCAACATCCTTTGAGGATGACCTACAGAGGCAACAAACCCAGAAGTGGTTGACCCTGAGGCACCCATGATGACCTTGAGGCACTTAGACGACTGACCCAGTGGTAATAGACCCATGGAAGTGGCTGACCCTAAGGCAACAGACCGAGATGTATACACAGTGAATCTAGCATTATTCACAGTTGGAGAGCCAAACACAAAGAGCACGAGCCTAGACCAAATCAGAAATAAGAGAGGATGATAGGTTTTTTAGAGAAGTCAACATTAAGGGGGAATGTTACCTAATGTTGACTTGTTTTGTTTCTTCTTTAGTTAGGATAGTGCACTTTAAGGGGGAATGTTAGAGTTAAAGTGCACTATGCCTTCACCTTGACACTTGGTAGTTTCTCTTGACAAGTGTCATGTGTTGAATATAGGCTTATGCCTATATATTGTAACCATTTGTATCAATAATATTAATCCCTTAAGTTTCAGTCCCATCAGAGACTTGCCTTCATATATTTGTGGATGAGATTTGAGTACTACTTGAGCATGATTGATTGAGCCTTTGAGAAGGCCTTTGGGATAGATTTTTGGACAAATTTGTGGTATTTTGTGTATGATTGATTGAGCCATTAAGAAGGCCTTTGGGATAGATTTATGGCAGTTTGTGTATGATTGATTGAGCCTTTGAGAAGGCCTTTGGGATAGATTTCTAGACAAATTTGTGGTAGTTTGTGTATGATTGATTGAGCCTTTGAGAAGGCTTTGTGGACAGTTTTTGGGACAGCTTTGTGGACAGTTTTAGATAGATTTGTGGATAGTTTTGGTATAGCTTTGTGGACAGTTTTAGATAGATTTATGGACATATTTGAGACAAATTTTTATGAGGTTCTTAGTGAGCTTGTTGAGTAGTTTTGCACAAGTTCTGTGTGAGCTTGTTGAGCATATTTGGACAAGTTTTGTGTGAGCTTGTTGAGCAGTTTTGGAGAAGTTCTATGTGATCTGGTTATGCAGATTTTGACAAGTTATGTGTGAGCTTATTATTGCCTAGCTTTGAGCAGATCAAAGAAATTTGGACAAGTTCTGTGTGAGCTTGTTGAGCATTTTTGGACAAGTTCTGTGTGAGCTTGTTATGCATATTTGGACAAGTTATGTGTGAGCTTGTTATTGCCTAGCTTTGAGAAGATCAAAGAAATCATTGTATTGGATAAGGATCCTTATTTCTATGTGAAATATTATAAGGATATTATCTTGTGGAGTACCCCACATTGGGGGAACCACATTAAATCTTGTGTCTCAATTGTGTATGGTGACTTTTGCTCTTGCTTACTATTGTTATTTGAGTTATTAATTCACACTACTATATTTGGTTATTGCAATTAAGGACATTAATTGATATTGGTTTAGAAAGAAAGTAAAAAGTGATCTTATATTGTTCACCCCCTCCCTCTCAGTATAAGCTTGTGTTCTTCAGGAATCCCAACTCTTAATATTATATCTTCTCAAATATGTCCAAAAACCTATATATCATCCATTCTTACCACAAAATATGAGATTATATTTGAATTAACTAATATTAAACTTAGGTCTAAGGTGTAGACCAGTTGGTTCAACCAAACCCCGTAAGGGGGGCAGAGGTCTAAGGTTCAAATCTTGAGCCTCACTGGACTAAATGCTTGTCCCTTTATTGGTTCTTTCAATGGCATAAAAGGTTTAAAATGATTGTGGCATGGTGGTTATAGGGGCGAACTGCATGAAGAATTGTGTTGTAGCTTCTAGGGTGAACAATGCAAGATATTGTGGCAGCCATAAAATTTGGACAACCTGCCTGGATTTGTGGCGGCTACCAATTCCACCATGTAAATCAAAAAAAAAACTAACACTAAACTTGTCCAAACGGTCACCTTAAATTCCTCGTAGTAGGTTGTCATAAACCCTATCTTATAAGGCATCTAAAATTGATATGACACATGGAAAATATATAAGTTTAACTAAAATTTTAAAACAAAAACAATATGTTTAAGTAATAACTACATTTTAGGTACCATGAAAAAGAAGCAAGGATCAAATTTTGGACTTGAGGAATAGCGAGAAATCAAGAACAATTTATCCTCAAATATCCTTCAAGGAAACCCTTACAACATTACTTACTACCAAGAACCCTACATCGCCTATAGTATTGATTAAGCCCATCTAGAATAAGATAGTACAAAGGTGGAATTAGAAGAAAAATGGATTGAATATGAGCTTGATATCCTTAAATCCAAAAGTATAATATTCAAATTCAATATCTATTTGCCTAGATGTATATATTTAGAGGTATGATGCAAATATGTGGAGGTTACTTGGTCAATTTGCAATGAGATTTCCTCAAAATGACTTTTTCTTGATAGTTATTTCTTTTACTAGATATATGAATTTATATAGAGAGCCTTTGGTTTATGGAAAATGTGTATTATATTTTTGATATTAGAAATACTTTCTAGCATCCTCTAAAACCTTTACTAAAGTTCTAGTAGGAGTTATGACTTTTGACCTCTTTTTTGAGTTGATCAATGAAGAAGTTCTATAATAATATATCTTTGGTGTTTTATTTTAGAATGTGTAATAATGGGCCTATCCAAGATAATTTTTAAAGATATATCCATGTAAATTAAAACTAAAAATTAAATCCAATGAGTACATTATAACTACATGGCATTCAATTGCAAGAAAATATCCAAAAACCTGATAGGTGGAATCATAAAATAGTTAGTCAAAATGCCTAAATCCCATTGTAGGATTTGCTTATAAAAAGAAAGTGAATAGAAGATGGGACTTACCCCAATATAAATGGTGTATTATATCTCAAAACAAGGATTGGATGCCAACCTTTAAACCCACATATTTTTAATCTTAAAGTACTTTGAAGTTTCTAAATGTAATGATTATTAAAAACAATGTATGACATAAACTATCTATATTACATATCGGACTTTTGCTTAGTGATGGAATGGGAAGGATAATTTATCATATGCTAATTATTTTTTTATTTTTTAAGATATTTTTAAATGAATATTTTCTAATTGAAATCAAGTCTAATTATTAATGTGATTTTTCTTTCATTGGGTTGAACAGAATGAGGTAAAATATCTTAGTTAGTCTTATCTATTTTGAAATCAATGTATCGTCACATGATGAAAAATTAAAAGAACAAATGTTGTGATGTGGACAATTAATAAAGTTTTGTTATATATGGTATAGCTTCTAAAAAAAAAGTTATTTTTTATTTTCTAAGCAAACATCAAAAGGGAAAAACATGGATATAATTTATTTTATGCATTCAAGAAAGAAGTTAATGTTGAACTTCAAATTAGATAATTTGAAATTAAAAGTTTGCATAGCAAGAAAAGGATAAAATAATTAAGGATATGATTGAGATAAAGAGGTCATAGACATATAGATAAATTCTCCACCTCCCTTGACATTTAGAATGAAAACCTTCTTTTATTTTGTTTATGATGTTTGTTTTATGAGGGAACAAGGACTTTTACTTTTACTAATTTTACTTTGAAAAATATTAGGGTTCCACATATCAAAAATTTGAAATTGTAGAGAATAATTTATGTATGATATTGTATTAGTTTATAATTGAAGAGCCACGGATTATGCTTGAAAATTGGATTGTTGAATTTGAATTATGATGCCCATTACAATTGAGCCTTGAATATGATATTGTTTGATTGTTATGATGGGTTAATATTAGATATAATAGCAATACTATATTTTTATAAATTTAAAAATTATAATCATGTTATCTATTTTTTATGAGGCACCATGATGAATGTGTTTGAGAAATAGTGCCACATGATATGGACAGTGCATATGACAACTATAATAAGTGGTTATAGTTTTAAAAAAAATTGTAGCAGATTATCATATTTTATTGAGTGATATTAAAAATAGTTTGGTTGTTTCTTGTGGTAACATTATCCAACTTGATTTAGGATAAATATAATAATGAAAAAAAAATATCACTACAATGACTTTGAATTTCTTGACTTATCACCATATTTGTAATTATTACAGCTACAATCACATCTTTAAGTCTTCTTTGTCATGACTTTTTGATAGTACTCATCACTCAATTCATTCCATGACCCGCTTCATCTAATTGTATAAATTAAATTAAATTTGAATAATAGCTTTACGTATGCATCTTTGAGTGATCATTCTCAAATCTTGATATAATCTTTAATCCATTCAATACTTAATTATATTCTCCTTATTCATGTTGGATACATTTCATGTACGTATAAAATCATGGAACTACATACATAGGACCATTTCTATGTATAGAGTTTTATCCAAATCATGGCCTAATCTCATTAGTAGTATCATAGATCATTTTATATGTAAAACGAGCATTGAATTTTTGCTTGCAAAAATACTTTAGTTGGTTATATGTCATATTATTCAAACAATCATCATCCACTTTAAGCAATTGTAGTATCCTTAAGATACTTTGGATTGGGGCTTGCATACCATTTCTAATTAGCGCCTACCCAATAAATGGCACAATATATAATCTCAATAAGGATTATTACCTTGTGAAAAATGAATGTATGGATTTAAGTTATAACCACTCTTGCTATAAATAAATCTCATCTTCTATGATTACTCATTGTTTCTTACTAGGTCAAATATTGATATCAATATGAGTATAATGATTCTTAGTTCAAACCTTGGGGATAATATTTGAGATCCCTTTTTCCTATCACCACAAGATTTGGGATAATATTCTTAGATTTCTATTTTCAAGAAGATTTACCTTGTAACATTTGGATAAAAGAATTATTAAATAGTAAATTCTTCTTGAAGTCCAAGGATTAATTCATAAGCCTCAAGGTAAAGAAACATTTATATATAAGCAATATGCATCATATTAATTATAATAATGCAAACAATACTTTAACAATAATTATGCATTTAATTATAATTCATGTCTTTGCTTAACATAAGACACTAATATCTTTTAGAATTGATGAAGGATTTCTTTTCTTGGTTGCACCTTTGGTAATATTTAAAATTCTAGTTCCATTGATTCAAGTGGTAAATCAAATGGTAATATGAAACTTAAGAATACTTCAAAAATTGTTAGCTAGGCTAAAGGATAGTCATAAAAAGTACACGTATTCAATTTTATGACTTTAGGATGTATTACACTCAAACAAAACAATATCCCTTAGATGCTTATATTGTGCTTTTATGATGAATCAAAAAAGGGAAATGTTATTAGGTTTCTACTTTCAAGAAATCTTATCTTGTAATATTTCAATAGAAGCACTATTAAATAGTAAGTAGAATCTTCTCAAAGTCCAATGGTTCAATTCAAAAACCCTTTCTATTTGAATCTTAATCAATGAGGTAATAGCTTGGATATACCATGTATTTCAAATTTATTACCTAGTTGTGATCATGGAAGTAACTACCTATCATAGTTTATTAATATATTTTTTCAATTTGATTTATGATAGTGTTTTTTTTCATTCATGAGAGTAAGCATGAATTTTACACCAATATATGGTTAATTTATGATATAATAAGGTAGGAAATATACTCTAAGATTCTAGCACATATTTATTTGATTCCTTTAATGAGTTGACTCAATAAGCACCAATGTGTGGTTAATTCATGCTATTAATTAATAGCACAAGTTGCTTTTTCTCACCCAGGTGTTGTAGGTGAGTTGGAGAGGAGAGGGCAATCCTCCAAGGGAGGTCCCAGGTTCAAATCTCCACCCTACCAAAAAGCTGAATTGGGTACCCAAAATCCAATTGATAATGTTGGTGCGGGCAGGTCTGGGTGCAACCCCCGGGTGACTTTGACAGTGTAGAACCCCCTGTTAATGGTCTCTTAGACCAAGGTGGCCCCGCAAAGGGTTTTTCGCTTAAAAAAAAGTTGATTTTTCTCTTCTCAATAATTTGAATTGATAAAGATAATATATAATATTTTATATTAAATATATAAAATAAGTGACTATAATCTATACATCAAAGCAATAACTTTATAATGTAATGTCAAAACATGCATATGTCGACATCTAAAAAAATTAACATACTTAGATAGTCATATGATAAGAGGAGACAAAATTTCTATGAGGAAAAAATACATCATTACCAATAACATCAAAAAATTACATCAAGAGCTTATGATTAGTTGGTAGTAGGCATAGTTTCTCTACAATTTCTAACATTGAACCTTTTTCTTAGCAAGTTGTTGAACATAGTCCTCGTCCATCTCACCATGAGTGTCATATTGAGGTTATCCACTTTATCGATTAGCATATTGTTGTCAAATATTGTAGCCATCAACAATTTATAAATATTGCATATTGGTTCCTCATTTCTATTCACTTCCTCATAAAAGTCCTTGGGAAAAGTAGCCACCTAAAGTTGAAAGTCGGAGCAATGTCAAAGATGTTTTTTATTTCTAAAAACATGAAGGCAAAATTAAAACAATTATAACATCTAATCCACCATATATACCTCAAAATTATCTAACAAAAAGTCTTAGTAATAGGATTAAAATCAAAATAAATCCCAAGAATTTGCAAATTTCTAGTACAATCAATTATTAAACATTGTTAGACATTGTAAAAACATTGAGTTTCAAACTAGTGTAATGATATTAAAGATTAAAAAATATATACTTTAGAGTTTTAGGATTGTTATACACTTGGCATGAAATATTTTATAGACCAAATATGGATAAATGAGCTCTAGATGATAGCTTGTGATGTAAAACTCACTAGGCTAATAGTTTAGCAAAATCTTTTGCCTTAGAAGTCTAGATATTCCTGATAAGATAAACCAAGTGGATTCATTTGTATTACACTTCTAATTCTCATTTAGTCTTGGTGCTAAAACAAAATAAGGGACTACATTTTTATATAGGTATTTGACCAAAAAGGCCACAAAGCATTTACCATTAGGTCAAACCAATTTTAATAGAAGTTGAAATTCAAAGTAATCAATGATTTAGACTAGATTTATTATTTAACAATTCCTTGTATGAATAAGATAGTGCCCCCATGATAGTTTGAGAGGGAAAATTTATCTATAGATAAAATATGGCTAAATGAGCTCTAGATGATAGCTTATGATCTAAAACTCACTAGGCTAACAGTTTAGCAAAATATTTTACCTTAGAAGTCTATATATTCCTGATAAGATAAACCAAGTGGATTCATTCATATTACACTTCTACTTCTCATTTAATCTTGGTGCTAAAACAAAATAAGGGACTACATTTTTATATAGGTATTTGACCAAAAAGGCCACAAAGCATTTACCATTAGGTCAAACCAATTTTAATAGAAGTTTCAACTCAAAGTAATCAATAATTTAGACTAGAGTTATTCTTTAACAAATCCTTGTATGAATATGATAGTGCCCTCATGATAGTTTGAGAGGGAAAATTATCACTTCAAAGCTTCCCAATATTTCCACTTTTCTCTTGCAAATTCCATAGATCTATAAAATACCTAACACATTTATTAAATATCATTTTAGATTTTAGGCTACTATTCAAGGCTAAGGGAATATTATCATATAGGAAAATATGATTCCACCATATTGAGGAAGAAGCAAAACTATGACCTTGCAAAGCATGAAGCCATCCCATCCTAGTGTAGAAGTTATCTATTGTCATGCCTTCTAAAGACACTTAATAGGAATTGATGCCTTCAAGGAGAAGAAATGTGTATCATAAATAGAAACACCCTCCCATTCCCTATTGGCTTGATAATATTCTAAAATTTAATCAACTACTTCCCTAGTTAAAAACTTTGACACTCACTTACCCATGATACAAAGACCTTGAAACCATGGGATTATAAATCTAAGACCCTATTTATGCTTGGGCTAAGTATATTCTCCCTAGATATTATAACTAATGATATGGACTTAATTAAATTAGATAAAATAATGTGTTGAAATGTGTTGGTTAATTAAGCATAATAAGACTTGCTAGATAGACAACAAAATGAATAGGCCATAGGGCATATGAAATAATCCTCATGGAATATGTAATCCAATGTGTTTTTATCCAAATAGACTCTAGTTATCAAAGTATAGTATGGTGAGTTCTCACTATATTTAGGATTTGGGGGTAAGATAAACTAGAATATTGCCAATGGATCCATACTAAGTAATACCACCAAAATGGATAATCCCCAAGAGCTTAAGAAGAAAAGAGTATAGGACAAAACCAAAGGGAAAAATAAGGCTTGGAATCCATGGCATCCACAAAAGTTTGATCACCAAAATACTAAGCTAAGATGGATCTAGAGGACATCTATCAAATTTGAGGTAAAATCCAAGTACGAAATAAGCATAGGAGAAGCCCCCCTCAATAAAGGATATTTTGGGATTTATAAGGAGGCTAGCATTGTGTGTAAATGCCACCCTAGAAAATAATTTTTAAGCCCATATATTGAGGAGGAAGGGTGCATTTACGTCATGACCATAGAAGACCATCCTAGCCACCAAAGCATTTATAGAGATTAAACTTAAGATCAAATTTGAACCTACCAATACAATACCTCAAACTTGGAAACCAAGAAGGATGTGGGTTTTTCCCACTCAAGATTGCTTGTGGGGGAATTTTGAATTTTGAATCCTAGTGAAGGTTCTATAAATAGTCAATTTTGTAACACAATAAGGTAGATAAAGATAGTGCTAGTTCCTTTTGCCTAGTATATGGCCCAATTAGTCTTATTTTTCTCATTCTCTTATGTATTGATCTAGAATCAACCCTCAATTCATTCTATTTATAGGCCCCTTTGAGCCCTTTAATTATAGTATATTTAAGTCACTAGTTTTAGCATATATAAATAGTAGTTGTGGGTATTTTCTTTCTACATCGTTCTTTATGTGTATGCAATTTTGCATGGGAACCTTATGACTAGTATTTATCCCTTCGTTATGAAAGCTTCATAAGAAATAATTTTCACACATTAATAATATATGCTCACTTTCTTAGCATGGGTGGCTTATGTGTTCACTAATCCCATCAATGCACAAATATCCCTTATATTTCTTAGTTCATCACCACCCCATAGTCTAGGCTAGATAGATTATCCTACTTTCATTCTAACCCTTTTCTCATCCAAAACCTAATAGGCTAGGCTAGAGTAGGAAGAAGTGCACCAAGAAGATACTCAAACAAGGAGTCAACCTTGATAAAAAAACCTAAAGGTTGTCCTCAAAGTTATGTCCCATGCTCATTGGATTTTCAATATTGTACACTCCATATGAGGCACAAGCATCAGATGCACCCGATAACTATAATGGGTGGTCATTATGTCGAAGCATGGGTTGGAGTCAAATTCAATTACCAATAGTTTTTCTAGCACACTTGTTGGGATAAACCATGCATATTATACTAGGAATCTAGTGAAAGTCTTATTTACTTGCTTATTAAAGCATTTTAAAATTTCATTTGGTGACTCCATTGATCAAAGACCTCATCACTTAGTGACTTTATTGAATTAGAGTTGAACCTAATGATTTACGAGCTCTAAACCCACCATAAGGTCCAACACAAGGGAAAACCCTTAATTACTTTTTTCATCACTAAACCATGGTTAGAGGAGAGGTTGATAACAAAACATGGATGTAGAACCAAACTAAAATTATAAAATCAATCAAGTAGAACCAAGGAAACTAATACCAAAATTAGCTAGGGCTCTTTATCCTATTGTTGAGAGGACAAAACCTTAGTGGATCCTAGGAGGAGTGCTAAGAGTGCATCCATTGGAGATGTTCAATGTGGTTGAGCATTTAAAAATATCAATGACTTTGCCACTTTGGTATGTCCTCACACTACCAAAAAAAATGATGCAGTTGAAGGAGGAATTAACAAAACAAAATATCACTAAAAGGTAAAAGAAACTAGCAATTTTTCAAATGCCTAGTTTGATCCCTATTAGACCTAAGACCCATAATTTCTACCTAAAACTTATATGTAGGGATAAGTTCATCCACAACTACATTTTGGATTCCTATTCAAGAAATTCAGTCATGCCTAAGTGCATGTCTGATGCATTGGTGCTCTCCTATGAAGTAGTCAATCAAGGAGTTGTGGAGTTGGATGAAACCTTGATTCCCATCCTCGACCTTATAAGGGACCTTTCATTCCCCCATTATGACTATTGGACTAAGATTATTACATAAGATATAGTGGTTATTTAAATGTCGATTTCCTTTGGTATTTGCCTCTCTCACACTTTTATAGCTAAAATTGGAGACTACCTATCCTTGGATTGGATGGACATATTTCTAAGGACTCACTATAGAACCAAGATTAATATCCCTAATAAAACATTCCACATACATCATCTATAGTATGTTCCAGTAATTAAAGTAGAAGGAGAACAAGATTTATTAATAGAGGAGGAATGGTAAAAATATGAGTTATTGATAGACAAAGCCTACACCTTAGCACCAGAAGATAAAATGGATAAATGGGACATCAAAATATGGGAATCAAACCCTTATGAGGTGGTAGAACCAATAGGGTTAGGCACTTACATAATTCAGGAGGATAATTCATTCATAGCTGAAGTAACCAAAACATTGAAGGACATGGACTCTGGAAACTCTACTTCAATGCAACTAGACAAATAATCAAAGCAGGGGTTAGCATCTACCTGGTGTCATTGAAAGGAGGGAAGACATTACAAGCTTATTAGCTCCAATTTAATTTCTCAAACAATGTAGTGGCGTATGAAGTGTTGGTCCTTGGTCTCCAAATGGTAACTAAGAAAGTATTTAAGACACTACAAGTATTTAGGGATATAAATCTTATCATCAAACAAGTTAGATCTTTGTGCCTAGCAAAAAACTGATTCATGAAGTTATATTAGAATAGGGTTTAGTGAAGAACACAAGCTTATATTGAAAGGATGGGTGAACAAATCACTTTTTATTTTTCTTTCCAAATCAATATTAAGCAATGTGTAGATAGCAATATCAATAGTAGTAATCAAAGAAATACACAAATCACCACACATAATAGAGACACCATAATTTACGTGTTTCACTCAATGTGGGCTACTCCACAAAGAAAATCTTTCACTAAAATTTTCTCAATCAATCTCTTGGGAATCCTTCCCAATTACAATGTTTATGGGCCTCTATCCAAAGGAGACACCAATCCCCTAAATCAAGTTCATAGATCTCTATCCATAGGAGAACTCCTTTGCTCTGGCTGGTGATCCTCTAGAAGACTACTACCTCCACTACACTGGCTTATGGATCTCTCTCCACTAAAGACTCGTGTCCCCACTTAGAAGACCTATCCTCACTGCCCTGGCTTATGGATATCTATCCACTGGAGACCTCTGTCCTCTCTGCTCTGTCACCTCCAAAGCTCTATCTCAAATCTGCACTAAACATAGTCCTTCGATCTAGCACAAATCTACTCAGCAAGTCCCCATAGATTTTTCTCAAATCTGCTCAACAAGTCCACATAGAACTTGCTCAAATCTGTTCAATAAGTCCACATAGAACTTGCTCAAATTTTCTCAAGAAATCCACATAGAACTTTCTCAAATCTGCTCAACAAGTCCACATAGAACTTGCTCAAATCTGCTCAATAAATCCACACAAAATTTTCTCAAATCTGCTCAACAAGTTCACATATAACTTGCTCAAATATGCTCAACAAGTCTACACAGAACTTGCTCAAATCTACTCAACAAGTCCACACATAACTTGCTCAAATATGATCAACAAATCCACACATAACTTGCTCAAATATTCTCAACAAGTCCACACAGAAGTTGCTCAAATCTACTCAACAAGTTTACATATAACTTGCTCAAATATGCTCAACAAGTCCACACATAACTTATTCAAATCTACTCAACAAGCTCACTCATAACTTGTCCAATCTCATAGAAACATAAAGAGAATTGTTAGAGACTCAATATGTTCTACACTCAATGCTCAATCACTTTATTAACTCAATTTAAAATATAGAATAGTTTGTTTTATGGAACTTGAACAATCACTTCACACACCCACTTGACTAGGCTCAATCAAATCTACTCAACCAATTACTGAAGAAACAACCCTTGCTCACAAACCCTAGTCCAAGCATGCAAACAGCAACTCAAAATATTTCCAACAATGCTCAACCACAAATCTCACATAACAATTATACTCATGTTCTTTTCAAACCCTAGTTCAAGTTCTTTGCACAACCAATGTCTTCAACAACAATGCTTATACATAAATCTTCACATAACAAATATACTCATGTTCTTTTGCACAATACTCACTCAAGTTCTTCACACAACCAATGGCTTCAACAATAATTCTTATACATCAATCTTCACATAACAATTATAATCATGTTCTTTTCAAATCCTAGTTCAAGTTCTTTGCACAACAACTTACTTCAACAACAATGCTCATAAAACAATCTTCACATAACAATGATACTCATGTTCTTTTACACAATACTAACTCAAGTTCTTCACACAACCAATGGCTTCAACAACAATGCTTATAAAACAAGGTTTTAACAACTCTTTATTCCAAAAAACCTTGAAGCATGAACTCAACACTCTTGAAAAGGAAACCCTAATCAAGTCCTTTTCACTCCAAACTTATTTTTAGAAAACCAATCAATCAACTCAACTAAGGAAGAATTTGCCCATACCTTTTTGCTTAACAAGGTGTAGATCTCACAAATCTGTCACACTCACAATTACTTCTTTGCCAATCTCAATAAGGGTTAGAAGATAATAATTTCCTCAACACAACATAATACAAAATGATATCAAACAAAATACACATTATCACTCCAACTTTAAAATAATATCCAATACCCTCATAATAATCTCTTTGGAAAAAATCATTTTATAAATAAAATCAATACTCACTAAAATTCAAAAACCTCTTATTACCTTATTACTCCAACTTAAAAATAATATGTCCTATTTTATAAATCACAATTCAACACATAACAATTTGATATCACTCCTTATTTCTCCTAACCACTAATTTTATTGCCTAACTAAAAACCTTTAAAAACCCCTTATAACTCCTAATAAAGGCTTTAATTAAAACTTTAGGCAATAAAAATTATTTTAAAAATTACCTTTGCCTCTCAACGGGTTTCAAACCCTTGACCTTTGCCTCCATGAATGCCCTAGTCATGGGCTCCTCAACCACATGTGCTCAACACACATTGAGAGATAAAAAGCTCTTTGTGCACTATATTCCTCTTGGCACCTTAAACGACAAACATGAAAACTCAAACCTTTCCCTTTGTGCATGCACTCCTCGGGATTCGAACATAGGTTTGTCTCCCCACAAACTCCTTAGAAAAATGTGCACTGCCAATGGACCACCATGTCCAAATTGTCTTGGGCACCAACCTTACTCTGCTATAACCCTTGCACATAAGACAAAAAGTCGTGTCTTCTTCCTCACCTAAAAATTTGAATCGCACATGCAATCTACTTTGTCACATTAATTAAATTTGATGAGGGATAATTTGCAAGGTCTTTTGGCCTCCCTTTTATACACAAAGCTACCATTGTCTTCAAATGTCGGTGCTCCAAATTTTTTGATGATGTCAGCACATTTAACCTTTGTAATTTATAAATGATTTAAATTCCAAGGAATTTAAATTTTATAAATTATAATTATAACCTTTGGCTTTTAAGGCCTTCTCTTATTGCACAACTTTGTATTTATGATATTTATTTATAAAATTTAAATTTCTTTTGAATTTAAATCTTTTATAAAATAAATATTAGACCTCCCTTGAACTTTGAAATAGGCCTCCTTGGGTATTTATGAAACCCTTTTTAACTTATGCTCTCATATAATATTAAAATATTATGAAGCCCTTTTGCCTTTAACTTATGCATTGTTGAAGCTTCTTCCTAGATATTAGTGACACCTTTGCCGACTTTATTTCTTGCCAAATTCCTTGACATTAATGATGACTTAATTTGATGACATCAATGACAACTTTTGACTTAGGGACTCAAAATGTCCAACAATCTTCCCCTTTGTCATTGATGGCAACCCAAATTCTTTTTATCGAAAACTTGACCTTTCTTTTATTCTGCTCCCCCCGGGACATTGCTCCCCCTAGCTCAAAGCTCTCTCAATTATCAAGTCTCTCCTCCTTACTTAAATCTCTCCCCATTTTACATCAATGGCAAAGGATCACCTTTGGGGCTCGGGGCTAAGGATGAGACTCTTAGCTTAGCCCCTCCCCCACCTTCTATTGAGGTGGTTAATTTTGGGGTGGGAGTATTTCTACTCCCGGAAGGCATTGCTCTTTTCCTTTATCCTCTTCTCTTATTTTCTATTTTTTTTATTCCTCTGACTGTTTCTATCCATGTCCATGTTCCTGTCCATGTCAACATTCTTGTTCCTATTCCTATTCCTGTTCATATCTATGTTCTTGTTCTTGTTCTTGTTCTTGTTCCTGTTCCTATTCCTGTTTACATTCATGTTCGTGTTCCTGTTCCTATTCATATCCATGTTTCTGTTCCTATTCACATTCATGTTCCTATTCCCATTCATACCTATTTTTGGAATATCTAATATACACCACTTTGCTATGTGACCATCATTATTGTACTTATAACACTTAATTTTATTATTCCTTGGAGGTGCAAATGTCTTAGGATTTCTTCTAGTGAAGCCATATCCTCTTTTTTCATGAACCCTGCAATTCATTGCCTTGTGACTAAACTGATTACATGAGTAGAAATACCCATGAAAAAGCTATATGCTCCCAATATCCTGTCTTACATGTTTCCTACATTGTGAATCCATGTGCCTAAACTTGTGACATGAAAAGCATCTTCCATTGAAGCTTCCTTGTCTTAACCTCATTGGTCTCCTATTCTGATTTTTGTTCCATATGTATCTTCTTTGTGCATTGTTCCTATTTTTTTTTAACTCTCTATTGTCCAAATCATCCTCTGATGTCTCACTGTCTTTCACACTGTCTTCTTTTGAAGTATATTCATCTGAATTTTTTTCTCTTCCAAAACTTGAAGTTGACTCTCCTTCTCATTTCTTTTGAACATGTTCAAATCCAAGACCTGTTTTGTTTGTTGACCTTCTTTGTACCTTGACTATATTATCCATAATATTTGAGATATTCTTGAATCCTTTCATCTTGATCTTGAATTCCTCTAAATCTTCTTTTAGTAGTGCCACTTCTTGTGTTAACTTCTCACATTCCAAGATTTTTGCTTCTAACTTATCTTTGAACCTTTTTGCCTTAGCCTTTGATTTTTCTAAATCCCCTATGAGCAATCTTCTATTTTCATCACATTCTTAAAATTGAATTTTAATTTTAGAGTGTTGCTTCCTTACCTTATTTACTGTGTCAAGGGCATAGATAAGTTCTCCCTTTAGATCATAACCATCCTTTTCTGAATATTCCTCTATTTTTTTACCTTTGTCAATATCCCTATTTTATTTTGGCTTATATTCTATAGGATCACTTACTTCTTCTTCTAAATCCATTAGAAGATTTTTATTTGGTCCTTCAAGTGCATTCTCATATTCATCATCACTGAAACTATAACCATCCCTTGTACAATCATCTTCAAGATGTCCAAAGTTACCACATCTAAAACACTTAAGAATAATTGGAGTCTTTTTCTTAATTGGTTCTTTTTCTTCAATCATAAATAGGACTTCATCTTTATCATTGTCTAAAAAAACTATCATCACTATCATTTGAATACTTAATTGTATTATCCGCATAGTAGCTTATATTTTTCCTTTGAAAGAACTTCTTTTCTTGTATGCTTTGTCCATATTTGCTTTTCTTCTGATGTTGATCCTATTTTTTTCACCATTGTTGTTCTTAGGTTCTTGACAATCTATTGCAAAATATCCATACTTTCCACAATTGAAACACTTAATAGATCTTTTATCTCTAGATCTTCTATAGTCCTTATCTCTTCTACCATAGTTAGCTTCTTAATCACTAGATAGCTCATTGCTTGATTATGACTTCTTACCCTTTGTATTATTGGTTGATTTGAATGTTGCTTCCTTCTATGACATAGGATCTTTTGTTCTTATCTCAAATGCTATGAGCATACCAAGCAACTTATCTCTTGTCAAAGTATCACCATCTATTGATACTTCTATAGCAGAAACCTGTTCACTAAATCTATTTGGAAGAAATATTAAGACTTTATCACAAACATCAGATTCATCAATCTTCATACCAAGTCCTCGCATATTATTAACAAACTCATCAATATAAATTAGGTAAGCACTAATATTTTCCTCTTCGTTCATTCTTAATTCTTCAAGTTGTATTTTGAGGTTTCAACTCTTTGCTTTCTTGACACTTTTATCTCCTTCATTTATATTTTGTAATTTATCCCACATATCTTTTGCAGTTTGACAATGCATAACTTTCATAGATTATGTTCTACGCAAACCTCTCTCAAGTGCACTCATTTCTTTTGAATTATAGTGTTGTAGAAGCTTACCTTCCTTATATGTAGGAGGATGGATTAAGGGATCGTATCCAAATTCCACTGAATCCTAAATTTCATTGCCAAGTGCCATCAAGTAGATCTTCATCATCATACTCCAATACATATAGTCACTTCCATCAAAAATTGGTGCTAAATTATTTGAGGACACTTCCTTAGGATCCATTGTGTTTTTTTAGCCTTTCCTTCAATATGTTAAACTCTTCTAAAGGAACCCACTCTGATACCAATTGAAGAACACAAGATTATACTGAGAGGGGAGGTGAACAATATAAGATCACTTTTTACTTTTCTTTCTAAATCAATATTAAGCAATGTGTAGATAGAAATATCAATAGCAGTAATAAAATAAATGCACAAATCACCACACATAATAAATACACCATAATTTACATGGTTCACGCAATGTGGGCTACTCCACGAAGAAAATATTTCACTAACATTTTCTCAATCAATCTCTTGGGAATCCTTCCCAATTACAATGTGTATGGACCTTTGTACAAAGGAGACACAAATACCTTGAATCAAGTTCATGGATCTCTATCCATAGGATAACTCCTTCTCCTTTGATCTAGTTGGTGATCCTCTAGAAGACTACTACCTCCACTGCACTAGCTTGTGGATCTCTCTCCAATGAAGACTCTTGTCCCCACTCAAAATACCTATCCTCACTGGCCTGGATGATCGATCTCTATCCATTGGAGACCTTTATCCTCTTTGCTCTGTCACCTCCAAATATTTTTCTCAAATATGTACTAAACATAGTCCTTCGGTCTAGCACAAATCTTCTCAACAAATCCACAAAACTTGCTCAAATCTGCTCAAAAATTCCACACAGAACTTGCTCAGATCTGCTCAATAAGTCACCACAGAACTTGCTCAAATATTCTCAACAAGTCCACACAAAACTTGCTCAAATCTACTCAACAAGTCCACACATAACTTGCTCAAATCTGCTCAACAAGTCCACACAAAACTTGCTCAAATTTTTGCTCAACAAGTTCACAAAGAACTTGCTCAAATCTGCTCAACAAGTCCACACAGAACTTGCTCAAATATTCTCAACAAGTCCACACAGAACTTGCTCAAATATGCTCAAAAAGTCCATATGGAAGTTGCTCAAATCTGCTCAACAAGTTCACACAGAACTTGCTCAATTCTTCTCAATAATTCCATGCATAACTTATTTAAATCTACTCAACAAGCTCACTAAGAACTTGTTCAATGTCATAGAAACATAAAGAGAATTGTTAGAGACTCAATATGTTCTACACTCAATACTCAATCACTTTCTTAACTCAATTCAAAATATAGAATAGTTTGTTTTATGGAACTTGAACAATCACTTCACACACCCACTTGACTAGGCTCAATCAACTCTACTCAACCAATTACTCAAGAAACAACCCTTGCTCACAAACCCTAGTCCAAGCATGTAAAAACCAACTCAAAATGTTTCCAATAATGCTCAACCAAAAATCTCACATAACAATGATACTCATGTTCTTTTCAAACCCTAGTTCAAGTTCTTTGCACAACCAATGTCTTCAACAACAATGCTTATACATCAATCTTCACATAACAATGATATATTCTTTTGCATAATACTAACTCAAGTTATTCACACAACCAATGGCTTCAACAACAATTCTTCTACATCAATCTTCATATAACAATGATACTCGTGTTCTTTTCAAACCCTAGTTCAAGTTCTTTGCACAATAACTTACTTCAACAACAATGCTCATAAAACAATATTCACATAACAATGATACTCATGTTCTTTTGCACAATACTAACTCAAGTTCTTCACACAACCAATGGCTTCAACAACAATGCTTATAAAACAAGGTTTTAACAACTCTTTATTCTATAAAACCTTGAAGCATGAACTCAACACTCTTGAAAAGGAAACCCTAATCAAGTCCTTTTCACTCCAAATTTATTTTCAAAAAACCAATCAATCAACTCAACTAAGGTATAATTTTCCCACACCTTTTTGCTTGACAAGGTGTAGATCTCACAAATTTGTCACACTCACAATTACTTCTTTGTTAATCTCAATAAGGGTTAGAAGATAATAATTTCCTCAACACAACACAATACAAAATGATATCAAACAAAATACACCTTATCACTCCAACTTTAAAATAATATCCAATACCCTCATAATAATCTCTTTGGAAAAAATCATTTTACAAATAAAATCAATACTCACTAAAATTCAAAAACCTCTTATTACCTTATTACTCCAACTTAAAAAGAATATGTCCTCTTTTATAAATCACAATTCAACACATAACAATTTTCTAGCACTCCTTATTTCTCCTAACCACTAATTTTATTGCCAAACTAAAAACCTTTAAAAACCCCTTAAAACTCCTAATAAAGGCTTTAATTAAAACTTTAGGCAATAAAAATTATTTTAAAAATTACCTTTGCCTCTCAACGGGTTTCAAACCCTTGACCTTTGCCTCCATGAACACCCTAGATGCGGGCTCCTCAACCACGTGCGCTCAATGCACATTGAGAGCTAAAAAGCTCTTTGCACACTATATTCCTCTTGGTGCCTTAAATGAAAAATGTGAAATCTCAAACCTTTCCCTTTGCACATGCACTCCTTGGGATTCGAATGTAGGTTTGCCTCCCCACAAATGCCTTAGCAAAAATGTGCACTGCCAATGGACCACCATGTCCAACTTATCTTGGGCACCAACCTTACTTCACTATAACCCTTGCGCATAAGATGAAAAGTCATTCGTCTTCTTCCTCACCCAAAAATTTGAATCGCACATGCAATTTACTTTGTCGCATTAATTAAATTTGATGAGGGATAATTTACAAGGTCTTTTGGCCTCCCTTTTATACACAAAGTTGCCATTGTCTTCAAACGTCGGTGCTCCAAATTTTTCGATGATGTTGGTGCATTTAACCTTTGTAATTTATAAATGATTTAAATTCCAAGGAATTTAATTTTTATAAATTATAATTATAACCTTTGGCTTTTAAGGCCTTCTCTTATTGCACAACTTTGTATTGATAATTTTTATTTATAAAATTTAAATTCCTTTTGAATTTAAATATTTTATAAAATAAATATTAGACCTCCTTTGAACTTTGCAATAGGCCTCCTTGGGTATTTATGAAAACCCTTTTTAACTTATGCTCTCATATAATATTAAAATATTATGGATCCCTTTTGCCTTTAACTTCTGTACTATTGAAGCTTCTTCCTAGATGTTAGTGACACCTTTGACGACTTTATTTCTTGTCGAAATCCTTGACATTAATGATGACTTCATATGGTGACATCAATGACAACTTTTGACTTAGGGACTCAAAATGTCCAATATTTAGGACTTGTTGGATGCATTTGATGCAGTCAACATATTAAAAGTCACCCCAAATAAAACATAGAGGTCAACTGCATGAAAATGATTAGGTTCCAATACAATCTTTTAGAAGATTTTTAGAGAAATTGTAGATGTGTCAAAGTCATCATTAGACCGTCCATCCCAAATAATGATACATATTGGCAAGTCTTTGATAGTGATGAACACATTATCCAATTGCTTCAATAGGAAGTTGAGTTTGCGAAAGAGTTAGCCCCAAAAATATAATCTTATGGGGACCAAATTATTCAGCTAAAATGGAATATGCTACCCAAAGGATTGGTGACCCTTGAATCCCTCTTCAACTAAGATGACTGCTTCAAAGGAAAAAAGACATTACAATGGATAAAAATGATTATAAAATATAGAAGTCATAATTAAAAAAACTCCTAAGGATATGGAAGGCATTTACACAAGAAGAATAATGGGTCTCATCAACCTATACCAAAAGTATACAAGAGTTTTGGCTTGGAGTTATGAATACCTAAAGGGTTACAACAAAGATATCATACAAAACACTATAGAGGTAGACCTAGGTACAAATCTAGTTAGACAGAATAAAAGGTTAATGAATACCAAGATAGAACTACTCATGAGATAAAATCTAGCTAAGCTTATCGAATCAAATATTATATATCCACTCAAACATACCACTTGGATCTCTAACCTAGTGTCGGTTAGGAATAAGAATGAAGAAATCAGGTTGTGCTTCAATTTCAGAGACCTCAATCAAGCATCACTAAAATATCACTACCCACTATCCTCTATGGATCAAATCCTCTTGAAAGTAATAGTATTGGAAATATTCTCTCTTATCAATATATTTTTAGGGTACAGTCAAGTTTGGGTCAAGGACAAGTATCAATACAAGACCACATTTACTACCAAGTGGAGGATCTTCACCTACCAATGCATGCCTTCCAGGTTGTCTAATGTTGAGGTAAAATTCTAGAGATCCATGGACATCACTTTTAGTGACCTCAATAATATCATCTTGGTTTATCTATATGATCTCACCATGTTCTCAAATAAAAAGGAGGACAATATGACTTATCTAGAAAAGGTGTTAGAGTGCTACCAAGAGTTTGGGGTATGCATAAACCCAAAGAAGTACATCTTCTATGCCCCCCAAGGAAAATTTCTTGGGCATTTAGTATCAAAGGATGGAATAGTTATAGATCCTCATTGTCTTAAATTTATCCTCAAGTTACCATTACCACAACATCCAAAAGCACTCTAGTCCTTCCTAGGTCAGGTCAATTTCATCCAAATTTTTATACCATATTTTGCCTCCATTGTTAGGCCTATCACCTAGATGTTTAAAAAAGGATAAAAACTTAGGTGGACCAAAGAAGAAAAATAAGCTTTCATGATAATTCAAGCAATTGTTGAAGCTTTGATGTTGCCTAACCCTAATTTTGAAAAATGTTTCATCGTGTACACCTATGAGGGTGATTCTAGTATAGTAGTTATCCTAACATGAAAGTATGATGGAGGGAAACACCCTATCACACTCTTTAGCTAAAACTTGAAAGACTACAAGTAATGGTACATTTTTTTTAGAATCAGGTAGATGCCCTAATGGAGAGCCTAAAATATTTTATATGCCTAATTTTGAATAACAAATTCATTTCCAATGTCACCCATTCAAGCATCAAGGATTATATTATGAATGGAGAAATTAGCAAAAAAGGAGTTGGGTGGGTCACCCAGATCCTTGAATACAACATAAAAATTAGGATGACTAAGTTGGTTAGAGATAGGGCACTATGTCAAATACTTGCACAAGATGTTGTAGACTTAGAAGGAGAACAAGAATCATGTCTTCTCATCAATCAACCTGCTCAAGACTAGGTTTAGAATTAGATTAACTTTATACAATGTACTAGTATCCCATGGGCTTAACTCAAACACAAAGAAGTGTGTATAGGTTGCAAAATGCACCCTATACCCTAATCGATAGCATGTTATTTTGAAGAAATTTTGATGATGTCCTCTTAAGGTGCATTGAAACCTATCAAACTGCCTCATTGCTATAGGAATTCCATTAAGGATTCTTTAATGGAAATTAATTGGCTCATACAACCACAATGAAAATTATGAGAGAAGGATATTTTTGGCCCATCATGTTTAGTGATTCTCACCAATGGATAAGAGAATGCAAAAAGTGTAAACTCTTCATTAAAAGAAACTAAAATTCTCGTCTCCCCTTAAACCCATTGTAGCAGATGAAACCTTTTCCCAATGGGGTTAGACTTTATAAAATTAATCAATCCATGCTCTAGCAAAGGAATTTGGTGGATCCTCATAGTTATCTACTACTTCACCAAGTGGAAAAAAGCAATGCCTCTCAAGGAGGCTACTAGAAGGGTCATAGTCAACTTTATAGAAAATGTCATTACCCGATTTGGTATGACCAATACCATCATAATGGATAACATCCCAACATTTTTTAGGGTAGAGCTAAGTGAATTTTCTCTCAAGTATGGCATCTACATGAAGTCTTCCTACAACTACTACCTACAAGGCAATGGCCTCATGAAGTCCTCTAAAAAGAACCTATTGTGTATTTTAAATAGAATTGGTATGGATAACCAAATAAAATGGTATTTACATATCTATAAGGCTCTTTGCATAGATAGAATTATCCCAAATAAAGGGATAGGTTTTTCTCCCTATTACTTGGTATATGGTCAAGAATTTAGGCTTCTTATCTCAATTGAGCTACCCATGCTACAACTATTCCATTAGTTAGAGGTCTAGGATTATGACATTATATCATTAAGGATATGAGAGTTATTAAAACATAAATAGCAAAGAGAAGCGATGAGTAACCACCCATTTAAACATCAAGAAGGCATGAAGAAGTGTTTCAACCAAAATGCCATAGCCTAAAAACTTTAAATAGGTAACCTTGTGCTAAAGTGGGATGAGGATCATAGTAAAATAGGCCAACATACCAAATTTGAAGGCATATAGAGTGGATCATATGTTATTTAAAGGCTCAAAGAAAAAAACATAGTGGATCTAGCTACACCAGACAAATAGCCACTTCCCATATTGGTCAAAGGGTATCATTTGAAATGGTATTTCTAACCCATTTACTTTTTTTTGACTTTAAAAAAGAGAGGAAAAAAGAATAAGGGGACACAAAATAGTAATGGCACACAAAATGGCCCTAGGTAGCTCTCAAAAGGACCAAGTGGATAACTAGATCTTGTACACTCAATCATAGCAATAAAGGAAATACCACTTCAAGAAAATGATGAAGTACTTAGGGAAATTGATATTAAGGTAGGTAGCATTATGAAAGAAATCATTAGATCCTCCCTAGTGGACCTTTCTATAGCTCATTTCTAGAAGGATACACTTGCCACTCTGCATGTCTCATCAAACAAGAGCAATAAGGAAAAGATCAAAGGTTAACCATTTGATCAAATCTTAATGATTAAGACAATGGAAAGTCCATCATGTAAAGTGATGCTTGTCATTAAAGCTAATCACACCTAGGTGGAAAGAAATTCAAAATCATCTAATCATGAATAACGAAAACACACAAACCTAGAAGCTTTTATGACCTAAAAAGGTAATCACCTATTCCTAACCAACCATAACAAAGAATAGTTGCATGCAAGTAAGGGTCGATGGTGATTTCCAAGCCTATTAAAATACTAACCCCCTCAGCTTCACACACTACACACTAAAGATAAAAGGAAGGATTTCAATTTGGAACAAATATAAACAGTCAAGAATAAGTCTCAAAACATTCTCAAACACCATAGAGATAGGGAGAAAGGCTACACCCACCTAAGCAACTAGGTCTAACACCAAGAATTGTCTTCCCTCTGAGTTAGAATCTAATGATTTGTTGGTCATTCTAATATATGAAGCAAAAAATATAGTTGATCCCAAAAAATTTGAGTGTTAAGAGCATTAGGGAGGGTACTTTCGAGAGGAGCCAGGATAGAGAACCTAAGTTTTTCTTAGCCTAGGTATGGAATTACCACTTGGCCCAATATGTGGTCCTATTAGATTGCACAATACCAACTTTTCATATCCCTAATTTTTGAAACCATAAAATCAAGATTTCAATGTGATTTTAGGAAACAATGGCCACTTCAAAAATTCAAGATGTCATAGTCCAAAGGGTCTTCATGGTCATCGAAATTTCAAGGTTGTTGTCCTTTGCTCTTAAGAGAGAATCAATTTTTTAGAATCATAATCCTTCTTTCATCATCTTCATTTCATCTCACCTTACCATGCTAATTATGTATCCCCCTCACCAATTCATTCACCACCATCCATTCACCTTCATAAAATTCCATTTTCCATTTAAATCCACCATCATCCACCTTCACTAAGGTTTTTCACCCCCTTTTGATTTAGTGTTTGTAGTCATAAATTCATCCATTATTCCCTTTGTCACTTTATAAGATCCCCTTCCATACCATTTATTAATCGCTTATTCTATTTTCGCTAGACCTCCATTAAAAGCTCACATTATACCATTATCACACCACCTTAAAAAAGACTCCATTACATCCATATCCACCTAGGTTTAGTTTAAAAAACCAAACATATTACTATTCCATCCATTATATTTTTCTCCAAGGTCTAAATTCGGCCCTCCTCAATCCATAATATAAGTTTAAGTCTTCTTCCTAATGTTTTGTTTGTGTCTACCTTAGCTAATGTTGCTCAACCAACTAAAAATAATATGTATCTCAGGTAAAATTGGGTGCCTCAAGCACTCTCTCCTTTTTCGTGTGCATAAGCCAAGCAAACATACCCAATTGGTTAGGCAATGCAAATTAAATGTGAGGGTCTCATGCACGTCTAAAATTTCTTCCCTTTCAGCCTCCTAATAAAAGTATTATGTATCCCTACTAAGTTTTTTCAAATATTCCTATGACGTGGCCACCCAAAGTTGATCAACTCCAATTGGTGCGGGAAAAAGGATGCTTGCCTTTGATTGGTCCTTAAAATCCTCACTTCTAAATTTTCCAAGGGTCACAACCACATGAATTTATCCCCCGTGATAAAATCATTAACACCCATACTTTGGCATCAAATTATAAGTCTAAATTTCACATGCATTATTCATCAAAAACCCTGAGTGTTGCACATCTTCTTTCTCCTGCTAAATTTCATTTCTAATGATATATATCCTCTTGCCTAAGCTTCTACCTAACTTTTATTTTCTTGGTTGTGTCAGCCGGCTATCACCCCCAACTGCGTCTTGGTCCCTCCTAAGTCATAAGGGTAAATAATTTATTTGCAAATAAAAACCCTAGGCCCAAGCTCCACTTTCATTATACATTGCAAAATTTATGTGACCATGCTTCTTACCTCCACATTAAAAATCTATTAAGTCACTTAATATTGGTTTGGCTATCTCAGTTGATCGCATCCTATTGCCTCGGGCAAAGGAGCACACTAATCTGATTGGTTGACCAAAAAATATATTTTTTTCTAAGGATTTTTTGGGTCGTATGAATAATGTCCTCTTTATTTTTGCTTCACAATAAAATCATTTCACATAAGCCCATGCCTTAGGGAAATACATGTTGATAATTCAAGGAGTCATATGATATAATTTTAGTCACCAAAGTTTCCAAAACAAAAAAAGAAATATGTCCACTGCCATTTAAATATTTATTAAAGTGCCTAAGTCCTTGCCAGAATCTAATTAGCTCAGTTGTGTTTGACTTTATTCGATTAGCTTAGACAATACAAGTGAGACCACCTGATTGGTTAGAAAATAATTTCATTTCCTCGTAAGATTTTTGAAGGGTCAAGCTCAAGTAAAAAAAAAACTTTTGTTCTCTCATTAAGATTTCAATGCCCTAGAGCATACTTGCATTTCCATTTTGAAAAGTCAAAGATAAAATGTTGTGCCTCCCCTCTTTTTGATAATTTTGTTAAAACAAAAAGGATCATAATTTCTTATAAGACTAAATTCATACGTTTTATTATAAGACTAAAGTCATACGTACAGGTGAGTGAGCTGACTAAAGTTGATTGGCTCAAGTGAAAGTGGCGCTCATTGTCGATTGACTACATAAAAATTTATATTTCCTTCTAAAGTTGTCTAGGGTTGAGCACTCATAAAATATTGTTTTCTCCTTCAAAGAAAAGTGCACCCTCAAAAATAATTCAAGTCCTCATGATTCATGGAAAATAAAAGCACTCATCCAATCCAATGTGGCTAAAGGAAGAGATTGCATCTGATTGGCATGACCATGTTGAGCACACACATCTAATTGGACAAGTTATAATAAAGTTTAATTTTCTGCTATCCCAAGGTTCCACATTTCAAATTAATCTTCCTCCTTTAGGCCTTGGTCAAATATGCCCCACAAAAGCTATATCTTCAAGTTTTCTTTAGTGTATAGTGTAAAAATCCAAGAAAAATAAAGAAGCTAAGGTCCCCTATCATCCATCATTCCTAAAACCATAAATTGAATATTTTTCATGATACATCTCATTATCCAAAGTTCAAAAGGGTCCATGATCAAATTATATATTGTAAAAGGACCTTGGCAAAAAATATTAAAATGCATATGCTTAGAATAGATCCTGCAGGGGAACTCGCTGAAGACAAGCGCATGGATCAGATGCACCAAAGGATCGTGACAAGAAAATTGTTCCCCGTAGAAAATTTGTAAGTGTTCTTTTAAAATAAAAATATATTTTATTTTTAAAATAGCACCTACAGTAGATGGGAGAAATTCAATATTCGTGATGGTGCATGTGCTAAAATTTGAATATTGAGACAAGCCTCAGTGGAGACTTCTACCCCATTAATTCCCCCATCCGTCCTGAAGACCTACAGGATGTAATGTTAAAAATAATAAAGAAAAAACCTAATCAAATTGAAGTGGTTATGGATATTGTAGATCCCATTGTTACACAGCATGAGTTGGCTATAAACTTACCTGAGATAAGGTCCAAGTCTATAATATTCAATCAAGATAGAATATTAATTTCTAATATTATGTAGAGGAATATCCTATTGAGTGGAGGAATGCCCAACTTGTTCTAGGAGTCCAAATTGGTAGCCAAAGATCCAACAAGGTCACCCAAGCATAAGAGACCTAGAATTGAAGGCACCACAAAGTCCAAGAGTTTCACTCTTGCCAAAATAGAAGAAGTTGTGGATTTTGATGCAAATGAAGAAGATAAAATTTAGTGAATGGAACAAGGAATAGATCCCAGACAATACTCAATACAGGGATTGAAAACTCAAGAGCCTCAAGCTTGTACTGAATCCCTCATGACAATAGAGGCAACTATTCCAATGGAGAAAATAACATCCATGCAAGTGGACCCCACTACTCAATTAGCATTAGTTCAATATCAATAATATCCCTTGACTTTTGCTAAAACTCAAGCCCAAGCTCAAGTAGCTTGAGTGGAGAATCTATACAAGAGAAATCAGGTGGTGAATGCTAAAATAGATAAACTACAGGTTGAAAAATATTAGGTACAGGTTAAAAATTATAAAATTCAAGTTGAAGTTAACAAATTGAAAGGGAAGATATCCCAGACCTAGACTAGAAAGCAATTGGACAGTGCCAGCTTTGTAAAAAGCTACAAAAAATAATTGATAAAATAAATGAAGAGGTGAAAGCCCTACCAAAAATACTTAGAAATATGGTAGAAATAATGAATATCACTCAAGAAAAAAAAATATTGATACAATACATAGACCAAAGAGCTCTGGCCATCAAGTTTTTTTATCTAGAATATAAATAAGAATATAGCAAGATTGGTATCAGACAGGTCACCACTACAAATGGACAGAATTATGACTATCATACATAATTTTAAAAACTAAGCACTTACATCCATCAAAAGCCATATTGGGATAATTTCCTACAAGACATGGAGGAATGGACCAAAGTAATTGATGACAAAATAAAATAGGATTGTATCCTCCTTGGTGAGCTCATTACAAAAGATAAGTTAGAAGAGCCCATTATTAAAAGAACAAAAGAATTTGAGTGTAATAAATAAAATGAGCAAGAATTGGCACAACTGAAAGTGTTGACTCAAGTGGTCTAGAACATAATTAAATTTACTAATGAGAATGAGTTCATTTTTAAAATCCTATTAATCGACTAAAAGGTATTAAGTATGATATTAAGTCAACATCTCCTTTTGTGATGAAGTGTGGGATCAAATTGCTAGTCTCCTAGGTGTGAAGTTGCCAGAAGGGGATAAAAGTGATAAGGCTATTGTTGGATCCACCACTGAAATAGACAAAGGAATAGCACTAGAATCAAAGCAAAACTAATTTTTAAGGTATAATTGTTTCCTTTCAAAGTAGTTAGAGTTGAGGAAGTTCAAAATCCAAGTGATGGATGATATTTGGTACTATTTTTGGGATAAATGGTATAGTTTTCTAGTTTTTAACAACCTATGATAGCCTATTTTTTGTTGTAATGCATTCAATCAGATCAGAGGCAAAGAAATGTCCAAGTAGATGCACCCACACCACACATCCGTAATAGAATTTTGGTAATCCATATTATAAAAGAAGGCACCCAAGCCCAGAATCATCATCAAGCATTCACATAGCAAAATTTTACAAGAGGTATTCTATGTGTTATCCCTATAAATTGTATTTCCCTTTCATTTATCCTAGTTTTCCATCTCTTATTTCTTCCCCATTATGTGCAGGAATTGCTGAGAGTACATCCAGATTACTGAGGATATTCCCAGGATCTGGATTGAGAATTTGAAAATTCAACGTCATTGTTTTTAGGACAAATAATCAAATCCTTCTGTTACATTATTTGAATAGTATGGACATTGTATTATTTTTTGAAAGAGACTCGAGCATCTTGTTGGGTTCTGCTATGTAATTTTTTGGAACAATGTTAATACAATTCAACTTTTCCTCGTTGTTGATATCCATTGAATATTGTGTTTCTCTATATATTACATAATTTGAATGTATGAACGATGTTTCTTTCACTCACAAAATATTTATGTGTTACATAATTTGAATGTATGTAAACATTCTAGTTTATTCCTTATTTTTCTTTCCAAGTCGTGGATTCATTGATCTTTGCTACAGTTGGCCACTGGATAAGACACCAGTCTACTTGTTGAAGCTAAGGCTGGGAGTTGTAAATTGCTTGGTCATAATTAAATTCATATAATTCACTAAATTTGGTTAATCATAAGGAATTAGATGTCAATCACTAATTAGGCTCATGAGGGGGCATCCTAACCCAACCTGGTTTGTTAGAGTTTATAATTTTTAGGTTAAAGAGGTAAGTCCACCAGAGCTTGCATATCTACTTGTGATAACAAAAATTTAGGTAGTGTGACAACAACATTTAAAGGATGCCTAAATTTCCCACAATAGTTTTCTGGCACCATTTCTTGGGATATTTGAATACATTTTTTTCAATTTTATCTCCCTACGACATTTTAATTTACTACCATAGTTTTTGAGGACCTTTTAACCCGTTTTTATATTTTGAATTTTCATATCATTGTGTCTTGTAATACCCTTGTGCATCCTTGAGATATTAAGAGGATATTGAGGTTGAGAAATATTATCCAGAGATATTATTTTACACCATGATGTTGGTGACTCTGAACAAACTCAAAGAATAGAAGATTCAAGGATCTAACCTAGTGTATACAAGAAGAAGCGACAAGCAGCTCTTCCAAGAATTTTAATATCCAGAGGTATTTACCCATACCCAAAAAGTTCTAGTTCCTAAAAGTTGTGTCTATGAAAGTAAATATTATTTTCTTGGTAGAAAAATCTACTAAGAAAAATACTCCTCTAGATAATCCTATTCATAATAATCCCACTACTACTCCTACTGTTAGCATTATTGTGAATTTTGCTATCACTACTCCCATATCCAACATGGCCAACCTCCCCCTAAATAACAACAATCAATACAACCAAAACCTTCAAATATGGAGGACCAATAGGTACAAACCCTTTGAATTACCACCAATTCTACATGACTTACCCAGTAAGGCACATAAATATTTACTGAAGTTCCAAGGTAATAGTGTCGTAACAGGGGAAGATCACATCAAAATTTTCTTGTACACCCTAGAGAGTCTCGAGGTCAAATAAGAAGGCGTAGTTATTAGGTTATTTCTCCAGACCTTAGAGAAATATGCTAGGTATTGGTTCAATAGCCTCCTAGAAGATACTATACATGATTTCCAGACCATGAAATATTTTTTTCTAAAAAAGTATGGGGAAAGAAAAAATGATTAGTCATTATTGACAGAACTAGAAACCATGAAGAAAAATAGAGTGAATCAGTTGAGGATTTTAATAGAATATTTTTCAAAATAAGAAACAAAATTCCAACAACTTTAAGGCCTAATAACCATTAGTCCATTTGTTTCTAAAAGAATGCATTTCTTGGAGAGTTTAATTATGAATTAAGACAACAGAGAGTCACTACTATCGATGAATGCATGGAAAAAGCAATCAAAATTAAAAGAAATATGATAGATAGTGGGAAAATGAAAGCATATTCATTTGAGAAAGGTCCAAATCAAGCTGATAAAAAGCATAAAAAGGTTGGTTTCTCATTATTAAAGAAAAATGAACAAGAACCCATAGAAAAATTTTCTAGTCAGTTAATCGAAATGTTCAACACAATGAATAGTAGATTATCCAAAATCGAAAGAGAAAACATTGAATCGTCTCAAACACAAAATGATAATAGACCCTCATTTAAGAAAAAATTAGCAAAAACTAGAACAAAAATAATGTATATGAATGAAATAGGAATGGAAGTAATAACAACAATTGGAGAAAAACAGAGGGACAGAAATATCAATATTTAGTCTCTAATCCAATACCATCAATCAATACGGCTTATGATTTCCCTTTCTTTTGCCCTGGGTGTGATGCCCCACATAATCCATCCAATTGTGGTATTTATTTGGGCATGCATTCTAGTGTTAATCCAAAAGAAGGGTCTAATGAAGAAATAAGGGTGAACGTGTGTTGGACTAAAGACGATGAAGCTAAGGGAGTTCAATTTGAGAAAGACATGAGTGAATTACCCACTTTAGGAGGAGAACCTAAAGCCTTTGTCCTAGAAAATATAGAAATTATAAAAATACCTTAGGATAATAGGTTCAAAAGAATAAAACAGGGTAAAATTACACCTACTATAGAAGAAATTGAAGCACTAGAAAGAATTCATGCTATTAATTTAAGAAACAAGAGAATGCCAGATAGGACTGATGTAGAAGGTAAAAATCAACAGAACCAAACAAAGAAAAGTCACAAGAAAAAAATAGTAATAAGCAACAAGTGACCCCTAAAACTAAGATATAAAATGAGTCTCAAAGACAATTATATTTTGGTAAAAATATAGAAAATAAGAGGGTTGAATTTGATGTTAGACAAGAACTAGCTAGGCAAAAAATAAATATTACTTTTGGTGAATTGATGACTATCCCAAAATATAGAAATCATGTGTAGGGCCTTTGGTTTAGTAGATTAGGTAGGAAATCAATTCTATAATACAACAACAATAAACAATCTTGTGCCCATTACCATAACCCCATATTCAGTTAGACCATTTTACATATCTCTTAGGTACACATCAGATTTGAGGGATCAATATGTCATTCACACACAATTGTATGTTAGACAGTGGATCATCTCATAACATCATGCTAAAGAAAATAGTAGATCAATTAGGTTTAATATGTACTAGATATTCCCCTCCCATATCAGTGATGTATAATAGACAAGTACCATGTGTTGGGGTAATAACTAGTTTGCTTGTTTTTCTAGATCAATACCCAAAGAAAGGAATAGTCATGGACGTAATTGTTGTAGATGTAGATCCATTATTTTATTTATTACTATCTAGACATTGGGTAGAGTATCTAGGGGATTCCATTTAGTTAGATTGGTCTATGCTACTATCCCATTAATAACTAAGGAACAGGTTACACTCCGAAGAGAACCTTTCAATAATTATTCAGTAGAATTAAGAAAGTTTGATAATACTACAATAAATTTTGTTAATTCTATTGAAGAAAAGGAGATGGAAGTTTATTCAGTCTGGCACACACCATTCCTATCTAAGGTATCTGAAGCTATAGATATGGACCCCCAAACAAGATTTGGAGAAGATGTCAAATCCACTAGAGTGTTAACTTCTAAAATGTGGACAATGACTTTTGATGGTGCCAAATCACAAACCGGTGCAGGGTCTAGAATAAATCTCATTGATATTAAAGAAAATTACTTGGGTATACCTTACATGTTAGAATTTATATGTACTAATAATGTAGTCAAATATGAGGCACTATTTATAGGGCTAAGAAAGGCAATAGAGTTGGAAATAAATTACTTGATCGTATATGGAGATGTAGATCTTATAATATAGTAAGTTAAGGGTAAATATCAAACAAGGCACCCGAGGTTGAAATTGTATAAACATGCAGTTCAAGATAAAATAGATAGATTTCTTGCCTTCAATATATCCTATATCCCTAGAAATGAAAATCATGTAGCAAATTTGTTGTTTATAAATGCCTCTGATGTAGACTATCCTGAAATAGATACTGAGTACATGGAAATATTTCCAACTATATATGTTTATCACCCATCTATGTCGGATAACATCATATACTCATAATTTTTCCAAGATGATATTGACATTAAGGATTTCATGACCTTGAAAAATCACTATGTTGATGTTCTATGTGATGAAGAAGATGAAGATAAGTTGAAGGATGTCATTGGAGAACCTGTAGAAGTGATACAATTAAAGACAAACAAGATCCCAAGAGGATTGGTTTCTTTGGAAAAACTATTTGATGATTTTGATAGAGCTCATAGGCCTATTCTTCAAGAGTTAGAAGTTGATGAAGTCAATATAGAAATAGAGCAAGAACCCAAAATAGTAAAATTTAATAGAGCTTTGGTAGAAAAGAAATCAGTATATAAGTTATCTCAAGAAGAATATGGAAGCTTTCACTTGGATTTATGAAGATCTCAAGACATTCAACACTGAAGTGATGAGTCATATCATTCCCTTAAAATAAGGTACAAAACCTCATAGGCAAAAACAAAGGAAGTTCAATCCTACATTACACCCGATGATACAAAAAGAAGTCCAAAAGTTGCTAGATGCAAAAATTATTGAAAAGTTAGATTTTCCTCTTGGATAGCTAATTTAGTGCATGTTAGAAAGAAGAATGGTGATATCAATTTATGTGTAGATTTTAGAAATTTGAACAAGAACTCTTTGAAAGATAATTTTCCACTACCGAATATGGAACAGTTGTTGCAGGTAGTTGTGGGATCAACCAGGATGTCATTATTAGATGGATTTTTAGAGTATAATCAGATTTTTTTCAATCCAAAAGATAGATACAATATTGCTTTCACCACACCATGGGGTACATTTGAGTATTTAAGAATGCCATTTGGACTTATGAATGTTAGTTCAAATTTTCAGAGAGCAATGGATTTTGCTTTCAAAGGACTTATGTTTAAAATAGTGGTGGTGTATCTTGATGATATAATATTATTATCCAAAAATCTAGAGGATCATTTCAAGCATCTATCTCAAGTATTTTAAAGGTGTAAAGAGTTTACAATTTCTTTGAATCCTAAAAAGTGCATTTTTGGAGTTACACAGGGCAAGTTGCTAGGACATGTATCTAAAGAAGGAATAAACATTGATCAATAGAGAATTGAAGCTATTTTTAAAATCCCTTCTCCAAAGAACTTAAAGGGTGTAAGGTCATTTTTGTAAATATCAACTTTGTGCAGAGATTTGTTCCTAGTTTTTCTCAAATCGCAAAGCCCATAATTGACATGATTAGAAAATATGGAAATATTAGGTGGACTGAGTATAACCTGAAAGCCTTTCAAAATATTAAGGATGCAATCATAGAAGCCCTTGTGTTAACATACCTTGATTATTCAAAATATTTTAATATTTACTCATTTTCCTTAGAATATACTCTTATTGTTGTCTTATCTCAAAAACATCAAGAAAATAATGAAAGGCCCATATCTTTTATGAGCTTTGGAATGAAGGGAGCCCAATTGAAGTATATTATGATTTAAAAATAGGCTTTCTCTTTGGTTAAGGCTTTGGAGCATTTTAAAGGTATATTTGGGTCAAATAAAGTGATAGCCTACATCCCATATATAACAATCAAAGATGTGTTCACTCAAAATGAACCTGCAAGGATTTTTTGCTAGATGGAAATAAAGACCATAAAAGGACAAGGCTTGACTAAGTATATGACTACCAAAGGAGGAGAAGACATTGATAATATAGTTATGATGGGTTATTTAGAGCAAAGTAACTAGAAAAATAGTTTTGAAGAGGAGTGGTACAAAGGTACAGTACAATATTTACAGATATTGTCATTCCCGACAAGATTAACACAGAGTAAAATGAGAAGCATCAAGCATCAAGCCCAAAAGTATTACATTCAAGATAATAGGCTATATTGGAGGTATCCCAACGGGGTATTGTTACTTTACCTATTCCAAAAGGAAGTTCCTGGGATTATTGAAGAATTTCATACTAGTTTTTGTGGAGGGCACTTTGCACCAAAAGTGACAATAAAATACTATAATGAGAGTTGGCTATTATTGGTCCACTATGTTCAAAAATTATATTTTTTATCAAAAAATGTCAAAATTACCTGATTTTTTTTGTAAGAAAAGTTATCTACTATGCCCTTAAAGCCAGTAATAGTTGAATATCCATTCACTTAGTGGGGAATAGACTTGATAGGAGAAATCAATCCATATTCCTCAGGGGACCATAAGTGGATAATCACATCGATAGACTACTTTACTAAGTGGGTAGATACTGTCCCATTAAAGAAATCAACCACAACAGTGATCATCAAGTTTTTGGAAGAAAATATCTTGATCAAATTTGGGGTACCCAAGAAATTGGTAATAGATAATAGAAAATACTTTACCTCATTTGAAATGGTGGAGTTTTGTGCCAATTATAGTGTTAAACTAGCTCATTCTACCAATTACTATCCTCAGGGTAATGGTTTGGCTGAATATTCTAATAAGAACCTCATCACCAGGATCAAAAGATCACTTGGGAAGAATAAAATAAGTTGGGATAGTGAGCTAAAGTATGCTTTGTGGAAAGATAGACTTTATGATAAACGGGCCATAGGGAAGATACCATATGAGCTAGTCAATGGATAAAAAGCATTATTGCCTTTGCAAGTAGAAAGGGTTGCTTTATCTTTACTTATCCTAGACCATGAGAAGCCAGATGCTTTACAAATAAGGCTAGATCATATTGTTAATCTTGAAGAAGATAGAAAGAAATATTTGACAAGAATGATTCAAGAAACTCAAAAAATAACTCAATTATTTAATAGGAAGACAAAAGGAATTCCATTCACAGAAGGAGATGTACAACTGTATTGGGATCCAAAAAAGAATAAATAGGGTGAAAAATGAAAACTTGAGCCCAAATGGTTGGGTCCTTCTAGGTTACTCAAAATATTGGCTAGCACACTTACAGATTAGAGGATATGAAAGGAGATAAAATACCAATACTAGTTAATGGTCAGCATCTGAAGATTTTTAAACCCTCATCGTGAGGGTAGAAGTTACTAAAATATTGTATCATACCTCCCCTAAAAAAAGGGAGTTCATGTTTCAGATTTTGTCATGTTCTTTAGGTGATTAGGTAGGTAAATTCCTTTTTGTTTTGGTCATTTCATTTTGTTAATGGATTATTAGAAAATATAGTCGGTTACAATCATCTTCATAGCAATATTTTCTATTAATTTTCATTTTATGGTTCTAGGTGATTAGGATATTTTTTTTATGTTTGTTGGTTCTAGATGATTAAGTGGAAGTCAGCTTCTGATCTTTGATTCGATCACTTTAAGCAGATATCCTTCAAAAAAATTAAGTGAGCAAGGTTTGTTATAGACTATATGAGGCTACATTTGTGAGACAGATGTTTTGTTTTAGGTCATAATGAAATTCAAGTGCCCTTCCATGTAAGCAACCAAGAATCCTAGGGTCCTTAAGAGAATTCTTAATCCTTACAAATCAATCATATCTCTTGTCCCAGTCAGAGCTAGTATTGGATTGCATAATTCCAACTTGGTTCATACCCCTAATTTTTGAAACCATCAAGTCAAGATGTCTAGGTGATTTTAGGGAACAATGGTTATTTCAAAAAGTCAAGATGTCATAGTCTAAATGGTCTTCACTGTCATCGAAAGGTCAAGCTTGTTGTCCTTTGCTCTCAAGAGAGAATCAATTTTTCATAATCATAATCCTTCTTTTATCATATTTATTTCATCTCACCTTACCATGATAATTATGTTACCCCCTCACCAATTCATTCACTATCATCCATTCACCTTCATAAATTTCCATTATTCCATTTAAATCCACCATCATCCACCTTCGCTAAGATTTTTTATTCCTCTTTTGATTTAGTGTTTGTCATAAATTCATCCATTATTCCCTTTGTCACTTTATAAGGTCCCCTTCCATACTTTTTATTAATCACTTATTCAATTTTCCCTAGACCCTCATAAAAATCTTACATTATACTGTTATCACATCACCTTAAAAAAGACTCCATCACATCCATATCCTCATAGGTTTAGCTCAAAAAATCAAACCCACTTGAAAAATGTGTCACATCCCACCTCGACCGAACCCTTGTGCATGGCAAAGAAAAATGAAACTAATGCTTAGTTTGTGAAGGCATAGAAAATATTTGAAATTTGTATGATTTTGAATATTGTGGTGATTTATTTAATATTTTTTTTTGCACCCTAGAAAAATAATAAATATTTGTAATGGAAAAAGGAAGTTTCCTTGTGGATTAAATTATTAGTATTTTTTGCATACTAATATAGTGTTAAAAATACTTTGGGAGAAGTATTTTGGTTTTAAATACCATTAAGAGCTATGAGGAAAATAATTTGTACCCTCAATGCTCTAGAAGGAATTTAAACTTATTTTAGTCACTCTAAGTCTTCAAAAATACTATTTCTACCTTTTTTTTGAATCATTTCCTCAAGTCCTCAAAACATTATGCCACTACTTTGCATACATCACCACCTTAGTGGGTCTAACTACCAAAATGACCTCTCCAACAAGTTATTACCTAGAATACCCTTCACCATTTGAAGAGGCAATCCAAAGGCCACCTTGAGAAACCAAAAGGGGTCATGAAAGGAGGAATCCTGAAGAAATATTGGTAGGAAAACTTGGGCTTAGGGATTATGCTCTTCACCCTTTGGGTGAATCAGAAACCAAACAACCTTAAGTTTTTTTAGAGACATTTGGTCAAGACATTGATAGAGTGGCATAAGAAGGAAGGGTTTCTAGATTTAGAAGACAAGGAAGAAAGTTTTAAACTCTTGCAAATTTTATAGATCGAAGGGTTTTTCTTTCTTAACATTGCAACTTCTTTTAATCTATAAGCCTTGATATGTATGCAATGCAATATTTATCGAATAGCTCTCCCTTTATTAAATTTGAATAGAGTTATAATGGTTATATATTTCTATAACTCTAAAATTACTGGAGGAGGGGGAATGATATAATATGAATCATGGAGGAGCTTGATTGATATGAATCTAGATATCATGTTGAAATCTAAATGATAATTACCTTTATGATTGGGTGTTGCTCTTAGTCATCCATAGACGGCTATGGTAAGCCTCGATTGGATAGACTTTATTGATGTGTTCTTATTAAAATAATATCTATATATACATATGGGCCTAGCACACCTTCACTCAGCCTTCAACCTAACACCACGTCTATAGTAAGCCTACAACCACCATTTGGTGGCTACCACCTAGTAAGCATCGAAGGATATTTATTCCCCATACTCTCTACCATACTATGCATGTGGGACTTGTGATTTTTACCCTCAATATTATAATGTGGTTTTTTTAATGACACTTGCTTTCAGATGCCTGTGAATACCACAATCAACTATCCATAGCATACACAACAATATAATTTACACTCGAGAGGTATGTCTTATATTTTGGTATCAGTAAGTTACAATTCCCCTCTGTAAATTTAGAATACTATCAAAAGTGTGATGACACCTTGAGAAGAGTGACCTCTCTTGAATAACGTATGAAATATCTTGACCCATTTCTAAGTTCTCCATGCTTAATTTCCTTCGTAGGGATACTGTAAGCTTCCCCTTGGCTCGTCTACTCATCGCAGGTCAAATATATGAAGTCAATGCTTGTACAGACGTCCCTATTTCTCATATGGTAAATAGTGGTAGATCTCCCTATGCTCCTAAATGGAGTAGACATTGGTTGATCACGTTCGATCAAGAAAGGATGTCTATAATTTTTCCCAATTAAAGAAACTTGAGACTATTTCAATTTATGTAAAGGGATGCATGTGATGAAGTTTCTTAGTAAGGGGAACCATGATTATTTACCCATATAGAAAAGTATGATTCGTTATCCACAAACACTCTCTAAATAGAGATAGGTGTGCAAATCCATTCTAGTGATATTATATGTAATACTTGGAAATTTCATAGGAAGAGTAATTAACTTTACTAAACTATGCGCAGAAGTGATGCAATGGTTTTTGGTCAAGCTTTATATCGACTAATAGGAATGTCTTTTAAAATATTTATCCCACACGAGACATGTCGAAACCCAACTAGGGCTTTAATGGGAGAAAGGCACCCCTATTTACTCGACCAATGGTCAGGATCGAGGTCTGTGTAGAACAATGATGGTAGAGTCAGTGGGAATACCCTCCTTGTTCTGTTTGGTTATTATGGTTATTATGATTCGTTGTATATTACGCACTACAATGGAGGTGTGATCGAGATTACTTTGATCCAATGTTTGGTTGACTACACTATGGCCTGTGAAACTAGTCGTAGGTTTGACCACATTAGTTATAATGCAATCACCCTTTTTTTGATAAAGCCACATTCTAATTGGTAAGACATCGATGAAGGGTCAAAAAATTAGAAACCCTCTTGGGTTAGATTATGACTAACCAAATCAAAGAACCTTTTATTAATTGGGTGCAAGAAAAGGAAAACCCTTTTTGGATTAAACTCTTGTTAAAATATCTTAGATATTACCCAATAAATTTATGGGACAAATTAAGATGAAATTTGCAATAAACCAAGTAGTAATATTTTAGTATATTATGAAGTAAATTTTGAGAAAATATTGTGGTGAAAATTTGTGAAAACCATGATGCATTCTTGTTAAGGATTTTAAGTCAAAATTTTGAAATATTTGAATAAAGTAGGTAATGGTCTCATTGGTGGACTATGTAATACCTTTATTATAAATTATAGTTCAACCTTGATGAATAAATGGTTAACCAAAAAAAAAAAAGCATTGGCTAATATGGTGTATCTATAGTGTTTCTTGAAACAAATTAAGGACCAAGTGAATAAACCTATAGTGTAATCTTGTGTGATAGATTACGAGATGAGTTGTAGCTAAACTTGAGTAATCTTGTTGGTAGATTGCAAGAGAGATTGTAGCTAAAATCATGAAACTATAGTACGATCTTGTTGATAGATCTTGAGGCAACTTGGTAGCTAGATTTATGGGAAGACTATAGACTACAAATACAAATTAACAAGCACATTTGTAAAATAACTATAGTGTGAACATAATGATGGATTATAGAACAGATCGGGTTTATAATCTCATATAATATTATGATTAAATCCTTGGAATGGTTTGTATTTATGCAATTGATCCATCTATTTAAATGTTGTTTTTTTTTTAATATACTTGAGATACTTGTGAAAGTATGATTTATTTAAATGTTATTTCTATTTGAAGAAATATGAGATACTTGTGAAAGTATGATTTATATAAATGCTAATTCTATTTGAAGAAATATGAGATACTTGTGAAAGTATGATTTGTTTAAATGCTATTTTTGTTTGAAGAATTATGAGATACTTGTGAAAGTATGATTTGTTTAGATGCTATTTTTGGTTGAAGGAATATGAGGTACTTGTGAAAGTATGATTTTCTTAAATGATATTTTTGGTTTGAAGAAATAAGAGATACTTGTAAAAGTATGATATGTTTAAATTCTATATGCATGAAAGAGATTTAATTTATGAATGAATTTGTAGCATTCTCTTGAAAAGGACTATCAATAGTTGATTGTAATAATACTTGTTTCAAATGCATATCCTTGTGGAGAATGATATGATATGTAAATGCGATTTTCAATCTTAGGAAAGTATGGGATTTCCTTCCTTTGAATGATGGAATGCTTTAGACAATTACATTATGATGAATATATTGTGTTTAGTTGCATTCACTTGGAAAAATTATTACATGCTATTGCTTGCCTAGAATGCATTTTTATATACATGTAATGGGTTGTCCTAATCTTGAAATACCTACAATCTAGTACTGGTGGATCGAATGGAATCAAGCGAAGATTGCTACTATTCAATTTCTATTGGTAATGTATACATGTTGTAATAAGACCTCTTTAATGAAAGACCTCCATTATTGTAAATGTATTTATTGAGATCAATTGTAATTTGATTATATCACTCCTTGAGAGGATTTGTATACAATGTAATACTTGACTTCAAATAATCATAGAAGAAAATGTAGAGTTATATCATGATATGAGGTTATGATATGATAAGGTTTGAATCTTTAAAAGTGAATTAAAGATTGTGTCTATTTGACATAGAGTAACCTTAACCATAGAAGTAATGTATGAATCATGCATGTCACTTAGATATTAACCATGAGAGTGATTATAGAGGGAAACATTGAAAGTTATCTATTTTGTGGAGATTATAGTTGGTTAAATCAAGTAAGGTAAAATGGTATACATTCACAAGTCTATGTGGGTTTGTATGATTAACCCCTTAGCTTCCTATGGTTGATATGGAAAAGTTAATAATTGCAATGATTTTTGTTCTATCCTTAAGCAAGAATCAACTAATCCTCAAGGCATACACCTAATGTACGGGTTGAAAGATACCTAACATAGAAGCTAGTTTAATGTTTTATTTAAACTAGTAGGAAAGAAGGGTGTTACTATTTGAGATAGGATAATTCCCAATTGTAAGGTAAAGAAACCTTACCTATAGGTCATTATAGGGGTTGGCCACTCCTATCCATATGATAGGCACTGACCATGTTGGATTCCTGTGAAGTGCAGCCTTGAATTTACTTGGAAACTCATCTATAAGCAAACCACATGAAGATATTTTTAATTAACTCGTGAACTAGTGAAAATGATAAAGACTGAACAAACAAAAAAAATTCCCTTGGTTGTTTGGTCCTGGAATAGGGATGTTACAAAATGTTCCCCTCTTTTAGCCCCCATGATAAAATTATTTACACCCAAAATTTGGCATAAAATCATACGTCTAAAATTCATACGCATTATTCATCAAAAACTCTAAGTGTTGCACATCTTCATTCCCCCGCTAAAGTTCATTTCTAATGGCATATATCCTTTCACCTAAACCATTGTCTAACTTTTATTTTCTTGGCTATGTCAGTAAATCAACCCCAATTGCATCTTGGTCCCTTCTAAGTCATCAGGGTAAATAACTCATTTACAAATAAAAACCCTAGGCCCAAGCTCCACTTTCATTATCCATTGCAAACTTTAGGTGACCACACTTCTTACCCCTACATTAAAAAGCTATTAAGTTGCTTAATATTGGTTCAGTTATCTTGGCTAATTGCGTCCCACTGGCTCGGGTGAAGGAGCACGCTCATCTGATTGGTTGACTAAAAATTGTATTTTTTTCTAAGGTTTCCATGAGCCGCATGAATAATTTCCTCCCCCTTTTTGCTTCACATTAAAACCATTTCACCTAAGCCCATACCTTAGGGAAATACATATCGATAATTCAAGGAGTCATGATATAATTTCAATCACCAAAGTTTCCAAAACAAAAAAAAGAAATATTTCCACTACCATTTAAAGGTTTATTAAAGTGCCTAAGTCCTCACCTGAATCTAATTAGCTTGGTTGTGTCATCTGACCATAACCTTCAATGCACACATCCCATCCGACTACATTTGATTGGCTCAAGAAATACAAGCAACACTAGTAGATTGGTTAGCGAAGAATTTCATTTCCTCATAATGTTTTTGAAGGGTCAAGCTCAAGTCAAAAAAAAAAACTTTTGTCCTCTCTCTAAGATTTCAATGCCCTAGTGCATACTAGCATTTCCATTTCAAAAAGTTGAAGATAACTGATAATTTTGCTAAAATATTAATGGTCAAAATTTCTTAGAATACTAAAGTCATACGCATGGGTGAATGAGTTGACTAAAGTTGATTGGCTCGGGTCAAAGAGACACTCACCATCAATTAACTACATAAAAAATTATATTACCTTCTAAAGTTTTCTAGGATTGAGCATTCATGAATTTTGTTCCCCTTAGAAGAAAAAGTGTACCCCAAAAATAATTTAAGTCCTCATGAGTCATGGAAAACCAAATCATGCATCCAAGCCAACATAATTGAAAGAAAATATCGCATCCTATTGGCACGGCCATGTTGAGTACACACATCCGATTGGACCAGTTATAATAAATTTTAATTTCCTAATATCACAAGGTCCCACATTGTAAATTAATATTTCACCTCTAGACCTTGGTCAAATACACCCCACTAAAGCTATATCTTCAAATTTTCTTTAGCGTATAGCATCTAAAGCCAGGAAAAATAAAGAAGCTAAGGTCCCCTATCATCCATCATTCATAAATCCATGAACTTGAATATTTTTCATGATACATCTCATTATCCAAGGTTCAAAAGGGCCCATGATTCAATTATATTTTGTAAAAGTACCTCGACAAACAATATTAAAATGCATATGCTCAGAATAGATGGCATGGAGTAACTCACTGAAGAAAAGCGCATGACTCAGATGCACCAAAGGATCATGACAAGAAAATTGTTTCCCATAAAAAATTTGTAAGTGTTCTTTTAAAATAAAAATTTCTTTTCTTTTTAAACTAACACATATGGTAGATGGGACAAAGTTAAGATTTTCAATGGTGCATGTTCTAAAATCTAAATATTGAGACAAGCCTCGATGGATACTTCTACCCCATTAATCCCCCAATCCGTCCTAAAGAACTACAGGCCCCAATGTTGAAAGAAATAAAGCAAAAAACCTGATCAAATTAAAGTGGTTATGGAGATTGTAGATCCCACTGTTACACAACTGGAAGCACCTTCAGTAGAGCTCCCCATTTCCATATCTAAAGACACAAATAAAGGTAAATAGGTGGTCACATTTTCTTCCAAAGTAGCTCAACCAGTAATGGAGAAAATAGAGGCAATAGAGGCAACTATTCCAATGGATGAAATAACATCCATGCAACAATAAACCTGCAAAGAAGAAGAAAAGCAAGGTTTGGTTCAAGTATCTTCCACCACAAAAATAAATCTCCCATATATATCCTTAGAATCTAGAAAGGGATATTAAGGGAATAATTCCAAAACTATAAGAGGCTCCCTTGATAGCCAATCAACCACCCTGCTCATTGCCTCTTATCTCTACTATAAAGGTATGCTCCCAAATTTTTCCTTATGTCATTACTCCTATCAAGTTTTTTCTAGTAACCCACCCTCATTTTTGGTCTTCCAACCACTCCAAAATGTTATCATTTCCATCCCATCATTGCATGGTATGACCTCCACACTTTTTCCAAATTTTTAGCTAAACTCTCTACCCTTCATAAAGCCTTTACATTTACCCTCAAAAGGCTAGATACAATCATCTAACCCATGACCAATCGCTTTGATTCTTGAGATCCTACCCTACTTATAGTAGGCCCAAGAATATAATCAATGACTATTAGAATAGGATAGAGAATGACATGTGAACTAGCATGCTACCTCAAAGACTAGATTTGCCTTCCTATGCCAAATAGATGTAATGGACATATTTTATTTTGAGCCCCTCATTTCCAAAGCACAGGATGAAATGTAAGCCTATGACTACCAGTTGTAAACCATGGATATCTACCTTCAAGCTACCCCCCAAACTGAAGGATTGAGTTCTCTATGCAAGCAAACAATTTGGTGACTCATAACTACACTACAACCACAAAGAGGTTGGCTAGTAGAGAAAAACAATTAGATAAGACCATGTAGCTACTTTAGGCTTCTCAGGTTGAGATAAAAGATCTCAAAGTAGAAAAAACCTGCGTCATTGTAAAATTCATAGAAGTAGAAGCTAAGTTGGAGGAACAAAAAAGAAGTAGAGCTAGGGCAAAATTTAGATAATATTGGGAAATATTGAAGATCAGCTAGATACTCTGGAAAGAAGTTGTTTGAGAGACTAAATAGTTTCTACTTGCATTTGAGTGCTCTTAATTCATATCCTTTCTAAGTGTTGAATCCATCAAGGAGATCAAATGGTCCCAAAACTCTACTAATCACCACTATCAAGAGGCTCAAACATTTATTGGCATCCTTTCTCAAGTTGACCATCAATGGTGGGTTGCAGCAAGAGTCACCAATAGGGAGAGTATAACCCATAGGATCACTATATTATTGACCACCCAAGACATAGTGCATCAATGCAACAAACACCCTAGCCAAGAAGGATCCTAATGGTGACCTCTTAGAACAATAATATAGGTAGCAGTTGAGTCATTTTAGGAATGAATATATACCACTAGACATGTCCATTAAAGAAAATATGAATGTGGCCATAAAGCCTATGATCACACTCAAAATGCTCATCTAAAATATCAAGTGTGAATCTATCTCTCCTCTCATACATATTTATGAGTGTTATTGGCACTATTCTTGGTCCAAGTCACCCCTTGAGAAGGAATGGAAGGATGTCATTGAGATGATGCATAAGCTCCAATATTAACTTTACATCCAATGATAAGGTCACCAAGTTTGGGTATTCCATATATAGCAAGTTGAAGATCCCTCAAAAGTCACCATAACTATATTGAGTTCTCACTACATTTAGGATCTAGTGGTGAGCTAAATCAAAATCTCATCAATGGATCCATACTAACTAGCGCTACCAACATGGTTGAGCCCTAGGAGCTTAAGAAAAAAATAGGATGGGATAGGACCAAATGCAAAAGGAAGACCTAAAAGCCATGGGGTCCACAAAAATCTAATCACCAAAATTGTTAGAGTATATTACATCATTTGGGTCATGTAAATGTACCACCTTTGGTACATAGTTAGAGTAGGAGATTAATTTAGGGGAGTTTAGCTAGTTACTTCAAGCAATGTAATAAATGCACAAGTGTCAATGTGCAAGTTGTAATGTGCAAGGTGTCCCCTTGTACAATTAAGTAGAGTGTTGGCCAAGGAATCTATCTTCCTACATAAAGGGTCTCATAGTGAATCAAGTATATCAAGTCCATTATAGTGGTGAGTAGTAGATAGTGGGAATACTTCTTGATAGAGTACAATGTAGTCCTTTAGCTTATATCAATGGAGTGACCATCACCTCCATATTGCATTTTTTTATCACTTTCTAATTATAGTATATTTTAGTCATATTGCAAAATTCCATTCTTTCATATTTTTTGCATCTTATTAGGACCTATGATAGATCTCTCCCATTGCATATATCCTCAAAATCTAATAGTGGTATCAGAGCCATGATGAATCGAGATAGTATTAGGGAGAGTCACCATTGCTACTGTTGATCTGCATCTTTGCAAAATGGATATGTCATTGTGTGTTGTTGTATGCAAATATTACCACTAGGAATCAATTGATAGAAAGAGCCACAATAGTCAATAGGATTAGGGAGAGTCACAGGAAATATTGAAATGATTGAAATAAATATTAATTACAAAAATTTTGAGATTATTTTTGGCTAGAGTCTTTCCACAAAGTTACAAAAAAACTCGTGAAGACTAGGACTTAGCATTCATACCACTAGATTGGTAAATTGACTAGTGAAGATTATTATCTCCAAAATTATAAATTCTCTTGTTCCATTTTATAACAACTTATTGCAGGAAAATAAGATTCAAAAAAATTTTGGGAAGCTTCCTACAAGAGAGCTAGGAAGAATATCTTCTTATAATCATTCCATCACTTGCAGTAACAAGGAGAAGACTGAAGATTTCAAAAAAATAAAAAAAATATCTCATTACAAGAGCTACAAATCTATAGATTGCAGAAGTGAATAAAAGGCCATAGTAGCCTTATAGAAGACTCAAGAAGAAGATACTCCACAAGATGAGTGAAGGAGGAGATAGGAGATAGGTGATCTCCATTCAAGATCAATACCTGTAGAGTGCAAAAGCTAAAAAGGGCACATAAGTCTTGTTGTAGATTAGAGAATAATTTTTTATTCAAAATAAGACTCCAAATAAGAGTTCCTAAAGAAGACTCTCAAGAAGAGTTCCTGAAGAAGACTCTAGAGAAGAGTTCGTGGAATAGGAGATTGATGATCTCCATTGAATACTATGAATTACAGATTACCTAGAGTCTTTCCACAAGACTATGAAGACCAGGACTCAGCATAGAACTCATACCACTAGTTTCAAGAATAACTAGTGAAGTTGAAAAGGTCTGAAAAATATCCCATTGGAAACAACAGATAGAAGATCTATTCCAAAAGAATCTGAAGAGATCCATAGAATATCTCATTGAAAAAATTCTAATATTGGAAGAGATAAAGAGGGACTAGAAGAGTCCTATTCCTGATTAGAGAAGTAGCAAATTTCATATATCCAAGAAGAATATCTCATTACCAACACTTCCACAAGTAGAAGGTTGAAGGAAAGGTCTCATTTGGAATACCATAGAATCTACAAGATTGAAGACCTTGGAGAGGTATAAAGGAGGAAAACAAAGAAGTCTTGGAGAGACTTTTTGTAAAGCTCGTAGAAGCATCACCAAAAGAGTTCCTAGAAGAACTCATTAGATAAATCCACTACCAAGGAGAAGCTCCTGATAGTGAAGGAATTGGGACAATTGTCACCATTAGACAACAAGCCCAAGATATGAAGAATTATGGCTCAAGTATTTTGTTCTTCTTTTCTTGGGCTTATTTTTAGATGGTGACAAGTGTCCCAATTCCTTCACTATAAGGAGCTTCTCCTTGGTAGTGGATTTATCTAATGAGTTCTTCTAGGAACTCTTTTGATGATGCTTTTGCAAGCTTTGAAACAAGGCTCTCCAAGCCTTCTTTTTTCTCCTTGAGACCTCTACAAGGTCTTCAATCTTGTAGCTTCTATGGTCTTCCAAATGAGCCCTTTCCTTCAACCTTCTACTTGTGGAAGTTTTGGTAATGATATCTTCTTGGATCTCTAAAATTTATTGCTTCTCTGATCAATAATAGGACTCTTCTAGTCCCTCTTTATCTCTTCCATTATTGGAATTTTTTTGATGAGATCTTCTATGGATCTCTTCAGCTTCTTCTGGAATAGATCTTCTATCTACTATTTCCAATGGGAAATTTTTCAGACCTTTTCAACTTCACTAGTTATTCATGAAACTAGTGGTATGAGTTTTGTGTTGAGTCCTAGTCTTCACAATATTGTGGAAAGACTCTAGCTAATCTAACATTTGAAGTCTTCAATGGAGATCATCAATCTCATATTTTATGAAATCTTCTCTGAAGTCTTCTTGAAAAATTCTTCTCAAGAGTCTTCTTTAGGAACTCTTCTATGGAGTCTTCTTCTGAATTAGAAACTTTTTTTCTAAATCAGGAACTCTTATCTGATCTGCAATAAGACTTATGTGGCCTTTTTAGCTTTTGCACTCGGTAGGTATTGATCTTGAATGGAGATCACCAATCTCCTATCTCCTCCTTGACTCATCTTCTGGAGTCTCTTCTTCCTTTATTCTTCTATAAGGCTACTATGGCATTTTCCTCACTTTTACAATCTATAGATTTGTAGCTCTTTTAATGGGACCTTTTTTGAGGTCTTTGAAATATTTAGTCTTCTCCTTGTTCCTACAAGTTATGGAATGATTCTAATAAGATATTATTCCTAGATCTCTTGTAGGAATATTCCCAACCTTTTCTATCTCCTTTTCCCACAATAAGTTGTTAGAAATTGGAAAAGAATAATTTATAATTCTGGAGATAATAATATTCTCTAGTTGATTTGTCAATCTAATGGTATGAATGATGAGTCGTAGTATTTACGAGTTTTTCTACAACTCTATGGAAAGACTCTAGCCAAATGTAATCTCAAAATTTCTATAACATATTTATTTCAATCCTTTCAATATTTCCTATGACTCTCCCTAATCCTATTGACTACTATGGCTCTTTCTATCAATTTATTCCTAGTGGTAACATTTACATGCATCGACACACAATGACATATCTAGTTTGTAAATATGCAGACCAATAGTAGCAATGGTGACTCTCTCTAATCCTATCTCAATTCACCGTGACTCTCATACCACTATTATATTTTGAGGATATATGCAGTGGGAGAGATCTATTATAGGTCCTAATAAGATGCAAAAAATTTGAAAGAATAGAATTTTGCAATATGATCGAAATATACTATAAATAGAAAGTTATAAAAATACAATGTAGTATGGAGGTAATGGTCACTCTATTAATATAAGCTAAAGGTCTACATTGTACTCTATCAAGGAGTATTCCCACTATCTACTACTCACCACTATAATGGACTTGATATACTTGATTCACTATGAGACCCTTTATGTAGGGAGATAGATTCCTTGGCCAACACTCTACTTAGTTGTACAAGGGGATACCTTGCACATTGACACTTGTGCATTTATTACATTTCTTGAAGTAACTAGCTAAATTCCCCCTAAATTAATCTCCTACTCTAACTATGTACCAAAGGTGGTACATTTACATGGCCCAAATGATGTAATATACTCTAACAATTTTGGTGATCATATTTTTGTGGACCCCATGGCTTTCAGGCCTTCCTTTTGCATCTGGTCCTATCCTATACTATTTTTTTCTTAATATCCTAGGGCTCATCCACATTGGTAGTGCTAGTTAGTATGGATCCATAGATGAGATTTTGATTTAGCTCACCACTAGATCCTAAATGTAGTGAGAACTCACTATAGTAATGGTGACTTTTGAGGGATCTTCAACTTGCTATAGATGGAATACCCAGACTTGGTGACCTTATAATTGGATGTAAAGTTAATATTGGAGCTTATGCATCACCTAGACGAATTGAAGAACAATTGTCACACATAAAATACTGAAAGATAACTAAAATACATGCAATAATAGAATAACACTATGTAGAAAGTAATTGCATAATTAAAACAATCTCACAAATAACTCAAAATCGTAGGCCTCTTCAAGGGGGCAACCTCCTTCAATATTTTATTAACTTGCAAAATATGCATTTGTACATGGCTTCATGTCTTTTAAAGAGAAATTTTTATACAACCCTACCTAAAGGCTCAAGAGTTGGCTTACATGAAAAATATCACTCGAGTTGGAATCTTCTGCCAAAGATTGGTTACAATCTTGATAATGGTTACATCACATGGCACCACTTGCCTAAGTGCCTTACTTGCCACATACATTACAAAGTATTACAAAATAACATTATAATGGGATCCCCCACATTGGAAGTGGGTCATTACATAATAATGAGAATAACAAAATAATGTTAGGATGGGATCCTAACATGTCCTTCCTCTTCAAAAATCTTTATCCTCAAATATGAAGGTGAGGAAACTGGTGCTAGATCTTATGGAGAGACTCCCAAGTAGCATCTTCTAGCTGGATTTCACGCCACTAAACAAGGACCTTAGTTTTGGTGTAGTTGTGGAGAGTGCAAGTCTGATGATATAACAATTGTTTGGGTTCAAGCAAGATAGAAAATTCTTCATATAACTCTAGGAGTGCATATTGAACCTATACCTGAATTCCCACCACATTTTTTAGAGAGGAAACATAAAAAATAGGGTGGATTTTGGATGTAGGTGGAAGGGCCAATTTGTAGGATGTGGCAACAATCTGTTGTAACACCTAGCAGGGCCCATAGGATTTCATAGTAAGTTTCTAGAACCTAAAAATATGGAGGGAAAACTATTTGTATGGCTACAAGTGAAAGAAAATAATATCACCCACATCAAAAATATTCTCAAAATGGTGTTGGTCAGCCTGTTGGCGCATCCAGTTTTGGGTTGCATCCAAATTCAACTTTAGTTGACATAGGATATCAGCATGCTAATTGAGAGTAGTGTCGACTGCATGGATATTGGAGCTACCTGGGATGTAGGAGGAAGACATGGGTGGAAGGTGCCCATAAACTAACTCAAAATGGGTAACCTTGGTTGCTATGTGATAGGAAGTGTTGTACCACCATTTGGCCAAAGGAAGCCACTTCGCCCAGTGAGTATGATGATCAGATGCAAAGTAGTGAAGGTAGATACCCAAACATTTGTTTATAATATCGGTCTGGACATCTATTTTTGGATGATATGTTGAACTCATTTTGAGTTGAGTTCCTTGCAACTTAAATAATTCTTGCCATAAAAAACTAGTAAAGGTGGGATAATGGTAATACACAATGGAGGTAGGCATACCATTTATGAGGCTAAGAATTGCCTCATTTGTGACATATTTTGGGGTATCATAAACTACCATATAAACATTATGTTATGTTATTTTTTACTAATTAGATGGTTTGGATGCATTATATATTAATGTTTGCATGGTTAAAATGTATAGGAGCATATTACTCTTTTTTGACAGTTTTTTGCATTTTGTGACTATTTTTGACATGATTTTGTTGGTGAAAATAGCATAGAAAAATAAAGAAAATAAGCATGTTCAGATATTTGGATCTACCATATTTGAATTGTCATCCCATTTCAAAACCAAAATTTTCAAGTGATTTGGCATCAAAATAATCTCTGCTATAAAATAGGGCAATAACAAGTTTTGTGCAGCATACAAATCCAGCCAATTGTCGCATTAAAGGAGCACCTTGAATTTGTCAAGAAAAGCATGGGAAAATGCATGGAATGTGTTCACAGGGACCAAATAAGACCTCTAACCCACTTGGATGCATTCCCACGTGGTCTAAATGGACAAAAACATGGTATAACATATCAGAGACAGTTGTGCAGCATTGTTGCACTATCTCAGTTTGATTAATTAGTAAATAATATGTCCATTTCAAAAAGAAAAATATTGTGTGATGTTTTATATTACCTCACAATGATGTTTGAATATTTTTCCCACCCTTAAAATAGTTTGAAATCCAATTTGGCACCAAATTCCTAGGACTATGTAGAAAACTATAAACTATAGAAAACAACTCATACAAAATCCAACAAGCTATCACTTTATTAGATGACCTAGAATTTGTCATCAAAAACATGTAAAAATGGTTGGAACCATATTTTGAGGGATAGTTAAGATGTCCTATCTAGTTACAACCACTTTTTTGGTTGTTTTGATCACAGCTGAGCATAAATTATATTGCATTGTTGGATATTTCGAAGAAGCTTTGGAATAAGGGGGAAAATCTAGTTTTAGCCCAAACGGAGAATATAGCACCCAATATAGTAGGGAAAGGATATTTTGATATGGATACAGGTGTACAAGACTATTTCTAATATTTTCCAACTCACTCCCACCACTGGAGATGCATCCCAAGGACCAATGAACGTTGTTGCAGCACATATTATACTAAATTTAGACTAAGTCAGTTGTGAAGTTGGTAGTAAATCACTGATACACAACAACACAATTGATCTTGAGCATGAGGTAATGTAATAGACTAGTATAAATAATAGAGCTCCCTTATTTTTTGAGCTAGTAGTTGATAGTAGGAGAGTAAGTAGTAGCAGCAAATAGGATTTGATAGTGCAGTATTTTCCTATAACAATTTAGCATGTTTTAACATAAATAAAGTGCAGAGTTTTTATGTTTATTTATGAAGTTTATTGAGTGTTTTAAGTAGTTAGGGAGTTTTTTCTTACCTTATTCTAGATCATATATCAAGGGCCCACTTTCATTCCTAGAATGAGAACTAATTAATGATAGGTTTTTCTGATATCTTTGATGCAACAGTTTTAGCAGAGTGCTTGTCAATTCTTGTTTCTTGTTGTTGGAATGTACTAACCTATTTTTCTCAGTTAATACAATGTTTTATGTTTTTATATTGTGATTTTGCATAGAATGTATGTGTAGTTAGCTGACAAGTAGCATAAAATTATAGTTCCCCTATTTTTCTCTGTTTTAGCAGTTTTACCAGTTTCTAGCAACTTTTATTTTGTTGTCAGTCACTATAGCAAAATTCTGAAAACCTTCTGCAGTAGGACACTGACAGGTGTTTTTAGCATGAGTGTTTCTATTTCCAAGCATCATTTAAATTCTACAAATGTAATTTTGGTTTTATTTTTAGAAATTTTCCAGTTCAGTCATTTCCATTTTGCAATTGTAATCTAGGTTTTCATTTACCATGATTTCAATTTAGCAATTTTAATTTCCTGCACTTGTTAATTTTCAATTTCTACAACTTAGAATTAATTTTCAATTCTTGCAAGGTAATTTAGTTTCCATTCTGTAGATTAGGTTTACTATGACACCAAAATGCTAAACCAACATCCTATTCACCAAATAAATATTTGTAACCTAAATGTCTAAATTGTAATCTGCCCAAACCTTCTATCGTAGATAGCCTTGGACACCACCCCAAATTTGAAAAATCATAATATTAAATGATGACAATAATGATACTCATCAACCATGAAGGTAGAAAATAGAATCAAGGAAAATTTGGGTAATGGTGGAGGTTGTGTAAGGATGGGATAGGGAATAAAAGTAAGCATACTTTGAAAGATGATCCACTACCATGAAAATAACAAATTTACCTCCAAACTTAGGCAACCCTTCAATAAAATCCATGGAAATATCCATCCAAACCTGATCAAGAATGGGCAAGGGTTGAAGAGAACCTAGAGTGAAGAACACAAGCTTATACTGAGAGGGGGGGTAAAAATTATAAGACCAAACTTTTACTTTTCTTTCAAAATGATAATAGCAATAATATCAATACAGTAAATGAAACAATGCAAAAATCATCACACACATGAGAGACATAGATTTAACATGGTTCACCCAATGTGGGCTATGTCCACGAAGAAAATATTTCTTATAAATTTTCTCAACCAATCTCTTGGGAACCAATTCCCTATTACAATGTTTATGGACACCAACCCAAAGGAGACACCAATACCCTCTCAAGTTCATATACACCACTCCACAAGAGACACCAATCCCCTCTACTTTAGTTTTTGTGTACCTCTATCCATAAGATACACCAATCCCCTCTCAAGTTCATGGGCACCACTCCATAGGAGACACCAATCCCCTCTACTTTAGGTTTTGTGGACACCACTCCACAAGAGACACCAATCCCCTCTACTTCAATTTTTGTGGACCTCTATCCATAGGAGACACCAATCCCATATAAATTTCATGGACACCACTCCACAGGAGACACCAATCCCCTTTGCTTTAGGTTTTATGGAAACCACTCCATAAGAGACACCAATCCCCTCTAATTCAAGTTTTGTGGACCTCTATATATAGGAGACACCAATCCCTTTTTCTCTAGTTCATGGACCTCTATCCACAGGAGACACTAATCCCCTTTGCTCTGGTTTGTGGACCTCTATGCATAAGAGACACCAATCCCCTATGCTCTAGTCTTCTTCAAATCATACTCAAATATGTTTTAAACCTACACACAAGGCTTGCTCAAACCTACTTCAATCCTACACAAGGCTTGCTCAAACCGACTCCAAGCCTATACACAAGGCTTGCTTAAACTTGCTCTAATCCTACACACAAGGCTTACTCAAATCTGCTCCAAGCCTACACAAGGCTTGCTCAAACCTACTCCAAGCCTACACACAAGGCTTGCTTAAATCTACTCCAATCATAGCTCAACAAACCTACTCAAAATAGCTCATCAAACCTGCTCAAAATATATGCTCAAATCTGCTCTATCAATCCCAAATCTTGCACACAAATGATGTTCAAAATAATGCTTGTATCTCTTTTAGAAATGTTTTCTTCAATTAGCCAATTCAGACATATTCTACCCAGAAATATTTCAAGAACATATAAAGAATAATATGAAATGCAAATGATCAATATGTTATCTTCACATTCATTAAGTCTGTCACTTTCACATGTCTCACATTCATCAAATCATATCTCTACTTCTCACAAATTCATTTCAAATCAACTCAAACTAGTGTATAACTTTACTTCACAAAACTAGTTTATTTTCCTTCCAAATTTTCTCTCAAAGATCAAACACAATAATGCCACAACAATTTATTTCAAATACCTACTTATATCTCCCTTATGAAGTCAACAATAATACCATAAAATAAAATTATCTCTTTGTACCTTATTGGCTGCCAACGTCAAGGTGAAACCTCCTCATTCAAAAGAACTTTATTCCACTTCTTCAAAAGAAAATCGTGTATGAGACTCGAACTTAGGTCTCTTTCCTCCAAGCATGCACTATCTTTTGGTCTACCCAGATCAAAAATTTGTGTGACTTATTCAATTTATTTATCCTTTCTTTCCCTTACTCTTCTATTGCATCCGATGTATAGCATCAATTTGTGTTTTTTTATTCCTACTTCTTCATTACACAACAAATGTCTCTTATTACCAACAATAAGGAGCTTTATTTAAAATAGTGAATACTCTCTTTCACACAGAAACAAATGATAATGGACAACTCTTCTCTAAAATTAATGAATATTAGACAATACTCTCTCAAATGAATCAAAAGTGGTGGACAACTCCTTCAAGCGAATAGCAATAGTGAACAACTCGAACAATGGGCAATTCCTTTTCTCAAGTAAACAATAGTAGTGAACAACTTGAACAGTGAGCAATTTATTTTCTCTTAGGGTAAACAAACATCAGTGGACAACTCCTTTTCTAGGCAACTCAAAGGACAATGAAATGGTAGCAATGCTTTATTTCAATATGATAATATTTTAGTAGCAATATCACTCCTTTAAGTGGTAGCAACAACAACAAAATTTATTTCCATGAAGTGCTACTCATCCAATGAACTGAATCTTTCATGAACAACAACAAAACTCTCCATGCACATCTTAAACCACAAACAAAATTTCTTCATGAAGCCATGCCAATCAACAAATGAAATGAATCAAGGGTTAACCATGAACCAGAAACAAAATAACTTAAGAGGTAACGATGAAATGAAGGATCTTAAGGGCTACGATGAACGAAGAAATCTCAAGGGCTACGGTGAACGAAGGACTCTCCTTATTTTTCATCAAATCAATTTCCTCAAACTTTAACACTTCATTCGCTATCATCCAATCAGTTTCAACATTACTCCGTGTCAATGTGCAACTTTTGAATCATTTCAACTTGAAACATTAGCTTCTCTCTTTTCCTATTCATCAAACGGCGCTCATCTAATCGCCTGCTTTCACCCTAAGAAATTTCTATGAATTTTACCAATACCAATAGTCATTAGATAGCACAAAGAAAAATCATTCACATTTATTATATTTTTGCCTCCCATTTATATATAGTTTACTTTTAAAATAATTCACGTCGACAAAGGTAAACAAGTACTTTGGGCATCAAATTTAAACATACTTTTATATTATAATATTTAATAAATATTATAACTTTTTAACAGTTGGATTTCCCTTTTATGAAACCACTTATATATTATAGTATTTAAAAATATTAGAATACTATGTTTTAAAAATTTTTGTCCTTATAGAAATATTTTAAGCCTTGGTCTACCTTTTAACTCCTTTGTCCCAAACCACTTGTTCCAAGTACTTTTGACCCTCTTCATAACATTTTTGCCTTAAATTTTATCCATATACCTTGCATCAAACCAAAGTGGAATATTTGTGCCTTGACTATCACATCAAACTATTCTTACCTCATGTACCCTTTGACATCAATGACAACTCAATATGCTCAATATTTCCAACAATCTCCCCCTTTGTCATTGATGGCAACCCTTACTAACAATATTCCTTTTTCTGCAACTAGATTCTAAAAATGCTCCCCCGACTAGTTGCTTCCCCTTACTTAATTCTCACCCCTTATTGAATTCTCTCTCCCTTTGACATCAATGGCAAAAGGGCTCCACGGGGCTAAAAATAAGACATTGCAGCACAACCCCCTCACCACCTCTTCTTCTTGAGGTGATCAATTTTGGGGTGGGAGTAAGACTACTCCCAACTTACAATGCTCTTCTTCTTTTTGAATCTTATTTTTCCACATCTTTGTGGTCATACTCTTTCAAACCTTTTGATCATCCCTATTCTTACTTGTCCTTGGAAGTTCTTGCCCAAAATTATTGCAATTTAATATTTGATTTTGTAGTCTTTGAAAGGTGCAAATGATCTGAAATTTCTCTTTGTGAAGCCATAAACATTTTTGTCATGAACCCTACAATGTATAGCTCTATGAAAAAATTGATTACATGAGTAGCAATGACCTTGAAATAAATATCTATCTTCAAATGAATTGAAGTTCCTCTTAGTGAAGCCATAATTATCCTTTCCATGAACCCTAAAATGCACTGCTTTATGACCAAAATGATTGCATGAGAAACAATAACCTTGAAAGAAATAATCATCTTGTCTTGGAGGATATGATCGCATACTTATTTCTTGTCTTTTATTGTGATGGTCTATATTCCTTTATTGTGCATTGTTTTCTTCCTTATTTATGTTTCCATTCCTCAACTCATCAACATGGGTCGTAGGTTCTTCTTCAATATCTTCCTCTGAGAATTTCTTTTCTTTTGAGCTTGACTCCCCTTTTTTTACTTCTTCATAGCCTAGTCCTTTTTTGATAAATGAAGATCTTTGTGCTTTGATAATGTTATCCAAAGCTTTTAAAATTTTCCCAAACCTGTGTAGCTTATCCTTAGAATATTTCACTTCCATCCTTATAGAAACCACTTCATATTCTAATATTTCACATTCTAAATCTTTTACCTCTAACTTTTCAACCATATGGGATAACTTCTTCAACTCTTCTTGCCTCTTCAACCTTAACTCTTAAATCAGTGATATCTTATAGAAGTTTTACCTTTATTTCCTCATCCTCTTTTCCTTGAACCTTCAATATTAAGTTCTTATTTCTAACTCTTTTCAAATTTTTAAGAGTAATAATCAGTTCCTCTTCTAGGTCAACTATGGCTTCTTCTTTTTCTGAACCTTCCTCTAGATATTCAACTATAGGAGCATCTTATTTTTCTTCTACTTGGTCAGGAATATCCTATACTTGGTCTTCAATAGGAGTGTCCTCTTCCTCTTCTATTGCCAAAAATAGAATCTCTTCATTTTCACTATCTGAGAAACTTTTATCAATATCACTTGAAGCATTGCTTGCTTCTTCAATATAGAAACTCTTCTTGTGCCTTTGAAAAATCTTCTTCTCATACTTGCCTTGACCATACCTATTTTTCTTTTCATACCTGAATTTTCTTTCTTCCTTCTTATAATACTCTTTCTCTTCACTGCTACTACTTCCAGCTTGTGAACAATTAGATGCATAGTGATCAAAGTTACCACAATTAAAACATTTCACAGTCTTCATATCTTTGTGTTTTCTTGAGCCCTTCTTATTTCTTCTCACGAAGTTATCTTCTTCATCACTGCTTGACTCATCACTTAATTATGGTTCTTTATACTTTGCCTTCTTTGAAGCTTTGAATACTGCATCCCTCTTGGATGCTTGATCCTTTTCTATTCTCATCTCATAATATGTGAGAATCCCATGTAGTTCATCTATCTTCAAAGTTGCTAGACTCTTCATTTCTTCTATTATAGAAACCTTTACATCATACCTCATGGGAAGTGATCTTAAAATAATCTGAACAATAGTAGAATCCTTAATATTTTTTCCAAGTCTCTGAATGGTATTAACAACCTCATCAATACAAAGTAAGTATCTAGCAATATTTTCCTCATATTTCATCTTCAAGTCTTCAAAATTCCTTCTATGAGTTTGAAGTTTTGCCATCTTAACCTTGTCATCTCCTTCATATGTATTATGTAGCTTATCCCACATTTATTTTATTGTTTTGTTGTGCATGAATTTTACAAACTCAAACTCCTATAATCCACTTAAAATTGCATTCATTGCCTTGGCATTATTTTCATATAGTTTCTTACCGCTTATATATGTGGGAGGAGTTGCAGGTGGTGTGTATCCATTCTCTACTGAATTCCATGTATCAAATCCCTATGCCATCAAAAATATCTTCATCCTCACACTCCATAAAGCATAATTAGTCCCATCAAACAATGGAGCTCTATGTGTTGAAAATCCTTCCTGATTAGTCATCTATGTTCCTATAAGATCTTCCTTCAAGCTATTAGGCTTCCCCAAAGGAACCCACTTTGATACCAATTGAAGAACATAAGCTTATACTAAGGTAGGGGGTGAACAGTATAAGACCAAACTTTTACTTTTCTTTCAAATGATAAGATAAATAATATCAATATAGTAAATTAAAAAATGCACAAATTATCACATACATCAGAGACACAAATTTAATTTGGTTCACCCAATGTGGGCTATATCCACGGAGAAAATCTTTCTTATAAATTTTCTCAACCAATCTCTTGGGAACCAATTCTGTATTATAATTTTTATGGGCACCAACCCAAAGGAGACATCAATCCCCTACCAAGTTCATGGACACCACTCCACACGAGACACCAATTCCCTCTACTTCAGTTTTTGTGGACCTCTATCCATAGGAGACACCAATCCCCTCTCAAGTTCATGGACACCACTCCATAGGAGACACCAATCCCCTCTACTTCAGGTTTTGTGGATACCACTCCACAGGAGACACCAATCCCCTCTACTTCAGGTTTTGTGGACCTCTATCCATAGGAGACACCAATCCCCTATAAATTTTGTGGACACCACTCCATAGGAGACACCAATCTCCTATGCTTTAGGTTTTATGGACACCACTCCATAGGAGACACCAATCCCCTCTACTTTAGGTTTTTTGGACCTCTATCCATAGGAGACACCAATCCCCTTTGCTCTGGTTCATGGACCTCTATCCACAGGAGACACTAATCCCATTTTATCTGGTTCATGGACCTCTTCCATAGGATACACCAATCCCATTTTCTCTCATCTGCACCAAATCCTGCTCAAATATACTCCAAGCCTACACATAATGCTTGCTCAAACCTACTCGAAGCCTACAGTTTGGTCATTGTCATCCAATCAGTTTCAACATTCTTCTGTGTCAATGCGCAACTATCGAATCACTTCAACTTGAAACTTTAGCTCCTCTCATTTCCTATTCATCAAATGACACTCATCTAATTTTCTGCTTCCATCCTATGAAATCTCTAGGAACTTTACACATACCAATAGTTATTAGATAGCACAAAGAAAAATCATTCACATTTATAATATTTTTACCTCTCGTTTATATATAGTTTGCTTTTAAAATAAGTCACATCGACGGAGGTAAACAAGTACTTTGGGCACCAAATTTAAACACAACTTTATCTTATAATATTTAAGAAATATTATAACTTTTGAATAGTTGGCTTTCCTTTTTATGAACCCATTTATATATTATAATATTTAAAAATATTATAATACTATCTTTTAAAACTTTTGGTCCTCATAGAAATATTTTAAGCCTTGGTCTACCTTTTAACTCCTTTGTCCCAAACCACTTGTTCCAAGTACCTCTCAAACCTTTTGACCTTCTTCATAACATTTCTGCCTTAAATTTTATCCATATACCTTGCATCAAACCAAAGTGGAATATTTATGCCTTGAGTATCACATCAAACTATTCTTACCTCATGTACCCTTTGACATCAATGACAACTCAATATTCTCAATATTTCCAACAATCTCCCCCTTTGTCATTGATGGCAACCCTTACTAACAATATTCCTTTTTCTACAACTAAATTTTAAAACTACTCCCCTAACTAGTTGCTCCCCCTTACTTAATTCTCTCCACCTTATTGAATTCTCTCTCCCTTTGACATCAATGGCAAAAGGGCTCCATGGGGCTAAAAATAAGACATTGCAGCATAGCCCCCTCGCCACCTCTTCTTCTTGAGGTGATCAATTTTGGGGTGGGAGTAAGACTACTCCCAACTTACAATGCTCTTCTTCTTTTAAATCTTCCTTTTCCACATCATTGTGGTTGTACTCTTTCAAACCTTTTGATCATATCTGTTCTTACTTATCTTTGGAAGCTCTTGAAACACTATTCTACACCACCTTGATTTATGCCCAAAATTATTGCAATTGTAACATTTGATGTTGTAGTCTTTGAAAGGTGCAAATGATCTAAAATTTCTCTTGGTGAAGCCATAACCATTTCTATCATGAACCATGCAATGTATAGATCTATGACCAAAGTGATTACATGAGTAGAAATGACCTTGAAAGAAATATCTATCTTCAAATGAATTGAAGTTCCTCTTAGTGAAGCCATAATTATCCTTTCCATGAACCCTGAAATGCACTGCTTTATGACGAAAATGATTTCATGAGAAACAATAACCTTGAAATAAATAATCATCTTGTCTTGGAGGATATGATCGCATACTTATCTCTTGGCTTTTATTATGATGGTCTATGTTCCGTTATTGTGCATTGTTTTCTTCCTTATTTATGTTTCCATTCCTCAACTCATCAACATGGGTCTTAGGTTCTTCTTCAATCTCTTCCTCTGATAATTTCTTTTCTTTTGAGCTTGACTACCCTTATTTTACTTCTTCATAGCCTAGTTCTATTTTTATAAATGAATATATTTGTGCTTTGATAATGTTATCCAAATATTTTGAACTTTTCCCAAACCTGTGTAGCTTATCCTTAGAATATTTCACTTCCATCCTTAGAAACCACTTCATGTTCTAATATTTCACATTCTAACTCTTTTAGCTCTAACTTTTCAACCATAACTTCTTCAACTCTTCTTGCCTCTTCAACCTTAACTCTTAAATTAGTGAGATCTTGTAGAAGTTTTACCTTTGTTTCCTCATCCTCTTGTCCTTGAACCTTCAATATTAAGTTCTTATTTCTAACTCTTTTAAAATTTTTAAGAGTAATAATCAGTTCCTCTTCTAGGTCAACTGTGGCTTCTTATTTTTTGGAACCTTCCTCTAGGTTTTCAACCATAGGAGCATCTTATTTTTCTTCTACTTGGTCAGGAATATCCTATACTTGGTCTTCAATAGGAGTGTCCTCTTCCTCTTCTATTGCCAAAAATAGAATCTCTTCATTTTCACTATCTGAGAAACTTTTATCACTGTCACTTGAAGCATTGATTGCTTATTCAACATAGAAACTCTTCTTGTGCCTTTGAAAAATCTTCTTCTCATGCTTGCCTTGACCATACCTGATTTTCTTTTCATACCTGAATTTTCTTTCTTCCTTCTTATAATACTCTTTCTCTTCACTGCTACTACTTCCAGCTTGTGAACAATTAGATGCATAGTGATCAAAGTTACCACAATTAAAACATTTCAAAGACTTCATATCTTTGTGTTTTCTTGAGCCCTTCTTATTTCTTCTCACGAAGTTATCTTCTTCATCACTGCTTGACTCATCACTTAATTATGGTTCTTTATACTTTGCCTTCTTTGAAGCTTTGAATACTACATCCCTTTTGGATGCTTTATCCTTTTCTATTCTCATCTCATAATCTCTGAGAATCCCATGTAGTTCATCTATCTTCAAAGTTTCTAGATTCTTCATTTGTTCTATTATAGAAACCTTTACATCATACCTCATGGGAAGTGATCTTAAAATAATCTGAACAATAGTAGAATCCTTAATATTTTTTCCAAGTCTCTAAATGGTATTAACAACCTCAACAATACAAAGTAAGTATCTAGCAATATTTTCTTCATCTTTCATCTTCAAGTCTTCAAACTTTCTTCTATGAGTTTGAAGTTTTGCCAACTTAACCTTGTCATCTCCTTCATATGTATTATGTAGCTTATCCCACATTTATTTTGTTGTTTTGTTGTGCAAGAATTTTACAAACTCAGACTCCTATAATCCACTTAAAATGGCATTCATTTCCTTGGCATTATTTTCATATAGTTTCTTACCACTTATATATGTGGGGGGAGTTGTAGGTGGTGTGTATCCATTCTCTACTGAATTCCATGTATCAAATCCCTATGCCATCAAAAATATCTTCATCCTCACACTCCATAAAGCATAATTTGTCCCATCAAACAATGGAGCTCTATGTGTTGAAAATCCTTCCTGATTAGTCATTTGTGTTCCTATAAGATCTTCCTTCAAGCTATTAGGCTTCCCCAAAGGAACCCACCTTGATACCAATCGAAGAACATAAGCTTATACTGAGGCAGGGGGTGAACAGTATAAGACCAAACTTTTACTTTTCTTTCAAATGATAAGATAAATAATATCAATACAGTAAATTAAAAAATGCACAAAGTATCTCATACATGAGACACAAATTTAATTTGGTTCACCCAATGTGGGGTACATCCACGGAGAAAATATTTCTTATAAATTTTCTCAACCAATCTCTTGGGAACCAATTCCCTATTACAATTTTTATGGGCACCAACCCAAAGGAGACACCAATCCCCTCCCAAGTTCATGTACACCACTCCACAAGAGACACCAATCCCCTCTACTTCAGTTTTTTTGGACCTCTATCCATAGGAGACACCAATCCCCTCTCAATTTCATTGACACCACTCCATAGGAGACACCAATCCCCTCTCCTTCAGGTTTTGTGGATACCACTCCACAGGAGACATCAATCCCCACTACTTTAGGTTTTGTGGGCCTCTATCCATAGGATACACCAATTCCCTATCAATTTTGTGGACACCACTCCACAGGAGACACTCAAAGGATAACAACATGGTAGCAATGCTTTCTTTCAATATGAAAATATTTTAGCAGCAATATCACTCCTTTAAGTGGCAACAATAGCAATAAAATTTCTTTCCATGAAGCGCTACTCATCCAAAGAACTGAATCTTTTATGAACAGTGACGAACCATGTGCAACTTAAACCATGAACGAACTTTCTTCATGAAGTCATGGCAATACGTTGAATGAAATACCTCAAGGATTAATGATGAAGTGAGAAAAAATAGCTTATGAGGCAATGACGAATGGAATGCTCTCAAGGGCTATGATGAATGAAGAACTCTCAAGGGCTATGGTGAATGAAGGACTCTCCTTATTTTTCATCAAATCAATTTCCTCAAACTTTAACACTTTGTTCATTGTCATCCAATCAGTTTCAACATTCTTTTGTGTCAATTCGCAACTATAGAATCACTTCAACTTGAAACATTAGCTCCTCTCATTTCCTATTCATCAAATGACACTCATCTAATTGTCTGCTTCCATCCTATGAAATCTCTAGGAACTTTACACATACCAATAGTCATTAGATAGCACAAAGAAAAATCATTCACATTTATTATATTTTTACCTCTCGTTTATATATAGTTTGCTTTCAAAATAAGTCACATCGATGGAGGTAAACAAGTACTTTGTACACCAAATTTAAACACAACTTTATCTAATAATATTTAAGAAATATTATAACTTTGAATAGTTGGCTTTCCTTTTTATGAACCCATTTATATATTATAATATTTAAAAATATTATAATACTATCTTTTAAAACTTTTGGTCCTCATAGAAATATTTTAAGCCTTGGTCTACCTTTTAACTCCTTTGTCCCAAACCACTTGTTCCAAGTACCTCTCAAACCTTTTGACCTTCTTCATAACATTTCTGCCTTAAATTTTATCCATATACCTTGCGTCAAACCAAAGTGGAATATTTGTGCCTTGACTATCACATCAAACTATTCTTACCTCATGTACCCTTTGACATCAATGACAACTCAATATTCTCAATATTTCCAACAATCTCCCCCTTTGTCATTGATGGCAACCCTTACTAACAATATTCCTTTTTCTACAACTAGATTTTAAAACTACTCCCCTAACTAGTTGCTCCCCCTTACTTAATTCTCTCCCTCGTATTGAATTCTCTCTCCCTTTGACATCAATGGCAAAAGGGCTCCATGGGGCTAAAAATAAGACATTGCAGCACAGCCCCCTCACCACCTCTTCTTCTTGAGGTGATCAATTTTGGGGTGGGAGTAAGACTACTCCCAACTTACAATGCTTTTCTTCCTTTTAAATATTCCTTTTCCACATCATTGTGGTTGTACTCTTTCAAACCTTTTGATCATCTCTGTTCTTACTTATCCTTGGGAGTTCTTGAAACACTATTCTACACCACCTTGCTTTATGCCCAAAATTATTGCAATTGTAACATTTGATGTTGTAGTCTTTGGAAGGTGCAAATGATCTGAAATTTCTCTTGGTGAAGCCATAACCATTTCTGTCATGAACCCTACAATGTATAGCTCTATGACCAAAGTGATTACATGAGTAGCAATGACCTTGAAAGAAATATCTATCTTCAAATGAATTGAAGTTCCTCTTAGTGAAGCCATAATTATCCTTTCCATGAACCCTGCAATGCACTGCTTTATGACCAAAATGATTGCATGAGAAACAATAACCTTGAAAGAAATAATCATCTTGTCTTGGAGGATATGATCGCATACTTATCTCTTGGCTTTTATTATGATGGTCTATGTTCCGTTATTGTGCATTGTTTTCTTCCTTATTTATGTTTCCATTCCTCAACTCATCAACATGGGTCTTAGGTTCTTCTTCAATATCTTCCTCTAATAATTTCTTTCCTTTTGAGCTTGACTCCCCTTTTTTTACTTCTTCATAGCCTAGTTCTATTTTGATAAATGAAGATCTTTGTGCTTTGATAATGTTATCCAAATATTTTGAACTTTTCCCAAACCTGTGTAGCTTATCCTTAGAATATTTCACTTCCATCCTTAGAGAAACCACTTCATGTTCTAATATTTCACATTCTAACTCTTTTACCTCTAACTTTTCAACCATAACTTCTTCAACTCTTCTTGCCTCTTCAACATTAACTCTTAAATCAGTGAGATCTTGTAGAAGTTTTACCTTTATTTCCTCATCCTCTTGTCCTTGAACCTTCAATATTAAGTTCTTGTTTCCAACTCTTATCAACTTTTTAAGAGTAATAATCAGTTCCTCTTCTAGTTCAACTATGGCTTCTTTTTTTGAACCTTCCTCTAGGTATTCAACTATAGGAGCATCTTATTTTTCTTCTACTTGGTCAGGAATATCCTATACTTGGTCTTCAATAGGAGTGTCCTCTTCCTCTTCTATTGCCAAAAATAGAATCTCTTCATTTTCACTATCTGAGAAACTTTTATCACTATCACTTGAAGCATTGATTGCTTCTTCAACATAGCAACTCTTCTTGTGCCTTTGAAAAATCTTCTTCTCATGCTTGCCTTGACCATACCTGTTTTTATTTTCATACCTGAATTTTCTTTCTTCCTTCTTATAATACTCTTTCTCTTCACTGCTACTACTTCCAGCTTGTGAACAATTAGATGCATAGTGATCAAAGTTACCACAATTAAAACATTTCATAGTCTTCATATCTTTGTGTTTTCTTGAGCCCTTCTTATTTCTTCTCACGAAGTTATCTTCTTCATCACTGCTTGACTCATCACTTAATTATGGTTCTTTATACTTTACCTTCTTTGAAGCTTTGAATACTACATCCCTTTTGGATGCTTGATCCTTTTCTATTCTCATCTCATAATCTATGAGAATCCCATGTATTTCATCTATTTTCAAAGTTGCTAGACTCTTCATTTCTTCTATTATAGAAACCTTTACATCATACCTCATGGGAAGTGATCTTAAAATAATCTGAACAATAGTAGAATCCTTAATATTTTTTCCAAGTCTCTGAATGGTATTAACAACCTCATCAATACAAAGTAAGTATTTAGCAATATTTTCCTCATCTTCCATCTTCAAGTCTTCAAACTTTCTTCTATGAGTTTGAAGTTTTGCCAACTTAACCTTGTCATCTACTTCATAAGTATTATGTAGCTTATCCCACATTTATTTTGTTATTTTGTTGTGCAAGAATTTTACAAACTCAGACTCTTGTAATCCACTTAAAATGGTATTCATTGCCTTGGCATTATTTTCATATAGTTTCTTACTGCTTATATATGTGGTAGGAGTTGCAGGTGGTGTGTATCCATTATCTACTGAATTCCATGTATCAAATCCCTATGCCATCAAAAATTTCTTCATCCTCACACTCCATAAAGCATAATTAGTCCCATCAAACAATGGAGCTCTATGTGTTGAAAATCCTTCCTGATTAGTCATTTGTGTTCCTATAATATCTTCCTTCAAGCTATTAGGCTTCCCCAAAGGAACCCACTTTGATACCAATTGAATAACATAAGCTTATACTGAGGCAGGGGATGAATAGTATAAGACCAAACTTTTACTTTTCTTTCAAATGATAAGATAAATAATATCAATATAGTAAATTAAAAAATGCACAAATTATCACATACATCAGAGACACAAATTTAATTTGGTTCACCCAATGTGGGGTACATCCACGGAGAAAATCTTTCTTATAAATTTTCTCAACCAATCTCTTGGGAACCAATTCCCTATTACAATTTTAATGGGCACCAACCCAAAGGAGACACCAATCCCCTCCCAAGTTCATGGACACCACTCCACAAGAGACACCAATCCCCTCTACTTCAGTTTTTGTGGACCTCTATCCATAGGAGACACCAATCCCCTCTCAAGTTCATTGACACCACTCCATAGGAGACACCAATCCCCTCTACTTCAGGTTTTGTGGATACCACTCCACAGGAGACATCAATCCCCACTACTTCAGGTTTTTTGGACCTCTATCCATAAGAGACACCAATCACCTATCAATTTTGTGGACACCACTCCATAGGAGACACCAATATCCTTTGTTTTAGGTTTTATGGACACCACTCCATAGGAGACACCAATCCCCTCTACTTGAGGTTTTGTGGACCTCTATCCATAGGAGACACCAATCCCCTTTGCTCTGGTTCATGGACCTCTATCCATAGGAGACACTAATCCCCTTTGCTCTGGTTCATGGACCTCTATCCATAGGATACACCAATCCCATTTTCTCTAGTTTGCTCCAAATCCTGCTCAAATATACTCCAAGCCTACACACAAAGCTTACTCAAACCTACTCCAAGCCTACACAAGGCTTGCTCAAACCTGCTCTAAGCCTACACACAAGGCTTGCTTAAACCTACTCCAATCCTACACACAAGGCTTGCTAAAATATGCTCCAAGCCTACACAAGGCTTGCTCAAACATGCTCCAAGCCTACACAAAAGGCTTGCTCAAATATGCTCCAATCACAACTCAACAAACCTGCTCAAACCATACCTACTCAAAACACATGTTCAAATATGCTCACCAAATTTTCTCTATCAATCCCAAATCTTGCACACAAATGATGTTCAAAATAATGCTTTTATCTCTTTCAAAAATACTTTCTTCAATTATCCAGTTCAAATATATTCTATCCAGAATTCTTTCAAGAACATATAAAGAATAATATGCAATGCAAATTCTCAATATGTCTCTTCACATTCATTAAGTCTATCACTTTCACATGTCTCACATTCATCAAATCATATATCTACTTCTTGCAAATTTCTTTCAAATCAAATCAAGCTAGTGTATAACCTTGCTTCACAAAGCTATTTTATGTTCCTCGCAAATTTGCTCTCAAATATCAAACACAATAATGCCACAAATATTTATTTCAAACACCTACTTATATATCCCTTATGAATTCAACAATAATACCACAAAATAAAATTATCTCTTTGTACCTTATTGGCTACCAACATCAAGGTGAAACCTCCTCATTCAAAAAAAATTATTTCCACTTCTTCAAAATAAAATCATGTATGAGACTCAAACCTGGGTCTCTTTCCTCCAAGCCTGCACTATATTTTGGTCTAGCCAAATCAAATGTTTGTGTGACTTCTTCAATTTATATGTCCTTTATTTCCCTTTATCTTCTATTGCATCTGGTGTACAACGTCAATCTACGCTTTGTTATTCCTACTTCTTCATTACACAACAAATATCTCTTATTACCAATAACAAGGAGCTCTTCATTCAAAATAGTGAATACTCTCTTTCACATGACAACAAATGGCAATGGACAACTCTTCTCTCAAATGAAAAAAATAGTGGACAATACTCTCTCAATTGAATCGGTAGTGGTGGAAGACTCCTTCAATCGAACAACAACAATGAACAAGTCGAACAGTGGGTAATTCCTTTTCTCAAGCAAACGGTAGTAGTGAGTAACTCAAACAATGAGTAATTTTTTCTCTTAGGGTAAACAAACATCAGTGGACAACTCCTTATCTAGGCAACTCAAAGGATAACAACATGGTAGCAATGCTTTCTTTCAATATGAAAATATTTTAGCAGCAATATCACTCCTTTAAGTGGTAGCAATATCAATAAATTTTTTTTCCATGAAGCGCTACTCATCCAACAAACTGAATCTTTTATGAACAGTGACAAACCATGTGCAACTTAAACCATGAACGAGCTTTCTTCATGAAGTCATGGCAATACGTTGAATGAAATAACTCAAGGATTAACGATGAAGTGAGAAAAAATAGCTTATGAGGCAACGACGAATGGAAGGCTCTCAAGGGCTATGATGAATGAAGAACTCTCAAGGGCTATGGTGAATGAAGGACTCTCCTTATTTTTTATCAAATCAATTTCCTCAAACTTTAACACTTTGTTCATTGTCATCCAATCAGTTTCAACATTCCTCCGTGTCAATGCGCAACTACCAAATCACTTCAACTTGAAACATTAGCTCCTCTCATTTCCTATTCATCAAATGACACTCATCTAATTGTCTTCTTGCATCCTATGAAATATCTTTGAACTTTACATATACCAATAGTCATTAGATAGCACAAAGAAAAATCATTCACATTTATTATATTTTTACCTCTCGTTTATATATAGTTTGCTTTCAAAATAAGTCACATCGGTGGAGGTAAACAAGTACTTTGGGCACAAAATTTAAACACAACTTTATCTTATAATATTTAAGAAATATTATAACTTTTGAATAGTTGGCTTTCCTTTTTATGAACCCATTTATATATTATAATATTTAAAAATATTATAATACTATCTTTTAAAACTTTTGGTCCTCATAGAAATATTTTAAGCCTTGGTCTACCTTTTAACTCCTTTGTCCCAAACCACTTGTTCCAAGTACCTCTCAAACCTTTTGACCTTCTTCATAAAATTTTTGCCTTAAATTTTATCCATATACCTTGCGTCAAACCAAAGTGGAATATTTGTGCCTTGACTATCACATCAAACTATTCTTACCTCATGTACCCTTTGACATCAATGACAACTCAATATTCTCAATATTTTCAACAATCTCCCCCTTTTTCATTGATGGCAACCCTTACTAACAATATTCCTTTTTTTGCAACTAGATTTTAAAACTACTCCCCTAACTAGTTGCTCCCCCTTACTTAATTCTCTCCCCCTTATTGAATTCTCTCTCCCTTTGACATCAATGGCAAAAGGGCTCCATGGGGCTAAAAATAAGACATTGCAGCACAGCCCCCTCGCCACCTCTTCTTCTTGAGGTGATCAATTTTGGGGTGGGAGTAAGACGACTCCCAACTTACAATGCTCTTCTTCTTTTTAAATCTTCCTTTTCCACATCATTGTGGTTGTACTTTTTCAAACCTTTTGATAATATATGTTCTTACTTATCCTTGGAAGTTCTTGAAACACTATTCTACACCACCTTGCTTTATGCCAAAAATTATTGCAATTTAACATTTGATGTTGTAGTCTTTGAAAGGTGCAAATGATCTGAAATTTCTCTTGGTGAAGCCATAACCATTTCTATCATAAACCCTGCAATGTATAGCTCTATGAACAAAGTGATTACATGAGTAGCAATGACCTTGAAATAAATATCTATCTTCAAATGAATTGAAGTTCCTCTTAGTGAAGCCATAATAATCCTTTCCATGAACCCTAAAATGCACTGCTTTATGACCAAAATGATTTCATGAGAAATAATAACCTTGAAAGAAATAATCATCTTGTCTTGAAGGATATGATCGCATACTTATCTCTTGGCTTTTATTATGATGGTCTATGTTCCATTATTGTGCATTGTTTTCTTCCTTATTTATGTTTTCATTCCTCAACTCATCAACATGGATCTTAGGTTCTTCTTCAATCTCTTCCTCTGATAATTTCTTTTCTTTTGATCTTGACTCCCCTTTTTTTACTTCTTCATAGCCTAGTTCTATTTTGATAAATGAAGATCTTTGTGCTTTGATAATGTTATCCAAATATTTTGAACTTTTCCCAAACCTGTGTAGCTTATCCTTAGAATATTTCACTTCCATCCTTAGAGAAACCACTTCATGTTCTAATATTTCACATTCTAACTCTTTTACCTCTAACTTTTCAACCATAACTTCTTCAACTCTTCTTGCCTCTTCAACCTTAACTCTTAAATCAGTGAGATCTTGTAGAATTTTTACCTTTGTTTCCTCATCCTCTTGTCCTTGAACCTTCAATATTAAGTTCTTATTTCTAACTCTTTTCAACTTTTTAAGAGTAATAATAAGTTCCTCTTCTAGGTCAACTGTGGCTTCTTATTTTTCTAAACCTTCCTCTAGGTATTCAACTATAGGAGCATCTTCTTTTTCTTCTACTTGGTCAGGAATATCCTATACTTGGTCTTCAATAGGAGTGTCCTCTTCCTCTTCTATTGCCAAAAATAGAATCTCTTCATTTTCACTATCTGAGAAACTTTTATCACTGTCACTTGAAGCACTGCTTGCTTCTTCAACATAGAAACTCTTCTTGTGCCTTTGAAAAATCTTCTTCTCATGCTTGCCTTGACCATACCTGTTTTTCTTTTCATACCTAAAATTTCTTTCTTCCTTCTTTCCTTCTTATAATACTCTTTCTCTTCACTGCTACTACTTCCAGCTTGTGAACAATTAGATGCATAGTGATCAAAGTTACCACAATTAAAACATTTCACAGTCTTCATATCTTTGTGCTTGCTTGAGGCCTTCTTATTTCTTCTCACGAAGTTATCTTCTTCATCACTGCTTGACTCATCACTTAATTATGGTTCTTTATACTTTGCCTTATTTGAATCTTTGAATACTGCATCCCTTTTGGATGCTTGATCCTTTTCTATTCTCATCTCATAATCTCTGAGAATCCCATGTAGTTCATCTATCTTCAAAGTTGCTAGACTCTTCATTTCTTCTATTATAGAAACCTTTACATCATACCTCATGGGAAGTGATCTTAAAATAATCTGAACAATAGTAGAATCCTTAATATTTTTTCCAAGTCTTTGAATGGTATTAACAACCTCATCAATACAAAGTAAGTATCTAGCAATATTTTCCTCATCTTTCATCTTCAAGTCTTCAAAATTCCTTCTATGAGTTTAAAGTTTTGCCAACTTAACCTTGTCATCTCCTTCATATGTATTATGTAGCTTATCCCACATTTATTTTATTATTTTTTTGTGCAAGAATTTTTCAAACTCAGACTCCTATAATCCACTTACAATAGCATTCATTGCCTTGGCATTATTTTCATATAGTTTCTTATCGCTTATATATGTGGGAGGAGTTGCAGGTGGTGTGTATCCATTCTCTACTGAATTCCATGTATCAAATCCCTATGCCATCAAAAATTTCTTCATCCTCACACTCCATAAAGCATAATTAGTCCCATCAAACAATGGAGCTCTATGTGTTGAAAATCCTTCCTGATTAGCCATCTGTGTTCCTATAATATCTTCCTTCAAGCTATTAGGCTTACCCAAAGGAACCCACTTTGATACCAATTGAATAACATAAGATTATACTGAGGCAGGGGGTGAACAATATAAGACCAAACTTTTACTTTTCTTTCAAATGATAAGATAAATAATATCAATACAGTAAATTAAAAAATGCACAAATTATCACATACATCAGAGACACAAATTTAATTTGGTTCACCCAATGTGGGGTACATCCACGGAGAAAATCTTTCTTATAAATTTTCTCAACCAATCTCTTGGGAACCAATTCCCTATTACAATTTTTATGGGCACCAACCAAAATGAGACACCAATACCCTCCCAAGTTCATGGACACCACTCCACAAGAGACACCAATCCCCTCTACTTCATTTTTTGTGGACCTCTATCCATAGGAGACACCAATCCCCTCTCAAGTTCATGGACACCACTCCATAGGAGACAACAATTCCCTCTACTTTGAGTTTTGTGGACACCACTCCACAAGAGACACCAATCCCCTCTACTTCAGGTTTTATGGACCTCTATCCACAGGAGACACCAAACCCCTCTAAATTTTATGGACACCACTCCACAGAAGACACCATTTTCCTTTGTTTTAGGTTTTATGGACACCACTCCACAGGAGACACCAGTCCCCTATACTTTAGGTTTTATGGACCTCTATCCATAGGAGACACCAATCCCCTTTACTCTGGTTCATGGACCTCTATCCACAAGAGACACTAATCCCCTTTGCTCTTGCTCATGGACCTCTATCCATAGGAGACACCAATCCCCTTGGCTCTGGTCTGCTCCAAAGCCTGCTCAAATCTACTCTAATCCTATACACAAGGCTTGCTCAAACCTATTGCAAGCCTACATAAGGCTTTCTCAAACCTGCTCCAAGCCTACACACAAGGATTTCTTAAACCTGCTCCAATACTACACACAAGGCTTGCTCAAATATACTTCAATCCTACACAAGGCTTGCTTAAGCCTGCTCCAAGCCTACACACAAGTCTTGCTCAAATATTCTCCAATCACAACTCAAAAAACCTGCTCAAAATAGCTCACCAAACCTACTCAAAACACATGCTCAAATCTTCTCACCAAATTTTTTCTATCAATCCGAAATCTTGCACACAAATGATGTTCAAAATAATGCTTGTATCTCTTTCAGAAATACTTTCTTCAATTATCCAGTTCAAACATATTCTATCTAGAATTATTTCAAGAACATATAAAGAATAATATGCAATGCAAATTCTCAATATGTCTCTTCATATTCATTAAGTATGTCACTTTCACATGTCTCACATTCATAAAATCAAATATCTACTTCTTGCAAATTTCTTTCAAATCAAATCAAGCTAGTGTATAACTTTTCTTCACAAAAATAGTTTATGTTCCTTGCAAATTTGCTCTCAAAGATCAAACACAATAATGCCACAAATATTATTTCAAATACCTACTTATATATCCCTTATGAAGTCAATAATAATACCATAAAATAAAATTATCTCTTTGTACCTTATTGGCTACCAACATCAAGGTGAAACCTCCTCATTCAAAAGAACTTTATTTCCACTTCTTCAAAATAAAATCGTGTATGAGACTCAAACCTGGGTCTCTTTCCTCCAAACCTACACTATATTTTGGTCTACCCAAATCAAATTTTTGTGTGACTTCTTAAATTTATATGTCCTTTCTTTCCCTTTCTCTTCTATTGCATCTGGTGTACAATGTCAATCTATGCTTTGTTATTCCTACTTCTTCATTACACAAAAAATATCTCTTATTACCAATAGTAAGGAGCTCTTCATTCAAAACAATGAATACTCTCTTTCACATGACAACAAAAGGCAATGGAAAACTCTTCTCTCAAATGAAAAAATAGTGGACAATACTTTCTCAATTGAATTGGTAGTGGTGGACGACTCCTTCAATCGAACAGCAACAATGAACAACTCGAACAGTGGGTAATTCCTTTTCTCAAGAAAATGGTAGCAGTGAACAACTCAAACAGTGAGTAATTTCTTCTTTTAGGGTAAACAAACATTAGTGGGCAACTCCTTCTCTAGGCAACTCAAAGGATAACAACATGGTAGCAATGCTTTCTTTCAATATAAAAATATTTTAGCAGCAATATCACTCCTTTAAGTGGCAGCAATAGCAATAAAATTTATTTCCATGAAGCACTACTCATCCAACGAACTGAATCTTTCATGAACAGTGATGAAACTCTCCATGCACAACTTAAACCATGAATGAACTTTCTTCATGAAGCCATGGCAATCCATTGAATGAAATGACTAAATGATTAATGATGAACTGAAAAAAAATAGCTTAAGAGGCAACGACGAACGGAAGGCTCTCAAGGGCTACGGTGAATGAAGGACTCTCAAGGGCTACGGTGAATGAAGGACTCTCCTTATTTTTCATCAAATCAATTTCCTCAAACTTTAACACTTCGTTCGCTATCGTCCAATCAGTTTCAACATTCTTTTGTGTCAATGTGCAACTACCGAATCACTTCAACTTGGAACATTAGCTCCTCTCATTTCCTATTCATCAAATGGCACTCATCTAATCATCTACTTCCATCCTACAAAATCTCTATGAACTTTACACATACCAATAGTCATTAGATAGCACAAAGAAAAATCATTCACATTTATTATATTTTTACCTCTCGTTTATATATAGTTTGCTTTCAAAATAAGTCACATCGGTGGAGGTAAACAAGTACTTTGGGCACCAAATTTAAACACAACTTTATCTTATAATATTTAAGAAATATTATAACTTTTGAATAGTTGGATTTCCTATTTATGAACCCATTTATATATTATAATATTTAAAAATATTATAATACTATATTTTAAAACTTTTGGTCCTCATAGAAATATTTTAAGCCTTGGTCTACCTTTTAACTCCTTTGTCCCAAACCACTTGTTCCAAGTACCTCTCAAACCTTTTGACCTTCTTCATAACATTTATGCCTTAAATTTTATCCATATACCTTGCGTCAAACCAAAGTGGAATATTTGTGCCTTGACTATCACATCAAACTATTCTTGCCTCATGTACCCTTTGACATCAATGACAACTCAATATGCTCAATATTTCCAACAGATGGGGCAGCGTGCAATTCTACCTCAAAATGTACCCTTTGACATCAATGACAACTCAATATGTACTGTTTTACCTTTCATCCATTGATAGGTATCACAAGCTACCTCAAAATATTGAATGTCCTGCAGATGGGGCAGCGTGCAATTCTTAAATGAGGAGTTCTCTAAGTGGGGACTTTTCAGGAATAACAAGCATTGATGGTAACACAAATCATGGCCATACTAAGTATAACCCTGACATGAAGTAGGCTTCGTGGATAGGAAGACAACCAAATTTTGCAAATCAAAATCCTGAAGTACCTCATAACATAAGGAATCGATCCATTGGGCAATAGGTGATGAAAGTGGACACAATATACTGAGAGCCTCAAATTGGTAAGAGAGCATCAACCATAATATTCTCCTTGCCCTTCTTGTAGGTGATATCATAATCATAGCCCATGAGTTTAGAGGCCCATTTTTTTTTTGTTCAAGGGTGGTAACCTATTGCTCTAAAAAATATTTGAGACTTTGATGGTCTGTTTTAATGGAGAAATTATACCTAATGAGATATGATTTCCAATGGGTTACTACATGAAAAATTGACATCATCTCCTTGGCATAAGTGGATTTTTCCAATTTACAACTGGAGAGAGATTTACTAGTGAAATCCAAGGGCCGCCCTTCTTGCATCAACACGACACCAATACCATGACCAGAATCGTCACTTTCAATGACAAAATATTTGAAAAAAAATTGCATGGCTAAGACTAGAGTGGTGGTCATAGCATGATTTAACTCTAGGAAAGCTTGTTTAGTGGGTCCCGACCAAGTAAAATAGTCCTTCTTTAACATGGAAGTGAGGGGAGCTACAATTTTATCATAGTTATGAATAAATTTATGGTAATATCCTATGAGTCCTAAAAATCCTCAAATACCTTTGAGAGTGTAAGGTTTCAGCCATTCCTTAACAGCCTGGATCTTCTTGGGATCAACTTTGATGCCATCCTTAGTGACAATGTGTTCTAAATACTCCACTTAGGTCAACAAAAAATAATACTTGGACCACTTAGAATGGATTTGATATTGTGCCAATAGTTGTAGAGTTTGATCCATATGAACAAGATGCTCTTCCCATGAGTGACTATATACCAAAGTGTCATAAAAGAAAACTAGGATGAAATTTCAAATAAATGGATGAAAAATGTTGTTCATGAGGCTTTGGAAAGTGGACAAAGTATTAGTTAAGCCAAATGGCATCACCAAAAACTCATAGTGACCTTCATGAGTATGAAAAGCAGTCTTGGGAATATCCTCATCCTTGAGCCTGATTTGATGGTACCCAGAATAAATGTCTAATTTGAAAAATTACATAGTCCCATGTAGTTCATCCAGTAATTCATCCACCACTAGAATAGGAAACTTATCCTTTATGGTGAGTTTATTGAGTTCATAGTAATCAATACACAATCGTTAGGACCCATATTTCTTGTGCACCAATAAAATTGGATAAGAGTAAGTATTGTTGCTTGGCTGAATGATGTCATATTTTAATAATTCCTGAACTAACTTCTCAATTTCAAACTTAAGAGCATGAGGATATCGGTACGATCGAATTTTGGGTGAGGCATTACCAGGTAACAAAGGAATAGCATGGTCATGAGAGCGATGAGGTGGTAATTCTGATGACTCAAAATCCATAGAATTATGCTTGGCCAAAACAAGTTGCAAATCTATAGGTATTGAATCCTCCTCTGAAGGGTGAGGTTGGGTCACAAATATCTAAGCTATGACATCTCGCAATAATTTTTTCAACTTCTCCATTCAACTTGAACTGATAATCTATAAAGACCCTGCTTTTAAGCCATGAAGAGTGTGGGACTATCCATCCTATAAAAATCATATCCAAAGCCCAATAAAGTTCCATGAGATAGTTCTCAATGTGTTAAACCATTGAGCTCCCAACATGCTATCACATCACCCTAGTTGAAGTGTAAAAATATCTTGTTTGACCTCATAGCCCCCAATATTGACTTTAACATTATGGTATTTACCTTTGCAAGGTAAGGTTCTATCGTTGACCACCATAACCTCAAAGGAATTATATGAATGTACATAATAATTTTTTTGCTTTGCAATGCAGGGATCAATAAAGTTGTGTGTACTGCCAGAATCTGTCAGTATGGTAAGACGTAGGCCTTTGAAGTAACTCACAACTTTCATGGTTTGAGGAATAGAAATGCTAACAAGAGCATAAATTAAATCTCAGCCTATGGTTTGTCTTGGTTGTCTTTTATTTGGTTGGGTGGTTCCTCGACTAATTTTGTGTCATCATCACTATGGTCACTAGTGTTAGGCTCATTAGCATCTATCAAGAACAACTTATTTTGGGTGCACCTATGCCCACGAGAAAAATTTTCATCACAATTGTAACACAAACCTTGGGTGCGTCGCACATCTATTTTGGTAGTGGTTAGATTTTTGGGTATAGCAGTGGGTGCAACAAGTTTTTATTCATTTTGATTTTAGAATCTATGAGGAAAAGAGGTTTTAGCCTATGGAAATTTAGATATCCACCTCTGAGCTACAAATTTGGATTCGGCCAAATGATCCAACTTGATAGCCTACATCATGGATTGTGGTTTAAACATAGTGACCTCAACTTGAAGATCTTCCCTCAAACCACTGACAAAACAACTCATAAAGAACCCTTCATTCATTCCCATAGTTTTTTTGCCAATTTCTCAAATTGTATTTGATAATATCTAACTAGCAATATTTGTTTCAACTTTGTCAACTTTCCTATAAAATCATCATACTCACTAGGGCCAAAGCGAGTGAGTAATTGAGACTCAAAGTCTTCCCAAGAAGGATTAGGGTGAGTTTTCTGCAACCATTGGTACCACTAAAAAGCTTCAGATTCCAAGTTGAAGGAAGTCATTTGAACTCGATGATATATAGGAACATCATGGAGGCTAAATAATTGAGCAACATGACATAACCACTCATCCACATCCTTCCCATTAAACTTAGAAAATTCTAATTTGGGCATCTTAAAGGTAGGATCACGATCATAGTGAGGATGAGAGTCATCTATTGTCCTTCTTTTACATTTGTTAAAATATGAGTGTTCAATCTGGTACTCAGTATTTCTTGGACCACCTTGCAATTTGAACTTAACTTTTACAAGTTGTTCTTCTATGCGGGCTCTGGAGTCAGTGTGATCAGTTCTAATATTTTGAAGCTCTATCATCAGATTTTGACTTGAAAGTTGCATGTTTTCAATGGTGCTTTGGAGTTTTTCAAAAAATGATTTGATCAAATCTATCTCTTTATATTGTCCACGAGTGCCACCATCCATTTTGGATAGTCTTGAACCTCTTTAACTAAATTACTAAAAATAGAAGTGTGGTTTATAAGAGTTCCTGTTTTTAGTAAGAAGTCTAAAAAAGTGCTTGGGTGTGATATATCAAAATGATTAGTGTGATGAGCTGATCACAATGGCCTAGGACTCAAAAAGTATTTTCGGACTCAAATTTTGTATTTGTGGAATATTTAGCCAAAAATGGGTAGTGAAAAAAAGACAAATTTGAGGAATTTTGAGAAAAATAAGGAGTTAGGACTCAAAATTTCTATGAAAGGTGCATAAGGAGCTAACTAAGATAACACAACAAATTTGAGGATTTTTTGGGTTGTCTAGATATTTGTATGACTTTTTTAGTGCTACTTTTCCTTATTTTTGGTTTAAAAATTACTCAAAATATAGTAATTATAAAACCACTATAACTTCTTCGTTATAGCTTTGATTTGCATGATTTTTTATTTCTTGAGTGTAGAATTAAAAAGTAGCAATATATACTCTTTTTTTTGGATGAGTCTACTAGTGCAGTCGGTTTTTTATTTGGAGCTATGGTTCAAAAGTTGGGTTTTGGATCAACTATCTCTAATCTGTGTGTTCTATCAATTGACCACCTTGTCACTATCCTATCACCTATACTGTAGTTACTGACACTATTCACATCACTAACCTAAGGATTATCTATATTGTATAGTTACTAACACTAACAATTTTTTCTTTGACCCTGACCACCTATATTTTTGACTATTACAGTTGATTGTTACTATTACCGTTACTGACCTGACTGTTACTATCACTGATCTGACTATTATTGCCATTGACTAGGATGGTATTGGAATATTTTAGACTATTATAGACACTTCCAAATTTATCCTAACTACTGGTGCATGCATAGTGTGTTCTCATGTGATAGGGAAGTCTTTCGTATGCTCACTTTTTGGGATTGTGAATGCAGGTTCAGTAGAACAGGGAGATGTTGTTTTTGCAGGTTTAATTTTTTAATAGAACTAAGGTATGCTAGGCAGAGGAGTATGTAACACCCATAAGCCCTTTATTATATCACAATGATAAAAAATAGTGCTCAGAAAAATATTTCAGGCTACTACCCAAGGAGGATTCCACACATACCCTTGAGCACACTATTTGTCTCTTTAATAGTACAAGAGGGTAATTGTCTAGGATGTTATGTCCCATGGACTATGGATGATACAAGGCCAAAAATCTTCCTACTGGATAAAATTTTATTTAACATAGAATGGTCTCTCGATACACCCAAAGATGTCTGGGAGCTTGATTTCGTGCATGAGTGTTATATGAGTTCTGGGTATTGGAGCCTAATCGCCCCTCACTTCACTGGACACTTTATGGGCTATCTAGCTTAGCCAATAATGAAAGCTCATTTATGATATTGTAAAACCCTTGGCATAAGGTTTCTATCCTACTCAACTACTAAAACAAAATATTATACTTTTCTTTGGCTTTTTGAATAAAGAAAAATATAATGAAAAAATATACTGGAAAATTATACCTAACAAGCGAAAATGGCATGCTTTCAAGGGCGTAAAATATTTAAAATTATTGTGGTATAGCGGTTATAGGGGTGGACTACATGAACATCTGTGTAGAAGCTTTCGAGATGGTCATCACAAAATACTGTGGCGGCCATAAAAGCTAGATAGCCTACCCGGATTCGTGGCGGCTACCGATTCCACCATGTTAAAAAAAAAACATGTGAAAATGGCTGAGCAAGAATTGTTGTAGTCACAGTAGAACTCAGCCCTAGAAAGTGCTTTGATACCATTTGTAAAGAACCTACTATTAAAATAAAGCTCACACACAAAATACTAAAAGATAACTGAAATACATGCAATAACAAAATAACACTACAAAAATTAATTGTAAAATTGAAACAATCTCAAAAATAACTCAAAATCACAGGCCTCTTCGAGGGGGCAACCTCATTTAATATTTTACTAACTTGTAAAATATAAATTTGTACATGACTTCATGTATTTTAAATAGAAAGCTTCATGCAACCCTACCTAAAGGCTCAAGAGTTGGCTTACATGTAAAATGCCACTCGAGTTAGAATCTTCTACCAAATATTGGTTACAATCTTGATAATGGTTACATGAGATGGTACCACTTGGTTAGGTGCCTTACTTGCCATATACATTACAAAGTATTACAAAATAACATTATAATGGGATCCCCCACATTGGAAGTGGGTCATTACATAATAAGGAGAATTACAAAATAATATTAGGATGGGATCTTAAAAAATTTTGCAAAGAGTGCCAAATCCTATAGAAGAATCCAATGAAGGCCTCAAGACAATCAGAATATTGAGAAGAAGAAGATCATGTTTGAATTTAGAATTAAACAAGAATATTGAAGGAGGATTCAAATAGAAGAAGCATACCAAATCTAAAATATTTGGAGATTATCTCTCACAGTAGGAAGGCACATTTTAGAAGCAAGGACTTTTTGAATCTACTACAATTGAAGACCACTGGAAGGATTAAGAAACCAAACCCTAGGCTCAAAATAGAAGGTTTGATACCATATTTTGGTGAAGCAAGAAGCTATTTTAGACAACCAACAAGAATCTGCAAATTCATCCATTACAAGGCAGCAAATTGGTGAATCTAAACACCAAGATCTACATCATCTACGAAATCCATGAAAGGTAAGAAACTTGGGTGTAATTATTTGAACTTCAAATTAGGGTTCATTATCAAATTCCATTAAGCACCATATTGGGATTAAATTTGCAAAGAAAAAAATCTTATATTATAGTCTTCAATAGAGTGCAAAAAGGAGAGTTCATTTTCATCCTTTCCAAAGAAAGTCTCCTTGAATTTTATCAATTTTTGATACTATACCTACCGATAATCTTGAAAGTGATGTCGTATTAATTAGGATGGATTATAATGTAGTCTTTATGATTTGTAGTCTTCATGCCATGGTTATGAACTTACATTTCTGGTGACGGATGGAGCAGCAAGGAGGAGGAGCGAGAGGTCTAGGGGCATCAAACCCTAGGTGTGGGACTTCAAAGGGCAGATCAGCAGACGCGGGCAGTGGGGGGCTCGGCGAGATAGCAGCCCCCAGTGCGGAGGATGTGGACAAGGAAGTTCTATTGGAACCGGTCCAAGGGCGTTGGGCGGATGCGGTTGAAGATTTCTCTGAGGGGGACCAGGACTCTATGCGTCAGGATCAAAGGAAGACCCAAGAAGGAGACAAAGAGAAACCTGGCAACTGGAGACCTTCATATCTTAATGCTCTTCGCGGTAAGCAAAAATTATCCGACTCTTGTTTTAATCTAAAATCTGTCAATGGTAGGTTGCACGTCCCGCATTCCTTAGCTCAAGCATGTGGCTATGGAGGGCGTAACATCTTTGGTGGCTAAATTTATGGGGGTGAGGCCGGACATGGAAGTCATAAGGAGATGGGCCATCCAAAAATGGCAGCCAAGGGCCGGTATGATGATTAAGGCTTTACCCAAGAGTTTTCTTTTGGTGACATTTCAATGTGAACAGGACATGGAAAGGACTCTCCAAGGAGGTCCTTGGTTTTTTGGGAAAAGGGGCTTGTATCTCGAAGCGTTGGTCCCCCGATTTCAACCCCTGGACTCAGGTGCTGGATTTGGCTCCTATTTGGGTTAAGATGCCAGGATTACCTCTCGCTTTTTTGGAACGAACAAATATTGGTTGGGATAGCTACGGAGATTGGAGAACTAATAGCTATTGATCCCGCAACCTTGAGCAAAACAAGACTCCCGTCTGCTCGCATGTGTGTGTTGGCGGACCCGAGTAAAGAGCTCCCTAAATCCATTATATTGTCGTCTATGTTTGGCCTTCATACTCGTGTATTTGAATATGAAAATATGTCTTTTAAGTGTAGTGTTTGTGGGAAGGTAGGGCACCAGTGGTATCCACTCGCATTTCCAAGAACCAGACCCCCACTCCAAAATACCGATCCTCAAACCCGTAATAATATCCCTCCCCCGCAGATCTCCATTCCTACCCAACCCGGGCCTCAAGGACGTGGAGCTCGAAATCCGAATATCGAGACCCCGTTCGCCCTATTGTAAGCAAGAGGCAACGTTTTAACCCTCCTCCCAAAAATTCCTATGCCCCAAAACCCTCTCACAGGGGAGCCGGTCCCTTTGATGGGAACCCTCAAGCTCAACCTCGCTCCTAAGATGTTACAAGCAAGCCTCGTGAGCCAAATCACAAAGGAAAGAACCCCATAGATCAACGCCCGGGGGAAAGTAAGTTTGATTGGGTGATACGGGAGGCCTATGGAGGCTCGGTGGAAGTGGTCCCATGTACCGCAAAGGAATTTATGGGAAGAAATTCCAAGGAGATCAACATCCCAATGGAGAACAGCTTTTGATGCATTAAATCATTTGAAGGGAGATCGGATGGACAGCCAAGAAGTGGAATCTGAGGTAGAGGAGACTCAAGAGAATGATTTAGAGGAGCAAAATCAAAGGAAGGAGTAGGAAACTAATAATACAAGCAAGGATACTCGGGAGGAAGAGGTGAACCACCAAGATTAGTGTAACCCCAAAGCATGGAAAAAAGAATCTACTAATCAAGAAGCTAAGAGCACGGAATCATCTCCACCGTCAAAAAGACCAGCTTAACCCGGAAAGCCGATTGTTACCCCAAATACCAAGACCGACCTACCCAAGATGGTTACTAGAAGCCAAGTGAATCCCAAGGAACTTCAACCTAGAGCGGATGTATGGGGATATGGTTCGGTAGGGAAGAGGGAAACCTAGCAATGCCGCCTTAAGGCGTAAAGAAGCGGAGCGAGGAGTGGCTGATGGCACTCAAGAAGTATTGCTCTTTGGGGCGAAGGCTCGAGGATCCAAAGCCCATAAATGAAGATCCTTTCATGGAATATTCGTGGGAGTAATCCTACAAAAATAAGAGCTTTGTATGCTCTTAGACAAGAACACAAACCGGATATGATTTTACAGCAAGAAACTAAAATGGAGGAGAGTAGAGTTATTCCTTTTAAGAATAGGACTTGGCGAGAAGTTGAAGTAGTAGGCCAAGAGGCCACCGGAACAAGCAGGAGGGTTACCGGTTATGTGGAACAAAAATGTGATTGATAGTAGAGTGATTCTCGATGTCTAGTTGGTTTATTTGTCTCTTATGTGTGGATAAAACCACACAGAAGAGTGGATCTTAACGAATGTATATGCTCCAGCTTAGACAGAGGACCGAGAAGGGTTCTTTGGAGTCGCCTAGCTGAATTGAGGGAGACGGTCCCCAACTACCCTTGGATTGTGGCGGGGGATTTCAATTGCTACCTTAATCCCGTAGATAAATTGGGGGGCTCTCAAAGAATAACTCGCCGATATCTACGAGTTTAGAGATTTTGTTGAGCAACATGAGCCGATGGATGTGGACCTCGCGTAGATTCTCCTATACATGGTCTAACAAAAGATTGAAGGAAAACCAAATTCGGATCAGATTAGATAGGTTTCTTCTTTCTCAAGAATGCCCGGAGAGGTTTGGGGACTCTTCATTAACGGCACTCCCAAGAATCGGGTCCGATCACAACCCAATTCCGTGGGAAACAGGGGAGGACTCTAAGAAAAGATACATCGGACCCTTTCGATTCGAACTTATGTGGTTCCAACATCAGGATCTCAAGGATCTCGGTTGCCCAATGGTGGGACAAAAAGTATAATGGTTCGAAACCGGCCCAAGTGGCATGTAAACTAAGGAATGTGAAGGCTAACATTAGAGAGTGGAACAAAACTTCCTTTGGCAATATTTTTGTTAAAAAGGCAGTACTAAAAGACAAGATCAATGAACTACAGGAGAAGTTGAAGTCGGAGCAACTTACGGAGGATCCGAGAAACCAGGAGAGGGAGTCGTTAGCCGAATACCACACGATGCTAGGATTTGAAGAAACCTTTTGGAGGCAGAAATCCAGATTGCGTTGGTTAAAGGAGGGTGACAGAAATACAAAGTTCTTCCATGTCTCTACTCTTCGCCACAGGAGTACTAACAAAATTAAGGAGATCAAGATGGCCGATGGGTCTAACACCAAAGATATGGAAGACATAAGGAGGGAAGCGGTTGAGTACTTTAAATCGTTGCTAGAAGATGTAAATCCGACTATTGAAGAAGAGGACTCTCTCGTTGGCAGCCATTCCACCCCTCGTAATCGATAATCTTAATGGATTCTTACTTAGTCCTTTCACAAAGGAGGAAATCAAGAAGGTCGTTTTTGACATGGATGGTAACAGCCTCCCCCAGACCGGATGGCTTCCCTGCAGCCTTTCTTCCGTAAGTTTTGGGATATCCTAGGCAATGATGTAGTGGAAGCTATAATTGAGGCTCAAAAGGACATGGAAATCCCGTAAGGAGTTAATGCTACTTTTTTAGTTCTCATCCCTAAACTAGTGGGAGCAATGGAATTTTCCAGCTTTTCGCCCTATCGCTTATGTAACACTCGATGAAGATTCTCACAAAAACAATCGCCAATAGGTCGAAGGTTATCCTTCCTTTCATCATTGATATGAACCAAGGTGGCTTTGTGAAAGGGCGACAAATATTGGATGGTATCATCACAATTCATGAGGTTATTCATTCAATGGTGACTAGTAAGGAAGCAGGTATGTTACTAAAGCTTGATATGAATAAAGCCTACGACCGGGTCTCATGGCGGTTCCTCACCAAGATTTTGGGTAAGTTTGGTTTCTTTTCCCCATGGATTAAGTTGATTTTTAGTTGTATCTCTACTACAAGATTTTCTCTCATGGTGAATGGGTCACCCTCCGGTTACTTTAAGAGTGAAAGGGGGTTGCGACAAGGAGATCCTTTGTCTCCATACTTGTTTATTATTTTAGCGGAAGCATTGGGTAGGAACATTTCAGCAGCGGTGGCGGATGGTCAATTGGAAGGTTTTAAACCAGACCTCAACAAGCAGGGCCGTTGTCTCACCAACAGCTTGTGGATGATACAATCATTGTGTCCAAAGCCTCGGTGCCTCAAGCTAGGAAGTTGAAGAGAATTCTAACCAAGTATGAGACGTACAGAGACAAGACATAAACTATAAGAAGAGTAGCATCTATTTCTTTAACACGCCCGGTGGGAGGGAGGAAAGAATAGCTAACCTCTTCGGTTGTGGAAAGGAGCTTCTACCAAAGAACTTATCTAGGTATGCCTATGTTCGAAGGAAGAATGAAGGCTACTTTGTGGAACTCGATCATTGACAGGATCTCCAAAAAGTTAGCAGGGTGGAAGGGCAGCCTTCTCACCTCCGCAGAAAAGCCTTATTAGTTCAAACTACTTTACGTAGCATTCCAATTTATCGCATGTCTCTATTTAGAATGCCTCGCAAAGGTCCGAGCTACATTGGAGCTAATTCAACGCAACTTCTTGTGGTCAAGTTCAGAGGAGAGAAAGAGAATTTCGTTGGTAGCATGGAATCGTGTGTGTGCAAGCAAGGATCGTGGGGGCCTCGGGGTTAAAGAGAATGAAAGAATTGAATCAAGCTCCGATTGGCAAACAGTATGGAGATTTATCAATAATGATCAATTGGGATGGGTAAAACTTCTTAAGGCAAAATATATCGTAAATAATCAGGACTTCCCGAAAGCCGATAATCTTCCTAGAGGATCCTATTTTTGGAATTGTTTGCTCGAATGTCGGGAGGTAGTCGGAAAGGCATCGGATGGAGAATTGGTAATGGAAGACAAGTGGACTTTTGGAAAGACCCGTGGTTGGAAGAGGCCCCTCCGAAAGATAACTTAGACCTTCGTGTCCTCCAACATAAACTTTCGAAGGAAATGGGAGGAAAAGTAGGGGATTTTATTGTCGTAGCACAGAAACTTCTTCTTGGAAGAAAATCACAGCTCATAATCCGTCGAGCAAGAGAAGGTGGCCCTAACCAAACTCAATGATGCTTTAAGGGTGTTCCCGATCATTCCTGGGGGAGGAAGAGACAAGGCAATTTGGGGCAAAACTACAAGTGGGATCTATTCAGTAAAAATTGCCTATAAGTTAATCCACTCAGGATTCAATGGCTGGACTCCGACTTCTGTTATTTGGTTAAATAATTTAACCCCAAAAATAGCTTTCTTCTTTTGGTTGGCGCTCAAAATAAGATCCTGACAACAGATAATCTGCAAAGGAGAGGTTTCCAATTCATCAATCGATGTATCTTGTGTGAGAAAGCAATAGAATCTGTAAGTCATATATTTCTAACTTGTGATTTTTCTTGTACAGCTCTTCCAAATGATCCCGTCCAAATTTCATATAGATTGGGTCTCGTCCAAATAGCATGTCCGACTTTCGCATACGATGGGCTTCCCCCTTCCGGGCAAAGCTTTTGACTTGGCTCGGAAGCTCAGCCTACCCCATTTTTTATGGGGGATATGGAATGAGAGAAATAAGAGAGTATTTAAAGGACGTAAGAAAGATCCCGGGTTATGTGGTAATAAAATAATCGGAGCTTTGAAAGAAAACTGGAAAACTTTCTTCTTCAAAAATGAGACCATGTCTCTAAGGGAAAGGAGGATTTTGCGGAACTCGGGGAGAGGAACTTCCGGACCTAGACATTACAACCAACCCACGGGATGGTGTCAAGTGGATACCCCCCACACAAAAGTGGGTTAAGTTTAATTTTGACTGGGCAGCTAAAGGAAATCCGGGGGCTGCAGGAGCAGGAGGAGTTTTGAGAAATGAGGAAGGAAAAGTGGTCCTTGCCTTTGCAGAGCCTTTGGGAACTCAAACAAATCATTTTGCAGAAGCCCGAGCTCGCATGCAGTGCAATGAGAATTGCCGGACTTGAGGGTTATAAGGAAGTTATCTTTGAAGGGGATTCGCTTAATATAATCAAGGCAATTAAGGAGGATAAAGACCCCAACTGGACCATATTGGAGCTTATCCTAGAAGCAAAGATTCATAAATCTCATTTGGTTAATGCCCGAATCCAACACACCTTCGCAGAAGGGAACCAAAGCGGCGGATCTAATGGCAAATATTGCGCTTCGTTGGGGAGATGCAAATTTGGAAGGATAACTTCCCTCAAGAACTATTGGTGTTGGTTGCTAGAGAAGAGCTAAGATCAAACCTCGTTAGAGCATCAGGAGATCGGAGGGGCTGATGATGAGTAATCCGACGGATGGAATTAGGCAGTAAAAGGCATCCCATTTGTCGGGGCCCGGGAGGTGACAAGTGTACAAGACAGACAACCTAGTGTTAGTAAGTGCTAGGTGTTGTTTGGTTTTTGTTTTATCCCGAATAGTCAAGCGACAAGTATAGGACTCGTGGACTCTAAGTATGGCTTAATGTGAGTCTTAGAAAGATCCATTTTGTATTTTGATTATACGGGCTTGATGCTAGAACCAGCCCATTTTGACTTTGTAAAAGGTTTGTGGACCTTATAACCACCTCTACCTTATACCAAAAAAAAAAAAAAGGAGAGTTCATTTTAAGATATATTTGCACATTAAAATAGGAGTTGGATATTTTTTTAAAGAAATAAAATTATCACCTACCTATTATCTATCTGTAAAGTAAGAATACTACATCCTACAATATTGATTGTAGTGAAAATTATAGATTATTCACTAAGGGTTCATTACAATTACTCTTAAAAAGTTGTAGAGATTATTAAGTTCGTTAGAAACTACTTTGTGAGTTTATTTACAGGAGCAATAAGTTAATATTATCATTACCTTTGAAGTGCATTAAGTTAGAAATATTTATTGCACTATACTAGTTGTTCATTGAAAGTAGTTAACTCTCAAAAGGTTATTTTGTGCATTGATCAAGGGTACAAAACCAGCAAATTATCAAAGTGTCTACAGAAACTATTTTGTGCACAAAACCTGCAACAATTTATGGCTCAAAAGAAGCCACCAAAATATATCAAATTCCTCCAAGGAGTGGAGAATAAAGCCACCACCAAAATCAGTAAAATAAGCTACAAATCGAGACTTGGTGAGTCTTAGATTTGAGGTGCACTAAGGGTTCTTTACAAGTAAAATTAAAAGCAAAAATTACTTCTACAAAAGCTTCTATCTACATGGTTATTATCTTGGATTTATTACCAGATTAACCAAGCAAAAGGAGAGAGTTGTATAATAAAGGAGACAACGTCAATTCAGCCCTTGCCTACAAGAAAGCCACCATTAAAACCAACAGAAAAGAGTGCAAAAGAAGGTACAAAAAATGTATTCTATTTAAAATTTTATTTACATTATCTTACACCATAATATTCTATCCTACGTAGCAAAAATAACAAAGTCTAAGTGTCATAAATACACATCCTTCACTAGCAAGGATCATCTCAAAGTGATTATAGAGAAGCATCATCTCAGCAAGGTCAAAAGAGCCTTCAAAGAGCTCACATAACCCATGGTTTGGATAGCCACAATAAGCAACCTACACAATATACATAGCATAGCACATGGAGAAGCTATCATCCACAAGGGTAGAAATACAATAGCTTGAAGTGGGAGAAAATTAAAGCATAAAGAGAGCTAGAGGTACGTCCACAAGGAGCATTTGAAATCGCCATTGGAGTATCACAAAACCTCCACCATAGCATTGCTCACAATACTAGCTAAAATCCATCAAAGCATTGCTCATTATGCCAGCTGTAACCAACTCACATACCAAGCATCAAGGATAAAACACAGTAAAGAAAGGGTTGAAAATAATGCATTTATGAAGTTTGCAAGAATACGTTGAAGAGGAATCAAGAGGAATTTACATGCAAAAATAAAGGGTGCCACTTTTCATCATTGAAGAAACCCTAACATCCTCCATATGAGTGCTCAAAATAATATTTAAATATTGCATGCCTGAAGGGAATAATCAAAGGAAGTGTTACACATGAAGCATTGCTCGTGTTAGAAAGGAGGTGACATGTGTAACCAAGTCATATATGTGCTCAAGAAAATATCTAATGTTCATCTACCATCCAACAACAAATATTACAAGTATCAAAAGGAATCTACATACTCCAAGCATTGAATAAAATGCCTATGACACTTGTCCCTCATAAAAATATCATCTTCCTATTTGAGGTGCCAAATAGTAAGGAGGGAACAAAATTCGGAGCAACAAGGAGTTGTAGTGTGTAAGAGAAAAGGAAGAGCATTTAAGGCTCTTAGTCAACACATTCAACGTAGGTCAAAGAAGACATATTTGAGGTGCCACATTTCAAGGATTGAAGTCAAGCCTGCCATTGGTCATAGTTCCCAAGAAAAACATTGAATATTTTTGTCATCTACATCTGAATTTAGCACCAAAGTTTGCAGCATTATAAAGGTAAGAGTTTACCTTATTGTAATTTGCTTTCATTAAAGGGATTTATAAGGGTATAATATAATGTTGAAACTTTAGGGAAATCAACCATATTTGGAAGCAAAATTAAAGGATAAATATACACCAAAAATAGTTTAAAATTTACAATTTAAAACATAGGAGAAATAAGGATTTCTACTTGGAAAATTTTAATTTCTATAATTGCAAATATTATTGTTTTCTAATATTCTAAATTAGGGAGTTATAAGGAATACTACACCAAAATTAAATTATTGGAATTTAGAAACATTAAAGGATTCCAAAATAGAAGGTTTGATACCATAGTTTGGTGAAGCAAGAAGCTATTTTAGACAACCAACAAGAATCTGCAAATTCATCCATTACAAGGCAGCAAATTGGTGAATCTAAACACCAAGATCTACATCATCTACAGAATCCATGAAAGGTAAGAAACTTGGGTGTAATTATTTGAACTTCAAATTAGGTTTCATTATCAAATTCCATTAAGCACCATATTGGGATTAAATTTGCAAAGAAAAAAGGCTTATATTATAGTCTTCAATAGAGTGCAAAAAGGAGAGTTCATTTTAAGATATATTTGCACATTAAAATTGGAGTTGGATATTTTTTTAAAGAAATAAAATTATCACCTACCTATTATCTATCTATAAAGTAAGAATACTACATCCTACAATATTGATTGTAGTGAAAATTATAGATTATTCATTAAGGGTTCATTACAATTACTCTTAAAAAGTTGCAGAGATTATTAATTTCGTTAGAAACTACTTTGAGAGTTTATTTACAGGAGAAATAAGTTAATATTATCATTACCTTTGAAGTACATTGAGTTAGAAATATTTATTGCACTATACTAGTTGTTCATTGAAAGTAGTTACTCTCAAAAGGTTATTTTGTGCATTGATCAAGGGTACAAAACCAACAAATTATCAAAGTGTCTAGAGAAACTATTTGGTGCACAAAACCTGCAACAATTTGTGGCTCAAAAGAAGCCACCAAAATATATCAAATTCCTCCAAGGAGTGGAGAATAAAGCCACCACCAAAATCAGTAAAAGAAGCTACAAATCGAGAGTTGGTGAGTCTTAGATTCGAGGTGCACTAAGGGTTCTTTACAAGTAAAATTAAAAGAAAAAATTACTTCTACAAAAGCTTCTATATACATGGTTATTATCTTGGATTTATTACTAGATTAATCAAGCAAAATGAGAGAGTTGTATAATAAAGGAGACAACGTCAATTCAGCCCTTGCCTACAAGAAAGCCACCATTAAAACCAACAGAAAAGAGTGCAAAAGAAGGTACAAAAAATGTATTATATTTAAAATTTTATTTACATTATCTTACACCATAATATTCTATCCTATGTAGCAAAAATAACAAAGTCTAAGTGTCATAAAGACACATCCTTCACTAGCAAGGATCATCTCAAAGTGATTGTAGAGAAGCATCATCTCAGCAAGGTCAAAAGAGCCTTCAAAGAGCTCACATAACCCATGGTTTGGATAGCCACAATAAGAAACCTACACAATATACATAGCATAGCACAAGGAGAAGCTATAATCCACAAGGGTAGAAATACAATAGCTTGAAGTAGGAGAAAATCAAAGCATAAAGATAGCTAGAGTTACGTCCACAAGGAGCATTTGAAATCGCCATTGGAGTATCACAAAACCTCCACCATAGCATTGCTCACAATACTAGCTAAAATCCATCAAAGCATTGCTCATTATGCCAGTTGGAACCAACTCACATACCAAGCATCAAGGATAAAACACAGTAAAGAAAGGGTTGAAAATAATGCATTTATGAAGTTTGCAAGAATACGTTGAAGAGGAATCAAGAGGAATTTACATGCAAAAATAAAGGGTGCCACATGTCATCATTGAATAAACCCTAACATCCTCCATATGAGTGCTCAAAATAATATTTAACTATTGCATGCCTGAAGGGAATAATCAAAGGAAGTGTTACACATGAAGCATTGCTCGTGTTAGAAAGGAGGTGACATGTGTAACCAAGTCATATATGTGCTTAAGAAAATATCTAATGTTCATCTACCATCCAACAACAAATATTACAAGTATCAAAAGGAATCTACATACTCCAAGCATTGAATAAAATGCTTATGACACTTGTCCCTCATAAAAAGATCATCTTCCTATTTGAGATGCCAAATAGTAAGGAGGGAACAACATTCGGAGCAACAAGGAGTTGTAGTGTGTAAGAGAAAAGGAAGAGCATTTAAGGCTCTTAGTCAACACATTCGGTCAAAGAAGACATATTTGAGGTGCCACATTTCAAGGATTGAAGTCAAGCCTGCCATTGGTCATAGTGCCCAAGAAAAACATTGAAGATTGTTGTCATCTACATCTGAATTTAGCACCAAAGTTTGCAGCATTATAAAGGTAAGAGTTTACCTTATTGTAATTTGCTTTCATTAAATGGATTTATAAGGGTATAATATAAGGTTGAAACTTTAGGGAAATCAACCATATTTGGAAGAAAAATTAAAGGAGAAATATACACCAAAAATAGTTTAAAATTTACAATTTAAAACATAGGAGAAATAAGGATTTCTACTTGGAAAATTTTAATTTCTATAATTGCAAATATTATTGTTTTCTAATATTCTAAATTAGGGAGTTATAAGGAATACTGCACCAAAATTAAATTATTGGAATTTAGAAACATTAAAGGGTTCCAAAATAGAAGGTTTGATACCATAGTTTGGTGAAGCAAGAAGCTATTTTAGACAACCAACAAGAATCTGCAAATTCATCCATTACAAGGTAGCAAATTGGTGAATCTAAACACCAAGATCTACATCATCTACGGAAGCCATGAAAGGTAAGAAACTTGGGTGTAATTATTTGAACTTCAAATTAAGGTTCATTATCAAATTCCATTAAGCACCATATTGGGATTAAATTTGCAAAGAAAAAAGGCTTATATTATAGTCTTCAATAGAGTGCAAAAAGGAGAGTTCATTTTAAGATATATTTGCACATTAAAATAGGAGTTGGATATTTTTTTAAAGAAATAAAATTATCACCTACCTATTATCTATCTATAAAGTAAGAATACTACATCCTACAATATTGATTGTAGTGAAAATTATAGATTATTTATTAAGGGTTCATTACAATTACTCTTAAAAAGTTGTAGAGATTATTACGTTCATTAGAAACTACTTTGAGAGTTTATTTACAGGAGCAATAAGTTAATATTATCATTACCTTTGAAGTGCATTAAGTTAGAAATATTTATTGCACTATACTAGTTGTTCATTGAAACTAGTTACTCTCAAAAGGTTATTTTGTGCATTGATCAAGGGTACAAAACCAACAAATTATCAAAGTGTCTAGAGAAAATATTTGGTGCACAAAACTTGCAACAATTTGTGGCTCAAAAGAAGCCACCAAAATATATCAAATTCCTCCAAGGAGTGGAGAATAAAGCCACCACCAAAATCAGTAAAAGAAGCTACAAATCGAGACTTGGTGAGTCTTAGATTCGAAGTGCACTAAGGGTTCTTTACAAGTAAAATTAAAAGCAAAAATTACTTCTACAAAAGCTTCTATCTACATGGTTATTATCTTAGATTTATTACCAGATTAACCAAGCAAAAGGAGAGAGTTGTATAATAAAGGAGACAACGTCAATTCAGCCCTTGCCTACAAGAAAGCCACCATTAAAACCAATAGAAAAGAGTGCAAAAGAAGGTACAAAAAATGTATTCTATTTAAAATTTTATTTAAATTATCTTACACCATAATATTCTATCCTACATAGCAAAAATAACAAAGTCTAAGTGTCATTAAGACACATCCTTCACTAGCAAGGATCATCTCAAAGTGATTGTAGAGAAGCATCATCTCAGCAAGGTCAAAAGAGCCTTCAAAGAGCTCACATAACCCATGGTTTGGATAGCCACAATAAGCAACCTACACAATATACATAGCATAGCACAAGGAGAAGCTATCATCCACAAGGGTAGAAATACAATAGCTTGAAGTAGAAGAAAATCAAAGCATAAAGAGAGCTAGAGGTACGTCCACAAGGAGCATTTGAAATCGCCATTGGAGTATCACAAAACCTCCACCATAGCGTTGCTCACAATACTAGCTAAAATCCATCAAAGCATTGCTCATTATGCCAGCTGGAACCAACTCACATACCAAGCATCAAGGATAAAACACAGTAAAGAAAGGGTTGAAAATAATGCATTTATGAAGTTTGCAAGAATACGTTGAAGAGGAATCAAGAGGAATTTACATGCAAAAATAAAGGGTGCCACTTGTCATCATTGAAGAAACCCTAACATCCTCCATATGAGTGCTCAAAATAATATTTAAATATTGCATGCCTGAAGGGAATAATCAAAGGAAGTGTTACACATGAAGCATTGTTCGTGTTAGAAAGGAGGTGACATGTGTAACCAAGTCATATAAGTGCTCAAGAAAATATCTAATGTTCATCCTCCATCCAACAACAAATATTACAAGTATCAAAAGGAATCTACATCCTCCAAGCATTGAATAAAATGCCTATGACACTTGTCCCTCATAAAAATATCATCTTCCTATTTGAGGTGCCAAATAGTAAGAAGGGAACAACATTCGGAACAACAAGGAGTTGTAGTGTGTAAGAGAAAAGGAAGAGCATTTAAGGCTCTTAGTCAAGACATTCAACGCAGGTCAAAGAAGCCAGATTTGAGGTGCCACCTTTCAAGGATTGAAGTCAAGCCTGCCATTGGCCATAGTGCCCAAGAAAAACATTGAAGATTGTTGTCATCTACATCTGAATTTAGCACCAAAGTTTGCAGCATTATAAAGGTAAGAGTTTACCTTATTGTAATTTGCTTTCATTAAAGGGATTTATAAGGGTATAATATAAGGTTGAAACTATAGGGAAATCAACCATATTTGGAAGCAAAATTAAAGGAGAAATATACACCAAAAATAGTTTAAAATTTACAATTTAAAACATAGGAGAAATAAGGATTTCTACTTGGAAAATTTTAATTTCTATAATTGCAAATATTATTGTTTTCTAATATTCTAAATTAGGGAGTTATAAGGAATACTACACCAGAATTTAAATTATTGGAATTTAGAAACATTAAAGGGTTCTAAAAAGAAGTTCATCAATGAATATCAAGGGTTGGGATTAATTGGTATATTTGTCTCAAAATCACGATAAAGGAATAAAAAAACTTCAACCATTAGAACTTCATTAAATTAACAAATGCTTAGTTCAACAGGAGAAATAATGAGTAATAGAAGGTGATTTTTTGTTATTTACAAATCAACTCAAAATTGAACTACAATTCCCAAAAGCACTTCATCACTCATATAGCATATTCAAAATCACTAGGGAGTCATAAGACATTCTATAAAACTTGATAATAATAGAATTTATCAAATTTTATCAAATACTCAATCCATTTGGGAGACATAAGGAAGTCCACAAAACCTAAGTTCTATAAATGCTTTATCAAATTAATTCACATCTCTTAGCTAGGGATATATAAGGACTCTACAAAATATAAGCCTTGGTTAGATTTATCAGATTGGATCATTTTCTCAATTTACTTGAGAAAGTATTCTACAGATATTAAGGAAACAAAAATAATATTACACTTCATCTACTAGGGATACATAAGGGAGTCTACTACAAAGTATTCATAAAAATTATCTCTAAAATAGAAAAAGCTAAAACTAAGAGAGATGTCTACCTCAAGTAATACAATAAACAATGATATGAACAAAACTATTAGAAAATAAATAGAAAGTGTCATAAAAAGTGGAATCAAGAATTCACTTATAAATTTTGATGGAAATGTAGACCTTACTTCAAAATGGATACATAGTGAAGCTTACATATTTGAAACAATGGAACATTATCTACATGTGTTAGGAGGGAAAACTCAAGGGATAAATTTATTGATAAAATAGGTTACAATATATAGGCATAAGCCTATATGATGAACATGACACTTGTCAATGAAACTGACAAGTGTCAAAACTGAAGGCATAGTGCACTTTAACTCTAACAACATGCTCAACATTGAAGCAATTGATAAGGGGAAGAATTACATTCAAATTCCTCTAGAATATGAAATCATATTATATATGGCACTGCTTACATTCAAATGTTATAAGGATGAAAATGTAGGACAAAGAGTATTGATATAATTACTTAAAATGAAAACAGAAATGGATGAATCATCCCTAGAAAAGATATTTCAATCCTCATGTAGTATTAGTATCTCAAGTTCTACTAACACAAAATCTTATCATGATGCTCTAAGTGTATGTTCATAAGCTTCTATATAGAAAATAAAGAATGATAACAAGGACAAAGGCAGAGAGAAAATACTCTTACAAGAATTTAATGATAGTACATCTACCTATGAAAGTACTAACTCCAATAAAGAAGAAGAAGAGGAACCAATCCATGGAAGCATGCAATGCAATGTGAATTAAATGCAAAGGACTAGATCAAGTTTAATAACGTCTAAAGACAAAGATCTATATTGAATACTAAAATCTTCAATACCCAAATAATGTAATACAGGGGGGTTTTAGAGTATATTACATCAGTTGGGTCATGTAAATGTACCACCTTTGGTATATAGTTAGAGTATGATATTACTTTAAGGGGAATTTAGCTAGTTACTTCAAGAAATGTAATAAATGCACAAGTATCAATGTGCAAGGTGTCCCCTTGTACAACTAAGTAGAGTGTTGGCCAAGGAATCTATCTTCCTATATAAAGGGTCTCATAGTGAATCAAGTATATCAAGTCCATTATAGTGGTGAGTAGTAGATAGTGGGAATACTCCTTGATAGAGTACAATTTATTCCTTTAGCTTATATCAATGGAGTGACCATCACCTCCATACTGCATTGTATTTTTACCACTTTCTATTTATGGTATATTTTAGTCATATTGCATAATTCCATTCTTTCATATTTTTTGCATCTTATTAGAAACTATGAAAGATCTCTCCCATTGCATATATCCTAAAAAGCTAACAAAAATCCTAAGCTAAGATAGATCCAGAGACCATTTATCAAATTTGGGGTAAAAGTGTTAGGATCCTCAATCCTAACATTATTAGTTAGTATTAGTTAGTATTATTAATCATTTAATTATTATATTATTAACTTATAAAGTGAACCATCACAACCCTTCATAACGTGAACCATCACGTCTCTTCATACGTGAACCATCATGTCTCTTCACCAACGTAGCTCTAGGGTAGATATATATATTAGGTTGGCCATCCATATCAAATCATCCAAGAAGAAGAATAATAAGCATAGATTCTAAGGAGGGAGCTCCCTATAGTGGCAAAGCGATTACAAGGGAGCCCCTTTGAGTGGCCTGCGATTACATTTACATTAATTTGTTACTAATTTTATAGTAAGACCTTGGGGTCTTACCATTTGGTATCAGAGCCATGTGGGAGCCAATCATGTGGGAATTGCTCAAATATCTTCATCAAATCACTTTTGTGCGTGAGTATCAAACTCGGTTTGAGGATATCACCAAACACAACACAAGATTGGATGAATCAATTCTCATCAATTGCTTCATTAGGGGATTAAAAGAGGAAATTAGAATGGAGGTGACAAGGTTCAATACCTATACCATGATGCAGACCTATGGATTGGCAAAATTAGCTGAAGATAAAATTAATGCACAACAACGATTAGGGAAATCACTTATGGAAAAATCATCGACCACTTCCATCGCTCCCAAATCTATGCATAATGGAAGGGCACAAAGCACTTACACAACCCCCAAATCTAACCGAACTTTAGGAATTAAACATCTTAGCTTTGAGGAGATGAAGGAACGACAAGCAAAAGGACTATGTGATAATTGTGATGAACAATTTGGACCCCACCATAAATGTGCTACACTAACATTGTATTTATTGAAGGAAGTTGATCCTTGTCTCTCCACAGAGCAAGTAGATGAGGTAGTTGTGTCCGAAGCGACCAATGCACCTAATCACAATGAACACAATGAGGTCGATGTGCAAGAAGTGATTTATGTACCAAGCAAGGATGAGGTAGACATACCCAAAGTGATCAATTCTAGCCAAGCATGCACTCTACAAGACCTACACATACCTTCCTCACCAATAGTGAGTTCTTACCATATGACCAAACCTATTCAGAACCAACGCAAAGTGACTACACACTCCTTCTCCGTTGGCTCTACCAAGGAACCAAAAAAGGATATGAAATCATTACCATCACTTTTGATGCATCATTCTGAAGTATTTTAGGAACCCCAAGGGTTGCCCTCCCATCGTCATCATGATTTTTCTAAGGGAGATTCTACTATTGTTCTTGGCAACCCCCCGCTAATGCTTCATCCTTCTCAATATCCCTGCCTACGAAAGGATGCCATTAAAAGAGTCCAAGAACTTACACAAATCCTTCTTGGAAAACAAAGGACAAAGCTTCTCACTTTGAGCTTTGAGGAAAAATCTCTTTTTAAGGAGGGTGGCATGTTAGGATCCTCAATCCTAAAATTATTAGTTAGTATTAGTTAGTATTATTAATCATTTAATTATTATATTATTAACTTATAAAGTGAACCATCACAACCCTTCATAACGTGAACCATCACGTCTCTTCATATGTGAACCATCATGTCTCTTCACCAACGTAGCTTTAGGGTAGATATATATATTAGGTTGGCCATCCATATCAAATCATCCAAGAAGAAGAATAATAAGCATAGATTCTAAGGAGGGAGTCCCCTATAGTGGCAAAGCGATTACAAGGGATCCCCCTTTGAGTGGCCTGCGATTACATTTACATTAATTTGTTAATAATTTTATAGTAAGACCTTGGGGTCTTACCAAAAAGCCAAGTATGAAATAAGCATAGGAGAAGGGACCTCCTCAACAAATTGGGGTTCATGATTGACAAGGGAGATAACATCATGTGTAAAGACCATCCCAAAAAAAAAAATTAATCCAATCTCTCAATGAGGAAGGGTGAATTTGTTGGGACTAAAATGGAATGAACAAGATAGGATGTTTTATTGATACAAATGGGTTACAATATATAGGCATAAGCCTATATGATGAACATGACAAATGTCAATGAAACTGACAAGTGTCAAACTAAAGAGGCATAGTGCACTTTAATTCTAACATTCCCCCTTAAAGTGCACTATCCTAACTAAATAAAAAAAACAAGTCAACATTAGGTAACATTCCCCCTTAATGTTGACTTCTCTAAAAGCAACCTATCATCCTCTATTTTTTTTTTTTTTTGCTAATATGGTCTAGGCTCGTGCTCTTTGCGATTGGCTCTCCAACTATGAATAATTCTAGATCAACTGTGTATACATCTCGGTCTGTTGCCTTAGGGTCAGCCACTTCCATTGGTCTGTTGTCACTGGGTCAGCCATCTAAGTACCTCAGGGTCATCATGGGTGCCTCAGGGTCAGCCACTTTTGGGTCTATTTCCTTTGCAGGTCATCCTTAGAGGATGTTGCCTCTCATAGGTCACTGACTATCCCCACCATAAATATCAAATCCCTCCTTATGGTGAACTCAATCTAGAAGGTTTCGGTCTCTATCGAAAATGTACCTTAATACAAAGGAAAAACAAGCCATATAAGAGTGTTGATCTTTGCCTAAAATGCACTCAATACAATAAAATGAGCCATAGAAGCCAAATATGGAGAAGAAGAAATAATAATAGAAGAGAATCTTTTGAAGTGTCTTCATCTGTAGTCTTCAGAAGTAGATCCAAAAAAAACCTCGGATAGAGTCTAGGGTGTCTATGTCTGTAGTCCCTAGAATAAGTGTCCTTATGGTAGTCACCTCATCTTACCGAAATGCATGGGTAACCAGCCGTTGCATCCACCAAGTAGAAAGAGGAGAATACTAGATACTAGGTTCACTTACAAGTGCCTTGGGAGTGTCGGGTTCAACCGAGAGTGCACTCCAAGGTAGAAAACTTTGAGGCTTAAAAACTCAAATGAAACAGCCTCAGAATTACAAATGAACACCACCAATGTGTCTGTCTTGAAAAAATATTTCCAATGACTATAAACATGGCTATAGTCGGATCTCAATAAGTCCTTCATCCATGGGAAAAACAACAATCATCTTAAATGTTTCCTCGCAGGGGAATTACATGGGCCATCTAGGCCATCACCTAAAAAATAGCAACTCTGTTCACCTTTCAGCCACGTGCTCTGTTGCTGCTGCTCATGATCTTTGAGCTAGTGCTGAAACTCCACCAACTCCAACAGGCTCCTGCCAACTGTGTCCTTAAACTTCTTGTCGTCCAAAACTTCTTGTATCCTCAGCTTCTGTTCCTGAGAGCGGATCCACCGGCATCGACAGGTGGAATGTCGGCCAACGGTATTGACGTCAAGTGATATTTTACACGGTATGTTGACCTCAAGTGAGATTTTACATGGTAGCCACACCAAATCCGACTAGGGCTCGCATTTCTATAAGAAAGGCAAAGGCCAGAGAAGTAGGGGTTTGCGCTTCGACTCCCGTGCAAAATGGAAAAATATATTTCATGTAGTATCACCCTCTATCCAATAATGAAAATTTCTAGTTCGTGAGTAAAACAAATTACTTCCTGCATGTTAGACTATATATTTCATTGGCTTATGCTCTAGAGTGCACTACCAATACTTTACAATCCAATAAAATGCCCCACATCTTCGCATAAGAGTACGAGTACCAAGTAAGGCAATAGTTTGATGTGAGAGGTTTAATCACCACTAAAGAATACCAAAAAACTTTACACTATTCCTTCTCTGATGAAAAAAGACCAGAAATAATGTTCCCAAATACATCATTCTGGGATGCACAACTTCAAAGAAGACAATGAATAAAACTTAAATTTTGTAGCACATTCTAACAGCTGACTAGCAAGGCTTAACAAAAGTTGTACAAAATACAAAATTCATGAACTCAACCATCAATTAAAAATAGCCCTGATGCAATCCTATCTGAACCAAAAAAGCCAGCGGTGCCAACTGGAGGATGATCTCATATCCATCAGTTCAGATCTTCATCGATCTGGCATGGGCACCCAACGAAAGCTATCTTTCGAGCTCCTTCGCTATGAGTACTCCGACGATGAAGAATTCCTCAACGGTAGCCAGTGAATCCCCGTTGCGATTGGCGTAGATGCAGTCAAAATAAACGATCGACAACATAGGCACAACAGAAGTGTGAAGAAAATATTAGCCTCCATATCAACTAAAAACATTCCCACCACGGGCTGCTTCCTTCATAAATGCCTCCCCTGGCTCAGGTCTTCCCTACTCTCTCATTCTCCTATATTCTAACATAGAGAACAGCAATAGTAATAGCAGCAGCCACCAGAAGATGAGACAGAAATACAACAAGACGGTGATGGCAAACGATAAACACTCGTTTATGGGAAGCGATGTGTCCCGCGCTTCATCTACGGTGTCGGCTAACGTTGTTAAGGTGATATTGAACAATGACAGTGATGGCATACACGATAGAGAAAATGAAGAATCTTACAGATGTGGGTGCCTTGACGCGTATGCTGCACAAATGCATTGCCTATCAGATGGGCATTGATGCAGAATTGGAAACTCTACTATCACAATGCCATGAGCTGGAGAAGAAAATCAATGGACTCCACAAATCTATGGAGATACTAGAGATTTTGAAGATTGATTCAGACCAAATGCTTCACAGTGTGAGTTCAATCTGTGATCTTGCAGATCATGTCAGTGTTAAGGTGAGAGAGCTAGATCTTGCACAGTCACGAGTCCAGTCCACTTTAACTAGAATTGATGCCATTGTGGAGAGGGGAAACTGTATTGATGGTGCCAAACATGCCCTTGAATCTGAGGATTATGAGGCTACTGCTAAATATGTGGAAACATTATTGAAGCTTGATGCTAAGTACAGTGACTCAATTTTCACAGGTTCAGAAGGAGGGAGGGAGACTGCAACGGAGCAAAGAAGGCAGCTTCTAGAGTCCAAGCAAAGGCTTGAGGCTATTATCAGGAAAAATATTTCTACTGCTATTGAACAGCAGGATCACTCTACCATTCTGAGATTTATTAAGCTTTTCCCTGCATTGGGTGATGACAAAGGCCGAGGCTTTGGAGGAGCCTGCGGTGTCGAGGCTTAATTTGGACGATGACCTAGAACTGACATCGGCCCTAATGTAACTAAATATGATCGGCTTCAAGGCATGGCGGCCCAAGCTCGAGACCATAACGAAATATCTATCGAAGCTTTGTGATTTGATGTAGTCGAATGAGCAGTTATGTTAATCTATAGGGAAAATAAAAGCTGGGGGGAGGGGGGTAGCATCACGCTCTATTGCCACATTTAGGAGGATTCATATTTTTTGCCAAAAATATTATAATGATTCTATTACTTGCTTAGGTTCATTAGTAGTAGGCCTCTGCACATCATTCGTGGCGATTTCCAATCTCTCCCCACTACCGTCATTCATCACCACATTACACTTCACTCTTCATGGTCTCGTCCATCAAAGTAGGTAGCAGTACGCTTTATCTCACCACCACTGTGTCTCCAGCTATCAATATACACCTATATTCTACCCTTCAAATGTGAATTCTAGCGCAAAATGCTCCAAAAACAAATACAACTCCGCAGTCGGCCGTAGAAAAAAATAGGCGAAAGCTTCCAACGACAAGAGGGAAAATAAATCATTCTAAAGAATAACTTGGGAGCCATGATTCTTTCAAAAGTCTGGTTTTTGATCCATTGTAAACAATGGAGAGCATACTCCTTGTTTTGAAAAAAAATTGGGGGAAAGGATGAGGGGAGGAGGGAGGATTTCCATGAGGGAAATCCCCCCTCAAGGGTTTCACAAGCAGGAGAGGGAACCTGCTCTGATACCAAATGTTGGGACTAAAATGGAATGAACAAGATAAGATGTTTTATTGATACAAATGGGTTACAATATATAGGCATAAGCCTATATGATGAACATGACAAATGTCAATAAAACTGACAAGTGTCAAACTAAAGAGGCATAGTGCACTTTAATTCTAACATTCCCCCTTAAAGTGCACTATCCTAACTAAAGAAAAAAAACAAGTCAACATTAGGTAACAAGCATTAACATTAAAACCATAGAAGACCATCCCAGTCATAGAAGTATTTATGGCAACTGAACTTTAGACCAACTCCAAACCTACCAATGTAGTACCTTGGACTCAACAACCAAGAAGGAAACAAATTTTCCTAGCTCAAGCCTGCTTATGGGGGAATTTTAAGTATTGAATTTTGAATCCTGGTGAAGGTTGTATAAATAGTCATTTGTAACATAATAAGGTAGACAAAGATAGTGATAGTTCCTCATGCCTAGTATTTTATCCAATTAGTCTTTTTTTCTCATTCTCTTGTGTATTGATTTGGATTTGAGCCCCATGTCATTCTATTTATAGTCCACTTCAAGCCCTTTCATTATTGCATATGTAATTTTCTAGTTTCAAAACACACACACACACATATATATATGATTTATGGTTATTTTCTTTTGCCATGTTCTTTGTGTGTATGCAAGTTTCCATGGGAACCTTGTGACTAGTATTTGTTCCTTCCTTATGTAGGCTTCATAAGAAATACTTTTCATGTAGTAATTAGACATGTTCACTTTCCTAGAATAGGTGGATCCTATATTCACTAATCCCATCAATGCATTTAGAGACCTTATATTTCTTGGTGCATTGCCACCTCATAGTCTAGGCTAGATAGATTTTACTGGTTTTATTCTAACCCTTTTTCCTTACAAAACCTGATATGCTAGGCTGGAGTAGGAATAAGTGTGCCAATAAAACACCCAAACAAGGAGTTGACCTTGGTAAAAAACCCTTGAGGTTGATCTTAAAGCCACATTCCACACCCCCCAAAATTTTGAGATTGTACACTTTGTGCGAGGCATATATATTGGACACACCCAAAAACCACAGTGGATGGTCATTGTGCCAAAGCGTGCGTGGAGTCAAATATGATCACCAACACATAGTGTATAACTTTACTCTCTATTAGATTTGAACATTGGACCTCCTATTGAGAGTTCCATTTTTTTTTTTTAGACCCATTGAAAAACATATGAATCTAGAAAAACATTCTTAGTAGTATGAAGGCATATTCAAAGGAGAGATACTTGTTTACCCAACAATCTAACTTCCTTTAAAACTTGTACATAAACCAACTTCAAAGATCTACAATAATTACACTATAAACAAATGGTATTCCTAAGTATTTAGTAACCTATAAATGTTATATTTATCACCACTTTGAAGAAATCCAAGGTGGATTAGGCATAACTTTAACTAGAATAAACTCAATGTTCATTTGAGAGACTTTAGATATTTTTTGTTTTAAGCAAAAAACCCCTTGCGGGGCCGCCTTGGTCTAAGATACCATGAACATGGGGTTCTACATCGTCAAAGTCACTCGGGGGTCGCACCGAGCCCTGCCCGTACCAACATTATCAATTGGATTTTGGGTACCCAATTCAGCTTTTTGGTAGGGTGGAGATTCAAACCTGGGACCTCCCTTGGAGGATTGCCCTCTCCTCTCCAACTCACCTACAACACCTCGGTGAGAGACTTTAGATCTAATAAATTGGTAGAAATAATCAATGATTGGTAGAACATTTTTACTCCTCTTTAATATTAGAAGATAGTGCTAAATTACCAATGAAGTGAGAGTTAATCACATGACTATGTAATTGGAGATCAATACCATGCAAGAGACCCACATGACAATCCCTTTCTAGTAAATATCTAAGGGCATCAATAACTATTAGGTATAGGAATGGGCCCAAAGGGCACCCTTGCCAAATAGATGTTTGTAGAGGACTGGAGGATGATATTGATAACAAACCATTTAGAACCAAGCATAATATTCCTAAAATAAAATCATCACTCAATGAATACATTTCAAACCAAAATCCATCCACTTCATTATTGGGTGATAAATGATTATCCGATACCATCATAAGACATCAAAATCTAGTTTCATAAATATCATATCTTGACCTAATTACCCTACCCATTCCAAAGCTTCCTATGCTAAAACAATATTTTCCAAAACAAACCTCCTTTTCAAGAATATTTTTGGTAAGGTATGACTATCTATTTTCCCATAGGGGTTATCCTATGAGCCAAAGACTTAGCTACAATTGTGTAAGAAATATTGAGCAATATTATGCTCCTCCAATTAGAAATAGAATCATAGCTACTATATTTAGGGATAATATTAGTAAGCCCCTAATTGATAATTGAACCTAAAGAAATCATTTTAGCATATTTATATACCATAAAATGATCCCATCCTAAAATGGGTCACATTATTTTAAAAACTAGGCTAAGGGTTTTTTTTGTTACTATAGAAAAGTAATGCATACTTAAGACGTTTGAAAGAGAGATGGCTTCCTATCTAAGTTCTAAGATCATCATAAATTTTAGTAGGAATATGATTGGTAGTGTTACTCAAATTACCATCATGAAGAGCCATGTCATCATCTTTGAAAAGAGATTCACAATGAAATACAAATATTTTATCTATATCTCCATTCTCTTCCACTAGAACCCTTGAGCTATACCTAATATCATATATGTTCTCACTTCTATGTTTATGCATAAGATAGTTGAAATAATGTGGAGCCTTGATTCCCCTATCTAATCCATTGAATTTAGAAATAAATTTTAGCTTCTTATTTGAGTTATTCAAATCCACTAATATAAACATCAAAATTTGCCACTTATGATAGCCAAAGAGATAATTAGGGTTTAGGCATAAGGATTTCCTTACTTTGTTAACACCAATTCTCAAAATCGTATCTTTCCTTCAACTCTATAAAATATTGTAATACTTGTTGCTTGGTATGTATTTTTGAGCTCCACTTTATAATGATTTATAATATGATAATTGGTAGGTTCTTATAAAGATAAATCCTCAAAATTCTAAGGAAATTATCCCTAAAAGTATGTTGTAGCAAACAATACAATAATAGAAATCCCTATCATATATCTTAACAAACTTTATTTTGATACTCCCCTTAATGACTAATCTCGATACAATCCTAAGCTTATCCCTAAATTTTATAATTTTTCTCTACCTAAGGGTTTAGTCATTAGATTAGAAATCTATTTTGAAGTTGTACAATAAGTTAGATAAATTTCTTCATGCTCCACCAACTACCAGATATAGTGATGATGACTTCAATATGTTTTGTTCTAACATGATATAATATATTCTTTACTAATATGAGTACACTTTAATTATCACAATGAAGCAATATTTATGTTATTTTATATTTCTAAATATTGTATAATTTACACCACAACCAAAAGCTTCACAACCTATACTACATGTTGCCTAAAATTCTACTTTAGTTAATTATGAAGTATTTTGTAACTGTCCTCCTTGGTAAGACATGTTTTTGATATTGGATTTATGTATTGATATGTGTATATCAAATGCATAATTTTATTTTATGTTATCAAGATGTGTTGATAGTTGCATTTTATGCTTTGAATATAATATTTTAAGAATATGGTACTCCTGATGAAATTTGTAGTTGCAGGACCAGGTACTCTGGTGGATGGATTGGTATAGAACAACCACCAAAGTTGAGAGAAAAAAGTAAATGATGGATGGAATTCTCATCAAAAACACAAGGGTAAAAAGAAACCCTTCATGTAGGTGCATTGCATATGTGTGTTTTATTGAATGCACCATTGGGCAAGGAGGTTGTTATTTAAGCAAAAGAGTCATCCTTAGTAGGTGGGTGATAGCATCATAGTTATTGTAAAAAAATCTACTCAAGGAAAAAATTTGTTGTGCAAGTATGGCTTAGCAAGAGCCCTTGTATGTGGAATTATTGGTGTCGATGCTAATGGTTAATATTAGCATTCGATAGTAACTAAATTAATTAGGTGAGTAATTAATTTAATTATTATATTTCTAATGTTGGTAACTTTAAAAATAAGTGAATGAGTGATTTAATTAATAATGTTAGAACATTAAGAAATTGATAGCCAATCTTTAAAGAGTTTAATTAATAAATATGAAGTTCATATTTAAGGTAAGAAATATGTTATTCTTGGAATGATAACAACATTGGAAGAGTTGACATCGTGGGTTTTCATCAACGTAAATCTTGGAAAGGAACATTACTCTTGCATAATGGAATAGCATGCAAGAAGGAAATTTCCTTCCTTATTTTATTTTTTATTTTTTTCCTATATAAATATATTAGGAGTTTGATTTCTAATATTACACTAGTAGAAGCAAGAATACTAGCCAAAGGATAAGGAAGAGAATGTGCAAATCGAGGAGCTAGGAGGAGTTTCTTGACGTCTAGAGCAGGAGAAAAGTATTACAAGGTGGAGGTAACTCTCTTGTTGGTTGTTTCTAAACTTGTTGCGATGAAATTATTTGGGATTTTAGAAAATACTATGATTCTCTTTCTTCCTTTGATGCTTCATTTCATGGTTGTTTTGAAAAGGTTTCGTTCCTCTTTGCATGATACGATTTTACTTGCACTAGTTTGCTTTGTTGGTTTGTAGGAGCATTTTGGGTCTAGTTGGGTGTTTAGAGTTTGCATGTTTGTTATTATGGTGAGAAGGTGAGGTGATTTCATCCTTAATTACATGTCTCTAATATTTGAAACCCCCATCCCAAATTTTGGATTTGCGCCTGAGTTTTGAGCTTCTTTTTTTAGAGATGTCTGATGAAGGGCTTTTAAGGGTCGAAGGTCACCTCGATTTTGCTTTGTATTATTTTTTATGTCATGGTTTCCTTTGTTCCATGGCCTATGTGTGGATTTTAAAGGTTGTGTGAATGATTGGTTGAGATTTTAGTATGATTTATTATTTAAGCCTAGTTTGTATATGTCTTCTCTTTTGAATGTTGTTGAAGAACATGTAAGGAAGTGATGGCTATTCTGTGTACATATTTTTTTGGCTTCTTTAGACTTGAAGTTAATTTTGCTTTTAGAATTTTATTTTGATTGATGACTAGTTTATTAAATCTCCTATTGTTGTTGGTTATGCTTGGTGGCATCAATTATTTCACCCTTTGACATATTTTTGAGTTGTGTGATTGCATTCTTCCCTTCTTAGTCTTGCATCCATCTGGGGGTGTTTTGGCTAGATTGTTTTATCCTCACTTTCTAGTGTTGTATTGGAAGTATTGATGTTGTATTGTCCTAAGGTATTTTGTAGGGTAGTCCATGTTATGTTTGCTCTATTGTTCATGTGATTACATTGGTGTTGCTAACGTTGAGTTGGTAGTTTTAAGAGCTATGGAAGTTTTTTTCATTATTATAAGCATGTGGTTAATAATGTTGGTTTTGAGATAAATAAATAATATGCATGTTATTTGGAAATCGAATATGTCAGTTATTTGATAGTTATTGGATGAATAAAATAAATATATTGGTTAAGATATTGATAAGACCTTAGCTTATATTATTAATATATATATGTGTGTGTGTGTGTGTGTGTGTGTGTGTGTGTGTGTGTGTGTGTGTGTGTGTGTGTGTGTGTGTGTGTGTGTGTGTAAATGGTCATTTTATCATTCTACTTAGGCAAGTTGTTGATTCTTTTCAATATTAATTTAGTGGTAGGAAATGGAATTATTGTTGATATTGATGGGTGTTGAAGATAATAGTTGGTAAAATTTGAAATTGATTTATATGTGTGAATTAGAGAAAATAATATGTGGAACTAATGGATAAGATTTATTGATATGGATGAGGTTGAATCCATTATGAGTTATGGGATTATCTCATTGTTTGCATGGAATTTATCTTGTATGGTTGTATGTATGTGTGCATAATGCATGTTAACTTGCATATGCATTTCAAAGAGATGTCTTGACCCCTAATTTAAGTCAAGTTCATTGATGAGGACTCTACAAGTGAAGAATTTGGAGAAAGAAGAATGTTTATTTGTACTCTTAAAGATTGAAATGTATTATTAGAGATGAGTATTATTATGAGTTTCATGATTATGAAGAGTGAAATTATTGTAAATAGCATTCTTGTTATATTATTCCTAGAATGGAAGATTAAGTGTTGATATTTGTTAATGTAAATATTTTGCAACATTTGGTTAAATGGAAATAATTTATGATGGAAATTAGTTTAAGGATTATAGTTAAAAATTCTCTTATCATGTTGATTTATCTTTACATTGAATATAGTTTTGTTATTGGAGGTATTTAGACTTCAGCAAGGTGTTATGATGCATTATTATGTTTAAAGTATAGCACTTTATTTCCTTTGAGATATATAATATTTTATTTCAAATGCTTAGAATCTTGTGCTTGATATGGGGGTTTTTAGCATGAATATAGAGTCATATTATAAACCCTTGAGTCAAGAATATAACCCAAATCAAAGAGGAGTTGTAGTGATGCAATAATCAGATAATCGTGAATGATACACCTTGAACGATGAGGCTCAAGTGTTCCAAATTGATGAGGCTTTTAGAATCATTCACAAGATAGTATAATGGTGGCACCTTGAACGATGAGTATTAGGTGACCATGCTCATTACCAGGTGAATGGTAATAGCCTTAGCCCATAGAGGTGTGGTAATTAAGCACTAAGGCATTATACCAAAATAATACTACATACATAGACTTATGTAGGGTTAGGGAAAATATGCCCCCCTTTAAGTGTTATGGGCCTTAAAGGATAATCCCTATGTCGTGGTCAAGTCCTACACCGATGAGGGTATAGGAAAAATAGGGAGACCACTATTGTCATATTTTCTAAATGATGAGGTTTAGAAAAGTGAATCCCAAAAGTATAGTATGTTGGCCATTCCTATCCACTTGAGTGTCGTCTACAATGACAATGAATTCAAAATGTGGTTGTCCTTATAATACTAAAAAATATTGGTACTTCTTTGTGAGTTTTCCTTGTATATATATCTCTTGTGGGTCGAGTTGGTATCAAAGCTTAGGTCGTAGAAATAGAAGCTTCTATGGGAGAACCTAGGTACACCTTGACTTGATGTGCTAATTTTGGAAAGCTTACTTTGTTAGGGACCTTAAGTTAATTTAGGATAAGAAGGGTATTGCACTTGTCTGGACTAGTCAGACCAAGGTGTAAAAATCCTAAGGAGTATAGGTTCTTATTAGGAATGGCACCTTATGGTGAGGCAAGTGTGGCCATGATCATTATCATGTGAGTGATAATGGTCTTACCCAAAAATAGCACCTTGCAGAGAGGTAAGTATGACCATGATCATTATCATGTGAATGATAATGGTCTAAGTTAGTTCATGGGGGTGATGAAACTAACTAAAGTTAGAAGTATAATTTTGGAGAAATTATAACTTATCCAACTCCTTTGCTTGGATAGGAGATTGCACCTATTTTGATATCATACAAGAAGGTACGGTCATCTACACAGGAGCAAGTTAGAGTACATCCCCAAAAGAAGTCTAGAAGAACAATGGACTCCAACAAGAAATTTAGAAGAACAATGGACTCTAGTAAGAAGTCTAGAAGAACAATGGACTCCAATAGGAAAACTAGAAGAACAAAGGATTCCACCAAGAGAATGACAAATGTTACATCTATAGTTAAGTTTCTACAAGAGGAAATGGAGTAACTTACATCATTAGTTAGGTTGCTTCAAGAGCAGATGAAGCAACAACATAAAATATTGGAAATGATTGTTAAACAGGAATCCAAAAATGAGAAGGGAAAATAAAACTCAAAAGAGGGACCAAGTTCAAAAAAAATAACAATGGAAACCAAGGGGATTACAAAAATAACTTCCAGAAGAGGTAAAATTTAAAACCTTGACCTCATAAGTAGAATGACCCATCTTAGAAAGAGGATACAAGTGATAAAAGGTAAGAAAGGTCACAAGTACCCAGTATAGGTTGTTTCATTTGTGGGGGTCCTCATTATGCAAATAAGTGTCCCCAAAGGCCAGAGTCTAGTAACAAAGTCGACGAGCAACCACACCAAATTTATATAACCACAAGAAGTCAAAACTTGGATGGATAATAAACTCCCATATTACTTAATGGCAAGTTATTCAATAAGAATGTTAAAGTTTTAATTAAAAATGGAGCTACAAATAGTTTTATTTTCACTAGTATTATTTGGGATATGTCAATAAGACCCAGATTTTTGGTACAAGGGTTGAAAATTGATTATGGGTCTGGATAAACTTACTCAATGGATCAATGCTTGCCTATGGATGAGATCACCTTACCCAATGGATCCACTATTTGGAACTTATATGTAGTATCGCTACATGCCTTTGATATTATCATAGGGATGGATTGGTTAAAGGCTTATGGAGCCTTAATCAACTTTCAAGAAATATGGATGGACTATACTTATAAGGATAAGAAGATATTAAGGGTTCAAAGTAGGCAAGGGTATTTTTGATCATATTTATTATCAACTATGTAACTTAAGAAGGCAATCAAGAGAGGTGGGATGTTGTATGTAATTAAGATAAATGGAAAGACAAGCGATAATGGGGATGAGTAAATATTTAAGAGATCCAATTTTATATGAATTTAGGGATGTATTTCTATAAGATCTCCTAGGCCTACCACCTTGGCATGAATTTTATTTCACCTTTGAACTAATTCCTAGAGCTAAATCTATTGCAAGGACACCTTACAAAATGACTCTTATTGAGTTGTAAGAGCTAAAGGTGCAACTACAATAGTTGTTAGAAAAAAGGTTTAATTAAACCTATTGTGTCACCCTGGGGTGCTCGTATATTAATTGTGAAGAAGGATGGTTTCTTAAGGTTGTGCATTGATTACAAAATGTTGAATTATATCACCATTAATAATAGGTATCCATTGCCAGGGATAGATGATCTCTTTGATCAATAAAAGGATGCAACTATATTTTCAAAGATTGATTTGAGATCAAGATATTATCAATTGGGGATTTGTGACGAATATACTCACAAAATAGCATTTAATACTAGATATGGACACTATGAGTTCATAGTATTGTCATTTGGGTTGACAAATACACCAACTTTTATGAATTTGATGAACAGTTTATTTAGAAAATATGTGGTTCATTTTGTTTTAATATTTCTTGGTGATATCTTGATATATTCCCACACTAGAGAGGAACATGATCAGCATTTGAGGTTGGTGTTAGAGGTATTATGGAAGAACCAAATTTATGAAAAGTTGTTGAATTGTGAGTTCTATGCCTCACAAGTTTAGTACTTGGGGAATATTATATTTGTAGAAGGAATTGTTGTAGATCCTAAGAAAATGAAATTATTTTCAGTTGACCTACACCCACTAATGTGTTTGAAGTTAGAAGCTTCATGGGAATCACTCATTATTATAGGTATTTTGTGAATAACTATTCAAATATTGACTACTCTATTACCAATATTTAGAAAAATGGAAAAGAGTTCAAATGGATGGATAAGTGTGAGGTCACCTTTGAAACTCTAAAAATAAACTGACTACAGCATTGATTCTTAGGATATCGAACCTTCAGGGGAATTTTACCATATGTAAAAATGCTACCTTAGAAGGTTTATGAGGGGTGTTATCCCAAGATGAAGCTATAGTAGCATATAAATCTAGAAAACTCAAGAAGCATGAGTTGAACTATGCTACACATGACCTAGAGTTAGTAGTAGTTGTACACGCACTTAAGGTTTGGAGGCAATGTTTGTTGGGTAAACCATTTGAGCTAAGGATAGATCACCAAATCCTAAATTATATCTTTACCCAGCCTATATTGAATACAAGGCAAATAAGGTGGATAGAGTTCTTAGCCAAATGACTTTGGAATTGAGTATATCAAAGGAAAGAAAAATAAGTTTGTTGATGCCTTAAGTAGGAGAAGGCATATAGCAACATTAACCTAGAGTCATGTAGACTTGATGGACAAAGTCAGAGAAATGCAATTACAATATCAATATTGCATTGAAATCCGAGCTAAAATTAAGGAAAATGAGGATTTTAATATAAAATATGGATTTTTATATTTCAAGGATATGGTTGTTATACCCAAAACTAATTATTTAAGGAGAATGATTATGCAAGAGGTCCATAGTTCTCCATATTTTGCTCATCCAAGAGGTGAAAATATGAGTTAAAACATGAAAAAGACCAAATATTGGTATGTAATAAAACAAGATATTAATATATTCATTGCTAGATGTTTGGAATGCTAGAAGGTTAAGGTGGAACTTCAACATCTAGCAATAAAATTATACCCACATGATATACCTATTCAAAAATGGAAGGTTATATCTATGGATTTTATTATGGGTTTACCTTATACAAGGTACCAGCATGATGCAATACTTTTGGTGGTAGACAAGTTGACTAGAGTTACACATTTTATAATGGGAAACATCAAAGATGATGCATCGCATGTGGAAAATAAGTTTGCCAAGGAAATATTTAGATTATATGGTTTTCTTAAGGTGATTATATCATATAGAGATTCTAGGTTTACATCAGAATTTTGGTAAGCTCTTCATCATGTAATGGGCACTAAATTGAATATTAGTTCTACTTACCATCCAAAAATAGATGGGAAAACAGAGTGGGTTAACCAAGTTCTTGAAGACATGCTTCACATGTATTTCATGAATCAAAAAGTCTAAGTGGGAAGCCTTTTGCATCTGATTGAATTTGCATATAATAATGGATACCATGCATTCTTGGGAATGGCTCTGTTTGAGGCCTTGTATGGAAAAATATGCAAAACACCTCTATTATGGGATGATCAAAAAGATAGGATGGTGATCATACTAGACACTATCATAGAGATGGAGGAGTAGCTCAGAGTGATTTGATAGAGGCTTAAGGAAGCATTCGATTGTCAGAAGATCTATGCTTATCCAAAAATATCACCAAGAGAATTCTATATGGGAGACTAAGTTTTCTTGAGGGTAAGACCCATGAAAAATTCCATCAAGTCAACTAAGTTGGATCCTTGTTTTATTGGTCTTTTTGAGATCATTGATAAGATTAGTCCAATAGGCTCATCTTACCACCCAACCTGTCAAATATCCATGATACTTTCCACATATCCTTGCTTAGGAAGTATGTTTCTAATCCTTCTCATGTTTGGAATGTTTTAAAATTACAAATTATAGATCCCTCAACCATTGAGGTGTGGATGTTAAGGATTCTAGGGTTTTGTTCTAATAAATTGAGAAATGAACCGTAAATCAATGTAAGGTCTAGTAGGACCAATATTCTAAAAATTGTGCAACTTGGGAAGATGTTGAGGAAATGAGGAAGCAATTCCCATATTTTTTTGAATGAAATATATGCTTTATTTTCAAAAAACATAAGGGACTATGTTTAGTCCAAGGGGGAGTATGTAATGGCTCTTCTTGGTAGGACTTGTTCTTGATACTTGATTTATGTATTGATGTGTGGATATCAAATGTATAATCTCATTTTATGTTATCAAGATGTGTTGATAGTTGTACTTTATACTTTGATTATATAATTTGTGGAATACTATTGATGAAATTTGTGGTTGCAATACTAGGTACTCTCATGGGTGAATTGGTATGGAATAACCACCAAAGTTGAGAGAAAAAGGGAAATAATGGATGACATTCTCATCGACAGCTCAAGGGTAAAAAGAAACCCTTCATGTAGGTGCATTGCATATGTGTATGTTTGATTGAATGCACCATTGGGCAAGGAGGTTGTTATTAAAGTAAAAGAGCCATCCTTAGTAGGCAGGTGATAACGTCAAGTTATCATAACTCAAGGAAAAACTTTGTTGTGAAATAACGACTTAGAAAGAGCCCTTGTATGTGGAATTGTTGATGTCGATGATATTGGTTAATATTAGCATTCAATAGTAATTTAATTAAGTGAGTAACTGATTTAATTATTATATTTTTAATGTTGGTAGCTTTAGAAAGAAGTGAATGAGTGATTTGATTAATAATGCTAAAACATTAATAAATTGATAGCAAATCTTTAAAGAATTTAATTAATAAATATGAAGTTAAGTTTATATTTAAGGTAAGAAAGATGATATTTTTGGAATGATGACAACGTTGGAAGAGTTGTGGCATCGTGGGTTTTATTCAACATAAATCTAGGAACATTACTCTTGCATAATGGAATAGCATGTAAGAAGGAAATAATTTTTCTTCTTTGATTTTTCCATTTTTGTTCCTCTAAAAATATATTGGGAGTGTGATTTCCAAGATTGCACTAGCGAAAGCAAGAAGACTAGCTAGAGAAGGAAGAGCATGAGTAGATTGAGGATTTGGAAGGAGTTTCTTGATTACTAGAGAAGGATAAAATTATTATCAAGTGGAGGTAACTCTCTTGGTTATTTCTAAAATTTTTGCAATGCAAGTCATTGGGATTTTAGAAAATATTGTGTTTCTATTTCTTCCTTCAATGCTTCATTACATGGTTGTTTTGGAATGGTTTCATTCCTCTTTGCATGATATGATTTTGTTTGCACTAGTTTGCTTTGTTGGTTTTGGGGAGCATTTTGGGCCTAGTTGGGTGTTTAGAGTTCACATGTTTGTTATTATGGTGAGAAGGCGAGGTGATTTCATCCTTCGTTACGCATTCTCTGTTATCTAAAACCCCCATACCCAAATTTTGGATCAATGCTTGAGTTTTTAGCTTCCTATTTTAGAGATGTTTTATGAAGAGCTTTTTAGGGTTGGAGGTCACCTCAATTTTGCTTTGTATCATTTTTTATATCATGGGTTCCTTTGTTTCATTGCCTGTATGTGGAGTTTAAAGGTTGCATGAATGATTAGTTGAGCTTTTAGTATAATTTTTTGTTTAATCCTATTTTACCTATGTCTTCTCTTTTGAATGGTGTTGAAGAATGCATAAGGAAGTGATGGTTATTCTGCATATGCATATTTTTTCTTCTTTAGACTCAAAGTCATTATTGCTTTTAGGATTTTGTTTTGATTTATGCCTAAGTTGTTAAATCTCCTATTGTTGTTGGTTATGCTTGGTGGCATCAATTATTTCACCCTTAGACATATTTTTTAGTTGCATGATTACATTATTCTCTTCTTAGTCTTGCATCCATCTGTGGGTGTTTTGGCTAGCTTGTTTTATCCCTAATTTCTAGTGTTGGAGTGGAAGTCTTGTTGTTGTGTCATCCTGAGGCCTTTCATAGGGCAATATGTGTTATGTTTTATTAGCATGTTCATGTGATTACCTTGGTGTTTCTAATGTTGATTTGGAATAAAATCTATGGAAGTTTTGTTAATTATTATAAGCATGTGATTAATAATGTTGGTTTTTAGCTGAATAAACAATATGCATTTTATTTGGCAATAGAGTATATTCATTGTTTGATAGTTATTGGATGAAGTTAATAAATATATTGATTAAACTATATATTTTATTTGATAAAAGAAGGGGTTTTGAAAGGTTACCCAAACATTTTACAAAAGAGAAGTTGAGAGAACCCATGGCCAAGCCCAAGAGGCCCTCACAAAAATACAACATAACAAGAACATTAAATTGCCATGACAAGCCTACCAACTAGTAAGAAGGAGGATCCTCCACAAGATAAGATCTCTGAAACCAGCAGAGGGAAAGAACAACAGGACCATGATCCAACACTAACAATACATAGAAAAACTACTATAAAAAACCAACAATTAAGCTTTGAGAGACAATTTTCCAAAGTCCTTCATGTCCTTTTTGGAAGTTATCGGTTTGCCTCGTTGAAGTTGCATCATGCCTTGGATCTATTTTATGAATGCAATTCCCACTTGGAGAGTCTCAATTAGGGCTTGATGTTTCTCTTCCATCTTATTAAGAAAGGACACAAGTTTATTGGGGGTATCTAGCACAGGCATGGGTGAATCTCTTTTAAATTTAGCTAAATCCTTTGAAAGCTTTCCCTTCTTCTTCGTTGGATAATGATCCTCTAAATCTAACATCTTCATGTTGATGGGGGAAGTTTCAACCTTGATTGATTTTGTGAACAAATATTTGGAGCACCTAGAACACCCTCCTTTGATTCCTCTAGGTGACACCTAGATACCACTAGAGCCCTTGAATTTATCCATAGGTTTAGTAGAGATAATGGGAGGATACCGATGAAGGATCAAAGGCAAGAGGGACTTTCTAACTCTCAATTTGGGATAGGGCCTCATCCATCGCTACCCCTTTGGCCTTAGCCACACATTCAAAAATCCATAAAGCTATGCCCTGGTGGATAGGGTCCAACCCTTTCCCACTCATAACATCCATCATGAATTTTTTAACCGCGCTGAACAAAAATAACGAAATGTTCATCATCTACTTTTGCCTTAATTGGTTTGAAGAACATAACAAAGATTGCTTAAACTATTAGTCAGACCTTGGCTTATATTATTAAAAAAAATATTATATATATTTAAATGGTCATTTTATAATTTTCCTTATGCAAGTTGTTGATTCTTTTCAATATTAATTTAGTGGTAGGAAATGGAATTATTGTTGATATCGATGGATGTTGAAGATAATAGTTTGTAATATTCAAAATTGATTTATATGTGGGAATTGGGAAAAATAATATGTGGAATTAATGGATAAGCTTTATTAATATGCATGAGATTGAATCCATTATGAGATAAGTATGGGATTATCTCATTTTTTGCATGGAATGTATCTTGCATGGTTGTAAGTATGTGTGCATAGTGCATGTTAACTTGCATATGCATTTCAAAAAGTTATCCTGATCCCTAATTTACATCAAGTTCATTTATGAGGACTTTAAAAGTGAAGATTTTGGAGAAATAAAAATGTTTATTTATGCTCTTAAATATTGAAATGTAATATTAGAGATGAGGATTATTATGAGTTTCATTATTATGAAGAAGAGTGAAATTGTTGTAAATAGCATTCTTGTTATATTATTCATAGAACAAAATATTAAGTGTTGATATTCATTAATGTAAATATCTTGTAATATTTGGTTAAATGGAAATAATGTATGATGGAATTTAGTTTATGGATTATAGTTAAAAATTATTTTATCATGTTGGGTTATCTTTACATTGAAAATAAAGGAAATGTTAAATGTTAGTTTTATGATTGGAAGTATTTAGACTTCAACAAGGTGTTATGATGCATTATTATGTTTAAAGTATAGTACTCAATTTCCTTTTATAGATATAATATTTTATTTTAAATGTTTGGACTCTTGGGCATGGTATGGGGGTTTTAGGCATGAATCTAGATCCATATTAGAAACATTTGAGTCAAGAAGATAACCCAAATCTGGGAGGAGTTGCAGTGATGCAATAGTTAGATAATTGTGAATGATACACTTTAAACGATGAGGCTTGAGTTTTTCAAAGTGATGAGATTTTTGGAATCATTAACAAGATAGTATAGTGGTGGCACCTTGAATGATGAGGATTGAGTGACCATGCTCATTATCAAGTGAGTGGTAATGGCATTAGCTCGCGAAGGTGTGGTAACTATGCAATAAGGCATTACGCTATAATAATCCTACATAGATAGCTTTATGTAGGGTTAGGAAAAAAGTATCCCCTTTAAGTGTTATGGACCTTAAAGGATAATCCCTACATCTTGGTCAAGTTTTCCTATACCGATGAGGGTATAGGAAAAGTGGGCATATCACTATTGGCATATTTTCTAAACTATGAGGTTTAGAAAAGTGAACCCCAGAAGTATAGGATGTTGGCCTCTCTTATCCACTTGAGTGTCATATGCAATGACAATAAACTCAAAATATGGTTATGCCTTATAATGCCAAAAATATTGGGACTTCTTTGTGAGTTTTCCTTCTAAAAAAATCTCTCTCTCGTGGGTCGAGTTGGTGGGTTGTTACATATTTATATGTTGAAATTTTCTCTACCAAGAAATATTCCCTGATCTAAGAGCAAACATGTAGTCAATAGTAGATTTTTTATCATCAATTAATCCTTCTCGATCTCATCAGTGTATCCAATCAATTGAAAATCATTATATTTTTGGTAGAGTGTACCAAAATTAAGGGTACCTTTGATAGATCTAAGAATATATTTTGCAGCTTGTCAATGCTCTCTTCAGATATTTGAAATGAAATGAGAAATAACTCACTGTAAAACATAAATCTAGTCGAGTGTTGTAAGGTAAGTCAAGTTGTCCACCAATTGTACTAACTTATTAATCAGAGATGAACTAGAGTATGCTAACAATTTTATCCCAACTTCCATATGTATAATTATCGTATTACCATCTATTATATATAATCTTTCCAAAAGTGTTTTGGCATACTAGATTTGAGATTTAAAAATAGTATGATCAAGTTAAAATTCTAAACTTAGGCAGTAATGAAGTAGCCTTAAACTGTCATATCAAAAATTGAACACATTAGATTTTACTTATTGAATTAGATAGGATCCACTACAATTAATAACAATATAAACATACACAATGAGAATGAAAATGTCATTACTTGTAGTTTTGATATAGAGATTAGGATTAAAAAAGGTTTAATTGAATCTTGAATCTCTAAAATATTGATCAAATTTGAAATACCTAGCTCGATGAGCCTATTTGAGTCCATATAGAGACTTAATAAATTTGTAAACCATATGTTCTTTGCATGGTACCTAAAACCCTTATGTTTGCACTATGTAGGTCTCCTAAAAACATGAGAGAGAACTAATTGAAAACCATATTTGTAGTGGGGGAAAATGTCTCTCTAGAGTCCATACCTTCCTACTACACCCTTTAGAAATAATGTGGGCTTTGAATTTTTCAATTGAATCATTTGATTTACATTTTACCTTGTAAATCCATTTACAACCAATGATTTTCTTTCCATGGGGCAACTCACATAGCTCCCATGTTTTATTCTTCATCAAAGAATTAAATTATGCCTTCATGGAAACCTCCTACTCTGGTTTACCTTTGACCTCTTCATACCTGTTTGGTTAAAAAAACTTATCAAAGTAAAGCAAAATTTTCTTGTTTATTCACTTGTCTAGGCTTTTTTCCAAATTACATACATCACTCAACTATCACTTTCTCATCCTCATTGATATCTTTCATTGTCTATGTATACTATTTTGGTTGTTGATGTGGCTTTTGTTGTTAAATAACTTCACTTGGGTGTACCTTTATCAAGTTTTATTTTTCAAGGTCATTTGAAAGTGGATCTTCAACACACCAATATGGTTGAGTCTTCACATCTTTATTTTTTTCATAAGTCCAATATATCTAAATCCAAGTAAACTTCATTATTTATTGTAGTGCTATCAATAATTCTAAAAAATACATAAATCTCAATGGGTTTACCATCATTTTAGGAGTCTTGTAATCTACCAAGAGCAATGATCTTGTTTTTACCCACATACCAAGAACAATAAACTTTTTTACCCACATGCATCACCTCACATATACTTTTATGAAAATGCACAAGTTGATAATTCCAGGTGATTTCACTAATGGATAGAAGATTTTTGTTCATATCATGCACATACCAAATATTCTAGGTGTATGTAACATTGTTGTCTAAGCATTACCACAACCTTCAATAAAGTATGATCTATCATCACCAAGTAAAACAAAATCATTATTGCTTAGATCTTCAATGAAATTAACATATTAGTCTTTCTAACATATATAATGTCTAGATGCTTTAGAGTTGAAGTACCACTCAGTAGATTAACCAAAGTAACTCTAAGTTGTTACAAAAGTAAAACTTCTCTTTTTAATCTTCTATCTTAGTAGCATTTATTTATTTCATCCCTTGCTGACTTTGTTTATTCTTCAACTTAATGCAATCCTATTTGAAATGACCAATTTTCTACAATTAAAATAAATGACTTGGGACTACTTTGCTTTAGAAATTTTACCTTGCTTGTGTGATTAGATGATGAGGGTTTGGATTTAATACTCCTTGAGGTAGATACTCCATCTATGATTATCTCCTCTCTTTTTGTAAAAGAAAGGAAGTTATCTTTTCAAAATCAAGAGTTTTGAGTTTCAAAAAGCAAATGCAAAGACTCATAAGCTAAGAAAATCTCACAAAAAAATGCCAACCATGTCATTATCACTGACTATATTCTAAATAATAATCAACTAATCTTGTAGATATTTTAGATATAGAGGTACTCTTAGACCTTCCTTCTAGAAACCAATAATAATAGAGTTTATTATTTAAAAACAAAGCATGTCCTACTTCAAATGTTTGATACTTATTTTGAAACTTTATCCATGATGTTGCAACATCACTCTCATTACAAACTTTAGAAAAAATCATATGTAATAAAAAACTTAAGAAGCATCAAAGCTTCTCTATGTCACTTATTGAAGTCATTGGTATCATCTTCTAGTTTGGTTTGTTTTTGGAGAATTATATTTATCAAATCTCGATAATCACAAATTGTAAGTATCTTATGGCTCCACACACTTTAAATTATTCCAATCATTTTATGTGAATCCACAAGAATTAGAGTCTAAATATTTGTCATTTTTCTAATAATGACAATTGTAAACAACAAACATAAAATACCAAATACCAAACAAGCCTTGAACATTGGACTCGGAGAAGGGAATACCAAACACTACGCTCAAAGCCAAGCTCAAAACTTGGGCACACTCAAAGTTGTGCTTTACCCATCTTAAAACATGAGCAACCTCCAAACAAAACTTTCCCATGATAAAAATATGGGTAAACTCTAAGCTAGATTTTACCATAGCATGGTTGAACTTCAAACATTGCAAGCAAGAACTTTATCAAGTGAGAAGAAAACCACCAAATGCCAAATATGAAAACACCAAACATTGTCTATCACATCTAGTAGATCTAAACACAACACAAGAGAAGACCTCTATTAGAAATGTAGAAACACTAAAACCATATGTAGATTAACAATCTATAGGGGCATTGACTACCAAAGATTAGAACCTATTAAACTTGTTGAACTCGCAATCCTACCAAACATTTTATTGCACCATGTATAGCAAGGTTCTTTGTGTCTCTGAGATGGAGATCAGAGAGGATCAAATATTCCTAATTATTTTGACTATTAGCCCAAGCTAAGAATTCGATAGGTGTAAGTGAGAGAGAACTATAAAACTAACTTCTATCCTACTAATTTTCCATTGTATTGAAATCTCCTTCCATAACCCATTCTATTATTGGGAGGTGCAAACTCATCTAGTCCCATAAAGTACTCATGTATGAAGAGTCATTAGGACCATATACTAAATAAAACCCAAAATGTATGCCTTTCATAATGATACTTTCCAAAATTCAATGAATGTTAGGGTCCTCTCCCCATCTAATGATATAATTTTTTGGCCAATGGGACAAGGCCAAAACCATCCCTTCCCTTCCTTTGTTTTGAGAAGAAGATAATAAAATTCCCTTTTTCAAAATTATTTGCCTAGTAATATTTAAATGAATTTTGTTGCATTTGATCTTCTACATCATTAGCATGTCTAGTTTAATACAACTAATGAGACTTGGTACTCGATGCTTATGCTCTACTATGGATAAACCCCTGATGTTCCATGGTAGTAAAACATAATTCATAAGTGATAGGCTTCTTAAAAAGGCTCATTGTTGAGAGCCTCAAACAAATTGCTCATGTTGACCCCTTTCTTTCTCTTTTCCCTAATTTTATGATTTCCTACTAGGGATTTCAAATGATCCCTTATTACAATTACCTAAACCAAGGATTTTTTAGAGAATATTACATTTTTTGGTACAAGCCAATGTACCACCTTGGCACATTATTGTAAATATTAGAATAGGGTTGTGTCTTAGATTAGTGAGTGAATAAATATTCTATGTAATGTAATAATGTACAAGAAATGCACAAGTTTCATGTAAATATGTGTGCAAGTGTTATGAGTGTAAATGTGCACAAGTGTCTAATATTTAAGTGTGCACATGTGTCCTTAGAATAGGAAAGTGAAGAGTTGTAAATAAGAGTGAAGGTCAAGAGTGCAACATATGAAGAGTCACATACAATTATATATTTGTGATAAAGCATTGTAATTATCATCGAACATGCATAGCTTTATGCTTGCATTAGTAGACCTTTATTCAATAGTATTTTCAGTATTTTATGTGCAATATTGTGAGCATGTCTATGTGATTATTCTGTAAGTAATTCTATTTTGATATTACATTCTAAGTTATTATTTGATTCATGATATTGCATCTTCATTATATAAGATCTTGTGATTATTTTCATGTGAAATTTACATTAGTGTTAAAGCTTCAAAAGCTACTAGTGGTATCAAAGCTATAGTAATATTACTTGCAAAATATTTGTTGTTGCAAAAATTAGTAAGGTTAGAGTCTTTCCACGATTGCAAGAATAACTAGTGAAGACTAGGACTCAGCTAGAATTTTTTCCACTAGGTTCAAGGATAACTAGTGAAGAATATAGAATCTTTCTACTAGGTTGAATAATAACCAATGAAGAATAGGATTCATATTTTGAAAAACCAAATCAAAGAGAAATTTGGTCATTCAAAAAAATAGCTAACCCTATTATTGATTGCAAGATAGAACCAACTCATAAAAATTTTGTCAATTAGGAGATTACCATCATGACTCAAATATTAGATTCTTAGGTAATGATAGAAAAATATAAGATATTACTATAGTGAATATTGATCTTCAGAAGTGAGAAGCTTCCTACAACAAATAGATAAGACTTTCATATTTGAATGCTAGAAGGTAGAAATATTTTCTTAGGTAGGGATTGATTCGAGTTATAGTCAAGTATAATTTTAGGTCTCAAATATAAACCTTGATAAAAGATTCATGTCATTAAGAGATAGACCTTGATAAAATAGATTGAGTTTATCTATTCCAAGTAATCTATTCAAAATAGAAGGTAGTCTATAAGATTGATTTAGGTCTTGAAGACAAACCTTGATATTGATATTTTTGGATTCAGGTCTTAAGGAAAATACCTTGATAAAAATTTTAGTGATTCAGGTCCTATAGACCTTGACAAGTTGGTCCAAGATAAGAGATCAATATTAAAATATAGATTTTAGGGAACCAGAGAAAGGAGACCAGCTAGAAGATCTCCAGCAAGAGTACTTACACCATATTTGGAACAATCATCACCATTCAACAATAAGCCCAGAAGACAGATTAAATAGATCCATTGAAAGAGGTCCTAGAGTAATGAAACCCATTTGAAAGAGGTCCATAATAAGAGTTTATTGGTCCTTAGTAATATAAAATACCATTAATCTAGCTTTTTCTATAGAGATAGAAAGCAAGAAAGAGGACTTGAAGGTAGCAAGACAATAAGAATACTTGAAGACAACAAGAAGGCTTGGAGGCCACCAGTTTAAAGTGAAAGAGAGAAGGCAACATATTCGGTTAAGGAGAAAGACTAAAATTAAAGGATAGATTAAAATAATAGCAAGGATAACAATTGGGAGGCAAGTATCTTGCTAAAGTTTGAATTTCATATAAGACATCAAGAATAGCAAGTTTGAAGAACTCAAGACAATAAGTTGCAATAATAATGCAGGACAAGTTTCAAGGGCAAAGTACAGTGAAAAATAGACAACAATTAAAGCTATTATAATGTAGACAACATATTTTAAAGGTTATATTATTGTGCTATGTTATAGTGCAATATTCAAGAAGATATGTCTACATAAACCAGCATCAAGAATGTCACCTGCATATGCATAAAAAGGAGCAAAATATTAGTAAATCAACAAGCTAAAAAAGGGATATTTGGGTAGCACCATAGAAGCGCCATAGCAAGGAAGCACCATAGTAATCCAACACCAAAGTAGATCCATTAGTGTCATAGCATTGGCAATCTATAACACAGTCATCGATATCGAGCAAGGAGCAAGTTGGAAAGGAAAACCAATATTAAGAAAGAGAAGTCAGCGTCTTAGCAATGTCAAGAAAGCTAATCCAAAGCCATAAGCAAAGGAAATATTCGGAAGTGAATCCAAAGCCATAGAAAAGGAAATACTCGGTAGCAAAACTAACATCATAGCACCTTTCGAAATGGAGAATAGACTTGGACAACAAAGTGTTGTCCAAGAATTTGTTGGATAGTGAAACACCATCTAAGCAAGCGCTTAGACAATGAAGCATCATCCAAAGGGGTGATAGCATTCAGAGATAGTAAAGCACCACTATATCCAAAGTAGTTAAAAGGATAAAGTAAATTCATTTCAATCGGCATTTGCAAGTCTAAATTCTTTTGAAATAAAGCATCATTCTAATCAATGCCACCTGAGAATAACTCCACCACAACTCAAAAGCACCAACGCCATTGAATGCCACGTTATGGAAGAATGATACGTTGATAGGCAAACATTTATGGGTGATTGTAACATTGATAGGTAAACATTTCAAAGCACCCTAAATTGGAGAATCTCTAGATAGTGAAGTGCCACGTTGAGAAGAATGAAATGTCCATGAGCCAAGCGAAACAATTCAACTAGGAACATTATTTCAAGGAGGTCAAAGAATCACTTGCATGAACAACATCAAATTTCAAGGATAGAGAAATACCCTTTGGTCAGAGAGGAGAAGCACCAAGTGCTAGTTTTCCCAAGACGTTAGTGTGCAAGCAACAAGGTATATTCTAGGTTTTTGAAAGCCTATTATTATTTTGAAAATTAATTTTTGATTAAGGTTATATGGAGAGATAAGGAGTAATTATTATTTTATAAGGTTTGATTATTAATTAATTATTTTATAAGGTTTATTATTAATATTAATTAGGAGTGATAAGATTTATTTATTTATTTGGTTGAATAATAAGGGGTTGTACTTGGGTCCCCACCCTTGATAAATTACAACCCTCTTCTTCAAAGCTTGAGAGTTTACAAATAGATACACTTCTCATCTTAATTGAGATGTTATAGTTAGAAACCTATATCATTTTACATAAAATGTTTCAATTCTTGATTTTCATTTTCTAGATCTTTTCAATTTTTGTATGAATACAAATATTCTAGAATTCAACATCCTTCTTGACATTTTCTAAAGCAGCCTTCACAATATCAAAATTGCACCTCTACTATCTATACATTGCTTATTAGTAGAGTAATATTTCCAAAACATCGCACTATCATAGTTTGCTTTACTAAATCTTGATTGCAAGTTTCCTTCTTGAAACACAAGTGCAACCACAAAAATTATAATAAATAGTTTATATGAAAACACATTATTGTTTTCATATAAACTATGGCCAATCAAGCAGCAAAGGTGATGGATGAAATCCATGGCCACCTCAAGACTCTCTTCAAGGAATCTGATGGTCCCCCGAACGCCAACGCCAAAAATTAATACTGCATTATTCTGGTTTGTAGGGATCTCCCTCCTGGGACCACCCCTTTGTCCCTGCTTTTTGTTTGGTCGGGATTGTCCCTATGGGATCTTCCCATTTGGCTCTTCCTTTATTTTTAAGGTTGTTTTTCCCCTTGTGGGTCCGCCCTTTATTTTGGTGGTTTGGGTCTGCTGACCTGTTGATTTTGTCCTTTTTGTAAAAAGGTTTTGGGGCCCCTTTCAAAACCCACTTTTAATTAAATATTTTTACCTATAAAAAAATATTATTGCTATAAAATAAAGCAAATATTACCAATGGAAAAAATTAAAGTAAATCTTAATCATTATTTGATTCAGGCAATCAACATTTTATTGTCAGCTTCAGCTAAACCTACTACTTCCTATAACCATGGAAAGAAGAATTTAACTTCACGATCCTCAATCAAAAACCCTCTATTGGCTAGCCTATCTACAAATTTGTTACCTTCCCTTAAATTATGTGTAAACCTAATTTCTTCAAACTCTTTAGCAAGATATTGAATTTCCATAATTATCTCTGATAAGGTTTATTGTTAAATTAATCAAGTTTTTGATTATTTTGGAGTGATAATTAGCTATAGTGATAAGTTATATGAATATTAAGGTTTTTTATATTATTTTATTTTATTATTATTAGATATAGAAGGGGTTTTGAAAGGGTCCCCAAACCTTTTACAATAGGAGAAGCCCTGCAAAACTTGGCCTAAGACCAACAATATAGGGAAAAGAATAGCTATAAAGCACTACAACTAGCCACCATTCACCAAGTGAACCAGCTACAACTTGATGCAAGAAATTAAATTAGAACAACGTTGGTGAGCCCCCCAACCAACCAACACTCCCACATGGCTGCGCCACAAAACCTTTCTTCATAGAAACCTTTTTTTAGAAGTTTTATTAAATTTTTTGAAAGTATTATTTTAATACTTTTTGAAATACAAAAGCTTATAAAATTTTTGTAAATTATTTAATTTTGGAGAGATAAGGAAGTCTACTTCAAATTTAGGAAAATTAAATTTACAAAATTCTTATTTTCTAGTTTCTAATTAATTAGGGAGATATAAGGAATTCAACTTCATAGGTTTAAAATTTTAGAAACTTAGAAAATCATTATTCAAAACCTAGGGAGACATAAGGAAGTCAACTTCAAAGGTTATATGAGTGCCACTATGTCAAACAACAAATTCTTTCTTTTAGAATCTCAACTTTTGAAAGGTCCTAATTATGCTTCATGGAAAAACAAAGTGAAATCAATTTTGATAGTAGAAAAACTTTGGGACATTGTTAGTGGAACAAAAATGAAACCTACTGAAGATGATAGAGAAATTTAAAAATATGAATATGGAGAAGCCAAAGCTCATATGATAATAACATTTGCAATTATAGATGAAATACAACCTTACATAAGCACAACAGAAACCTCTACAAAAGCATGGAATACTTTAGCTAAGATATTTGAAGGAAAGAATAAAGCTACTATTTTGAATCTTCAAACTCAGTTGCATTCTTTAAAAGTTAATAGTGGTGAAAGCATTGAATTGTTTTTAAGAAGAGTGACAGACTTAAAAGCAAAGCTATTAACCTTAGGAGAAAAGGTAGAGAACGAATTTCTTGTTCAAGTGATCTTGAAAGCCCTTCCAGAAAACTATAAACATCTAGTTACAGATTTGCAAATTCTAAGCAAAGATACTTCATTTGATGAGTTAGTCAATATACTACAAGAGTATGAAGTAGAGAATTTAGTCAAAGATGAAATGACTAACAATGCCTTAGTATCAAAAGATAACTCACAAGGAAATGTTGCTTCAACTTCAAGAGACAGGTTTAAATGGAATAATAGATATTGTCAAATATGTAGAAAGAGAAATCATAATACAAATTTCTATAGATATAATCCAAGGAATCAATCTCAAGGAAATCAAATAAATCAAAGTGGTCAAACAAATAGACCAATACAACCAATACAATACCAAACTCAATACCATCCACATCAGCAACAATTTCAACGCCAATTCCTTTCCAATATTAATATAATCAACCTCAACTGCAAGATAGAGAAAGAAATCAAAAGGGTCATCTAGCTCAAGAAATACAGGAAATTCAAGAACTAGAGGAAACTACTTAAGAAAATGAAGTCAAAGCTCTTTCAATAAAATTAGTAATTTATGAAGATGATTTTTTGAAATATACCAATCATTCACTTGATCATAATATAGAAAGGTAGAAAACTAAAGAAAACAAGACAACACAGGCTTCAAAATCAGGATGAAGATCATATTTAAGACTAAAGTCTTCAATAACCAAATAATGTAATACAGGGGGTTGTTGGAGAATATTACATTATTTGGTACATGCCAATATACCACCTTGGTACATTATTGTAAATATTAGAATAGGGTTAGATTAGTGAGTTAGTAAATATTTTATGTAATATAATAATGTGCAGGAAATGCAAAATCAGATTTTCTATTATTGCTTTGATTAAGAGGATCCCTGGGAACTCCTTCGCTCATCTTCATTCTCCTAAGGAGAGATTTCCTAATCTCTACCCTGATGCCCAAAACAACCACATCCCAATGCACAAGGAATGTCCTCCTATAAGGGATGTACCATTCAAGCCCAACCCCAATTTGTTGTTTCAGAATATCCATCTCTTCATTTCCTGGTGTTGACTCTGGTTTTGTTTCTACCTAATCATGTGTTTTGTTAAGCTTGATACTCTGGAGGTGGACGTACTTGTTGAGTCCATCCTCGATGAGAGAGGATACCTTCCTTTCTTGAGGAAGTTCTTAGGGAATGACTACAATATTACTATTGATTTTCTATGCAGTTGGGATGAGGGCAAGATCATTTTTCGAGGTAGGGAGTACATCGTGGACACCAAGTTGTTGGCAGATATTTTTGGTCTACCTATGAACGAGATATCGATGCGGTGAGAGAAACACAATTGGGAGGTGGAGCTCAAGGAGTTCCTCAACAAGGCCAAAATTCTCAAGTTGGCCAAAATAGACCTGTTCAGGTCTGATTTGTCGTCCCCTTGGAACAAAGTCATTAAGCCTATTATGCAATTTCTTATTGTTGATGACTCGGACAAACCCTTATGCAGCTTCCACTTGGCCTTTGTAAATCACTTCAGAGACATCAATGTCATGAACATCCCTAAATTTTTGTTTCACTCAATGAACTATTCCATAGATAACTATAGGCAGAAAAAGAGTGAAAGAATGAAATAAGGATGCAGAGTAGTGGTTGATTGTCAGGACATCGCTAAGGATGTTACTTGGCATGGTCCCTGGGATGCGGTTTTTTTGTGAGACTGTTGTGATACATGTGTATGTCTATTTTTGTTATTTTTCTTGTGTGGGCAACTGGGCCCTTGGATCTACTAGTTCCTCTTCATAGCATACCTTTATGCTGCTTTTGTAACAAGATTTTGGGATCCTTTCAAAACCCGTTTTAATGAAAATTTTACTTATAAAAAAAAAATGCAAGTGTCATGTAAATATGTGTGCAAGTGTTATGAGTGTAAATATGCATAAATGTCTAATATGTAAGTGTGCACATGTGTCATTATAATAGGAAAGTGAAGATTTGTAAAGAAGAGTGAAGGTCAAGACTGCAGCATAAGAGTCACATACAATTATATATTTGTGACAAAGCATTGTAATTATCATCAAACATGCATAGCTTTATGATTGCATTAGTAGACCTTTATTCAATAGTATTTTCAGTATTTTATGTGCAATATTATGAGCATGTCTATGTGATTATTCTACAAGTAATTCTTTTTTGATATTATATTCTGAGTTCTTATTTGATTTATTATATTAGATCTTGTGATTATTTTCCTATAAGATTTACATTAGTATTAAATATTCAAAAGCTAACAAGATTATGTAGTAGAAATCACAACAATCTCCTTGTCATTGTCACTCAAACATCACTCTCTCATCATTGTTTTACCTTGCTTTCACAAGGATGGAAAACTATAGACATTGTTAGCTTTTGATGCCACATACATTGGGAGATACCAATCACAAGATGCAAAAAGAAATAAAATAGATCTGTGAGATGACTAAAATATGCTATAAATAGAAATGGTAAAAATATTACAATAGTAGCTATGGAGGAAATGGGCACTCCATAATATATGCTACTGCTCCATGAGGGAGCTCTGAGCTTATAGCTCACACACACTACCCTACTGCCTATCTACCACACACTGACTGTGATGTTGCTCTATGATGATTTATCTATGTTCTACATCTATGGCCATTATATAGGAAGATAAGTTCCTTGGCCAACACTCTATCTAGTTGTACAAGTGGACACCTTGCACATTACATCTTGCACATTGACACTTGTGCATTTATTACATTGCATGAAGTAACTAGATAACTTCCCCCTAAAGTAACCTAATGTCCTAAGTATGTACCAAGGAAGGTACATTTACATGACCCAAATAATGTAATATGCTCTATTTCTAACACCCCCTGTATTACAATATTTGGGTATTGAAGACTTTAGTCTTCAATGTGGATCTTCTTCCATATGATAGCTTTGAATTGGATCTTCATCTTCGAAATGATCTTTGGCTTCTTCAGTAGTTGCTTCAGTCTTCAAATGATGCAAAAATAGGCTGAAGTTGTAGACCCTTCTTTTAGTTCACCTTGCACTGTATTCCTCCTTCATTGGGTTCATCTCCTTCTTCTTCCTTAGCTTTGCCTTTGAACTCGGTCTCTACCTTTTCATTGGTGGTTGTGCTGCTACTTGGTTCTTGCATGGATGATTCTCCTTTCTTGTCTTTAGTCTGTACAGATGCTTCTGAACAACCACTTAGGGCATCATGATAAGATTTTGAGTTAGTAGAACTTGAAGTATCAATTCTGCATGAGGATTGAAAAAACTTTTCTAGATATGATTCACTTAGTTCTGCCTTCTTTTTGAGTAGTTCTATCAATCCCTTTTGTTCTACATTTTCATTCTTGAAGTGCTTGTATGTGAGTAAAGCCATATATAATATGTTCACAAGATCTAAGGAAAATGTAACAACATTTTCTCCATTGCCAATAGCTTCATTGAGACGAGTTTGAAGATAGTATTCCATAGTGTCAAAGTTGTCTTCTAGGGCTTCACTATGGATTATTTTAGAAGTTAGATCTAACATTCTTTCTGATTTCAAGAGAAGATTCATGATCCCAAGCTTTATGGCACTGACTTTCTCTTTATTGATATTTGCAGTATTTTGGAGAGTAGACATTCTTATGGCTTCCTATTAGGATATATGATCTCTGATAGAAGTATATAAGCTTGATTTGATAAAACCTATATTAATCCTTGATTCTTGTGGGCTTCCTTATGTCTCCCTAGTAATGAGAATGAGTACTCATAAGGATTTTTAGGTTTTGTAGATAGCTTATATATTGCTAATGGATTTGCAACTTGATAAACAATAGAATCTGATATTACCAAGTTTAGTAGAATGCCTTATGACTCCCTAGTATGTTTTGGACAAGATATGAAGTGCTTTTGTAAGATATAGTTCAATCTTGGTTGATTTTGTAAAGTTATGTAAATGCTAAAAATCAACTTCTATTGTCCTTATTGCTCCTATTGAACTAAGCACTTTTTCTAGATTTCAAGAGGTTTTAATGTTGGATCTTTTGTCTCTATTTGAGAGGAATTTGAGACAAGTAAATATTATAATTTCCAACCTTTATATGATTTTGATAAACCTCTTATAATGGCCCTTTGAGATTTGAATTCAATTTTTCTAATTTCCAATAAATCAATTTGTAGTAGTAGACCTTATGACTCCCAACTTTGGAAAATTAGAAAAGATAATAATATTTGCAAAGTATTTAAATGATTCAACCTAAGTAGAAGGCCTTATATCTCCTAGGTTAATTTACAAATAGTATTCTGATTTTTGGTAAGTTATCTCCTATGTCTTTTGCTTTCTCAACCTTAAAAATAATCCTTAAAAATATAACCTTATATCTCCTATGTTTGAAAGCAATATTAATGAGATATTTTTCTTACCTTAGCCCTCTTGACTTCACACTTGAATGGCATTGATTTTGACTGAAATATGATAGTCCTCTACGTACCCTTTCTACGGTGCTTGACTTGATGAGGCTGAGTAAACAAGTGTGGTATGGTTATCAGGCTTCCTCTTCGATGCTTGGAGAGTAGATGTTGGTCCTTTTAATGGAGTCTTAAATGCTCCTATGCTCTCCTTCTTCCATGTTGTGGATTGACTGGACTACGCTTGCTCTTCACACACTCTACGAATGTCGGACGTGAATGCTATCCCTTCGCTCTCTACGCTGCATATATGGGTAGTCTTTGGTGGACAAGTGGCACTCTAGTAGCTTGGTAACGCTGCCTCCTCTTCTTGTAACGTTGTTGCGCCAATCGTTACTCCTACGTAATGTATCCTTCTTGTTTGAGCACTCTCAACGTTCGTTTCTTGAGCGTTAGAGAAATGATAGCCGTGAGGGAATAATGTGCCAAGTGGCACTCAACCCTTTTGCATGGATTTTCCTACGTAATACCTCCAAGAAGGAGATTATAACTCCTTCGAATGTCTTTCTCCTTAGCTTGCATCGATTTCTTGAATAGCAAGCAATGTATTTTCTTCTACAGGTAATCCGTGAGCCACCTTGGAGCTTTGGACGAGGATGAGGTAGCTCTCTTGCTACCCTTTGTTGATGCTACTCCCAACGTAGCATCCACTTTCCTTATGTGCACTTATACCTTCATTGTGCTCCATGTTCATGATGATAGAGGTGAAGCTTGATGCTTTTGAATGCTGAAATGTGCTCTATCTTTTATTTTACGTAGATAGCTTCTTCTTCCTTGCTATGATTTACGTAAATATTCGTGATAGATTTCCTTTGGATCCTTTTGCTTACGTAAATAGCCTTTGAAGGCTTGTTATCATTTACGTAAAACTTCCTTTATCTACAGGTTCGATCTTGGAGAGAATGCCCTTTCGATGTTGGAGAACGCTCGATCCTTTGGCCCTTCCTTTGGCTGCCTTTTTCCCTATTGTACCTATTGTGGCACCTTTAAATCTGCTCCTTTCCCTGCATTTGATGTATTGTAGAAGTGCAACACCATGTAACCTTTACATGTATATAGAACTTTTTTATTGCACCTTTTCCTTGCACTCTTTTGTAGGTCTGAAATTCTTATTCTTGTAGCAGATTGATGAGTGCAAAATGAGGGTTTTAAGGATGTCTCTTTGGCTAGACTCCTTACCCTTTTGCTTGGATGATTGATGGTGAATCCAAGCCTTGTAAATGCTGTAGAACAAAAGCTTTCTTTTAGTTGCACTAACCCTAAGTGCTTTGGATTTGAGACTCACCAAGTCTCAATCTTAGAAGCTTCTTTTTGGTTAGTTTTTTTTCCTTTGCTTGTACTAACCAATTTTGGTGGCTTCTATTGGCCACTATGAGTTGCAGGTTTTTGTGCTTTAAAAGTGTCTTTAGACACTTGATCCAAACTAGATTTTGTAGCCTTTATTTCAAAGCACAAAACTAATTTCTTTTGAGAGTAATAATAGTGCAAATAAATCTAACAAATTCTACTTTTAATGCACTAACAGATTACACCTTATCACTCCAATCTACTCTCAAGAAAATGCACTTAATCAATTCACTGCAACTAATCAAGAATAATCTCAAATGAACCTTCAAGATTTATTCTGTAAATTTCTTACAAGCAAGATATTAGGAGATAGTCTTCTTTTGCTTTCCAAAGTAGATAATAGGCTAGTTGATAGATATTTAAAATTCTGAAATCTAATCAAATCCTAATGTGCAAATGAACCTTAAAAAGAACCTTTCTTTTTGCACACTTGAAGACTGTAATACAAATCTCCTTTTTGCAACTTTAATCAGGATGAAGGTGCTTTAATAAATCTGATAAGTAATTCACCTAATGAATCTACTTGCACCGATAGTTGCTTACCTTTTTTGAATGCTTTTGTAGCTCCTTTTCTGCTTTTGTAGAGGATGTAGATCTTGGTGCCTAAGAACACCAAGTTGTTGCCTTGAATAGGATCTTGCAGCTCTTTGTAGACTATTTTGAACAGTTCCTTCTTCACCAATTTGATGGTCTCGAACTTTCTTTCACGAGCCTAGGATTTGGTGATTTGATAAGCGTCTTCTGCCTTCAAGTCTTCTTGTCAAACTCTGACTTCAAGTAGGATCTTCTCCTCAAGATTCTGAATATCTTGAGGTCTTCACTGGATTCTTCTTTTTCTCGGATTTGGCACTCCTTGCCAAATTCTCCTCCTCTTGGGCTTGTTGTCGGATGGCGACAATTGTCCCAAGTCCTTCACTATCAGGGGCTTCTCCTTGGTAGTGGATTTCTCCAGTGAGTTCTCCTTTGAGGATTTCTTCAGCAAGGCTCTCCTAGCCTTTTATTGGATGCTCGTTGAGACCTAGTCAAGGTCTTTGATCTTGCAGCTTCTTCTGGTCTTCCTAGAGACCTTATCTTCAACCTTCTACTTCTGGAAGTGTTGGCATTGAGATCTTCTCCTGGATCTCTGATTCTGTTGCTTCTGGATACGAGTAGGACTCTCCTAGTCCTTCTTCCTAGCCTGGAAGTTCTTCAATGAGATCTCCTCCTGATCTCTTTTGCTTCAGGTACTGGATTGATTCTGAAGAGGCTTTTCTTCCTAAATTTCTTGTAGGAAGCTTTCTTGACTTACTAGATCACCTTTACCTGCAACAAAAATATTAGTACTGAAATCTTCTTCTAAATTAGATCCTTTCCTCTGGAATCTTCTTTAGGATAAAAGGCATCTAAGGCATGTTTCAGTATCAAGGCTTTTGTGGCCTATTCTTCAATATCAAGGCTTTTATGGCTTTTCTTCAATATCAAGGCTTCTATGGCTTGTTCTTCAATATCAAGGCTTCTATGGCTTGTTCTTCAATATCAAGGCTTCTATGGCCTGTTCTTCAATATCAAGGCTTCTATGGCCTTTTCTTCAATATCAAGGCTTCTATGGCCTTTTCTTCTGGATCAAGGCTTCTATGGTCTTTTCTTCTATATCAAGGCTACTATGGCATTTTCTTCTTGTGAAGTTCTTCAATCTATCAATGGATATCTCCTGTCTCTAGACTTCACCATGATTCTTTTCTAGAATATTCTTCTGAAGTATTCTCCTTTCTACAACAACTAATATCTGCACTATGAAGGCACTCCGACCTTCGAGAAACGAAGTTGAGGTCTCCTAGATTTCTATTGTAGGAGGTATCCCAATCATCTGAGTATTAATTCCCTACAATAAAAGAAACTTTCAGGTAAGTATTTCTAGATCTCTTAGCTTCACTAGTTGATTCATCAACCTAGTGGATCAAATGTTGAGTCCTAGTCTTCATGAGTTTTCCTTCAACTCTATGGAAAGACTCTAGCCCTATGCAATCTCAGTATTTTTAAAATTGAGATTTCAGTCCTCACTTGTAACTCTCCCTAATTCTACCACCTAGACTCTTCTGAGAAATTTTGACAGTGATTGGTCCAATGGCGTGTCAGGTTCTCAAAAAACTTAGGATCAAATAATAATGGTGGTTTCCCTATAGACCTACTATGGCTTGATCTACCGTAGCTCTGATACCACTGTTAGCTTTTGATGCCACATACATTGGGAGATACCAATCACAAGATGCAAAAAGAAATAAAATAGATCTACGAGATGACTAAAATATGCTATAAATAGAAATGGCAAAAATATTACAATAGTAGCTATGGAGGAAATGGGCACTCCATAATATATGCTACTACTCCATGAGGGAGCTCTGAGCTTATAGCTCACACACACTACCCTACTACCTATCTACCACACACTGACTGTGATGTTGCTCTATGATGATTGATTATGTTCTACATCTATGGCCATTATATAGGAAGATAAGTTCCTTGGCCAACACTCTATCTAGTTGTACAAGTGGACACCTTGCACATTGACACTTGTGCATTTATTACATTGCATGAAGTAACTAGATAACTTCCCCCTAAAGTAACCTAATGTCCTAAGTATGTACCAAGGAAGGTACATTTACATGACCCAAATAATGTAATATGCTCTATTTCTAACAGACATATCTCTACCCCATAGTGAATAACATGTCCTTATTGCTACTACTTAAACCAAGAATTATGTAGTAGAAATCACAACGAACTCCTTGTCATTATCATGCAAACATCACTCTCTTGTTCTTGTATTACCTTGCTTTCATAAGGATGGAAAACTATAAACATCTCTCTACCCCTTAGTGAATATCATGTCCTTGAAAGACTAAGACTGAAATATGGATTTAATAGATCCTTTTGAGAGGAATTATGTAGAAAGAACTTCAATGCTTGATAGAGGAATCAGAACAAAGAAGTCATCCATTTAGGCAACATTTGGAATAGATGGAGGATCTAAAATATTAGAAACTGAAAGAATATATATAATTAAAATATTAGGATATGAAGGTGCATCCTCACTCATTGAAGTATTGATAAAAGTAGAAGATTGAACAATATTAGCATGCTAGGGGCAAGTATCAAAAGGATTGAATGAGATGAAAAATAGTCGTTAAGATGAGAGAGAGAGAGAGAGAGAGAGAGAGAGACCCAAAAGACCCATTAGTGAGAATCTCATCAAACACAATCTGCAAATGATAATATTGTGTAGAAATATCATAGACCCAATATGCCTTTGATTCATCACTATAACCTACAAAAATGTATCAATGGCTTAGTATCAAGCTTGTTCAACCATTCAATAGACACTATGCTTCTGCAACCAAAACAAATATACAAAAGTGTGAAATTGAAGATCACGCTCTTATTTGTATCTTATAGGGAATCATCACCTTGACAACACATGAAAGTCCTATATAAATAGGACAATGTACTTATTCCACCTAAAAGTTGAGACCAATATGCTTAGAATAAAATATATAATGAGACATTTCCATGATGGGCCCTTCTTCCATTCAATTATCACATTTTATTATGAATGTAGTGAACAATTCTCTTTCAAGTGACTTATGAGTGGTGAGGTAATTCTCAAGCTCATTGTTGGTGTACTCTTCATAGTTAGTCCTCAATCACTAACCTTCTTCCTAGTTATATTCTTTACTAGTGACTTGAAAGCCTTGAACTTTACAAAATCCTCATTTAATTTAATGGTGTAAATCCAAAGAAACTTATAACAATCATTCATGAAGGCAAGAAATTGTGTGGAACTAATAATGGATTGACTTGTTATAGAACTACAAATGCATTATGACTTTGGAGGTTGAAACACACGTCATACTTGTTGTCAAAAAGGATATGCCTTCAGTTTTTTCCTCATTCCTCATGCACTCTAGTAGGAAAATTACTAAATGGAAGACTAATCGTATGAATATGAATCAGTTCCTTAAGGATAAAAAATAGTGTCCCTTAGGCATCGATGTCATAATTCAATAATATCATCTACTTAGTAACTATAACAACAAAGTAGGTCCTAGGTGTAGACCAATTGGTGCAAAAAAACCTCGTAAGGGGGACAGATGCCCAAGGTTCAAATCTTGGGCCTCATCAAACTAAAAATTTGTTCCTTTCGTAGTGCTTTCAATGGAGTAAAAGGTTTTAAATGAATGTGGCATGGTGGTTATAGGGGTGGACTGCATGGAGGACTATGTGATGGCTTTCGAGGTAGACATCATAGAATACCGTGGCGGCCATAGAGGCAGACAACACCCTCAGATCATCGTGGTGGCTACCAATTCCACCATGTAAATAAAATAAAATAAAAACGATAGCAAAAAATCCCTTCTAGTTCGAAGACAATGGAACTTCACCAGGCTTTTATAAATATTCAATCTCATTACAATGTCCTAAAGCAACCATGTTGAAGTTACTATCAATGTCCTTGTGAACCATCAATCTTGCAAAAAGCTATGTTTTTAGTAATGTAAGTGATGTGAAAAATGGAGACAATACTTGCTCTAACTCCCAAAATATAAAAAACATATCGAAATGTGACAATGTCAATAATGACATACCCACAGTCAAATTCACAAGACTAAATCACAACCAATAACAATTCTCTCTATCATTTCTAATTGATTGCAGTAAGAAATATGGCAATGCTTAGTCATGTATATTTTAGCTCCAGAATCAACTATTCATTCTTGGGAAGAAGAAAGATCTCTAAGGAGATGAGTGGAAAATTACGAGTCCAAGATGACAAGGTTTGAAATCATCTTCTTGTGGATACTCAATAAGTTGATTATCACACATGAGATTTTTGGGGATCCTTTCAAGTCTTAGGATACATATATACCAATTAACAAATTTATGTTCTTCCTCTCGAAAAATTAATAAATAGGATTTTGTGTTATTTTTGAAGAGCTTTTGTCCACCATTTTTTGTCTTTTCTATGTAGTTTTCAAGGGATCTTACTAGGACTACTTTTGAATGAGCTTGATTTTTTGATAGAATAATCTCAATGCTAAATTGAAGACATCATGGTTCTTGCAAAATTTGAAATTATTGATGCTAAAAATGGATCTATAAACCACAACTCATAGAGCTTGAAAAATGTGCAATCTAAAAAAATGGGCACACAATTGCCCCATATGTAAAATTTATGGTGTCCAAAAATTTTCCCTTCAAAATTTCTCTAAATAGGGTTTTCCAATTTGCTTGTGTTGTATGACACTCCATGTTTCACGATGCTAACATTAGTCCAATCATTACATCAATAAATTGCACCTTAACATATGTCTTGTCAAAAGTGCATGACATGAATCCTACTAAATGGGAATTTAATACTTGATATCTCTTGAGTAGACAAGCTTTTATAATAATAAAAAAAAAAATGAAGAATAAATTCACAAGATATTGTATCATTTGTGTGGCTTGTCACAGCAACTATAATACTCCTACCATGTATTAGGGATATATTGGCTATCAAATGTAACATATAATTGCATGTATGTTATCCAATAATATGGCATTCGTATGTGGATATTCTATTACTTTACCTCAAAATTTTGAAAATACCCATCACATTTTCACTATCCTTTTGTTGAAAGGTTGACTCAAATTTTTTAACCAAAATGATTAAATCAAGAAAGGTACAAAATTGAGACACCCTTGTCCCCCCAACATATTGCATGGATTCCAAAAATCAAACAATTCTTCAAAGTTCTCAACGGTTTGCTTTATAGAGTCATTTTTTGAAATTTAGATATTTGACTTTTTCTTGTCTTGAATCCTTGTGTCATGCATGGAGTTGGAGGAACTTCAAATCAACTCTATAAATCCTTTTTTCACATCCTAGAGAGAACTACGATGAAAAAGATCCTACCCAAAAATATCATGGAGCACAAAGAAAAGTCTTCTATTGTTTGGACTTTAACCCCATGGACTTTGAGGTTGAATACTATGTCTAAAATGACTTCAAGGACATTTTCCTTCCATATCATGCCCAATATATTATGCAAAGAACATACTTTGTAAATGCTTGAAAAATCACTAGATAAGGATGAAATGTATTGATTTTGAATTTAAGAAACCCTTATTAGTAGAAGATAGGGCAAAAGCCCTTACAACTTTATCTTCTACCTTCACCTCCTTGTATGGAGCTCTAATAGATGGTGAACAAATGCATTGCCTCAAAAGTATCCAAGACTAGATTATTTAAAATTTGTTTTCAAAAAAGCCCTAGCTAATCAAAAACCCTTGTTTCATAAAAGCAAGCTCTATAATGATTTCCTACTAGAAGCAATATAGCAATAAATCTATAAACTAGTCTCCCAAATCGAGTAATGTAGCCTTACACCCAATTTGATGCCATGAAGAATTTCATAATCACTAAGCGAGGATCAAGTAGAATCACCATTTTATCCAAACTCACAAAATTAAAAAATTAAAAACAAGAATATCAAAAGGAGAATATAAAAAATATGATATGTACCTTTAAATACCAAAATTCTTCACTAAAGATAGCATTTCAACCCATGTTGAAAATGATGGGTAATTGGAGGTATAATACTCTTTCCAAGATAGGCACAAATCCCAATAATAATCAAATCAACATATTATTTAATCTCTAAATAACATGGATCATCTTGCAATGTGAACATGAGCCCATAGCTAATACAACAATATAATACAATATCATAAATTTGGTCAATGGCCAAAATGAATTATTACACATTTCAACACTATCTCAAATCCTCTTTTACTTATGTTGCTCATGACCAAATTCTTCAATAAAGATAGAATTTCAACCCATGTTGAAAATGATGGGTGACTCGAGGCATAATACTCTTTCTAAGATCGAAAGAGAAGATTATCGTAAAGAGAAGATTAAGAGAAAGAGGATATTCGTAGAAGACGAGATTACCAGAAGAGAAGATTACCAATAAGATTACCAGTAAAGAGAAGCAAATTGAAGATTACTGACAAAGAGAAATGATTTGATTTTTAGCTGCAATATCTTGTTTACCAACAAAATAATTTTTCAGCATGATCACCACCGCCATCGAGAAGAACTGTGCCACCATCGAAGTTGTCCATGATTCTTCGCAACAATAGCAGCAATCTGCACAATAATGGTAAACCCTTTGGAGGAGAAGCTTGGAAATGGATTAATGCAAAGTTGTAATGGACGATCGCATTCATTTTTTATGCCAATTACTTTGCATTTAAATTGTTCGACCATTGATATCAAGGATTAGAGGAGATTAAAAATTTTTGAAAAACCCTAGTTTTATTTTTCCAAAACCCTAGCTACTTTTGGAATTTTTTTGGGTTGAGATCATGGAGTTACCAATTTTCACTAGAAAGGATGACATTGATGCTCGAGAATGGTGAATGAAGTTTAGATCTCTATATTCTAGTGAGATTTTTTGGACTTGCAAACTTTTCTATGTTTTAAAAGAGGAAGCTCATGATTGGTGGACAAGTATTGCTAAGGAAAGGAAACATAGTTTCACTTGGGATGAAATGGAGCATGCATTCTTGAGTCAATGGAACCCATATAAAAATATAGCTAGTTTGAAGGTCACCATCAAAGGATATGAAGAAGAAATAAAAAGGCTTTAGAGGAAACTAAAAGAAATGAATAAAGAGGATATAATAGAAGGAAAAAATGCACATGACAATGTGCAAGTTCATGGGAGATTCAGAAGGAGAATCTTAAGAAGCAAAGATCCAAGGAGAAGAAAAGTTATGGCAAGGGAACAAGTTGAAGAACCATTAGAAAACTCAAAAGTTGAATTTACAGTAGCAACAACAATAGAGTCCATAGAAGAAGCAATAGCAAAGTCTAAGGAAGCCTTGTCAAAAGTGCACAAGGATGCACCAAAAGAAAGGTATAAGAGAGAATATTGTGAAGAAGAATTTAAAATTAAAAAACAAATTGTTGAAGAATCAAAGGAAACAAAATGTCAAGTTAAGGTTGCAACATATCAACACCCACACCACCTTGAGCAGCAACAATCTTGGAGGCATGGCTTAAGGCATCAATATTTTAGATCTACATGGAGCCAGAAAGGCATCAGGTATGGCAATTTTTGGTAGAAAAAGCATAATGTTTCTAGATTTCAAAAGGGGTACAACAACATCAGGGAACAACAAGACCAACTATTCAAAATATCAAAGCAAAGCAACAGAAGCATGGAGCCAATAGAGCAATTATGGATATTCAAGTGGCACAATGGCAACTTGGCATCATCAAAGACCATCACTAATCAAGATTTCACTTGGATGGATGGATGAACAAGATTGGAAATTGTCAAGAAAAGGGATGTTTTTGTATTTACAAAAAAAATAAAGATCCAAAAAATGAATATAAAAAATTCAAGCTTCTTGTGGAAAGAGATGTAGATATCTATTTATCGCATCTCAATTGGGATGAGAATTGAATATGTTTGTAAATTCTCAAGCTTTACAGAAAAGAGTTGTGATTTATCAAAGGTGGGGGACCTGAGTACAACCCCTTTTTCTCAAGCAAAAACAATTACTCTTTCCAAGATAGGTACAAATACCAAAAATAATTGAATCAACATATTATTTGATCTCTAAATAAAACATGGATCATCTTGCAATGTGAATATAAGCCCATAGCTAATACAACAATATAATACAATATCACAAATTTGCTCATGGCCAAAGTGAATGATTACGCATTTCAACATTAACTCAAATCCTTTTTCACTTCTTTTGCTCTCCCATACATCAATCTCTATTAAAATTGTGTAACAAGCTTTCGACTTTCTAATGGTCTTTCATTCTCCAAATAGGAAAATGTGTGAAAAGCACATATATCTAATCTTTTATTTTTTCTTTTCTCGTCATTTGTTTTATTATAGGCAAGAAATACTTTTGTCTCGTATACAAACATGAAAAATGTGTCTTTTTCTTATAAACAAAGGATTTTTTTATTTATAGAATGAATATTTAATCTTATATGTAGAATGCTCATATGGTCCATCTAAATCAAATAATTGAAAACCACTTTTTAAGCTCTACAAGCATTACACATATCATACCACTTTTTACTTCTTTGAATCCACTACATGTGGGAGGAGGCACTCATGTTGTAATATCCACATATAGGGAATATATACCCTATCTCCCTTCAAATTTAAACCTTGGACCTCATATCTAGAGTACACAAGCCTTCACCCTCCAACCCAGTCAGAGGGTTAAAGTAATTAGCAAATTCGTGTGATAAAAACACCAAGAAGAGATATGTATTGGTGATAGGGCTTTATAGGTCTTGGGTTGTTAAATTTGTTTGCAGACAAACCCTCATGTTGGTGCAAAAAAAAACAAAGAATATCAAATTTTACATAAATAAACTTATTAGTGAACACAAAAGCCTAGCCCCAAAGAAACCATCCAATATCTTAAAGGTTTAAATTCTACTAAAAATTTATAACTTAGAAATATTACACAAATCATTTTAGAAAGAAAATTTTGAATATTAAGTGCTTGTAGATAAGGTTGTTTTGATCAAACAAGTTTAGTTTACATTGTTTATTATAAAGCAAAAAAATCCAAAAAATATATTTTCTTACATTGTCATTAAAATAACTTCCTTTCTTAGAACAGTCTTTCCCTTTTAAATCCTGGTGGCAAAATATGGGGATACCTATTGAAACTAGATTTTTGGTCATTCAAAGGTTACTTGTTCAATGTGTTTACTAGGTAATGGTGTCTGTGTAAGGCTGCATGTTTTGTATCTAATTTCGCAGCCTTAGTTTTAATTCAATAGGACTAAGTTTGGGAGCTTAATGTTAGATCTTTCTTTCAGTTTGTAAAAGGGTTAGAGCCCTTTCAAAAAAACCTTCACAACCTTAAAAATAACATCCAAGTGTCATATATTGGTTGGATATTTTCGATACACTTCACAGTGGAATTGTGTTATGGTTTTCTGCTTGATGACACATTGACCCATTTAGCAATTATGCATATATTGCCTAACAAGATCTGAACAGAGGTCTCCACCTCAAAAATCAAGGTATTTAACCACATGAACTCATGTTATTGGATCAAATGTTAAGGTTCATTTGTAAGATTGGAATATGGGTTTGTAGAGTGAAACTCCTTGTTACCCATTGCTTTCCCCAAACCCCTTAGGTTTAATTCTTAAGGTTCATTCATGAGATTGAAACCTTGGTTTACTTTATGAGATCCCTCACACCCCACCACTTGTCCTGAATCCCTCAAGCCAAATGTTGAGGTTCACCCATGGGATTAGAACCTTTGCTTAAGGTGTAATTTCCCACTCCATACTACTTACCCAAGACCCGAGACCCCTTTTGCAATGACAACTTTATTATTATTATTATTATTATTATTATTATTATTATTATTATTATTATTATTGGGGATGCCCTTTTCCTAATATAGCCTACCACTTGATGAAAGTTTGATTATTACTATTATTGATGACTTCTTTTAATCTAGCATACAACTACCCGATACATGGGTAGAGGACAACCCCTCTAACTACCCAAATAGACAAAATAGACCATGAAATTTGTAGGCAGGGATTGGGGTCAAGTGGCCTAACACACGTCAGTGCTTGTCGTGCAACTCAATCTTGGATCCTTGTCCCAACAAGCGCATTGGACTTGCCAATCGCCCCAACACACCACCTTGATAGCGACTTTATTATTACCATAAACACCAAGAGAATAACTCTTATTTGGTGTCATTGCTTGTTAAAACATGAAATAATTTTTAAATATTTAGTTTCAATTTGATTTCAAATGTATTGAAAATTTCACTTGGTGAATAGAATATTAATCCAAATAAAGAGATGATTGCAAACCAATGTGCCCAATACATTATAAATTCAGAGGATCAGAATTTTTTATTAAATACGTCTATCACAAATGAAAAAAGTGTTCATTAAAAAGCCTTCCAAAAAATGATAATCCTAGCTACAAGATTTATAAAAAATAGTTATAAAAATTTCAAAAAGAAATGTTAAGTCTTTTAGATACTTAGGCCTATGGGTTTGAGGAAAGTGGTGGGGAGCTAGGGGTTTCACATCATAAGCTAAGGTTTCCTTACCATGGGTAAAACTAAACATCTGATCAAATGATATGAAACCGAGTGATTAAAAACTTGGGCTACTAAAGCAAGATCCAAGTTCAAATCTTGCCATATGGTCTGTTGCAATACCACTGTGTGGTTCACTAGTACCATAATAATATGGTAGTGATATAATATAGGTGGAGCCACTTTCAATCTTATATAACCAATAAAAAAATAGATACTGTGATTCTAAGCATAAGAGTGAACAAGTTTATAGGACCTATTTTGTTTCTTTTTCAAGATTGTCCTCCTCACTTGGCCCGAATTAAGAATTTAATTTTTCTGTAACTGGCAATATATTATTCACATATTAGCATCAATCTTGCATAATTGGTGTTATAGATCAGTTTTGAAAAAGTGTTATGGATCCATTTTGGTAAGAAGGATCAACTTCTCAATTAGGTGGGAGCCATAATGGTATTTCAAATTATCGTAAACATGATCAACTTCTCAATTAGGTGGGAACCATAATGGTATTTCAAATTATCGTAAACATGATCAGGGCCCCTTTCCCACAAACTAGTATTGTCACCATTGTTCTAACAAGGAATGGTTCACTATCATGTATATCTAACCACTAAATACACACTTTCAGAGGCCCCTTTAGTAAGCTTTAACTTATGCTGGTTAGAGTCGATCATAAGTCTCCATAGTTGCAAATTATTTCATAGTTATGCCTCTCTGGCCTTGGTTCAGGTTTTCAGACCTGCAGAAGTTTACCTCTGATGTTTTCCTTACCAATATTGTTTTCTTCTGAAGAAAAAAAAATTGAGTCGTCATTTAAATGGACTTTAGAGATCAATATTTTGGAGTCAACATTTGTCTATTTTGCAGCTTTCATTTCCTTTTTTGAAGGTGTTTGTGTATAATGTATCTGCAAAATACCTTCAAAGTGGAAGGACCCTGTGCCTTAAATGAGGTAGGACTACATAACCATGTTAGTGAGAGTATGAATATAACACTAAAGGTAGCCTCACAAGCATATCCTTTTTTTGCAATTTGATACTGGATTCAGCTAAAAACTTTAAATCCTAGTTTGATGGTTTCTTTTTTAAGTCTGGACTCTTGATTGTGGGTCAATTGAAGCTTGTGCATCTGAAGCATTTAAGACTTTCTAATGGGCCATCTCCAATGATTAAAATTTAATTTCAAAAACACAAGGAAAGAATGGGTGCTATCATCATACCTGCCATGCAGCTATTAAATGATAACAACTTAATATACATAATTATGACTCTTTGTTACAAAGGCGTCAAAGCCGGAGTTACACTTGTATAACGATCTACTTCTTGTATTTTTCATTGAATTCCCAAATACTCATTGAATTATAGTCTTCAATGAATTTGTCTCGTGCTTTCCGTTCGATATTATAGATTTCTGGCTCAAAGTTGAAAGGCTGGTCTGGCTTGGCCATCTCAATTCCAACGAATGCAAAAATAAACAGGGCTGTATAAATAAACAAATAGTCCCCCTGAAAAGCAAAGAACGTCAAAACAATCACTTGAAAGCTCTTAGGAGGCCACTGAAAACAGCTAATGTCACTTACTAATTCTAACTCTGCTTACCGGAATATCTAGGATCATTCCAGCAAGAAGTCCAGGAAGATATAGCCAAGAGATAACACCTAGGTAACAGAAAGTCTTAGTGTTAAACTCAATTTAAGCACTTAATGAATGCTTCTCTCATCTATATGTGTGCGACAGCAACTATAGTTGAATGGTAAGCTTGCAAAAAGAAGATACAATATATCGCTAATTTTCTATTCTTGAATCGAAGGTAATATGTATGAAATAAGCATACCCTGTAAACCAGTGGGCCCCCCTGATTCTTTGAACACCTTTACAAACTCTTCAACAAACTCTCCTGCAACAATTGATTTCAAGTCCAAATTAGCATAGGCATAAGAGAAAATGAAGGGGTGGTAAGTGCCTAGTTTTCTAATTCCTTTTCCCAATGAGATGAAATGCAAGAAGCTCCGGCAAACTCAAACTTATTGAAGTTTAGTTTGTTGTTCCAAGTTCTGCAGCAGGATATTTATCCTTGCAGTAATCCCTTCCTCTAATACTGTGTCATTAATCAATTCACTGGATGTGGGCATAAATTGAGGCTTCTACTCCAGTTATTACATGTGGTTTTGATTCTCATATGCTATCTTCTTACCATTCTTCCACCTGTCCTGGGCAAAGCTTAAACAGATGCTACTATTTTCCACCTCCACAAGAACTTCTCACTGACAATACACAGAAGAATATAAAACAGTAGTTTGCCATGCTGTAGTTTTAGTTGGGTCACAATGCCTAGCTCTGCAGTGAGATGATATGTTAAAGAGATTTTTAGTGTGGCCAATTATTCAGAGTTCATTAGTTTCAGTATTGAGTTCTATGATTCCACTGCTTGTAATCATAAACTGGAGACTGAACTAACAAAAATGGAATATTTACAACTAGGGATGCAATAGCTAAGAGAGCTAATTGACATTTATTTTGTCCTTCCACAATAGGAACACATGGAACTGCAAGTCATATTAATCAGTTACTGTTAAAATATGAACTTCAAAAAGCCAGTTAGATTTGTGGATGATAAGAAATGCAAGGTATCGAAGGGTATGTTAACTTGTTGAGGCATTAACATGTGCAAATGGCTCTTAAACATTAAAAATGTAAGATTGTGGAAGTCTGCTATCCATAAAACTATTTTATTACTGTGGACGTGACAAACCCCCATACAAAACACATGGTCAGAAACCAAGTCACCTAGTTTGAGTTCAAATTCAAATTTGGCAGCTATAAAAATCTGATAAATTTCAAAAGTGCAAAAAGCACGATAAAATTTTGCTGTTAAGTTTGACAGATAAAAACAGTCATTTCTAATTAAAATAATAAAAATGTTAAATGAAACAGTCTACCTGATGCAAATTCAAGTACCTTCATACAAAACTGAGAACCTCCCATTCTGTCTTCACTGAATTGTTCCACATTGGAGTCAAATTGGCACTAGCAAATTCTCTCCTTCATAGTCCACTGTGATTTTCTGTTTCTTATTAAAAAAAGGGAATATATTCATTTAACAAATTCTCATCTGGTTGGCCTGTTGAATTGGGTAATGTCAAACCTCTTAGTCAAGCCCTCTTTGTATTCCTCAACTTTCAAACATTTCTGATAAATTTTGGTGAATCAAGTTAGAGGAGCTCAGCAAAATAAAGGCATTGTGCATGTTTTCTACCTGTACAAAGCTAAGAAAATTGGTGCATCCTAGTAAGACAACATGTATATCCCATGTAGAAGAAAAAGCGGAGTGGCAGTGTTAGTTTCACTGTTATTTGCTAATGTGACAAAGGAATTGGCCGCTCTTTGATCCACTAGCATCAGAGGATCAAGACTAAGTAGTGCATCAGCGTTGATTCTTAGATTTTGGTGTCTGATTTTGATCCAAATTACTTCCTGGATCCCTAGAAAGATTAAAGTCATTGAGATTTGATTTATTGCTTTACTTAAAAGCCTTTATCTAAATTTGCACATGCATGCATTGTAAGCATTCATTCAGATTCATAAATAATCATGAAAAATAATGGACAGGTATGGAAAAAAGTAATATTCTTTGAACTGCTACAAATTATATATGAACTGTCCCCTGCACTTAGGAGCAGCATGGCATGCTATTATCTCATGGGGAACCTTGAGGCCAAGGAAACTCCATATTAAATCTTTTGCTTTCTTTCTCATTACATGCGTACATATATTTGTTTATGCATTACCATTGCAAATTTGCAATGAAGGGGCTGAAACTTAAATGCCAACTAACAACCATCTAGAAATCTTGCTTGAATACACTAAAGGCTGGGATTTATCAGTTACAGTGGCTATAACAAAGTTTGCAATGATTGTTGCTGCCAAAGATAGCATCACTGCTACATGTCAGCCTTTGATAAGGAAGCCGCTATGCTCCACTCAGCTCTGTGTTATCCTCTATTACTTCTGCCAGCTGTTATCAATTTTCCCATCTTCAGACTTGTTGTGAGCTTAATGGCCTTATCCACAACGTTTATGATACCAAAGTCTGCTATACTTGGATATCTAAAAATCCATTCTACTGTGTACCAATGCTAAATTCTCAAGTTATAAGAGAATGAACTTAGCCTCGTTAAAAAAATTGCATACATAAGGCTACTAATATTATTCTGATAAACGAACACATACCATTGTACTTGTGGATATGGGTCCTTAACCAAAAGCCCAAACCAGGGACCATGCCAAGGTACCCACTTTCCGTAATAGTGTAGCAACACCAAGAATAAAGGGAATCGAACACATAACCTTAACACTGAGAGAAAGATCAAGTGAGAGAAACATGTATCTGGATAACTTTAACAATGATCTCCAAAGTGGCAGTAACAAGTTTATATTCGCTCATTCCAAATCTAGAAACTTATAAAGTATCTTATTAATGTACCTACAGTTATTCAAATGAATAAAACTTCTGTGTCTATTCCTCTGAAGTTGGAAATCCAAACAGTAATAGATTATTCTTTAAACCATTATCTCAAAATAAACAACCAACCTTGCATTAACTGAGTCAGAAATAGCATGCCTTGCATAAAGAATGTCATCATCAAAATAAAAATCTATTATTAAGATGGACCTTTTATTTAGAGAAAAATTAAAATTGGGCAAGCACTTTTTTGTTGAGGGGCTATGAACCTCATTTAATACAATTCCAAATATACCATTCCATAATTCCATTGATGTCTCTAGGTTATGAGTTCAATTCTAGGTACCGAACCATGGTCCCATCACTATGAGTCAATGCACACAACCTTCTCATTCGTACAGTTTGTGCAAGTTGTAACTCCTTTGCGCTCTGGCTGATTCAGGTCCAACTCCTTTGGCTCCTTCTGGCGATGAGTGTTGAAGTGTCTCGTGGCCATTTCCCATTATGTATTTATAAAATGGAGATAAATATTCTCACTGTCCAGCTCCAAATCTGCCTCTGCCCATCAAATCAAATGTGAGTAACTTGTCTTTCTACTCATAACAAGGGTTCTGTCTCTCAGTGACAGTTTCGGTCCAGCAGACTGCTTTAGCCATTGGTGTTCTTTCCAATCTCATCTTTTCGAGCAGAAGCCCTTTTCTGAAGCTGTTCAGCCATCTCTTGAGCTAATCCATCCTTCTTTTTCTGAAGCTCTTTAGATATCTCTTGAGCTAATCCATCCTCAAAAGATAGAGGTGTAGGTGGTAGCAATGCTCCAGCCATAGTAGCAGGACAACATTGCCCAAGAATAAATGATTTACGAATACTTGAGAAAAAATAAGGAAAAACTAGACAATTTATAAAATAGAGATTGTATTGGAAAAATTTAGCAAAAATTTTTCAGTGGATTGCAAGTTCTTCATGAGGTTTTGAATGACTTGCAAGCAGATTGCAATCATTTTGGTATACACTTTGTGTTTAGAACATTCAACTGGAAAACCAAGTCCCTGTTTGACTTGTAGAACTCACACATAAAGAAATAGAATGCAGCATGCTATAGTATAATTCCATTATATAGAAATGAAGACACACAATAGGAAGAACTTACATACAAATATAAATACACAGTATGTATTGTTCATTTTCCAATCAATTGCAGTACATCATACACCACACATAAACTACATATAGATGCCACAGGTGACAAACATAGACAAGGCACATACCTCCATCATCATACCTCAACTAAGGTAGATGGTGTATATATATGTATAACAAGACCAGTATGCAGTTCACAACTACCTAACTACCAGCAACCCACTTGTATACATGAAAAATTAAAATACCCCATATCACATTACATTATTACAAACACCTATGTTATCACATACACACATGCCACAATATTATGTGATGACAAACACACATATGACAAAATCTATGGCACAACTATATGTATTCATGCGATTAAAGGCACATGCATTCATGCACTCATGCACATGTGACATTCATGCCAACGTGTTTACCTACATCTACTCCCTCCTTTAGACTTGTCAGCATTTTCGTTGACAAACTAACTTAGTCAATGGGGACAGATCCACTGGCCTCTCTATGTCAAACTTTTGCCATGCTCCCTCCACTTCATTTTATTCCATACATTGTTTTTTGAAGTAGAATATATAGATCTCAGCCAATTCAACTTTGTTCTTCAATTGCTTGCTATGCTTCGTGCAACGGGCTGCATTGCAAGACATATGAGCAATGCTCATTGCCACTTGTGTCAAGGGTCAAGGGGGCAATGGCTCCCTTCCAGGTTCAAGGGCCAGTGCCACTTGTGGGGTTGAGGTGCAGTGTCTCCACTAGGTTTGGGTTAGAACCCCAAAACCTTAATGGCCCAATCATTGATCTTGTCTAGTTTGAATTTTTTCCATCATCAACATTTTAATGATCTAACTAGCACACTTTTGAATAGCATAGTCACAAACAACATACCCAAGGATGACATGTATGATAACCTAGCCAATGGCCCGATCATTGATTCCTTCACTATTGTATCTGAATTTTTTCCATCGTCAACATTTTGATGATCTAATTGGCACACTTTTAAATGGCATGGTTGCAAATGACGTATTCTAGGATGAAATGTTGAGTGATGACCTGGTCGTGGACGAATTGTTTCATGTTGACCAACCAAAGAACAACCAGGTCTTAGACAACATAGTGGTTGTCAACAATGTGACTGTCGGAGTAGTGTTTGTTGGTTTTTGCATTGGCTATGTAGCCATCCGTTGAGGCACAGTTGATCGAGTATAAAATGACTATTCCAATGGTCAAGGCCCAAACAACACTATTGCCAACAAAAATGTTGTCAATTGGGGCCTTGTTGACTCAATCGATCACAAAGGATTCGTCGACCACGCCTTTGTTGGTTGTTTGCTTGTCGACAATAGAAGGGTCACCCATGAAGCCTATATCTACTAGCCCCCTATAAACCCAACTTCCATTGACCAACCGCTTGTTAAATATGCTCACAACTGGGCCTCTATCAACCGACCCCTTGTGGGCTATGCCAACAATAGAAGATTTGTCAATTAGGGTTCGAATGAGTGTATCGACGACACATCCCCCATCAACTGCTTAGACAATGTGTGCCTAGTCGATACACTTGTTGGCCAAGCAAGGGCCACGACAACAAGGTGGTCAACGACATAGGGACAAGCAAAGACAACCTACTCCTTCTGCTTCCTCCAAACTCTGCTCTTCATTCATCTTCTAAAGACCCTACAACCATTGCATGCCCCTTTTTAGACAATGTCCTTCCCTCCTTTTCCGGTGTTCACTCCTTTGCAAACAATGTCTTTGCAATTGGAAAATTCAAAGCTTCTTCAAAAGGCAAGTTGACCCTAAAACCCTCAAAATGAAATTTCCTTGTGTTCTTTGTCCTATTTGACAGACCAGTTCCTCCCTTGAATAACAATTATCCTCTTCCAATCGGTGTCTGGAATTTTTTGGATGATGTTTGTAATTTGTACATCCTTTTCGCAATAGACAACTACTTTGACATTTCAAATTTCATCCACTCCAATAACGAGCATTACACACCCACCTAACACATTATGTGCTCCATATTTATTCGAACTAGGTTTGTCACTAGCAAACCCTATGTGTCCACGTCACTGTGATATCAACCATCTAGACAACATGCTTTCTCACTTGGATAGCATTCTTCATCATCTGAACCTGTTGCTTCCTCCTCTTAACAACATCCTCCTCCATTGTTTGAAAAATCTTCGTCCTCATTTACGCAGTTTGCATCCTCTACCCAACAACCTAGTATGTCCAAATAGTATCCTCCTCCATTTAGACTACACGCACTTCCTCTTTTTCAGTGTCAGACAAGTGAGTTTCACCTTTGTTCTCATCCTCTGTCTATAGACAAAAGCATCCAAAAAATACCAAAACTTCCCAAAGTTCTCAGTTCCCACCCTACAAATTCCATGTCTAATACACAAGTAGATATCTCTGACTATGTCAACATTGGCGTTTACAAACTCATTGCATATCCACCATGATGCACTCTACATCCTTGATTACAATCAACTTTTTAATGCCCTTTGCTTTCTATCTGGGGATTTGACTCTCTTTCAAAATCTCAAGCCCTCTACACATCATTGGCTCATCACTACTCTGATTACTATGACAATTTCGTACAAAGTGCCCCCAAAAATGACATATATGATAATACACAATGAGTTTGCCCCATTTATCATACTCATATTGGTAACTTCCATTACTTTGGCAGCTGCCACGAAACATACCACCCTTGTTAGAATAGTCTCCTTTTATGTCATGTACACTTGTTGAACATTCCTCAAATTCAAGGGGCACTCCTTTGTCAAATATCCTTCCTCCTTGCAATTACCATAGAACATCTCTCCTATTCCTTCAGAGACATTACTCCCTAAGTCTTTTTCATTTTTTTATTCTTCAAACAAGCACATCATCTCCTTATAGAGAGCATTTTGCAATGTTCTTGCCTTGTCATGCTTGTTCTTGAAATCATCACTTTTGTCCCTCTCATCTTTTGGGTCGCTCTTGTAATTGACTTCTCGACCCCAGCATCTAGTTGATTTCTCCAAATCATCCTCCACGTTGCTCTTGTTCTCGAAGCCATCACTCTCATCCTTGGAATTAGTTTCGCCTTCAAACTCACTGACTTCTTGACCCCAAATCTTCGCATCACTTTCCAAGTTTATTACCCACTCAAAGGCCTCTTCATATGATGTCAAAGGGACCACATTGACCTTCCTCCTATATGTAAGAAGAAGACCCTCTATGAACCGCCTTTTCTTCAATGTGTCTAACAACTCCACATGGTTGACCAACCTGTTCATCCTCCAATTGTGGGATTGAACAGATTCAAGATTCATTTTGATCAATTCTATGGATTTCTAAAATGACTTCAACTCCATTGTGAAACAACTTGAATTCCTTCACAAAGGCTTCTTGTAACTCCTCCCAAGTGTGGAACTTGTCTTTTGGCAGTTCCATGTACTAGTCTAGTGCAATTCCATATACTAGTCTAGTGCAGTTCCATGCAAGTCATGGGGGATAACCATCTTCAATATGCTTCATTCATCTTCCCATTGGCTTTCCAATCATAATGTTGATTTCCCAATGTTTGACTAGGTCCTCCGTTTCACCACCATGAAACTTGGGACACATGCATCTCATTAATATCGGTCGTCGTGGTGACCGATTGATTCAGCATAGGCATGGTTGCTCCCATATCAAATTCTTGTTGCAAGCTCCATTGAACTCACTACACTGTAGTTGCTCTTGTGTTGGACTCTTGTCAAATGCATCGTCAGATGCTCCAACTTGTAGCTACTCCGATGTTAGAATCTCATCCCACTTACCATTGGACATGCCAACCTATAGTTGTTGTAATGTCAAACTCCTACCATGTGCATTGTTAGACACACCAACCTACATTTGCTTCAACGTCAAACTCTCGTACCACTCGCCACCAAAACACACAAACCTATAATTGTTTCAATGTTGGACTCCCATCATGTGCACTAAAAACACACCAACCTTCACTTGTGTCTGTGTTGAATTCTTCATAGCAATCACTAGCCATTCAACCTTGTCCTTTATGACTCGTCACTAACAACTTCATTATGCTCTACTTTGTCATGGGCTCTTTCATCGCTTGTGCCTTTTTCATGAGTAGCTTCATTATGCCTCTCATCATGGAAGGCTTCAACACGCCTCTCACCAAAGAGGGCTTCATCATGCCTCTTATCACGGACGACTTCATCACACCTCTCTTTAAGGATCGTCATGCCTCTAATCACCAACAACTTCATCATACCTCTCATCATGGGCAGCTTTGTCATGTCTTTTGTCACAGACAGTTTGTCAAACACTTTGTCGTCACTTGGCCCTTTGTCGACGTCAACAAATTAGTTTGCATCACTTTTTGTGTATGGCTCCCTTGTTCGCTCCTCCAAAGGGGCAAATACACTCTTGGACTACAGACAACCACAATTAGATCTTCTCATTGTTGTTGTTGATGGTTATCTTCTAGATCAAGATGCTTCTTGCAACTTCAACTTACCAACTTCGACCTAACTTCCTATAAGTAACTATAATATAATTCCATTATATAAGAATAAGATGCATAATGGGAAGATTTTATATATACATATAGATATGCAATATGTATCCTTCACATTCCAATCAACTATAATACATCATGGTCTGGTTAAGTATACAACATAGGCCCCATAGGCGACAAACATAAACAACAAACATATCTACATTATCATAGCTCAACCAAGGCAAATGATTTATATAGGTATCATGATATCAGTAGGCAGTTGACAATTGCCTAACACACTAAACCACCCATATACACGAAACATTAAAAACACCCCATACCACGTTACATCATTACAAACACCTATGTCATCACATATACACATGCCATAATATTATGTGAAGCCAACACACATACAACAAACTCTACAACATAATTGTATACATTCATGTGACATTGTGCGTCATTCATGCGTTCATGTAGATGTGGTGTTCATGCACCAACTTGTCTACTTACATGACTTTGCTCACTCCCTAGTAAGGAAATAATCTTGCTTCTATGGCTCCAACTTATACAAGGCCCTGTGTCAGCCACAAACTTTTTGTTCCCTGCTCTTTTCAACATATTCATTGAATATAGATTTCTTTTGCTATCATGCCATTCAGAAATGATATCTTGACTCTTTACATCCCATCGATCAACATGCAAGTCAAAATTTGCTGCATGTTTCAAAAGCACTCTAATTGATCCCATTGAAAACCTAAAGAAAATGTCCCTTGATAGTCAGTAACTTCGACCTTAGTATATCCCTTCACCATTAGTCTTGTTTGGTATTGATCTATAAATCCATTAAGCTTATATTTCATCTACACACTTGCGTGAGATTGTTTTTATCCTAGGAGGTAAATTATCAAGTTTTCAAGTTCGACTATTTATGAAATCGAATTTCCGCATCCATGGCCTTCCACCACCCTCTAGCCTTACCACCACCAAGTGCAAGTTTAAGGGTTCAATGTTTTATTCTTCAACAATGTCAACATAATAGTCCCTAGATCTTTCAAGACGTCTTTCCCTTGTCAATTTCATGAGCAATATTACTTGGTCCCTCTTCATTAGTTAAATTTTATATTTTTAGAATCTAGTGAATGATGTCAAATTCTAGGTATTTTATCAAAGATCAATTGTGTTCTTTGATCCAAATCGTATAACTCCCTTTCTATAGTCATACAAAAGGTTTCCAAAGTCTCTATCCAAATAAATATTTGTATCTCCTATGTTTTTGTTAAAATGTCCACCTAAAAAAAAAAATAGCATTCCTTGATTGAATGTGCTTTTGCTTCTATTGATTATAAGCCTGCACCACATCAGTTTGTAGAAATGGAATACAACACACTGCAATACAATTTCATTACCACTTAGATAAACAAAATATACAATGGGAATAACTTACAAATACAAATGGATACACTATGCACACAACATGTATCCTACACAACAACTATCTACAATACATCATATTTCGACAAACAATCTACCAACAACACACTTCAGACACAACATGTACACATACCCCCTCTCTCCCTTGCATCTCCCAGATAGATGCGTGCTTATAAACATAACAGGATCGGTAGGTCAAGGGTGGGGAACCAAAGTACAAACCCTTTTCTCCAGAAAAAAAAAAATAGGGTTGGTAGGTGGTTGACAACTACCCAACTACTTCGGAACTAACCGTTTACATAAAACATTAAAAATACCCCATTACCTTACATTATTACAACACTTTGCCATGTGCATGTTTTTACAAACACTTTGCACACACGCATTATTAAAATTTAAAAACACTTGTCACTTAACACAATATGGCAATCCTATGCCATTTAACACGATATGGTGACATAACAACAAACACTGTTTGCACATATTTGTGTATATACATTATTACTATGCTCAAACATTCGTTCATTTATTCATTATGCACACATGTCAATTTGTCTGCCTACACAATTTGGTATCTTGGCCACAATGCAAAGAACGTAAAATACAAGGAAAGAAATAACTCAAACACAATTGTTGACATTAATAACAACAATCCATTTTGTACATGCAACAATGATTGTATAAAGTAAACATTAGATTACCAAAGGAATGTAAATGAATCCAATGATTGCAACAATCGAACTGCAAGTAGCGCAATCAAGATATACTCACATGCTCATCATAATCATCACAACCATAATGCTATGATCCCCATAAACGAAGCAAGGGATGTATATATACAAAAGAGACACGTGGGAGATAGTTGGTAATTGTCTAACTACTAACTATTGGCTGATATCTATGTACCCAAAACAAAAATTTAATCCCTTACATTGTACAAGGTGTCGTTCACCCACATGCGACAACCTACACAAAATCAAATGTCAAATTACAAATAATATACAAGTCAAAATACTCCTACATGTCATAGACATGTACTCGACAACTCACTGTTGAGGTGGCACCATGTCGAATATGCCACCTACAATGTAAATATATGCCACATTAACCTTCATAACCTTGCATGATGTACTTGGTGCTCTTTGAATCAAGTATTCGTCCATTGTCATTAAGCATATGGGCACAAGCCAGGCATACGAATACACTCAAATGCTTAACATTAGGTTTGAAAATATGCCAGATCCCTCATGGTGTTCTCATCTTCAAGGGTGAAGTGCATAATCTGTCTTGAACATATTCAATGGGTTGAAGCATCCTCCCATTAAAAGGAATTGTGCAAAACTGCACTGTGTAACATGCACATGGCATTTTCAACTAAAGTTTTGTTCTTCCTCTCATCAACTTCATTTTTCCGTGAACGAAAACTTTTTCACCATGTTGAATATAGAAACGTTTAAAAATATCAAAAGAGCATTCCTCTCCATTATCACAGCAAAACCTCTTAGCCGACTTGCTGGGCTGTTTCTTCAACAAATACCTTAAACTCGGTTTTTTCAGAAATTTCAATTTATTTTCTAGAAAGAAAAGATGGTATTTCTTAAGGAATCATATATGATGGTAATAAAATACCTCATATCTCCACAAGAAAAGGCCAACATTGGTCCACAAATATCCAAGTGTTCTAGCTCTGATTGCTCCTAAAATCTCTATGGTTATTCTTTGAAAAAGCTCTCCTGCACTGTTTCCTAGATTACAGTCCTCGTATAAACCAAATGTTTATATGACAGACAATTAACAAGAAGCCACCAACCAGCTCACCTTTTTTCAAGCTTCAAATGCAAGAACATCCATGTGTCCCAAGTAATGATGTCATATAGAGGAGAGGAGCCAGTGGTTGGGCATCCTATGTTTGGATGTTTCCTGAGATTACATGATACCACCTCAGTTCATGAAAAGTTGAGGGTGGTATGTTTATCGTGTTGTGACACACACTCACTCAGTCACTCATTATTTTATCATTGACAAATCAGGCTAGATGCATTTATAAATGGATTTCTCAAGGGTGTTAATGTTACACACAAAATAAGGGTGGACCATTTATTGACAAGTGCATCCTCCAGTAGTTGCACACTTTACTTTGAAAGTTGTATAGCTCCACGCAGATGCCATGTTGGCACTTAAAAAATCACTTTTAGTTAGAGTGCAATGTAACTATTTCTAAAAATATTGTAGAGATCCTTCAATATGCGATTGTGTACTATGAAAAAAGAATAAAATTTCTTAGAATGATATATGCCAACATGTATGAGTAACATACCTTTACGTTAAATGTATACATTTTTGTTTTCAAGTGATAGGTGGAAAACATTTGAAGACTAGGTTGTCTTGTCACAACTAATGTATCAACTATTAGTCCCCACTCAACTATTGGCTCCTTTCTCCTAACATTGTTATTGATGTTATCACTTACAGCAGTCTCGGTGTAAATAGGCTCAACTTGTTGTCTATACACAAAAAATTGTGTTGAACTGAGCAGTCATACTTGCATCAGCAATCTTCCTAACACAAAAGTACTTAATCAAAGAAGAAACATTAAAGAAGTCACATATCTCCTTGACTTCATCCTTTGACATTCCAACAAAGGTAGTACCTTTTTCCAACAATAGAATGCTCAACACCATTTTTAAACATCATGTTTCCCCTCCATGCACTTCCTGATATTGCAAAAACCAACCATTCTAGGAAGTTATGTGCCGGGTTGCCTCTGAGACTAGACACCAGCACCTTATGAAAGATTGTACTTCCATAGTTCATACCTAGAAGAGATAAAACAGAAGAGGTATCAGCCTCATCAGCGTCCTGATTCTTCTTGGTCACTTTGGAACAAATGTTTTTTAACATGGTCTTCTTCATGACAAGGAAGCACTTCATCTTCTTCTTGGTGCCATTCAAATTCACATGTTGGCAAATTCTGAAGTCCTTAACAGGAAGAACTCCATTTCTTCTTGCCCTTCTTATTAGAAGAAAAAAAGGGCCATGTAGAAGATTCAAAATTCACACAGTTCTTTCTTCTTGTCTTGTTGCAACAAGGACAAATATGAATCTTCAAATTTCAAAGGTGACTTATCCCTAACAAAAGAAGTATTCCGTATGAGAATGCTAGCAATCCTTCAAGAAAAATCAAAGCAGCATCCATAAATTGGAGATTTACAGCCTGTCCAGTCATCCACAAGGGGCTTAAGTTCAATAAGATAGATACTCAAGGGCCCTTCTTGCATCTCATCTTGAAAGTTCCTTTTTAGATGAAGCATCATGACACGGTCCATCACCTTGTGAGTTGTCTTCAATATAGGCTAAAGGCTCTTTATATTCGATGGCATAACTTATCTGATAACACTATCACTTCAATACACAATTGGTAAGTCAGTGTCTTTCCATCTCAACTTTCCATCTAAAGTTTCCACAAATTAAATGGGTTGTCCTTGACTGTTTGACCAGAGTCTGTGACTCAGTAGTGGACATTGTTGTGATTCTGAATAATGAAAGAAAATATCTGTAGACCATGAGTGATTTCAGCAATATAATTGAGTAATTCTCCAAGAAACAGAATTGGGTTATTTAAACTATCCTCTAAATAGCTTGAAGATATGATCCTATGCTGTAAAATACAGAAATTTCTATACTGGAGAATAGAAATATTCTACTGAACCTAACCATGAGAATATTAGCAGCAGGCTGACTAAATCACAAATGCAACAGAGCATGGAATAATGAAATGTTGCACATAAGAACCAAATGACTCTGCTTGATTTATTACTCGTACAAGTATTTATTTATAAAATGTACCCTCTGGACCAAAATCAACCTCCATGCCAAGTACCTCAACAGCCATACAACGAAGAACTCAGAAAATGGGTAATGATAGTGCAAAATATTTTCACCGCTGTCTACAACACTGCCTATAACTTTTCTATTGTCCGAGTAAGTACACAACAGTGAACATCAATGCTAATTTCAACAACCAGGCTATAGGTAAGGACAATTAAAATACCCATTATCACTACAATTTGTTCATGACCCTAAACGCCACAAATACCAAAGGCAACATGTATTGGAGAAAAATGAAATTGTGTTTTCAAATCAGAAGTTAAACACTATAAACATGGATGGGAAGCCTTCAGTTGTGTGTAAATTTTTGAGTGATCTGATCCAAAGCCAAATGATTTTAATCTCTCTGAATTTAGTGAAAGAACCTCCCATTACATTGCATGGAGTTATTTTTATTCACTATTAATTTAGATTAAAAAGCTTACATTTGATTTTTCAAACTTTAGAAGCCAAATTGTTAAGTGGCCCAGCTGCAAAACAGTTTCACCTCCATTGAGAATATCCCATGTTTAAGGTCAATATTACATAGCTGAGCATGCAAATGAACAGTTTAATGAGGCAAATCAATAGTAAGAAAAACTAAAGGATGGTTAAAAAATAAATGAATAGTCCAATAGGAAAAACTAATGGATGGTTGAAATGGAAATGAATAGTCCAATGGGGTAAAGGTATCAAAGTCTCTTTACAAAATAAATTTTATTATATTTTAAAATAATTCGTTTTTTTTTAATTTAATAATTTAAAATTATTTTTTTGTTTTTGTTAGGTTTTGAAATGAAATGAAATGATTTTAATCACGTTTAAGAGACCAAATTAGTCTATGAGACCAAGAGTTTTATTACAAGATAGGGTATGGCATACAACCCTACTCCCTTTTGGATTCAAACCTTGGACCTCCTATTTAGAGTTCCAAAGTTTAACAACATCCAAAAAAAACAATTGTTCAACAAAGTCAAAAAGCTCAACATCCTTGTATCATCTTTTAGAGTGTGTTTCTTCTACTATTGATTTTGATGAGAAATTTCCTTGTTTTTTCTATTCTAGATTCTTCAAAAAGTTTCAATAGCGATTCATTTTTAGAGTGTCCTCATATACAATCTTGACGTCCTTGTAGGCTTCACATTCCATGACAAATTGCTTTTTGGTCTCCACTACTCCTGTTGTGCAAATGAGACATCCATTCTGACCATGCCTCTTGAGGTATTGTCCATCTCCCAGCTTCACATCTAAGATGGTGTGAACTGGAACTTAGTTGGGATATAAGCATTTTTCCCTTTCATTTCAAAGTTTGTGTTGAACTCGTTGATGCATAACCATTTTTTCCTTCCTCAATTTTCAGTTCACATGACAAGTCTGAATTTTTCCCTCAAATATAGTCTAACTTCTTTGTTGGAGTTTAGGACTTCATGAAAATTAATGCTCCATTTTTTCATCAATTTGTTGTTTTGTTTCATCCATGTGTCTTTTCTTCTATTCAGTGTTTCTTTGATTACCTATTTTGGCAACCTGCTATCTTCCATTCTTTCTATTTTCTTTAGGTACCCCAATAGCCTTACCATAGCTTTTGCTTCTAGTGGAAAAGTCTTTGTTTCAGCAAGTAAAATCTCATATGGGACTAATGCTTTAATTCTGAAATTATTTGTAATCAATCGCTTTTGAATTCTTTCTATTTGTCTCCATTTAAAATTTGATGTATTGTTAGCCCACACCTCACACCCATATAACACCGTTAGATTAATTAATAACCCAAAAAGGACCTTAATGGTTTTCCAATCCCATAGCTACGCTTTTCTACCCCTAATAAGCAATGAGTAGAGTGCCCACCATCCTGCTTGTATTTGTTTCATCCTCATATTCCCCAATTGAGTTTGCTTTGAAAATATAACCCAAGGTATTTGGATTTTGTTATTACCTCTAAAGGATTTCCTTCAAAATAAAATATATGGCTGTTTTTGCTCTCTTCAAGTAGAGAATACCATAATTTTAGTCTTGCTAGTGTTTACCAGAATGCCAACTTCTTTACAAAAATGCTCTAAAGATTTTAGATGTTCTTTAAACTTTCAAGTGTCTTGCCAATCAAGATGAGGTCATCAGCATAGAGGAGAAGTTTCACTACATCCTCTCCTTTCAATCTTTTTACCCATTCCTCCAATTTATCAATATAAAGGCCAAATAAAATAGGTGACAATGGTCAACCTTGTTTCACCCCGATATCACTCCCAAAAAACTTTGATAGTCCTTCTAGAGTTCTGATTTTTGCTACCCCTTGCTCATAAAGTCTGTGTACAGCTACTTTGTAGTTGGTTGGTACGCCAATTTCTTCCATTCTTTTCCATAATTTACCTCTAGGTACTGTGTCAAAAGTCTTTTTAAAGTCCACAAAACAACAATAAACTTCTCCTTTTTCATTTCGCATCCTCTCTATTAGGTGCTTTAACTGACTGATTTTGCTTTCTACTATGATGCCAAACAATTTTGAAAAAAGACGATTAATCATGATGGTAAAGTAATCTAAAGGATTGTTGGTGTCTCCATTTTTATGCAATGGTATCTGTTATCCATTCCAATAGAAAGCCTCCTCAAATGATGCCATTAAAAATATTTTAGATATTTGGTGCTAAGATGTCAACCCCACACTTGAGATGTTCAGCTTACAAACCATCTATATCCTAAGCTTTACCTATTGCTATTTTCTTCCCTCACATCTTTTATTGAAAAAAGTTAGTTACTCAGTTATATTAATTAATTATCCGAGGGGTATCTTTTTTTTTTATTTCTCTCATCTAATTGCTTAGCACAACTAACTATTGTTCACTTGCAATATTGTTTTTTTGTGTTTTTGCTTTATTGTAAGTTGTATTTTTTATTTATCTAAATTTACTAGGAGGAACTCATGTTATGTTATCTACATTCAGATATATACATTCTATCCTCTCACACTAGAACTCTAGATAGACCTCCTATCTGAAATACCAAGGCTATACAAAAATTGAATTTTATTTTTATAATTAACAGACACTAAGATCAGTTTTGGCTGAATGACTAGTAAATGACAGCCCTAACTGTAAAGAAGTCAAGAATTCAAGTCCCCATGTGCGTACGTGAATCCGTGACATAAACGAAAAGAAAAAAAATTATGGTCAGCGTATTGGAAATACCGTCGTCTCCTTCATGCCAGGTGTGAGCTCCGTCAGCTTTTCCATAAGGAAAATCTTCCTGTAGCCATTAGCCATGACAGAATACATCTCAAATTCGCATGCAGAATCATCAAATCAAAGATGAAGAAGAAGCAAAATATTATTATAATTATTACCTCAGAGACTCCAGGAGTGCGGTAATAATCGATGGGTTCCTCGGAGAGGTCAGGCTCGATTCCACCAACTTTAACAGCTCTCAGTGGCTGCAAATTCCCCAATTCAAGTGCCCTCCTTCTTTCACTTACATTAATGCTAAGAAATGTGGTTTGTGCAAACTTTGGAACACTTGCTACCTTGTTATTAGTGGCAATTATGCCACTGAAAGAACTTTGGTTACTCGGTGCAAATGCAGAAGCAGCAACAGCCATGGTTGTTTTGCTTTGCTGCTTATGATAAACAATCCTTTTTATTGCAAGGATTTTGAAGATATTTGAATAATATCACTTTGGGGATTATTCCGCTTTTTATCACCTTTTGTGTGGAGGAAGAGAGCCAAGAGCATATGGACAAAGGAACATTAGTTCCAATTCCAATACATTACTTGGAAGGCTTCTCATGCCAATAATTCTTTGTTTCTGCTCGGGATTTACAATTAAACTGTGCAATTTTTATTTTTTTAATTTAAGAAGGTATGTGAGGAATTCGAACACTAGATCTTTTTATAAAAGTGTTCTCGCTCATTACAACTAAAGTAAATGGAGACTTAAAGTCCTCAAAATTTAAAATAAAAAATAACCTTAGACTCAACCATTGATTTTTTTTTAAAACACAAACTTATAAACTTTAAAGTTTTAAAAAAAAATCAAAATTCAAATTGTTACACTGTACCCCTATAAAAATATTCACACTTACCAAACCAGTGACTGTTACATTTGTTAATGGATGGCGCAATGTTTTCTAAAAACGATTATTAGTGACTACAAAATAAATATATTAATTTATTTTATTACATTTTATATAAAAATATAATAATTTGTAAATAGAAAAATAAGATTTATACACTTTATTTTTATTATTTTGTTGTAATATTTTTTAGGTTTGGTTTTAAACTTTAACTTTATTGTCTACTTGGCCATTGCCTTGAGTAAGTTCTATTGAAACCCTCCTCCTGTACGGCTCTGCGCATATCCTCAATATATAATCATGGCTTTACCACAAATGTCGAACTGTTCTGCAAAAAATGGACAAACCCCACGACATTTCGACATTTCTTTTGTTGGTAAGGAAAAAAAATTTGACCTGTGAATCTTTCACCGGGGATCGAGCCCCAGCTTTGTCGGATAAGATCGAAGGATAAATCGGAGTTAGGGTTAAGGTTTTGGCTTACGGAGTTAGGGTTTATAGGAGTGGAGTTGGGCTTTTGGATTTTGGGAGGAGATTTCTAGGAAGAAAACTGTAGGCCTTGGAGGGGGAAATGTTAAAGAGGGTGTATTCAAGGGATTGTTGGGGCGGGGCGCGACGTACATGAAGGTTAAGCGTTCGAACTTTGATATTTATTCGATCAGTTTTAAAATGTTTGGAGAGTCTTCCTTTGGGGCAATTCTCGGGGCAATTCGGAGACATAAATGAGCTTTATTTATTTCCATTACCATCTTAATATACTATTTTTTTAGGTTTGGTTTTGTTTTTTTCTTATAATTAAATTTAGGTGTTGTAGTTTGGTTTGTGAAAAGTTATGGATGTTTTGATATGTATTTTGCATTTTTAGATGAAAGACATTTCTATGATATTTTTTTAAAGCTTTCGAAGATTTTTAATATTTTTTTTAGAAATATATGCGAAACTTTTTAAAAGATAACATCCCATTCTTACTCTGATATATTAGTAAAAGTTGTTTTTGGAGTTGTGTTTGAAATCTATTTTGAAGAATAAGTTTGCAGTTTGTTAAAACTTCACAGTTTTGTCCATTCAGTTAAGCAACATTTTGTGCAAGTTATAGTTTTGTAAAAATATAGATGAAGAATACAGTTAGGAATTCACAAGCCTTAAAGCACAACTCAGGGCTTGCTCGAGAATGGACTGCGAAAGAATTGTCTATGCTAGAAGAGGGCCTTCAACAATTTGCAAAACATTTTGAAATATATTTAAATTGTTGCATTCCTGCCTAAAAAATAGTATAGGGTGTTGCATTAAGATGCAAATGGATGTTAAAGGTGCCTAGGGTTTCAACTTTGGCAATGAAAAAGGGGTTGAAGGGATACAAGGAGGGCAAGGAGAAGGATAGGTCATTGTTATAGTTGTCATCGCACATGTTGAATCTGTTACCCAGCCCTTGGTTCTAGGCTATATTGCCAACAAGATGCAGCAGCTTAGTAGAGGGTTTGAAGGAGGCATTTGAAGGGGCTTTGTTGGCATGTTCGTTGTGGAAGAGAGCAGCAGGAGAGAAAGAGGGAGAAGTTGAAAATAATAGAGTAGGGATGTGGCCATCGAGGATGAAGTCATCATTGCATGACATGTATCTTAAACCTAGGGTTTTGAAGATGTGGGCCAAGAGGACAATTTTTTAGATATTTTTTTACAAGACTACCACCATGGTAAGTGAAGTGAAGGGCAGCAATGACAATGGGGCTTTATCTATCGAGGTCAAGGTTGCTAGCACAAATGCTAATAGAGAATCGCTCGACCTTGAGGCCCTAAGGAGAATGCAATATTATGAGAGGGAAGGTTTAGGGTTTTTTTGGAACAAGGTCTTGAAGAAGTAGTGGACTACTCGATGGATCTTTATGAGGGGGTCTTCATCTCTGATAGTGGAAGTATGGAAGAGGGAAGTCACTTGTTGGAGAGTTTAGGAATGGGTATGAGCTAGTGATGATTTTATAGGACGTATAGCTCTTGGATAAGAGTGGTGATTGGGATATATCCTATTTAGAGCAAGATGGTCAAAACAGGCCACAACTCTCCGATCAAGGCTATGAAGGACAATAGAAGAATTTAAAAGGAGAAAACCCAAAGAAGAATCCCTTAGAAGCACATAAAAGGCAATGAGGTGCATTCAAAGGAAGAGTAACAAAGCAAAATTAGGCCCAAGAGAAGATATGAAAATAGGGGAAGTCATTGAACTCTTAGAAAAAATGCTTATTGGGTAATTCTATGGATGTGCAATTTCTAAAAAACCCTTGACAAATTGGATAGCTAGGGAATGGATGGACATCCTAGTATGTGCCTAGTTTATTACTTCTAATAAGAGGGTGTCTATCATTTTAGTTCAGGATTAAGGAAGATGTGGCAAATAAATTGTTGAAGAAATGATTTTGGGGGTTGGCTTTGTTAATTCTCACATTGTGGGACCCTTGTTTTGATCCTAGGACCATTTAGATATCTACTCACCCTATATGGGTAAAGCTATCGGGGTTGCCTTTGGAATTTTGGTCTAGAGATGTTTTCCAATCCATAGATAACTACATTGGTTCTTTCCTGGAGGTGGACAAGAGGTATCAGTCCTCATGCTTGAGGATAATGGTTGTGATTCTTGTTGATGTGGATTGGAGAGATGGTTTGGTAGGATAAATTGTGTTGAAGTGCAGCAAAGGGATGCATGTTTAAACCCTAGACTACATTAGTATGTCTTTTAGGTGTGTGTTGTCATATTTATGGGTATATTGCAAGGAACTATTCTCTTATTTTTTGAGGAAGGTTTGGCATCACAAGGTAGAGAGAGGGGTCTTTAAGAGTGAGAATAAGATGTAGTTTTTCCTTTGGGCACATGACTTATATAGTGGTTATATTATCAAAACAATGCATAAGGAACACAAGCTAGAGGAATTAAGGGAAAGAACAGGAGATGCAGAGATGGAGATAAAACTTTTTGTGTCAAATCAAGCGATGGATTCATAATCATCTCATATTGAAGCAAGGCTAGGAATATCAGAGAAAAATTGAGATGTCATGCTCTTAAACCCAAATACAAGCTTCCAAAGCAAAATGGTTCCTAAATCTCATTTTTCATATGGGTTACAAGTAATTATTCTCTTAGCCCTTTAATTAACCAATGGCCAAACTTACTAGTCTGTAAAAAAAAGTCTCCCCTAAAAGAAGGTAAGGGTGGAGTTGAGGGGCTAGGAGGACCCTCGAATTCTTCTTCCTTGGATGTAGTAGATCCAGACCTACTTTGGTAAGATTTTCAATAATGTTTCATAGGTAAACCACTTCGAGTTTGCTTTCACACCTCTTTTTGTCTATAGTCAGGAAATTTTTGTGTCCCTAGAAACTTATAGGTATCCCCTATGATCCCTAAAAGGAAGAACGCGACTAAGAGAAGGATTTGGGGAAGGCCTTAGTAAATATGTGGGAGCAAGGAGTCTTTCTGGTGGAGGGATAGAAGATCTCTTATTTCATTGACTAAGAATAAAGTCCTTTGTGAAGTTCCATAAGGCAAGGAATCATCTTTAAATGGGATCCTTATAGCAGGCATGATCCGGGATGCAGTTAATCAATGGAAGTTCTCTCCTTTAATATCTAGGGGATGGACAACTTAGTAAAAAAATTGCTCTATGTAGGCTAGTAGAAATTCATAATCAAAAGATTCAAGAGAGAAAAGGATTAGCTATGAAAGTGATGGAAGATCTTAGTAAATTACTTAAAGGATGGGATTTGTTGGACCTTAATGTTGTAGGGGGCTGAGGAGGAGTGGCTACAAGGTAGAAGGTAAATCAATTTAGGCTAACCAAATTTACATTGCTTGACTCAGGAGTAAGGACTAAATTCTTTTCAATGGAGCTCGGGAAAATTGTGATAATGGTGAACATATATGGCCCCTATAAATATTGGATGCATTATTGAGATAAGCTTATGGATCAAAATTTTTTAGAAGCTACTATTTTAATTGTAGGAGGTGATTTAAAATTAACTCTTTCTAGGAGTGAAGTGTGGGATACTACTGCTAGAACTGATCCACTAGCTAATTACTTCATCCAAATTTTTGAATCCAAGGGTTTGGTAGACCTGACGCCTATAAAGTTGGTCCCAACTTGGAGAAACATGAGGATCAGGGTTGCTAGAATTTATAAGAGACTAGAGAGATTCTTACTAGAGAGTTTGGTAAATGGCTTATAGACTAAATTCATGGGTTGTAGTCAAAGGAGACTTTGATCACTCCCCCATCCTTCTTCTTATAATAAAAGAGGAGAAAAAATATAGTCCTTTTAAATTTAGTTTCGAGTAGCTAAAAGATGACAACTTTGTAACTGGTAGGACTTTAGGTCCTAGTGGTTTACACAAATGAAACAAGTGGATTTGGAATGCGAAACGAATGGAAAATAGATAGAATCATGTTTGGATTGAATCACTTTTGCACTGGAAGAGTGACTTGTCCAATGGAGATAAATATATATGTTCTATAATTTAATGGATGCCTACTTACACCCATTTGAATGATTATATATCTACCCTATAGTTGTGAGTGAAAGGACACAATGGTCCATATAAAATAATGAGTGATTAATTAATGGTTAATGGTTAGGATTAGAATCCTAACATGCCACCCTCCTTAAAAGGAGCTTTGTCCTCAAAGTTAAAAGTGAGGAGCTTTGTCCCTTGTTTTCCAAGTACCATTTGCTCAAGTTCTTGCACTATTTTAATGTCATCTTTTCGTAAGCAGGGATATTGTGAAGGTTGAAGTGTTGGTGGGGAATTGGTAGGAAGAATAGTAGGATCAGAATGACGGTGGGGGAAAACCCTTTTGGTGCATGAAATATGCTAGAATGACATGTTAGAAGTTGGTGGAATTTTGGTACCTTTCTTTGTGCCTCCTTGGTGGCATGGATAGAAAATAGATGGGCAACCATTCCCTTGCTTCCTTTACGAATAATTTTCTCCATTCGATGAGAACTTATGATTTGGGAAGAGTTGGATTGTAATCCTTTAAGAGTATATGTTTGATTCTTTATTGTGAATTTCATCTATAATTCTTCAAAATCCCATTGGATTGTCCCTAGTGTTCATAACCATTGCACTCATAAGACAATATCACATCCTCTTAAGGGAAATGCATACATGTCATGTTTCATATTGTAATCACCCATGGTGAATTTAATATTTTGGCATTTCCATTTACAAGTGATCCTTCCCCCATTACCAATCATGACCTCAAAACTATAACAAGGATGTATAAAGTAGTTAGCTTGTTTAGCCACACGTGGGTCGATGAAATTATGGGTACTACTGGAGTCAATAAGCACAATAAGGTTTTATCATTTGAAGGATATTGGAACTTTCATAGTTTGGGGAGAATAATTACCAACGAGGGCATTGAAAGAAATTTCTAGTGGACCTTTAGTGCTATCCTTAGGTGTATCCGTCACTACTTCTACCTCGATCTCATTTTCTTTGTTGGTTGAACTACAAGGAATAGTTGCATCCAAAATATATAGTTTGGGTGTAATACATTTATGATTGGGTACAAATTTCTCATCGCAATGATAACAAAGGTCTTTTTCTCTTATGTCTTTCATTTCCTCGGGGCTGATACGTTTAATTGGTAAGATTCGGTTAAGTTTTGGGGTGGTGTAAGTATTTTGTGATTCCCCCATAGGTGGTTTTCCTAGTTGGCGTTGGGCATTGAATTTATCTTCCACTAATTTGGCTAATCCAATGGTCTACATCATGGTAGTGGAATTGAACATTTGCACTTCTAACCGAATTTCTTCTTTCAAACCACTGATGAAACAATCTTGAAAGAACGAGGCATCCAACCCTAATGTGCGATTGGCCAATTTTCAAATTGAGCTTGGTATTCATGCACTAAAGTGGTTTGATAGAGCTTGGTAAGGGCTCTCATGAAATTTTTGAGTTTACTAGGGCCAAATCGTACTAATATATTATTTGTAAAGTCTAGCCACATAGGGGTGCCATTAGTTTTTTCATACCACTGGTACCATTGGGTAGCATCATTTTCAAGGTGGAAGGATGCAATACGAACCTTTTGTGCTTTAGGGATCTGGTAGAGGGAAAAATATTGGTCGGACCGATAAATCTAGTTAGTGGGGTCACCTCCTTCAAATTTGGGAAAATCCAATTTAGTAGTTTTGGGAAGGATGGAAGTTTGTGGGCCCCCAAGTGGTGTCTAGTGTGTTGGTCCTTTGTTAGCTTGGCCAGCTTGGACTAGTGCCATATTTTTATGTAGTGTATCAACAGAGTGGTTATAGATATCGATTTTCAAATCCATTGCTGACATTCCAGTGTCAAATTCCTCCCTTGGTATAAGTACTTTTTTTAATTTCTTCATTCCACTGGCGAAACTCCTAGTAGAATTTGTCAATAGTCATGTCTTGCGATCTCCTGCCTTCAACCATGTAGGGTTAATTTGCAATTCCTTACCAAAATATAATTTCAATTTCATTTTTTTTTTTGTGTTTTTGCAAAAAATGGCACAAATTTTTGATATATATGGGCAATTTTTTTTGCAAAAATTGGTTTTGAGCAACTTTTCATGACCCTCCAACGGTCAGTTTTGATTTTTTGAATTTGAATTTCGACAGCAGGCGAGAAGGTGACATCAGCGGGTGGGGGAGAGCATGGAGCACGAGGGGAAGCATGGAATAGGCAATGAGCGGATGGGCATAGTAGAGTGTGGAACAACAGTGAGCGAGTGGAATAGACAATGACATGTGGTGAGCAGACAAGCAATGGACATCAGCAGGTGAAAACAACACACAAGGCGACAACGGTCGAGCGGCTAGGATGGCGAGAGGAGCGACAAGGGTAGAAGCGAAGCAAGGGTGGTAGCTAAGGGTGGTGGGCAAGGGCGCGTGAGGAGCAATGGAGAGCGTGACTGAAGTTATGCTTTCATATATAAGCACAAGACCTTTTAAACTGAACTTCTCTTGCTCCATTGTTGATGTGGGATAATCATCCCTATGTTTTTTTTAAACAACTTACTCTCTGCACTATACCAACATCGCAAGATAAAATCTGGTACCCAAAATTAATTTTAACCTTAGCATTTATTTTAATTTTTTTTTATCTCGTCGGATTCTTGGATATGTTGTCGATTTCCTGGATCGTTCGTCGAAGTTTCGATATTGGTAGCAAATTTTTTTGTTTCCTTCACAATTCGATCATGTCTTTCGATCTGGGATGAATACGAAGTCCAACCAAGGTTTAGAAGAATTTAAATAAGGACATTTGAAGCTCATTCTTCATTGGATATATCTTAGTAACAGTTATCCTTCACAGTCTTGGTCGTCGATGATTTACAGTGGGTTTGTGAGCGCTTGCGACCCTTGTAATCTATCAAATGCAAGTATATGTGATGGTTACGGTACGATGATTTTTAGGTGTTATATTTATCCCTCTGGATTTAAACTATTTGATATTCTTTTATTTTCACGTATGATTTGGTGGTTGTCTTCCTATAGAAGCGCGTTGATCGTAGATACAAAACGACGTCACACAAGAGTCATTTTTTTAATTTATTTTGTGATGCTTTTTCACGGATATTATTACACTCATAGAAGTAAGCGGACACATGAAAATGGAGATGGTGGTGTAATGGCTTTTTGAAGGTGTGCGATGATGATGCTTGTACACATATTTCCAACGAGTGAGTGGTGATGAGGTGAATGAATGAAAAGGATCCGATACCAAATGGTAGGACTCTAGGTCCTAGCGGTTTACACAAATGAAACAAGTGGATTTGGAATACGAAATGAATGGAAAAATAGATAGAATCACGTTTGGATTGAATCACTTTTGCACTGGAAGAGTGACCTATCCAATGGAGATAAATATATTTGTTCTATAATTTGATGGATGCCTACTTACACCCATTTGAATGATTATATATATCTACCCTATAGTTGTGAGTGAAAGGACACAATGGTCCATATAAAATAATGAGTGATTAATTAATGGTTAATGGTTAGGATTAGAATCCTAACACTAACTCTAGTTAAATTATAATGGGTGAAGTTTGATCCTAGTCTAATAGAATATGCTAGTATTCAATTTGCAACAAATCTAAAAAGGGTTAAGCCAACAGTGGTTTAGTGGGCCTATAAAAAGAAACTAATGGATGAGCAAAAATTGAGGGAGTTTGAGGAGTAGATTCTAGTGTATGTAGCAAAGTGATTGAAAAAGAATTGGATGAGGAAATAAGGTTTAAGTATAAAATTACGGAACAAGAGAAGAGGAGATTATTGATAAAGAGAGAAGCATGGTGGAAGATCAAAAGTAGAGCACTATGGATTGCAAATGGGGATGAAAACACTAAATTTTATCGTAGCTTCACAAATCATAGAAAATAACAAAATACAATTTGGGAGTTACAAGGTCGAGATGGAAGTAAAGTCTCCTTTAAATGAATAACAAACATCGGAGTAAGGCATTTTGGTCAACTATATAAGGATCCTGGTCAAGTCAATATAGCTAAAATAGTTAGAATAGCTTTTCTCTTTCCCATGTTTACAGATGAAGAAGCCAATGGTGACTTGGTTTAGGAAGTCTCAAAGGAGGAGCTCAAAGCTTTTTTAACCTCCTTCCAAAAATATAAGAGTCTAGGACCTAATGGTTGGATTATGGAATTCTTTCTTGAGCTCTATGACCTTTTGGAGTCTGACCTACTCAAAGTTGTGGAGGAGTCTAGGCATACAAGAAGGGTAAATGTAGTCTTCAACTCTACCTTCATTGCTCTTATTCCAAAAAAGTACAATATTTCTTCCTTTAATGATTTTAGATCCATTTCTTTGTGTAACTATGTGTACAAAATCATAGCAAAATTAATTGCATCAAGAATTAAAAGGTTCCTCTTTGCTTCTATATCTATTCGATAGTTTAGATTCCTGCATGGTAGACAAATTCATGAAGCAAGTTTTTCTCAATAAAGTATCACACCATAAAACCAAATATATTGTCAGTAATTGTGATGAAGTTGGATCTCTCCAAGGCTTTTGATAGAGTAAACTAGTTATACTTAAGAATGATACTTACTTATATTGGGTGTTATGTGCAGATGGTGAACTAGATTATGAGATGTTTGTGTTATGTTTCTTGCAATTTTGGTTAATGGGTCAATCTCTTAGTTCTTAAAGCTTTTCAAGGGATAAGACAAGGTTGCCCCTTGTCATCGCCATTATATTTTTTGGTAGCTAAGGGATTAAGTAGGTTCATATTAGAATCCAAGATAGTAGGAGCAATAAAGGGAATTAGAATAGGTAGAACAATGGAAGTCATCCATATACTTTTTGTAGATGTTCTTTTCATAGATTGAATAGTAAGAGTTGCAAATAAGTTGAAACAATCTTTAGATTTTTTCTATCTAGTAACAAGTATGTATATTAATGCACAAAATTCAAGCATTTCTTTTAATCGTGTGGATCAGAATCAGATCATATTAATAGGTCAAATTTTCTCCTTTAACAAATTTGATCTTCATGAGAGGTTTAAATATCTAGGGTTCTTTTTGAAACCCAATGACTATACTAAACAAGACTAGATTTGATTGATAAAGAAGGTGGAAGGAAAAATTAATATATGGTGCAACAAATGGCTCTCTTTGGGTGGGAGGTTGACTTTGGTCAAGTCTATGTTGGAGGTGATACTAGTATATTAGCAATCTTTGGCTCATATACCAAAAGAAGTTTTGGATAAAATTAGTTAGTTAAGCTACAAGTTTTATGGATAGGAAAAAGGAAAAGGGAAGGTAGTCCCCTACTTAAATAGAAATCATTAGCCAAGCCCAAGGAAAATGGAGGATGGATACTTAAGAACATCTTCCTGTTTAGCAAGGCTTTAGCATCCAAGTGTGTTTGGAAGATAATATCAAAGGTAAGTTTATGGAATAAGAGCATACAAAAAAATTATTTAGAGCCACTCATAGTCGAGGAGTGGATAAGGGCCCTAGTGAAGAAAACCCATAATGTTTCAACATGTTGGAAGACAATGTTGGACATTTTGAGTTCATAAAGTTGTCATTGATGTCAAGGCATGAAGTTGACATTGATTTCAAGAAGTGAACTACCATTGATGCCAAAAAGTCAACAAGGAGCAATGCAAGAGGTTGATGAGCTCCATAATGTTTATTTCTAAATATTACGTGAAGCGTGATTTTAAAGGATTTTATTAAAACCTATGATGGCAAAAATAAATGGTTAATATTTAAAACCAATGGATAGACCTAAGGACATTAAATAAATTATAATTAATTGTAATAATTTAATTATATATTAATTTGTAAGTTAATTTAATTAACTTATGGTTATTATTAATTAAATTATAATATATTTTAATTTACCCTAAGATTAGGGTTGCAAGGCAAATCAATATGCGCCGACGTTTAAATTCAAGGTGGCATAATGGTATAAAAACCACATGCCTTAATGGCATTTAATCATCCTTTGTTTGAATGAAATAAAGAGGCCAGCGTGTAATTTGATGTGATTCGTGCGAGGAAGAAGACAAAGCTTTTTTCTTGAGCGCCAACGAAGGAATAAATTCAGCATGGACTAAAACCTCATATCCACCCAACAGTGTGGCCTAGTGGCAAGTGGTCGAGGGCTAAGGTGTTGGACACCAAAAGACCCACGATCGATTCACAGTGGTGATTTTTTAGCATGTTTTTCTTGGGTGCTGAAGGAAGCAGCGCATGATCATTTTGGGATTAGGCACCAAAAGGAAGGGTGAAGATCACGTGGTGCTCTTTGCTCCCAAAGTGAGCGCCTAGCACACGCGGCAGCCAAGACCACGACTAGGGCACAAGGGGAGGCAACGTCATGAGTTTGAGTCTCACCAAGGCAAAGGTAATAAATTTTTAATATATTTTGTGATGCCTAAGGTTTTGACATAAGGTTCTAGGGAGTTAAAAGGGGTAGATAAAAAGCATTTCTAATTGGTCATTAGTTTTGTTAATTGGAGGAATAAGGAGTTAGCTTTATTTTTAATAAAGTCTTTTTGACATATTGGCTTATTGGAGAAATAAGTGGATTAAAGTGTTGGTTAATTTTTTAGAGGACTTCTTAGAATTAAGTTATTTTGAGAAGGTGATTGTATTAACATTATTTATGGTGTTGGATATTATTTTAAGTTGGAGTTGATAAGGTGTATCAAAGAAATTATTTTTGTTTATGTTGATGGATGCTTTCTCCAAGATGGAGTGATAAGGTGTATGTATGTTTTGATATTTGCATTGTAATTTTGAGAGAGTTTATCATCTTCTAACTTCCTTGAGATTGAAAAAGAAGTGTTTGTGGTTGTGGCTGATTTTTGAGGTTCCTTCATCATCAAGAAAAAGGTATGGGCACATTCTTCCATAGTTGATTTGATTGATTGTTTTCTGAAAAACAAGATTTGGAGTGAAAAGGATTTGGTTAGGATTTCCTTATTGAGTTGTTGAGCTATTATGAAATGAATGCTATACACCTTGGTTTATAAGTATTGTTGTTGAAGTGAATGATTGAGTGAAGAACTTGAACTAGGGTTTGAAAAGAACATGAGTATCATTGTTATGTGATATTGGTTGATAAGTAATTGTTGGAAATATTTTGAGTGAGTATTCATATTCTTGGACTAGGGTTTGTGAGCAAGGATAATTTCATTGAGTGATTGGTTGAGTAGATTTGAATGAGCCTAGTCAAGTGAATGCGTGAAGTGATTGTTCAAGTTCTATAAAATAAATTATTCTATATTTTGAATTGAATTGAGAGTGATTGAGTATTGAAGTAAATGTGAAGCATATTGAGTCTCTAACAATTCTCTATATGTTTCTAAGAGAGTGATTGAGTATTGAAGTGAATGTGAAGCATATTTAATCTCTAACAATTCTCTATATGTTTCTAGGAGAGCGATTGAGAGTGTTTGAGCATTGTGATGAGTGTAGAGCATATTGAGTATCTAACAATTCTCTTTATGTTTCTATGAGATTGGACAAGTTTTAGTGTGGACTTGTTGAGCAGATTTGAGGTAAGTCTTTGAGAAGACTTGTGTATAGATTAGTGTGAGCTTTTTGTGGAAGCTTACAAGGCATATTTGAGAAGACTTGTGAACATAGTTGATATTGATTTGTTCAAACCTTGAGTTAAGGTTTGGGGCAGATCCAACAGAGTTGATTTTAGATTGAGTCAATCTTTGAGTTAAGGCTTGAGGATAAATATTAAGGACAGATATTGAGGATAAATTTGTGCTAGACCTAAGGACTATGTTTAGTACAGATTTGAGGATAGAGTTTGGTGCAGATTTGAGGACAAGTTTATGCCAGACTAGAGATAAAAATTGAGGATAAATTTATGCTAGACTGAAGGAATGTGTTTAGTGCAGATTTGAGACAAAGCTTTGGAGGTGACTTAGTTGAGGACAGAGGTCTCCAGCCAGAGCAGGAAGGATAGGTGTCTTTTATGTATAGAGTCCCATTTGATAAGGGCAGTGGAGGCAGAGGTCTTATAGAGGATCACCAACCAGAGTAGAGTTAGGAGATTAGTGTCTCCTATGGATAGAGATCCACAAAACTGATTAGGGGATTGGTGTCTCCTTTGGACAGAGGTCCATAAACATTGTAATAGGGAAATGATTCCCAAGATATTGATTGAGAAAATTTTAGTGAAATATTTTCTCCGTGGAGTAGCCCACATTGGGTGAACCACGTAAATTTGGTGTCTCTATTGTGTGTGGTGATTTATGCATTGCTTTGATTACTGCTGTTGATATTTTTTTTGGTATAAGGTAGAGGTGGTTATAAGGTCCACAAACCTTTTACATAGTCAAAATGGGCTGGATCTAGCATCAAGCCCATATAATCAAAATACAAAATGGATCTTTTTAAGACCCACATTAAGCCATACTTAGAGTCCACAGTCCTATACTTGTCGCTTGACTATTCGAGATAAAACAAAAACCAAACAACACCTAGCACTTACTAATACCACTAAGTTGTTGTACTCGTACACTTGTCACCTCCCGTGCCCCACAGAATGGGATGCCTTATCTGCCTAATTCCATTTGTCAGATTACTCATCATCAAACCCTCTGATCTCCTGATGCTCTAACATGTTTGATCTTAGCTCTTCTCTAGAAGCCAACACCAATAGTTCTTGAGGGAAGTTATCCTTCCAAATTTGCATCTCCCCAATAAAATCTGTAATATTTGCCATTAGATTTGTCGCCTGGTTCCCTTCTCTAAAGGTGTGTTGGATTCGGGCATTAACAAAATAAGATTTATGAATCTTTGCTTCTAGGATAAGCTCCAAGATGGTCCAGTTGGGGTCTTTATCCTCATTAATTGCCTTGATTATATTAAGCGAATCCCCTTCAAAGATAACTTCCTTATAACCCTCAAGTCTGGAAATTATCATTACCTGCATGCAGGCTCGGGCTTCTGCAAAATGATTTTTTTGGGTTCCCAAAGGCTCTGCAAAGGCAAGGACCACTTTTCCTTCCTCATTTCTCAGAACTCCTCCTCGCTCCCTGCACCCTCGATTTCCTTTAGCTACCCCGTCAAAATTAAACTTAACCCACTTTTGTGGGGGGGGTATCCACTTGACACCATCCCGTGGGTTGGTTGTAATGTCTAGGTCTGGAAGTTTCTCTCCCCAGTTCCACAAGATCCTCCTTTCCCTTAGAGACATGGTCTCATTTTTGAAGAAGAAAGTTTTTTAGTTTTCTTTCAAAGCTCTGATTATTTTATTACCACATAACCTGGATCTTTCTTACGTCCTTTAAATACTCTCTTATTTCTCTCATTCCATATCCCCCATAAAAAATGGGGTAAGCTGAGCTTCTAGAGCCAAGTCAAAAGTTTCACCCGAAAGGGGGAAGCCCACTGTATGCAGAAGTCAGACATGCTATTTGGACAGACCCAAACTATATGAAATTTGGACTAGATCATTTGGAAGACTGTACAAGAAAATTCACAAGTTAGAAATATATGACTTACAGATTCTATCGCTTTCTCACACAAGATACATCGATTGATGAATTGAAAACCTCTCCTTTGCAGATTATCTCATTGTCGAATCTTATTTTGAACTCGCCAACCAAAAGAAGAAAGCTATTTTTGGGGTTAAATTATTTAACCAAATAATAGAAGTCAGAGTCCAACCATTGAATCCTGAGTGGATTAACTTATAGGTAGTTTTTACTGAATAGATCCCACTTGTAGTTTTGCCCCAAATCGCCTTGTCTCTTCCTTCCCCAAGAATGATCAGGAACACCCTTAAAGCATCATTGAGTTTGGTTAGGGCCACCTTCTCTTGCTCTGATAGATTATGAACTATGATTTTCTTCCAAGAGGAAGTTTCCTATGCTACAGCAATAAAATCCCCTACTTTTCCTCCCATTTCCTCTGAAAGTTTATGTTGGAGGACCTGAAGGTCTAAGTTATCTTTCAGAAGGGCCTCTTCCAACCATGGGTCTTGCCAAAAGTCCACTTGTCTTCCATTACCAATTCTCCATCTCATGCCTTTCCTGACTACCTCCCGACATTCGAGCAAACAATTCTAGAAATAGGATCCTCTAGGGAGATTATCAGCTTTCAAGAAGTCCTGATTATTTCTGATATATTTTGCCTTAAGAAGTTTTACCCATCCCAATTGATCATTATTGATAAATATCCATACCTGTTTACCAATCAGATCTTGATTCATTTCTTTCATTCTCTTTAGCCCCAGGCCCCCCTGATCCTTGCTTGCACACACCTGATTCCATGCTACCAACGAAATTCTCTTTCTCTCCTCTGAACCTGACCACAAGAAGTTGCGTTGAATTTGCTCCAATGTAGCTCGAACCTTTACAGACATTCTAAATAGAGACATGCAAGAAATTGGAATGCTCTATAAAGTAGTTTGAACTAATAAGGCTTTTCCTCGCAGAGTCGAGAAGGCTGCCCTTCCACCCTGCTAAGTTTTTGGAGATCCTGTCAATGACTGAGTTCCACAATGTAGCCTTCATTCTTCCTTCGAACATAGGCATGCCTAGATAAGTTGCTGGTAGAAGCTCCTTTCCATAATCTAAGAGGTTAGCTATTCTTTCCTCCCTCCCACCAGGCGTGTTAAAGAAATAGATGCTACTCTTCTTATAGTTTATGTACTGTCCTGCTTCTGTCTCATACTTGGTTAGAATTCTCTTCAGCTTCCTAGCCTGAGGCACCGAGGCTTTGGACACAATGATTGTATCATCCACAAACTATTGGTGAGACACTGGATTTGCTGTTGAGGTTGGTTTGAAACCTTCCAATCGACCATATACCACTACTGCTGAAATGTTTCTACCCAATGCTTCCGCTAAAATAATAAACAAGTATGGAGACAAAGGATCTCCTTGTCGCAACCCCCTTTCACTCTTAAAGTAATCGGAGGGTGACCCATTCACCATGATAGAAAATCTTGTAGTAGAGATACAACTAAAAATCAACTTAATCCACTGGGTATAGAAACCAAACTTACCCAAAATCTTGGTGAGGAACCGCCATGAGACCCGATCGTAGGCTTTATTCATATCAAGCTTTAGTAACATACCTGCTTCCTTACTAGCCACCATTGAATGAATAACCTCATGAATTGTGATGATACCATCCAATATTTTTTGCCCTTTCACAAAGCCTTCTTGGTTCATATCAATGATGAAAGGAAGGATAACCTTCAGCCTATTGGCGATTGTTTTTGTGAGAATCTTCATCAGAGTGTTACATAAACTGATAGGGCAAAAATTGGAAAATTCCATTGCTCCCACTAGTTTAGGGATGAGGACTAAAAATGTAGCATTAACTCCTTCTGGGATTTCCATGTCCTTTTGAGCCTCAATTATAGCTTCCACTACATCATTGCCTAGGATATCCCAAAACTTCTAGAAGAAAGTTGTGGGGAAGCCATCCGGTCCTGGGGAGTTGTTACCATCCATGTCAAAAACCAACTTCTTGATTTCCTCCTTTGTGAAAGGACTAAGTAAGAATCCATTAAGATTCTCAGTTACGAGGGGTGGAATGGCTGCCAACAGAGAGTCCTCTTATTCAATAGTCGGATTTACATCTTCTAGCAATGATTTAAAGTACTCAACCGCTTCCCTCCTTATGTCTTCCATATCTTTGGTGTTAGACCCATCGGCCATCTTGATCTCCTTAATTTTGTTAGTACTCCCGTGGCGAAGAGTAGAGACATGGAAGAACTTTGTATTTTTGTCACCCTCCTTTAACCAACGTAGTCTGGATTTTTGCCTCCAAAAGGTTTCTTCAAATCCTAGCATCGTGTGGTATTCGGCTAACAACTCCCTCTCCTGGTTTCTCAGATCCTCTCGTAAGTCGCTCTGACTTCAGCTTCTCCTGTAGTTCATTGATCTTGTCTTTTAGTTCTGCCATTTTAACAAAAATATTGCCTAAGGAAGTTTTGTTCCACTCTCTAATGTTAGCCTTCACATTCCTTAGTTTACATGCCACTTGGGCCAGTTTTGAACCATTATACTTTTTGTCCCACCATTGGGCAACCAGATCCTTGAGATCCTGATGTTGGAACCACATAAGTTCGAATCGAAAGGGTCTGATGTATCTTTTCTTAGATTCCTCCCCTATTTCCCACATAATTAGGTTGTGATCAGACCCGATTCTTGGGAGTGCCGTTAATGAAGAGTCCCCAAACCTCTCCAGGCATTCTTGAGAAAGAAGAAACCTATCTAATCTAATCTAAATTTGGTTTTCCTTCAATATTTTGTTAGACCATGTATAAGAGAATCTACGTAGGTCCACATCCATCAGCTCATGTTGCTCAACAAAATCTCTAAACTCGTAGATATCAGCAGTTATTCTTTGAGAGCCCCACAATTTATCTATAGGATTAAGGTAGCAATTGAAATCCCTCGCCACAATCCAAGGGTAGTTGGGGACCGTCTCCCTCAATTCAGCTAGTTGACCCCAGAGAACCCTTCTCGGTCCCTCGTCTAATCGGAGCATATACATTCGTTAAGATCCACTCTTCCTGCGTGGTTTTATCCACACATAAGAGACAAATAAACCAACTAAACATCATAATCACTCTACTATCAATCACATTCTTGTTCCACATAACCAGCAACCCTCCTGCTGTTCCAGTGGCCTCTTGGCCTACTACTTCAACTTCTCACCAAGTCCTATTCTTAAAAGGAATAACTCTACTCTCCTCCATTTTAGTTTCTTGCAGAAAAATCATATCCGGTTTGTGTTCTTGTCTAAGAGCATACAAAGCTCTTATTTTTGTAGGATTACTCCCATGAATATTCCATGAAAGAATCTTCATTTATGGGCTTTGGATCCTCGAGCCTTCACCCCAAAGAGCAATACTGCTTGAGTGCCATCGACCACTCCTCACTCGCTTCTTTTTGCCTTAAGGCAAGCATTGCTAGGTTTCCCTCTTCCCACCGAACCATATCCCCATACATCCGCTCTAGGTCGGGGTTCCTTGGGATTCACTTGGCTTCTAGTAACCATCTTGGATAGGTCGGTATTGGTCTTTGGGATAACAATCTGCTTTCCGAGCTAACCGGTCTTTCCGACGGTGGAGATGATTTCATGCTCTTAGCTTCTTGATTAGTAGATTCTTTTTCCCTGCTTTGGGGTTACACTGATCTTGGTGGTTCACCTCTTCCTCCTGAGTATCCTTGCATGTATTATTAGTTTCCTACTCCTTCCTCTGATTTTTCTCCTCTAAATCCTTATCTTAAGTCTCCTCTACCTCAGATTCCACTTCTTAGCTATCCATCTGATCTCCCTTCAGATGATTTAATGCATCAAAACTATTCTCCACTGGGATGTTGATCTCCTTGGAATTTCTTCCCATAAATTCCTCTCGCAAGACATGGGACCACTTCCACCGAGCCTCCATAGGCCTCCCGTATTACCCAATCAAACTTACTTGCCCTGGGGTGTTGATCTATGGGGTTCTTTCCTTTGTGATTTGGCTCGAGGCTTGTCAGTATCATCTTAGGAGCAGAGTTGAGCTTGAGGGTTCCCATCAAAGGGACCAGCTCCCCTGTGAGAGGGTTTTGGGGCATAGGTATTTTTGGGAGGAGGGTTATAACATTGCCTCTTGCTTACAATAGGGCGAACAGGGTCTCTGATATTCAGATTTCGAGCTCCACGTCCTTGAGGCCCATGTTGGGTAGGAATGGAGATCTACAGGGAAGGGATATTATTCTGGGTTTGAGGAGCAGTATTTTGGAGTGGGGGCCGATTCTTGGAAATGTAGTGGATACCATGGTGCCCTACCTTCTCGCAAACATGACACTTAAAAAACATATTTTCATATTCAAAGACCTGAGTATGAAGGCCAAACATAGACGATAATATAATGGATTTAGGGAGCTCTTTACTCAGGTCCGCAAACACACACATGCAAGCAGAAAGGAGTCTTTTTTTGCTCAAGGTTACAGGATCAATAGCTATTAGTTCTCCAATATCTATAGCTATCCTAGCCAAGATTTGTTCATTCCAAAAAAGCAGAGGTAATCTCGACATCTTAACCCAAATAGGAGCCAAATCCAACACCTCAGTCTCGGGGTTGAAATCGGGGGACCAACGCTTCAGATACAAGCCCCTTTTCCCAAAAAACCAAGGACCTCCTTGGAGAGTCCTTTCCATGTCCTGTTCACATTGAAATGTCACCAAAAGAAAACTCTTGGGTAAAGCCTTAATCATCATACCGGACCTTGGCTGCCATTTTTGGATGGCCCATCTCCATATGACTTCCAAGTCTGGCCTCACCCCCATAAATTTAGCCACCAGAGATGTTTTGCCCTCCATAGCCACATGCTGAGCTAAAGTATCCAGGATGTGCAACCTACCATTGACAAATTTTAGATTAAAACAAGATTCAGATAATTTTTGCTTACCTCGAAGAGCATTAAGATATGAAGGTCTCTAGTTGCCAGGTTTCTCTTTGTCTCCTTCCTGGGTCTTCCTTTGATCCTGACGCACAGAGTCCTGGTCCCCCTCAGAGATATCTTCAACCGCATCCACCCAACGCCCTTGGACCGGTTCCAATAGAACTTCCTTGTCCACATCCTTCGCCTGGGGGCCTACTATCTCACCAGAGCCCCCACTTACCGTGTCTGCTGATCTGCCCTTCGAAGCCCCACACCTAGGGTTTGTTGCCCCTAGACCTCTTGCTCCTCCTCCTTGCTGCTCCATCCGTCACAACTTGCTGCCTCAAAAATCTACCATTTTTACAGTTTGCAGGCTTCTACAATGTCGGCTGCTTTAGTGGCGGGTGCTACAGTCCAAGGGCTGCTATAGTAGCAGCTGCTACAGTTCGCAGGCTTCTCTCAATTAAAATGGTGCTCTGAATCGAACCCTTTCACCAACCTTACTGTTGTTGATATTACTATCTATACATTGCATAATATTGATTGGCAAAGAAAAATAAAAAGTGGTCTTATACTGTTCACCTCCCCTCTCAGTATAAGCTTGTGTTCTTCAAACAATGATTCATGCCTTTTACATTGTAGGTGATTGGATTGCATAGAAAATAGAGGATGGTTTAAGGATAAGACTAGGCTTATACCCTTGGATTGCTTGTGGTGGTATGTACAAACTACCAAATAATGTAATTCATACCCTAAGATCTTAGGGGATTGGAACTCTCATCCATGCAGCTAACCCAAAATCATTTACAAAGTGGAGACAAGGATGGAAGGAAGCAACAATATTAGGACTTTAGGGTTAGGAGGCACACTAGTGGGAAGAATATGTAGGGAGACTTAAAGTTGGATATATCAAGTTGTGAGAGGAAATTGATCAATTGGTTTGGATAAATAATGGAGCTATGGGATAGTACACTCCAAAGTTGGGGTATAAGACTCTGCTAGGAAATAGAAATGATAATTTTGTAACCAAAGAACTAAACACAATTTATTTAAATAAAAATAGAGAGAGAGAGAAGTAATTTTGTCAAAATGCCCCTTTTTGTATTAATGGTGATACAGTGTGTTACAAAAAGGAATTTTGATTTGCTCCAAGTGTGTTGGAAGCAATATTACAATGCTTCCTCTTGTCTATTTGATATCCAATGCTTTCATGGAGGAGGGGAGATCTTCTGGATCTTCCGCAGGGTGTGGTGTTCTTCGTTCCTTCATCACAGCTTCAAGGGGTGAGTGGGCTTTGGTATCCAACAAGGGGTCACTCCAGCTTCAACAACTCGCTCAAGATATCTATTACCTGCACACACACAAAACCAGCAAGGAGGATCAACAACACCTGTTCAGTCAAGCGGTAAACCCAATGCTACAAATGAACCTATCACTGATGTACGTATGAAAAGCAGATAGCATAACAATTAACAAATACAACCTTGCTAACATTAGAATACTTAATCTCTATTGATAAAATCTGTTCGGGACTGTGGAACTACGAAAACGCGTTTGCGGTCTAGAAACCACGGACCTGCGGATGTGAAATCGTGAATGTGCATTTTTGACTATAGAACCATGGGCGGGCGATTTCAGTTGAGATGACAGGTTGCCTCGAGATGCGTGCCAACGATCAGATTTGAACTCATGCTCTCAATTTCTTGTCGGGTCTGGGTGTATTTTGGTAGCTTATCGGTATGCAAATTCAGCTCCTTTTCTTGGTGAACTAATGGTGCTTTTATAGACTCCCTGGGGTTTTGGAGGGAAGTGAGAGGTGGCAAGCTTGGTTTGCCAAGTGGCAAATCTGGGCTGTTAAGTGGAAGGGGAAGTTAGAGTGAGTCATCCATTGTGGCTCAGTTAACTGGGGTGATGTGGCTGCAAGTCGAGTGAAACATGGGATCTTGTCCTATGTGAAGGGACAAAGGAGACAAGGTGGATTAAACGTGGCATGGGTGTTGGGAATATGTCCTATGTGCAAAAATAGGGGGACAAGAGTGGGTGAGATGTGGTAGAGATATTGTGTGAGGCGTCCAGGACACATGTCCAATGTGTGGACAAGGTATCCTAGGGTGATTTTCCTAATTAAATAAATTAGGAAAATGTAATGATGTGCATGATTTTATATCTCTAAGTTAGAACTTAGGCATATATCTTTATTATTTAGGATTTGATAGTGAGGTGGTGAATGTGAACTAGAGGGTGCCATATTTTGGTGTCTACAATTACCCCTTTTTGTATTATGTTGTGTACAACACAATGCGGTGCAAAAACTAATGACATATAACTTTATTGGACGAATGGATTCATTTCTCCTTGACACACAGAGTGAGTGAATTTAAATTTTTTGATTTGTTTGCTTACCCCCTCAATTGACGATTGGGTAAAGGTTGACACCCATAAGCCAATTGATGAAATACGAATGTTGAAAGTGGGTTGTTTATTGAATGATGTTGATGTGATGTTAATGAATTTTGTCTTGATTTTCTTTGTGCCCCAAACTTGGGATTATTTATGTTCTTGCAATTTTGCTTTTGGTTTCATTATGTGTAGAATACATAGTAAAAATTTTGACTACTATTTTGAGTTTTCGTCCACTATGACTTTAGCAATTCCTTCCAAATGATGGGTTTAAGGAACCAGTCAATCAAGGATTTGATGCTCAAGTGGTTTTTGATTATTACCAAATTGTTGTTTGTTGTTCCGCTTTTGACCCAATGGAAGGTGTTGTAGAATTACCTTGGCAAATCTGTTTTTGAACACATTTAAGCTCATATATTTAAGGACCTACCCGACTTGATTCATTGTTGTTTGTTGTGATTTCTGAATGAGTTTCCTTATGGTGATTTACCCATCCAACCAGATTGCATGGATTTCTAGTCGTTGTGACCGCTAGGTGTATAGGATAATCCACTAGATACGAGTTTCACTCCAGATGATTATGAGTGTTGATGATTATTTGGAGATTTGGTGATGTTTTGATTGGTATTTTTTTTTATTATTATTATTTTTCTGAAACTGTTGACTTGCGGTTATTGTGTTGAAAAACCAGATTTGCGTTTTATTTTATGAAATCGTGTTTCCACGTTTTTGCGCCTCAAAACACAGGTTTGCATTTTTGTACGTCGCAAAAAATGCGGGTTTGCATTTTTGTGCGTCGCGAAAAATGCGAGCGTGCGGTTTTCGTCGCTAAAAGCGACTATTTAAAGGTTGTTGTCGCTTTCAAAACCATTCTGCCAGTTGTCATTGATTGAGTGGTTGAAGTGATGAGTGAGATGGAGGTTGGCGAGGGGAGTGGTGGTGGTGGCTCGACTGGAGCAGAAGTTGGTGGCCAATTTGCCGAGGTAGGTGATTTGCCCTTTTATTGTTTGTGTTTGTTTTGTTCCTTTTGATAATTAAGTGGGGCTGGTAAATGATTATTGTTTTTTTTATTTTTATTTATTTATTATTATTTTTTTTGGCTTTTTGTTACTTAGGGTAGGTAAAAACTTTTTGTTTTTGCTTTTTATTACCTAGGGTAGGTAAACATTTTCTTTTTTGCTTTTTATTACCTAGGGTAGGTAAAAAAAAATTGTTTTTGCTTTTATTACCTAGGGTAGGTAAAAAATTTTTTTTGCTTTTTATTACCTAGGGTAGGTAAAAAAAATTCCGTTTTTTGTTTTTATTACCTAGGGTAGGTAAAAAAATTTCTTTTTTTGCTTTTTATTACCTAGGGTAAGTAAAAAAATTTCGTTTTTTTTTTTTGGATGAAAAAGCCATTATATTAATAAAATAATGTTTAATCATACAAAAAGGGTGGGTGGGATTAGCACACCCCGTAAACCAATACATTAATCATTGTGGTTAAGAGTATACAAGAGTGTCAGAAAAAGCCCATAAACTACCAATAACAACTGCCAAAACAGTATTAAATATGCATTCGAAAAGAAAGAAGCCGAGAAATTACTGCCACCTGGAAGGGGAAGGAAGATGCACATGACTCATAATGCAGGTTGCATTCCCCCAATGATCCATGAGGGTACGCAAGTACCGTAGCTCCACCTGTACTTTTTAACTCGTACTTGAATCTGTAACTAGCAATCAAAGAATATATCATATTTATCAGCAACAGAAGACATGTCCGACATCTTGCTGAGAAAAAACAACTCTATTTTGGGACTTCCATAGATAAAACAAGGTACCAATTCTAAAAATATTCCAAACAACATCCAAGTTGAAGGAAAAAGCAATAGGGTCACCAAAAATAGCATGCACCGAAGTAAAATCCTCCTGCATAAAAGGTTTGAAAAATTCAAGAAGCCACTCCCAAGCTGACTGAGCCCGATCACAAGACCAAAAAACATGCAGTAAATCTTCCACTTGTCCACAAACTGGGCAAATGAGATTATGAACACCCAGATGCTTGAGCCTACGACCAACAGGTAACCCTTGATGTAATAGACTCCAAGCAAAAAAACTCTATTTAGGTTCAATATAAGTAGCCCAAGCAATATGAAACCTCTTATTCCATTGGGAGGGAAGAGAGACTAAATTCCATCTCAGAGTGAGCTTATCAACCATTGGAACTTGTGGGGTGAGCCATTTGTAACCAAGATGAGCTTTATATTGCAAAACATGAATCTCCCCAGGCCAACACCAATCTGACCACCAGGGTTTTTGAAAATGCTTATGTAGTTTGCTCCAAATAGAAAATGGAATACTATTAATAACCACCTCATAAGTGTCTCTATCACTAGGATTTAAATTGTGAATTTAACGAAAACTTTCCTAGGGTATCCAACACCTGGCATGTCGAGAGAAGAAATAAAAAATGGAAGCAATACCACGCTTATAGAACATCTGCGCTATGACCCACTGCACTAGAGCTAAGGGAGAACCTTGCCAAGTGATAACAGGAGACCACCAAATATTCATGGAAGACAAAGAGGCACCTGCTTTGCGAAAAATCCCTTTCCAACTAAGCCAGGGTTTGAAGGCCTCCCAGGCTTTCCAAATACTCTAAATGACAAAAGAACCTTTAACTTTAATAAGGATAGGGACAGTAAGAATGGATTACAATCCCACCCCTTTCCAAATTTTCTTCCCCTGAAGCAAACCAGAAGAAATGCAATGCCTGACCAACACTTTCCAAGATTCATCCCCAATTAAAGATTGGGTGATCCATTTAGCACAAAGGGTAAGACCTTGTCGGTGACAATCAAACAAACCCATGCCTCCACAATCCTTGGGCAGACAACAAATTTCCCAGGCTACCCGATGAAAACCTTGCTTGATAGGGTCTTTGGCCCACAAAAAGTCTCTCAGAAGCTTATCCAATTTTTTATAACAAGATTTGGATGGAACCCAACAAGATGAATAATAGACATGGGTAGTGGCTAAAACCTTAGAACAAATATGAAATTTTCCTGCCAGAGAAAGTTTCTTACTAGTCCAAGAAGAAAGCTTCTTTTCCACTTTATCAATAACATACTGCCACAATTTAGCAGAGGAACCATGAAATGCAAAAGGAATTCCAAGAAATTTAAATACCTCACCTGGATGAATCCAAGTCCATTGTTTTTATTACCTAGGGTAGGTAAAATTTTTCGTTTTTTTTTTATTTTTATTACCTAGGGTAGGTAAAAATTATTCATTTTTTTTGTTTTTATTACCTATGATAGGTAAACATTTTTCATTTTTTTTGTTTTTATTACCTAGGGTAGGTAAATTTTTTTGTTTTTATTACCTAGGGTAGGTAAAAAAATTTCATTTTTTTTGTTTTTATTACCTAGGGTAGGTAAAATTTTTCGTTTTTTTGTTTTTATTACCTAGGGTAGGTAAAAAAAAAATTGTTTTTTTGTTTTTATTACCTAGGGTAGGTAAAATTTTTCATTTTTTTTGTTTTTATTACCTAGGGTAGGTAAAAATTTTCATTTTTTTTGTTTTTATTACCTAGGGTAGGTAAAAATTTTGTTTGTGTTTTAATTTCTAGAATGTGTTAATTTTTATTTTTTTTATGTTTTCTTTTTAGGTTAAGCTTCTTGATGCTCGACATAGGTGGCCGAGGACCATTCGAAAAGTGCATAAAGTGTTTTTTGATGACGATTGGACTCTGCTACAAACCATTGGTTTAGATGGTTACGGGCGGTTAGGCACCGTCCGAGCTGATGAGGATCTCCTTTCGACACTTGTTAAGCGTTGGGATCCAGATAGGGGCTCATTTCATCTCCTAATAGGGGAGCTGACTATCACTCTCGAGGATATCTATCGTATCTTCCATGTTCTTGTCGAGGGTCCTGTCGTTCAAGTTGGCCTCGATAAAAAGGAGGCTCTATTCCTTCTGTTTGGTGAGATGTGGGACGTAGACTATAGCAGGGGTGGCATTGCCTATTTGGACCTTTATTTATATAATAGCCTTGGTGCATTGCCAAATTTCATGATGTACATATTGAGCAACATGTTGTTGCCCAATTCCATGGGATCAAGGATCCCGTGGAACCAGGTGCCTATTGTTCTGGATTTGATAGCTAATCCTTGTCGGTTGGCCTGGGCTCCCACTCTTCTCTACGAGGTTTACAATGAGCTTTATGAGGTGAATAGGCGAGGGCGTAAGGGCCTGGGTTGTAGTTTGTTGCTCCATATTTGGTGTTGGGATCATATTAGCATTGGTCGCCCTGTTGGTTTACATTGTGGCGTGGATGCCACTTTTCCTCATGCATACATATGGTTACTTAGTGAGGAGGTCAGTCGATCTATTGTGAGTGCTTCGGAGTTCAAAGATATCTTGAGTTATTTGACTAGGGACTTGATGTGTTGGAGCTCTTGGAGGGGTTTGGATTGGGTGATAGATGCTGCAGAGCTTCGTTGCGTTAGGTGGGGACAATGGGTTGTTGGTGCCCATCTAAGGGATATGGAGTTTATCCAATTCTCTCATGTACTACGTCAGTTCGAGCTCATTCAAAATGTTCTTGATGCGCCTGTTACGTACAGGCAACGAGGTGATGAGTTGGGGTTTCTTGTTGCTCCGAACTTCTGGCGAGTCGACAATCCTGTTGACAAATCAAACTTGGAGGTGCTTGACTTGGATGATGTGGGCACAAATACTGAGTATGACGTGTGGTTTACGAGTCAACCTCTATGGACTCTTAGTGTCGTCGTAGACGATGATGGGAGTGGTGACAATGTAGATATGGGTGGATGGGTTCCTTGGTCAATGAAGCACTGACGGGGTAGCTCTTTGAGAGTTGACATGGATATGAATGTTCAACAACCTAAGGAGGTTGGTGGTGATGATGATGAGGGTGTACCTCCTCGATGGTCAGAGGAGGAGTGGGGGATTCTCCAAGCTGAGCAAGATAGCCTGGATTTGGAGCTGGGTCGAGTGAAAGCCTAGTTAGCATGGTATCAGGGTGAGGTGAATCATCTTCAGGCTGAGGTGGACGGGTTACGAGTTGGACCTAGCAGCGATGCTCTTACTGCTAAGGATGAAGAGATCACCAGACTTGGCAACGAGATTACCCATTTATAGGGTAAGCTTTCTTGGTTGTAGACAGGTTCTGGAGGGGATGATTTTGCTTTAACTATTGTGTCTCTACAGGTTGAGATTTCTTAGAGGGTCGCTTGTCAGGGTGTTGATTTGAGGAGCCTACATAAGCAGGCTATCTACATCGAGATGTTGGAGAATATTCTTCATGAGCATCAGATTCCTTTACTTATTCCTCCTTCATCATCTACTACCATTGCTACTCAAGGGACCAAGACGAGTCGAAGGACTCATCGTACTTCGAGCTCTCATGGGGCTTCTACAATATAGGGTCCACGGAGGGATCCTTCTGGCACTAGCTAGTTGTTTTATTGCATTATTTTTATTTTTTGTATATTTTATTTTAGTATGAGCCTTAGTGCTCCAATGCATACTGCCTTCGGGCATTTTGTACTTTGTAGACTTTCGATTATATATATATATATATATATATATATATATATATATATATATATATATATATATATATATATATATATATATAGATACATGGCATTTTATTGCGGTATTCACATATGTTATTTGTAAATGCATTCTTCTTGTTTATGCTTTGCAATGTTTATATTATGCAATCTAATATTTATATGTTATTGCTATGATAATGAATGCAAATGAACATTTAAAATGCATTTTGATTTATATTCATGTAACTGAATGACAGTATGCATGGTGCTCATGTAATCTTTTTTAGCTCAGAGTATTTGACCTTTACTTGTTCATTTTTACAATTCAGGGTATCCCACTTGATTATTTGTTTTGAGATATGTGGTATGTATGAAGGAAATGTGAATGCTGATATGGATTGGTTTGATTTTTGATATGTAACTGCAATAGATTTTTAGAGACTCAAAGAACCTAGTAATGTCAACCATTTTTTTTTACGTTATCTTACTTTCTTTAGGACCATATTGTGTGCAAGTGAAGTTCATTTACTAAATCTTGCGTGTCGATGACCCTAAGCAATCAAGAACCAGTGCATGTGATTGTGAGGTTTATTGACCCATCTTGAGTAATTTTGGATGGTACCTTTTTAGGTTTTCCTTTTTGGCTAGCTTACCCGCATGTGCGGTCAAAGGTCTCCTTCTTTGGAGAGATACATGTCGCCCTGCATTAGTTTACTCCACTGCCAGTCAAGCGTCTATAGCCTCGGTGGAGGTTTACCCCATAGTCCAATGATATGATCTTTAAGCCTTTGGGATGACTACATAACTTTCTGAGGGGAACATAGTACAATATTTTCAACTTTAGAGATTTGTGGTGTGTGTTTGTAATTATTTTTGTATAGAGTTTTGGGGAATCGGATTCTCAACTGAAGTACGATGAGAATGTGACCCTATCCTTACTACTCTACATTTATTTATATTTGTTGTTTCACTGTTACCACTATTTTTTTGGACTATGTTGCGTGATAGGGTAAGTGAAGAATTTTACTTTTTTCGCTTCGAGGTTTACCCAAATTGGCGTTATCTTTCTATCATTCAAGATGTTTTAAGATTTGGAAAAGTGTATTTGGTTCCAGATTGCTTTTGGGTCAATCTACCATACTCAAGATTTTCTTAATGTGATGAAAGTGCTTTGGTCCTAAAGAAAATTGGACACTTCATGAAGTTTGGTTTTTCACTAGACATGTTTGAGTGACTAAAAATTTTATGATATATGAGGATATGATGTGTTTGATTTTTGTGAGTTGCAAAGAATCTTAGTTGAATACCCCCAACTCTTGGAACTTGTTTTCTTGGTCGTATCATCACCACTATTAAATATTACTGAGCAAGGGATGGGATGGATGCAACTATATATATATATATATATATATTTTTTGTATGAACATTTAATTGAAATGCAAATGTAATATGCAAAATGTAATTAAAAATATGTCTATTTACAATGTGAAATGCATGCAATGTTGTAAAATGAAATCTTTTGCTTTTTTTTTTTTTTTTAGCCATGTACATATATATACATATATTGCAAGTCGTTTTATGCATAAAATACCTTTAGGTGCATAATGTTTAGTGGTTCTGGCTCCAATTTCCCTTCTAAATTGGAAAGTCTGTACGTTCCTTGTCCCAAATTTTGTTTTATAATATATGGGCCCAACAAATTTGCTACAAATTTATCCCTTAAGTGTGGTAAAGCATTGGTATTTTATTGATTTTATTTGAGCACTACGTCCCCCACTTGAAATTCGTGAGGATGGACTTTTGCGTTGTAAGCTCACTTAACTCTATCTTGATATACTCATAAATGCTCTAGAGCATTGATACGTTTCTCATCAATAATTGTTAATTGGTAAAGACGTTCCTATCTAGTTGTATCATCGTCCATGAATTCCTGTATTTCAATTCGCAAGGATGGTATCTCGAGCTCTAATGGTAATATAGCTTCTACATCGTAAACTAGTGAAAATGGTGTTTCTCCCATTGGTGTTCTTATGCTTGCTTTGTAAGCCCATAGTGCTAAAGGGAGGTGAGTATGCCAATCTCGATGATTATCTTTTACCAATTTCTTGAGAATAGATACTACTGTCTTATTGGTTGCTTCAGCTTGCCTGTTTGTTTGTGGGTAATAAGGTGTTGAAAAACTGTGTAGAATTTTGAATTTTTTGCTCAATGCTTTAACATCCTTATTATTAAATGAATTTCCATTATCAAAAATTATTTTTGAGGGTATTCCAAAACGACAAATAATATGCTGAAGTATGAACTCCGCTATTCGAGGTCCAGTCGTAGTGGTCATTAGAATTGCTTCCACCCATTTTTTGAAGTATTCTATAGCGATTATGATGAATTTATGTTGTCCTGATGAAGCAGGTGTTATTTTACCAATCAATTCAAGGCCCCATTGTGAAAAGGGCCACTAACTTTGAATGGGTTACAAATTTTGTGATGGCACATGAGTCAAGTTTGCATGATGTTGGCACTTTTGGCATCTTTTGATGTATTTGCAATAGTCATTCTCCATTATCGGCTAATAGTATCCCATGCGCAATATTCTTATTGCAATTGCCATTCTACTGAAGTGACCACCGCAAGTACCATCGTGGGCTTCTGATATTGCTCTTTCTACTTCAGTTGGATTTAAACATCATAGTAATATTCCATCATAACTACGTTTATATAACACATCTCCAAGTAAAGTGAGTCGAATGACTCTTTGTTTGAATGTTCTTTTTGCAGTTCGTGTCATTTCTATTGGTAGTGTGCCTGACTTGAGAAAGTCTTTTATCTCATGAAGGTAAGAATTGTAAGGTTCGACATGTATCAAAAAAACATTTTTCTCACCTATAGATTTTGCTCTTTTAATTGATGGTTTAGACACTGTTGTTATGATTAGAGGTTGCACTTCTCCATGTTCATTTTTAGGGATGAGAGATCCAAGGAAGGCATTGTGTCCGCAAATCCATTTGTCGATTGTGGCAAGTTATTAATTTCATACTAGTCAAATTTTTCTAGCAACCTTATTGCTACTTCATGGTATTTCTTTAAGACTGGTTCTTTACATTGGTATTCTCCTTTTATTTGGTAGACAACCAATTGAGAATCACCAAAAATGCTTAATTTTTTATTCCCATTGCTATAGTTGAATGAAGACCTAATATTAAGGCTTCATACTCTGCATTATTATTAGTGCATGTGAAGTCGAGTTTGAATGATAAGGGAATGGGTATTCCCTCAGGTATGTAAAACACAACTCTTGCACCTTGTCCTTTTTTGCACTTGGATCCATCAAAGAACATTGTCATATCTGCTTCGTCCTCAGGTGAAATTACTTCTTGTTCTGTGACAAAAAATATTGAATCGTTAGGAAGCTCAATTATTAATGGTCTATCATTGTGTAGTGGAGCTTTCGCTAATTGATCAGCTATCACTTGCCCTTTTATGGATTTTTGACTTATGAATTTGAGGTCAAATTCTATTAAAAGCATTATCCATTTAGCAATGCGGGTGTTGTTGTAAGTGCGAGTCATCATGTATCGCAGAGGATTTTATCTAGCTATAACATAGGTGGTATTGCTTAGCATGTAATGTCTAAGTTTCTTAGCGATGAAAACCACTGCTAAACATAACTTTTTGACATAAGCATATCTTGTTTCGTAACTTACCAATGTTCGACTGATGTAGTAAACTGCTTGTTCTTTATTTTTCTCATTCTTTTGTGGAAGCATTATCCCTAAAGCAAAATATGTTATAGAAATGTATAGGTGAAACGAGACTCCTATTCTAGGTGACATAAGAACTAGCGGTGAGACCAGATATTTTTTTATACCATCAAATGTCTCCTGACATTTAGTTGTCCAAGAAAATATCACTCCTTTTTGTAACAGTCGGTTAAAAGGTTTACATTTATCTAAGAGTTACACAATGAATCGTCGAATAGATTATGCTTTTCCTCGTAAACTTTGCAACTCTTTCAAGTTTTTGGGAGGTGGCATTTCTAATATTTCTTTTATCTTACCTGGGTCTACTTCAACACCTCACTTTGAAACAATGAATCCTAAAAGTTTTCCTGATGTGACACCAAATACACACTTCTTAGAATTTAACCTTACCTTATGTTCTATCAATCGATCAAATGCCTTTTCTAGCACACCTATGTGTTCAAGACGCGTTTTTGATTTAGCAATAAGATCATCTACATAATCCTTGATTATCTTATGCATATAATCATGAAATATGTACGTCATGGCATGTTGATATGGAGCTCCTATGTTCTTTAACCCAAAAGGCATCACTCTGTAGCAGAATGTCCCCCAAGGTGTTGTAAATGTTGTTTTATGTTGATCTTCGGGATTAATCCAAATTTGGTTGTATTTCGAGAAACCATCCATTAAGGAAAGCATTTCATGACCAACACAGGAGTCTACTAATTGATAAATATTCGGCAAAGGAAAATCATCCTTGGAACATGCTTTGTTTAAGTCTCGAAAATTAGTGCATACGCGTATCCCCCCATTTGGTTTACGAATGGGTACCATGTTTGAAAGTCATTCAGGATAATCGATTGGTACTATAAAGTGTACATCCAATAAATTTTACAGCTCTTCTTTCATAATTAATGCGACTGTTGGATGGACTTTCCTAAGCTTCTGCTTGAACGGCTTAGCATCATGTGTTAGAGTAAGGTTGTGGACTACCAAGTCCGGATCTAAGCCAGGCATGTTTTTGTAGGACCATGCAAACACTTCCTTATTTTTGATAAGCATGTTTATGATGCGCTCTTTTTCTTTTGCAAATAATTCTTTTGCTATTTTGACAATCTGGGGATTATCCGCATCTTCACTAATTTTCACGTCTATAGACTCTTCTATTAGCATGTGAGAACCTTCCTCTAGTTGATGTGGAGTTGGGATGAGGTGTATATCATCTGCCACATTTTAAAATATGTCTGGGGTTTCCCCCTCTATCTCAGTTTGAAAAACTGAATTGTTTGATGATGAAGGTTATTGTGGAATATAAGCGTTTGAAGCACACAACAACTCTTCAAACAGGATGAATTCAACAGTGGATGGCGGGGATGAAATCCTTTCCATGGATATGAGGTTGGTGTCGATATGGATTGGATTTGTCTCATCATATGGATTGCGAAGTGGGGTGAGCAAATAAACAAAAATCATGTTGACTTGATGGAAATGAGGTGGCTATGATTCAAGAATTGATGACTCATATTCTCTAGGTTGCAACTGACCTAATGTGTGTGATTGGTTGTGCTGCATGCTTTACCAATGTGATGGAGGAGGTTCTAGTTCAGGATCCTCATGCTCTTTGTTTAGCCAAAAAAGTGCGCGGTCTATTGGAAACTTCTTTTGATACCAGTTATCTCTTTGCATGGTTTTTCCATATAATATATCTTCTTGAGGCTCTTCTTCTTGATTAAGCCATTCAGGATATGCTTCAGTTTGGAACATTCTCCTATCTTGTATCTCAAGAGCATGGTTGATGAAAATCATTTTAGTTTCATTGGGTTCATCAATGTCACTCATCCAGAAGCCATTAGCATTTGTATGAGGTCCTAGTATTAGTGGCTTAGGGTCTTGCCTAAGGTATGCCAGCTCAGTAGGATCTTCATAATTTGCTTCTCATTGTAAGGCTTACTCTCGAGGGTAAAAATTGTAGATTTGGTATCTACTTTCTATTTGTTCATCCTCATCATTAGGTTCATCCTCCTCATCACTATTTTCCTCTTCTTCTTCACATTCTATGTCAAGTTATTGGAAAGCTTGATTCAAAGAGGAACTTGCGATGTAAGGTTTGTAGCCTAAATCGGAGTGGTCACTTGGCTCTCTGTATTCTAGTTCAATTATGTGGTGAGGACCTTGTTCATGTATTACAAGCCCATATCCTTGCCAATTAACCCTTCAAAAATATCTCACTGGGAAACTTGGGTTAGACAAATAATAAATATTTTCATTAAACTCTTGTAAAGAGTTGTCGTCTTAGGGAGGTGGATCAGATGAAGAATCTACCCCTCCATATATGAAATTGATTGCATTTATTTGAGAACCCATTCTATACAGATCACCTATAACTAAAGGTGGGTCGCGAGGGCGATCGTAATCCCTGACTGACTCAATAGGTGGTGTAAATATGACACTTTCAATAATGTACTCACCAATACTTGGATTGGTGAGATGTACTACAACTCTAGATGGTTGTTTGGCTAATGGCTCAGTGAATGAAGAGGGTTCTTGAGCATTAGCTCTTGGATCTATTGGCGATGGTGGATTATCTCTAATAGGTGGCCCTATTTATGAGACTACGAGTTCTAATGACTGTGAAGTAGTGGTTGATGATGTGGGTTGTGATTTGAATGTGAATGGTTGCTTTGGATTTGGAAGTGTACTAGATGGAGTTGGCAATTGATTAGCAAGATGGGTGGGTGTAATTTGAAAATGAAATGCGGTGTTTGAAGGATGCACTGAGCTAACGGTTTTGGATGCAAAAGTTGGGTCAACTATAGACAACTCTTCTGGAATGTGTGCTTTTGATGATGTTGTGCTGGATGGAATGGTTCTAATGACTAGTGGTCAGATGGTTATATGTGTTGATGGAAGCAATGGCTCATATGTATTTGAAATAAAGTTGCAATATTTGAAAGGTTCAGTGTCAGTTGGTATGCAATGTACCTTACCTTCATGCACATATTTTAAGCATTGATGCAATGTTGAAGGAACACACTTCATTTCCCTAATCCAAGGGCATCCAAGAAGTATGTTATATTGCATTTCCTCTTCCAAGATGTGAAAGAGAACATGTATTGTTTTCACCCCCACGGTGATGGGAAGAACAACAGTCCCTTCAATTGAGCATAAAGCATCATTAAAGGCCCTAAGAGTGAATGTGGATGTTGTGATGTGAGATGATGGGATGTTGAGCTTCATCATGGTAGGTGTGGTAATGAGGTTGATTGAAGAACTAGTATCAATAAGAACTCTCTTGAAGTGTTTCCTGTCAATGTGAGCTACTATGTGTAGTGGTGGATCAGGTGAATCTGTTGATATTTGTTTTTTCTCGAAGTCATAGAATACTATCGAGGGTTCCATGCACTTTTGCACACTACCCACAAAGGAATTGAATGCATTGGGGTCTTCTGATGGTACTTGAATGGACTTTAAAATTACCATCAATGCTTCCTTATGAGGTGTTGATTGTTGTATTAGCTCATAAATTGACAATTTTTCTAAAGCCATTTTCAAACTCTATGTTAAACGGTTGTTCAATGTAACAACAGGGTGGTTGTGGAAAGGTGGTGGCCCACTCGATCCAAGTTGTATGGGCACATTGGTTGGTGATGCTACCGGAGCCTAAGTTGTGCGATTAGCTTACCTTTGTCCATGGGTAACTATACTGATAGCCCCTACAAAACCTTGTGGTAGTTGAGACACATAATTAACCTGATTGGGAGGAACTGTAGAAGTTGATGCTCCTGTAGGTTGTTGATTTGCCTCTCGATGTGGCAAAGGTGTCTGATATATGCCTAGGTTTTGGTTATTTTGGGCTAGTGGGTTGTCAACTTTGATTGTACCTACTTCCAATAAATCTTACACAATTCCTTTAAATCCATGACAACCTTCAATAGCATGTCCTCTTTGTCCATGATAGATGCAAAAGAGGTGTTCTTTGTAACATTTTGTCTTTGGTTTTTTAGGATCATCAGGTTTCATTTTTGGCAAATTAAAAAGTTTTTCCGCATACAAATTTTGAAATACTAATGAATATGCCTCTTGTACTGGTGTGTAATTTCTTTTTGGCTTAAAATGATGTTGTTACCTTTTCGCAGGTTGTGTCTGATTTTTTGCCTGTCGTAGGGGTGGAATCGCTTGATAATTCGATTGTTGTGGTTTTTGTTGTTGTTGGGGTTTTTGGATTTGTGTTTGAGCCACTTGATTTGACTGTGGTTGGCTCAAAACTATCTAATTAACCTGTGTGGTCTTGGACTGACCGTGGTTATTCCCCTTTTGATTCTTATTATGCCACTCTTTCTTCTTAGGCTTAATCTCACCTTCTTGAATTTTGATTTCTTCAATTAGTTTTACTTGGGCGAGTGCCTCATCGAATGTTCTATACTACTGTAGCTATAGAAATGAAGAGATGGGTCTACAAAAACTCTTCATGAAAATTCGTATTATATCTAGCATAGGGAGTGAAAATGGTAACTTGATCATGACTGATCTCCATCTATTGCCAAAGTCATAGACTGATTCATCGTCATATTGTTTTAGATAAATCAAATCAGTCAATGTTGTTTGTTTTCTAACATTTAGGGCGAATCTTTCTAGGAACTGGTCCGCTAGTTGTTCAAAGGTAAAAATACTTTGATGTGGCAGGTGGTTGTACCAGTCTTGGGCTTCTCCCCCTAATTTTTGAGGAAATGTATGTAATAGTAATGCATTGTTGCTTTTGATTCTAAAGCATGCATTCACAAATCTTGTTATGTGCTCACGGGGATCCTCTTCCCCTTTAAATTCAAGCTTCGATATTTAAAAATCATGTGGATATGGCAGCTCTGGTACTGAAGCATGAATAGGGTGATTGAGTAGTTACCTCAAAGTTGGCTTTTAGTATTGCAAACTTGGAGTTTGAATGGCAAGACTATCAATCTGACTATGTAGAAACTGGTATCTAGGATCATCTACAGGATTGACACTCGAATGTACTTGATGCTGTTGGTAATGGGGTGGATTATATGTAGGTTGTGGGTGATAAGACATGGGTGGCTAAAATATGTTATGGTATGGATGTTGAGGGATGCTATGATATGGATGGGGTGATGGAGGTATGATATTATGCTGACCTGCTGCGTTAGCATATGGGTGTGGTGGTTGATTATGAACCACAATGGTAGAGGGAGGAAGCATTACCCAAGATGGATCTTGGATAAAGGTATTAGGTTGATGATATGTAGGTGGAAGATTTTGCTCAATCCCTTGCAAATTTTGGTTAGGGTCAGGGTTCATGCTACGGTTAGCATTATCTAAAATCATTTGCTACAACTGTAAAAAATCCTATTGCATAGCAATTGCATTTGACGTAGAGATTTTTACCTATGATGTGGTGGACTGAGTTGGTTGTGAAATAACGATGGTAGTGGAGGTAGATGGGGGGTAAGTAGCAAAAGGTATCGCTACTGACTATGGAATGGTATGAGATGTATGTCCTATAAGTGTGTATGGAGGAATGGATATTGGGGCTTGCAAAACAATAAGAATTGTTTCATACAAGGGATTAGTGGTAATGGTCATTTATTGTGATAATGTAGGGGGAATTTGGTTGGATGACGATGGTTGATTGGCCAATGCTACAGCAACCAACTCAAAGAGAGGATTGGTGAAAAAAAATTCTTACTGTGGATAGGTGAATATGGATTCTTGTTGTGACGAGGGTATGACACATGATGGGATGGAGAGTGGTGGTAATTATGGGAAGACCATTCTAGCTACATTCAAGTACATTCTAACAGTATCCATATCTATCATGGTGACCTGACTGTCTACCACCGCAGGAGGTTCACTCCTAGGTGTCTCAGGTATGGCTGTGTGAGTAGCTCTATGCATAATATCTATGTCTATGTTGGGGGTATTATTAGAAGGCCCTACATCAAGACTCTAAGAAATAGAAAGGGGCATACCTACTTATCCCACCATCGAAGTGTGAGGGATATTGCCATACTAAGAGACCATAGGGGAAGACCACTGAATTTGGTTTGACACTAGCTTCTTAGCTTGATTACGAGTCACTACCATATGCTACTATGTGGTAATATGTGAAGTGAGACTATCTATGCAAGTAAAGTGACAATATAATGCAATACAACACACAAAGCAAATAAACACACAAAATTTTTGAGGCTAGATTTTCGTATTTCCTTTTTTTTTTTTTAATTTGTTTGAAAAATGAAAAAGATGTGTGTTCAATGTTTTGCCCTAAATGAATCTAGGATTTCACCTGTATACTTGTAGCTCAACAACCTAGCTATAAACTCTAGGTTGTGTAATCTTGCCTATAATGTGTGGTAATGAAGTCCACACATAGCCAGGGAGCACAGGTCCTACCAATTCCTCACCCAATTCGCCCGTAGTCTACAATACACCTCTCTGAAGAGAGATGCGTGCTATCACCCACGGGTTATGACAGATCTTGGAATCGGGATTGGCTAAGAACAGGGTATAATGTTGGTGGTTCGATGATGAAATCCAAACCCAGCGGTGATGAAACCTAGCCGTTTTTCAACGTTTATGTGAGTGTGTGGTGGTTTTGTTTAACTAGGGTGTTATGCAAATTACTATGCAATTCTATTTCAATGGCCTAAATGCAGAAAAGTAGAAAATAGAGAATGAAAAATAGTATATCAGGGGCAAAAAGATCAATTTTAGATCTAATTTAATCATATTTTGTTTAACAAGGCCAACCACGGGTGTGCGGTTAGTTCTAGTAAACCGCGGGTGCACGGTTTGCCAACCACGCGTCTGCATTTAGGATATTTCAACCATGGATGCACGGGTCCTTTCTATAAATAGAAAAAAATAACCTTATAGACCCAAACCTGAAATAAACACTTGATCTATTCCTAACCAGGTGAATAGAAGATGATATATTTTCTACTATGCAAATGCAGATTTTTTTTTTTGGTATGAATGCAAAGTTTTAAGTACTTTCTTCTACCTCTAAGACCTAAGTGCACACAAAGGCATACAGGAATAGGAATCTTAACCTAGTTAAATGCAGTCTAAACTAAAACTAAGACAAAAATTAGATAGGAAGCACGAAGTACATACCTGTGTTCCTTCCTGCTGTAAACCTTCGGCCCGCGTTTCTCATGCAGCAACTGCGCTTTTGCATTTTTGAACCGCATATCTACGTTTTTGCCTACCAGGAACCGTGCATATGTGTTTTCACCTACCAAGAACCGCTCATATGCATTCTATCAGACAAAAATCGTAGGTATGTGTTTCCATAGTAAATAGTTCGACCACAAGATTTTCTGACTGTGTCGATTCAAGGTTGAGTCTGTGCGTGCTTTGAATTCTTGAAACCTGTAGGTGCAGACAGAGATTAGTAAAATAGATTAAAAAATCAAGGCAAAGCAAAATGGAACCCTTATGGGATCCCACCGTGATCACAATTTCTGTAACCAAAGAACTGAACACAATTTATTTAAATAAAAATAGAGAGAGAGAGAGAAGTAATTTTGCCAAAATGCCCCTTTTTGTATTAATGGTGATACAATGTGTTACAAAAAGGAATTTTGAATTTCCCCAAGTGTGTTGGGAGTAATGTCACAATGCTTCTTCTTGTCTATCTAATATCCAATGCTTTCATGGAGGAGGGGAGATCTTTCGGCTCTTTCGTAGGGTGTGGTGTTCTTCATTCCTTCGTCATAGCTTCAAGGGGTGAGTGGGCTTTGGTATCCAACAAGGAGGCACTCCAGCTTCAACAACTTGCTCAAGATATATGTTACCTGCACACACACAAAACCAGCAAGGAGGATCAATAGCACCTGTATAGTCAAGCGGTAAACCCAATGCTATAAATGAACCTATCATTGATGTACGTATGAAAAATAGATAGCATAACAATTAACAAATAAAACCTTGCTAACATTAGAATACTTAATCTCTATTGATAAAAATGTTCGAGACTGTGGAACCGTGAAAACGTGTTTACGGTCTGGAAGCCGTAGACCTATAGTTGTGAAATCGTGGATGCACGCTTTTGACTGTAGAATCATGAGTGGGTGGTTTTGGCTGAGATGATAGGTTGCCTCGAGATGCGTGTCAATGATCATATTTGAACTCGCACTCCCAGTTTCTCATCAAATTTGGGCGTATTTTGGCAGTCTATCGATATGTAAATTCAGCTCCTTTTTCTTGGTGAACTAATGGTGCTTTTATAGGCTCCCTGGGGTTTTGGAGGGAAGTGAGAGGTGGCAAGCCTGGTTTGCCAAGTGGTAAATCTGGGCTGTTAAGTGGAAGGGGCAGTTAGAGTGAGTCATCCAATGTGGCTTAGTTAACTGGGGTGATGTGGCTACAAGTAGAGTGAAACATGGGATCCTGTCCTATGTGAAGGGACAAAGGAGACAAGGTGGATTAAATGTGGCATGGGTGTTGGGAATCTGTCCTATGTGCAAAAATAGTGGGACAAGAGTGGGTGAGATGTGTAATAAAATGGATGCTTGGTATTTTTAGGATGGAAAACATGGTTCTACAACCAATCTCCTCTCAAATAAAATTTATGAATTAAAGTGAAGCTTTTACTTTTTGGCATATTTATAGCTAACTAAATAGGGAAGCAAATGAACTCTCAAAGAAGGGTCTCTAGATTGAACCAGGTATGTGCTAAGTATAAGAATTGAGTGAGGGCAATGCACTAAAACTAGCCTATATATCTATATGGGGGGACTAATCCACTCAAGTTAAAGCAATTTAAAAAAAAATACTTAGAAGTCAATAATTTAAAGGATATTGGTTGATAACTTAGCCTGATAGAAATAATTAGCTATGATGTATAAGCGGCCTGATTTTTAGGTCGTAATTGAAGCTTTAAAGAAATTCCAGAGAGGCATCTAAAGAATGTAATTTCATATTTTCTTAATATGAAAATGTCTTTTTTTTTTAGGAAAAAAGTAAAATTGTTTAAGGTATTTTACAACAATAGGCGTATGGATCAATATTCTATGATAAACACTATACATATTTGTGTAGTATTAGAATATGAAGATGTCCATGATATAAAATAGATGATAAAATTTTATGTGATAAGGTTATTTGTAATAACACAATTTGTTGTAATACTACAATAATATAATGGTCATAATACAATACTAGTGGGATCATTTTAACTTTATATGACTAATTTTTTTTTTTAGCGAAAAACCCCTTGTGGAGCCGCCTTGGTCTGAGAGACCATGAACAAGGGGTTCTACATCGTCAAAGTCACCCGAGGGTCGCACCCGACCCTGCCCGCACCAACATTATCAATTGGATTTGGATACCCAATTCAGCTTTTTGGTAGGGTGGAGATTTGAACCTGGGACCTCCCTTGGAGGATTGCCCTCTCCTCTCCAACTCACCTACAACACCTGGGTGACTAATTAAAAAACTATAAAGTATAATTAATAAATGAATGAATTAGGATTGGAAAAAATATAGTTAATATAAAATTTGAATCAAACCACATCTATCTATATAATCTCATTATTGTTAAGGCTTAGTTGTCAACAACTTCACATTAGTAGGTCAAATAGATTTTTTAAGGTACAAAAATGACAAATGACATAAGTTAGCACACTCATCACATCTAGTCAATATTAATTTAAATACATGTTGGTGAGAAAAAATTGATATCTTATACAATTAATTGAACTAATACAAGATAAACCAAAATGCTTATATCAAGATAGTAAAGCAACAATGAAATAATTGTAGCTATGACCATCCTAATCTAAGAAAAAATGAAAGTAGAGCATTCAAGGGTAAACTATACTAAGATCATCCATAGAAAAGCAAAATGTAGAGCTAATCCTAATGCAGTAAAATAAATTACTTGGCACCTAGGGTATCAAGGACCAAAACATACCATAATAAGCATAATAAATTGCTCACTCCTATTCTATATTGATTGCAACATCACCATAGTAAGAAAGGGGAGATCACAACTATGTCCAATGGATTTGACCTACCTTGAAAACCAGTCCTCAAGCAACAAGCATTAAATTTTGATTACAAATCCTAGTAGAGTGATCCATCCTCCTTTATGGAAGGCAATGAACTAGAAGTTAAAGGCTTTTTTTGTACCTTCAAGGACAAGAGAATTAGAGGGCAAGAAGATCATGTGTCTCAGTAGCAACAGAGGTAGAGATCTGAAAAAAATATTAGTAAGAGAATATGAATGATGGAAATATATTTTGTAGATATTTGGTAATGCCATGGTGAGAAAATAAGGAGGTAAAAAGGGTATATATAGTGGAAGACAAAATAACTTTCTCTTTGGAGCCAATAATTGATTTAACCCATTTTAGAGTTATAAAATCATAATTGTCAGTCCAAATCATGCATCATTCAAACCCTAAGTGTAAAAACATTATATAAGTATGACTCTATATCAAAAACCCTATAATTTATATGACAACCAAGCTCCCCACTAAAAGTGGCAACTTTGGCATCATCAATTTTGAGGATGAATACTTTGTAGGACGCATGTCAAAACATCCCTTAATCATGTATTTATCCTTATTTTGAGGTTTTGAAAAAGTTAGAAAATAAAAACAACTAAGAAATATGACATAAAGGCAATAAAAAGTGAAGAAGGGGAACGAAAACCATCAATCTACATGGCTTGTTTTTTTCAATTGGTTATATGGGATTGAAATGGGTCTCACCCATATTATATCACCACCATATAGTAGTATTACAAAAAATCTTGGATATTATCCATGTATCACTTGGCAAAGCCTACATGGTTGGTTTTCATCCTATCCAAGGACTAACAAAGTTAGTCCACCCCTGTCCCATATATAAGAGGATGGGAATATCTACCATTTTCAAAGTTAGTTGTTAGTGCTCTTTTTAGAAATACATATTGATCCTCTCTAAGGGTTGTAGGTAATGCTACAAGGGATAGCCAACCATGAGTCCTTCAAAAATAAAGAGAAAAAAGAGCAATATGTGATAGTTGAAGCAACGAAACTGAAAATTCTACGCTTTAGAGCAAAAGTAAAATTTTTGTTATTTTTATACTATTGTCTATGCAAAATACATTTTTTTGAAATAAAAAGTAAAAATGTAAAAATAGAGGAAAAAATACTTGACACTTGCCTGTAGACATCCCTAAAAAAATTGGTTGAAAGAAATTGATTTTTACTTACCCCATGCATTTGGAAAGAATTTTACTTGTAAAAATACCCAAAGCACTGAAAATGCTAATTGGGTGCAAAATGAGCAAAAATAAAGTGCATAGGTGATTCCAAAACATGCCAAAACCCCTACGAGCACCATCCCTACAATATATTTATAAAACTCAACAAAATATTACACGAAAAACCATTTATGTAGTAAAATATTCAAAAATATATAGAGGGGTAGAAATTTTAAATTTCAATTTCATTTATATATGTGTTTATTTCCTTTTGATGACCACCACATGTTCATATGACATCCAAATTTAGTATGTATACAGTTGATGGCAAGCAAACATGGGGGCAATGTTGGAGAGGTAGGTTCCACATCCTTTCTTTGTATTTCTCTCAATTTTTGGCTAAAAATATACAAAAATTAAGAAATAAAAATGTAGGTATCTAGCTATACCAACTCAATTAAGATGAAAATTAAATTTGTTATAAACTTTCAGGCTCTAAAGGAGAGAGTTGTGATTTTTTAATGGTAGGGAACCCGAGTACAATCACTTAGGCTATTTAGAAAATAGCTAGGATAACACAAAAAACACCATCAGGACCACCATGTCATGCAAGTGGTGAGGTCTGCACAAGGCAACCAAAAATGGTCCAAAAGTACCCTAGAAGACCCAAAAATCAAGGATGACCAAGATTACCATTTTTGGAAAAGTAATGATCATGGTCAAACTAGGCAATAATGGCTAAAAGCAAAAAAGTGATGATCATGTCCCAAAGGGGTGATCTTGGCCATTACCAGAAAAAGGATGATCATGGTCAAAAATGACAATCACAACAAAAGGTGACATCTGAGGTCATGCACCAAAAGGGGTGATCATGGTAATGTCAAACCAGAGATGATATTGGCCCCGACTAATGATCATAGTCAAGCTTATTTTTTTAGCATTATTCATGCATGACTTGACAAGACAAGGCCAAATGAGACAAAGGTTAAGGACAAGGCCAAGGCCAACACTAATGGAGCAACTAATGTATACCATATTAGAGATGATTACTTATGGTGGCATAGGGATCTCTTTTGGATGTAAGAGTGGCTTCGACAAGGGATGACCCCTCAAGTGTAGTGGAGTTACGTTAGGTCAATTTGGATGAGTAATTGAGATACCATATATTTAGCCCCATCAATTATTATGTTATGAGTTTAAGCTATTCTAGAGCACAGAGATCAACACTTTATTATGAAGGCCTACACTAAATGAGATCATAAAGATGACATTGATCTTGGAGGACATGTACTTCATCATGGACTTACTAGTCATTAGACAAATTGCTTAGATAGCCACTATAAAGGATATGTGACTGAAGTGGGCAGAGTGGGTTTGTTAGAATTCCACATCCTAGCATAATTTTATCATTTAATTAATTATTTATTTATTATTTTATTTTCACAAATGAACCATCGTGTCCTTCTATAGTAGCATTAGGGTAGATATAAAGTTAGGGTAGATATATTTTAGGAGGACATCGAAGAAAAAGAATAATTATTACTTACCAATACTCAGGAGGGATCCCCCTACAAGTGGCCTATGATTCAATTAAAAATAATTATTCCTTTTAATTTTAATTATTAATCTTGGCACAATCTGATTATTCTATTGATTTAATTGTTAAAAGTATATTAGAACCAAGAATTCTAGCAATTGGTATCAAAGTGTGATCCCGGTACCCTCCCTACGTTCCTATCCAACGTGTTAAATAAGGTTAAAAACACTCAGTCGCCAAGTGTTCCAATCTCGACCAACAAAAAATTTGTTTCACGGTTCCTGTTCATAGCAGTTCACAATATAAACAAACACAGGTTGTCATGATAAGTAAGGAACAAATGTTATCTTCTTTCACCTCACGAAACACATCGCATTACATAATATCATAAAATCTAGTATACAAAGAATAAAAGAGACATGAAAAAAATCTAATCGCTTCTAAGGTTCTCCAACCAATCAAAAAAAATTAAAATCAAAACACTAATCAACACATGGCACATGGTGAACAAAGAAAATTTTATTTTTAGTCAAACGTATGTAAATTCGCTCTGTGTCGATTTAAAAGTTGCATTTAAATTTTATTTCCTTGAGAATTTAGTCCCACACAGATGATGTTGAGGGTAAAGTAATGTTTAAAACTATCATCCATGATAGGTTTATTGTGACCACCTCTGATGGCCACATTACCTTTGTTGCTCGTACGATTGTCGCCTTCATCCCGCTTATCAACCTCCCTCCATCGTCTGCTTGTGTCCTATCAAATTTTGTTGGTCTTATCAGTTGAGTTATCCACTTGCATCTTGTGTCAACCTCCCTCCATTGTCCACTTGTGTCTTGTTAACCTCCCTCCATTATCTGCTTGCATCTTATCATTCTGACTTGTGTCTGTTGTTCGTTGTGCCCTGTGTCATGTCAGTTTGACTTATGTCCCCTATTCGTTGTGCCCTGTCAATCTAACTATATCCACTATTTTGCTTGTGCCTTTTTAGTATGGTCAGTCTAACTTGGGTCCGATTAAGCGTTGAACACTCTCTACAACCATTAAGCAGCCAAGGTTCAAAACAAGTTCAAACAATTTTATTTTAATTTTTTTAAATTTGAACCTTTGCACAAATTTAGAAATCTAGCTACCACTACTCAAACTTGAATTGAATTTTACAGCCTTCATCTTCAAAAAATATTTTTGGAATGGCTAACAGAAGATCTCAAGACCCTACTCTTGAGAAAATGGATCACAAAGTTTACCAAACCAAAGACCAACTTTCTCACGTAAATCTCACTACGTTGCCGAAATTAGAAGCAAGGATGTCCAAAATTAACTTGAAATTTTATTCAATGAATCAAAATCTTAACTTGATGAATCACAATTTGGCACTAGTACAATCAACTATAGCTAGTCAATCTTCAAGTTCACAAAGCTTAGGCTCATCAGGAGGGTTGACGCAACCAGTACACCTTGGGGGCCCACAAACATCCATCCTTCCAAGAACAACTAAATTGGATTTCCCTAAATTTTAAGGAGGAGATCCCACTAGCTTGATTTATCAGGCAAAACAATACTTTTCCTTAAACCAAATCCCTGATGTGCAAAACTTTTGTATTGCATCATTCCATCTAGAACACTATGCTATCCAGTGGTACCAATGGTATGAAAAGACTAATGGCATTCCTACTTGGCTAGAATTTATACAAAATATATTGGTACAGTTGGCCCTATTAAATTAAAATATTTTAAAGGAGCCCTTATCAAACTGCGTCAAACTTCTTTTGTGCTCAAATAGCAGGCTCAATTTGAGAAACTCGCAAACCACACAACAAGGTTGGATGCCTCATTTTTTCAAAGTTGTTTCATTAGTGGATTGAAAGAAGAAATTTGGTTGGAATTACAAATGTTCAATCCCAGTACCATGATACATACCATTGGATTGGCCAAATTAGCTGAAGATAAATTCAATGCTCAACGTTGATTAGGAAAGCCACCTATTGGGAAAATGTAAATCACTCATCCTACCCCAAAACCTATTCAATCCTTGCCAATTAAGCATCTTAGCCTCGAGGAAATGAAGGAATGATGGGAAAAATGCCTTTGCTATAATTGTGATGAGAGATATGTGCCAAATCATAAATGCACTACATAAAAGTTATATCTGTTGAATGCATATGATCCTTGTAGTTTAACTGAAGAAGAAAATAATATTGTAGAAGTGATAGATACACCTGATGATAGCAATGAGAATACACCAAAAATATCTTTCAACACCCTCGTACGATTTTCTTCTCTACAAACTATGAAATTTTGAGGATACTTCAAAAGACAAAACCTCATTGTGCTCATTGACTTCAGCAGTACAAATAATTTCATTGACCCATGTGTGGTGAAATAAGCTAATTTCTATATACAACCCTGCAATAGTTTTGAATTCATAATTGGTAATGGGGGATGGATTGCCTGTAAAGGGAAGTGCTAGAATATTAAGCTCACCATGGGTGACGACACCATGAAAAATGACATGTATGTGCTTCCATTAGGATGGTTTGATATTATCCTAGGGGTTCAATGGATGCGAACACTGGGGACAATCCAATGGGATTTTGCAAATATTATGGATGCAATTCACAACTAAATACTGAACATACACTATAAATAGATTACAATCAGGTCCCTCACAAATAGTGAGTTCTCATCGCATGGAAAAACTTATTTGCAAAGGAGGCAAGGGAATGGTTGCACAATTATTTTCTATTCAATCAACAGGGAAGGAACAAAATGAAGTGACAAATTTATAAATCTTAACACATCATTCTAGAGTATTTGATGAACCAAAAGGGTTTCCCCTCCACCGTAGTCACGATCATGCTATACAACTTCTTCCTAGAAATCAACCACCAAATATTCGACCTTATAGATATCCCTACCTATAGAAAACTAAAATTGAGAAACTTGTGCAAGAATTATTGAAGGCAGGTGTTATTCAACCTAGTGTTAGCCCTTATTCTTCTCCAGTCTTATTGGTCCATAATAAGGATGGATCATGATGTCTATGTATCAATTTTTGTGCTCTTAAAAAACTCACAATCAAGGACAAATTCCTAATTCCTGTTATTGATGGTTTATAGATGAGCTTCATGATGCTAAATATTTCTCAAAATTGGATCTATAGTCAGGGTACCATCAAATTTGAGTCAAAGAAGATGACATCAATAAAATAGCCTTTCGTACCCATGAAGGACACTATGAATTTTTTGTCATACCTTTTGGACTTATCAATGCTCCTTTAACATTCCAAATTTTAATGAACCAAGTATTTCGCCCTTATATTCAAAAAATTATTTTTGTTTTTTTGATGATATTTTGGTTTATAGCAAGACTTGGGAGGATTATTTGGTTCACTTAGAACAAACCTTGAAAATCTTGGGCGAAAACCAACTATATGCCAAATGTTCAAAATGTTCTTTTGGGTGAAATAAGATCAAGTATCTAAGACATATCATTTCCAAAGATGGGGTTAAGGTGGACCCCCACAAAATTGAAGATATGCAAAATTGGCCTACCCCAAAATTATTGAAAAACTTGTGTGGTTTTCTCAAGTTGACTGGGTATTATTGTAATTTTGTCAAGGACTATGGCAATATTGATGCCACGTTTATAGTTTTACTTAAAAATAATGCTTTTCTTTGGTCCTCCAAAGCTGACGATGTTTTTTCTGGATTAAAATAAGCCATGTGTTCCACTCCTGTATTAGCCCTGCCAAATTTCTCCAAAACCTTTGTAATCGAAAGTGATGCTTCTAGATTGGGAATTGGTGTCATTCTCATACAAGAAGGTCGATCTTTGGCTATCACTAGCAAAGCATTCTCGAGATAGAACTTGAAACGATCAATGTATGAGAAAGAGATGTTGGCCATCATTAATGCCATCCAACATTAGTGACCGTATCTCATTGGTAAACATTTTATTATTCATACCGATCACCATAGTTTGAAATACTTCCTAGAACAATGTATCTCCACCCTAGAGCAATAAAAATGGGTCTCTAAACTATTGGGGTATGATTATGAGATTGTGTATTGTAAGGAAAGGGATAATATGGTAGTTGATGCCCTTTCACAAAAAATTGAAGATTTACCCCAATTAAATGCACTCTCTTCACCTACTCCATAATGGATAGATAAAATATAGCACAAATGGCTCAATGATAGCTCAACGTAAACTTTACAACTTATCAAAATCCCACTAGAAAGTCTCACTTTAATTAGATCAATGGTATGCTTAGGTTCAAGGGACGTATTGTACTCCTTCCTACCTCTTCATCTTAGCTCAAGATACTCCATGAGTTACATGCTACACCTACAGCTAGGCATTCTGGATTTCTAAAAACTTATAATAGGGTGCCTTAATATTTTTACTAGGTTGGAATGAAATGGGATATCAAAAAATTTATTACTGAATGTGAAGTTTACCAAGGATAGAAGGGAGAGACCATAGGTACCCCTGGACTTCTTTATCATCTCTCTATTCTGACCAAAATGTGTACTGATATTTCGATGGACTTCATTGAAGGTCTTCTCAAGTCTTTCAAAAAATTTGTTATTCTAGTAGTAGTGGATCGATTATCTAAATATGTCCATTTTTGTTCCTTAGCACCCTTACAAGATGGTTTACGTAACCCAACTATTCCTTGATAACATTTTCAAACTCCATGGTATGTCTTCCACTATCATTATTGATCATGACCCCACCTTCACTAGTCATTTTTGGAAAGAATTATTCAAGCTCCAAGGCACTTAGCTCTGTATGAGTTCAACTTATCATCCCCAAACCGATGGTCAAACAGAGATTGTAAATAAATGTTTAGAGACTTACTTGCATTACTTTGCTTCTGCTCAACCCATTCATTGGGTAAAATGGCTTCCTTTGGCGGAATGGTGGTATAATACTTCATACCATATTGCCATCAAAATGACACCCTATGAAGCCCTGTATGGCCAGGCACCATCAATAATCGCATCTTACATTACCAGGTGTAGAAATGTGCTAGCAGTATATTTTGAGCTTTCTACTCGTGTCAACATTTTTTGTCTTCTTAAGGAAAATTTACTCACAACACAACATCGGATGAAAAAACAGGTAGATCAACATCGAGTAGAATGCGATTCTCAAGAGGACGATATGGTATTCCTGTGACTTCAACCTTACCACCAAACTTCTCTCAAACTCAAAGGTTCATAGAAATTAGCCCCAAAATTCTATGGACCTTTCAAAATTTTACAACGCATAGGACCCATTGCCTACAAGCTGGAGTTACCCGAGTCTTCCAAAATTCATCTTGTGTTTCATGTATCTTACCTCAAGCTAGTTGTTGGTTCACACATAAACACACAAACTCAGTTATCTGAATTCATCAAGGATGGATCCCTCGTGGTTGAACCTAAAATAGTCTTGGATCGCCACACCTGTCAACTTTGCCATTGTACCATCACCAAGGTTCTAATTCAGTGGTGAGGCTTAGCACCAAAGAATGCTACTTGGAAAGCGCTTCATCACTTTCAACAACAATTTCCTCACTTTCATCTTTGAGGACAAAGCTTCTTTTAGGAAGGATGGCATGTTAGGATCCCACATCCTATCATAATTTTATCATTTAATTAATTATTTATTTATTATTATATTTTCACAAATGAACCATCATGTCCTTCTATAGTAGCATTAGGGTAGATATAAAGTTAGGGTAGATATATTTTAGGAGGACATCAAAGAAAAAGAATAATTATTACTTACCAGTACTCAAGAGGGAGCCTCCTACAAGTGTCCTGTGATTCAATTAAAAATAGTGATTCCTTTCAATTTTAATTATTAACATTGGCATAATTTGATTATTCTATTGATTTAATTATTAAAATTATATTAAAACCAAGGGTTCTAGTAGGGTCATTTAAGAGAGACAACTAGACCAATAGAGGATGATTATGGTAGATAGGATTTGGTCATTCATAGTCATTCCATTTGCATGATGTGTGGGGATCCTCTTCCTATTTACCTATGTGTTTTTTTGCTAGGGCACAAACATGATCATAGTGTTCTTAATTTACCTATATACCTAGAAATGGAGGGCCAAACCAGACCAAAGATGGGTTTGCCTAGGGGAGATCTTTACTAGCACTATTATACCACAACATATATTATATCCAAGACCGTTAGACATGCTTGATTAGCCTAATATTCTTATTGTAGGTGTGGATTTATCAATAGTTTTCCATGTATCCCTGTGAGTGTGGTCTACCGACAAGGATGCCACTTGCATTATTGGTGATGTGACTCGGGTTCAATCCCCATGGTGGATGTGTATAAGAAGTATTACTAAAAAAAACTTTTTGCCATGTATCAACCCCTAGGCTAGCCCTAAGATAGCTTACTAGGGTACATCTAAGCAAGATGATAGGGGCACATCACAAGGAATTCAAGACCATGGATGTCAACATTGACCTAGATTCCCAAGGTTCAAATTATTTGGACCCCCTATCACTACTTGTGTCAAAATGGGCACTAGAACTTGTAGTAGGTTGTAGGGATGAGGTAGGTGATTGTGGTGTGTGATCATCAATATGAGGTTGTAGAGCCTCATAGGTCCTAGGATATTTTGGGGACCCACCTATAGATAAGGAGTTCCTACTTTGTAAGCCATGACATTGATATAGATAATATTAGGTACTATATAGAGCAAGCAAGCCACTACTAGTACAAAGCTACCACTAGCATGGAGCCACTATCAACATAGGATGGATCCATAGGACCTACGTTGCAACATGAGAGGAACTTAAAGAGGTCATCATTATTAGCCCGTTATGGAGTATACCAACTAGTGGGACACCCATGGATACCAAGACATATTTACTCATACTAACATGGAAGAAGGAGATCCATCAAGAGCAACAAAGGCAAAGAGCAATAACGAAGAGTCTCCAAGGGAGTAGAGGGGCAGTATAGGGGACTAGCCCAAAGGAGAGAGAGGAATCAAATGAGGAGAAGGGAATAGAGGATCTCTATGTATGTGAGGTCATGGTGGACAGTAAAAATCTACATGCTTCTTCCTCTAAGGACAACCCCACTCGATAGCCATGTAACCTAGGTAAATCTCTTTTCCCTATACAACATAACATTGCTTTTAGTCTCTTGATTTGATGCATTACTAGAGTTGAGTTGATATGATTTACTTTATGACATGATCTACTTAACTCTTCCTTTTTTGTATTATTGTAGAGATCTCTAAAGAGTGGTGATATCTTATTGATAAATTGCATAGAGTCACCCTAGGCAAATTATTGGATTTTGATAGCCTACCATCAACATCACCTTCTTAGGTCAAATTATCAGAGTAGTCAATTGATTTGTATAGTAAGGACAACCAACTTGGCACCATATTGACTCAGATGCCGAGAAGATACCATAGAGACTTCTATATTTGCTATAGGGACCTTGAGCTATAGTTACAACAGGAAGTAATGAACAGGGAGTATTCCTTGCATCAACAATTGATGTAGGCACAACTAGATTTAGAACAAGCCAAGGGAGAGTTGGTAGGTTTTAGGATGTCCATGTCATGTTGATCATGTTCAAGTATCTAACACACAATTTGAGGTGTGGTTGACTTTGTAGCCATAGCCCCTATAAATTGTATGTATAATATCATTCTTTGTAGCCTCTATAACATCTATAATAGATTGTATATAGAATTCTTTGGGTGATGGTGCTATGTATTTGGCACACATGGTAGCTTAGGATGATGGAATTTAGTGTCCCATGTAATATATTATACCTCTATGTACCATACTTATATATGAGAGAGAGAGATTCATCATTATTTTCATCACTTGTGTTATTATATTTACATAATATTTTATTTAATTGTTTTCATGGCATATACTTATTATTGGTGTAGCATTCAATGACATGATGATTTATATATGACACACACTTAGGATCTGTATAACATTTGATGACATGCTTTAAATTTGTATATATGATTTGATTAGCATTCAATATCATGCATCAAGATTAGAGAGAGTACATATGATTTGAGTAGCATTAAATGACATGCTTCATGAGTTTGATTTATCTAGAGCATGAAATACTTGGGTAGCATTAAATAATATGTTCTTCCTACATTGTCTCCCTCCAGTATTTGCTATGCATGGGGTGATATGAAAATAATACATGCCACTATAGTAGGTAGGCCACATGCAGTATTTGACAAGTGATAAGTACCAAAAAATACACTCATCACTACAATGGGATAAACTGAAAGAATCCAACTCATACCATGTACAAATGCAAGTATATCTCCCATAATATTAACAATAACTACTATTTAGTATGGTCATTCATGTCCACCCACCACTATGGGGGGTCCTAGGGGATGTCAAATTATGTCACTAATGGTATACAAATATATGTCACCCAAGCCAACTTATAACCTATCATTGATGATGGATGCGTCATTCAATAAAACATTTCCATTACAACATAGGGAGAAGAAACAAATGATAAATAAAAATGGGCTATATACACATTGTATCATCCCTTAGGGGAGGGAGATATTATGGAAGGAAAAGTCACTATATCCCTACTATAATAGGGTTCACACACTACAGTATCTAGTCAAGTGTGTTGTTCAACAAGGCATGTTTACCACTATAGTGAGACATCAAAAATGATTAATTGAATAGATTGAATGTTCTTTATTGCATGGAAATTTAAAAGGAATTTTGCTTTAGTGTTCTGACCTCATACCATATAGGAAATGACTAGGTTGAACTCAAGCCATTGATTTATGGCACTTAAAGTAGGGCACTAACACAATCAATAGGGAAGACCTTGAAGACATCATGATGTCCCTTATTGGCAAGAGTGACACCATGACAATGGAAGGAAAACAAAGTTAGAAATAATAAATACTACTAAAAATATATGAAAAACACATAGCAACAAGAAAATCGATAACAAAAGTATACAAACACAAAAATATGATCCAACTAGAAAATAATACAACTATAAGATTAGGATCTCCTATTTAAGTGGTGATCACATCCAAGAGATAAAAACAACATAAAAATACAAATCACCAAGCCAAAAGCTATGAAAAGGCAATTAAAAAATTTGAGACAACTAGGATCGTTGCTTAATATGGCAGTTATAATCATGAGAAGAAAATACACTACACAACTTGTAAAGGTGTGTCAAACTAAAGAATGGACATGAATGATGCTCTCAAATAGATAGTCATGTTAGATTTTGATATAATATGCCAAGGGAGATAACAATCATGAGATGTAGAATAATATGAAAGAAAGTAAATCTGCTAGATGACTGAGATATGCAATAAACATAAATGATATAAATGAATATAATGTATCTATGGAGGAAGTGAAAACTCCATCAATAAAGCTACTAGACTACATTGCACCCATCGCCACTGGATGGTGATCCACACAAAATTGTACTATCTACTAAGATCTCTAAGCTACTGTGTCACCAACTCTCCTTGTTCTATATCTATCTAATAATCAGACCTTCCTTATATAGGTAAAATACGATACCTGGCCAATACTCTATCTAGCTATACAAGTGACACCTTGCACATTGACACTTGTGCATTTATTACATTGCATGAAGTAACTAGATAACTTCCCCCTAAAGTAATCTATTGTCCTAAGTATGTACCTTGGAAGATACATTTATATAACCCAAATGATGGAATATAATCTATTTATAACAAGTCAAAGTAGTCAAAGTGAAAAACAAGGCACCTAAGTCAACGGGAAAACCAAGAAAACACAAAGACTATACAAATGGGTTAGAAGGGGCTACACATAAATATATTTGACATGCATGGAATTGGTGGGTTTGTCCAACTAAAATCCATATATTATTTACAATTTCAAATTCTTGGACCCAAATAACTCTTTAATAGTAGACCAAGCCATTTATGTATAAACTTACCCTTGAATTTCTTATGCACATTATCGAGCTTGAGGACAAGACCCCTAATTTTGGAATCACAATGATAAGATTTCTTATTATATTTCTTGCAAACACAACTCTTGTAGGATATATTATGCTCAAGAGCACATAGATACCTCTCATAAATCAATAAAATAGCTTCAATACCTTAAACCAAAAAAAATGACTTACCTCTATGAATGTCCAAATACTAGTGTAGTATGCCCACAATGCAAGATATAACTTCAAGTGTCAATATTTCTTTAATTCTTTAATTGTTTTTCAAAATGTTTACAAAAAATTTATTGCTAGACTCAGCTTGACCATTTCCTTATGGATAGTAAGGCATGGAAAAGTAGTGTTGAATACCTAATTGCTGTGAAACCACACAATTATTTTAATATCCACAACAACACTTCAATATTGAATTATTATTAACAATATGTAAGCAATAAAATTTTGATTACCATGAACAATATGCAAATATCAAATCCAATCCAAACAATAAGAAAATAACAAATTTGGTCAAATCCATAGCCACTCATAGAGGGTAAAGTCTCATAGCCTCTTTGAGAGGGTGAAGTCTCTTATGCACAAAATATGTGAATTAAATCCAAATTCTTTGATGATACCTACTAAGGAATATTTTACCTTATTTATAAATAAAATCAAACCTAAATGCTCAAAGGCCGACTATTGCACCTAGGGGCCTGAGCTATTAATATTTAATAATTAAATATAGCCAACATGGCTATATTGGAACCATAACATGGCTCCCTCCCTCATAAAGCTTTGTCCTCAAAGTTGGAAAATATTGGAAAATTCTCTCAAGATCCTACGTAGCATCTTCTTCTAGAAGGCCCTGCTACCTGATGAGAAACTCCTAAATTTTATGAGATCGAATATGATACACTATGGACCACAATATTGCTTTAGGTTGAAGAGTTATTTGACCTTATTCATTTAGTAATGGAGGCTCTATTTGGGACTGCATATAAATTGTTTGAGATAGGATACATGAGAATCTATATGGATGTAGGAAGAGAGTGGAAGCTCCAACTGATATGCTACTTCACCAATGCAAAGAACCATCTTGTAGGGCCCATAAAATAGAGGAGTCAACTTCTTATTAGACCTGAACTTCAAGGACAATTGCTTATAGGGTTTTAGGCACAAAAAGACCATATCTCCTACATTGAATTATCGTTCAGAATGGTGTGAATCATGTTGTTGCTTCATACAATTATGGTTCTAGGTCAAATTATCTTTAAAAATTTGAAGCACAATTTGATGTTGTTGTAACAAATCATCTACCTAGGCCACTTTGGAAGATCCTCAAACATAGTCTATAATTGTTGGAGGCTTTTGACCATACAAAGCTTCAAATGAAGACATATTAAGGGAAAAATTATAGGAAGTATTGTACCACCATTTTGCTAATGAAATCCATTGAAACCAGTGATATTTCTTATTTTAAGCAAAAAATGAAGGTAAGTACCCAAAAATTTATTAATTATATTTTTTTTACCATCATATTGAGGGTGATATGAGGAAGACATACTCAACTCAAGACCACTAAAACAAAACAATTCCTTCCAAAAGTTGCTAGTGAATATAGGGTCACGATCACTCATAATTATTTTGGGCATAAAAACATAATCAAGAAATACCATGACCACCTTACTTTTTGAATAGGGATGTTGTAGTGCACAAAAAAAAGCATACTTGGAAAGGTGATCTACTACCTCAAAGATTATTGTTTTTCCCTCTAATTTGGGAAGACCCTTAATTAAATCCATGGATATGAGCTCCCATTGGTAGCTAGGGATAGACAAGGGTTGAAACAATCCAAAATATTTAATTGTTTTCCCTTTGTTATATTGATATACCTTGCACTCAACCACAACATCTTGACATCTTCTTTTAATCCTTTCCAAGAAAATGATTGCTTCACCCGCTGGTATATTTTTAAGAATCCTGAGTGTCTTGCTAGAGGAGATGCATGCAATTCTTGAAGAATATTTGACTTAATAGTCAAATATTGAGGAAGATAAATATGATATTTTTTGCGAAGCACTCCATCCGAATATGAGAAGTAAGAATGCAATGATGATCCTATTTTCATATCTTGAATGATTTGAGTAGTCTCTAAATCAGCAAGCCAATATTTTTAAAGTTGAGAAAGCCATTGTGGACAAGGACCAAAGATGGAATTGATAGTTACATCATCCTCATATTTATGAGATAAAGCATCAGCCACCACATTTTCCTTACCTTTATTATATTCAATGATAAAATCATAACCCAAAAGTTTGGTCATCCATTTATTTTGTTCAGGGCATGAGAGATGTTGTTCTAAGAAATGCTTCAAGCTACTATGGTCAGTCTTAATGATGAAATGACTACTCAACAAATAATTCCTCCATTTCTCTATGGCATGTAAAATAACTAGCATTTTCTTCTCATAAGTGGACCATCCTAAATTCCTATCGAAAAGTTGCTTACTTTAAAATACCAATGGGTGACCATCTTGCATTAAAATAGCTCCAATACCCATGTCAGAAGCATCACACTCAATGACAAAAGGCTTGTTAAAATCATGACAAAAGGCTTGTTAAAATCATAAGTGGCCAAAATTGGAGTGGAACACATAGCTTCTTTGAGGGCTTGGAATGCCTGAGAAGTAGCTTTAGTCCAAAAAAAAACATCCTTTTTGGTAAGGGTAGTGAGAGGCACGACAATTTTGCCATAGTTGTGGATAATTTTTTTGTAATAACCCAAGTCGTAGAAATCCATTAAGTTTTTTAAGGGATTTGGATAAGTCCAATTTTTAATAGCTTTGATTTTATTAGGATCTACCTTGACACCTTCATGAGACACTATATGTCCCAAATATTCTACCTCTTGGACCCCAAAGGCACATTTGTACCTTTTAACAAAGAATTTTTCATTTTGTAACATATGAAGGACTTTGTCAATATAAACTAGATGATCCTCCCAAGATTTATTGTATATTAATTATCAAAGAAAACTAGGACAAAATTACAAAGAAAAGGCTAAAATACATGGTTCATGAGACTTTGAAAAGTGGAAGGGGCATTAGTGATACCAAAGGGTATGACTAGGAACTCATAATGACCCTCATGTGTATGAAAAGTAGTTTTAGGGAAATCATATTCTCTAACACTAATTTGGTGATAACCAGAGCGCAAGTCTAGTTTAGTGAAATATCTAGCAACATGCAGCTCATCCAATACATCATCTATAATAAGGATAGAAAATTTATCTTTGATAGTGATCTTGTTGAGAGGACAAAAGTCAAGACACATACACCATGAATTATCCTTACATTGTACCATCATAATCAGAGAGGGATATGGACTTATGCTTGAATGGATGATTCCATGATTTAACACTTCTTGGACCAACTTCTCAATCTTTAAATTTTGGGGTTATGGGTAGCTATAAGGATGCACATTAGAAGAATGACTACCAGGAGTCAGATGAATGGCATGATCATGTGTGTGCTTAGGAGGTAGACCACTTGGCTCACTAAAGACCTCCTCATAACTATCCATAATATTCTAGAGATCCATTGGAAGAGCTAGAAGAGATGAATCCAAGGATTGAACCTCTATGCAATTCACTTGGGCAAGGAATCCATAACCACATTTCTTCAATATCTTCTCCATGCTATGTGAACTCACCACCTTGGAGGGAGGAGGTTGAATTCCTTAGAGATAAATTACCCTTCCATTCTCTATCTATTTGACATATATTTTTTGTAGATTAATAGTAACATCACCAAGCCGAGATACCCATTGTTCACCCAAAATTATGTCTAAACTTCCCAAGTTCATAGAAAAGAGATTACCTACTCAAGTATAATCCCCCATTTGGATTGTAAATTTAGTTGTTTGAGCCACACATTGAGCAGTACCTCAATTTGCAATTAAAACTTGAAATTTATCTTGATTTGAAGTATTGATATACAAGACCCAAGATTTTTTTGTCTTACAATCTATAAAGTTGTGTGTACTGCCTTAATCAATCAACAAATTAAGATGTCATTTAATGAATTCTTGTACATTGATAGTATGGTGAGCTTGAAGACCCATAAGTGCATGAGAAGAGAGAGCCATGGAATCATCCTCTTGTTTTGCTTCATCTACTTCTATTGGTTGTTGTCCTAGTTCTACTAATTGCTCATGTTGTAATGGATATTCCTCCTCAAAAATTGATGCATCTCCATATCCCAAGAGAAATTTATGACATTCTTAGTAGGATTTATCATGGGGATGGTGTGAATGATATTTTAAATAGAGAAATATTATGGAATGGTCAAAATTACAATAAGAACGATGGGATTTGAAGTCATGTCTATATGGAAGACCATAATATTAGAGTTTTTATTTGACTGTTCGAGCAATATATTGTGCATCATCAAGAGTATAAGGATCATGTACACCAAGTTCCTTTTGAATTTTATCCTTAAGACCATATAACAATGAAGAGACCACCACTATTGGTCTCAATTGATGGGTATATGTGAGAATACTTGTGAACTCAGAGCAACAAGCATCTATTATTCCTAGCTTAGTTTGCATCAAATATACCACATATGATGTGGAAGATCCCCTGTCAAATATTTGAAGAAATTGTTCCTTAAATTCAAGCCATAAGAGAGGACCACCTTGTTGGTGGAGTTGCCATAACGACTATTGATAAAGCCTTCTATTTTGGCCAACCATCCTCGAGGATCATCACCTTCAAAGGTGGACATGTCAATGCGAGGAATAAGAACATCACGAGGCCATTCAAGGAAATTGGAAGCACTTCCTATCAAGAAATCCAAATCAGAAACAAAACCTAGGTCGTAAGGGTCACAAGCTAGAGTATTATGACTAGGTGGTGGTTGAGGATGAATAATAGTATTTGGTGCTTTCTAAAGGGTCAAGGATTGTTTCCCAATGGTTTTTTGAGACCTAGAGAGTGGAGGGGGTATAATAAGGGATAAGTTTACGTGTTGTGTGAAATGGAAGAAATTGGTGATTCTTGCTTGCTTAAGTTTGAGGACACTAAAGCAACCAATTAATATTGATGCCCAAGATATGCATGTAGGTCAAGGTCAATAGTATCAGGAAGAGGATTACTAGTTGGAGTGGTAGTGGTAGGAATGACCATGGAAGGGTTAGGAGGAGGAGAGGAAGAACCTGAGGTGTTGAGTGGAGGTGAAGCCATAGCACTCAAGGAAGAAAGAAGATGTTGGTCAAAACTATTGATATTAATGGGAGTGTTATGATGCTTACCAAGATTTTTGGGTTGGCACTTCTTTCTACTCATACACATCCTCTAAAAAATTAGTAAATTGTAATCAATCATTGAATCATGTCCAACCAGTAGCAATAGCAGGTTTATTCATGCACTTCGATCAACTTGAAGAGATGAACACCAAATGATAAGACTTCCACACACAAAAAAAATGACAATACTTGATACTTCTCTCTTCCTTTTTTCTCTCTTTTTCTTCTCTCTTTTTTGTTTCCTTTCTTCTTCTTTTCTTTTTTTGTTTCCTTCTTTTTTTATTTTTCTTTTTTTCTTTTTGTTTTTCTTTTTTTAAATTTTATTTAAATAATTTGATTAATTAGGGAGAAAAGGTTTAAAAATGAGAAAGAGTGTGAGTGGGGTTTTAATTAAAAAGATCAATATGGGAAAGAGCGGGAGTGGATGGGGTTAGGCAAAATTTAATAATTAATTAAAAAAATATGAAATCATGGATACATGGGGAGAATATTGGAAATTCAAATGATGAGGGGTGTTTAATAATTAAAAAAATGAAATGTGAAAGCAAAGGGTTTAATAATTTTAAAAAATGAAATGTGAAGGTTTGGGGGGTGTTTAATAATGCAAAAAAAAAGTGAAGTGAAAATGAGGGTGGGTGTAAAACCCATACTTTATATATATATAATCTCAATTTTTAAGATGAAGTATCCTTAATATAATTATCGCTTCATAAAGGATTAGGGCTTTTTTTTTAAAACATCTCATCTTTTAGGAGTCATATCTTCGCAAAGGGTTATCCGATTCAACTAATTTTTTGACCAACTTGTGTGGGAATTGAATTTTTTTAAACTAAGTGGTCATATGAAGGAATCTGAGCAATATTTAGGGAGATATGACCCTATGAAGTCAACCATCTAGAACAAGGGTAGTGATGATTTTTTAAGTCATGAAAAATGAAATTACAAATATTTGTCAACTAGGGTTTGGATGATGGGAAGAGCAATGAAGGGCTAGGAATTCAATGAGGTAAGACATTCTATCTGGATATAAAAAAATTTAGCTAAGTCTTTTTTCCCTTCTTTATATTAGAAATTTTGCATGCAAATAATTATAATTTGTGTATCAAATATTATATTTGCTATAGGACATTTTAATAAATTTTAATAGATTTTGAGTTTTAGTTTCCTTTCCATGGACTGATTTATTTTTAAATCCTTAGAATCATCTCTAGTGGTAGAGAATAGTGAGCACACGTCAAAGAGATCATTGTTGCTCCAAGATAGGATGATTTTTGGTAAATTTAATGGGTATTGACCAGGGGCTCTATCCTGGAGAAAATGGATTGATATGAGTTGGAAGTCTCCAAGAGTGATTTTATCCTTTCTTTCCAAAGGTTTCTTCCTAGCCATTTTTTCTAGGGAAGAAAGAGAAAAATCCTAAAATGGGGTCCTTGGTTTATGGGAACAACATGACTCTTCCTTACCCACTAGTACGAAGGCTTTTCATCTAAAAATGTAAATCTATCCCTAGTACCAGTCTGGGTTAGGATGTTTGGGTTGCCCATTGAATTTTGGAAAATAGATACCTTCAAGGCAATATAAAACACTATAGGATAATTCCTTGAGATTTTGGATACTATGAAATATGGATTCTTGGCATTTATGCTTAGGTATTGGTCATGATTGATATAAGTAAGCTTTACCAAAATCAATCATTCTACGAATGGGGATAATATTTGGATCCAAACCATAGATTATGAAAACATATATTTTAGATGTAGAATATGTCATGAGGTGGGACATATTGAGAGATCATGCCCTAAGAAATGCCCAATAGAATCATATGTAGAAAAGCACAAGAGAAACTTACAAATGGTTATGGATGAACATGATTTTCAACCAAAAATAGATCTAGAAAAATGAAAGAAAATAAATAGTGGAGACCATGAAGGAAGGATATTGGAAGAAATACCAACTCTTTTGAGGCTTTATCCTATCAAGAAAAGTAGATCAAAACTTGGAGTACACAATACAACAGGTTCAACATATTAACAAGGAACCGTCTATTCAGTATGATCCTAATTTAAGGAAGAGCATTCTCGATGAACCTAAGGAATGTGTCTCATTAGATTTTTAAGACTCTCTTGAATTACCATGCATCATTTAAGGGAAAATTTTGGTAAAGAAAATGCAGTTTTAGAAGTTAATACCTTTGCCATTAATAAAGAAATACCAGAAAATGAGCAAGACAAGTCAAAAGCATTTGTAGTAGAGCTAGGAGAGGATAAATATTATGAAAAACAAAATTGTAAAAGAATATTGAGGAATATAATAACAATACCTACTCCTAATATAGGTAAGGCTAAAAGAGGAAAACCCTCAAATTATTAGGCAAGATCCAAGGAATCAAGATCAAACATAGAGAAAGGAACACACACTAAGTTGATTGAATTTCTCTTTACAAAACAAAAAATGATATTGGTAATATGCAGGTGATGCCAATAGCCCCTAATGAGACATGATTATCACCTCATTGAATATAAGGGGTACTAATGCCCCCTAAAAGCAGATATGTATCAGGGACATATGTTTAAGTAATAAGCCTAATATTCTTTGTATCTAAGAAACTAAAATGATAAAAGAAAAAAATTCAAAAACTATGAAAGTAATATGGGCAAGACATGAATAGGATGTTGTAGATTTTGAAGGAGCGATAGGTGGAATTCTAACTTGTTGGAATCCTTCTAGAACATCCTATGTAACCATTCATACAACGAGGTATTGGATAGCCTCTTTAGTCACTTGCTACTTTACAAATATTTGTTTCATCCTTATCAATATCTATGGACCTACAACTCAGCCAGGGATATCAAAAGCTTAGAGTGGGATTGAATACTTTATGAGAAGTAAAGACCAAGAAACTTGATTCGTGATCATAGGAGATTTTAATTCCATAACCAAGCTAGATGAAAATTTTAGGGAAAATAGGAAATTAACTTGAAGTATGAGATATTTCTTAGCTTTTATTCAAAATAATAATCTATGGGAGGTTGAGTTTGAAGAAGATAACTATACATAGACCAACAATAAGAGAGGCCATAACCTAATAGCAAAAAAATTAGACATATGCATACTCTCATATCATTGGCTAGATGAAGGAACTTGTGCTAAAATTAATACTTTAACAAGGATTGGTTCATATAATTGATAAATAAGAGTTAAAATGGTTGTAAGTGAATTAAAAAAAGATCATATTTACATATGAGCAGATGTAGGAAGATCATCCTCAATTTATTGATATGATAGCACAAATATGAAATTATTTATGAAATGGTGGGTTGTAAGCTCTTCCAAAACAAATTAAATCTATGACATCTAGATTAAAAGAATGGAACAAGAACACTTTTGGAAACTTTTTTTTTTTTTAAAGAGAAAAACCCCTTGCGAGGCCGCCTTGGTCTGAGAGACCATGAACAGGGGGTTCTACACCATCAAAGTCACCCAGGGGTCGCACCCAACCCTTCCCGCACCAACATTATCAATTGGATTTTGGATACCCAATTCACATTTTTGGTAGGGTGGAGATTTGAACCTGGGACCTCCCTTGGAGGATTGCCCTCTCCTCTCCAACTCACCTACAACACCTGGGTTGGAAACATTTTTGAGAATAAATAAGAACTAAAAGATAAACTTTCGTAATTCTAAAAAGGTGATCATAATAATCCAAGCTTAGAGGAAAGGGAGTTGCTTAGTGAATATCATAATACTTTGAGTAAGGAAGATAAATTTTGGAGATTAAAATCAAGACAGACTTGGTTAGAAAGAGATAAAAATAAAGAGATCAACATCTAGAATTAGTAGAATTAAATCAATAGAAGGGGTTTGGACTGAATATCAGAGTGAAATTAGAAAAGAGGAAAAGTTTTTTTATTATAATATTCTAGGATCAAAGGAGACTAAAGTTCTTAATGATAAATTTCTTCAAGATGTACCTTTAGTTATAATGAATGAAGACAATAGGAAACTGATGGAGCCTATTACTCTATAAGAAGTTCATTTAGATCTTTTCTCTTTTAATAAGGATAAATCCCTAGGTCTAAATGGGCTCTCTACAACTTTTTACCAACATAATTGGGATATAGTAAAGGATTATTTATTTATGGTAGTGGAATAGTCTAGGGTAAAACAATACATATCTTATGAAATAAATGCAACATATCTTACCCTAATTCCAAAAAATAAGGATGCTAAATTATTTAATTCTTTTAGACTCATAAACCTATGTACTATGACATTTAAGATTATCTCCAAATTGATGGCTAATCGATTAAGGCCATTATTAGATAAAGTTATTTCAGAATATTAAAGAGGATTTGTGAAAGGGAGATAAATTCTAGATGGGATCATAGTAGATCATGAAGTTATACATTCAACAACTTCAAGAAAAGAGAAAGCAATGATCTTAAAACTTGATATGAGTAAAGCTTATGATAGGGTTAAATGAGATTTTATTTTTGTATTTTTAGAAAAGTTTAGATTCGGTAATAAATGGGTTAGATGGATTAAATATTATGTCTCTATATTTTCTTATTTAGTTTTTGTCAATGGGTTAGTAACATAATATTTTATAGCCAAGAGAGGTCTTAGACAAGGAAATCCTCTATCTCCTTATTTGTTTATTATTATGGCAGAGATTTTGAGTAGAAACTTAAAGAAGGCTTACAAATATGGGCTTAAAAGTGGACTTAAGGTTAGTAATAACATCGACAACATCACCTATCAAGAATTTATAGATGATACTGCCATTTTTGGAAGGGTAAAGATAAATGAGGCTAGAAGAAATACAAAAGAGCATCAAGGCAGAACATTAAAATGATAAAATCTAAAATTTACCTTCTTAACACTCTAGCTAATATCAAAGCAATAATTTATAGGCTACTTCAAATGGAGGAGCCAAATTTGCCAACAACTTATCTAGGGATGCCTTTATTTGAGGTGAGAATGAGGATAGAATTATGGAATCCAGTAATCAGTAAAATTCAAAATAAACTACCAACTTAAAAAGGTAGATGATTATCGCTAGTAGGAAGAGTGCAGTTAATTAAGTCAATCTTACATGCCATTCCAACATATTATATGTCATTGGATACTATTCCAAAATCAGTTGAAAAAAGTTTAATCTATATTATGTATTTTTTTTTATGGTCAGGTTTACATGATAAAAGGAAATTTCCTTTGGTGAATTGGAGCAAGGTGTGTGATGATAAAACTAGGGGAGGTCTTGGTTTAAGATTTTTCATAGATGCAAACTTAGCTCTTATGGGAAAGTAATCTAGAGATTATACAAAGAGAGTCAAATATAATGAGAAAGAATTCTTCTTAAGTATGTTGAGCCGAATGACCCAAGTTTAATATTTACAACATTCTCTCTACCAAATGGTTGTGCTCTTTGGAATGGTTTAAAAAAATCTATTGATCTAATGATTAAATCTTTAAGATGGGTGGTGGGAACTAGAAAAAACTTTATATTTGAATGGATATTTGGTGTGATAAAAATCACTCAATTTAGATCCATTTTTGAAACCTTGGATGAGATTGCTTCAAGATAATAATGGTGATAGGGTTTTAAACATTTTGTATAAATATCAGGAAGAAAAACATAAATGGAAAGAATTTTTTTTTACAAGTATACAAGACATTGATTGTAGGATGCAATTGAGTAGAAAGATAACAATTGTGGTTATTCTAAGGGGATCCAAGGATAAATTGATTTAGGAGTTGAATAGCTCAGGAGAATACACAACAAGAAGTGGATATAATACAAATCACCAACAAAATAGTAACATCACTAGATTATAAAGAGATATTTGGGTTAGCCCAAGCATTCCTAAAGTCAAAATGTTTGTTTGTCTAGGAGGTCTTAGATGAATTTTATCTTGGGATAACCTTATGAAAAGGGGTTTTCATGGTCCCTCTCAATGTGTTCTTTGTAAAAAGGAGGAGAGTATAGACCATCTCTTGGGACATTACTCAATAGTCTAGAAACTATGGCAATGGATTCTTAATATGTTTGGTAAATGCATGGTGATGAATAGTAGAATTGAAGACTGATTAAAGCAATGGTAGAGTACTTATAAAAGCGAGGCTTTACAGACAATATGGGATATATCAAAAGATTCAATACTTTGGATTGTATGGCTAGAAAGGAATAGAAGAATATTTAAAGGAAAGAAAAGTAATTTAGAGGTAATGAAAAGGAAGATATGTTTAGCCATAAAGGAGTCTAAACCAATCCTATCAACTCACCCAATCCCTAAATTAGAAGTAGAGAGCCTTGATTAATGGAGTAAAGTCATTAAATGGAATTATGATGTTGGGTACAAGAGAAGCAAAAAGAAGGCAAAGAATATAAAGTGGAAACCACTAGATGTGGAGTTGGTTAGATTGAATTTTGATGGAGCTTCTAAAGGAAATCTAGGACCAATAAGAGGAGGAATAATTAGAAATAATAGAGGAGATATTTTGTCTCATTACGATTTCAGTAGTGGGTTTAAGACAAACAATGAAGTTGAAGCTTGGGTGACTTTAGAAGGATTAAAAATATGTAAAAAAATGAAATGGAACATAGTATGGATGGAAAGTGATTCTCTCATGGTAATAAATGCATTTTTTAGGAAAGCAAAGGCTCCATGGACATACAAGAGATAATTGTGGAAATTCAAGATCTTACTAAAGAATTTAAATAAATTAGGTTTACACATACATTAAGGGAAGGAAACAAATATGCAGATAAGCTAGCCAATAGAGGGGTTTTGATTGAGGATCGTGAAGTTAAATTCTCCTTTCCATGGTTAAAGGAAGTAGTAAGTTTAGCTAAAGCTAACAAGAAAATGTTGACTACCTAAATCAAATAATGATTAATATTTACTTTAATTTTTTCCATTGGTAATATTTGTTTTATTTTATAACAATAATGTGTTTTCATATAAACTATTTATTATAATTTTTTTTTTTGCACTTGTGTTTCAAGAAGGAAACTAGCATTCCAGATTTGGTAAATCAAACTATGATAGTGTGATGTTTTGGAATTATTACTCTACTAATATGCAATGCATAGATGGTAGAGGTGAAGTTCTAGCATTGTGAAGGCTGCTATAGAAAATTTTCAAAAAGGATGCTGAATTTTGAAATATTTATTTTCATACAAAAAATTGAAAAGATCTAGAAAATGAAAATCAAGAATCCAAACATTTTATGTAAAATGATGTAGGTTTCTATAGCATTTAAATTGATATGAGAAGTGTATCCATTTGTAAAACCTCAAGCTCTAAAGAAGATAGTTGTAATTTATCAAGGGTGGGGTACCTGAGTACAACCCCTTATTATCTAGCCAAAAAAAACAAGGGTGGGTGCTTAATAATTTAAATAAAGAAACATGAAAGTATGGGGTGAGTGTTAATAATTCAAAATAATGAAATATGAGACGGTGGAGATGTAGAGCAGAGGAAACGCAACAAAAAGACAATGGAGATGCTTTCTCTCTATTAATAATCAAATTTAATTTAATTATTAATATAAAGTAGGGAGTTATTAAAAATATATATAAAGTAGGGAGTCGTGCCAAATAATTAAACAAAGACCCTAATTAATTCACAGAATACAAAAAGAACAAAAAGATAAATGAAAAGGAATGCTTGCTCTCTCTATTAATAATTTAATTTAATTTAATTTAATTATTAATATAAAGTAGGGAGGGGAGTTGAGTCGAATAATAAAATAAAATCTAATTAATTATGGAAAATAAAATATACCTTTTCTTTTGCAAAAAATTAAAAGATTTATTTTTAAGGCACCAAATATCTTCGTTAATTTCCACTACTTCGAAATCATGCTTTGATACCACTTGTTGCAAAACCACACAATTATTTTAATATCCATAACAACACTTCAATATTGAATTATTATTAACAACATGCAAATAATAATAATTTTGATTCAAATACCATGAATAATATGTAAATATCAAATCCAATCTAGACAATAAGTAAATAACAAATTTGATCAAATCAATGCCACAACAAATCCATAGCCACTCAAAGAGGGTAAAGTCTCATAGCCACTTTGAGAGGGCGAAGTCTCTTATATGCAGAAGATGTGAATTAAATCCAAATTCTTCAATGATACCTACTAAGGAATATTTCACCTTATTTATAAATAAAATCAAACCTAAATGCTCAAAGGCCAACTATTGCACCTAGAGGCCTGAGCTATTAATATTTAATAATTAAATATAACCGACATGGCTATATTGGAACCATACCACTAATTGAGAAGTTAATTCTTGCATTTCCTTATTCTTGAAAGGAGTATCATTATCTAAAATAATAATAAATAGGACACCAAGATGCCACACAATCTAATTAAAGAAAAAATTGAATACCATGAGAGCCCTTTGATTTGTCAGTGGCATACCTTCCACCCATTGGATAAAATATTTAGTGGCTTTTATAATTAACTTTTGCCCATCCGAGGGCATAGGTAAAATGGGTCCTACAAGGTCAAGGACCCAAGTGGGGAAAGGCCAAGGAGACTCATTTGGACAAGAACCTAAGTAGGGGCATGAATTTCATCTTTATAGAACTAACATTTATCATATGATATAACATGATCATTAGCATCAAATTCCATTGTTGGCCAGAAGTAACCCATTCTTAACAATTTATGAGCAATGGAATGACTACTAAAGTGTCCTCCATAGTTGCCATTATGGACATCAAAGAGAACTTTAGGCACCTTAGCTTATATAAGGCAACACAAGAGACAATCATTGGGATTATGGTAGTACAACACCTTGTCAAGAACAACATATCAAAATGATCTCTTATGTATGTGAGTCTGCTGCTTAGTTGTATCTATAAGTGGATAGGTTAGATTATCAAGGAAGTTTAAAATTTTGCCATACCAAGAATTTTCATGAGGAATTTGGTAATCAATATCATTGATCCTGATTGTAAGCATATCCATTGGGCCATCAATGATAGAGATCATACATTCATCATGGACCTTTTCAATGAAATTAGTTTCAGTAATATTTTCATGTGAATGGAATTTGCTATGCAAAGTGACTAGGGAGTTAGCCTTAGTATTACCCCCCTTTGGACATGCTTAATGTAAAAGGACTAAAAAGTATTGATCAAATTTATAGAAACTTGATGGTAAGCAATCAAATGGGAAGCTTTCACAATGTACTCACTAGAGATCTAACAGACCATAATTTGAGAGTTGCCTTACACTTTGATATTTTTGACATTCATACCTTGGGCATTTAGGAGTCCTAAAATTAGTCTCATACTCTGCAACATTAGTAGTAATGCCAAAAAATATTATGCATAAGACCATAGTAACAACTAGGCTAGTTGGAAACTTGAGAAATATACCAACTCATACCCTAAAATCATTCCTTGATCCATCAAAGTGAAGGATCCAAGTGTTAGGATGGAGGACATTGTTAGAATCTTGAGATGTAGAAGGTGTGTTAGATTTGGTTTTAGCCTTAGTTTTATAATACCTCTGAGTAGCCTCACTAGAATCCAAAAGATCCTTTTCTTGTTTAGTAAGATTATAAGGGATGCAATTTTGAATAAGGTTGTGGAAGAATGAAATATAAAAAAGTCATGAGGAGCACATGAAATGACCTTTGTGTCCTCATCACACAATGCATATTTTAAGGGTTGTTTAGAAGGGCCAAGAGTTGTCATGGACTAATCAACAATCATGTGAGCTTTCACAACTTTTTGTGTGACAATATGGAGATCAAATTATTGCATCATAGTGATCCATTTACCATAGTGGGTGTCACTAGGGACGTATGGTTTTTATAATAGGTATCTCAGGGAGTTATTTTTATTGACCATATACATTGTTTGATACAATATACAGTGTCTTAATTTTTCACATGTAAAGTAGATGGTCAGGTATAATTTCTCCATGGAAGCATGTTGATTTTAAATCAAAAGTATTGTTCGACTAATATAATACATGACATACTCATTATTATCTTATCTAGTAAGGTCTGCTCCCAAGAAAATTTGAGCAACCAAGGTGTATAGAATAAATGGCTCGTCTAAGTTGGGTGGACAAAGAGTTAAGTGCCCTAAAATAAATTTCTTGAATTCAAGAAAGTTCTTGTTACAACTTTCATCCCATTTGAACTTAACATCCTTCTTAAGAAAATGATTCAAGAGATAATATTTGAGAACTAACTCAAAGATGAACTCCCTAATGGCTCCAAGCTTCCCTAAGAAGGATTTGACATATTTAATAGTTCAATATGAAGGTATATCATCAATGGATTTAATCTTATCATGGTTGACATCTATACCCCTATGAGACACCATAAAGCTAGTAGATTGCCACTAGTAACACCAAACACGTATTTATTGGGGCTCCGTGAGATGGAGGACGTTAGTAGGACTAGGAAGTCTATGTGGTCCAATCTGGCTAAAGATACATCGATGCTTCATTTGTGCTTTTAGTTTTGAGAAGAATGTGCATATAATTGTCATATCAGACTTGTAGAGAATCCTCAACCAATCCAAGATTGACCATGACATCAGTGCCCTTATTACCTCTCTATAAACATATTGGATAATAAAATTGTCATACTTGCAAAGAAATATTCTTGGCTCTTTTATCAATTTGAAGATGCCCCAAGTTGGAGATCGATTTTCCTTGAGGTAATTGATGATGCTCAGGGAATTACCTTCAATAATAAGGTTATTGAGATGGAGGTCTTCCAAAGTGGATAATACCTGGTATAAAGCTTTGGGTTTGACCATATTATTGACCTGAATATTGATGTTCTTTGCAAACACCAAGATGATCCTAGATTGATTATCTATTATAATACCCTCGCTATTAGCTTTGCCTAGATTACCTTTAGCTACTCCATTGAAGTTGAACTTGTACTATTTTGAAGGGGGAGGAGACCATCTGATACAAGATCTATTTGCACTAGGTATTAGCAGGCTGTGAGGGATGAAAGAGATATTGAAATAAATAATAATCTTGGACTCTAACCTAGGATAAAGGGTGTCAAAGGAAGGTACAACACTTGATTTTTCAATGTCCACTAACAAAACCCTACAAAGAACAAAGGTGGGATATCTGGAAGCATCATTAAAGGCTCTGTTATTCCTTTCTAACTAGACTTACCAAAGAAAATAGGGAAAATAAAAGACTAAAGAGACTTGAGGTAATAATTAGAGAAAGGGTTAGGCCATTGCACACACAAATTAAGAATGGAATTCGGTTGGACCCAATCGATACAAAACATAAATAAAAGAGATAGCAATACCTTGGAGGAAAAGGGGTAGTCTAGGAATAAATGGAGGACCGACTCCCACCCATAATGGTAAATATAGCATCGATTGGGAATGAATAATCCTCTTATGATTAAATTATCAATGGTCAAGACTTTATTTTGGATAACCAACCAAAAAATAATTCAATATTGGGGATAATATGTTTGAGCCAAATGAGACTAACTAGAAGCCAACTTAAGCTAGGATCTTCCTGAATGTGGTAAGTAGATTTGATAGAGAATTGACCATTTTCATTGGCACTCTAAAGGAGGAAATACTACGAGGGACCACTCGAGATGATATAGGTTTTGAGAAGATTGGAGAGGACTTTAGTAGTAGCCTCTTGCTCAAATTTTAAACCATTAGAAGGAAGGTTCTTCTAGACTAGACTATTATATTGTCCACGAGTGATGAAATTGCAAACAAATTTCTCAAAAAGATGATCTATGAGAGGTTTTAATACACTCATTATAGTTAATATTATTAAGTACTTTGATTAATGTTGAGTTAATAAACTACCTTTGATTATAGTTAATCTTAATTAGTACTTTGATTAATGTTTGTTTTTGGTTTTGAAAGAGAAACTATTATAATTATTTTCAAGACTCTTGTGAGTTAGGGAATCATTGTAAAGATAAGTATAGAATTCTCTTGTATTGATTTAGAATATTTGATTTTGGTTTTGAAAGAGAAACTAATGTAATATTTGTTGAGACTCTTGTGAGCTAGGGAATCATTATAAATAAAATAACGGGATTCTATTGTATTGATTTTAAATATTTGAGTTTGGTTTTGAAAGAGAAACTATTATAATGATCTATGTGGATTAAGGAATCAATGGATTATTGCATGTTGGTTTTGAAATAGAAACTACTATTTGATTCTTGGGACTTATGATAGTTAAGGAATTGTGAACTCTCGTATTTTTGAAAGAGAAACTATGGTAGTGATTCTTGAGACATATGAGAGTTAGGAATCACTATAAAGAGAAGTGGATTTCTCTTTTATAGATGAATTATTGCATGTTGGTTTTGAAAGAGAATTTTTTTTTTTTTTTTTTGATAATTATGTGTTTGTATTTATAGCGGGTTTTAACAAGGATCTCAAAACCTGATTACATAAGCAATGGGCCTAGGGCATCAATCCCTTGAAACTGAACACCAAAATAGAAATCCTCACCTGGCGATAACAATAAGCATGAAACAATCCCTCTCGGCGAGAAACAAACAAATAAGAAAAAAAGTAGTTTTGGAGATCCCTCTCAGCGGGGAGTAGCCAAAAACCACCATCGAGAAGATCCCGCCCAGCAAGAAGCAAAGAAAAACCGTTACAATAAAATCCTGCCTCGCGGGAAGCAGTCAAAACCACCACAAATAGTCCCGCCTAGCGGGAAGCAACAGGGAAATCCCGCCATCCGAGAAACTAGCAGAAAAGAAAGGATCTCGCCTCACGGGAAAACTGACGGATTTGGCGGATCTCGCCTTATGGAGAAACCATCCCGCCCACCGGGAAAACATTCAGTTCAACGAGAGCCATCCTGTAGGAAGTCGACAGCCAGCACAGAGAGGATCCAGTCCATCAGGAAGTGACCAGAGAGTTGCACCACAAGGAACCCGCCCCGAGAAAACAGAAGAGGATCCCAGCAGCAGGGACCAAGAATCTCGTCCAAGCACAGATCCTGTCAAGGATTCACAAGAAAAAGGGGGAAGCTATCCAAACCCTAAATTGTCACCTCCACCGCACTGAGAAACGCAGGGGACCAGATCCACGTGAATCACTTGCAAAAAACCCCAGGGGGAAGCCTGAGGGAAAAAGGGAAGGGATCCCCAACCAAACAGAGATCCCTGGGAAGCACTAGTCCGAAAAAACAACCAAGGAAACCCTAGCCGGCCGGGAGGGGTGCAGATAGTGGAGAAGGATCTCCCCCCAGGAGATCATCTGCAAACAACCACTCCCCAGGAGGGATGACCTGGGTTGAGCCAGGGACTGGGCAGAAACCAGGAGCCATGGGAGGGGGAGCAGGGGAGGGACCAGAGCCCTCCCCTCTCAACCATAAGTATTCGAAAGAGAAAAAAATTTAATTCTTGAGACTTGTGATAGTTAAGGAATCATGGATTCTTGCATGTTAGTTTTGAAAGAGAAACTAATATAATGATTCCTATGATTTTTGTAAGTTAAGGGATTATCATAGAGGGAAGTATAGGATTCTCTCCTTGTTGCTATATGTGTTTGCTTGCATCTTATTTTGAAAGAATGTTAAACATTGGGTTGAAATTATAATAGACTCCTAAGACTTGAGAGGTAAAGGGGCCATTATAGAGAGAAGTATGGGACTCTCTCCTTGTTTTCTTATCAATATTTACATGCATTATTGTTTGCATAATAGATAATAGCATGATTTAAGTTGCATTGCATATAGAGTTGTTATGATCCCTAAGGATACCTCATAAAATGTGTGTGGATTCCCATCGCGAAGAAGCTTTTGAATACTTAGATGGCTTGAAGATCTTTGGCAGATGGCTTCATAGGACTTTGAACTTATAGATGATGTGGAAAGACAATGTCAATGAATGTTTTTATTCAATGAGGTTTGTGAACTTGATTATTATATATATTGAAAGCTTATGTTGCTTTAATTCATTAAAGCATTTTAAGAAATCCTTCAATTGGATAATTTAGTTTTAGGTTCTATAAATTGCAAGAATGAATCTTTATATTAATGTATTATGTGATGGAATTTATATTAAGGGAATGCATACTTTTGTGAAATGACTGTTTAATTATGTTATAGCATTTATGAGTACTTTGAATTTGATGTCAAGTTTTGATTTAAGTAAATTTGGATTTTTGGTTAAGAGGAGATCTTGGTTTATGTTCTCTATATATAATTTCATATTTTATGGATTATGTCATGCTTGTTATTATTTATCTTTTAGAGTAAATGATGCAATTATTTTTCTATCCTTGGGATGGGTAGAAATATTCCTCTAGAAAGCCATAAATCCCAATCTTAGGAGGAGTTGTGTGAATGTAATAACCAGGTAGATGTGATTCCTAGAAGGAGTTGCAAGAATGCAATAGCTAGTAACTCATGAACCTAGAAGGAGTTGCGAGAATAAAATAGCTAGGAATTCAAGAACCTAGAATGAGTTGCAAGAATGCAATAGCTAGTAACTCATGAACCTAGAAGGAGTTGCGAGAATAAAATAGCTAGGAATTCAAGAACCTAGAATGAGTTGCAAGAATGCAATAGCTAGTAATTCATGAACCTGGAAGGAGTTATGTGAATGCAATAGCTAGGGTACTTATGATTCATCACACCATGAACATGTAGAAAATTATAGTATGTTCTCAAGAGGAAACCATAGTATATTCTCAAGATAATACAAGGAGAAAAATGGATCCCAACAAGAGAAACTAGGAGAACAATGAACGTAGGAATTTTGGGAGAACAATAGACTTCAATAAGTAAACCAAAGAAATAAGAAGGTTTCAACAGGAGGGTAGAAAACCTAAAACCTCCCTTACATATTTAAGTTATTTCAAGATCAGATGGAGCAATAATGATAGGTAATTAGATCGGTATCAAAAATTCTACTTCACCAATGAGTTAATGTTGGTAGTTGAACCCATTTCAAGGACACCTTACAGGATGATCCCAATGGAATTGCAAGATCAGGAGGTGCAAATACAAGGTTTGTTAGTCAAGGGTTTGGTCAAACCAAGTGTGTCATTGTGGGGTACTTCAATATTATTTGTGAAAAAGAAGGATGGTTCCTTGAGATTATATTTTAAAGTACTAAATAGGGTAACCATTAAGATTAAGTACTCTCTACTAAGGATAGAGGATCTCATCGATCCATTTTTGGCTGCAATGTGCATACCTAAGAAGGTTAGAAAAATTAATTGTTGGGTAGACCTTTTGAGCTAAGGATAGAACATCAATAGGCATATATGTATTTTTTTACCAATCTATGATGATTACATGATAGATAAAATGGATAGGGTTCTTAGCTAAATATGACTTTGGTATTGAGTATATCAAAGAAAAATAGGATAAGGTTGTAGATACCTTAAGAAGAAGAAAGTGCATAGTAGCAGTGACCTGAAGCTACTCTAATTTGATGGATAGAGTTAAGAAAAATGCAACAACATGATCACTTTGCATAGAAAAATTTGGGACAAAACCAAGGAAAATTTTGATGAGAGTAAGGATTTCATAATAAAATATGAAATTATATGCTTAAATTATAGGGTAATTATACCCAAAACTAGTGATCTAAGGAGCTTGATTATGCAAGAGGCGCATAATTTTCCTTATTCTGCTCATCTGGGAGGATCAAAAATGAGGGAAAACATGGAAAATACTCTCTTTTGGATTAGAATGAAGTAAGATATCACTAGTTCCTTTGCAAGATGTTAGAATGTTAGAAGGTGAGGATAGAACATCAACACCCAATAGGGTAAATTATACTTATAGGAATACTTATGTAGAAAAGGTAGGTTCTCTCTATGGATTTTATTGTGGATGTACCTAAGACTAGGTACTAGCATGATGCTATATTTGGAAAAATTGATCAAGGTTGCACACTTTATACCAAGGAACATCAAGGAGGATGCACCGGTGGTGGCAAATAAGTTTGTTAAGAAAATATTTAAGCTACATGGTTTACCTAGGGTAAGCATATAAGACAAGTACTTTAGATCCACATCTAAATTTTGATAGGCTCAACAATGTACAGGGGGGGCACTAAGTTGAATTTTAGTTTTACATATTATCTTGAAAACATATGGTCAGATTGAGAGGGTAAACCAATTTTTGGAAAGACATGTTGTGCATGTATTACATGCATCAGAAGTCAAGTGAGAAGACTTCTTGCATCTCATGGAGTGTGCATATAATAATTTGATACCATGCATCATTGGGGATGGCCCCATTTGAAGCCTTTTAATGTGAAAGATGCAAGACACCTCTATCATGGGTAAATTCATAGGATCAAGTAATGATCAGGCCAAACACTATCCAAGAGATGGAGGAGCAACTCGGAGTGATTCAACTTATGCTCAAGGAAGCGATCGATCACTAGAAGAGCTATGTTGATTTGAAAATATCACCAAGAGAATTCTTTGTAGGAGACAAAGTCTTCTTGAGGGTAAGACCCATGAAAAGTACCATCAAGTCAATAAAGTTGGATCCTTAATATGTTGGGATCTTGTAAGATCATAGATAAGATCTATCTAGTAGCCTTTAGGCTTGTTGTGTCACCTAGCTTGTTAAAGATCCATGATATGTTCCACATATCCTTGTTTAGAAATTATGCTAATAATCCTACTAAAGCGTTGAATGTTTCTAATTCATAGATGGTATATTCCCTTGTCATTGGGGAGATACCAATAAAAATTTTAGATTTTTGTTACAAGGTGTTGAGGAAACGAACTCTAGATCAATATAAGGTCCAATGGGACAATATTTTGAGAAATGTATTGAAAAAATAGGACAGTAATTTCTAGCTTTTTTTGAATTAAAATTGTTTACTCACTTGCAAGAAAACATAAGGGACTATGTTTAGTCCAATGGAGAGAGTATGTAACACCCCTCCTTGGCATAACTTATTATGGACAGTGATCCATGTGTTGATGTTTTTTATATAATGGCATGGTTTCATTTTATAATATCTTTTGATAAGATGATTTCATCCTTTTGAGCTTGGAATATGGTATTGTTGATGTATTTATGGGTGTAGGACCAAATGCTCTATTTGGTGGGATCATATGGGTGAACCACCTACAAAGAGAGATATTTAGGAAAATGATGATGATGACTTGTTCATTAATATCTCAGGGTAACAAGGATAAATACCTTTCATGTAGATGCATTGCATTTTGCTTGTTTGTGTTTACACCATTGGACCAAGAAGTTGCTTGTGCAATGAGTCTCCTTAATAGGTTGGTGATAGCATTAGACTATCTTAAAGAAGACCACCTACTTAGGGATAAAATAATGATGTGGAGATTTTTGGATGCAAATCCATGTTTTTCTATATCATGCATAGTTGAATAAGATTATTAAGTATGGGTTGGTGTTTTCAATGTTTTGAATTGATTAAATATTGTTTTTAATACTTTAAATAAGTATTAAATTAATTATTGTACTTTTAAGCTTTAATAGAAATTTATTGATTGATTATTAATTAAAGGATGAGTGGAGGCATATTTATGTCACCTCCCTTTTAAGTCAATTTAATTAAAGTTTGGGGTTATCATGTTGAAGCATTCCTTGCAAGGGTGAAATGAGTAATGCTCTCTTGAACATTTCCCACATGTCGCCCATGCAAGGTTGAACCTTTGCTTAAATCCTAGGGGAAAATGGATGAGGAAGGTTGTTGAGCCTTGGAGCTTTCAATAGAATGGAGGAACAGAGGTAAAGAAGGGACGTACCAAATATTTTATGAAGAACACAAGCTTATACTGAGAGGGGGGTGAACAATATAAGACCACTTTTTACTTTTCTTTCACAATCAATATTATGCAATGTATCAATAGCAATATCAACAACAGTAATCAAAGCAATGCACAAATCACCACACACAATAGAGACACCAATTTAACGTGGTTCACCCAATGTGGGCTACTCCACGGAGAAAATATTTCACTAAAATTTTCTCAACAAATCTCTTGGGAATCCTTTCCCTATTACAATGTTTATGGACCTCTATCCAAAGGAGACACCAATCCCCTAATCAAGTTCATGGATCTCTATCCATAGGAGAACTCTTTCTCCTTAGCTCTAGCTGGTGATCTTCTAGAAGAATTGTTGCCTCCACTACACTAGCTTATGGATCTCTATCCACTGAAGACTCTTGTCCTCACTCAGAAGACCTATCCTCACTGTCCTAGCTAATGGACCTCTATCCACTAGAGACTATCATCCTCTATACTCTATCACCTCCAAAGCTTGCTCTTAGCTCTGTCTCAAATCTGCACTAAACACAGTCCTTCGATCTAGCACAAATCTGCTCAATCTCTATCCTCAAATCTACACTAAACATAGTCCTTCGATCTAGCACAAATATGCTCAATCTCTATCCTCAAATCTGCACTAAACATAGTCCTTTGGTCTAGCACAAATCTACTCAATCTCTATCCTCAAATATGCACTAAACACAGTCCTTCGATCTAGCACAAATCTGCTCAATCTCTATCCTCAAATATACACTAAACATAGTCCTTTGATCTAGCACAAATCTACTCAATATCTATCCTCAAGCCTTAACACAAAGCTTGAATTAATCACAAATCAAATCTGCTAGATCTACTCCAAACCTTAACTCAAGGTTTGAATAAATCAATCAATCAAATCTGCCCACAAGTCTTCTCAAAGACTTGTCTCAAATATACATTGTAAGCTTCCACAAAATCTCACACTAATATATCCACAAGTCTTCACCAAGACTTACCTCAACTCTGCTCCACAAGTCCTCACTAGAACTTGTCAATCAACAAGTCTTCCAAGACTTACCTCAAATTTGCTCAACAAGTCCTAACTAGAACTTGTCCAATCTCACAAGAAACATATAGAGAATTGTTAGAGACTCAATATGCTTCACACTCATCACAATGCTCAATCACTTTCAATATCTTTCTCAAATCAAATTAGAATATAGAACAATTTGTTTCACAAAATTAGAACTATCACTTCAACACTTTCAATTGACTAGGCTCAATCAACTCCACTCAATCAATCACTCAAAGAAATACTCCTTGCTTACAAACCCTAGTCCAAGCATATGAACACTCACTCAAATATTTCCAACAATGCTTATTAACCAATCTCACATAACAATGATACTCATGATCTTGCAAACCCTAATTCAAGATAGTTCACAACTTCACATAACAATGATACTCATGTTCTTTCACAAACCCTAATCATGCATATAAAGGTTCAACCAATGTTTCCAACAATGCTTATCAAACAAGGTTTCTATCTTCAACCTTTATTCCAGAAAAACCTTGAAGCATTAATACAAAACCAAACTCAACAATGCTTACCAAACAATCCTTTTCACTCCAACTTAGCATTCACAACATCCAACAATCACTCACAAGAAATATGTGCCCATACCTTTTTGTTTGATGAAGAAGTGCCCTTAAAAACCTGTTTTAACAAGATCAAACTCTTTGCCAATCTCAAAGTTTAGATGACAAATTCTCCTTCAAATAATATTCAACAACCTATCCAAAAATAATAAATTTCCTTACTACCTTATAACTCCTTAATCACTCAAAAATTCAACTCAAAAATTAAAGTTTTGCATTCCCCTTTTAACTCCCTTAAACAACTTATAATCCAAATTAATTATGCAAAAACCTTAATTAAAATAAACCTTTGGAAAACAAAAATATTTTTCCCTCTTTTATTTTTCGCAAGCCAAGTCAACCCAAATAATGTGCATACCTCTATTAATGTTGTCCAAAAGGCCTTGGCGGGATTCGAGCCATCGATGGCTCTCCCCCAAGCGCTTTTGTAGTGCTCGCGCCCACCAACTAGGCTGCGTGGCTCCACAAGAGCCAAAAGGTACGAATGTGCCTTTGACTTCCTCCTCCTCGAATGATGCAAACACAACATGATCTTCCCTTCGACAAAAATGGTGTGCACGAGGTTTGAACCCACACCTGGCATTCTCGAATGCTTCTAACATAGCCTTTGGCTGCCAACTCAGCTATGAGGGGCTTCGAGTGAATTTTGGAGGCCATGAACTCTTGTCCTCTTCTATGCTCAACACACATGCAAAAATGCACAAGCCTTTCTCTCCTTTGCACGAGCCAAAAATCGTTCGCATGGATAATTTTCAAATGCCAAACCTTGGCATTATTTATATGCAAACCATAGCATATTCCAACATCGACGAGCATTCAAATTCGAATTCGAATTCGAATATTAAAATTAATTTTAAATATTAAATAAATATTTAAATTAAACCTTAGCACCCATCATTATTTAAATTAAAATTTTAATCAAAGATTAAAATATTTTAATTTAAATTAAATCTGCTTGTGGGTCTTTTTCAACTTGGTCCTTGATCTTCTTCAACTTGATTTTTGGCCCGAAATAATAATAATAAAATATTATTATTTAATTTGAACTTGCTTCTCCTTCCTTGGGTCTTCATCCTTTGAGCCCTCCTAGGTATATAATATTTAAAAATAAATATTATAACCTATTGCTTTTCAAGACCTTCTTGCTTTTGGAAGAAACACTTAATGTCCTCAAAGATGATGAACATAGCACAAAAATGCTTTTGACATCAATGACAACAAACACTCCTCAAAATGTCCAACAATCTCCCCCTTTGTCATTGATGGCAACCCAATTACTTTTTACCATTTCCTTAACCTTTTTATTTTCTACTCCCCTTGACTGAATGCTTTCCTCCTAACTCAAATCTCTCCCCCTTTGACATCAATGGCAAAGGGTCACCTTTGGGGCTTGGGGCTAAGAATGAAACTCTTAGCTTAGCCCCTCCCCCACCTCCTCTTGAGGTGGTTAATTTTGGGGTGGGAGTATTTCTACTCCCAACATGCACTGCTCTTTTCCTTTGTCTACTTTCCTCCTCATATGATCCTTCTGATTCCTCTGACTATTCATGTTCCTGCTTGTCTCTGGAATCTCTGCTCTACACCACTTTGTTGTATGTCCATCATTATTGCACTTATAACACTTAATGTTATTATTCCTTGGAGGTGCAAATATCTTGGGATTTCTCCTGGTGAAGCCATATCTATTCCTATCATGAACCCTGCAATTCATTGCCTTGTGACCAAACTGATTACAAGAGTAGCAATACCCTTGAAATAGTTACCTATTTTTGAAGTTCCCATATTCTTATCTTTCATGTGTCCTGCACTGTGAAGCTTTGTGCCCAAACCTATGACATGAGAAGCATCATCCATTGAAATTACCTTGCCTTGACCTCATTGGTCTTTTAGTCTCTTTTATCCTGTGTTGGTTCTTGTTCCATCTATTCCTCATTTGTGCATTGTTCCTTTCCTTGTTGAAATTTTTGTTGTCCAACTCATCCTCAAAAGTCTCACTTTCTCTTACACTCTCTTCTTCTGAAGTTTCTTCTTCTTTAGAACTTGAGATTGACTCCTCTTTTTGTTTCTTTTGTACCTATTCAAAACCAAGACCTATTTTGCTTGATGTAGGTTTTTGTGTCTTGATAATCTTATCCAAATTCTTTGAGCTTCTCCCAAACCTGTGTAACCTATCCTTAGACTCTTTCACTTCCTTCCTTAGTGAAGCTACTTCATGCTCCAACCTTTCACATTCTAAGACCTTTGCTTCTAACCTATCTTTGAACTTCCTTGTCTTAGCCATTGACTTATTTAGATCCTCTATAAGCTTTCCTTTCTCTTCATCACATTCTTGAAACTGAAGCTTAAGTTGGGAGTTTTGCTTTCTTACCTTCTTTAATGCATCAAGAGCATGAATAAGCTCTCCCTCAAGATCAACTTCTCCCTTCTCTGATTCTTCCTCTATTTGTTTACCTTTGAAAACATCTTCATTCTTTTCTGACTTGTCTTCTTTAGGATCACCTCCTTCTTCTTCTAGTGCCATAAGAAGATTCTCTTCTAGTCCTTCAAGTGTATCTTCATATTCATCATCACTGAAACTAAAACCACTCTTTGTACAACTATCCTCAAGATGACCAAAGTTACCACATCTAAAACATTTGAGGATTATTGGTGTTCTTTTCCTAACCACTTATTTTTCTTTTTCCAGAAATAGAACTTCATCTCTATCATTATCTGAGGAACTATTATCACTATCACTTGAGTACTTACTTGCCTTATCTGCATAGAAACTCTTCTTGTGCCTCTGGAAAAACTTCTTCCCTTGTGTACCTTGTCCATCCCTATTTTTCTTTTGGTACCTGTGCCTTTTTGCATCCCTGTTCTTATGATCCTGTTTCTCATCACCACTACTATTTCTAGCTTCTGGACAATCAGATGCATAGTGACCATATTTTCCACATTTAAAACATCTAACTGATTTTGTACCTTTATATTTTCTTGAGTCCTTGTTCCTTCTGCCATAATTGGCTTCTTCATCACTGGATAGCTCATTGCTTGAATCTGACTTCTTACCCTTAGTCTTCTTAGTGGCTTTAAATGTTGCTTCTTTCTGGGGAATAGGTTCCTCTTTTATTCTTATCTCAAATGCTGTGAGAATGCCATGTAATTCATCTCTTGTCAAATGATCAATATCTTTTGACTCTTCTATAGCTGAAATATTTTCACTAAACCTTTTTGGGAGTGACCTTAGAATCTTATCACACACATCAAGTTCTGAAACTTCAAGCCCAAGTCCTTGCATGGAGCTAACAACCTCATCCACATGAAGTAGATATCCCGCAATATTTTCTTCATCCTTCATTTTTAGGTCTTCAAATGCTCTCTTGAAATTTTGCAACTTTACCCTTTTGACCTTTTTATCTCCTTCATATATGCCTTGCAACTTATCCCAAATATCCTTTGCTGATTTGCAATGCATAATCTTTATAAACTCTATTTCACGTAAGCCCTTTTGAATTGCATTCATTGCTCTTGAATTATAATGATGTAGAAGCTTACCATATTTATCTATAGGTGGAGTTGTTGGTGGTGTGTATCCATTTTCAACTGCTTCCCATACTTCATTTCCAAGTGCCATTAGATGAAACTTCATCCTTGTGCTCCATAGTGTATAATTGTTCCCATCGAACAATGGTGCTGAATTTCCTGAGGATCCACTCTGAGAATCCATCTGTGTTCTTGTAAGCTTTTCCTTCAAGTTGTTAAACTCTTTCGAAGGAACCCGCTCTGATACCAATTGAAGAACACAAGCTTATATTGAGAGGGGGGTGAACAATATAAGACCACTTTTTACTTTTCTTTCACAATCAATATTATGCAATGTATCAATAGCAATATCAACAATAGTAATCAAAGCAATGCACAAATCACCACACACAATAGAGACACCAATTTAACGTGGTTCACCCAATGTGGGCTACTCCACGAAGAAAATATTTCACTAAAATTTTCTCAACAAATCTCTTGGGAATCCTTTCCCTATTACAATGTTTATGGACCTCTATCCAAAGGAGACACCAATCCCCTAATCAAGTTCATGGATCTCTATCCATAGGAGAACTCTTTCTCCTTAGCTCTGGTTGGTGATCTTCTAGAAGAACTATTACCTCCACTACACTAGCTTATGGATCTCTATCCACTGAAGACTCTTATCCTCACTCAGAAGACCTATCCTCACTACCCTAGCTAATGGACCTCTATCCACTAGAGACTATCATCCTCTATACTCTATCACCTCCAAATCTTACTCTCAGCTCTATCTCAAATCTGCACTAAACACAGTCCTTCGGTCTAGCACAAATCTGCTCAATATCTATCCTCAAATCTACACTAAACATAGTCCTTCGATCTAGCACAAATCTACTCAATATCTATCCTCAAATCTACACTAAACACAGTCCTTCGGTCTAGCACAAATCTCTCTATCCTCAATCCCCACCCCACAATCTATCCTCAAGCCTTAACACAAAGCTTGACTTAATCACAAATCAACTTCTAGATCTCCTCCCAAACCTTAACTCAAGGTTTGAACAAATCAATCAATCAACTCTATTCACAAGTCTTCTCAAAGACTTATCTCAAATATGCATTGTAAGCTTCCACAAAATCTCACACTAATCTATCCACAAGTCTTCACCAAGACTTACCTCAACTTTCTCCACAAGTCCTCACTAGAACTTGTCCAATCTCTCAACAAGTCTTACCAAGACTTACCTCAAATATTCTCAACAAGTCCTAACTAGAACTTGTCCAATCTCACATAAACATATAGAGAATTTTTAGAGACTCAATATGCTTCACACTCATCACAATGCTCAATCACTTTCAATATCTTTCTCAAATCAAATTAGAATATAGAACAATTTGTTTCACATAATTAGAACTATCACTTCAACACTTCCAATTGACTAGGCTCAATCAACTCCACTCAATCAATCACTCAAAGAAATACTCCTTGCTTACAAACCCTAGTCCAAGCATATGAACACTCACTCAAATATTTCCAACAATGCTTATTAACCAATCTCACATAACAATGATACTCATGATCTTGCAAACCCTAATTCAAGATAGTTCACAACTTCACATAACAATGATACTCATGTTCTTTCACAAACCCTAATCATGCATATAAAGGTTCAACCAATATTTCCAACAATGCTTATCAAACAAGGTTTCTATCTTCAACCTTTATTCCAGAAAAACCTTGAAGCATTAATACAAAACCAAACTCAACAATGCTTACCAAACAATCCTTTTCACTCCAACTTAGCATTCACAACATCCAACAATCACTCACAAGAAATATGTGCCCATACCTTTTTGTTTGATGAAGAAGTGCCCTTAAAAACCTATTTTAACAAGATCAAACTCTTTGCCAATCTCAAGGGTTAGATGACAAAATATCACTCCCTTCAAATAATATTCAACAACCTAACAAAAATAATAAATTTCCTTACTACCTTATAACTCCTTAATCACTCAAAAACTTAGCACAAAAATTAAAGTTTTGCAAACCCCTTTTAACTCCCTTCAACAACTTATAATCCAAATTAATTATGCAAAAACCTTAATTAAAATAAACCTTTGGAAAACAAAAATATTTTTCCCTCTTTTATTTTTTGCAAGCCAAGTCAACCCAAATAATGTGCATACCTCTATTAATGTTGTCCAAAAGGCCTTGGTGGGATTCGAGCCATCGATGGCTCTCCCCCAAGTGCTTCCATAGTGCTCGCGCCCACCAACTGGGCTGCGTGGCTCCACAAGAACCAAAAGGCATGAATGTGCCTTTGATTTCCTCCTCCTCGAATGGTGCAAACACAACACGATCTTCCCTTCGGCAAAAATGGAGTGCGCGAGGTTTGAACCCGCACCTGGCATTCTCGAATGCTTCTAACGCAGCCTTTGGCTACCAACTCAGCTACGAGGGGCTTCGAGTGAATTTTGGAGGCCACGAACTCTTGTCCTCTTCTATGCTCAACACACATGCAAAAATGCACAAGCCTTTCTCTCCTTTGCACGAGCCAAAAAATCGTTCGCATGGGATAATTTTCAAATGCCAAACCTTGGCATTATTTATATGCAAACCATAGCATATTCCAACGTCGGTGAGCATTCAAATTCAAATTCGAATTCGAATATTAAAATTAATTTTAAATATTAAATAAATATTTAAATTAAACCTTAGCACCCATCATTATTTAAATTAAAATTTTAATCAAAGATTAAAATATTTTAATTTAAATTAAATCTGCTTGTGGGTCTTTTTCAACTTGGTCCTTGATCTTCTTCAACTTGATTTTTGGCCCAAAATAATAATAATAAAATATTATTATTTAATTTGAACTTGCTTCTCCTTCCTTGGGTCTTCATCCTTTGAGCCCTCCTGGGTATATAATATTTAAAAATAAATATTATAACCTATTGCTTTTCAAGACCTTCTTGCTTTTGGAAGAAACACTTAATGTCCTCAAAGATGACGAACATAGCACAAAAATGCTTTTGACATCAATGACAACAAACACTCCTCAAAATGTCCAACATTTTAGTGACGTCTATTAGAGCTTGTAGTACATGTGTTTTCATCCTTATTGTTACAAAATGTTTGATGTTCTATGTGAATTTGGTTTTGCTTCCTATCATTGCTTTATTTTCTTCTCTAGCCAAGCTTTGTCAGTAGCTTTTGTATGGTTGATCTTTACCCTGGTGTCTGCACCTTTTTGTTTTATATAACTCTCTCGTTTGGATGGTTTTTTGTGTTGTTTGATTGACCTAAGGGGATCTAAGTTCCTTGATGAGCACCATAAATGCTCATTTTATATACATTGTTAAGGGCATCATTGCTGGTTTAATTAGCATGTGAGATGTATTTTTATATAACTTATGCATATAATTGATAGAAAATCTAGTATTATGCTTAATTGGTGTTTTTAGTGGAAACTATGTATAAATGCAGGTGTTGGTACTAATCTAGTGTTTTCCAGTCTACATCCACTTGGACCTAGCATACTTCTACTTTTAGAGACTAAGGCATGAGAGCAGGTGCCTTCCTCTTCAAGGAAGGCACCCAGCAGAAGTAGGTGCCTTCCTTTCGAAGAAGGCACCCAATAGTAGTAGGTGCCTTCCTTATGGAGAAGGTGCCCAGTAGAAGTAGGCACCTTCCTTATAAAGAATGTGCCTAGCAGAAGTAGGTGCCTTCCTTATGAAGAAGGCACCCAACAAAATTAGGCACCTTCCTCATGAAGAAGGCGCCTCCATGCCTCCATACTTTGCAATATTTACCAAGTCAGCTTTGATCGGTTGACCAGTGGGCTAAGGAGGAGATTGCACGTGAAGACAAAAAGGGAGATATTCTATTCTTAAAATAGAATGAACACTTCTATTATTTGATTGGTTGGATACCTTTGTAACGTGAGCATTATTCTTTCACGCTCACGGATGAACCAAGAGCAACAATTTTTCCAACGATCAATGTGGGAGATATTTTATTTTATGCAATATTATTAAAATAGAATAAATCATCCATTATTTTTTGATTGGGCAGTTCACTTTGTAAGGTGAGCATTTTTTCTCACACTCACGAACCAATCAACGTAGTGATTTTTCGGCAAATGATATGCATAACAGACAATGGGATGAACCAGATCCATTAGTCGCTAAGGAGGACAACCACCCAAATAGATTTGTTGTTGCCAAACATATTCTGTTATGATAAAATAGAACATGCCTGATTTATCCTGCAAGAGGGTAAAATTAGTGCGTGACTATTTTAATTAAGATATGATTGTTATAATTGAATGGTTGCAATATTCATTGCATATCTACTGTAATTGCAAGTCTGAAATAGACTTGCCTAAATTTGTAATAGAGGAAGGTTGTGCATTGTATAAATGCACAGGTCTTCCCTGAGAGAAGGATGATTAATTTTATGGAGAAATTATTCTATTTTATTTCTTGTCAAATTTATTAAGAGTGCAATTCCTCTTATTTGAGCAAGCTCTACGCAGCTAGCTGGGCGGACTATCTGTAGGAGCTTGGGCCCACTCCTTGAGAAGTCCTCCCCTATTTCATTTATGTTATTTGTTTTCATTAGATTAGATTTATTGCTTTATTTAATTTAGGTGTGTGTTTCTTTTCCACGCATTTAATTTCCTGTACATTTCTTTCCAGTATTTAATTAATTTATTTATTTATTTAATTCTCTGCACTTAGATTTATTTAGTTTGACTGAAATCCAAATGCACATACATCCCCCACCAAACTAAATAAGGTACAAACAGATTCGTTCCCCAAATTTGTAGGCATATACTATGCATGACACTCGTAAGTTTACGGACTTACCGGATTGATAATTTATGGAAGAGAAATGACTATTTTTTAGAATGTAATTTTTGCTCACCATTTTGGTGTCGTTGTCGGGGAGTGTCAAAACTGAAGTGTTCTGATTTATAGGTCAGATAAGAAGCCCATTTAAAAATACCTATAGATCTTTTGCCTGAGAAGTGTGAGTCCACCAAGGGTCTTTTTATAAGGCCAAAAATAGTTATCGGCATAGTTAGAGCCAAATCCCATAGGCAATTGTTTTCATTTTCTAGCTTCTCAGGTAAACGCGGGAATGAATCTGATGTACCATATTAAGTGTAGAAGTAGAAATAAAATGTGTTGTTGAAAAAAAATTAGAAAAATCTGGCATTGAAGGATTTCCATCATATTTTCAATGGTTTCAAGAAATCAACGAAATAGCACAACCCAGGTATGACAGTTGAAAATCTTTAGGGAAGTGTTTTTACATAGAAACCATTGGAAAATTATGCCTAGTTTTAATGATAAAAATTTTTACAGGCTTGAACTTTTTGCAACGTATTGGTAAATGTTTTTTTAATGATGAAATTAATAGCAGGAAAAATGACAGAGCAAAATTTTTAAAAGAACATCTTGTTATGAAATATGCTCTTCACTTGCGCTTAAGATGACCTGGTGAATCAGAAACTAGCATGTGTTTTTTATAAATACTGTTATGCCATGTTTTCTCCAAGTTACCGAACTGTAGATTGTCATTTTCCAGCCTGCACATTTTACCATTATGTTGAAAAAGTTTGGTTTTGAGGTCAAAGGGGGAAATTGCTCTTCTCATGCTACAACACATCAAACTAGTTGATCAAGAAGGAGATGATTTTTAGAAGACTAGTTTAGATGTAGGCATGGGGGAGACCCCACCTTCATTATTACCACCAACAACACAATGAACATTGTTTACAGTGTTCATGAAAAAGAGAAAAAATATATATTCTATTGAAAAAGACTCCAAGTTAAGAGCAGATAAAAAAATAATAGAGTTTTATTTTGCTACTTGTTGGAAGAGAGTATCCTCTTTCCCTAGGACCAGCTTGGTCCAGAAGGGAAATGAGAAATCTCCAACCGGTAGCTAAATAAAGCAAGGGAGAGAAAAATAAAATAAAAGCTTTATTTTTGTTACTTGTTGGAAGAAAGTATCCTCTTTCCCTAGGACCAGGTTGGTCCAGAAGGGAAATGAGAAATCTCCAATCGGTCGCTAAATAAAGTAAGGAAGGAGCCTGGAAGTAATCAGAAGATAAAAAGAAAATTATATATATATAATGAAAAAAAATGAAAAAAATGAAAAATAAAAAATAAAAATAGTTAGAATTTTATTTTAATGCCTTTAGTTTAGATTTTTCTTTTATGTTTTGCAGGACAACATGAAGTGCGATGTAGACAAATAAGGAGGTGTCTATGAAGATTTCATGAATTGATATTTATATGTGGAGTTCATAATAGCACTATACAAATTGTCTCGTGTACCTGATTGTGTAGCATCCAATCTAACAAGTGAAAGCTAGTGGAGTTTTGCCTTGAAAACATTGGCACTTGAAGGCAGGCTAAGTAACCCTGATCAAGCAAAAGGCTTCTAGTCTAAGGTGCTTGTGAAACTTTGGGAAAGTTTTGCTGCAAGGTGTGTGACTATTACAACCTGAGTAAATTATGAGCAAAGTCAAAGATGCTACACCACGTACAAAGTAGAGTGTCGAGACAATGTTCGAGTAACGGTCAATGAGCTCCATTAACAATCGCCTCACATTTGTGAGAGTGGATCAGACATCGACATGGGAGAGACCCCATACCATACCAGTAGCTTGGACGAATGTTCAATCATTCATTAAAAAAAAAAAAAAAGAGAAAGAAAAAAGGGGGAGGATACGTGAAAAAAAATGAAAAAAAATGAAGTGAAAGACGCCTTGATCATCAAGAAGGCGCCTTCCACATGAAGAAGACACCATACATTGGAGGTGCCTTTCGCATCAGGAAGGTGCCATACATTGGAGGTGCCTTCCACATCAGGAAGGCGCCATACATTGAAGGTGCCTTCCACAACAAGCAGGCGCCTTGACATCTAGGGTGCCTTGATTCATTTCCCGCACTTGGGTGGTTCGATGGCACAATAAAGGAAAAAAAAAGAGGAATAAGTGATGAGGCACCTTGATGGCATACAATAGAGGTGCCTTGATCAAAAAAAAAAATGCATATAACATGTCTTGCTTAGCATAAAAATTGCTTTCTTATTGCTTTGCATGAAATCTAGAACAGCAAGCTCGGCATCCTGAGAGCCAGGGCCTAATAGGCATGGAGTCATGACTCCTATTTTCCTACTTTCGTGTGTGCAGGTAATCATACCCTCTAAATGCAATCTAAAGGTATCCTAAGAGCTAGGGCCTCAAGCACATGCATGATTCCTATTTTCTAGTTTTTGTGTGTATAGTTTCATAGGACATGGTCGTGAACACAATCTGTAGGCAGAGACGGCTTAAACTAGGCCTAATAGATGTGACATCCCATGCCCTACAATTAGGAGTGTGGTAAAGCAAAAAAGGCACTTACTTCCCACCAGGAAGAGAGTGCCTACAATTAGTCCAGTACAATTGTGCCTTTTTCCACCTAGAGGAAGGCACCAATAAGCGATTTTCTTCTCCCTTGGATGGGGGTACCTATTGTTTAGTGTGGGACCTAACGTTCGGAGGGTTGTAGACCTGTTGAGCAGAGGGACCTATTGCTGGCGATGAGGGCATCACCAATTTAAGTAGGGGAGAATAAATATATATCACATATATATATATATATATATATATATATATATTATGGTTGTGATGTTGGATTTGTTAAATCCACACCTACAAAAGAAGGAAGAACAACAATGATTAATGGTGTGGAGGAAGAAGGCATCTAGAGAGAATAAATAAATAAATAAAATCTCCAGGAGCACCAACATGAAGACGTCTTACACCACCAACATCATATACATCAGGTTCTACGAAATTCACCCGGGTATGTACTGATTTTCTTGTTAATTATGTGTATAGTTATTTTAAAATCATTTCTATGCTAATACCAGCCGATGCGTCCATAGTTTTTCAAAATCCCCCATTAGAATTTGAACACATGACATGCCTCGGATATTAAAAAAAAAAAAAGAGGCTATGGCATCTACATGAATAAATTTGGCATCATTTTCATTGCCGCCTCATGACAAAGGTAGCCAACTTGAGCGAACACATATAAATGATGCTACTTTGTACCACAAAGGAGATGTTGGAGATGTGAAATACGTTTTAGATATGGGTAAAAGTAGCGGTTGGTGACTGCACTTGTTTTAAACCAATTTGGTCTCACCAAATCTGACCAATGTGCAACATTGGAAAATGTTAGCATTTATCAAAAATTAGTGTAGTGGTAATTTGCCCTAAACGGTGTGGTCACGATTTAACTATTTATCTGCAGTGATTAGTCAGGATGTGTTTCTAACTTTTACTGGTGCCGCAGCACTCGATGGGTGAAGAATAGCAACACTCAATGGAAGAAAAGAAAAAAATAGTAATGTTGAATGAATGAAAAAAAAAATAGTGCTGAATAAAAAAAAATAGTGTTGAGTAAAAAAAACACAGTAGTGCTGAATGGAAAATACATAGCAGCGCCCCATGGATGAAAAAATAGAGATGTTGAAGGCCATTGAAAAAAAAAAATATAATATATATATATATATATATATATATATATATATTATCCCGGGGGTTGTTGTCACGAGGACATGACAATCTTGAGGCATAGTCAGCCTACGAGAAGGATAACTTCAGCTTTTGGTGCCATGAGGGCGTGGCACATGTTAGGCATGGGGGTATGATGAGCACCAAAAATGCTCATTTTATATACACTATTAAGGGCATCATTGCTGGTTTAATTAGCATGTGAGATGTATTTTTATATAACTTATGCATATAATTGATAGAAAATCTAGTATTATGCTTAATTGGTGTTTTTAGTGGAAACTGTGTATAAATGCAGGTGTTGGTACTAATCTGGTGTTTTCCAGTCTACATCCACTTGGACCTGGCATACTTCTACTTTCGGAGACTAAGGCATGAGAGCAGGTGCCTTCCTCTTCAAGGAAGGCACCCAACATAAGTAGGCACCTTCCTTTGGAAGAAGGCACCCAACAATAGTAGGCGCCTTCCTTATGGAGAAGGCGCCCAGCAGAAGTAGGCACCTTCCTTATAAAGAAGGTGCCCAGCAGAAGTAGGTGCCTTCCTTATGAATAAGGCACCCAACAAAAGTAGGCACCTTCCTCATGAAGAAGGTGCCTCCACGCCTCCATACTTTGCAAGATTTACCAAGTCAGATTTGATCGGTTGACCAGTGGGCTAAGGAGGAGGTTGCACGTGAAGACAAAAAGGGAGATATTCTATTCTTAAAATAGAATGAACACTTCTATTATTTGATTGGTTGGATACCTTTGTAACGTGAGCATTATTCTTTCACACTCACGGATGAACCAAGAGCAACAATTTTTCCAACGATCAATGTGGGAGATATTTTATGCAATATTATTAAAATAGAATAAATCATCCATTATTTTTTGATTGGGCGGTTCACTTTGTAAGGTGAGCATTTTTTCTCATGCTCACGAACCAATCAACGTAGTGATTTTCCGGCAAATGGTATGTGTAACAGACAATGGGATGAACCAGATCCATTAGTCGCTAAGGAGGACAACCACCCAAATAGATTTGTTGTTGCCAAACATATTCTATTATGATAAAATAGAACACACATGATTTATCCTACAAGAGGGTAAAATTAGTGCGTGACTATTTTAATTAATATATGATTGTTATAATTGAATGGTTGTAATATTCATTGCATATCTATTGTAATCGCAAGTCTGAAATAGACTTGCCTAAATTTGTAATAGAGGAAGGTTGTGCATTGTATAAATGCACAGGTCTTCCTTGAGAGAAGGATGATTAATTTTATGGAGAAATTATTCTATTTTATTTCTTGTCAAATTTATTAAGAGTGCAATTCTTCTTATTTGAGCAAGTTCTACGCAACTAGTTGGGCGGACTATCTGCAGGAGCTTGGGCCCACTCCCTGCAGTAGTCCTCCCTTATTTCATTTATGTTATTTTTTTTCATTAGATTAGATTTGTTGCTTTATTTAGTTTAAGTGTGTGTTTCTTTTCCACGCATTTAATTTCCTGTACATTTCTTTCCAATATTTCATTTCCAGCATTTAATTAATTTATTTATTTATTTAATTCTCTGCACTTAGATTTATTTAGTTTGACTGAAATCCAAATGCACATACATCCCCCACCAAACTAAATAAGGTACAAACATATTTATTTCCCAACACTGTAGGCATATACTGTGCATGACACTCATAAGTTCACGGACTTATCGGATTGATAATTTATGGAAGAGAAATGACTGTTTTTCATAACATAATTTCTGCTCACCATTCCTTAACTATGTATGTATCTCACCCTTCTATGAGTAGGTGTTTGTACTGAGGCGCACCTTTCTTTATTTATCTATGGTCATGTCATTGCATGCCCTATCTGGGTTAGGTGCTTTGTGGACCTTGTATGCTCTTGATAGTGGTTGGCATTATTTTGTAGTTTAGTTGCTTGGTTTCTATAGAGGCTCGAGGTAATCATACCCTATGAACACCTACAATCTCTTCATCAGTTTTGTTTCTAAGGAAGCTACTTTCCTTTGGTTTAATTAATGCCTTTAATTTAATTGTGTAGAACTTTAATAATATGTTGATTAATCAAGCATATTGGATATTTTGTGGAACGCTTCGATTATATGTTGATTAATTGAGTGCATTCAATTTATTTATGCATAATTTTGATTATACGTTGACTAATCAAGTGCATCTAATTTAAATAATGAGCGCTTCAATTTACATGTTGATTAATCGAGAACATTTTATTTGAATGTTTGAGTGCTTGATTTATTGTTGTTTAATTGAGTGTCTTGTTATATGCTTAAGTATTTTGATTAATGTTGAGTTAATAAAGTACCTTTGATTATAGTTTTTATTTTTTTTATTTTTTTAATTAATTGATTTTTTTATTAATTTTTTTAATTTTACATGGTGGAATTGGTAGTCGCCACAAATTCAGGCAAGCTGTCCAACATTTTATGGCCACCATAGTATTATGTGCTATCCATCCCGAAAGCCACCACACAGATCTTCACGCAGTCCACCCTTATAACCACCATGCGATGATCATTTTAAAACTTTTACACCATTGAAAGCACCAGGAAAGGGACAAGCATTCAGTTCAGTGAGGACCGAGATTTGAACCTTGGACCTCCACCCCCTTATGGGGTTTGGGGAACCAATTAGTCTACACCTCGAACCTACCTTTGATTATAGTTAATCTTATTAAGTAATTTGATTAATTTCCAGTTAATAAAGTACCTTTGATTATAGTTAGTCTTATTATGTACTTTGATTAATGTCGAGTTAATAAAGTACCTTTTATTATAGTTAATATTATTAAGTACTTTGATTAATGTCGAGTTAATAAAGTACCTTTGAATATAGTTAATCTTATTAAGTACTTTGATTAATGTCGAGTTAATAAAGTACCTTTGATTATAGTTAATCTTATTAAGTACTTTGATTAAAATCAAGTTAATGAAGTACCTTTGACTATAGTTAATCTTATCAAGTAATTTTATTAATGTCGATTTAATAAAGTACCTTTGATTATAGTTAATATTTTTTTTTTTATAAGTAACAATAATATTTATAGCGGGTTTTTTAAGGGTCCCAAAACCTTAGGTACATAAGTAGCCGTAGCTAAATTTCGATGTTAGAGTGGACTAGGGCTGTGCCCTTGGGGACCAAGCCAAGGCCCAGGGGCCCTGGTGCCTACAAAAAGTCCATCCATCTATGCTGCCAGCAAGACAAAATTTGGCCTGAGGCCACCAAACAGGGAGAAACCTCGAAATTGCCTAGTAGTTAACCCAAAAAAATACTGGCCGCCATCACTCCAGGTAGCCCTATAGCCGGGCCTGACCTGAATGGGGGCCTCGACCTGGCAGGTTAGATCCCCTCCCTATCAAGGTCGTCTCCCAACCTACATCGGAGTCCAGACAGGGCATTGGCCACTAAGGAAGCCACTTTTGCAAAAGCGGTCAAGGAGCTGATCGTGATGTCTAGGAGGGATTTGGTCGGAAAGTTCTACAACTTACTTTCGGAGTCAGAGCTAACTTTAGTGGCTTTCGAGGCCTCCACCTTGGCCTTCTTGGAGCTGCCAGCAGCCCTGCTGCTGTCGGGGGCTAGGCCCCTGCAGATTGAAGTTGCGTTAGGAATCAGGGCACCGCCTGGGGCCTGAGTCAGGGTTCTGCATTTTTGGGTGGGTTTGCACCATTTTGGGGAAGGGGAGGCTTCAGGGGATGGGTTCTCCTTAGATTTGGACATTGTAGGGGAAGCAACAGGGGAGCCAACCACTTTAGGGGTTGGAACGGAGGACAAGGAAGGGATGCAATGTAGCTATGGATGGTTTGCTAGGGTGTGTCTATACAAAACAACCATGAGCCCTTGATGGGAGGGTCGAGAATGATTCTTGCGGGCCCAGTCAATGGTGAGGCTCAGGGAATAAAGGATAAACCAAGGGGTGCTTACCAGCGTGGCTCCACGAAGGTGATTATAGAAATTGAGGTGGAAACTATAGAGGCACTGATCTGGGTCATCGCAAGTTATATATTGCATCACTAGGACAATGGCCTCATCAAAGGGGGCTGGGAGGTCAGCTCGAAAGAGGTTGGCCTTGTCCCATTGTTGTTTTAAGAACCAGGAGAGCTCCTCCTCCTAGTTGTGCTTGTCCCATCAAACAAATATTCCTTTCTCCTCATGGTGTAGGCCCATCACTTCAGTCAAAAAATCCTTGGACACCTTGAAGTGAAGCCCTTTCACTTTGACCTCCCCATCGTTTTAGGAATCCAAAAATCCCTGTGTGATTTCTTTGTCTGCCCCTGTGAACTTACTAAAGAAGGGAGTGTATTTCTTGGCATTAGAAAAGAGCCTGGCAGACTCGCTCAGGTCGAGAGTGGAGGGCTCGAGGAAAAAAGCCTTGGCAACCATGGAAGGCAAATAGGAAGGCTAGGGGTAGGGGAACCAGAGTTGGCCTAAACACACAGGCATGCGAGTGGGCTTTGAACACGGTTGGGTTAAAAGCTTGCAGGGAGGCACCAAGGAGGGGAAGGATCGTAGGCATCAGGAAGGGGCGCTTAGGGTAGGGGATGACACGAGCTGGGAGGAGTTGAGGGGGTGAGGCTGTCGAAAACCACGTGGGGTAGGGAAGGGGAGCCAACGATAGCGCTCCAATTGGCATAATTTGGATGGGAGAGCAGTTTGGAAAAAACTCAAGAGAGAAAGGCAAGTGCGGTCTGACTCGGCATGGAAATCCGTCGGAGTGGCACCTAAGGTGAGAAAGGCAAAGTGAGAGGCCACATGCTCCAACTTGGGCTTGCCAAGTTTGCTAGCGAGGTTGTGGTTATCCAAATCAGGATAAGCCAAAAATATGGTGTGGCCTCTGAAGCAGGGAGCACTTGGCGAGACATGATGGCGCTTGATCGGATTGGCTAGCCCTCGGTCGGGAGGGTCATTGGGGCCAATCATAAAGGTAGAGTGGGAAGGAGTATCCCCTGTCCACATGGGGAGGGCATGATGTCGCACCTTCAGGGCCCCAACTCAGGGCGATCTAAGCGCCTAAACTCTCATCGGGGCTTGAATTGTCTTGAGACGCTAATTGGACCAGAGCATCAGGGAAATTCGTGGTCCAAGTAGTGAGATATTTCACTGTGGTGGCTTGATTGGCCATGAAATCGGTTGCACTATTGCCTTCTTTGTATACATGATGAAAGGAGTGGTGAGTGAATCCTTGGAGGATGGTGAGAACTTCTCGAATGATGTTGTGGATACTCCATGAGTTATTTCCCAAGCTGCGGGTGACCTTGATGATGACTAGGGAATCGCCCTCGATGATGACTTTTGGGGAGGTCTCCTTGAGGGCTATTAGCCCGTGGAGGAGATTTGTTGCTTTAGCAAAGTTGTTGGTCTGAATTCCAAGCGGTTCGGTGTACGCCAATATCAAGGCCCCGTGATTATCTCAGATGACCTCGCCTGCTTGAAGTTAAGTTTAACCTATCCAGGACAGGGGGTAGTCCACCTTGTTACAGAATGACTGGAAGGGGTGGGAGGGGACCAGGGGGGAGCTGGACTCTGAGGGAGGAGAGGAGGGTGGACTCGACCAGCCTTCGGGGTGCCTTGCTAAATGGGAAGGAGCAAGAGTTCTCAAGGGTGAAGGCAATTGCCTTGGCCGCCACCCACTAGGGGGCGCGGGCCAAGGAGGAGAAGGCTCTGCTGTTGCGCTCAAGCCAGAGTTTCCAGAGTAGATGAGGGAGGCAGGAGCCCCAAAGGAAGTGAAGGAAGGGGTGGGTGAGGGGATTGGGCCACTAGGATATGAGGTCAGATATGGAATTGGGGGCCACCCACTTGATAGAAAATTGGGATAGGATGAGGCCTAGGGCTTCAAAAGAGAAGGGGCATCTGAGGAAGAGGTGATTAGTGGACTCCCATGTAGCACAACAAAGGAAGCATCTGTTTAGGATCTGAAATCCCCTCCTGATCAGGTTCTCGATAGTCAAGATCTTATTTTGGATGGTCGCCCAAATGAAGTGGCTGATTTTGGGGATCAACTTCTTGGCCCACACCTGTTTGGCTGGGAATGGGGCCTCATCAAGGACTCTTTGGAAGTTGTAGGCAAATTTGATAGATAAGATGCCACTGGGAGTGTTGTGCTAGACACATCTATCGTTCCCTCTGGAAGACAAGATAACTATCACCTCAAGGAGACGTTAGAGCTTGGAGGATTGAAGCGGGTGCCTGGGGTTTAGGATGGGCTTCCATGTTACCCATCCATGGTTCTGGGTGAGATAGTTTGACACTTTGGGCCCTCTGCCCACCAGGTCTGATTTGAGGACGAGGAGATCGCTATCAGTAATTAGGGCCTCATCTTGGACCCACCTATCTTCCCATAAGTCGATGTTGGTTTCATCCCCGAGGATCCATCTGGTACCCTTTCAAATGATGTCTTTAGTGGAGATCAGGGATTTCCAGAAGGCTAATCCATCTCTGGGTTGGGAGTCACTGAGGAAGGGGTGGTGGTGGATGTATTTCCTACGCATGATACTGACCCATTCATTAGGGGCGTTGGTGAACACCTTCCAGGCGTGCTTGGGCAAGAGGGCCTTATTCATGGGGGTCACTCACCTAAGCCTGATCCCTCCCTCGCATTTAGGGTGGTAGACCAAAGGCCAAGAAACCAGACGAATCCACTTCTTATCTTTGTTTCCCGACCATAGAAAGCATTTCTAGATTTGCTCGATGTGATCTGCAATGGAGGCCAGGATTCTGAAGACCGACATGAAGTAGACCAAAATGCTTTGAAGAACCGTCGATAGGAGGGTGGCTCGACCTGCCTGTGAGAGGAGGTGGCCTTTCCAAGGGGTCAACTTCCTCTAGATCCGATCAATCATCCCACTCCAAAGGGTCTTGGAGGAAGCTCCTATAAACAGGAGGAGCCTAAGGTAAGAGGAGGGGAGGGAATCAGGGGTACATCCAAGAATTCGCCCGATTCTGATTTGCCTAGCCGGGGGGGTATGGATAAAGAAAATTTTACTTTTTTGGAGGTTTATTTTTTTCTCGGCCACCTCCTCATACAGGGTCAATATGTGCTTTATGGTCTTGGCTTGAGGGATCGAAGCTAAAGTAGCAAGGATGGTGTCATCCATGAACTACTGATGGGACATAAGGGGTAGGCCCGACGCAGGCCTGATGCCCGAGATAATTCTGTGAGAGATAGCACTCGAAATGGTGCATCCCAGGGCCTCAACCAGGATGATGAAGAGGATCGGGGATAGGGGGTCACCTTGGTGAAGGCCTCTGGAACTGGAGAAGAACCCGATGGGGGATCCGTTAATGAGGATAGAGAACTAAGGGGAGGACACAATTTCTGATGAGACTGACCCAGGAGGGGTGGAACCCGAACTTGAGAAGGACCTTGGAAAGGAAATCCCAGTAAACTCTGTCAAAGGCCTTGTTCATATCTAGCTTGAGTAGAAAGGAGGCATTTTTGGATAGGAGGTCCGAGTGGATTGCCTCGTGCATGATGATAACTTTGTTTGTGATAAGTCTGCCTTTGACCGAGCTCCCTTGGCAGGGGGCAATGATCAGGGGAAGGATATCCTTAAGGCGGTAGGCCATGGATTTGGTCAAGATTTTTTATAATACATTGCACAAGCTGATGGGGAAAAATTTAGAGAGGGATCTGGCTGCCTGAGACTTGGGGATCACAACAGTGAAGGTGGAGTTTATACCTCTGGGGATGTAGCTGGCGGACTGGAGGTCCCGGATGGCTACGCACACTTCTTGGCCAACGAGGTCCAAAAAGGATTGGAAGAACTGGGGGGGAAACCTGTCCGGGCTTGGGGCCTCCTTGGCCTTCATGGAAAACATAGCAGCATGGATTTTAGAGTCAGACAGGGGTTGCATGAGCATCTCGTTCGCCAGGGCTGAGACAAAAGTTGGGATATGCTCTAGCAGGGAGTCTATCACTTCTGGGGACATATGGGGATTGTCACCAAGGAGCTCTTGGAAGAATTTGATGGCTTCAGTATGAATGGCTTCTTCATACTTGATTATTCTGCCATTATTGCCCACCAACTCAGAAATTCTGTTAGAGCCCCTATTTTTGAGGGTCGACATGTGAAAAAACTTGGTATTAGCATCACCATCTTGGAGCCATAGGGCTCTCGACTTCTGCCTCCAAAATATTTCTTCCCTGGCCAGGATGTTGTGGTACTCGTTGAGGGTTGAACATTCCTCTTCCCTGATCCCCAGATCTTGGGAGCCTTCCTGGAACTTGAGCTCAAGTTCTTCAAGATTTTTCTTGATAACTGCTTTTTTTCAAAGATGTTGCCAAACACCTCTCTGTTCCATACCTTGAGCTATTCTTTGAGACATCTCAGTTTGTGGTAGACTTGCTTAGCAGGGTGCCTAGGAACTAAGGGAGCCCACCAACAACCAACCTGGGCCATAAAGTTGGGATGGTGCAACCACATGGACTCGAACTGAAAGGGCCGCTTAAGGAAAGCATGATGGTCGATTTCAAGGAGGAGGGGGCTGTGGTCAGACCCAATTTTTGGGGAGAGCCAACAAGGTTGTGTCAGCAAACAAGGGAATGGCTTCCTTAGAAAGGAACACTCTATCTAGCCTGACCTGGATATGGCTTGCTCCTGCTCTTCTGTTTGACCAGGTGAACCTGGCTCCTTTTAGGTTGATGTCCATGAGCTTATTGAGGTCGATGAAGGCTCCAAAGTCTTCCATGCTTTTGGATGGAGACACTGAGCCCCCGCTTTTGTCAAAAAGGAAAAGGGGGTTGTTGAAGTCCCCTGCTAGGATTTAGGGAATGGGGGCAAATGCTTCCCTCATCAAGCTAATTTCCTTCCATAAGGTAGCTTTCTCAATCGGGTTGTTACGAGCATAGACGTTAGACAAGATCCATGACCGCCTTGACTTCACACAATGGACCAAAATGTTGATTATTCTGGGGGAAGATGAAATGAGTCTCCCCTCAAAAGATCAGGGATCCCACATGCATAGCAGTCCTCTGATTATGCCAGTTGTAGGGGTAGATAGTGACTCACAATTATGCCAAGTAGCTTGGGTGACCCTCTGAGCGATCGCTTCATCTATTTTGGTCTCCTAGAGGAGGAGGAAGGACGGATAGTGATCCTTGCAAAGTTGGTCGAGGATCCTTTTTTTTAGGGCACCATTGAGCTCCCTAAAATTCTAGGTGATGAGCTTCATTTGACACCCTTGGGGGGTCGCTTGCCCCCCTTCCCAAGCTAAGCAGGGGGTTTGGATCGAAGGGCATCTGCTTTGGAAAAGCTCAAAGCGATGTCAGAGAGGTTTTCCTGAGAGCCATTGGCTATGTCATCTTCAGTGATCCTCGATCTCTGATCGCCCAGGGTGGGGTGACCTCTCTTGAGTTTTCTGCCAAAGTCTGTGGTGAACGTCCTGCTTCAAGTCATCTTGGGGCTGATTTCATCAGGCCCGGACAGTGAGCTGCCCTCAACCTCATCATTGGACCTCTCGGAGCTACACTCTAATGGGAGAGATCGACAAGGACTGTCAGGAGGGGCAGGAGGGAGTCGAGAGGGGGATAACAAGGAGGGGGTGAGAAGGAAACTCTGGCATCCAGGGGGAGGAAGGGAAGGTAGGAACCGATGGGGGAGAGAGCTCAGGTGACTCGTAGGGCTGAGAGGGGGTGCAAGCAAGGGCCTATAGGGAGGTGGAGGGGCAGGTATCCTCATCGAGCAAGGGGGGGATCCTAGGATTGAGGCCCCAAGAGGGCAACCAGGGAGAGGTTCGGGGGAAGGGTGAGCCTGGGAAGGGCTATTCGTCAGGTAAGGACCCACCTGGGATTCCTTTGGGATAGAAGGGGGAGCCTCTTTGTTGTTCCAAGCCTGGTATTTGTGGCTATCATGGGGGGGGCCGTGAGAAGGGGCCCTACCTGGTCGAGAAGGGGGTTTAGCAGGGAGAGAGGCATCAGCCTTCTTGGAGATGGGGCATTGGTAGGGAAGGTGCCCCTAAGTGTAGTAGAGAGGGCAAAAAGTAGGTTTGTTTTCATAAATTAGGGTTTGGTGCTAGAAGAAGGACCCAAAGGAGATGGACACAGAAGAGGGGAGTTCAAATTCTAGATTTGCATTGACGCAAAATCTGGCATGGACCATGCGAGAGCTTGCCTTGGTAGCGGGATCGAAGGCCACCAGCTCACCGATCGATTGAGCAATGAGCCTTAGTACGTCTTCATGCCACAAGTGAAAGGGAAGCTTGAGGAGCCAAACCCAGATCAAGGAAAAGTTGATACTTTGGGTGCTGGGATGGAAGTCAGCTCCATATCGCCTGAGGAAGAGGCTTTTGCATCCCAAGAACTAGGGCTCGCCAGACATAATATTTTTAGCGTCATCATTGTTGTTTAGTTTGATAATGAAAAAGCCCTTGGTAAGGGCCACCAACTGAATATGACCAAAAACTTTCCACTTGGAAGCCACCCATCTGCGGATGGTTTCCATGTCCGGTCGCCCTCCCAAGAATTTCCCAACCAGGGAGGCAGAGGATCCAGAGACAAAGGATGAGTAGACCTCCTCTTGAATTGAAATATGGGTGCCCTCGAGGGAGAGCCCTATGCCCAGGGCCCGAGGCTGGGCCCTGGCGCTAGCCAGGATCTATTGGTAGGAGGGTTTGGGCCCTCTCAAGGCAGAACCCTACCCAGGATCTGGAGGTTTTTTCCCTAGGTCTATAATTGCATCGACGCTGGGAGGAGGCCCTGGGCCCAAGATGTCATTCTCGCCTTGACTGCCAGTCTGCTCAACCTCTAAACCCTCCTCTGGTCCTGTCGAGGGCCTTGCAGGCCCGGGCCTGGGTCTCGATGCACCTGAACCCGATCCCGATCTTGCGCTTGCCCTGGATCCTGTGCCTACATTTGAACCTGCTCTCGCTCCTGTTCTCGCTCCCACTCCTATTTCTACTCCCGCTCCCGTTCCAGCTCCCACTCCCGTTTTTGCTCCAGCTCTTGCATCTTAATTAGTACTTTGATTAATGTTTGTTTTTCATTTTGAAAGAAAACCCATTATAATGATTTTTGAGACTCTTATGAGTTAGGGAATAATTGTAAAGAGAAGTATGAAATTCTCTTGTATTTATTTTGAATGTTTGATTTTGGTTTTGAAATAGAAACTAATGTAATATTTTCTAAGACTCTTATGAGTTAGGGAATCGTTATAAAGAGAAGTATGGGATTCTCTTGTATTGATTTTAAATGTTTAATTCTTATTTTGAAAGAGAATTTGTTATAATGATCTATGTGGATTAAGGAATCAATGGATTATTACATGTTGGTTTTGAAAGAGAAACTACTATTTTGATTCTTGAGAATTGTGATAGTTAAGGAAACAAAAATTCTTGCATGTTGGTTTTGAAAGATAAACTATGGTAATGATTCTTGAGACTTAGGAGAGTTAGGAATCATTGTAAAGAGAAGTGGGATTCTCTTTTATAGATGAATTATTGCATGTTGGTTTTGAAAGAGAAACTAATATAATAATTCTAGAGACTTTTGTGAGTTAAGGGATTATTATAGAGAGAAGTATAGGATTCTCTCCTTGTTGCTATAGTTGTTTGCTTGTATCTTATTTTGAAAGAATGTTAAACATTGGGTTAAAATTATAATGGACTCTTGAGACTTGAGTAGGTAAAGGGGCCATTATAGAGAGAAGTATGGGATTCTCTCCTTGTTTTATTATCAATGTTTATATGCATGGTTACTTGCATAATAGATAATAACATGATTTAAGTTGCATTGCATATAGATTTATTTTGATCCCTAAGTATACCTCATAAACTATGGATGGATTCCCATTGCGGAGAAGCTTGCAAATACTTAGATGGCTTGAGAATATTTGGTGAAAGGATTCATAAGACTTTGAACTTATAGATGATGTGGAAAAGCAATGCAAAAGAAATTTTTTGTTCAATGAGTTTTGTGAACTTGATTATTGTACAAACTAAAAGATTATGTTGCATTAATACATTAAAGTGTTTTGAGCAATCCTTCAATTGGATAATTTAGTTTTGGGTTCTATCAATTGCAAGAATGAATATTTATGTTAATGTATTATGTGATGGCATTTATATTAAAGGAATGCATACTTTTGTGAAATGCTTGGTTAATTATGTTATAGCATTTATGAGTACTAAGCTAATGTCAAGTTTTAATTTAAGTAAATCTAGCTTTTTGGTTAAGAGGAGATCTTGTTTTATGTTATCTTTATATAGCATTTCATATTTGATGGATTATGTCATGCTTGTTATTATTATTATTTATCTTTTATAGTAAATGATGCAATTGTTTTTCTATCCTTGGGATGGGTAGAAATATTCCTCTAGCAAGCCATAAAGCCTAATCCTAGGAGGAGTTGTGTGAATGCAATAACCAAGTAGATTTGAGTCCTAGAAGGAGTTGCAAGAATACAATAGCTAGGAACTCATGAACTTGGAAGGAGTTGTGAGAATGCAATAGCTAGGAATTCAAGAACATAGAAGGAGTTGCGAGAATGCAATAGCTAGAAATTCATGAACCTGGAAGGAGTTGTGTGAATATTGTAGACACCAACGTCTAACCACTTATTGTCCATCCAGGTCTTCCCATCATTTTTACCCATTATTTACATATATTTATGTATATTTGTTTAATATATATTTAAATATTAATATTTTATATTATATTTTTTATATATTTAATAAATGTATATATATATATATGTGTGTGTGTGTGTAAATTAATTCCAACCATCCATATTGGTCTAATCCTAGTATCCACCTTAATCCATACCACCTACCCAGATTTAATCTCCACCTTCCATCATATTTTAATCTTGATCGCACAAATTGTATCATTGAAACCCTAATGTGCCCTAGGGAATATTATAAATAGGATTCATTTTGATGACTCAACCCCTAAACTCGAAAGCTTGAATCCCTTAAGCAATCTAAGAAATTCACAACCTAAGTTTTCAGAAGTCCTCTTTCATGTCCCTCACCTTCATCTCTACATTTGTCATTGTAGCCCTCGCTTGAAGCAAATCTGCTTTTGCAGACCTTGCCTCAATCCCCTAACGCTTCGCTGCTACCTCGGAGCACCCCTCTTCTATTCTTGAGTGTCTCTAGGTGCTTTCCACCATCCTCAAGCACCCTTGGGTGCTTCCTGTTACTGTCGGTCATCCATAGACATATCAGACCCTAGTTTTACAAACCAGCAAATCCTCAGGTGTCTCTAGGGCATTCATGCACCTATTTTCCTACAAAAATAATAATAACAGATCAGAAGGCAACGAGTTCACAAGGTAAATCACTTTTTTTAATATTAATTTCATTATTTATATATTTGCTCGTAGAATTGTTATTTGATAGCTAGATTTTTTATTGATTTTTGAGGGTCTCACATAATGGAGCTCTCAAAGTTGCTATTAACCCTCTTTTATCATTTTTTATGTGCAAATATAGAGATATTCAGGCATTTGGTAGTTGCTTAAGCTGGAGTGGTCCGGTCAATGGATAGTTGAAGCCCACTCACCTCTGTTGGGAGCAAAAATGAGCTTTGAAGACACCACAAGCATTGTTGGCTAAGGTTTTAGAGAACCCAAGCATATTGTATTCATTGTATCAAAATAAACGGTTTAAACCCTTATTTGGGGCACATTTGATTGTATTGAGATCCACCGACATTAATAATATAAGATTTATTTTATTGTGCAATCTCTTGTATCACTGTTTGTTCATAATATGTTATCTATATTTGGTGTTTTATTTTTGTCTTCACAAATGGTGATCACGGTGGGACCTCCTAAGGGTTTATTTGATTTATCTTGTGATCTAACTTATTTTTTTGTTTTATCTTGCAGGTTTTCAGAAGCATGGATTGCGCGATTTCCATAGAATCTAGATTTTTGAAATAACGCAAAAGTTGTAAAAGGTACGCAGATGCCCTACGACACTCATGGGATATTCAAGAAATACCCAAGGGCATTTTTGAATTGCAAAGCAACATTTTTAGAGAGAAGGAAAAATACGTAGGCTTCTTTTTAATATTACCTTTAAACCCTAATCTATGTTTTACGCATTTTTACATTTTACGTTTTTTTGTTTTCTTTCAGATATTGGATTAAAAATAACATAATAATATATCTATTAGAAAAAATCATTCTAGTGTGCATTTAGGCATCAAAGTAGTTGTTGCATATAGTTGCATTTACACATAACACATTTCCATTTAAAAAGAATTCATGCTTTTTGGTGTGCTGCATCTTTTGTCTACATATGAAATATTAAAAGCATAAATTACTGTGCATCCTAGGTTTAGAATTTTTTGTTTTTATCAATCTAAGTAGGAACAACATTTAAAATAACAAAATTACCCCCACATTTCATGATTCAAGGTGAAGGAGTAAATGAACCCTCCTCTGTTTGGAGAGCGTTTTTAAGCGGTGTACTCTACTTCCTTTAGGAAAATTGATATTTTGATGTTGGATTCTGATTTAGATTGATGAAAGCAATCATTTTCTGACCTTGTATGAGCACACTAGAAAAATGAACTTTTTAAAAGGAATCGCACACTGCATGTGGCAATTTTAACAATAATAGTTGGATTTCATCATTAACCATTGCTTGAGATATGGTGATGGTGGGTTTCATCTCCATCCACCAATATCTACCCCTAGACACCATAGCTTACCCTCGAGCAAACTTGTTGTATTTCATCACCAGTAAGAATCTCGTTGTCCATTTCTAGCCATAGTATTCACTCATTATAATTTCATATTAGTGCATCCAAATACACAAAATCAAAATGAAAAAATGAAAAAAACATTAAAAGAAGATAATTAATGAATGAGGTAAGATATAGTTGTTGTATAAACATAGTATTGATTATATTCACTTGATTTCTATGAATTTCCATTTTTACATTTTCTTTACAACACATTTTGCATTTGGTTTAGTAGCTCATAGTCTTAACAAGAAATCAGAAAAAAAAAAAAAACTTTAAACCAAAACAATACATCTATGGACTGTTCATCTTCATTTCCTACCACTTCTATGGTAAATTCCATTAGTGTGGTTTAGACAGATTGCACATATTTGTTTGTGGATCCATCACATGTTGTGTAGGCTACCGATGTCTGACACAGATACACCTCCATATCTCTTTTGCAAACTAAATCATCTTCACCCATAATTTATCACACCATCACCCACATAGAAATGGCCAAAGTAGAGGCTTTCTACAAATTGGTTAATTATGTCTTGTAGCCCATCCATAATGTCTCGGATCAAGATCCCTCTTTACAATAGGAAAATTTTCCTTCCCAACCATCCATCTTTACCTTGTTGTACACTAACCCTCTTTTTGAGGCATCAGTTGCACCTTCATACCATTTCTCCATTCCACAACCATCATGTGCTCCTAGCACTTCATATGTATCCACCCATACCAACCCCTTGTATGAAGTACAAGTCAATGTTGCTTCACAAGTGCCCATTTCATCCAATCAAGTTGCAATTCCTATTGCCACTTATCCCCCATTCACATCATCTATTCCATCTTCATACATGCCTTCCAATGATAATATGGAAATTCATGAAGCATGGGAACATTTGAACAAATTACTTGAGAAGTGGCATAATGCTCAATAGCAAGTTTAAGTGAACCCTAGGCCTTAGTCAATTTCCACTCAACCCACCTTTATCGCATAAATTCTATCATGGGTACCACAATATTCGATGGTTTCCATACCTACACCTACATCCACCCATTCCCATAGGCCAACCTAGCCACAGTCCTCATGCATTGTCCCCTTTTCAACAGTCACCATCATTTCTCAATCAATCTCATCATCATCAATTCCAATCCACTCCATCTATCCATCATCATCTTGTCACTCCACAACATCTTTCCACCCCTTCATAGAATCATCAAGTGATTCAGGGCTTTCACATTCCTAGGAAAGACCCTAGAATCAAGGCTATGCAATAACAAATTGATAAATTGACACAACATACTCCTGGTTACAATAACCAGAAGCCAACCTTACATCAATTAATCATCAACCAATTTACCCTTTAGTACCATCACCACCATATCCAATAGACTTTACGGTACCAAGGTTTGATAAGTTCAAAGGGACTGAGGACCCTAAAGAGCACATGAGCACATTCGTGCACTCATGCTTCAAAATCCAAAATGATAATGCTCTCATGCTTTGCACATTTCCTCAGACATTGGGAGGATATGCCATAGAGTGGTATAACCAATTACCCAATCATAGTATTTATATTTTTGAACAATTGGTTGACCAATTCTTTTAACAATTTGCCCTTAATGTAAGAAATAAAATCTCATTGTCCGATATCTGTGGTTTAAGTGATGAGTCTATCTATGATTTTGGAAACCGTTGGAGGGCTATCATAACAAAAATGCCATTCACCCTACCAATGGAAGAGCTTATTAAGCTATTCACTAAGAGCTGCCTAAAACCTATTTCTTGGATGCTTCAATTGCAAACATATTGCTCATTTGAGGAAGCTCTTGCCCAAGCTAGTGTCATAGAGGAGATAAAAATCCAAGAAGGCATACTTAAGCCAAGAAAGAAGGAATGACAAAACAAGGGCCAATACAAAAGCAATTATTTTGGCCAAACCAAGTCAACACAGACTAATCCAGCCAATCAAACCAATCACATCAATCAAGTGGTCATGAGCCAATCGATAATGGCTCAAAAAAACCAATGTAAAAACCATCGCAGCAAATTGCCTATCATGTGGTGCCCTCAGTAACCCAATTTATGCAAAGCACAGTGCCAACTGTGGAGAATCATCAAATAATTTGTTTGATAAAATCGTCAATACACCCTGCTATCTAAATCTTATGCCTCCATCTTTTGAAGGTTGTATAACACCAATAGACTTGCTTTGCTTGAGGTCAAACTAGATGATCCCACTAGACATGGTAAAAACTATAGGGAACATTTTTTTTGCCCTTATCATGGACAAAATGGGCATGACATAAATAACTACCATATGTTTAAGGATATAGTACAAGATCTCATTGACTTGGGGGCCATCAACCTTGACAACCCCCTAGCTCAAAAAAACCAAAATCTTGGTATCTTCTAAACACCACTTCCTCATCATGAGGAGGTGCAATCCATAACAGGAGGGTCTAACATCAAGACCCCTCCTAATCAAGTTAACCATGTTCAACAATACCAAGGTTTTGTAGGGGCCATTCATGTGGTAACCCAAGGTCAACAATGACAAAACAATCAACAATATGCACGACAACAACCTGTTCAATAGCCCATCAACTCACAAGCAAGGGAGTCTCAACCTATTCCATCATTGACCATCCAAATTTCCCCAGATACTTATCCACCAATCCACATTCCCAACCATTATAATCCATCAATTCATCCAACAACCACCCCCAAACTCCAATCATTTCTCTGAGTAGCCGATTAACCATGAGTTTAAAAATGGTTGCATCAAAACTATCTATTTATGACCTAATTCAACAATATTCCCAACATCGTGAGGCATTAATGGATATTCTAAAATCCATTGAACTCCAATTCTCAAGATTCTGATGCCTTTAATAACTTTATAGGGAGTTTTCAAACATGCATGGTGTTGTGGAGTTTTCCCCCTAACCTTAGAATATTTGTCACATCATGGGAGTTCTAGAGATCACAACCAGCACTATGGATTCTGGCTGATCCACCTCTTTAACCTAAGAATAAATTACATAGAAGGCTCTAGACATATTAGGTAGGATAAGGAAACCCCAAACGGTGGGCTCATATGTTAGACTTTATAATGCAAGTACCCACTATGCTAGACAAAATGCTTTTATATTTGCTTTGATAATTTTTAGTGACTGAACCTATCGATATTAAAGCTTTACCAGACTGGTGCCTTATCCATTAGGGAGTCGTAGCATATTTATATCATATGACCACAATAGAGAAAGAAAGGGAAGAACTAGTTTGTTTTAATCCATTTGCATAACGTAATGCATGAAAATGATTAAACTAGAAAAAAAGAAAGTGTCACTCATAGGTTTTGATTACAAGAACACATGAATGAGCATCACACACAAACCATAAACTCAGATAAATATCAAGGGAAAAGTTGGAATTTATATTTATATTTGAAATATATACATGAAATAGGCCCAACAGAATGCTTGGGTCCTATAATTTCAATGAGTTACAATGACCCCCGATTTGAATGTTAATAACAAGGGGTGATATCCCTTTGTCCTGATTGTACTGACGTGAGGACCTCCAACTCTGGTGCATCCACTAAAAATGATCTTGATGAACAGAACTCTTTAGCAATCCCTGGAAATTGTATAAAGAAGGATGATAAGGGATACGGACAGGAAACATAAGGAAATTATGACTAAAAACTCGACAAGGTTTATACCTGGCTTTTCTCTCTCAGAGGTTTGATAAAAAATCTTCAAGTATAGCATTCATATTCTTATAGTGCAGGCTCGCCTGACTGTTGCAACCACTTGTTCTAGCTGGAATAATCCTGTTGTACCAAAATTAAGATGCATTAAAAATTGGGTACGTAGCCCACATCCCTTCGTCTATGCAGGTGGTGGCTGAGACTATGTATCATTCCCTATATCACCCTGGGTTGGCGGCTATGCATCTCCAGGTGCATGTGTTTCGGGCGAACTGGGCCCCACTCCCCCTTCCAAGTTTTGAATGGCCTGATTGATACACTCCCACACCTCGTCATGAAAATTTAATGAGAATATCAACAAATTCAAGTCTTGAGTGGCTTTTTTGACCCTATCTCTCACCCACTACACAGTATTATCAATGAAGACACATAGGTGATCCACCATCTCCACCAAGGATGTGAACCACTTTGATAATTTACCATCAAAATCCATATCAAATTCCTGGATATTTTGGAATACAAAGTTATTGATATTGGGAGCCTGGATGCACTCATTCAACTTGAACCCACAGTCCTCAAGCTCATTATCAACTTCCTGCTCAGCACCTACCACTTCTTGATCCCATTTGAGCCAACTTGGTCTATTTTGCAAGAAGATGAAAACCTTGGTGAATTCTTTGGCAAAGAAACAATGGGAACCATCCAACAAGGTGGTTGACATCCCAACAATGGGCACGTAGTTTTCTTTGAACCCTCGATAGATAGGGAGTATGGCATTCACCCATTGGTCACCCTACTGCAGCTGATCCTTCAAGAAGCCAATAGTGTGTCTGGTGGCATAAACATCAATGAAAATGGATTGCAACTCTTCCATATTCTCCCCTATTTTATCCTTCATATCCTACTTTAATTTGTCAGCCGATCCAAGATGAATGTTGGCCTATGGAGTGGGCATCTTCAATTTGTCAACTTCACTCTAAATTTTTTAACTTTGAGCTGCAATTGCCTCACTTCTATAGCTTTGGCTTTTTATTCTTCTAGTTATTTCTCTACTACCTTGGCCACCTATGCCTGGGTAGCCACCTGGGACTTCATCATTTGGATAGGTGCAGTTGATGCTCTAATGACACCTTTGCTCATGTCAATGGTAGCTTCCTTCATGCTAGGTGGCAAGGGTATTTCAAAGGTGGTAGTAGATGTGTCAGTGGTCTCCTACCCCACTATTCTTCTAGGCTTGATGACCCCTTTACTAGGGGACCTTTGTTCTTCCATATCCTAAATTTGGTCCTCCTCATCAGTCGTGAACTGGCATGTGTCACTAACCCTTGCCATTGTGACACATTTTGTGCCATGACCTGAAGACTCGGTTCGGGCCTTCTTCCATGTAAGTGACTTCATGGGACTATCCTCTTGCACCTCGTATTCTCTCAGTATATTTTCCAAACCCCAGCTTTAGTTATCTTTTTTATCACCTTGGGGGGAACCTGACGTTCCTCTTGATCAACCACTAAGGTGGTAGAATATAAAGAAGGTTGGCTTTCTACCAATTGGCCCTGCTCTTATGGGTATATCAAAGTCAATGTTGATGAGGTGGAACTTTGTTGGGATGGGCCAATAGCCAACTCCTTCCCTTTTGAGGTGGCAGCGGGGGAACTGGAAGAAGAGGGGAGTTTGGCCTGCTCTTGTTGGGCCTCATCAATGATTTGCATCATGACCTCAAAAATGTCAGTGTCCTATTGGACAATCTAAAAGGTGGGGTCCTCAAATTCTTCTAGAGGGGCCACCAAGACCAGTGGGACCATTTTGTCAACTAGCAACCCATGGTGCAGTCTTAGCTAGGCACTATAATCACCAATAACTTCCAATTTGTTGTAAGGTCACTTATCCATTCTCCACACCAAGTCCAAAGTTTGATTGTTTCTAAAGGCCTTATGCATTTCGTCTTCAAAATCATCCTTATTGTGCATAACCTATAGAAGGGTGAGCTTGCCAACAACTTCCTTTATGTGATGGCCATATGGGTCATAGGCCCTCCAAGTGACTTATGTAAAACAATAGGTATCCATGTTCCAGATAGCCTGCAGCATGGCAAAGTGGCCAAGATAAGTATAATGGCCCATTATGTAGGGAATGGGCAGCCATTTCATTGGTCCCTTCTTCCTTAAGTGTCTGATTTTAACTTCTTCGACCATTTTTCGAGTGATCTCTAGGATGGCAATGGAAGTTGGGCAGTGTAATGGGAGTGTTTTCGGGTGCAGCTTTGACCCGTATATTCTGATGTAGGAAAACTCCTCTACGTAGAAGAAGTCTTGCTTTTTCTTGGTGCAAAAAATTTCTAACTCCTGCCCCAATTCTATCTAGAAAATCTCCACACAATCTAAAGTGGATAAGGACATTCTCGAATAAGGATAACTGGTACACCCCTCTTGAAGGTACAAAAATTGGTCTTGCAGAGTTGGTGAGATTACTCCTCCCATATGGGCCAACAAATACTTGTCCAATTGTGTTGTGAATAAATGAATAAGAATAATAGGAGAAAGGAGGCATCACCTCCTTATTGGCCAATATGGCCTCTTGTAGCTGTTGTAATTCTTTATCCAAATTGTCATTAATCACATCCTCCCATCGGTAGAGAGGAGTCTTGTCAGTTATATTACACTAGAGGATTAAAAACATCACTTATTTTGTAATTGGCTCTAGGTCCTTAACCCCTAATGCTAGATTAATCATATCAGCATAATCATGTGCCTAAGGTCGAAGCAAGAACTTCCTAATGGAATTGGTTGACCTGTTCCTCCCCTTTTTAGCAGAGTCTAGGGAAATATGGTATTTAACATATAATTGTCCTGGAGAGCCAGCATCTAAAATTCCACCACCTTGGATGTAGTGGCTAATCTGAAGACCTGCCTGATTTTATCGACCAACACCTGGGCCACCGCCTTGCCCTTATGATCTCTAATTTTTTGCCACTTGGAATCATAGGAGATCGTGAGCCATGTCAACAAATCAGAAGAGTGGTGTACCTTTGGGCAAGTCAATCAGCCCAAGTTTCTATTCTATTTGTTGCACATGGAAGGATCCTCAGTACTATCTCGATAAGCCCACATATAGAGTCTTCTCAAGAGCTTCAGGTGGCATTGTGTTCTTCCTCCATGGGGTTGAATGCATAAATTGTCACCCCCTCTACCTCCTGCTGCTCTTCTGTAATGTTCCTACTCGCATCCGATAGATTTGTAAAAGTCTTAGGATCTTGTGCCCTCCCCATCCTCCTTACAACAGGCCATGCTCCTATGATTTTACCAATTCTCGCTCGAATAATTGATGTTTTTGGGATAGTAGAACTGGTAGACGCCATTGAATTGGGCAGTGAAGCTACAATTTTTCTTCCTCCTTTGCTTTGTGTTTGACCTCATCGATAAGCAGTCTTTGCATGCGTGAATGGCGTAAAACAAGTCCACCACCTTCTTATAAAGCATGTGCATTTAATTTTGGAAAATGGGTGCATGCACTTTTTGATTTTTAGGAGCCTCTGGATTGGTTGGACGCACCACATCAATTGCTGCTTTTATCGGCCCAAAGTACTGGTGGAGGGAAATTATGGCTGAAGGAAGTAGGTGGGACACATGGAAGCTCACTATTGGAGAGGGCATGATGAATGTAGGTGTGCACACATGTAGAGCACATTGGACTTAACTTTTGCACACACACTCCATTGGAGAGGAGTGTGCAGTTCTTGAGGTAGGCGCACAGGTTCGTGCACCCACTTTACTTTCATGCACCCCAAAGGAGTGGGGTGCACGAGACTCAATGGGGCGCATAGGTTGTGCACCCTCGACTAATTTCATGCACTCTATCATAGTGGAATGCACAACTCGAAGGTGAGTGCACAACTTGTGTGCCCAACTTGGACTCTTGCGCACCATGGTGGAAGGGGCACACGGACTCAAGATGGAGCACACAACCCTATGCACCATGGTGGAGGTTGTACACTTTGCTTCAGGAGTGGAGTGCATTGGTTGGGAGAGGAGCGCACAACTTGTGCACTCCATGGATTGGTATGCACGCTCCATAGCGATGGAGTGCATGTTATTTTTTGAGGTGCACACAAGGTTGTGCACCCCTCGGTCCATTTGGTGCGCTCCTCTAGAGTGGAGCGTATAAGGCAAAGATGAGCACACTAATATGTGTGCCCATGGGGACTTCATGCGCCTCATAAAGGTGGGGTGCATGGGCTTATTTGGGGCACACAAGGTGGTGCATCCCTCTTGGGTTCATGCGCACTCCATTCCTTTGGAGTGCGTGGGCTTTATGATGGGGCGCACCACCTTGTGCACCCCACGGGACTATTGTGCACTCCATATCCCCACAAAGCACACTGACTTTGGGTGAGGTGCACAACTCATGCATCCCTAGGGGAAATTGTGCATCCCATCCCCAATGGGGTGCACGGGCTAGAGGTGGGTGCACAAGGGTGTGTGCCCGGTGGGGTCCTTGCACACTCCACTAGTGGAGCATGCAAGCAAGGCTTGGGATGCACAACTCATGCGCTCGAGGGTTTCTTAGTATTCTCTAATGAAATGGAACACATAGGGCTAAATCAGGGTGCACCACCCTATGCGCCCCTCAGGGGGATGTGGCTTAGACCCCCTAAAATAAAATATACTTTTGGGGGTCAACACAAGGATCCTTCCATCACATTTTATGACTTTGAGATTAAACCAATCTCATCAGAATCGATGGACCCTCCATTGCATATAATGGCTCAAATTGATAGGAAGCCATTCAAAAGAGTCTTAATTGATATTGGATCCTCCATTAACAACATCACCTTATCTGCCCTCCATCATGTCAATCTTCCTCCATCTCACATAATAAAATCCACCTTCACATTGAAAGCATTTAACAATGCTCTCTGCTCTACAATTGGCACTATTTTTTTGCCCATAAAAGTAGGGGTAAAAATATTGCATACCTTGTTCCACATATTAGAAGGATCCATGGCATACAATGTACTCCTTGAAAGACCTTGGATAATGGAAATGAGATGTGTCCCTTCCATATTATATCAATTTCTAAAATATGTACATTCTAGCGGATGTTGAGCCGTTTAAGTATTGCAACTTCATCTCGAATCCTTTTGAATCCATGCTTTCTTCTACCCACATTTTCCTCACTTCATCCACCACATCATAAATCACTCCATCCCGTACTTCATCAAAAGCTCCCATTCCTTAGGAGCCTCCCATCGCAAATTCCAACTAAGCATCCACTTCTACACCTTCATTATCATCATCATTGGCTACATGTACATATGGTCAAACCCAATCCATGCCATCCACATCATCATCTCCTTCATTGGTCATAATAATTCCTTCACAACCAAATCCATATCTATTATCCAATGTTTCACAATTCAAATTATCAAACTATGAGATGCCCACATCTTCCCCACTGTCTGTGCCATTAGCCAACCATGAGCCTCCCATGTCCACTTCATCCTCATCATCCCAAGTTAAGGTCCACCTCACCAACCCTGGTATTAGTGAATATGTGGTCCAAGACATCACAATCATACCGCTTAATATCTCAACTACCAAGGATTTCTATCGCACACGTGACCCACCTTTATCTATAGGAGCGGTATACAATAAGGGTTCAGTGCCTAATAGCATAAATTTTGTGTATGGGGGGATATAATCTTTGTTTAATACTACTCCTCCAAAAGAACCCAAATAAACACCACCTGCCAATATCCAAAAAATGATGGGTTTTCCATCCTGCTATTTTCATAGACATAATTGGTAAAGACATGGCTTAGGCCGATATGAATAGGGAGTGCCTCAAATTATTGATATCCCATATCAATAAGTGCATGACCATTCAGGTCTAGGTTATCACCCACTTCCCACCATATCTTATTTTGAACAAGCCTTCCAAAGGCTTAATATAAATTCAAAAGAAGAAGCCCTCCACCCTGATGACTCTGAGAAGGAAATATACAAAGAATTTGACCTCATGTCGATAGCTTCTGATGAATCCGATGAGGAATCAGAGCCCATCATTCCCCATACCGAACAAGATGAGTTTTATCTCATATTTTTCCCCATCCATGAGCCCATATTTCACTTGCTTCTTCCACAAGAGCGAGCTAAACCTACCGATGAACCGCCACCTCCATCTCATTAATCCATCTCATCGGCCAATATTGTAACATATGTATATAATGCAAAAACAAGAGAGAGAGATATATAAAACAAAAAAAAAACATTTTTTTTCTGTATTTCATGTATATAGCATTTAGTTAAGTGCATTTATTTGTGTTGCTTACTGTTGTCCAGGTTTACCAAGGTCCTAGCATCGGTTCTTAGGCTCTATCCATCCCATCCCCTCCATTTTTCCCTTAAGTCAATGTGAATCCTACCAACTTATTCACCCCGCTCCATAATCCATACAATTTGGCTAAATCAATTCTAATTGACATAAGCCTTATTGATATGAATCAGGTTTCCTCGCCTTCATATTTTTTTGAATTTGTCCTATCCTAGGAATTTTTAAGGGCTTCATCCAACTACATTTCTCCATCCCCTCCATCTTCACCTTCACCTTCACATTCGAATCCCGAGGTTTTCCAGACAGATGTAGATGAGGATAAGTCATAAGATTTTGATGACATCATAGACAACATTCATTTGATCCTAACATCCCATCAACTTGAGGAAGGTTCTCACATGTCCATTGAAGATACTATCGATGTGAACCTTAGTTCAGACATCGACAATCCAAAAATTTTCAAGCTTGGTAAAAGCTTATCCAAAGATGAACAAGAGCACTTAATTGCTCTTTTCAAGAGGAAGAAGAGAATTTTTGCATGGTCCTACAAAGACATGTCTAGTCTTGACCCTAAGTTGGTTGTCCATTGATGACGTCTGGAAATGCCTCAATCACAGCATGTTTTGAACATTGAAATTGCCTAAAAACTCTTGTGTTTAATCTGATATGCTAGTTAAGTTGATTTAATATGTTGTGTATTAACTATTTGCATGATCAATGTGTTAGAAATACTATATTCTAATTTTTTACAGTTTTTGCATAGTTTTATGTTACTTTGTCATGACTTGCTAAATGAGAAGTATGCTTAGGTTGATAGCAGCACTTCACTAGTTTTTTTTTATGTGTTTCAAGCATTTTTTTATCTAAATCTAGCAAATAGTGCAATTAAACTATTACTGTGCAGCAGAAACTGGTTTTCCAATGTAAATTCCAGCCAGCTACCAATGAATGGCAAGGCATGGAATTCACACATGGAGAGAGATGAAGGCTATTGCAAACTGATCCTGAGAGCTAACCCACCTAAGAAATGCAGATGAAATCACTTGAAGAGCACACAATTTTTCATTCCAAAGATCTTTGAAATGAACAGACATCTTTGGAATGAGAAATACAGTCTCTTCGGAATGAGCGGACATCTTCGGAATGAGAAATGCAGTCTCTTCGGAATGAGCCACTTATCTTCGGAATGAGAACAGAAAGTGCTTTTTGACTTGTTGACTGATTTCTGACGATGGAAAAAGGGAAAGAAAGATTGAAAAGGTTAAGGGAAAATATCTCCCATCTGACTTTGCCATCCTTGCCGACCAAAGCCACCATTTATGGAAAAGATCAATTTTGATCCTCTTCTAGGATAAACCTAGGAAATGTTGCAGCATAATAGGAATAGATCTGTAAGATAGGAATGAGATATTCTCAGCTTGTAAGTATATTTTAGGATATCTATAAATATATAGCTCCCGTCTAGGTTGAGCTAATAAGAATGGTAGGGGAAAATAAGCAAGTAGTATAATAATAAGAAAAGTGACTGTTATAGTCCTATAACAGGGTTTTTAGCAACAATACTGTAATTATGTTCTTGAATCAATAAAGTGCACTATTTTTATTTATGTTGTTGTGAATGAGTGTGAGTAATATCTAGAGAGAGAAAGACTCATACCTTCTTCTGGACAAGGAGGCTGGCCACTTCTAGACCTAGGAGGAGGACTAACAACAGGTTTTTATTCTGATTTTGCTACAACATAATAAGTTGTAAAACTTGTCATTTCATTTCTTTGTAAACATCTAACAGTCTTTGCAATCTTAGTTTATTTCATTATTAGGATAATCTTGTGATTAATGATAAGTTTGGTTGTAATCTCCATTTTTAGCAAAGCTTTCAAATTACTATAGATTGTCATTTCTAGAATTTACTATTTTCTGCAATTTACTGCATTTTGTGTTTTGTTGTCAACCCCTGCATAGAAGATTGACAACCTTCTATTATAGAGCATTGACAAGATTTAATTTCCATGTTATAATCAGGTTTCCATTGCTACAAAAGTAAATAGACTTCCTTTCTGCAATCATAATTAGATTTCTAATTCTATAACTGTAACTAGGGAGTTATTTTTGCAACATAATTAGATTTCATTCTGTAATTGTAATTAGGATTTCATTTCTGCAGTTAGTAATTAGTTTCCATTCCTACAATTAGATTAAAGTTCAATTTATGCAATTTAGAGATAAAAATGTCCTAAATCCCCCACACAATCGGTTTCACCAATAAGACATGTTGCTCCCAAATGACCTAAGTTATAGCCCTGTTCACTCCTTATTCTACAAATAGCCTTGTACACTGCCCTGGATTGACAAATTCATTGAGAATTAATGATGTGCATAATGACAATGCATCATTTTGGCACCGTTGTCGGGGAATAGTGTTGCTAGAAGGTGACAATAGTCCAATAGCTATTAATTAGACTGAGCTGTGAAAATTTAGGATAAAATCTGAATATAACAGCTGGTTAAAGTAACAACTATTGACCTATAATTTATGTCATTCAAGAGTAAACATGAATGAGTAAGCCTAGGGATGAAAAAGGTAGAATTACTCAAAAGGATCCCTGGCTTGTTCCATTAAGAAGATCTTCACGCCTAAGGGGTGAATCACCTGTGTTTGAACTACCAAAAAAATTGAAACAAAAATCACCAGCTTCATCATCATTAGAACATCCTGAGAAAGAAAAATCATTAGACTCATCATCAATAGAGGATTTTGGACCTCTTGAGAGTGAAATTTGGATAGGTTTAATTGTTCCCAAGGAACAGGAAACTATGGCAGAGGGAGGCAATCTAGATAGGGATGGCCAACATGGCTATGTCCATAATGAAGGAGATGATCAGGATATACCCCAACCTTCCAAAACATTTGAATATCCTATCCATTTGAATCCAACACAAAACTCCCCCATGAAAACCATTTCACCTTCAGTACTTCCAACCTTTCGAGGTGTTGTATCTGAAGATCCTGATCAGTTTTTGTTTGAATTCAAAGTAGTGTGTCAAACCTATGACTATGTAAATGACAATCAAAAACTTAAGGTTTTTCCCTCAACACTCAAGGACTCAGCATTACGCTGGTTCATGAGCTTAGAGCCAAATTCCATCCGAACCTGGGATCAAATGGAAACTATGTTTTTAGACAAATATCAGGAGTATTGTCGTGTAAGGAACAGGAAAGATGAGTTATTCAGGATTAAGCAGGAAGATGATGAAACATTAGAAGACTATCTTGATAGGTTCTCCTTTGTTCAAAGGAGATGTGGACTTGTAGAACCTGAGTTATGCAAAACCATATTTTTGAGAGGATTACAAGATGAATCCAGAGAAGTATTGGATTTGATGGGAAAAGGGGATGTAAATACTCTCAGTAATGAGGAAATTATGGGTCTCTAAAGGAATTACTCTCGCACTAAGCAGGGAAGAAGAAAAAAGAGTACAAATGGCACTGATGTGAAGGACCTAATAGAGGAACTTGCAAATTTTAAAACTGATATTCTGGTGCAATTGAACACAACTTTGGGAGAAATATCTACAAAAGCAAAAACCACAGAACCTTTGGCAATTTATTGCCCAAGATGTAGAAATAAACATGCTTTGCAAGAGTGTCCTTTGAATAAAATATCTATCTCAGCCATTTGTAGTATATGTTCAAAGAAGCATTTGACTGATAAATGCCACCTGCTACCACAACTCAAAACTATGTTAGAGAGTCGGACTGAGGAACTCAACTATGTTGGACCAAAATAAGGGGGAAATTTCTCTCAGAACCAAAATCCCCCTCATTTTCCTACAAATTGGGGGCATAATCCTTGGACTATGCCTTGGGGACAATCAGAACCACCCCAACATCCTTGGAATTATTCTCAATGGACAAATTCCCAAGAATGGCCACAAACAAGTTGGAGTAATCCAACCTAGAATCAGAATTAGAATAACCCATCATGGAATCAAAACAACCCACCCTGGAATAAGAATCAGACTAATCCACATTGGATGCAAAATCAACCACAGTGGAGTCAGCAATACCAGTCCTATCCAAGGCAGCAAAGAAATCAAGGTCAAACTCGGCATTTGTTGCCTGCACCTAATCAAAATTTTCAAGAAAAATAGAACCAACCACAGCAAACACAACAGGTGAAACAACCTCAACTTCCAACTCAACCAGTCACTAATCCAAACAACATGAGACAGGCATCCCCTGTCTATGTGGCTGAAGCTGAAGAAAATGCTGAAATAAATGTTCTTGATTGTAGTAACATCCAACTTCGTTCAAGAAAAGTTGTACCCGAACCTGTTTCAACTAAAATCAAGGAAAATGAAAAGCAAGAACCTTTGGAACCAGTTAGAGTTAAACCAACAACAGAAAAATAAGAAGAAAAAATAGAACCACAGGTAGAACAATTACCTTCATCAAGGATAATTCCATATCCTGAAAGATTCAATACCACAGCAAAAAATTCTGAGTCAGACCTGGTCAAGGAACTTAGAAAGTTAACTATATCATTGCCCTTATTGCAAGCCATTAAGGATATACCAGTGATTAAAAGTATTGTCCGAGATTTGTGCATTAGAAGAGCAGGAAGAAAAAAGAAAGCATTTCCCAAGACTGTTCAGGTTGAAGGAAAGATAGTTGATCTCTTGTCTGGAAAACTAGTACCTCCAAAGTATAGTGACCCAGGGAGTCCAGTTATCATAGTTACCATAGGCTCAATACCAATATCAAATGTCTTAGTAGATCTAGGAGCTGCAATAAATGTCATGACCAAGGATATAATGGAACAATTACAGCTCAAACATCTCAGTCCCACATTTACAGTTTTAGAAATGGCTGATAGGTCAGTTGCAAAACCTGAAGGTATCATTGAATATGTCCCTATAGAAGTCTCTTCTTGGGAATTCCCTGCAAATTTTTTGGTTTTACAACCAAGAAATTCAGCACATGGATATCCCATCATTCTGGGAAGACCTTGGCTTGCAACTGCAGCAGCCTTCATAGACTGCAGATCTAGAAAAATAACCATTTCAAATGGTATTGATCTAAAACAGATCTCTCTGTATCCTCCTGCAAGACCCTCCAACAATTTTTTAGGTCAGTTATGGTTTCCTGACTCAGATGAAGAACCATAAGAGGTTATTTCCACACTAGCCACCTTGGTAGTAAGGGAACACACAGAAGACCTCCATGACATAGAAACTTTAGAGAATGAAACTATCCTAATAAATGTTCTGCATGAACAAGGGTTAGAAGAGGAAGCAGTAAATATCCATCAGTTGTTAGGGAATGAGGAGAACCAAAATTTTGAAGGTGAGCCATCTGTACTATCACAGGAAACATTAGTTTCACTACCACATGGGTGGCACCATCACCCGATTTTCCCTTCTCACCTGTTCCATACAGGATATGCTTCCATTAGAAATCAATGAAACAGAAACTTCTTATTTCCTCCCATCTCATCATTGCCCTCTTAACTCCCTAATCACCAAGTATGAAGAAGTGAATTCGGTCCTTCCAAATACAAAACAAATAGAAGTCCATCCAGGGCAAATTACTGAACATTAATAGTTGGCTCACTAGGGAAGAGGAAGAAAAATTGATAACTATTTTGTAGAAGCATGTTCATGCTTTTGCTTGGGACTACAAGGATATGTCAGGAATTCACCCTGATATATGCACCCACAGGATTTATACTGAAGAATTCAAGCCAGTAAGACAACCCCATAGAAGACTGAATCCTACCTTGAGGGATATTGTAAAGGAAGAAATTGAAAAACTTTTGGAGGTAGGATTCATTTACCCAATTTTTGATAGCCAATGGGTCTCTCCATTGGTTATAGTTCCTAAGAAAAATGGAAAAATGAGAGTATGTGTAGACTATAGAGAGCTGAACAAAGTGACATACAAAGACCATTTTCCATTACCTTTCATAGATCGGGTGTTAGATACCCTTCTTTGGAAAGAAATACTTTTGTTTTCTTGATGGATTTAGTGGGTATAATCAAATTCAAGTTGCACCTGAAGATCAAGAGAAAACAACCTTTACCTATCCATGGGGAACATTTGCCTATAGGGTTTTACCTTTTGGTTTGTGTAATGCCCCAACAACATTTTAGCGAGCGATCTTAGCAATTTTTTCTGATCTGACTACCAACAGTGTTGAGATATACATGGATGATTTCACAGTATGTGGACAGACTTTTGAATTTACATTAGAAAACCTTGACAGAGTTTTAACTCGCTGTGAAACATACCAGTTATCCTTGAATCTAGACAAATGTTTTATGATGATGGAGGAAGGAATAGTTCTTGGTCATAACATCTCTCTTCAAGGGATCCAGGTTGATCCAAAGAAGGTGGAAATTATCAAGAATCTTCTTCCTCCTAAAACTCAGACTGATGTCGGAAGCTTCCTAGGACACATTGGTTTTTACCACAGGTTTATTCCTAGCTTTAGCACAATAGCCAATCCCATGTTTGCCCTATTGACTAAAGATTCTGAATTCTCCTGGACTGCAAGGTGTTAGGAATCATTTGAAGCTCTAAAAGAGAAATTAGTAACTCCACCTGTGTTAAGAGGACCTAATTGGACATTACCATTTCACATACAGGCTGATGCTTCCAATACTGCAATTGGAGCAGCATTAGGACAAATTGACAATGGTGAACACTATGCCATCTACTACATTAGCAAGAATTTGATAAGAGCTGAGAAAAATTATACCACAACTGAGAAGGAATTCTTGGCAATAATTTATGCCATCAACAAATTCAGGCATTACATCACAGGTTATCAAATATTCATTCACACAGATCACACAACCATTAAGTATTTGATGAATAAGCCTATGGTAAGTGCAAGAATTATTTGTTGGTTACTATTGCTGCAAGAATTTGATATCACAATAATCAACAAACCAAGAAAAGCTAATATTGTAGCAGATTTCTTGTCCAGGTTGCAGAACACAGAGGAAGGGGAATTAGTTGAGGACACTTTTCCTGATGAAAAATTATTTGCTATATCTGTCCAATCACCTTGGTTTGCGGATATAGCCAATTATTTGGTCACAGGGAAAGTTCCTCCACATTTCACTTCAAAATAGAAAAAACAATTGATCAAACAGAGTTCTTCCTTTGAGTGGATTAAGGGTATACTTTTTAAGTGCAATCTTGACCATGTGTTACGCAAGTGCATCCGAAAGGATGAGGTATATGATATCCTTAGGGCTTGTCATGATGAACCCTCAAGTGGACACTATTCTATAAAAAGCACAATTAGAAAAATTTTAGGGACAGGATATTATTGGCCATCTCTTCACAAGGATGTGAAAAAGTACATCGGGCATTGTGATGCATGCCAAAGAATGGGGAAACCCACTCATACAAATGAAATGCCACTACAACCTCAATTGGTTTTAGAGCCATTTGAGAGGTGGGGGCTTGATTTTGTAGGACCTATTGATCCACCTTCTCAAGGAAAGGTGCATATTCTAGTATGCACCGATTACCTGACAAAGTGGGTAGAGGTGCGTGCTTTCAAACATGCTCGTGAAGAGAAGGTCATCGATTTCTTGTATACTCAGATTTTTTAGAGATTTGGAGCTCCACGGTCTATCACCACAGACCAAGGACCCCAATTTGCATCTAAAGTCATTGAGGCTTTTACAAAATTATATGAAATCAAACATAGGAAATCATCACCTTACCACCCACAAGCAAATGGCCAGGTTGAAGTAACAAATAGGGAACTGGAATGAATCTTGACAAAAATAGTAGCTTTTCATAGGAGAAACTGGCTAGATAAATTACCTGAAGCGGTTTGGGCTTACAATACTGCTTGGAAATCCACTACTGGATTCACACCTTATGAACTAGTTTTTGGTAAAAAGCCCCTCCTACCTATTGAATTTGAGCTACTAACATTGCGCACAACATTGGAAATTGGGATTGAATTGTCATAGGCATAGACGAATAGGATTCTGTAGTTGAATGCATTGGATGAACTTTGGTTGGATGCTCTGCACCAAACTGAAGTAATTCAGGAGTAGAGGAAGTTGTGGCATGACAATCACATTCAGCAAAGGAAATTTTAGCAAGGAGATTGGGCTTTGCTGTTTGATTCTCGCTATGAAGACTTCCTTGGAAATATGAGAACTAGATGGCTTGGACCTTACCAGATTGAAGAGGTATTTGACAATGGAGCAGCTCGTCTATCTCCTATTGATGGGTCACAAAGAAATTTGGTAGTGAATGGACATCGCCTTAGGGTGTACCATACACCTTTGACTAAAGAGGAATTCTTGCAATAGCTTGACAGTTTGGATGCACAACAGGTGGAAGAGATTCCCTCTTCCACTTCAATAAAATCAACATGATCATGGATTTCAAGAAAAGCAAAAAAATAAAATAAAAAATTAGAAAAAGCAGAAAACAAAAAGATGAATAAATTCTGATTGTGAATTCCTTCATGGGCATGATTTAAGGGAAATCATGAATTCCTTCATGGGCATAATCAGAATCAAACAAAAAAAACTAGAGAGAAAAGGAGAGGTAAAAAAAAAAGAGAAAAATGAATAGCTCAGCAGTGAAAACCTTTCCTAAGGCACTACTGAGTTGGTATGCATGAAAACCAATTTTCTGGCATTCATAACCTTGAAAATTTTTGAATCATCATTGTACAAATTCACCAACTGCACTTGTTTTGAAATATTGCAGAAAATCTCAGTAGAACATCAACAAAAGCAGTCATTCTTCAAAACTTGCATTAACTTGTTTTAATCAGGTATATATTTCTTACATTTCTTCATTGTAAATGATTGGTATGTAGTATATAACAATTAACCATTAGCATAAAAGGTATCCATAAGAGTTGGCATATTTAAAACATGTTTTGAGAAGGAGAATATTGGTTTATGCCTAATCTTCAAAATGAGAATGCCAAAAATAGTGTCTGCTATCTTCTTCAGAATGACTGTTGTATTGTCTTCGGATTGAAATTGTCTTCGGAATGACTGTTGCACTTTGTCTTCGGAATGAAATTGTCTTCAGAATGACAGCAGAATGAATGTTGCACTTTGTCTTCGAAATGAAGCTTTGTCTTCGAAATGAGGATTTGCCTTCGCAATGAAGCATGATCTTCGAAATGAGGACTTGTCTTCAAAATGAAGCTTTGTCTTCAAAATGAGGATTTTCCTTCATAATGAAGCATGATCTTCGAAATGAGGACTTGTCTTCGGAATGAAAAATTTATCTTCGGAATGAGGAATTGTTTTTGCAATAAAACATAATCTTCGAAATGAGCATTCAACATGATATTTCCACGTGGCATCCAAGGAAGGGGAAAATATACGATCAAGTAAAATTCTTTGACTGTATATGATAAATGACATGTGTCATTTGAGATGTGATTTGTCTTATCTTGCACCCATTAAGGAAGTACCAAAATCATGGAAACATGACCAAAAACATGCCACCATTATTCGATGCTGATAATCATGCACGTGAAAATCTACGGGCAAAACAGAGGAACTAAAACCAAGTGAGGTGGATCTGATGGCAAGGACATCTGTGCAATCATTAATGAATAGGTGTTCGGAGCAGAAATAGAAACACGTGCCACCCTTCCTTTCGAAGACATATTTGCTAATGCAAAATGATTATGAGGTACAGTGCTAATATTGCAGTTCATTCCAAAGAAGAAAAATAGGGCAATTGAAAACCTGAAAACAAACCCTGCAAGTCTACAAAAACTAGAAACCAACGATCTAGCAGAAGAGTAGCAGCAGAAGTGAGTTTTTTTTAACATACCAAAATAGGAAAATGGGATGAAAGACAAATATGGAACCAGCAAATACCACCCACCTTCGAGAAAATCCAGAAGTGTTGCAAATTTTTGAAGATGGAGGGCTTATGCCATTTTTGGACAAATTTAATGGGTCCTCTGAAGATTTGGCCGGCATGTTCACTCACACATTCAAAAATAACCGGGCATACATTAACGGCATGACAATTGAGGTAACCCCTAAAGTTTTAAGTCAAATTATTGAGCTTCCATTAGAGGGTCTTCAAATTTCTAGATCTCACAAAAATACACTGGCAAATGTAGTTAGTCAATTTCTGGAAGAAAACGATAGGGAGCTAGAATATTTAATGCACAATAACACATGCAAGGGGGTAAAAAGGGCCAGCCTACAAGAACCCTAGGATGAAGTGGCCACATGGGTAATAAAATTTTTAACCTGTGAAGGGCAATATGTACTTTTATTAGGGCATCATCTCAAAATTTTGAACCACCTAAGACATGGTAGGCAACAGCCAGAAGTTAGGGTAAATCTTCCCCAGTATCTGCACCAGGAGTTGAAAAATATGGCAAAACAACATCATGAAGGAAAAGGGAGCCCTCGCCACCATGGTCTTATTAAATTAGTCTACCAGCATCATTTTAGAGGAAACCCTAGAAGCTTTGATAGGTTTTATTCTACTCTGAATGATGTAATTTTTGGAAATGAGGATGAGGAGGAAGAAGAAACAAATGCTGTCGTAGATGCTATTGTAGAGGAAGAAGAAATAGATGCTATCACAGATGTTGTTGCAGAGGAGGAAACACACCCAGTGGAAGCAATAAAGCACCTTTCTCTAGAACCTTCAACCTCACAAGCTAAGAAACAAAAGAAGAGGGACTGGAACCGGCAGTCGAAAAAAAAATAGAAGAAAGTTCATTTTTTTGAAGATGTTATTGATCTTTCAGAATAGGGGAGTGAAGTGCCTAGAAAAATAGGAGAAGAGACAACAAGAAAAGAACACCCCACTAAATCTAAAACACCCACCTGTCACCAAAAAACAAAAGAAAAATTTTACAGCAGGAACTAGGAGGTCTACAAGACTCCATTTGAGAGAAATAGAAGAATAGGTGATAGAGCAGCAAAAAGTGTTGTCAAAACACAAACTAAATGGATTGAAGAAAAAGAAACTATCATTGAAATGCAGGAAAAGAAGATTGCAAAATTACAGTAGGAAGTGGTAGAATTGAGGAAGAGGTTGTCACAGTCTGAAAAATAGCCAACTGTATCTATTGATGAGGGTGATTTGGCTCACTTACTTATGGATTTATCTAGGGAAAATGACTCTTTTGAGGCAGACATAGGTGCTCATTTTGAAGCAGCGCCCTTCCATTCTAAAGAATTGCCTTCTCATTCTGAAGATGCTCCAGAATTGATATAAAGGAATATTGAAGATGAGTCACAGTAGGAAACACCAGCACATGAGCAGTTTAAACAACAACATGAAATTGTTCAAGTAAGTACTCCTTCAAATGAGATTTTTGTATTTCAAACTATTACACCTTCAATAAAAGTAGAGGATAAGGGGGTACAAGTGGAATTGTTGTCTGATGACCAACCAGTAGAAATAACAAAAAATGGGGTACAAGTAGAATTGTTGTTTGATGACCAACCAGTGGAAGTAGCAGAAAAAGGGATTCAGGTAGATCTACTACCTAAAGTTCCACCTATAGTTAGACCACCCAATATTGTATCCCTAGAGCAATATAATATAGACATAGCTAGTTGGGTGATCAGATATGAAAAACTTGCCACTAAAGTTGAAAATTTTAAATTGGAAGGTAAACAGTTAGAGGCAAAAGAAATAGAAATCAAGGCATTGAATGAAAAAGTGACTGATTTATGTCAGATTGCTGAGTTTTTGGTCCAATTCAGATGGCTGGCCAGATTTTATAGTCTCATTCTAAAGGAGAAATATCTCAGATGGTAGGTCATGAGGATTAGCTCAGGTCTCCCATACAAATTGGACACAACTGTAGATTTCTTAGAAGCATATTTTGACAGCCCTGTAGAACAAAAAAATCTCCTATGTGAATTATTTTTACACAGCTTCTTTATTCCAGAAGAGGTAGAATTTCACCCTCAAATTTACATAGGAGATGTTCAACTGAGAGCATTCATGTCCACTTTACAAAATCATATTTACTGGGATTAGGAGAAAAGGTAAAATAAAGAAATTGAATTAAGAGTTGAATTGTTAGTCAGAGCAGTTCAGCCAAATCATCCAATTATCACCAGACAACATTTCACCATGATGAACAGGGAAGATGTAAAAAGGATGTACTTGAGCAATTTGAGGGACTGTGTGACCAAATTCTAGAATTTCTGTAATAACAGTTTTGTTCCAGCATTATCATTTTGCAAAAACATATGGGCAGAACTTTCCATGTCTTTACAGAAAAGGGAACCTATCTCCCCCATTAACCTAGAATGGTCCAGAATAAGGGCAGAAGGAGTGATACTACTGATTGAAATCATGCAACATCATTGGATAGGTCTCAGATTTAGGCCTCCAACCATCATTACTCCAGTTCCCTTCTATTTTGAAGAAGATCCTCAACCTGATGATCAGTTTGAAGAATGGCTCAGAAACCTTCAGGAGAATAGGGGATATTATATAGGCACCAAATTGTTCTACAGATCATGGAATTTGAATATGGATATATGTGATTCTATAGCCCAACAGAATGCATGAGGACATGCATTAATATAAGTTGGGGGGAAAATGATGAGGCCTAGAAATGCCTCAATCATAGCATGTTTTGAACATTGAAACTACCTAAAAACTCTTATGTTTAATCTGATATGCTAGTTAAGTTGATTTAATATGTTGTGTATTAATTGTTTGCATGATCAATGTGTTAGAAATACTATATTCAGATTTTTACAGTTTTTTGCATAGTTTTATGTTACTTTGTCATGACTTGCTAAATGAGAAGTATGCTTAGGTTGATAGCACTACTTCACTAGTTTTGTTTTGATGTGTTTCAAGCATTTGTTTATCTAAATCTAGCAAATAGTGCAAGTAAACTGTTATTGTGCAACATAAACTGGTTTTCCAATGTAAATTCCAGCCAGCTGCCAATGAATGGCAAGGCATGGAATTCACACATGGAGAGAGATGAAGGCTATTGCAATCTGATCCTGAGAGCTAACCCACCTAAGAAATGCAGATGAAATCACTTGAAGAGCACACAATTGTTCATTTCGAAGATCTTCGAAATGAATAGACATCTTCGAAATGAGAAATACAGTCTCTTTAGAATGAGTGGACATCTTCGGAATGAGAAATGCAGTCTCTTCGAAATGAGCCACTTATCTTCGGAATGAGAATAGAAAGTGCTTTTTGACTTGTTGACTGATTTTTGACGATGGAAAAAGGGAAAGAAAGATTGAAAAGGTTAAGGGAAAATATCTCCCATCTGACTTTGCCGTCCTTGCCGACCAAAGCCACCATTTATGGAAAAGATCAATTTTGATCCTCTTCTAGGATAAACCTAGGAAATGTTGCAGCATAATAGGAATAGATCTGTAATATAGGAATGAGATATTCTCAGTTTGTAAGTAGATTTTAGGATATCTATAAATATATAGCTCCCGTCTAGGTTGAGCTAAGAAGAATGGTAGGGGAAAATAAGCAAGTAGTATAATAATAAGAAAAGTGGTCATTATAGTCCTGTAACAGGGTTTTTAGCAACAATACTGTAATTATGTTCTTGAATCAATAAAGTGCACTATTTTTATTTATGTTGTTGTGAATGAGTGTGAGTAAGATCTAGAGAGAGAAAGACTCATACCTTCTTCTAGACAAGGAGGTTGGCCACTTCCAGACCTAGGAGGAGGACTAACAACAGGTTTTTATTCTAATTTTGCTATAGCAGAATAAGTTGTAAAACTTGTCATTTCATTTCTTTGTAAATAGCTAACAATCTTTGCAATCTTAGTTTATTTCATGATTAGGATAATCTTGTGATTAATGATAAGTTTGGTTGTAATCTCCATTTTCAGCAAAGCTTTCAAATTACTACAGATTGTCATTTCCAAAATTTACTATTTTTTGCAATTTACTGCATTTTGTGTTTTGTTGTCAACCCTTGCATAGAAGATTGACAACCTTCTATTTAGAGCATTGACAGGATTTAATTTCCATGTTATAATCAGGTTTCTATTGCTGCAAAAGTAAATAGACTTCCTTTCTGCAATCATAATTAGATTTCTAATTCTGCAACTATAACTAGGGAGTTATTTCTGCAACATAATTAGATTTCATTTTGTAATTGTAATTAGGATTTCATTTTTGTAGTTAGTAATTAGTTTCCATTCCTAAAATTAGATTAAAGTTCAATTTATGCAATTTAGAGATAAAAATATCCTAAATCCCCCACACAATCGGTTTCACCAATAAGACCTGTTGCTCCCAAATGACCTAAGTTATAGCCATGTTCACTCCTTTCACAAATAGCCTTGTACACTACCCTGGATTGACAAATTCATTGAGAATTAATGATGTGCATAACGACAATGCATCATCAATAATCTCACCTTACATCCTGATGCTAATCCGATCAAACAAAAACTTAGAAGGATGCATCCTACCATTGCCCTCTTGGTCAAAGAAGAGCTTCAAAAACTATTAGATGTGGGTTTCATTGTACCCATTGACTATCTTGAGTGGCTCTCAAACATGGTACCCATTTGCAAGCCTAACAGGGAGATACGCGTGTGCACTAATTTTTGAGATCTTAACAAAGCGTGTCCTAAGGATGAATTTCCTCTTCCAAACATTGATACTCTTGTCGATACCTATGATGGCCATGAAATGCTTTCTCTCATGGATGGTTTTTTAGGATACAACCAAATTTGAATAAATCCTAATGACCAACACAAAACAACATTCACTACACCTTGGGGAACATTTTGTTACAAGGTGATGCCCTTTGGCCTTAAAAATGTAGGTGCCACTTATCAACGTGCCATGACATACATTTTCCATGACTATATGCATAAGATTATCGAAGATTATGTGGATGATCTCTTGAAAAAATCCAAAACTCGACAAGAGCACATTGGTGTATTGGAAAAATTTTTTGACCGACTTCTAGAACATAAGGTAAGGTTGAACCCCAAAAATGTGTCTTTGGTGTTACCTCTGGCAAACTACTAGGGTTCATAGTCTCCAAAAGAGGCATTGAGGTGGACCCAAACAAGGTCAAGGCTATCATGGAGATGCCTCCCCCAAAAAATTTAAAGGAATTGCATAGTTTACAAGGAAATATCCAATCGATCCATCATTTCATTGTGCAACTTTTTGACAAATGCAAGCCATTCAATCACCTGCTACAAAAGGGGGTGCCATTTTCTTGGATAGATGAGTGCCAAAAAGCCTTTGATGACATTAAGCAATACTTAGCTTCTCCACCAGTCTTAGCTCCTCCTCGTTCGAGGGTCCCCTTCTATCTTTATGTTTCAGCAATAGACTTTGCATTAGGGACAATGCTTGCACAAAAGAATGAATAAAATTGAGAGCAAGTTATCTATTACATTAGTCGAACATTGGTAAGCTATGAAACCAGATACGCTTATGTAGAAAAATTATGCTTAGTAGTGGTTTTTACCACTAAGAAACTCAGACATTACATGCTTAGTCACACAACATATGTCATAGCTAGATAAAATCCTCTACGTTATATGATGTCTCACACTTACAATAACACCCGCACCGCTAAATGGATAATGCTTCTTACTGAATTCGACCTTGAGTTCATTAGCCAAAAATCCATTAAAGGTCAGGTCATAGCCGATCAACTTGTGGAAGCTCCACTACCTAGTGATCATCCCTTGATTATTGAGCTCCCAGATGATTCGGTATTCGCTGTCACTGAACAAGAAGAAGATGTCATTCCAGAGGAAGACGTTGATATCACACTATTCTTTGATGGTTCTAAGTGTGAGAAAGGTCAAGGTGCTGGAGTCATGTTTCATACACCCTAGGGGGTACCTATCCCCTTATCATTCAAACTTGACTTCCAATGCACAAACAACACTACAGAGTACGAAGCCTTAATCTTAGGCCTTCAATCAACTATAGCTATGGGCATAAAGCGTATCAAGATATTTGGTGATTCTCAACTTGTTGTCAAGCAAATCAATGGAGAATACCAATGTAAAGAACCTACCATTAAACTTTATCATGAAGTAGCAATGAAATTGCTCTCTACATTCGAATGGTATGAAATCGATAATTTGCCATGTTCGACTAATAGATTTGTAGATGTGATGGCCTCTCTTGGATCATTGATTCCAAAAGACTCCTTAGGAGAGGTACAACCTCTAATTATCACAACAATCTCTAAATCTACAATTGTTCATGTTGAATCTAAGGATGAAAAGGATGTTTGCTTTATCCAGTCGGATCCATATGAGCCTTGGTCAAGCCAAATAGTAGCCTTTCTCAAGTTTGGAACACTCCCATATGACATGTCTCGAACTACTAAATGCACTTTCAAGAAAAAAGTAGCTCGTTTTGTTCTCTTGGGGGACGTGTTGTATAAACATGGTTATGATGGAATCCTCCTTCGATGTCTCGAGGTTATTGAGGCACAAAGAGCCATAGTTGAAGCTCATGATGGTACTTGTGGTGGTCATTTTAGTGGGATGGCCATCGCAAAGCGTATTCTATGCATGGGTTATTATTGGCCCACCATGGAACGAGATTATTGCACTTATGTCAAACATTGTAAGCAATGTCAAGAGCATGCTAATTTAACTCATGTACCATCACAAGCATTACAACCTATTCAAAGCCTTTGGCCCTTTTCACAATGGGGTCTTGATTTAATTGGCAAAATCTCACCTCCTTCCTTGAGACAACATACATTCATCATCACAACCATTGAATACTTCACAAAGTGGGTTGAGGCAATTCCTTTAACCAGTACGATAGGACCTAGAATTGTGGAGTTTTTACTTCATCATATCATTTGTCATTTTGGTATTCCCTCAAAAATCATCTCCGACAATGACAAGTCTTTCAAGAACAAGGATGTTCGAGCACTTTACGAGAAATATAACATCCAACATAGTTTCTCGACTCCTTATTACCCACAAGAAAATGGACAAGTTGAGGCTACCAACAAGACCTTAATTGCTATTCTCAAGAAACTGGTTAACGAAAATCATAGAGATTGGCATACTAAAATTCCCTTGGCATTATGGGCTTATCGAACAAGCATCCACACGCCTACTGGGGCAACACCATTTTCATTGGTCTATGGAGCCGAAGCAATCATACCTCTTGAGCTTGAGATCCCCTCCTTGCAAATTTCTTTGTAGGAATTCATAGATGACGACACTGCTAGACAAGCACGTCTTGACCAACTCACACTTCTTGATGAGAGGTGAGTCAATGCTTTAGAGCATTTACGAGTTTATCAAGACCGCCTAAAGCATGCTTACAATGCCAAAGTTCATCTATGCAAATTCCAAGTAGGAGATCTTATCCTTAAAGAGAATCAACAAAACACCAATGCATTACCACATCTTCATGATAAATTCATGGCTAATTGGTTGGGTCCATACATTATCACTCAAAAAGTGGGTAAAGGTACTTATAGGCTTGCCAGTCTAGAGGGAGAGGAAGAACCCAAACCACTTAATGTTATACACTTGAGAGCATTCTATGCTTAATGAGATTTATATATATGTATATATACATGGCTAATACACAAAAACATTGCACTTCATTTGCACACATTTCATTTAACAAGCATTCATACACTCCATTTCACAAATTGCATTTCATACATTCCATCCACATTTCACATTTCATATTAGGGATCATTTATTCAGTTCAAGGTATTAATTGGTCCAATAAAGTCATGTTGCCTTAATCAGGGGCACCTTCACAACATCATCCACACCATTCCACCAAGTCAAATTATCATTTACCTCCATATATCCATAATTCCTAGGTGTTTTCGGTCACTCAGCCACTCCTAGTGTTTTAAGCAAACCACAAATACATGTCAAGTTTTTTTTAGGACCATTACACAATTTTCACTAAGAAAATCTTGAGTTTTGGGAATTGACTCCAAAACATTCTTGAACCAAACACAATTTCACATCTTAAAAACATCTTGTGTCAAAGAGGGATAACACCATACTTGGTTTGAACCTCGAAGTGAAAAGGGTAGTCCTTGCTTGTCCCATCATGCAACATAGTCCACAAAAATAGTGGTTTTCACCACTATCACAATTCAAAAATAAAAGAAAGAGTAGGGAAAAATCCCTAAAAACTCTAAATATTTTACATCACACACCACTGATCATCAAGTTGTAAGGATCATACTACATTTCTAGTCATACGGTTAGGTAGTCATCCCCAAAACTTGAGAGATCAAAATTCTTGGACTATGGAGCTAATCTCCACCGGAGCTATAGATGCTTGATTGGAAGTGGAGTACGCTCATGCATGGTGACACATCTCTTTTAAAGAGACCTCTGACCGCACATAAGGACAAGCTAGCTTCTTGGTCTCATCCATAATAGGTCACACCCAATTTACTCAAGATGAGTTAATGAACTCACTTGCACACACATTGGTTCTTGATTACCTCGAGTCATTACCATGCTCATGATTCGGTAAATGAATTCATTGCACACACATTTGGTCCTAGAGGAATTAGGTAGTTTTAGTGAGTTTGTTTGATGCCACTAGTATGTCTGAGTCTCTACAAAATAGTCAGTTTTCCATATCAACATCCATATATTCTTCCATATCAACATCCATATCTTCTTCCATGTCAACATCCATGTCATTTCATGAGTCTTCCATCCCACATACCACCAAGTTTGGTGCCCCTGATTAAACAACAATGCTAAAAATGGCCAAGAAAAATCTAAACTATGAATGATCATTAGAACATTTGCATTTCCATAACTTACATTAATCATCCATATACATTTGTATCACACAAAAGCATCCACACAAAAACATTCACACAAAAATATAACACAAAAAGTAAAATCCATGTATATATATATATATATATAAATCACATATACAATGAGTGCCCAAAGGCTACATACAATGGAGCACCAAGGCTCATATACAAAAAGTGCATCTAAGCACTAGCTAAGACCTCCAAGAGGACCCCTATGACCTAGAAGGAGCCCTAGACCTAGAGCTATGCCTAGAATCACTATGCCTAGCAGACTCGGATACAGATAAGGAAGGTGGATCTGGAAGTGGAATATGATGCTCCATCAACCTATCCTCCAATGACTCGATATACCTCTACCGAGATCGAAGGTATGCTATGTCAAGATTATGATGATGCTCCCTCTCTAGCAGCTCTACCTAGAGCCTCACGATCCTCTCCTCCCGAGCCATCACCATCACATCTCGCTCTACCACCAACTGCTCCAACCTCACCCAATCCTCCTCGCTCCGACCTGGAGGTCCATCCGGAGTCTCCTCCACATCATCCCCATCTCTACCATATCCTCCACTCCCTAGAGCCTACCTCACCACACCCTTAGCCCTCCTCCTTTGACTATCAGATCGAAGGTACCTCCATCACTTAGGAGCCTCATCGATCTCCTCGACCTCAACCTCATCCCCATCTCCACCAGCTACTACTAGAGTCGGTACCCATGGTGGCTATGTAGTGAACCATGCATCATACTCTATAGTAGTCCCTACATCATCCACATTAAGGAGATCTATCTCCTCATCATCCTCATAAGTCTCCCTCCATGCCTCAGCACATGGTAACCCTATCTCATCTCGATACCTCCTATAGAGCATTGGCTCATCAAGAACCCCTTACCTCAAGCCAAACTGATGGAGCACCCATGAGAACTGGATATACTCAGCCTCACTTTGATGCCTCCCAACCACCCACCTAGCCTACCTAACCCATCGTAGCTACTCTCCATCTCCTATCCACCTGGCACCCCACCATGGCCTCCATATCACTTGGGTGGATGTCAATCTAGCCCATAAATCCCTGTACCACTGACTCATCTACACAAGATGACTCGATTGTACCTCCTCTACCATCACCCATCTCCTAGCATAGGGCTACTCCCTATCCCAACCTACAACTGGTAGACCCTCCGATTGAGCCATGCTAAAATGCTCCCATCCCCAACACTATAGTAACAAATTGCATCCCAATCCCTTCCTCCCCTACCTCCTCACCTCATAAAGCTCCTAATACATCTGCACCAATAAGGTAAGAGCCCATGCATACACCTATGGTGTAGTGATCATATCATTCACCAACCCTATGAGGTTCCAAGGGAACCTACAATTGATACTATTCGGGACCATGATGTTGGCCAACATGAACATTACCAAAGTCGGTAGGGCATCCAGTGTCTTGTCCACATACATGGACAAGTATGAAATACCCCCACATGTCACCCACTAAGGTAGAGAGGTACCCCTCATCCACCCTCACCACATCTATTTGGGCTACCTCCACTAGCCCCACAACCTTCAACCAATCCCAATCCTCACCCCACAATACCTTTCTCATCCTAGGGATGAGAGGTGAGAACCGATGTCGAGCCTCCAAAATCCTAAGCTACAACACAACACAAAATATTTGTTAATACATGTTCATAAAAAAAATTCACAAAAATAAAAAGAGCTTCAAAGAGGGACTTACCTTGGCAAATCGTACTTCCACTTCAACCACACCTTTCACCACCATAGCTTCACACCCACCTCTCCTCACCTCACTCCACTCCACTCCACTCCACCCAATTCTCCTAGATGCAACTTCACAAATTCACAAATACAACAATGAGCTCCATTTTCATCCTGTAAGCTATTTATAGTTGCTTCAGGCACCTTGAAATGCCCATGGGTATTTCCTAGTGCATTGAAGTACACCATGGCATTTGGGAGCGCCCAAACACTAGCGGGCATTTGCGCATGCAGTAAGCGCCAACCAATGTTTGGCATCAAAACTAACAAAAAGATAAAATCAATGCAAAATAGTGGCTTACCCCCACCAAATCACTCCAAATTGCATCCATGCATCCATTTCATCATATTATCAAGTTTTGTGAAGGTCCAAACTGATTTGGATGCATAATTTTAGTTTACACCCAAAAGGCGCAAAATCACTTATCAAATTCCAAAGCGCTCCAAAATGGTCCAAATTTTCACAAAATGACCATAATCATCATTCTCATCATCAATGCTTCATTTTCACATCATTTCCAATCATCAATCATAACATTTGCACATTTTCCAAGTTCAAACAAAAATTCAAGTGAACCTCGTATCTAGTGGTTTATTCTATCTACTTGGTGATTGCAATGATTGGTATCCATGCAAGTCAGTAAGATGAATAAATCACCATAAGGACACTTGGTCATTTTCATCATCCCATATCTCCTTGTTCAAAATCACAATAACCTTTGGTACTTCACATTTTGAGTGAAACCATGCCAAGAACAATTTGCACAAAAGTTGTCATTGATGGCCTAGTTCGTGGGGCTTGAAACATGGACAAAATCACATTTCATCATTTCCCATTTCCTTGATAGTCATCATGGTGACTGGCCTTAGCTAGGGTGATTGGTTTTGACCATAGGAATTACCTGATAGTCACTAGTTGGCCCTTCGAAGTTGACTCTTTTTATTTTGCATCTTCATCTTTGCATATCAATGACATCGAAAGGCACATTCTTCAACAACATCGAATCACCCCAAATTTGGGGTAACCACATTTGGTTTTGACTTTCCCACAATGGGATACATCTTACATGATCATGGCATCTACACTTGGCAAAAACCCCTTTCTCTATTAGGGCAAAAATAGAATCAATCACATGCATATTCCAACAACCCCCTTCCACCATTGGGGCAAAAATGGAATCATTTTACATCATTCATATCATCCACAATTACACCATTCATCCATACAATCATTTGCACTCATTTTTTCAATTGGCTCATGAGATTCATCCACAAACTCATTCACCAATTGAGGGGGTAAGCTACGCAATCAAAATTCTTTTATCTCCAAGCTCATGTCCACATCTCAACAAAGTTGCTTCACCATCAAGCCAAAATAGGTGTCTCATATTTTTGCACCGCATTGTGTTTCACGCAATGCGATACAAAAAGGGGCATCTGTAGACACCAAAATCTAGCCACTTGTCATCCATCCAGGTCTTCCCACCATTTTTACCCATTATTTACATATATTTATGTATATTTGTTTAATATATATTTAAATATTAATATTTTATATTATATTATATATATATTTAATAAATGTATATATGTGTGTAAATTAATCTCAACCATCCATCTTGGTCTAATCCTAGCCATTCATCCACCTTAATCCATGCCACCTACCCAGATTTAATCTCCACCCTCCATCATATTTTAATCTTGACCGCACAAATTGTGTCATTGAAACCCTAATGTGCCCTAGGGAAGATTATAAATAGGAGTCATTTTGATGGCTCAACCCTCGAATCTGAATCCTAAGCAATCTAAGCAATTCATGACCTAAGCTTTTAGAAGTCCCCTTTCGCATCCCTCACCTTCACCTCCACATCCATCATCGTAGCCCTCACTCAAAGCAGATCTGCTTCTACAAACCTTGCCTCAATCCCCAAATGTCTTGTTACTACCCTCGAGTGCCCCTCTACTATTCTCGAGTGCCTCTAGGTACTTTCCACCATCCTCAAGCACCCATGGGTACTTCCTGCTACCATCGAGCACCCATGGGTATTTCAAACCCTAGTTCTATAGACCAACGAACCCTCGGGTGTCGCTAGGGCATCTACATACCTATTTTCCTACAACGATGACAATGATAGATCAAAAAGTGATAAGTTTACAAGGTAAATCTTCCATTATTGTATTAATTTCATTATTTCTATATTTTCTCATAGAATTGTTATTTGATAGCTAGGGTTTTTATTGATTTTTGAGGGTCTCACATAGTGGAGCCCTCACAGTTGCTATTAACCCTCTTTTATCATTTTTTGTGTGTAGATCTGGAGATATACAGGCATTTGGTAGTTGCTTAAGCTGGAGTGGTCCGATCAATGGATAGCTGAAGCCCACTCACCTCTGTTGGGAGCAAAAATGAGCTTTGAAGACACCACAAGCATTGTTGGCTAGGGTTTCAGAGAACCCTAGCATATTGTATTCATTGTATCAAAATAAATAGTGTAAACCCCTATTTGGGGTACATTTGATTGTATTGAGATCCACCGACATTAATAATATAAGATCTATTTTATTGTGCAATCTCTTGTATCATTGTTTGTTCATTTTTTGTTATCTATATTTGGTGTTTCATTTTTGTCTTCACAAATAAAATAGCCAGGGCACTTGTGAGTCATAGTACCTTGAACATGTAGTATCAGGTGTGTCTAATCTAAATTTTGGAAAAACCATTCACAAGATAGCAGTGGTGATGCCTCGATCATGTAGGATCAGGATATCATGTTAGTTTTCGTTGAAGTGGCAATGACCTTAGTTAACCCACAGAGGTGTGGTAACTAAGCACCAAGGATCTATACCAATTAACTTGTGAAGGTGGAGCTAGAGTCAAGTTAGAGAATATGTGTCCCCCTTTAAGTGTTATGGGCCTTTAAGGGTAATATTTGTGTTGTGGTCACATGGTCTATACGAGGAGGGTATAGGAAAGGTGGAGGGACCACTTACGATGTTCTTTTAAACGTGCAAGTTTAGTAAGGTGAACCCATAAATTATAGGAGTTGGCCCCTTCTATCCACTGAGTGTTGTCTGTAGTGTCTTAGAACTCAAATGTGGTGAAGCCTTGCATGCTGAGATAATTATAGTAAGGGTGCCTCCCTTGAGAGCCTTCATTTTTTAAGTGCTCTTTTAAAAAATATTGGGTTGGTAGATTTTGGGTTGCTATAGTATTGATCCTATGAATCTATCCAAATTTGTGCCTTCTCCCCTCTCCTCACTTTCAAAAATAATCCATATTTCACTACTTGAGATCCTAACTTTAGAGCCTTCCAAACTAGAGACCCATTACCATATAAAAGGAAACAAATCACCTCTTTTGGGTTCACTTATCCCAAATATCTACTAGTTAAAACTCTATTGAATAAAGAAGTTGACTAGGAGATCCACCTCTAGTAAAGCTTTCTAGCGAAAGATTTAATATTTAGCTTTGATATCCTCGATCCCAAACCTCCCTTTTCCTTGGGTTGGATTACTTTCTCCCACCCTACTAATTAACGTTCATTTCCTATCTTCTTTTAATCCTCCTCATAAAAAATTTCTAACCATCTTGTCCAACTCTTTCCATATTGTATGTGGGGTAGAAAGGATAGAAAATTTATAAATTGGTATGGCCTGAATGAATGACTACAAAAAAGTTAATCTACCCCCAAAGGTTAATCATTTGTGAGACCAATGGTTAATTCTTTCTTTGATATGATCCAAAAGATTCCTCCATATAGCTATCTTAATTTTTTTTTAAATGCAAAGGTTCTCCCAAATAAACCATTGGGAGAGAAGTCCTGGTGAATCTCAAAATCTCTAAAATTTTGTTCTGAAACCTTTGATCAAGATTGAAGAAGACCACTTTAGATTTTTTATCATTGACGACTTGGTTTGTGGACTCAAGGTAAACATTAAGAGTACCTTTGATCATTCCTGCCTCCTTGAGGTTGGCCACTCCTACCAATCCTATGTCATCCATAAACTATAGGTGAATCAACACCTCCTCACCCACCTTGATACCTATTAGCAAACTCAATTATCTTCTCCTCAAGATGAGTCTACCCAATTCTTTAGCCAATATGAAAATAATATAAGGGAAACAAGGATCTCCCTAATGAAGGTGTCGAGTGGCTCCAAATGGTTGCAAAGAAAGACCTTTGATTAACACTGAGTATATCAAAGTAGAGACACAACTCATGACCCATTATATCCAATCTTGAGAGAAACTGAAGGTTACCATCATCCTTGATAAGAAGCTCCACTCCACCCTATCATAAGCCTTTGACATATCCAATTTTATGAACATTCCTTTATTGATAGATTTTTACATTGAGTGGATTGCCTTCTAAGCTAGAACCACAACATCCAAGATCTACCTACCCTCTACAAAATCCCCTTGCTCCAAGGAGATAATGTTGTCTAGGAGAGGTTTTAGTTGCTCAACCATTACCTTCATGATTATTTTGTATATGACATTGCATAAGGTAATAGGTCTATAATCTAAAATATACACCTCTCACTCCCCTTTCAAAATAAAGGCAACAAATGTATGATTTAATGCTTTAAGCATTCTTTTACTGCATCTAGACTCCATTATAACAATTGTTACATCCTCCTCCAAGATATGCTATAAGTTCTAAAAAAACTTGATTGGAAAACCATCTAGACTTGACATTTTTCCCATACTCATTTCAAAGACTACCTTCTTTAGCTCCTCTCTATCAATGGGTTTAAGCATGGATTGATTTTGTTCTTAAAATATAATAGAGGGTATGACAACAATAATTTCTTTTTGAGACTCTTCATATTGCACCATACATTAAAAAATTTACCAAAATAATCCATTAAATAGACATGCATACCTGGGATTGTATCAAAGGAGTGCTTGTTCACATCCTGAAGAGCTTCCATCTTATTTGTCTATCTTTTAGTACAAGTAGCCCAATGGATAAATTGGGTGTTTCTATCACCTTCCAATAACCAAGTGGTTCTTCCTCTTTGTTTCCAAAATATCTCTTATTGGTTGTCAATGTCCTCAACCACTTTACACAATTTATCATCGCTCATCTATAATTATTCCTTCCTTAAAGAGTTTTTGCACCTCATCCCATTTGACCACCAATGGAGCTCTTTGGGCCTGGAAGTTTGACTTGTTAGCTCACCTCCATTATGTAAGTTGATCCTTAACATAACAAAGTTGCTTGTGGATTCTAAACATTGTTTTCCCATATGTCGGTCATCCCTCTTCCCACCACTATGGAATTTTCTTTTGAGTTCCCTCCTTTTGTAACTAAAAGTTTTCAAATTTAAACAGTTTGTAGTGTTGCCTTGTCTTGATCCCCCTTCCAAAAAAATGAGAAAGTGATCCAAAACTAGACCCTTCAAAATCTAAAATCTCATATTCCATTTCACATATGCCTCCTTTGACACCAAAAAATGGTCTAATTTCACCTTCTTGCTATGTGGCTCCCTCCTCTTATTAGTCCAAGGATAGTTGATCCCAGGACATTTAATATCCACTAAGTGCAATGCATGGACCTGGGCAATCATAAGCCAATCCCTTGAGTCTAAAATTAGGGTTCCCCTTCTTGATCTCTAGATGGTAATTTAGCATTAAAATCCCAAACAACAATCCAGCCTAACTCCTCCCTTGAAACTATCCTATTATGCACCACTTTCCATTGACAAATGTGACCATCTAGGTTTTGAGCCCCATAAAAATTGTGATGGGGCTCAAAACCTTCTTAATTGTAATATTATTTCTAAAACACAATATGAGTACACCTCTCCAAGCTATATGTTCTATTGTTGTCTATTCAAGAGAGTTCCAAAAGGTAACTATCCCCCCGAGGCCCCTTGGGTAGCCACTTCCATATGACCAACACCCCTCCAAAGTCTATTTACTATTTTATACATGAGATCCAATGACATTTTTGTCTCATGGATAAGCAAAAAATATATTTTACTTTTCTCTAAGAGTCTTCGAATAACATATTGATGGGTTATATTATTTAAACCCCTAATATTCCATGATTTTATAATCATTGGTTACTTTGAGACCAATAAAATTTTATTGGCCTTATCGATCCCCCATTGATCAGTTTATCTCCATGAAATGATATCAATTCCTTATTTAATTTTCTACTTGTAGACACCAAAACCTAGCCACTTGTCATCCATCTGCATCATCCAATCACAACCGTCCATTATTTATTTATATATGTATATTTATTTATATTTTATATATAAATATAAATATTTTATATATAAATATAAATATTTTATATATTTATATTTATATATTTAATATAAATATATGTGTGTGTATGTGAATAAATCATAGCCATCCATCATGTTTTAATCTCAGCCATCCATCTAACTTGATCCGTGATACACATCAAAGTTATAATCTTAGCCATCCATTATGTTTTAATCTTGACCGCATGTTGGTGTCGTCAAAACCCTAGCATATGGAAGGCAAGTTATAAAAGATCATTCACTCTTGTGAATGAGGGTTAAGCATTTTTATTAAACAATAGTTTTATTGGTTAAGGTTTTAGAGCCTTTGCATCCATACCCTTCTAAAACCCTAGCATCTCTTTATAATCCTCTCCCCTCACCACCTCTGCATTCACTATTTTTGTCACCCACATCCATTGTGAACCAGATTTGGTTTTGTAGTTACCTCTATCGAAATCCTCGAAGGTCTCCCAGCATCCTGTGAATGTTTTTGAGCATTCCAAGAACACTATAGGGCATTCATAGCCCCTCTAGAACACTTTAGGGTGTTTCCCCTTAGTTGATTTACCACCATCATACCATCGAACGCTTTCGAGTGTTTGTATGCCATCAAATCACTGACATAGGAGCACAAATTAGAACAACATTTATAATATTGACAAGGTAAAAGGTTTTTTTTGTTTTACATCTTACATTTTTGTATTATGCTTGCATTTTATCATTTACAACACTAGGGTTTATAAATTTATCATTTATTTCATAGAGGGCGTCACACATTGGAGCTCTCACATATACGATTGACCTCTTGTGTTGTTGATCTATTTGTAGGTGTAGGAACTACATTCTTTATGGTTGTTACAGCTCCAATGTTCTCATAGGGATACACAAGCCCACCTACAAATTGTTTGGAGCAAAAGACGATGTAGAAGACACCTAATATTCTTTTGTGAATGAGGGTTTTCAAAAACCCTTTGATTGTAACTATTATATCAATAAGATTCTATTGTAACATTGGATATCAAGGTTGACTGTTGGAATGTGCTTTATCCAATACGCGATTTTTTTTGAGCTCTGGCGTTTTGGTGGGAAACCTTCTGTGCAGGCACCAGGCGAAGCTCCAGGGTCTCTGGTTGGAAGTCTCTTCCAGATCCTCCTGTGGATTGATACTACACCTCTCTGAAGGATTGCTCGTTGCCTTGGGAGGGCCCAATGGGGTCTCCTCCAGGATCTTCCGACGGGCAGAAAAGCTCATATGCAGATAAATTAAAAGAAAACCCTGCATCTTCTTCCGATGAAGCTCAACGCAGTGCTTATCAAATGCTATTTAAGAATGTTGGAAAGGGTTTACCTGCAAACAGAGTTAACGGCTGCCTTCCACAATCTGCGTCCAGGCCAAAGATTGTCATAGAGCCAAAACTGGTTGAGGATACGATTATATACCGTGCTACCCATGATCTGATCTGCAAATTCATGGGTATTCGGCCCACTCTGAACTTCCTTCACACCTGGGTGAGACAGAACTGGGAGCCCATTGGTGAGTACTCTCTATGGCCTATAAGCAATGGGTATTTTATTATTAGTTTCTCTTCTCTAGCAGATAGAAACAGAGCATTTGAATCAGAGAAAAGGAACCACGGCCCGGCAGGATTATTTGTCCAACCGTGGAGAGTGGGTTTTGACCCTCGCATTGAGCCCACGGCTGTCCCGATCTGGATACGGCTGTATGCTCTCCCAATGGAGTTTTGGGGTGAGCAAATCCTTGAGTTGATTGGTAATTCTCTAGGTAGATTTTTGGGAGTTTCAAGAGATACCATGGAAGGAAATACTGTTGTCTTTGCTAGAATATGTGTAGAAATGGACATTAGCCAGCCACTTCCTGCCGAGGTGGAATTGGAGTTGGCAGGACTAACCTGGATACAACAGCTAGACTATGAAGCCTTACCTTTCAGATGCAGAGTCTGCCATAAGCATGGCCATTTGGCTAGGTTCTGCCCAAATAGCCTGACCACAAAATTGGAAGCTCCGTCGGGAGCGTCAAATCGCCCCAGAGAGGGTAAGTTCACTTCGGTTAAAGATCCCCTCAATATCCCCCAGGGTTCTGATGCCCAGAAAGATGGCTTTGAACAGCAGAAGCGGAGGAAAAACAAAAAGAGAAATGGCAAAGAGCAGACCCAATCCAAGCCAACCAACCGATATGAAATCTTCAAATCCCTTGTAGATCAAGAAGACCAAGTCATGGAAGGAGTGGCCGGGAATGACGGGGATACTAACACCCACTCTCATGATCCTCTATCATCTACTCCTGTCTTAGAACAGGTGATTGAAACCCCTGAGACTCTGCAGCCAGAGAACCTAGGGGCTATGGTAATTCATTCCCCTGCACAACCAGTTATTAAGGATGTCCACATGGGAAGTGCAGAAAAGAACAGAGAAAGACCAGCGTTGGGGATCACCCAGGTGGAAAAGAGGTCTAAGAATAGTAATTCCCAAGGAGCTGGTAGAAAATCCAATAAGGATCTAATAGTAGCGCAAGGGGACAAGCTGATCAATGGAGGATCGGTGAGAACAATTGACTCGTATTGCTCCCAAGGTTTCCAATGATTATACAATCCCGGAATGTAAGGGGTTTAAACAAGTAGAACCCATCAATCTGCTGTTCAAAGACTTTTAGGAAGACACAAAACAGACTTTTTGCTCCTTCAGAAAACAAAAATGTCTTCAGATCTTATGTGTAAAATTGCTAGTAGAATATGGAGGGGCGCTCGGATATATGGATGTGGCGGCCCAAGGAGCTTCGAGGGGAATTGTTACTCTGTGGAATCCTCTGGTGTGGATAGCAATAGAACATACAGCTTGGAGGGGGGTTCTCACATCTCTCTTTAAGAATATTGTTACAGCTGAACAGGTTTTAATTACAAACTTCTATGGGGCTCAATGCATTGATGGACAACGGCTTCAATGGAATGTTGTTCATTCAATGAGATCCTCCCGGGAAGATTGCGATTGGATTGTTGCTGGGGATTTTAATGCCAAATTATCTGCCAGTGATCAGGAAGGTGGTTTCCCAGTTTTGGATCCAGGGGATAGGCTTCTGATTGCTCAAGTCCAGGCCTTTCACCTTGTTGATATCAAAGGTCCTGGTACTTATTTTACGTGGACTAATAAGAGAAGAGAGCCACACAGCAGGAAGGTAAAACTAGATCGGTTTCTGGTCTCGGAGGAAGCATTTGTGAAATGGAATATTAAATTTCAGATTTTGGAAGGCCCAGTTTCAGACCACTTTCCCATTGTCCTGGAGGGAGGGGCTAGGACAGGGCAGTACCATAAACCTTTTAAATTTGAAAATTTTTGGTTGCAAAAAGAAGATCTCCGAAGAAAAATTCCTCAGTGGTGGGAAGATGGCCGCCCACCTTTTGGGACTGCAATGTTTAAATTTCACAAACAACTTCAATTTGTCAAGTGTAAATTGAAACAGTGGAGGCAAACTAACAAATCAGACTTCCAGCTCCAACGGGCCCCCTTGTTGGCCAGATGGGATGAGGTGCAAAAACATTTCAGGGAAGGAAACATTTCCGAGCACCTTAAATCCGAGGATGATGCTTTGCGCAAAGCGGTTGAGGATATTGATAACCAAGAAGAGATTTACTGGAAACAGAGAGCAAGAAATACTTGGTTATTAGAAGGAGACAGAAATACAAAATTTTTTCAGCGCTCTGCCTGTGCTAGGAGACAAATGAATACTATGGATTTCCTTCAAGATGAGAATGGATACTCTTTTGACACTCTTCCTGGTATGCACTTTCACTCAATGGAGTATTTCTCAAAACTCTTTAAGGAAAGCATGGAGCAAGATGGGGCAGCCCAAGATGAAGTTATTGCTGTCATTCCTTCTTTAATCTCTCCTGAAGAAAACCAAGCTCTTCTTAGACCTATAGATAAAGATGAACTTAAGAAGGTGGTCTTTGGGATGAGCTCTGGTAAATCGCCTGGTCCTGATGGCTTCCCTATTGAGTTCTTCCAGGCCTTTTGGGATTCCCTGGAGGAAGATGTTCTGGTCATCACTGAGGAGTCCAGAACCAATAAAAGAATGCTCAAGGCTCTAAATCATACATTCATTACTTTAATTCCAAAAGGAGCAGGGGGGGTTCATCTATCTGATTTTAGACCTATTGCCTTATGCAATGTGATCTATAAAATAATTACGAAGATTATGGCTGAAAGGTTAAAACCTATTCTGCATAATATAATTTCCTCGGAGCAAGGGGGTTTTGTTGAAGGGAGGCAAATTTTGGATGGAGTGATTCTTGCTCAGGAGGCCATCCATACAATGCACCAAACTGGGAACAAAGGAATGTTCATTAAACTGGATATGTCCAAGGCTTATGACAGGGTGGAGTGGGGCTTCTTGGCAAAGATGTTGACTGCCTTTGGTTTCTCTCAAGACTGGACAGACTGGGTCATGAGCTGTATTTCTACGCCTTCATACTCTGTTCTTATCAAGGGACTTCCCTCGCCTCCTTTTGGTGCCTCTCGAGGATTGCGGCAAGGAGACCCTTGCTCTCCTTATCTCTTCCTCATCTTGGTTGAAGGATTGGGCAGACTCTTTCTGAAAAGAAGACTTCAAGGTCAGATAACAGGTTTTAAGGTCGGGGCTGAAGTTTTGACACATTTACAGTTTGTAGATGATACTGGATTGGTGGGAGTGGCCAGCCTTAGGGAAGCAAGAAGAATCAGAGATACTCTAAATGTCTACCTCCGGGCCTCTAATCAAGTCATCAATGACAATAAATCCAAAGTGATCTTCTTCAATATTGATCAACGGTTACAGGACAGAGTTATTGAGATTTTAGGTTTCACTCGGACCTCTCTCCCAATAGTCTATCTGGGGGTCCCTCTCCATTTCAAAAAACTAAAAATTGATGTTTGGAAGAACCTTTTGGATGGCATCAAAGATAGAATGAACCATTGGTCTAATAGATGGTTAAGTTATGGGGGTCGTCTAACTTTTTTGCAGTCAATTATTCAGGCCATGCCAATTTATAAATTCTCCGTCTTGGCTGCTCCCCAGTCTATTTGGAAAGAGCTGGATAAAATGGCTAGAAGATTTCTATGGGAAGGTGCCAAGGGAGAGAGGAAATGGGCTTTGGTTGGCTGGGACAAGGTTACCCAACCCAAGGAAAAAGGGGGTTTGGGACTAAGAAGCTCCAAGTTTAATAACAAGGCTTTGGCTGGCAAACTGTACTGGAGGTGGATTTCTCAGCCAACATCCCTCTTCAGCAGAATTCTCTCTAGCAAATACCTGGGTTCTGTCCATCCTAATGATGTGGGCCGCTTTCCACTGGAAGGTTTTGGATCACCAGTGTGGCAGGCGCTCAAGCTTGGAGCTCAACTCATCAAAGATCAACTTTTTTGGAAAGTGGGGCGAGGGGATAAGGCTCGGTTCTGGACTGATTCCTGGGACCAGAATCCTCCCATTATTGCTGTTTTTCCTGAATTGCAACCGATAAAATCTGCTTTAGAAGATAAGGGATGGATTCAAATTGAGAGCTACTTTAACACTAGTCGTTTGGGGGACTACAAGTTCTTAAAGTTTAAGCGGCTGGATGAGTGGCCAATACCTATCCCTCCGGAGTTGGTACCTACTTTGGGAAAAATCTTGGCAGAACGGTTTCTTATTGGGAGAGATGAGGAGGATGAATTGGCCTGGGGCTATGGAAGCCTTGGGGTTTATACTGTGAAAGAAGGATATGGTGAGATCCTCCCAGAGCCCCCTCCACCCTTTTCTTTGGTTCTTGACTGGAGAAAGATATGGCATCCCCAGGGCTGGCCGAAAGTGAACTTTTTTGCATGGCAGTTTTTGCATAATGGAATTCTTACCTATGACAATCTCAGACTCAGAGGCATCATTGGCCCTTCCCAATGTGTGTTATGCCATAAGCAGGAGGAAACGGCGGATCATCTAATGTTTGAATGTTCTTTCACACGACAGATCTGGAAGCGCTGGTTCTCCCACTTTAATCTTCAGGCTAATGGGGTCTTGTCTCGAAACAACATATGGGAAAGCTGGAAGAAAGGTAGATTTAAATCCAATGCTCTTCGAATTGGCTGGGAGCTTGGTTTATTTTTTATCTGGTGGCAGGTTTGGTTGGAGAGAAATGCCCGTATTTTTCGTGAAACCTTCTCCTCTCTAGAAGGAATATGGCAAGTCATTTGGAGCAAAGTGGCGGAAACGGTTGCCATTCATACCGAGGGGGAAATTCAGTCTGCTTCTGAGCCTTTGGACGAGGGAGTTGTTTTTCAACAAAGGCAGGTGAGTGGTAGATGGAAACCTCCTCCTGAAGGTTGGATCAAAATCAATACTGATGGAGCGGCTAAAGGCAATCCGAGAAGTGCTGGAATTGGAGTTGTGTGCCGCGATCATGCTGGGTCTTTGCTCTATTGGGAACTGCAGGGTCTGGGATGTGCCACAAACAATGAAGCCGAGGCCTTTGCCATTAAATCTGCCTCCTTCTGGGCTGCCAAAAAAGGACACAGGAAGATTATTATTGAGTCTGACTCCCAAATTTTGGTGGGTGCTCTTGATTGTATGAGAAACTTTGTCTCGAAAGCTTGGAGGTTGCGGATCTTAGTTTCCCAAATCAAAGAGCTCTGGAGGGAATTAGATGATGTGATACCTGTCTATGTGAATCGAGACCTCAATAAGGCGGCCGATTTCCTTGCTAAGATGGGTGCTGAAAGGGAGGTTGGGATGCAGCTGCACAGTGACATGCCTGTGGAGGATGCAGAGATTCGACAAGGCCTTGAACGTTTTCTGAAATGATGTGCAGTGTTTTTTTGCTAAGGAAGGTTTCTGTCGCGATATCGCGACATGTCGCGATATCGCGACAGGTTGCGCCCTTTTGGCCTCTTCCGGGTTTTTGTCGCGATATCGCGACAGGTTGCGCCTTCTCGGCCTTTGACGGGTTCTTGTCGCGATTTCGCGACATGTCGCGCCATCGCTGCCCTTGGGGAAGGCGCTTGGTGAATTGGTCGCGATTTCGCGATAGTTTTGGCAATTTGGTGAATTCGTCGCGATTTCGCGACACTTTTGTCGAAGGGTTGCAGGTGGGTGCTGTCGCCGCGACTTTGCGACATGTCACGATTTCGCGACATGTCGCGATATCGCGACATGTCGCGATTTCGCAACATGTCGCGTTTTCGCGCCTGTTGGCACCGCAGTGGGGGAGCCGGGGTTGACTGTCGCGATCTCGCGACATGTCGCGATTTCGCGACATGTCGTTTTTTCGCGCCCAGTTGACTTCTTTGCTCTGTGATGTGCTGGGCTTCCTTTGTGCTCCTTTCTTGTTGGGTTGCTTGCTGTTCTTGGTTGGGATGTGTTCTCTCCCGCTTGTAATTGTTCTTTGTATTAATTCAAGTTTTTCATTTTTTTCAAAAAAAACATTGGAGATCAAGGCTCCCACCACATTAATATCAATATTATCTCTCTTCATTGTGCAATATATTTTGTGTTGATTCTGTTATTGCTATCTTGGTGTTGTCAATTTTTGCTTTACAAAATGGTGATCACGGTGGGACCCCCAAAGGGTTCTATATTTTAACTTACCTTGTCTTCTGATCTACATTTTTTATGTTTCTGTTGCAGGTTTTCAGAGATTTGATCACACAAAAATCATGAAACTAGGGTTTCTAGGAGCAGAAGAATTTGATTTATGGTCGCATGGATGCCCTACCACATTTGAGGGATGCCCTACCACATCCAGGAGATGCCTCACCACATTCAGGAGACTCTGCAATGCATCCAGGAGTGTTGGGAAGAAATACGTAGGCTTCCTGGTAAGTCTGGATCAAACCCCACCTCCATTTTTTTTTGCTTTTTACAGAGAGATTGAAAAGAAGATATCTATTTTCTATTTAAAAAGCAACACATCTTGCATCTTAGGCATTTACAAAATATTTCTTCATATAGTTTGCACATAGGATAGATCTGCATTTGTGCATCCATCTTAGCGGCATTAAAACATTCATTACATTAGGTTTAAGTTTTTGTTGTTTGTGGTGTTTTTACCTTTTACCTTGTATGTTGCTTGCAATAAAATGAAAAAGCATAAGTAGTTGCATTCTAGGCTAAAGTCTCCCACCTTTACTTCTTTTAAGTTGGAACAAGCCATTGGTATTCGAGCATACTCCCACTATTGGAATCACTTGATGATTCAAGGTGGAAGAGCTAGGTGAACCCTCCACTATTGGAATCACTTGATGATTCAGGGTGGATCTTAAGTGGTGTACCCTAGGTTATTTTGAGGAACTTAATATTAATGTTCTTGGTTACTAGCTTAGCTGAGTAAAAGAGGGTTTCTTGGCATTGTGTGAACACCATAGATAACAAAAACTTTAAAAATAATCACACACTATTGCACATTTCACATTCAACATCAATGAGTTGGACTTCATCACCAACTACTGATCAAGACCAACGATGGTGGGCTTCATCTCCATCTATTATCTTGCCCCATAGACACCATAGCAGCCCATGAGAGATTTTTTTGGATTTCATCACCAAGAAAATCCTCATTTTCCATCCACCTTAGGACTCCATCCTGCATAGTAGTCTAGGCTTAGGCATACATCAAAACACACCAACCGCATAAAAAAATCAAATAAAATTATTGCAAGACATAGGATTCAATTATTTGTTTGATTCTATGTGCTTTTCATTATCATTCCACATTTTCACACACATTCCCCACATTCACTACCCTAGTTGGCTCATTAGCTTATGGTTTCAACTCGAAGCCAAGCCAGAATCATGAGTCAAGCATCCACCAACCAACCCACTTCATCCATGGAGTGCATCACCTCTTTCCTAACCACTTTTATGGCTAACCCTACAAGTGTGACACAGACAAGCTATTCTAGTTTTTCTATTAGACCTTCACATTCTATGTTTACTTCAAATGCAGATGTGATGGAAAGGGCTATTCACACTTCCATCCTAGAGATCGAGCCTTCCACACCTACTAATTCCCAAATCACCTACATAGACATGGATAAAGTTGGAGCTTACTTAAGACCAACCAGACTAGTCTTAGAACAACTTAACATTCCACATAGCCAAGTTCCTTCTTTTCAGTAGGAATTTACTCATTCACATCCCACCAACTTCAGCCAAGTTCACACTAACCCTCTCTTTGAGGCATCATCCACACCTTCACATCACATGTCTCCACCACAACATAGCCAAATCACCTCCATCCCATCTACCCACACTACCACCTATACCAATCCACTCTATGAAGCACATGTCAATGCAACTTCACACATTCCATCTACCATTCCATCCACTACCCCTCATTCTATTGTGATTCCTTTCACAACTTACTCCTCCAACATCCACCAACATTGCAAACATTCACACTTCACCCACATCCACCTCCATCACACCCACACAATCTACTTCAGAAATTACCATACAACAAGCATGGCAACACCTTAATCAACTACTCATGGGCCAGCAAGATGCTCATTCTTATTCCCAACAACAAACACAAACAACATATTTCAAACCCCATTCCATCCCAAGCCAACACACATACTTCACACCTAACTTATCCTAGGTATCACCATCTTCTCAAGTTGCTATACCCACACCTCCACTCACCCATATCAACCCCACTTCCACAACCCAACACATTCACATTCCCCAAACCTCACCTCCATTCCATCAACAACAATCATTCCATCACCAAGTCCAACAACATGCCCAACATCACCAAACACCCTTCAATCCATCAAGCCATCAACACCACATTCCATCTCAACAATTCACCACTCCACATACCCCACCTTCACACAATCATCAAATAATTTAGGGCTTCTACACACATGGAGAAGACCCTAAAATCCAAGCAATGCAACAACAGATTGATAGCTTGATTTGGCATACTCCTGGTATGATGTACCAGAAGCCTACCTTGAGACAACTAATCAATCAACCTATCCATTTTTTGGTACCATCACCGCCATATCCGATAGACTTCACAGTACCAAAATTTGATAAATTTAAAGGGACTGAGGACCCTAGAGAGCACATCAGCACATTTATTCACTCATGCTTTTGGATTCAAGATCAAGATGCTTTGATGCTCAAAAATTTTCCTCAGACATTGGGAGGAGATGCTCAAGACTGGTATAACCATCTACCTCACCACAACATTTACACATTTGAACAATTGGCAGATCAATTTTTGGAGAGATTTTCCCTCAATGTTCACAAGAAAACCACATTGACTGACTTGTACAACCTTAGACAATTTGAAGAAGAGTCAGTCTATGATTTTAGAAACCATTGGAGGGTAGTTATCACTAAGTTGCCATTCTCCCTACCAATGGAAGAACTGACCCGAATGTTCACAAGGAGTTGCTTAAAACCCATCTCCTTGTTATTACAACTACAACAATACAGAACATTCAATGAAGCTCTCACCCAAGCTCATGTCATTGAAGAGATAAAAATCCAAGAGGGTGAGATAAAGCCTAAGAAAAAGGAATGGCAAAATAAGGGCCAATCAAAAGGAAATTATTCTAGCCAATCAAAACCAAATCAAGTAAATCAAGTGGTCCTGAGTCAGCCAACAATGACTCAACAACAACAACAACCAATGCAACAACAACCACAACAAGTATCATATCAAGTGGTTCCCCCACCTCACCAACCTCATACCATAGTGCCAACTATGGAAAATTTCCAACATCGACAATCTACTTGACAAGACCGCATCTTCACACCTTTATCTGAATCATACGCCTCCCTATTTCATAGGTTGTATGACACCAATGCTATTGCCTTACCTAAAATCATACTAGAAGATCAAGTTAAATGAGGCAAGGGCTATAGGGAGCACTTGTTTTATCCTTTTCATCGACATAAAGGACATGACATTAACAATTATTGGTCATTTAAACACATGGTGCAAGATATGATAGAGCTAGGGGCCATCAAGTTTGATAGTCCTTTGGCCCAACAAAACCAAAACCTTGGTATATACCAAACACCACTTCCTCATCATGAGGAACAACAACAAACAATAGGGGGATCAAATACCATGACTCCTCCTAACCAAGTTAACCATATGCAACAATATCAAGGTTTTATGGGGGCTATTCATGTAGTCACCCGAGGACAAAGAAGCACCAATAGATAAAATGAACAATAATAGGCAGTTCAACCTCCTATAGCACCTCAAGCAAGTGTGTCTCCACAACCTACCAATTCATCATCACCCATCCATTTCTCCACCAATTCATCCCAACCAATCCATCTTCCAAGTCATCCATCACAACCAATTCATCCTCCAAACCATTCACAAAGACCCATCATCTCACTAAGTAGTCGACTGACAACTAGCCTCAAAATGGCTTCAGCCAAACTATCTATCTATGAGCTAATTCAACAATCTCCCCCACATCATGAGGCATTAATGGAAATTCTAAAATCCATTGAACTCCAATCCCAAGACACTAATGCCTTCAACAATTTCATGGGGAGTATTCGAACATGCATGGAGCCTTCCATCACATTCTATGATTTTGAAATTAAATCAATTTCATCAGAAGTGGTGGACCCTCCATTACATATTATGGCTCAAGTTGATAGGAAGCCATTTAAATGAGTATTGATTGACATTGGCTCCTCCATCAACATCATCACCACATCTACCCTTCAACATCTCAATATTTCACCATCACACATTACCAAATCCACATTCACCTTAAGAGCATTCAATGATGCTCTTTGTTCCATAGTTGGCACTATCATTTTACCCATAGAAGTGGGGGTAAAAATATTGCATACTATGTTCCACATCCTAGAGGGGTCCATGGCTTACAATGTACTCCTTGGATACCCTTGGATTAGGGAGATGAGATGTGTCCCTTCCATACTACATCAATGCTTAAAATATGTACATGAGGGATAAATTCATTGCATACCAGTGGACATCGAACCATTTAAGTATTGCAATTTCATCTCAAATCCCTATGAATCCACACTTCCATCAACCCACCTATTCCTAACACCATAAACCACATCATCCACCACTTCTTCATCTAAATCTCCCATTCCTGAAGAGCTTCCCATCACTACCCCACATCAAGCTTCCACTTCTACACCCCCACCTTCATCACAATCGACTACATGTACATGTGGTCGAACCCAATCCACACCATCCACATCATCAACATCAACATCCACTACCATTCCATCCACATCATCAACATCAACATCCACTACCATTCCATCCACATCATCAACATCAACATCCACTACCATTCCATCCACATCAACATCATCAACCATCCATCAAACCCCTCAACCAAATCCATCTTCATCCACACCAATAGATGTCTCACAAGTCGATCTAACAGATTGTGAGATGCCATTTCACCATACATCCCTCCCACTACATGAGCCACAAGTCATCCATGAGCCTTCCACTTCCACATCCACTCCATCCACCTCCACATCCTCACAAGTTGTGGTCCACCTCACCAATCTTGGCATTGGTGAATACGTGGTCCAAGATGTCATTGTTACACCGCTAAACATCCAAACTACTAGGGATTATGGTCATCCATGTGACCCACCCTTATCCATAGGAGCAGTGTACAATATGGGTTCAACACCTAATAAGATCAATTTCATATATGGGGGGGTTGATTCATCATTCAATCCACCTTCCCTAGATGAACCTACACAACCAATCCTTGCCAACATAGAGCGCATGATAGGTTTTCCTTCATGATACTTTCATCAAGTCAATTGGTAAGGATACGACCTAGGATGACATGAACAAGGTATGCATAAAATCATTGACACTCCATATCGAGAAGCGCATGACCATTCAAGTTTGGGCTACCACTCTCATTCTTCCACTTCCTCTCTTGAACAAGCTTTTCAAAACCTTCATTTAAATTTAGAAGAGGAAACCACTCACAATGATGACTTTGAGGAATTCAATGATGAATATGACATCATGTCGATAGATTCAGATGAATCCAAAGAGGAATCAATTCCAATCACTCCATTCACCGAACAAGATGAGCATTACCTCAGAATGTTCCCCATCCATCAACCCATTTTCTATTTGCTCCTCCCTAGGGAGCGAGCTGAACCAACCGATGAACCACCACCTCCACTTCATTGATCCACCTCACCAGAACATTTTGTAACATATGTACATAATTAAAAACAAAAAAATATTTGCATTGCATGTGCATGACTTTTATCATTTGCATTTACAAGTGTTGCTTGTTGTTATTCAGGTTCCCAAGGTTCCTTCATTGATCTCAGTAGATAAAACCAACCCACCCTTCACATTGCCAACCACCATTCCCCACTAAGTCAACATGAATCCTGTTGAATTATTCACCCCACTCCATAATCCATATGATTTGGCAAAACCAATTCCAATTGACATTAGCCTCATTGATATGGAATGGATTTCATCACCACCATCCTTTGCCAAATTTATCCTTTTCGAGGAATTATTAAGAGCTTCCACCACTTACATTCCTCCATCACCTTCACCTTCACCTTCACCTTCACCCTCGGATCCTAAGGTTTTCCAGGTAGACATAGAAGAGATTGAGTCAGAAGAGTTTGATAATGTCATTGATGATATTCATCTGATCCCAACACCCCATCAACTTGAGGAAGGTTCTCACATGTCCATTGAAGATACCATTGATGTGAACCTTAGTTCAGATGTAGACAATCCATAAATTATCAAACTTGGCAAAATTTTATCCATTGATGAACAAGAGCAATTGATTGCTCTCCTCAAGAGGAAGAAGGGTATATTTGCATGGTCCTACAAAGACATGCCTGGCCTTGACCCTAACTTGGTTGTCCATAATTTAACCTTGCATCCCGATGCTAAGTCGGTCAAACAAAAACTGAGAAAGATGCATCCTACCATTGCCCTCATGGTCAAAGAAGAGCTTCAAAAGCTATTAGATGTGGGTTTCATTATACCCATTGACTATCCTGAGTGGCTTTCAAACATGGTACCCATTCGTAAGCCTAATGGGGTGATACACATTTGCACTGACTTTCGAGACCTTAACAAAGTGTGTCCTAAGGATGACTTTCCTCTACCAAACATTGATACTCTTGTCGACACTTGCATTGGCCATGAAATGCTTTCATTAATGGATGGTTTTTTAGGATACAATCAGATTTGAATCAATCCTGATGACCAACACAAAACAACATTCACTACACCTTGGGGGACTTTTTGTTACAAGGTGATGCCCTTTGGCCTTAAAAATGTAGGTGCTACTTATCAACGTGCCATGACATACATCTTCCATGATTACATGCATAAGATCATTGAAGATTATGTGGATGATCTCTTGGCAAAATCTAAAACTCGACAAGAGCACATTGGTATCTTGGAAAAAGTCTTTGATCGACTTCTAGAGCATAATGTAAGGTTGAACCCCAAAAAGTGTGTCTTTGGTGTCACCTCAAGCAAACTACTAGGATTCATTATCTCCAAGAGAGGCATTGAAGTGGACCCAAACAAAGTCAAGGCCATCATGGAGATGCCCCCCCCCAAAAAACTTGAAAGAGTTGCATAGTTTACAAGGAAATATTCAATCGATCCATCACTTCATTGCACAACTCTCAAACAAATGTAGGCCATTCAATCACCTACTACAAAAGAGGGTGACATTTTCATGGATAGATGAATGTCAAAAATCTTTTGATGATATCAAGCAATACCTAGCTTCTCCACCAGTCTTAACTCCTCCTCATCTAGGGGTCCCCTTCCATATTTATGTTTCAACAATGAACTTTGCTTTAGGGACAATGCTTGCTCAAAAGAATGAAAACAACCGAGAGCAAGTTGTCTACTACATTAGTCGAACATTGGTAAGCTATGAAACCAGATACGCTTACGTAGAAAAATTATGCTTAGCAATGGTTTTTACCACTAAGAAACTCAGACATTACATGCTAAGCCACACAACATATGTCATAGCTCAAGAAAATCCTCTACATTACATGATGTCTCACACTTACAATAACACCCACATCACAAAATGGATAATGCTCCTAACTAAATTTGATCTTGAGTTCATTAGCCAAAAATCCATCAAAGGTCAAGTAATAGCCGATCAGCTTGTGGAAGCTCCACTTCCTAGTGATCAACCCTTGATTATTGAGCTCCTAGATGATTCGGTATTTACTATCATTGAACAAGAAGAAGATGTCATTCCAGAGGAAGATGTCGATATCACATTATTCTTTGATGGTTCTAAGTGTGCAAATGGACAAGGTGCTGGAGTCATATTTCATACACCATAAGGGGTGCCTATTCCATTATCATTCAAACTTGATTTTCCATGCACAAACAATAATGTAGAGTATGAAGCCTTAATATTAGGACTTCAAGTAGCCTTAGCTATGAGCATAAAGCATATCAAGATATTTGGTGATTCTCAACTTGTCGTTCATCAAGTAAATGGAGAATACCAATGCAAAGAACCAATCCTAAAACTTTATCATGAAGTAGCAATGAAATTGCTTACCAAATTTGATTGGTATGAAATTGATAGCTTGCCTAGATCGACTAATATATTTGCAGATGTGATGGCCTCTCTAGGATCATTGATTCCAAAGAACTTCGAAGGAGAGGTACAACCATTAATTGTCACAATGATCTCTAAATCTACAATTTCTCATGTTGAGTCTAAAGATGAGAAGGATGTTTGCTTTATCCACGTAGAGTCATATGAGCCTTGGTCTAGCCAAATAAAAGCCTTCCTCAAGTTTGGAACACTCCCATATGACATGTCATGGACTGCTAAATGCACTTTCAAGCAAAAGGTAGCTCATTTTACTCTCTTGGGGGACGTGTTGTATAGATGTGGTTATGATGGAGTCCTCCTTCATTATCTCGAGCCTACAGAGGCCCAAAGAGCAATATCAAAAGCTCATGATGGTACTTGTGGTGGTCATTTTAGTGGAATGGCCATCGCAAAGTGTATTTTATGCATGGGTTATTATTGGCCCACCATGGAACGTGATTGTTGCAATTATGTCAAGAAATATCAACAATATCAGCAACATGCTAATTTAACTCATGTACCATCACAAGCATTGCAACCTATTCAAAGTCTTTGGCCATTTTCACAATGGGGTTTGGACTTGATTGGTAAAATCTCACCTCCTTCCTTAGGATAACATACATTCATCATCACAACCACTGAATACTTCACAAAGTGGGTTGAGGTAATTCCTCTAACTAGTATGATAAGACCTAGAATTGTGGAGTTTATACTTCAACATATCATCTATCATTTTGGCATTCCCTCAAAAATCATTTCTAACAATGGCAAGTCTTTCAAGAACAAGGATGTTCAAGCACTTTGCGAGAAATATAATATCCAACATAGTTTCTCGACTCCTTACTACCCATAGAAAAATGGATAAGTTGAGGCAACCAATAAGACCTTGATTGCTATTCTCAAGAAACTAGTCAAAGAAAATCATCGATATTGGCACACTCAAATCCCCTTGGCATTATGGGCTTATCGAACAAGCATTCACATGCCTACTAGGGCAACACCATTCTCATTGGTCTATGGTGCCGAAGCCATCATACCTCTTGAGCTCGAGATCCCCTCATTACAAATTTCATTACAGGAATTCATAGATGATGACACTGCTAGACAAGCACATCTTGACCAACTTACACTCCTTGATGAAAGGTGGATTAATACCTTAGAACATTTACGAGTATATCAAGATCATCTCAAGCGTGCTTACAATACCAAAGTCCATCTACATGAATTCCAAGTAGGAGATCTTGTCCTCAAAGAAAATCAACAAAACACCAATGCATTACCACATCTTCATGATAAATTTATGGCTAATTGGTTAGGTCCATACATTGTCACCCAAAAAGTGGGTCAAGGAACATATAGACTTGCCAGTCTAGAGGGAGAAGAAGAGCCCGAACCACTTAACATCATCCACTTGAGAGCATTCTATGCTTAATGTGATTTACATATATGTATATATATACATGGCTAATACACAAAAACATTGCATTCATACACATTGCATTTCACACATTTCATTGCGCAAACACATTCATGGTCATTTCGATGCATTTCATCCACCATACTAGGGGTCATTTGTTAAGTTTAGACAATAATTGATCCAATAAATCTTGTTGCCTTAATCAGGGGCATCCCCAAGTTCACATCCATTTCATTACACCATTTCACAAGCCAATTTACCATTTACACTATCACTTCATTACCCCTAGGTGTTTTTGGTCACTCAACCACTCCTAGTGTTTCAAGAAAACTCCAATACATGTCGAGTTTTCTCTAGGACCAAGGCACATTTTCACTAAAGAAAATATTGAGTTTTGGGATTGAATCTAACACTCTTGAACCAACCACATCTTACACATATTAAAAACATCTTGTGTCAAAGAGGGATAACACCATGATTGGGTTGAACCTCGAAGCAAAAAAGTCATCTTTGCTTGTCCCATTATGCACATAGTCCAAAATAAAAAATAGTGGTCCTCACCACTACTCACACTTCCAAAAAAAAAGAATGAGTAGTAAGGATAGGGTAAAATTCTCATCACACTTCGGTTGAGAATCTGATTCCCCAAAGCTCTAACTCTTTTACAAATCACACACCACAAATCCTCAAGTTGTAAGGATAGAACTACATTTCCATCCAGATGGTTAGGTAGTCTGAATCCCCAAAGCTTAGAGATCAAATTATTGGACTATGGAGCTAATCTCCACTAAGGCTATAGATGCTTGACTAGTAGTGGAGTACGCTCATGCATGGTGACACGTCTCTCTTGAAGAGACCTATGACCGCACATAAGGACAAGCTAGCTTCTTGGTCTCCTCCATGATAGGTTTCATCTCAATTTACTCAATATGGGTTAATGAACTCACTTGCACACACATTGGTTCTTGATTGCCTTGAGTCATTACCATGCTCATGATTTGGTAATTGAACATTTCACTGCACACACATTTGGTCTTAGAGAAATTAGATAGAACTTAGTGAGTTTGTTTGATATCACTAGTATGTTTGAGTCTCTACAAAACAATTCCAAATTAACCATCCATAAGCCACAACACCATCCATATCATTCCCATCATTACATGAGTCTTCCATTTCACATACCACCATTTTGGTGCCCCTGATTAAACAACAATGATAACAATGGTCAAGCAAAAATCTAAACTACAAATGATCATTAGTGTATTAGTTCATTTGCATTCATCCACATCATCATTACATTAACATCCATCACATATACATATGCATTCACACAAACATCCACACAAATTCATAACACAAAAGTAAAATCCATGTATATATATAATCACATGTACAATGAATGCTCAAAGGCTATATACAATGGAGCACCAAGGCTCATATACAAAAAGTGCATCTAAGCACTAACTAACACCCATAGGTAGACCCCTATGACCCCGAAGGAGCCCTAGACCTAGAGACACTATGCCTAGAGTCACTACGCCTAACAGAACCTACTATGGAGGAAGAAGGTCGATCTAGTAGCCCAATATGGTGTTGCATGAGAAGATCCTCCAAATCTTAGATATATGCCTCCCAAGATCATAGGCGTAGTACATCATACCTTTGAAAAGAGTCCCTCTACCTCAGCTCTACCTAGAGCCTCACTATCATATCCTCACCTCTACCTACTACCCTCTGTACCTCTAGCTCTACCCATAGTCAAGCATTCTAGACATCCTAAGCTGCTATCACCACATCCTACTCCACCACCATCTGCCAAATATGGTCTCACTCCACCTCCAACCTCACCCACTCCTCCTCACTCTAACCTAGAGGTCTCTCTAAAACCTCCTCCATATCATCCCTACCACCATCATCACCTCCAATATCTAGAGGTTACTCTATTACATCCCTCACCTACCTCCCTATGCTAGATCGATGATATCTCTAACATTGGGGAGCCTCATCTACATCCTCTACTACCTCCTCATCATCCTACCACCCTCCTCGACCACCTAACTCAGCACCCATGGTGGCTATGAAGTAAACCAAACATCATACTCCACTATGGTCCCGACATCATCCACATCCAAGAGATCTATCTCCTCATCATCCATATAGTCCACCCACCACTCCTCCACACATGGTAGGCTCGACTCATCCGATCGATACCTATACAGCATAGGAGCCTCCAAAACTCCCTACCTCAGCCTAAACTACTATAGCACCCAAGAGAACTAGATCAACTCCACCTCACTCCCATGTCACCCAACCACCCATATAGCCTACTGAGTCCTCCATAACTGCTCTCCATCACTAGGCCACCTAGCCTCCCACCATGGCCTCTAACACACCTGATCAAGTATCAACCCTACCCATAGATCCCTACACTCCTAGCCACTATGACCAGGATGACTCGATTGCACCTCCTCAAACACCCACCATCTCAAAGCATAGGGTTGATCCCTATCCCAATCCTCACAAGGCAACCCCATAGGATGAGCCACACTAAAGTGCTCCCAACCCCAACACTATAGTAGCACACTACAACCCAACCCCTTCTACCCCCACCTCCTCACCTCATATAACTCCATATACATCTAAGCTAGTAGAGCAGGTGCCCATGCATACACCCGAGGCTCATCGATCATATCATACACCAGCCTAATCATGTTCCATGGAAACCAACACTCGATGTTGTTAGGCACCAATATATTGGCCAAAAAGAACATGATTAAGGTAGGCAATGCCTCCAACTACTTCCTCACATACATAGCCAAATACCTTATCCCTCCACCTTAGATATTCACATCCCTCCATCCATCTCCAAAAATCCACCTCAACTCATACTCCTTATCGTGCCCAACTTGGACATGCAACCCCTCCACTAGCACTCGAAAGATGTGATATACATCTTCCAATATCACAATCATCTCCCCTATCAAGAGCTAGAAGGTCCCCCTATCTAGATCCCATCTCTCAGCCAAGGCTAAGAGATACCCCTCATCTACCCTCACCACCTCAATATGTGCTACCCCAGCCAACCCCATATCCTCCAACTTATCCCAATCGACCTTCTACAAGGCCTTTCTCACCCCTAGTATAATCGGTGAGAATCGATGTCAAGCCTCCAAGATCAACAACTACAACACAACACAATTGCAAATACATTAACATCACATTCATTGCATAATTAAAAACATTCCAAAAAAAACATTACAAAAATCCAAACAAGAGTGCCAAGGGCACTTACCTCAACCACCTATGCCTCCATGCCTACTGCCACATCCACTCCCTCCATCACCATCCTTCACTCCTCCACACTCCTTCACACTCACTCACTCTCCTCAAACGCTACTTCTAGAACTCATGAATGCAAGAATGAATCCAAATTTGACCCTACAAACCTTTTATAGCCAAATTTTGCATGCTCAAATGCCCATGGGTATCTATAGAGCATAATCAAATGTTTCCTTGCATCTACCACATGGCAGACGCTTGCATCTATGCTTGATGTGGATGTTAGTCGACATCTAGCTCTAGAATGTTGTAGAAAGACCAAAAGTGCTCAAAAATATAGCTTACCCCCATAGAATCACCTCAAATTTCATCCATACATCCATTTCATCATCATATCATGTTTTGTGAAAGCAAAAGCTAATTTGGGAGCTTAATTTTTATTTGCAACCACAAGTCATAAAAATGCTTGACAATCTTCAAAATGCCTCAAAATGACCCAAAATTTCACAAAATTACCACATTCATCATCCTAATCATTCATCACATCATTTCATCACATTTTGTGATAACATGGATTGATTTGGGCAGTTAAATCTTGTTTGTGACCAAAAATCATGAAATTGTCCAAAATTGCTTCAAAAAATATTCCAAAACAATTCCAAATTTCACAAAATCATCCAATTCATTCATCAATGCATCTCCATATACATTTCACATCATACATCATCATTCCACTTTGCCAATTACATTTATCATTGCATTTCCATTCAACATTTGCCAATTCCACTCACATTTTTTAAGTGAACCTCGATAATGGTCATATTCCCCTATGTCATTTTGCATTTTTATAACTTTGCATTTCAATGATGCCATAAGGCACATTCTTCAACAACACAGGACCACCCCAAAACTTGGGGCAACCAAATTTGATTTTGATTTCCCACATCGGGATACATATTTTACATCATTCATATCATCCACATTTCCAAAATCCCCTTGCATATGTTGGGGCAAAAATAGAATACACCACATTTACATCACACATCAATTGGCAAAAACCCCTTTTCTGTTGGGGAAAAGAACAAAATCAATCATTGCATCATCATCTATGTCACTTTCCATACATTTACATCATTCATATCATCCACATTTTCAAAAACCCCCTTGCATCTATTGGGGCAAAAATAGAATACATCACTCACCCACATTTACACCCACATTTCTATCAATTGGCTCATGAGATTCATTCTTCACTCATTCACCAATTGAGGGGGTAAGCTACACCAACATTTTTTATCTCTAGGATCTTCTTGCACTCCAAGGAAAGAAAGTTGCTTCACCAAACTAGGTGTCTCTTGTTTTTGCACCGCATTGTGTTTCACGCAACGCGATACAAAAAGGGGCATCTATAGACACCAAAACCTAGCCACTTGTCATCCATCCGCATCATCCAATCACAACCATCCATTATTTATTTATATATGTATATTTATTTATATTTTATATATAAATATAAATATTATTGTAGCACCCTAAAATTGGCACGGTTAAAACCTTAGTAAAAGATAAAAGATAAAAATTTGAATTTTAACCCCAAATCGCCCGTTAAACCGCCTGTTACCCGCTTTCCTCATTTTTCGTGCCATTTTTAGGATTTGTTTTGACCGTTGGACGATATCGTCGCAGATTAGATGAAATCGTCCCAGATCTGACGAATTCGTCATGGACAGAACGTCCAAACGATTTCGTCCCAAAACCGAATTTTCATAATTAGCTTATGTTTCAATAGCCTCTCCAACTTGGGCAAAAGCGTATCTGTGCAGTTGGAGATTTCCCTGTTGGAGATCTCCCAGATTGGGATGATCCCCAACCTCCTAACCTCTCCCTAATCCTATATAAACTAGGATTTTTCTAGTTTATCCCCCCCTGAACCCCCTAAACCCCTTAGCTAAAGGATTTCCTTGCAGATTTAGTTCCTTATTCCCTCGCACTACTGTCTGTATTCTGTATTTTGCATTTTCTTGCAGGAACTCTACTATTTTTCAATCGAAGCTAGCTCGGATCGTCGTAGACGATCTCGGACGATTACGGATGATTTTGTCGAGGAGCGCAGACGATCTCGTACGATTGGAGGTGATCCTGACTGTAGTCCAGATTGGGGGCAATCAAAACCCAGAGTTTGCATTTCCTTAGCTTTTCTACAATTTTCTATTGTATTTCTGCATTCTCTTTAATTATTATACTTATGCATCTTGGAGTTCACCTCATCTAATATAAATGCATGATAAAATCAAAATAAATTATGAAGTCTAATGCTTTTCCTCTTTAATTACTGTTTGTGTCTATCATTTAGACAAATTTATAGTTATTTCTATCATTCTCCTTTGCTTCTGTAGTTGCATATTGGGTATTTTGTATCTATTTTTGTGATTGTAGGTTTCTAACGAATTTGTCAGATATCAGACGATCCTATCTCGAATCTCAGATGATTACGTATGAATTGAGGTGATCTGGACTGCTACAAGACTCAGAATCTTCATCAAACATCCGAAATCAGGTATGATACATTCTAGCTAGCATATTCTCTATGATTAGCATTCATTCCTATTTTTTGTATTCATTTAAATCAGCATTGGCATATAGAATAGTTTAGATTCATCTTGGCCAAACCTAGGAGTTGAATGATCGAGTATAAAAATGAACACATCAAACTCATTGTCAACCTAGGCGTGGAAACTGCCATTCAAAATTTTCCTGGTGAACCCACCATCCATCGAAAATTCACCCTTATACCCCTCCCCCGAGAGGCGGGACCTTCAAAGGGCCTCTCAGTCCGAGGTATTGTCCCATCCTTTTCACATCCCCCTTTCGGGCGCGGATCCTATAGCCTGAAGGTAAGGATGCAAAAAATTTGGAGCGATACATTTTGGTGAACCCGACATGAATAACATAGGCATATTTTTGATATAAATATATATATATATATATATATGTATGTATACAAGAAATAAAAATATAACAAAATCATCATTTCAAGTTTGTATGTTTTAGATTCAATTCTAAATAGTAGATACTAAATATTACTTTTAGAAGTACTAAAGAAACCATGAGTTTTTACTCAAATCAATATGAGCCCATCGGTAATGTTGGAAGAATTCAGCCAAATACATTTGTTGATTATGACCAACCTCATCCCTATTCAACATCACCTCCATCACACTTTTCTCATTTTTCATCCATAACCCAACAGGACAATCCCTTTTCCAATCCTCTTCATAACGATATTATCTATTCTCCCATATATCCATATTATGTCTATCAATCCCCATACAATCCTCCTCCACCCTTTCAATATTCTTCTTTCAATACAACACATCCATTTCAACAAGAAAATACTTATTCTTCCAATCCTACCATGCACTCACATCATACTTCACAATCTTCCTATCATCATTCTACCCATAACAAAGAAAAGAGAGGTAAGAAACCATTAGGTCCTTTTATGACTGAACTCCTAAGGCACATATCAAAAACCTCTCGAAAACCTTCATCACGTACATTTACAAAGCTCAATCAACCAATGGATATAATTCTCAAGCATTTACTTGATACAAATAAGATTGAACTCCCTTCCATAAGACAACTTGATACCACAGCAGATTGGTTTAAACCCGAGCTACATTGTGAATATCATAGAGTAGATGGACATATGACACAAAATTGTAAAGATTTAAGATGTGCAATTCAAGATTTGATTGATGAGGGTCTTTTTAATATAAAGGAATTACAATCTACAACTGATTATAAATCTCCATTAAACTATCAAACTCCTACACAACAAATACCAATAATCAATCAAGACATGGGGATCTCCCAAGAACCCCTATTCAATTATCAACAACAGGAAACCAATCAAATATTGCATGTTAATGTGTCCCATCATGATGATATTACTAATATTGTAATAGAAACTACAAATGAGCAACCTCAAGTTCAATCAACTCAATCCGATATTCAAGATATGGGTTCCTCATTTGACCAACCTTCAAAACTATCTTTGGCTCTAGAGAATGATCCAAAATGGAATGTAAGCATAGAAAGCTCATCTTTAGAATCAAAATCTCAATCTGAAATCCACTTTGATAGCCAACAACAAGTGATTAATCCTCAAGCAAAGATATCCCTTTTAGAAGTATTACAAAGTTCTCATAAGGAAACTTTGTTCAAGATACCTAGCCAACAATTTGTTCCTCATCATATTTTCTCTAAGAACATAATTAATGGTGTAAACCCTCTTGAGGTTAACCATATTTCATTCTATGATGAGGAGATTCCTTCCTCTACTCCACAAGAAGACTACTATCTTTACATTACAGGATCTAGTAAAGAAACACCGGTTAAAACTATCATGGTAGATAATGGCTCCTCTCTTAATTTATGCACTTATCAATTATTCCAAAAACTCAAATTAAAGGAAGAAGATCTTAATGAATCAAATGTTATTATAAAATCTTTTAACAATGAAATTCAAGAAGCTCAAGGTACTATAATTCTTCCCCTCAATATTGGATCCAAGATCCTGGATACTTTGTTTTATGTAGCATATTGCCCTTCACCTTACAACCTACTTCTTAGAAGTCCTTGGATTCATACGATGAGGGTTGTCCCTTCCACTCTTCACCAATGTTTGAAGTTTGAAATTGCAAATAAAATTGTTACCATACATGGTGACCCAAAACCATTTGAAGAATATTTAATGGTTGAAACATCAAGTTCTATACATTCTCTATTATCACAATTATCTTCTATCCATCACTTTTCTTCATCCATATATGATCATCCTTGTTTACCAAATAACATCCATGCATATCTTTCACATATGCTCCCTCCATCTTATCAAGACTTGGAAGATAGTGATAAGAATGAAGAACCTTCTTATCCTTCTCGATATTTTATTTTGTAACATGATTGATTTTCCACATATAAAAGTCAAATCTTTTGCTACATTATTCTACATTATAACAAAGCTTTTGTTACCACTACCTTTTATTCATCACCTTTTGTTCTTACCTTCACCACAACCAAATTATCCTTCAAAACCTCCTTTGATTTTGAAGCAACCTTAGACATGCTATACTCAAATAACCTTGTATAGTGTATATAGATCATCTTGTATATACCACCAATTCCATTCATAAATCAAAATATCAAAATACAAAAACATCAAAATCTTCAAAAACATCTTTTATTTTCGTACCTGTCAAATCGTGAAGTATTGCAGTTATATTTTCAGTTATTTTGGATAAATTAGCATTTATTTGGAATCCCGCACTTTCACATTCACATGAATAAATATCTTGATTTTATTTGGTATGATTATTAATCTCTCTTATATCAAAGTCCACATTGGCATTAAATAAAGTTTTGAGCATAGAGAACTGATCTTGTTATTTACTTGAACCAAGTATATCTTTTCACATTAAAATGATTTCATTGCAAATTCGATGTGATGCTACATAGTAGAAATGGTTTCCTGAGCGAAAAGTTTCCCCTGCTATCCTATCATGCACATGGTCTAGAATCTTTGAGAATTGACAAAAGGACAAGCTCACCCCTACCCAGAATAAAAATCCCTTGCTCTACAACTAATCCGAGCAAGTATCCCTAGCATAGGAAGAAAAGAAAAGTTCAAGAAAAAGAGAAAAAGAAAAATGTTATTTTGTATCATCACAACAATATTTCAGCATTTTCTCAAATATCAAGCAAAAATACAAAAGTACAAAAAAAAAAGAAAAAAAGAAGCAAAAGAGAAACGCAAAAGCAAAATGCAATAAAATCCTTTCCCTACCCCTTGAAAAGAAAAGAAGGGTGAATGAGCTTGAATCCCTGGAATTCTCAATTATTCAAAAACTGTGAGGTAAGCCCCATAACAGGTGGTTTGTGCCCAACCCACTTGGCCTTGGGTAATTCCTAGCGTGGTGATATGTCTGTCACATTAGCGACCTTCTTTTGTACAGACCTATGTCAGCTTATGGATTAGCTAGCTCTTGATAACCTAACTTACATAGTAGTCTGGTACGGTTACATGCATATAAATCATGGTCAACGAACATTCATTTGGTTAAGGCAAATTACTTGTATCAAATTATCTTGCTCAAAATTGGTGAATGAACAATACAATCGCACACACATTTGTATTTGAGAGATTTTGTATCATTATGATAAATCAAGATCGGTAATGAACTCACATTTGCACATGAGGATCCCTTATAAATCTACATTTGTCTTTGAGATAATTTAAAATGTTTCTGTAATTCTTTTCGAAATAATTTTACCCTTTTATTTCAGAATTTTTGTTTTGTATAAAAGCAATTATATACATCTTCTCACAAAATCACAAAAATGATTTCAAACAACATGTTCATATTATTATTTTTCTGTTTATCAAAAGTCAAAAATTCATCTTGCAATAAAACCAAAATATCTATTTTCTTCTTTGGATTTCGCGATGATGGTATAAGTCTATACCTATAAATTCTATGCCTAGCGCAAACCATTGTTCTAATTTTATTTTCCATTTATTTTAAAAACAAATGCATAAAAACATATGACTTGCATCATTATGTTACACAATTATGCTTTAAAACAAACGAACGAACACTTATTCTATTTCATGTCATTATGTCAACATTCAATTTTGCAACCATGGTATAATTTCTAAGGAATTGTTCAAAATTTTATCACACTTAGGAATTTATGCCTAGCAAAATCATATTTCTTTTAGTATCTCATGCATACTATTTTTTATGAAAATCTGAAAACAAATCATCAAACCATCATTATCTCCATCATCACAACACAAAGTCTTAAGACAGTCTCTTAAGCACTCTTTTACTTTTAACAATATTTCTATACTGGGATTAGCTTGACGACCGAGTGAGCGGCGACTCCATGAAATGGTCTATAACAACGACAATGTCCTTTGAAATTATTGTTAGAAGTCTCTTTTTATTTTTTCATCAAATCACACCACAACAACCAATTGTTTACATCAGATTATTTCATTTAAATTTTACAACATGACATCAAATTATAATATTTCCAAACAACATAATTACATGAATCATCAATCAAACAAGCAAACAATTCAAACATTGAAGCATCATAAAAACATATGAACAAGTCATATCCAAAAAGATCATATATATATCACAAAAATATCTGTACATCATATCAAAAATGAATTAGGGTTTTACCCTATTTTCTTAATTTTATTTAAAAATCAACATTTTAAATTTTGTTTTTTCGCGTTTTTACCTCAAACGTTCGATTTGGGTAAAAACACGGAGGGGGCACCATAGTCAGCATTCGTACGATTCGACCAAGAATCGTCGTCTAAAAAATTGAGTATATTTTTGCTTTCTCGTAAAACGGGAAAAACTCGTCTTTAACGCATTTTCTTCGAAAAATTCGCTAAAGAGGGGGCAAAATGTAGCACCCTAAAATTGGCACGGTTAAAACCTTAGTAAAAAGATAAAAGATAAAAATTTGAATTTCAACCCCAAACTGCCCTAAAACCGCTTGTTACCCGCTTTCCCCGTTTTCCATGCCATTTTTAGGATTTGTTTTGACCGTTGGACGATATCGTCGCAGATTAGACGAAATCGTCCCCGATCTGACGAATTCTTCTAGAACAGAACGTCCAGACGATTTCGTCCCAAAACCAAATTTTCATAATTAGCTTCTGTTTCAACAGCCTCTCCAACTTGGGCAGAAACGCGTCTGCGTAGTTGGAGATTTCCCTGTTGGAGATCTCCCAGATTGGGATGATCCCCAACCTCCTAACCTCTTCCTAATCCTATATAAACTAGGATTTTTCTAGTTTATCCCCCTAAAACCCCCTAAACCCCTTAGCTGACGGATTTCCCTGCAGATTTAGTTCCTTATTCCCTCGCACTATTGTCTGTATTCTGTATTTTGCATTTTCTTGTAGGAACTCTACTGTTTTTTAGTCGAAGCTAGCTCGGATCGTCGTGGACGATCTCGGACGATTACGGACGATTTTGTCGAGGAGCGTAGACGATCTCGTACGATTGGAGGCGATCCTGACTGTAGTCCAGATTGGGGGCAATCAGAACCCAGAGTTTGCATTTCCTTAGCTTTTTCTGCATTTTTCCTATTGTATTTCTGCATTCTCTTTAATTATTATACTTATGCATCTTGGAGTTCACCTCATCTAGTATAAATGCATGATAAAATTAAAATAAATTATGAAATTAACGCTTTTCCTATTTAATTACTATTTGGATCCATTATTTAGGCAAGTTTATAGTTATTTCTACCATTTCCCTTCGCTTCGTACTTGCATATTTGGTATTTTGTATCTATTTTTGTGATTGCAGTGTTTTTGATGAATTTGTCGTGATTTTAGATGATCTCGTATGAAATATCAGACGATTACGTATGAATTGAGGTGATCTGGACTGCTACAAGACTCAGAATCTTCATCAGACATCCGAAATCGGGTATGATACATTCTAGCTAGCATATTCTCTGTTATTAGCATTCATTCCTATTTTTTGTATTCATTTAAATCAGCATTGGCATATAGAATAGTTTAGATTCATCTTGGCCAAACCTAGGAGTTGAATGATCGAGTATAAAAATGAACACATCAAACTCATTGTCAACCTAGGCGTGGAAACTGCCATTCAAAAGTTTCCTGGTGAACCCACCATCCATCGAAAATTCACCCTTATACCCCTCCCCCGAGAGGCGGGACCTTCAAAGGGCCTCTCAGTCCGAGGTATTGTCCCATCCTTTTCACATCCCCCTTTCGGGCGCGGATCCTATAGCCTGAAGGTAAGGATGCAAAAAATTTGGAGCGATACAATTATATATATAAATATAAATATTATATGTGTGTGTGTGTGTGAATAAATCACGTCCATCCATCACGTTTTAATCTTAGTCATCCATAGGACTTGATCCATTACACACATCAAAGTTATAATATTAGCCATCCATTATGTTTTAATCTTGACTGCATGTTGGTGTCGTTGAAACCCTAGCATATGAAAGGCAAGTTATAAAAGATCATTCACTCTTGTGAATGAGGGTTAAGCATTTTTGTTAAGAGGTAGTTTTATTGGTTAAGGTTTGAGAGGCTTTGCATGCATCCCTCTCTAAAACCCTAGTATATCGCTATCATCCTCTTCCCTCATCGCCTTTGCATTCGTCGTTTCTATCACCCACATCCCCTATGAACCAGATCTGGTTTTGTAGTACCCTCCGTAGAAACCCCTGGACGCCTCCCAACATCCCATGAATGTTACTGAGCATTCCAAAAATGTTGCAGGGTGTCCACAACCCCTCTAAAACGCTTTAGGGTGTTTCCCCTCAGCTAATTTGTTGCTATCATACCCTTGAATGCTTTCGAGCATTCGTACGCCATCAAATCGTAGACACAAGAGCATAAAAAAAAAAAATAAAGGTATAATCTTGACAAGGTAAAAGGTTTTTATTGTTCTACATCTTACATTTTTTGTATTTTGCTTGCATTTCATCATTTACTGCACTAGGGTTTAAAAATTTATCATTTGTTTCACAAAGGGCATAGTGGAACCCTCACATATACTATTGACCACTTGGTGTTGTTGATCTATTTTTAGGTGCAAAAACTACATTCTTTATGATTGTTGTAGCTCAGGTGGTCTCGTAGGGATAATCAAGCCCACCTACAACTTGTTTGGAGAAAAAGACGATGCAAAAGACACCTAATATTCTTTTGTGAATGAGGGTTTTCAAAAACCCTCTGATTGTAACTATTGTATCAATACATATTCTATTGTAACATTGGAGATCAAGGCTCCCACCACATTAATAAATTTTCTCTCTTCATTATGTAATATATTTTGTGTTGTTTCTTTATTATTATCTTGGTGTTGTCAATTTTTGCTTTACACTACCCACTCCTTGAGAACTAATATTATTTGATCTCTTCTCCACCTAGCTTATCCCTAGAGTTGGATTTTCTCTATTATTTTCTACCACACCTATGATGACATCCTTTATTATCAACTTCTCCTAGTTATGCACTATCAATACCCCTATAATATTTGATTGTGGCAACTCACTGCACTCTATAACCTTATGTAGGATAGGAGCCAAAAGAGGGGCTTGAATATAGTTATTGTTTTCATTATTGCCATCCACTCATTCCATGAGTTGTTCTTATTCCTACTCCACTAGTGTCTTGAAGATCTCATATTTATTTGAGGGCTTGTGTTGGGTTTTCTCTTTACCATCTTTTTGCTTTTGCCTTATCCTTCTTTTGGGCTATTTAAAACCATCTCCATGTGCTTCTCTTCCTTGAGGAATGTTGGTTGCTTCTTTATTGAGTATAAAATTTCCCTCCTTAGAAAGATTCACGATTCCCAAAGGATCCCCCATTTTTGTGATCATATTGTTTGGGAAAGACCGTGCCAGATGCTCATAATTATGGTAAACTTTACACCTGAAGGACAACGTCTCATAATCCATTTGTTGAATCCAAAATAGTCCTACAAGTTCAAGTTCCACCTTTGTCAAAAAATGTTGGATGAGATCCATTTCCACATATAATCTAGCATAAATGATTGTATTTCCTTCTATTGTGTCTCTAGAAATACCCAAATATCTTCCAAGGATATTATCGATGATTTTCAATACCTACTCACTCCAAAAGTCCATTAGAAGTGCATAGAAATGGACCTAAACAAGTCAACAATGGGTTCAATTAGAGGATCAAATCCAACTCTCCAAGGTTGAACAAATAATATTTTTAGACCATGATTCCTCTTTTATAATTCAAGAGCCTTATTTTTGTCAACAAGTGAGGAAAAAATAACAATAAAATATCCATTACTAATAAACCACAAATAATACTCACTAAGAGGCTCCCAAATTTGTTAAACCCATAAATGAAAAAATTTAAGGGTAGGGTGAATACCCATGCATTTACAAACCAGGTCATGATTGGATCTATATAAGACCATTTGTTCTACTATACTCTACTCAATGACAATATTTAACCTTGATTTCGACTGTGGAAAGCATCCATTGACTCTTTGAGATGTTGATGTTTTTAGCAACTGCAAAGAACATTTTAGTGTAATTTTTTGTGCTTCTTTGGTCTCTATTGGATATTTTTCCTTCAACAAATCTACAAATAAACTCTATCTATCTAAGAGAGGATCTGGAGGTGTCCCCATTGGATCCTCTCGGGGCAACAATCTCATCTTTGATTTTGCAATAACTATAAAGTACTTCATATACTCGATCAATGCCCTAAAAATTTAATTAATTGAACCCAATTAAAATATAATTTTTTGAACATGGATTTAGGCTTTATTGGAAGACACTTTTAGTATTTAATTGAAGGTCTAAAACAAAAAAAATGTAAAATATAGGCCATTTGAATTGCTAAAGGAAGCAAAATCCTCCATTGATATAGACCATCTAAGAGTACCACCCTTCTTTTTTTAAAGATATAATAGAGCTATGTATGTCCCCCAAGAACCCATAGATTGCAATTATGAATCATCATTGAATTTGATATAAATAAATTAAGGTCTATCTATCATAAAGAGTAACTAAATATGGAGCATATATATTTGACTCCAACTTTGGTATTTTTTTCTTTCTTGCAAAAAGACAAGCAACCTAATTACTTTTTACTTCTAGAAATTGTCCATCTTGTTTGTGTTTGTTCCATATTGTTACAATACCTTCCGAACCTCCTACAACATAGGTAATACCCATCTTCCAAATATTTTTGAATTCATCCTTATAATCCTTGTTGAGATTAAAATTTGATTCATGGTCAAGGCTCATAATGTACAATGTATTGGATAGACGTAAGGTCATTTCATTGTACAATGTATCAGTTATTTATAATATATTGTTATGTAGGCCCTATGGGTCATGGTTAACCTTGTTATGGTTTAACCCTCTTTATAACTTATAAATAACCTAAATTCCTCTTGTTATGTTGACTTAGGTTAAACTTTGTTGGGATTTTGGTATTGGTATAAATACCCCCTCCGACTCCTTTTACTATCAGAGTGTTGTGTAATATTATCTATAGATATAGTGGTTATTGATGGTACCTTTTGGTGTCCACTAAACCTCTCTTTTTCATCCTACTTTTTGCATTTTATATAAGATTTGAGTGGATGGTTTGCTTCTGTTCATTTTTGGAAAATATTGTAAATTCTAACATGGTATTAGAGCAGGTATGAAGTTGCCTCACTTGGTCATGCTGAAGCACTATTTAGAGTCTCTGATTCTTCTTCTAAATCTTAGGCTTTTTGTTGAGGCTCTATCTCCAAATTCCTTTGCTCAAGAGTGTTTCAAAAAATATCTTGCTTTTTATGCCAAAAATACCTTTGAAAGAGTCGATCTACATGTTGCCATTGGACTAAATATTTGTTAACAAAATTTGAATTAAAAAATGACATTCCTCACCTTTGTGCTTTGTCCTACCATCTAAAGGATTTTGAGTTCATAGTGCCTTTATTCATAGAGAATGAGTATGCTTCTATGCATCTCATAGGGAAACTACTACAACTAGAGGGTGGGGAGTTAATATGCTTTGTTGTCATAAGCTCAAGTTTGATTCACATTGTGGGCACTTTTCATTTAATCATGGAAACATAATTTATTTTGCTGAGTTGGAAATAGACAGTCACCCTTTTGAAGGACATTACCAACCTCTATGTGCTAGCATGACATGGTAGTTTGAGTTGTGTCTTGGAAAGAGAAAGACATAAGATTGAATTATGCCCCTCCTCTGTGCATCTAGTTAGGTGCTTGGTTTTCTACACAAGACTAGGTCCACAAATGGATGGCCAACAAAGCACTTTTAGGAAGGCAAGGTCTTGAGATTGAATCACGATCATGATTTATTGTTTGCCATGGACAAGAGGAAAGAAGCCTCATATATGGGAATGACTTCCCCTCTCTAAAAGTGGTATTGGATCCTTGGTTAGAGTGATATGTTTAATACCAAAGAAACCATGTCTCTCTAATGCTTGTAAAGGTTTTTTTGGACAGGACAATTCTACCAGTTGACATGGCTGATATGGCCTACTTTTGTGCAATGTCAAACCTGTTTTTTCTTAGTTATACCTACTTGACCAATTAGGAGAGTGCAAGTGTCATTGATTAGGTGAACTGAAGGAGTTGAAGTGGTGAAACGTGATTGAAGAGCAATGATGAATTCAAATTTCCAAGTGGTAGCTCGAGATTAGTGCTTGTAACCTCAAGGTTTGAAAAATTATTTTTCATATTTTGGGTTCCATTGGGGCAAAAATTTTGGAGGCCATAAATTTTGTATATGAAAGTGTTTTGAATCTATTTTTATTTTTTTAAAATCACATAATTTTTTGAGCTCTAAACATTGATGGAATTAGTTCATGGACCTACTACAATGTTGGGGGTCAAGTTGTGTAAGATGAACCACAAAGACTTAGTTACCTTAATGGGCAAAATTAAGGGTGTTTGTTCAACTCAGATGATTGGTATGTTATAAAGTAAGAACCTATGGTACATATTTCAAGAGGATAGAGTGGTTATTCTTGATGATGAAACTCACCATCAAAGAGAATAAGAGGCCCTTTATCTATTTTCCTTATTGATTGAACTAGAGTTACATTTCCACATCAAAGAGGACAGTTACCCTATCAAGGTATGGTCAAAACTGCATGGGCCTTTTGGAGAAGTTAATACTACTAAAGTAAGTTGCTTGGAATTTGAGTTTTCCTCTCTTAAATTGGTTTAGTTTGATAACATTGAGGACTATATTGCAAGATTCAAGGCTTTGAGGGTAAATATTGCATCTTTAGGAGGCAAAAAGAAAGATGATATAAAATGCATAAAATTATCCTTACTAATCTCTTCCCCCCTTTTTAGATGTTGAACCTAATGGTTCATATGATTCCTATGTTCTCAAAATCTCAAAAGACTATTGCTCTTGAATAGCTTTCTTCTTTTCTAATTCATTTTTAGGTGGTAATGCAAAATTATGGTAGGACTCCATAAATACAGACTCATGCAAAGGAATTCAAATCTAGGGAGTCTAAGACCTAGGGGATCAAGGGTCACATCGAGTCTTCAAAGAAAATGAAGACCACTTGCAAATACTGTAAGAGGGAAGGACATTTAACAAAAATTGCTTGCTGAAACTTTAAAGGATTGAAGCTAATTTCTTGAAGATCAATAGTAATTTTCCAAATGATAAGGGAGATTTTGAAGGATTTGCTTCAACTACATGGGTCCACTAGAGCATCCATTATTGGGTAGAAGATATTATTGTCTCTAATGTCTTATCTCCTTGGCCCCTCAATCCAGACTATAGGGGGTGTTGAAATCATAATCTAATTCATGGCCAAGGATGACATTGTATGATTCATTCGATAGGCCTATTATTTATAATATTTTATTATATAAGCCCTATGGGTTAGGGTTAACCTTGTTATGATTAAACCATCTTTCTAACTTGTAATTAACCTAAAGCCCTCTTGTTATGTTGAATTAGGTTAAACTTTATCAGGGTTTTGGTATTGGTATAAATACCCCCTCCTACTCATCATTTTACTATTGGAGTGTTGTGTAATATTTTTTGTGGATATAATGATTATTTATGGTGCCTATGAGTGCCCACCAAATTTATTTATTTTTTTATCTTTCTTTTCGCTTTCTATATAATATTTGAGTGGATGGTTTACTTCTGTTTGTTTCTAGAAAATATTGTATCGATTCAATTGAGACAAACAAATGCAAAATTATTTATAATTTTGCATCCACTCAAATCGTTTAAGGATGTAAATAATTTATAGTTTTGTAAACCATCCATTCAAATCATTTAAGGATGCAAAATATGATTCATTCTTACAAGGAAAAGCTTAGTAGCAATTTTTTTCTTGTAGTAAAACGAACTTAGGTGTATAATCTATTAATATCTTAACAACTCTTTTTTTAGGGGTCTTGTTCACAATCCTAATATTCCAATAGACCATATTTATCATCACTTTGTATTCTTACCTATGGACTTAGCCCCACTTCTTCTTGACAGTTATGATATCTATTTTTTGTTTCCTAAATCAATCTCCCTCCAAGTTTTATTTTCTCCATGTCCTTGCTTTAAGGATATTCCACTCCTTTTTCCATTGGGTCCAATGCTTTCATCCTCATTAATCTATTTCATTCTTTCAAACTATTCATAATGCAACTTATCATATGTTGCCCTAGAGAACTTGAAGTGCAAGGACTAGCCTCAAAAAACACTTTCTTCTTTATGACACCCTATAAACCCTAAAATGTAAGGACAATTCTCCATTGTACTTACTCTCTTATGTTGCCCAAAAAACCTTAAACTGTAATGGATATCCTCCATAATACTTTATTTATTAACCAATTCTTGAAACCCTAAAGTAGAAGGAAAAAATATAATACTACCTTTATTTTAATTGCAACGAGATGATTGTCTATTACTCAAGGAAAATGAGATGATTAACTTGAACTAAATTTGACATTTTCCATCTTCTTTATTTTAAAAATTGTCTCTACATTGTTACTTTGCATATTCCTTTTGAACTTCAACTTGCACATTGTAATTCCTTATTACTTACATACTTCTTAATTTCTTCCAATGGTTGCTTTGAGTGACCCATGAAGTCCTTTTCCATTTGATGAGGCAAGAGATATTTGTTTACCGCTTTATTGGGAGTGGAAATCCTTGATCTAAGCTAACTTCTATTGCAACATGACCTACTTGCCTCATCCTAAAGTTTGCATCATGACAAAAAATTTCCATCTTGTTTTAGATTATTTTCACTTTGCAATTTCTTGCCATGTGTCTAGTATCAAGATATTTATGATATTGAAATGCAACATTTTCATAATCCACTTGTTGGTCTCATTTTCTTGAATTAGATTTAAGCTTAAGGGATTTGCAAAATATTTTGAAATATCGATGGCAACACATATTCAAGAATACACAATATGTATCCGCTCCTTAATAGTTGGCCCTAATTGAATGAATACCTAAAGTATTACCAATATTCTTTAAAGCATCCTTATTGATAAGTTGATATGGAGTCCAAAAGCCTAACCTATATTAGGATCCTTTTAGCAATTTCTATCTCTATAAAAGATTCTCACTCCATGGTCTTAAATATAGACCATTTCTCTCCCTAAACAATGGGTGATCACCCATTATTTTATCCCTAACTTTCAAAACTAGAGAAGATGATAAGGAACAATCCTTATGGAAAGGAATGTAAGGAATGATTTGAATTCAATCCTCACTTCTATTTAACCCACTTTTGAATCTTCAAAAAACCTGGCCAGTGCTCCTAGAACTTACATATTAACTCTCTACATTTAAGAACCATTATATCATGTTTGTTCATCTCATCCTTGATAATATCTTCTAGTGAAATATTTGTTGTCTTGATATAGATTACCATAAATTCACTCTTTCTCTTATCCTCAAATACGACATCTTTTTTTTATGGATTCCTTAAATGATTTCCTTTCTTGTTACCCAACTTTTCCTGACAAGAATCTTTTATTTATTTCTCTAATAGTCTTGAACAAAAAGAAGTAAGGTTTAGATTACCATACATTCACTCTTTCTCTTATCCTCAAATAGGACATCTTTTTTAATTAGGAATTCCTTAAATAAGTTCCTTTCTTGTTACCCAACTTTTCCGTACAAGATTTTTTATTTTTTTTAATTTATTTATCTAAATGTCTTGAACAAAAAGAAGTTAGGCTTAAGCTTTGCTCACACCTACTTTTTGCTTTAAAATATTTTAATGTTTAAGAATTAAATATTAAAATTTATAATTTTTTAATTGGTTATATGAAATGGGCCCACCCATATTACAACTTAACAATTATACATATATCATGTTTATCAAGACTTGAACCTAGGTCTTTTCCTTGAGAGTTGAGGAATTTAACAAGTTGAACTTATACCATTTTTTAAAATTAGTTACATAGGATTGAAATGGTCCCACCCATATTACATCATCACCTTGTAGTGGTTTCACAACAACTTGGATATTGTCCATGTATCACTTCATAAGATTCGAGTTTCCTTTGCTAGCTTGAGGTAGACGGTTCCAATCTCGAGACCCTAACCAAATCGGGAAAACAAATTTAGCCAATGAATAGAAGTCTAAATGATGGCTTCCAAATCGGGAAAAAAATTTAGCCAATGAATAGAAGTCTAAATGATTGCTTCTTCAAAACCCATCAAGATTTATTTCAATTTTCTATAAAATATTTTTAATGTCATAACACTCAATCTTATAACTTTAATTAATTTTCAAATATTGTTTTTCAAATTAGACCTTAGGCCTTTTAAGGTATAAAACATATATATTTTTTGTTTGTTATGCACAATCAGACACACACCCACCTCCTCACACACTCACCCACGTTATGGTTTGAACCTTGGACCTTCCAAAGAAGAGCCAAAACACGAACCATTGCACTGTCCCCCTCGGCCTCCCCCTCGGCCAATATAAAATATTTTAAATTATAAACTATTCATTTTTTTTGTTCAACGAGTTAGGTTTTTACAAGGGGTCTCATTCCCCTCATATTAAGTGGAATTTGAGAGGCCAAAGCCCTTACCATTGCCGTAATATTGCAACTTAAAAAAAAGCGGGGTTTGAACTTTAGACCTTTCAAATAGAGGCCAAAGCCCTTACCATTTCCTTAAAAAAAAAAAAAAAACCAAAGCCCTTATCATTGCCCTAATATTGCAACTTAAAAAAAAGTGGGGTTTGAACTTTAGACCTTTCAAAGAGAGGACATAGCCGGAGTTTTTTACATAAGGATCCCAACCCCCTGTACCGAAATTTGAACTTGAATCTCCTGAATAAAAAGCCAAAGACTTACCATTACAATATACCTTATAAAAATATGTTCTATATCACCCTTAACATCTTCCATTAACCTAATAAACATTCAATTTTTTTTAAAGGGTAAACAAACATGTATACCATGTCCTCTTAAAACGTTCCATTGAACTTGATCACAGGAAGGATCGTTGTTATAATTTTATTCTAATCCACAGCCCACCATTTTAAGTTAAACTCCACGACATCAATAGAATTTTTTTAAATATAAGTGATGGCTACTGGCGGGAATAAACTTAGTAACAGTATCAGTGTTAGGTTCAACTCACACACAAGATTTACAGCATTAACTTGGCTTCGGATCTGCAGTTCCACACAGGTCAGAGTCTCAATTCTCTTCTACATTTTTTTAAAAATATTTAATGCGAGAAAGAGCAAAGATTTTGGGTTTTGTGAAGAGGTAGGGTTTTCATGGAAGGGTACAAAATGTCTGTAATCAATCCAATATTTGGAAAGATTTATGCCTGAATGATTAAACATAAGTAACTATTGTTTTTCTTTAAATCTGGGATTGAAGCAGGCTATCCTTTGATAAGATTAAACTGAGTCTCCTTTTTTGAAAGTTGACAATATAATTAATTGAGTTAATACCAATAATAACAACTGTTGTTTACAAATACAGGAGAAAGTGAATTATAATGTTTTAAAATGAGGAAGTTGAGGTCCAATGTAGTGGATTTGAAGCTATTTTCATAACGCTGTTGGTGTCTTTTCTTTGTAATCTTACTATTATTTATTTATTTATTTTAAAAATTTATATTTGGAATGCCAAGTCCTTTTCCTCGCTGTGCAATTTGCTAAATTCAGCTGCTATTTTGCTTCAGTGGATTACATTTGTATAGGAAACGCTAAAGGTTATTTTTTAGGTCACAGCTAAGCCAGCGGCAAATGAGACACTCCTGTGGGAGCAATGGAACTTTTTTTTTCACTTCACCTCATATATTATATCAATTATGCACCAATTCCTCTCCATCACACTGCCATGCCTCAGAAGGTTTGGCTTTTCCTTCCTACCTCAATTCATGAAAGTGTATGCCTTGATATATGTCCACAGGGACTTCTAACTTTCCATTGTTTCTGTAATCCTCGGGAAGAGTTTGAAACCTGTCCAAACTTGGCATGATCATTAATATATTTCAGGAAATATCTACTCAAGTACATTGTGTCCCTGTTTCTTTTTTTTTGATACATCGTGTCCCTGTTAATGCATATAGAATGGTTTCTCAGCATCCAAGTACCTATCTAAGTGCAGTTCACAGAATCCTAGTGGCACCATGCAACCGCATTTTCGTAAAATTTTGGTATCTGTTTATAGTTTTGTACATAGCCAATAGCAGTGTTAAGGAGCTTTTGTAGGGAATGTACTTTCATTTATCATGCTTATGAGTGCACCGAAGCAGTTTTTCAAGCATTGAGTAGTGCTGAAAACTTGCTTCAAGAACAGGGGCATTTCATGCAATCTAAGATTGATCCAAGCCAACAGTTAAACAGAAATCTATATATACGTCTTGGCTTCTTATGGATAAAAAAAAATCATCGAGTCAATGTAGAACAAGTCATTGAAAGCAGGGTTGATCTCTTTTAGGACATAATATCCCAGTAGATGGGGCTACTGTGACAATAAAATGTGGTAAAGCTTTGCAAGGGTCTACTAGTAATAAAGGGTTTCTGACATACCCTTTTTCAGATAAATGGAAAAGGGTCAGGAGGGATTCTTTCTTGTTCCTAACTTGGACAGAGCAGGTTGACAATCAGCTATACTATCAGAGAGAGAACATGCTGCATTGCACATTTAAGACGAGATTATTAATCTCAGTTGAAAAGTGTCTTCACCAAGGAAAGTGCTTATCACAATCAACAAATTAAATCTTTGCTGATAGTTACCTAAACATGACATCCTTTTCTAGTGAATCTTAACTGAAATAAACAAACTGAATCTTTTAAGCTCTGTTTGAATTTGAATAAGGATTATATGTTTGGCAACAGATAATTTATATCTCTTCTCTATCAAAATCCTTGTTCAGGAGGAGCAGAAAATTCTATAGGTGCTAGTAACACCTTCAATTTCCTATTCACTATGCAAAACATCAGGTCAAGCGGCTTCCCTTAGTCACAGGCTAAGGGCATAGTGTAATGGTCAGCCATCAATTGATTCTTCTGTATGAAACCACTGTCAATTTGTTGGGGCTGCATTGATCCTTGAAACACAATTTAGAACTGCATGAGATCAGATTAACTATTCTTGGACAGCTTCTACTTAGTGTGATAATAGAGAGTGGGGATTTCTTCATGGCCTTGTAGTATTTTCTTCAGAGAGAATCTCCAAATCAGTTTGGCACATCCAGGTTCAGCCATCAATTGATTCTTGTATCATTGTTGACGAATAAACCTACTGCCAGCCTTTTGGGGCTTTGTTGATCCTCCCACACAATTTAGAACTTCATGAGATTGAATTAGCTATTCCTAGACAACACTTAGTTGGATATCAGAGAGTGGGGGTTTCTCCAAGTCCTGGATGTGTCAAACTGATGTGGAGATTCTCCTGAAGAAGATACTAAAAGCACAATTATCCCATCATCTGGGCAGGAGATACAGTTGCGTGCGTGTGTAGAAATTGGTTACATGGGATTGAAATGACTCTGCTCATATTACATCGTGACTGCGTTACCATGGTATTTAAACAAACCATATAGTGGTATTACAACAAACTATATGATCACAACACCAATGGGGATTGAACCCCGGTGGGTTCTTTGTGAGCCAAACATTCTCACCAGTTGGACGTCAATCCCATGGGTGATATAGTTGCATATTGCAGGTAATATGGAATGCATATTGATTTTCTCGCTTAGAATATGAGTGTCAATAGTGAGAGAAGCAGATGACAAGAGGCTACCTTACTCTGTCTTAGCCTAATCAAAATGCATGCATTGATCATCATTCTCAGCCAGCATACATCACTGTAGCTTCTAGGCTTAACTCGTGCATCAAGCATTCCCAGCAAGTGAAGGAGCAAAGGATCACTGTTTGATTTTAACATACGGTTATCATTTCCATAATAAAAAGTAGATTGCAACTGTACAGCTATATCAAATGAGATAGCAATAATAGATGCCCTTAGATTCTTCTTGTCATATAGATAAAGTACAGGATTAAACATATTAATTACTCCTTACAATGTATATGCACAGACTGCTATGTACTTGTATCTGAGATTTTGATTAATATAGTATTCATCAAATTCAGTTGTACAGAGAAGATCATTATCAAATCTGATTTCACCCTTATTTCAACAATTGTTAGATGAATAATAGTTGAGTTTTAGCAGATCCCTACATGTGTTAAGCGTACGATAACCAATGATGATGCCATGGACTTCCTTAAAGCAAGCCATAGGTCAATGATTCATGTCAATGCAATCACTATTTCCAAAATCAGAAAGTGCATACAGTGTAGCCATGTATGTATTGACTTAATGCTCAGCAGGGAATATCCTTTCACATTCTAGACAAGCTAAGAAGCATGCCCAACATGCAAATTGATAGTATACTAGTTGCAAGTTTCTACAAAGGAAGAGCTCATTGATCATTGTATGTGACATATTTAGGGTAGCTGCTATTATCCTCAGGGAAATTACAAGGCATCAGCTTCACATGAGCCCCTCTAAAGTTCACATCAATTTCACAATCTTAGGAAGAAGGGATTACATAATTAGAAGTTAAATTATGATATTACAATCATCATAGCTTATGCTCCATTTATGATACAACATTGTTCCTTGAAAATCCCAGGCCAGAGCAAAATAAACAAGGTAATGTTTAAAACATAGGAGAGAAACTTGGACTCGGCAAGGCCAAATCGGGACTTGGACTCAGACTCGGCAAAAAAAAAAGGAAGAAAATGCAATTTTTCATTGGAAAAAAGTTTTTTTCATGCATATCACAATTAATTAACATTATACAAATCCAAAATTAATACTGTAAGTGATACAACCTTAAACTACACATGAAAGTGACAAAACACACTTCAATTAAAGAAATTTTAATGCCTCCAAAATTCAAATATTCTTGTATTGCTTATGATATAAAAAGGTACAAATTACAAAATGTGTCAAAATGCCTCAATAGGCCCACTATCTAGTGTCTTGCAATGCCTTTGCCCTTTGCCCTAGCTGAAGCTCTAGTCCTCTCTCTTTGTGCCTGTGCCCGTGCCTCTTCCTGTGCCTTTGCCGCTAACTCCTCCGCTATACTTTCAAAATCATCCATTGAAAAGAGAGGCTCTTGTTGCTGCTCCTCTGGCTCTGTGATCCATTCAGATGATGGATCAATCTCATCTAAATCAATGGCTTCATAATTTGTTCCCGCAATTTTTTTATGGTGGAGGCGAAGGTTGTAATGAACAAATACAAGATCATTCAACTTTTGCTGCGTAAGTCTATTGCGCTTCTTGGAGTGAATGTGCTCAAACATACTCCAATTGCGCTCACAACCTGAAGCGCTGCATGGTTGACATAAAACTTTCATGGCGAAGCGCTGAAGATTGGGCGTATACGCACCAAAGTCCTCCCACCATAAATCTAGAAAAAGCCAAGAAAAAAGAAATTTAATAATTTATGTAAAATCGTAAATTGAGATTATTTTTGAAAACAAAATCAAAAGACAAAATCAATAATAATTCGATGAGGGTTACCTGGCCTCAAAGTTGACCTTGCTCGAATGCACTGTGTGGATGTGAAAAGGAAGCCCTCACATCTCTTATAATCCTGCAACTCATCCTGGATCAAATTGCGGGTGTGCTCATCTGGCACCATCCGGTCAAGGCATTGCCGAAGGCCCGACATCACCTCATAGTCGGCCTCGAATGAATCATCATAAAAAAATTTGGGGTTGAGGTAGTACCCTGCTGCATGAAGTGGGCTATGGAGCTGAGAAGTCCATCGCTGGTCAATAATTTCCCAAATGGGATTGTATTTGGGCTCGGAATAATTATAAAATGAGGCAATTGCCTCTTTTGCCCTATCCATAGCCTCATATACATATCCCATTGGTGATTTTTCTCCATCAACAAGATGGAGAACCCTCACCAAAGGCTCTGACACCTGAAGTCAAATGAGAGATTTTAGTTATTGTTAGCAACTTAGCTATTTGAAATTTGGATTACAATTCAAAATTTGCAAATGGAAAAAAAAAAAACTTAGTCTTGTACCTTGATTGCCTCATGCATAGCTGTCCAGAAGGCCTCCTCAAAGACATAATCGTACACCTTCTAGCCCTCACTGGAGAGTCGATATCTAGCAGCGTCTTTTACAATCCACTCCTCGCTCACAAACATCCTCTTCAATGCCCCCTTTGCATCAAAGAGGCTTTGCAATGTAATGAAGTTTGTGGCGAATCGTGTAACTCCAGGCCGCACAAGCTCCCTCCCATTAGTGAATTGCCTCATTAGTTGGAGGACCCACGTATGGTTGTAGATGAATTTGGTAATACATTTGGCCTTTTGTACAACCTCAGACACCCAAGGTAATTTCCCAATGTCTTCGAGAAGCAAATCGAGACAATGGGCTGCACATGGTGTCCAAAAAATGGTGGGGAATCTCTCCTCCAAAATCCTACTAGTTGCTACATACGTTGTTGCGTTGTCCGTGATAACTTGGACAACATTCTCTTGCCCGACCTCTAACACAACCTCCTCCAACAACCTAGCAAGCATTTCGGCACTCTTAACTTGTGTCGATGCATCCATTGACTTGAGGAATACAATTCCTCCTATAGAAGCAACCAAAAAATTAATCAATGTCCGATTCTTCCCATCGGTCCACCCATCGGACATGATTGTGCAACCCCTTTTCCTCCATACCCTGCGTTGCTCTTCAACCAACAGCTGAATATCCTCCACGGATTCCTGAAGGAGAGGGCCCCTAAAATCATCATAAGTTGGTGGCTTAAATCCTGGGCCGCAAACTGTGAGGGCATCAACCATTCCCTGCCAATATGGAGACCTCGCCACATTGAAGGGAATGTCGGAAAAATACCAAAAACTTGCACAAGCCTTCCTCGCGGCCTTGTGCCTCTCCTCGTTCCATGCAGTCATACCCTCAAGCGTGGGTTGTGACCCTGGCGTGGAACGTTCCACAAAAAAAGACTCCTCCGTCCCACTCCCTGGGTTTGCCACAGATGGACTTGATCCACTCCGGCGCTGTTGAAACCGGCTAAAGGTGCTGTCGGTACCCTCTGTACGAGGTCGAGAAGGGGGAGTAGCCATGGCCTCGCTTGTTCTTCGTTTTAGTTCTTTCTTCTCACTATAGTCTGTTAGGAGGGCATTGCATTCCCTCACAACCTCAGGCTCCACCTTTGGACATGGCTTGACATCATGGCCAGATAACCTCGCCAAGTGGTATTTGAGGCGGTTTATGCCTCCATGAATTTTCTCCCCACAAAAATTACAGTACACCTCCCCTTTCTTTGCTCCATCCTTTGCATACTTCCACGCTGGGTCTCTTTTTCCCGTCATTTTATTTCAATGTGGCTGCACATGGAAACAATAAGCAAGTAGTTAGAAACTTAAAAAAGAAGAAAAAAGCCCTAGGGTTTAAGCATTGACAGCTGAAACCGAGTTTTTTAACCTCAGATGTAACTGTTGGGTGGCTGTTAGATTCTTTAAAACTAAAAAAAGTTTGGATTTAGGATGCAATTGAGTGTTTTTGTTGGTCTGATTTCACCTTGTCTCTGCTCTCTCTGCAACTGGGAACAGCAAAAATGAGGGCACTTTGAAAAAAAAAAAAAAAACACTTTATGCCATTTTCCTGTGCTTGTGTATGATCGACCGAGTTTTTTTGGGGACTCGACAAGTCCCAAAAACTTGTTGAGTAAAAAAAAAACTCGGCGAGTTGAGCCTGATTAACTTGGCAAAGTTGACTTGGGCATGGACTCGGCCAGTTTTTCAAAAACTCGCCGAGTCTAGTAACTATGGTTTAAACGTAAGCAAATTCTTGTTTTAGTCATTCAGTCACTGGGTTATGATCCCACGAGAATAGACAGGAGCAGTACATTCCACTCTTAGCAGATCACAGTGATAGATCTAATCACGCAATGAAACTTATGGACTTATCCAAGCAATCAATGCGTTCCTATTGCTGCATTTCAGGAATGAATTGATACATTCAAAGTTCACTAGTTGAAGGTGCAAAATCAGCATTTTTAATATTATTTCTGACAAGGGAAAACAAAATGCTATGCCACTGCTTCCAGCTGGTACAACGTTTTGGGACATGCTTAGCCACCCGACCACAGAGCACCATGCCCTCCCTCACATGGCAGGTGATCAGCACAGTGAAGCGCTAAGGACAACACTGTGATGCAGAGTCTAGCCTAATGCAATATCTACATGCATGTAAGATTCAACTTGCAATTCCAACACATACCTTGCAGTTCAGTTCAAGCTTGAAATATCTCAACAACTTGAGTTTTGGACTCAGACAGTAAAGGTTCAAGAGGCCAAAGAATTAAGATTAAGGACACTGTCCACCGCTGTTTAGTGTATCTCACTTAAGCTCGAGGGTATTGGTCCTTGCCACCAGAGTACATCAAGTTGAGGTGTCAATTAAAATGTAACAATACCTAGTCCACCAAGGACTGTAACATAAACCCTATTCAAGGCTTCAAGCCTCAAAGCATTCTGTAAGACAGTGGGTATCCTACTTAAGAGTATACAGGGTACCAATGTCCTGAGGTCACTCATACCCTCTTCCATGGTCAACAAACAAAGCATTTGACCCAAAGGCTACGAGCACCAAGGTCCATACCAATCACCTCTGTCATCTGCTATTTCATCTAGTGCTGAACAAGGTGGAACCCTAATGGCTTCTTATCTCCTCATTCCCACCCTTCACCTGATTCTTACTGAAATTTCTGGTTTACATGAATGAAGAGAATAAATCTAGGCAACAAAACTAATTATAGATGGTTCCAGTTAAGTTTCTTACTGCCAACAGGAGACAAAGCAGAAGAGGGAAAATTCAGAATGTCACCACAACATGACCCTTAACATGACAAATGTTCACCATGGTATCTTAGTGTTTCTTTTTGTTTTTGTTTTTAAACCCTTTTTAAATCTACAAAAAGGGATATTCTGCCATACTGTTATCCATTTGGAGTTTTCCCTAACATAGGGGCAAGTCCACACTCTATCTGGCCTGGTTAACAACCATGAAGACAAAAGACAAAGTAAAAATAACCCCCTTATATTCTCAAGCAACAAGCTGTTTTTTAAAAACAGTGAGGGCAGCACCGTGTAGGGCTATTAAATGCCTTAATTGGATGATAAATGTGTAGCATAATATATCCCCCTTAAGGTCTTGTCAACTTTAGATTTGTAGATTTGTTTGGCTGTTCAACTGTCATTTAAGGATACATCATGTTTGAACTTGATTTTTTTGTTTGAGAATATGGATGGCTGATAATTGCTACACTATTGAATACCTCTCTTTTTGTATGAATAAGCATGATACACATATATAAATCTAGAACATGGAAATTACAGTGCTTTCTTCAATGACTAGCCAGAATGGTGATGGTTGTGCATGATGAAAGTGATTTTAGAATTTTTCTCTCTTCTGCTGCAATTGAGGGGTTGCTTGAATACAATGACTCACTGGGTGCTTATTCTAGGATCTTGTAACTACTTAAACATTGAAACCTACATAAGTTGCCTTGTCTATCAAGATTCATTAGGATACCTTGCACCTAGGATGAATGGAAAAAAGAATTGTTGAACCTTTACTTTCAACCCTTGCTTTGATAGCAAATATGTGTTATTTTCTCCTACAATGGAAGAAGTTCAGTAATTCTTAGTGTGCTTGTGGCCCAATGCCATGTGTGGAATATTACCATGTGACAATGCTTACGTTGCATTAGCTCTGTTTTCTTAAGTCCTTGTGGATCTTTACGATGAATTGTGATATAACATGTTAGAATGGATTTTAAGTATAATTGCTACATGTCACCACTCATTCTCCATTTGCCTGTTATTGTATGTTGAACCTTTTGTTAAATGACCTAGTCCTGCATGATTAATGCTAATAACAAGAGTTTGGTTTTGAATTTGATGTACACATGAATGAAGTAATTGACAAGTGTGTGATGCTCTATGATAATAACCTTGTAAGCTGGATTAAGGGAATTATGAGAAAGGTTGATATTGATTTAACATCATACTTGTGAAATAGGGGAAATCGGCAATGGGAAATGTCAAAAATAAAAGTAATACTGAACAATGCAGTGATGTTTTACCTCTACATAGTTGTGTGGAATAACCCTTTTTTTTATTCTACTCCAATAAAAACATTCTTTTGCAATGCCACTAGTAAACTAGTTTACAACATGCATTGAGAACCTAAACTTGCTTGAACAGAATATTAGGTGGACAGTATGTTCTCAGAATAGTTTTTGGTTTTGTTACCTCAAATAATTATTGCATTGCATATGGAGACACCTATTCCTCTTTCCTGCTTTCTGGGTTTAAACTTATTTATCTGCTGTATTCCTTTTGTCTTAAGTTTTAAACTTTTTGACTACTCTTCTATGAAGTTTTTGATTGACCAAACTTAAATTCTTTTTCAATATGTCACACAAAGAACTTCAGTCAGAGTTTTATCTTGCATCTGATTTCTTGCTTGAACTTATTTTATCCCTAACAATGACAACTTAGTCAAATTTTCTGCAGAGGAAAGTATAATTAAAGTTTGTGACCTCTGCATTGCTGTGGTGTTATCTTTCTGAAAACAATTATGTATGGGAGGAAAGCTGTTAAACTGTTTCAAGAACTGGCCTCCAGTGAAAAAGATCAACTTTCTCGTTTCAATGTGAGTTTACTCAACTTTTGTCAATATTGCATTGTTGAAATTTCTGTTTGTGGACGAGTACTTTTCAAGATGCTGATGTGGAATTTTGGCATTGCATTTCATCTGAAATGTGGAACCTTTTAAAGTCTGTATTCTGTAGCATACTGACATTGTTGAGGCAAATTCTTTGAAATGGAGACCAGCTAAGATGACCTCTCAAAATAATTTGTCAGTAGCATTTTTGATGTTGGGAAATTGTTCCATAATATTTATATAATATAAAACATGTTGCAGAGTAAAAATATAACAAAAACATACTACATTAATCTAAAATAAGATCACTACAGTTTGAGATTACCAAATTTTAAAAAGCAAATCCACAAGAATTCAACTGCCTGCTTCAAAATTTTTGTTCATGAAATTGTAAAATCGTGTAGATGTCATGGAAACCTAGAATGTGTGTGAATACATTTTGGCATTTGTATTGTAATATCCTCCATGCTTTGTCCATTGCATGTAACTGCTTTTTGCCTCGTCCTTTCAGAATGACTTAGTTGAACAAGTGCTGGAGGAATGTAATGAACACCATATTCAACTCGAAACTCGTATGGGGTAAGTCATTGATCACTCACCATAAATTATTATATGGAATACTGCTACAAAAGCATTTTCTCTAATCATTTTATGGCTTTTCAATGTCAATTTTTATATCCTATGGATTGGGGTAAGTACCTTGGGTTTGGACAGATTGGCAAGACTCATTATCTCTCATAAGCTTGACCAAAGGGTCAGAAAGAGGTATACTATTGAACTAATAAGGTAAATTGAAAACTTTACCTTGATCACACAGGGAGGTCTCATATGTGTAGGAGGTGTGCCGACTTGGTTGTGACCTTAAAAACTACCTTTATCTTTGATAGCTTGGGCTTAGAAAGGATTGACAAGACTTATTATTTATCCTGAACTTGATCAAAGTTTGAAACCAAAAAGGAGTTCGAAACCCAAAAAGTTACATTGCTGAACTAATAATACGAGCTACAATGAACTTTTCCTTGCTCAGACAATGTCTCATATGCTCAAGAGGTGTGTTGGTTTGGCTGTGACCTAAAAATCTACCTTTAGCTAAATATCAGTTCCATTCTTAGGTGATACTATTAGAGATGAAATAGCTTCCAAATTCTTTCTAGCAAATGCATGGATATTGTACCCAGGTGTTGTAGGTGAGTTGGAGAGGAGAGGGTAATCCTCCAAGAGAGGTCCCAGGTTCGAATCTCCACCCTACCAAAAAGCTGAATTGGGTACCCAAAATCCAATTGAAAATGTTGGTGCGGGCAGGGCTGGGTGCGACTCCCGGGTGACTTTGACGGTGTAGAACCCACTGTTCGTGGTCTCTCAGACCAAGGCGGCCCCGCAAGGGGTTTTTCGCTTTAAAAAAAAAAAAAAAAAAATGCATGGATATTGTTGTACTATAGATTATTTACTTCTAAAAAATCAGAGCAAACATGTCAAAGAACATGCAACAAGGAATGAACAACAACACCATTTCATTATGTCCAATTGATATACATTGCTTACAACAACATAGTTCTTGGTGTCACAACATAACAAGATCATCTCTCATCTTCACCAACAATACCAACAATAAAATGGTAGAACAACGGTTCAACGATACCATTGCAATGGTCATCAATGGAATATGTACAAAATGAAGGAGGGGGGGGTTGTTGTTGGACATTTACGACTTCCAATTATTGCACCCTCATACCTAATTGCATATCAAATTGCAAATTAATCACACAAAACATTACATACACTTTGTCTTATTATGTTCAGGTGTTATACACATGCAATAACCTATGACAGGTATAAAATAACAAACACTTGACATCACTTGATCAACACTTCTGTACAAAAAATGAACTTTGTTAACTCACTCGGGTGGCACTTGAGATGGCGTGATGTTTTCTTGGTTTGTTTGATGTGATTGGTTGCCTACATGTATCTCCTCCTGTAGACTTGTTGACATCCTTGCTGACAGATCAACTGAACATTGGGGATAGAAGCACTGAACATGGTACTTGGATCTCTTGTTGCACTCCTTATGCTTCTTTCTTCACTTTGCTCATTGACAAACCAATTGAACATTGGGGATAGAAGCATTGAACATGGTACTTAGATCTCTTGTCGTGCTCCTTATGCTTCTTTCTCCAATTCATGCAACCAACCAATTCACAAGTATGATGGGTGATGCTCGTTGTCATTTGTGTCGAAGGTCAAGGGGAAATGCCAAATTATTCCCATGGATGACATTTTGGTGGTCTTTGCTCAACTGACATGCAACACTCAATTTGTTGTTCGAACCTTCAATTGCTACCACTCGATGACTATGGTTGTGAGCTTGCTTACAAGACTTGAACTTGGACTACGACTACAACTCAAACGATAACAAAGGCTTGAACAATTGAATCCTAGATGACGATAGGGCGACAATAGTGTGAGGGGATGACGACAAGAGGGGGACATGTTAGACAACAAGGGCAAATTGGATGACGAGGGCTTGTTAACTGACAACAATGGTGATGAAGAGAGACCAACCAATGCCAATAGCGTGAATCTTGTTGATGAGAACAAGACAAACAATGGGAATGCAATTGACGATGACTAGTCAAGGAAACATGCCAACAATGAGGGGAATGTTGTTAGCGAAATAGGGGTTGGGGATGACTCAAACAAGCTAGCCAATGATAGATGTAGTGATTTTGTCGATAAGAACCTGGATTGAGTTGTTGACGATCACTTGGACAAGACTATTGATGATGACAGGCAAAGGTTTGTTGAAGGGGACTAACTGCTTGATAGTGCAAACAATAATTTTGTTGATGACAACATGGATGGAATTGTTGGCAACAACAACAATGGCAACTTGGATGACACAAGGGGTTTTAATACTATCGGTAGGTAGTGTTACTGAGCCGATTACGACATGGAGAAGAATGTCAATGATGGTTAGGATGTTTTGACCGTCAATGCAAAAAGGAAGTATGTTGATGACAGAGACAAGGACAATAGGATTGGTGTCAACGATCTGGATAAATCTGTTGACGATGACAACAAAAAAACACTTGCCAACGACAATGGCTTGATCAAATATTTTTTTGGGTAATGTTGATGAAGGTAGGTGCTTGGACGACTAAGAGGGTTTTGTTGATGACGACATTAGTGTCGATGATAGCCAAGTGAGCTATGCCAATGAAAATGAAAGTGATGTGACGACGATGTTGAAGAGTCTACCCATAATGAGTGTTCAAAGGTTATTGACATTGTCTAAGAAAGTCTTGTCGACGAGGGTGGTTGGAACTGGATCTTGAGTGGGAACTTGTTTGAAGGCAATTGCTTCGAAACAATGGCAATTCTTGTAACTGCAAATTGGGGCTATGACACACCAAGGAACAATGACACATTGGTCGTGGAAATTGAACCAAGTCCCTCTTTTGTCTTGCTCTTCCAAACAACATTGTTGTCTTTGGCCATGCGCAATGTGGGGGGTAAAAACCCTTTGTTCTGTATTATGATTTGTCTAGCGTTCAAAAAAGTGGTTGGTTTGACTTCTTCCTCCCCCTTTTTGTTCCTGGCTTATCCTACAATTCTGCCTTGGCCACTCTTGTCTTCTAGCCAATGCTTGCTTGGTTCTACAATATCTTCAATTAGGTTTCCTCCAATATGCAAACACCTTAGATTACTTCTTCTCTAACTCTTTTCACCAAATGGAAATGTTATTATGTTCTCATTTTGCTTCTCATAAGAGAGGTTTTCTGTATGTCCAGTTTTCTTTCTTCAAAAACAATTATGTTTGTAAGGATCGTTTGCATTTGTCTCCCCCTTTCTCGAGATTCATCATGCCATGGTCAATGTCTCCTTCTAGTTCATTTCACCAATTTTGAAATTTTTATAATTTCTCGCATTACAAATTAATTTATTTTTGTTCCCTATCTAGGTATATCTAGTTCTGTTGCTATGTTTGGCTCTCCAGCGTTCCCCTTATGGTTCTCCTCTTGATTTTTGATGATTTTGTGTAGTTCCACTATGCTCATCCGTTGCTGCGTAGTTAGGGCATCGATATGCTTTTGTCTCATGTTGCATCTCTAGTTGTGCATGTTCAATTTGCACAACGGTATTGGATCTATTTGCCAGATATCACTTTGCCTTTCACTTCTCGTTGAGTCAGTGTCCTCTTTGCTTGTCGCATTTGCTCCACTCAAGGCCTCACACTCTTTCATAGGGTTATGTTCCTAAAAGTAATCTAACGTCCGCCACAGTCTTTGTACTTCCAAGGGAACTTTGGTTTTCATCTGTTTGCTGTCCACAACCTCAGGTTTGCCCACTTCTTAATTCACTTCTTCAGCATTGTGTGTTGCTAGAAGATGCTCCTTCATGTTGCAGCATATGCACCTTAACGGGCAGTGTTCCGAGTTCCTTGGAAACTGGACGTGTACTCAAAACTTGCGTTTGCTAGGGTTAGTTGGCTCTAGCCCCTCTTGTTCAACCATTTTTTTTTTTGTTAATTAAGAAGCATCTTCACTAATACCGGGTTTTACAGGTGAACTTAAAACCTGTTACAAAGATCAACATTATGCTGTACAGAAACCAAACCTTGCTAGGGACAGTTTGTCCACTAATACTACTGTCCTTCAGAAACCCCACACCCAGACCTGATACAAAGATCAGCATTATGCTGTAGAGAAACCAAACCTTGCTAGGGACAATCTGTCCACTAATACTACTGTCCTTCAGAAACCCCACACCCCAAGACACCTCGGACTTAGCTGCATTTACGATCGTTTTGAACAATGATATCCACATCACTTGGGACCCCCTGTTCCCATGTGACCAATCTGTCAGCCTCCACCCCTATGTTGGCCAATTTATCAGCTGCTCTATTGGCTTCTCGAAATACGTGTTGGGCCATTCGATCATTCCTTGCTTGATAGAAGATCCTGGCCTCTTCGATGACAGTCTTCACTCGCCACGGAGGATTTTTCCTGTTGCCTAGGAGGTTTATGATATGCATTGAATCTCCTTCGACTATTAATTTACCTTCAAACTTTTGAGAAATCTGAAGACCCCTCCATACCGCCCTTGCTTCCACCTCATTATTTGTCCTTGTGCCTAGCTGCTAAGAGAAGGCCACTACCAGCTTACCTTGGTGGTCTCTCACTACTCTTCCAGCCCCTGCTCTACTAGAATTCCCTTTAGAGGCCCTGTCAAAATTGAGCTTTAACCACCCAACCAGGGGTGGATTCCACTTGGCTTCTAGTCTAGGGTTGGTCTTGATGAGCACAGGATCCTCAACCAGGATTAAATTTAAGGACTGGGCAATCTGCCTCTCCCCCAGGGGAAGGTTTCGAGCTTCTTGAGGGATAAGGCAAGCGTTTTCACGGGCAAAGGTCAAGATCCTAGTGGTAATGGAGGTGACATCATGACTTGACTCGTGGAAAGCTCTATGGTTTCTTTCTAACCACACCTGCCACAGAAAGTGGTGAAGACAGATCCTCCACATAAACCTAAGCCTAAGGCTCACAAAGGGATTTGGCCATTGGTAGAAAAGTTCCAAAATGGTATTCGGTTTGACCCAGGAAATACTAAAAGCTTGGAATAATCCATCAAGGATACCCACAGAGACAGGGCATTCCAGGAAAATATGGAGAATGGACTCCCAATTGGCCCTGCACAAATAACAATGGTTAGCAACAATCATACCTTTTCGTATCATATTGTCAATGGTGAGGATCCTTCCTTGAATCACCAGCCATGAAAACACTACTATTTTTGGAATAAGTTTTTTGACCCACACCAATTGGGTCTGAAGAATGGGGTCCTCAAGGTCTACCATTAGCTTGTATGCGGATTTTACTGAGAACTGGCCATTTTCTGTAGCTGCCCATACAACCTAATCCTACTCTGGTTTCATAGGTATAAATTGTTGATGCAGGATACTTTGGATTTCTTCTGACTCTGCTTCAAGACCCTGAATCCTTATCTGTTTCCATGTGAGTCTTCCTCTGTCCTGTCTCATGAAGTCAACTACTCTCCTCCCTATGGAGTCCTTTGTGATTCTTTTGATCCTGGCCAGGTGGGAAGCCTGAGATAGCGCTTCTTCCTTGGCCCACCTGTCATCCCAAAACCTGATTCTTTGGCCATTCCCTAAGACCCATCTCAGACCTTTTTTGATGACCTCTTTATTGGCTAAGATTGCCTTCCAAAATGCTGACCCTCTTCTAGGAATGTCTTCATTCAAGAAATCCAAACCCTGAAGATATTTTCTTTTGATGATGGCTGTCCACTCATTCTCCTCATTGTTAATGAGACGCCAGGCATGTTTGCCCAGTAAGGCTACATTTAGGTGGGCAATTCTTCGCAATCCTAGACCCCCATTTTCTTTCGGCCTGCACACCTTGCTCCAGCCCACCAAGTGGATTCTCTGTTTTCCCTCCGATCCCGACCAAAGAAAATTCTTTTGGAGCTGCTCAATTTTTTGATAAACCTTGATTGGAGCTTTGAAAACAGATAGGAAATACATCGGGATACTCTGCAAGGTAACCATGGTGAGGGTGAGTTTCCCTGCCTGAGACAAGAAGTGTCCTTTCCATCCAGCCAGTTTTTTCTGGATTCTTTCTACCACTCCATCCCACATAGATTTCCCGGGAGAACCAGTGAAAAGGGGAAGGCCTAAATACGAAGTGGGAAGAGTCGCTATCGAACATCCCAAAATCGCTGCAATTATGGTTTGCCTTTGAATATGGGGGTTAAGGAAGTAAAGCTTACTCTTGTCGAAATTTACTTTCTGTCCTACCGCCTCCTCGTAGAGCTGGAGAATATGCTTGATCCTTCTGGCTTCCACCACTGAAGATTGAGTCAGCATTAGAGTGTCATCAACGAATTGTTGGTGAGTAACTGGATTGGTGAGAGAGGTGGCTTTAATCCCTGTAATTAGACCTGCATTGCATGCTGCTTTAATCGTCCTACCCAACGCCTCTGTTGCTATGATAAACAACATCGGGCTGATCGGGTCTCCTTGCCTAAGCCCCCTATGGCTTTGAAAATACCCAACTGTCGTGCCATTGACCAAAACTGAGAACCAAGGATTTGATATGCATTCTTTTATGAGCCTCACCCATTGGGGATCCAAATTTTAGAAGAATAGCTGTCAAGAATTCCCAGTTAATGCGATCAAAGGCTTTGCTCATATCAAGTTTTAGGGCAAAGGCTGCCTTGTTAGTTTGCCTAGCCGAATGCAGGGCTTCATGGACCGTGATTACCCCGTCCAAGATTGATCTCCCCTGTACCGAACTTGACACTGATCAATGATAAAAGGCAAGATTTCTTTCATCCTATTAGCCATTGTCTTAGTTAAAATCTTGTAGGACACATTGCACAAGCTAACAGGTCTGAAATCTACCATAGTCTCAGGGGTTGGCCCCTTGGGAATCAAGGCAATAAATGTGGAGTTGAACCCTCTCGGAATATGTCTTGTTGCCTGAAACTCCTTAATTGCAGCTACCACATCCTCTCCCACAATATCCCAGAAAGCCTGATAGAACCGAGGGGGGAAGCCGTCAGGACCAGGAGCCTTATCCGGTTCCATACAAAACAAAGCCTTCCTGATTTCCTCGTCAGTGAAATGGGCAAGGAGTTTATCATTAATGGCTTCGTCAACCAGATTAGGAATGAACTGGAGAAGAGAATCCTTAGCTGCCTTTGAACACTGGACATCCTCCCCGAGGAGGGAGCTAAAATAACCAACTGCTTCTTCTCTGATATTGGTCAAGTCCCAGGTTTTGGATCCATCAGCCTTGGTCAGCTGTCTAATCTTGTTGTAGCTCCTGTTCCTCAAGGTCGTGACATGGAAAAAATTTGAATTTGAGTCACCATCCTTTAACCATAAAGCTATGAACTTCTGACGCCAGTAAGTCTCTTCACAAGCCAAAATATTATGGTATTCTGAAAGCTTGATCTGCTCCTCCTTCCTAGTAGCTTCATCACAGCTACCATTGTGTATCATACTGTCAATGTCCTTCAGCCTTTCTCCCACTTGTTTCTTATTCTCAAACAGGTTCCCAAAGACTTCCCTATTCCAAGTTTTTAGGTTCTCCTTAACTAGTTTTAGCTTTTGAGCAAGTTTGAAGGCCTTCCCTAGCAAGCCTGCTGCCACCATCTCAAAATATTTTCCTTCAAGTCTGGATGCTTAGTCCACATTGACTGAAAACGGAAAGGTTTGTTGAAGGAGTTCGCTTCCGGAACCTCTAGCAGGATGGGGTTGTGGTCTGAGGCAATTTTGGGAAGGGTTTGCAGTGTAGAATCTCCAAATACAGCAATTGCCTCCTTGGATAGAAAAAATATGTCAAGTCTTTCCTGAATAAGTTGGTTTCCTATACGCTTGTTGCTCCACGTATACTTGGCCCCTCGAAGCTGGTTTGAGTTCACAAAATCATTGAAATCTTCCATACTCCTGGATGGGAGTCCTGCTCCACCCTTTTTATCTGAGGGGTATAAGGGGGTATTTAAGTCTCCTGCTACCACCCACGGTATATCATGGAAAGCATCACCCAATTTACCCAAGTACTCCCACAAAGACGCTCTCCCTTGAACTAAATTGGGAGCATACACATTTGAGAAAATCCATGATCTGTTATTGTCAATGTTATGGAAAAAAACACTCAGAACCCTATCATCATCCTGAATAAGGCTTCCTTCCACCACTCGAGGATCCCACAACACCATGATACCACCTGAGGCTCCTTTAGCTGGATTGCACACCATGCCCCCTTGACTCCAAATCTTTTTTGCTATTGTTTTTGACTGAGCTTCGTCTAATTTTGTTTCTTGCAACATCAAAATTGTTGGATTGTATTGCTTTCTTATTGAACTAACCACCCTTTGAGTGGGTAGGCCGTTGAGGCCTCTCACGTTCCATGAGAGAACCTTCATTTAGATTGTTTAGAAATTTTCCCGCTCCCCCTCCCTTGTGGAGGTTTTCCTGATTTGTTGTCTTCTTGCCCTGGGATAACTTGTTGTATCAGCGTCTTCTGCTTGCCATTGGCTATTTCATTTTCGGTTCTCAACTTATTATGATCTGCATTTGACATCCTCCCCCTCTTTTTCTCACTACCATAGTCAATAGGCGACTTGGTGGTACTCTTGGTCTGCTTGGGGCTAAAATGTGGGTGGGTGATCTGCTCAAGGACATAGTCTTCCTTGACCCTATTCATTCCTACCACCTCAATCCTCGATTCTAACTCCTCCATATTTCTCCTGTACTCTCCTGGTTTTTGGATTGAACCTTCGACCTGGTTTGCCGGGCTGCTGTGTTGATGTTGGGAAGGATTGTTTCCAATATTCCTATTTCCTCCAACCGTTTCCTATAATCTCCAGGGTTGAAATTCACACCCTCTTGACCGTTTAGAGGACTCTTCATCTTAGGGTTTGAGGGGCCTACCCTTGACGGGGATTCTAGGGTTTTCGATAGTTCAACTTACAGGTTTACTTCCTCAAAATCCTCAGCCTCCCCTTCTTCCCCTAAATTAGTTAGAATTTCAAACTTATTCAAGCTCGGATTTTTGGGGCTTACCTGGTTCTCCTGTTCTCTGGTGACTTGTTGCTTGTCTTTGTTCTGAGGTTGCTCTGCTCCGTCCTTTGACTTTTCCTGATAATTGTAGTTCCCTTTAGCTGGCCTGAAGCCTCCTCTGCCAAATGGGCCCCCTCTTGGAGGAAAATCCTTGGGAAAACTTTTGTCATTTGCACATTTGCCTTTCGTCCTCTGATTTTCTTTTTTGATTGCTAGATTAGGGCACTGGTTCCTCAAGTGTCCTTGAGTTTTATATTCTGAGCGAGAATGTTGGCCCCGTTTTCATACTCCAACGCTTGCTTTCTCAGGTAATCACCGTACCTTAGTTCAACAAAGTTTGGTAGCTCCGAATCTAAATCAGCGTTGACACATATTCTTGCATGCGTCATCCTCGTCCTTGCCAAGGTTGCATGGTCTATGGCTACCATTTCACCTATGGCTCTGGCAATACCTTGTAGCCAATACTCATTGAAAAACTGGGCTGAAAGGTTTGGAAGGCGGACCCAAATAGGGGCTATGTTGATGCTTTGCTTTTCAGGGTCGAAATCCTCCCCCCACTGTCTGAGGAACAGACTCCGCTTTCCCAAGAACCATGGTCCTCCAGTTAGGACGCGGTTCGCATCTTCCTTGTTGTTAAACCTTATTATGAAAAATCCTCTTGAAAGGGCAACAATCTCCATGCTCCCCGTTGTTTTCCACTTGGATAGAGCCCAAGACCGAATGGTCTCTATGTCAGGCCTTCCTCCTAAAAACTTGCTCACAAGCGAGAACTCTTCCATGGACAAAAATGGACCCATAGTATTTACAGGTGCCATTATCGTATAAGGGGAGGAAGAGAAAGAAATTCCTTCCTTCTGCCCTTTAACTTCTTCGCGAAAGACCAACCCCTACTGGGGCCCTCGACGCCCTTTTGGGTCCCTTTGTCAGGATCTTTTTGAGGAGGGTCAAACCCTCTTTGGACTACTCCTCCTCCCGCAGAGGCCCTATCTTCCTCTGGGTCCTCACCTGCCTCTTGTTCGAGGTTCCTGCCCGAAACCTCCGTACCTGCTCTGCTGCCTTGTTCGAGGTTCCCGCCCAAAATGTTCGAAATCCCTCCGCCACATTGACCGCTTCCGCTCCTCCTCTCCTCCATTGCGCTTACCCTGAACAAGGGAGGGAAAAATGATAGCAACAACAACTGTCCAGCCCTCTTGTTCAACCATTGGATCAAGTGTCAGTAATTGGATTTCTTTTGTCTCCTCTTCCACATTGCCAACCCCTATGTTGCCATTAGAAGCTTGTTTTGTAGTTGGCGATGTCCCATTCTACGACCAAATGCTTTGCCAACCTTAAAAAAATTTCTTGCCTTGAACAAGTCCTTAGAATGATTCAATGCCTTCGATATCCAATCCAAACTCCTTGCCTCCATCTCCTATCCGAGGAAATTAACTTGCTCACTCATTTTGATTGCATCCTTGCTCGCCTCCATATGCAAAGATAGTCATCACAGTTGAAAAGTTTCGTAGTCACCCATTTGTTGATTATAAAGACCGCTATGGGAGTGTCCTTTGTATTTTGTGCACTCCAACTTTAAGACACTCTCTTCGTTTGATTCCATGTCGGTTTGTTCTCCCTCCTTGTTAGAAGAAATGTCTAATTCATCTGAGGATGTAATGTCTTCTCCTACTGACTAGTTTTGTAGGTTAATGGTAAACTTACAATGTCCCCTCTTGAATGTCATGATCAACTTTTGCCATCCTTAGCCAACCTCATCCCAACAAAGCATCTTAGGCAGCCTTCTATAAAGTGATGACTATGAGATCTAGCATGAAAGTTTGTTTGGCTATGTGGACTCTTTGTTCCCTCAAGACACCCTTCATTTTGATGCCATATTTGGCTTGCCCTAACTAACCGAAAATCAGGTCGCCGCAACATCGGTGCCCCCAACTCCCTCCAAGTCTTCTTTACGAGCATATTCACACTTGAGTCACCATCTACAATGACTTGTTAGTGTGTGGTCCAATATCTCAATGTGCAATAATGCTGACCACTTTCTCGTGCCCATCATCAAAACCTTAGGGTTAATGAATTAGTCACGTGTTGCAGTCATTGATGGTACCTTCCATTCTTCTTTCTCCTCCTTCCTTTGCCCTTGCAACATTTCTCCAACAGTTGCATGCAAGTCTGGGATTGCCTTCAATAGGATTGCCACGTTCACAGGTATGCTATACCACAACAATTGACTTGCTAGGCTTTGCGATGAGTCGATGACATTGATTGCTCCTTTGTCATCATTCTTCTTCTTTGGTCATTGTCTCCATCTTGCTTCTTCTTTTTGTGTTTAGTTTCTTCTCCTCTTCATTCCAGGATTAAGATATTCCTTCTTCTTCTTTGCCTATGCTTGAGTTACTACGAGGACATGCTTCATCCTCGCGGTTGGTTCTTCAATGTCAATTTTGTTGACTTTTTGGCTGGTTTCGTCTTTCTTGGTGTTAGGAGCTGAAGTCAATATCCAGATCTCCAATGTTCTTCAGCAACAAGGTGTATGGTGGAGCAGTTATAGTCCCATTGTAATGAGTTGTTCGTATGCGTCGGGCGCGCCGAGTGGGGTCGCAAGGGGGAATCGGCTAGGTTCCCCCCTGCTCGGGGGTTTGGGGGCGGAGCCCCTAACCCGATTTTTTTGGGCGTCCGTACAACCATAATTATGGGCGTTCATACATCCGTAATGCTTTTGGGCGTTCGTACATTGTGAGAGGCAGCGATCAGTTTTCTGGAACCAAACAGTTTTCGGAAGAGGAAGCGAACAGTTTTTTGGAGTTTTCCTTTTTCGGAAGGAAACAAATAGCTTTTGTTTTTTCTATAAAAGGGAAATGACCCCTTGCATGTAAACATTGATTGAATGTAATTTTGCCGAAATCAATAAAAGATCAAGCTGCCATTGCCCCGTGGTTTTTCCTGCACATTGCAGGTTTTCCATGTAAAATCTGTGTTACTGTTTTTTTTTTTTGCTTTATTGTGTTTTTTGCTTGCACATAATTTTGCTATTTTTTCTTCTCCTCTTCATTGCAAGATTAAGATATTCCTTCTTCTTTTCCTATGCTTGAGTTACTACGAGGACATGCTTCATCCTCGCGGTTGGTTCTTCAACGTCAATGAGATTGACATTTTGGCTGGTTTCGTCTTTCTTGGGACAATTTGCTTCTATGTGGTTGCAAGTTCCACACAACCTACATATTGTTTGGCCATTTTGTTTGGTAGCATTGGTGCAATTTCACCCACAGTGCCTCTACACGTGGTATTTGTTGCATTGGACAATAGGCTTCTTTGTTGTATCATATTGAATGTGCCCCTTATTCCTCTCACCTTGATGGAAGTCATCTCTTCTCCCTTGACAGTTATTTCCGTAACCACCATCAGTTGCACCTCCATTGTTCTTTGAAGTGGTAGCTTTCTCTTCCGCTTCCTTCAAGAGTGCCTATGATTGGTACTTGTTTTTGACATTGAATAGGCACTCTGCCACTAAGTGACAATGTACCTCGCAAATATTGCAATAACTTTGTTTTGGGAAATTGGTGCTTGTATGTCCTTTAGTCGGACATTTTATGCATCATGTGTGACATTTCTCCTTTTCCTTCTTGTCCTCTTTGAATTTCTGCATCATATATTTTTGGAGTGCTTTGATTGACAACCTTGTCTTCTCGTCATCACTATCATTGTCGGAGTCACTCTGTTTGTTCCGACTATGCCCACCTTTTGTTTTAATTAATTTTAAATATTGAGAGTTCTATCAATTATTGATACAATGTCGACTGGACTACCTTAACCTTCTTCTGAAGGCCATCCAAAAAATCATTGCTTCTTCAATTTTTTTGTCAGTTGAACTTCTATCTCATGATCAATTCCTTAAAGTGACAGTTGTAGGGCTTGACCTTCTCATCCTTCTTCTCTTTGGTGTTATAGAGTTTCGTAGTAATTTCAATATCATTGCATAGGATGCAATTTTTTTTCTCAAAAGCTGCTTTCAACTCATTCCATGGAATGAATTTCCTAACTACAAATTGTAGTTCATGGCCACACCCCTTAGAGTTGCTGAGAACAACCATATCCATGTTGCCTCATTTGTCACTCCGTTTGCTTTCCAAATTGTGACATAAGTCCCTATATGGCAGATGGGATTCTCCTTTCTGTCGCCATAACATTTTGGGCACTTTTGCTTGCTTGCAGCGACAACCATCATTGTTAGTTGTTGTCAGTTGACTTGCTCCATCCAACGATGTTGAAGGTTCTTTTGTGCTGACCTCTTTGTCTTTAGATGTTATTTTGAATTCAATACTCAATTGTCTCCTAATTGGAATGCTTGTGTTGATGGTTCATGATTGTCTTCATGAATAAATTGTTGTTAGTTTTGGTTGACTCCCAAAAGTCCATTGGCTCGTAGACACTCTCCTCTGCAGTAGTCTTTGTGATGGAATCCCATCCCGTCTGCCTCTAGACTCTCCCTCTAGCACTTGTGCTTGTATTGGGTTCTCTTGATGATATCCTACTTCATTGTCTTCTTGATCTTTGTCAGTACCTTCGTCGACATGACCTTTACCATAAGGTTTGTTGTTGTGAACACCTTCTTCACCTTTGTCGTTAGGACCTTCATCAACAACACCACCTGTGATGTCATGATATTCTTCGTCTTCAACTCTCTTATTGTCAACACTCTTGTTGTCAACACTCTCTCCATCTACACGACCTTCTAGTGCATGATATTTTGTTGCAAGAACTTTGTTGTCGACTCTATCTTGTTCGACCGTCAACAACATTGTTTCCAACTTATTCTCACTTCCCTTCTCTCAAGGGCCACATGCATCGAATCTTTGGTGTGAAGACTTCCATCATCCAATGAGTCTTGCCTTCGCTTGTATTCAAGCATCTTTGTCCAGGGACAATCTTTATAGAAATTTTGTATTCTATACTTCCTTTCTCATGTGAAAGGGGCTCTTGTTGTTGCTGCACCTCTATGCATGTTTTGTGACATTCACCCTCTTCGAGTCCAATGTTTGCATGTCTTCAGTCTTCATACCCAACATCTGGATGCCTTTCGTCTTCATGATATGCAATACAATAGGACTTGCATGTTGGTTCCTGTCCTTACCGTATGCGTCTTTCATGTCCACGTGCACGTTCTGATGCTTAATTCATTCCCATTGTTGTGTTGCATTCACTTCTGCCATGTGTCGTGCTCCCCGATATTGGGTCATTATGGCAATGATGCCAAATGTAGTATAGATTATTTACTCCCAAACAATAAAAGCAAACATATCAAAAGAACATGCGACAAGGAATGAACAACAAAACCATTTCACTATGTGCAATTGGTATACGCTACTTACAACAGCATAGGTCTTTGTGTCGCAACATAATGAGACAATTTCTTGTCTTCGCCAACAATACCAACAACACAACACAATGATGATTCGACAACACTATTCCATGGTCATCAATAAAATATATACAAAAAGAAAAGAGGGGGTGGGGGTGGACCTTTACAACTTCCAACCATGCACCCTCATACCTAACTACATACCAAATTGCAAATTAATTTACACACTTTTGTCTTATTACATTTGAGTGTTGTGTACATCTGATAACCCGTGACGTGTACAAAATGACAAACACTTGATCAACAGTTATGTACAAACAAAGAAAACCTTGTTAACTCACTTGGGTGGCGCTTGAGATGGCGCAACGTCCGCCTCCTTGGTCTGATGTGATTGGTTGCCTATAATTGCTGATTGCCTTAGAGGAATAGAATGTATATTTAAAGGGGAACACTGTTAGTTTTCTTTCAAATTGTTTTGAATAGATAGCATTGTGTTTTACAGTCAGCTATAACAATTTTGAATGTATTTAACTTTTCCTTTTTTTAGTTCTAGATTAGAAGGGTATTATGGCTATTGGAAGGTTTCCATAAATATTTTGCAAATACCATGGGGAAAAAGAATTCCTAAAATACAGCAGTGTATTTTTTTTCCAGAAATAGTATCAGCTCTTTCTCTATGCTTTGCAGGATTATTAGTTTTGTTGGGATAAGACATTTTGCATGAAGTTGTTTATATTTTATTGTATTGCAGAATATCTGACAATCTGTCATCTTTCATATCAAATATAACTGTATCTTAATTCCTGTATTTATTATGGTAAAGAAATACAGACATTGACAATGGCAGCTGGGTTTTCAAGATGAAAATGAGATTACTGATAGAAAGGCATCATGGTAGTTTGTCAGTGGTTGGTTTCATACAATTGAAAATATTGGATATCTGCTTGTTGGAAGGCAAATATTTGCATGGTCTATTGAGCCCAACAGATGACTTCTTAGAAATTGGGCATTGATAAATTCAGTCCTATCTGTTTGTTTTACTGTGTAGTGCATGTCCTATTCATGACAACAATATTGCAAGAGCCTAAGCTACAAAGAATAAATTTAACTGCTTCGTGCCACTCAGTTCCAAAAGATTAACTCTCATACTATAATGTATTTGTTTCAGTATGTTATATGAAAACTTAAGTTGGTGTAAACAACTTGTTGAGGTGGTAATTCTAACAGAAGCCATTAGAAGTTAGTAACAAAACTTATGGTAAATAGACTAGGTTGCAAAAAAGACATAAATATAGCAGTATGCCATTTTCAGCTTTATAAAGAGACATAAGTAAGATGAATTAATAATTTTGCTTATGAAGATCATTTCAGCAGAACCCTTGATGATGCATACTTTTTACGTGGCCACACTCCAGAAAATTAGATTCATGTTTCATTTTGTTATATGTTGCCCATTATCTCTCTCTCTCTCTCTCTCTCTCTCTTTCTCTCTCTCATTTTATGTTTTAATTGGTTATATGGGATTGAAATGGGCCTCACCTATATTACATCATGACTGTGGTACCAGGGTGTTTCAACGAACCACATAGTGGTATTTTGGTGATCATGCATATATCGCCTGGAAAGATTAGAACCTGGATCTCCGCCTTGGAAATCAACATATTTAACCAGTTAAACTCATGCCTTTTGATTAGATGTTGCCCAAACCCAATGGGTTGTTGTCCATGCTTGTTTTAATGCCTATGTGGTTGTTTATTTATGCACATGTCTCATTTATATGCACCCTCCTTAACTTTCCAAGGCATTGAGTTCAGATTTTGTCATGGCTTGTGACTTTTAAGCCCGACAGGATGGATGGGTTTTTCTTGTTGGCTTTTCCTTGTTTATTCATCATCTATGATTTATTTATCAGTGTGAGGAAAGTATTTTTTCAGTAATTCAGGCCTTATGTTATTCTTTTAATCTACTTTCTAAGGCATTTGTTTAGACAACCTATCATTCTTGGGTATGGTTGTAGCATATCCAACCCATAACTTGGGTTTAGGTAGCCCCTTAGCCTCAAAAGGGGTTGGTAGTTGTTGCCTGATAATTGACTATTTCGTTGTCTGCCTTGGAGATCTATCAGATCTAAGACTTTAGATTTATTTGCAAGTACAAACATAACCAAAAAACATTCCATCAATCATGAGAAAATACCACATATGCATTACAACAAGATGATGGCAACAACCATTTGCAAGGTTCCCTTTTGAGTTGGAATTCCACTTACAGAATCCACATTATCATGCTGAGATCATAACTATTATAAGACAAGGTTCAACATGATAGCTCAGTCTAGCTTATGCTTAATCTTATATAGTAGCTTAGGCTTGTAGCGATCTAGCCTTTGCTTGTCTTGGAAGATAAGCTCACTTGTTACTACAACTTTCAAACTCTTCTGCTTTATTGGCCATAGAGCCAGCTACTCTTTGTCACCATTGAGCTCAAACCTTTGCCCTTGTACGCCTTGGTTTACTGAGACTTGGTCAACCTGATTGATAACAAAATTGGATATCAAAACCAAAGATTCAACTACAGAATCCAAGCTTGCTATGCCAGTCCATTTTTCTCAACAATTATCTAACCTTAAAACAGACTATTTTGGATCATCACTTATTCCATGTCTATCCTCTAAAACACTAGCTTTATTGAATAACTCATGGAACATTACATATCATAACATGTGTCATTGCCTTATTCCTTTTATTTGGAGTGTTTAGTTACCACATTATTTTCTTTACATAAAATATTGAGTTCAGTGTCATCTAGGTCATCTAAACTATGGTCTATCATATTAATTTTTACAGTCTTATGCAAATTTAACTTAAACAGTTATGTTAGTTGCAAGGGGTTTAAAATAGGTGTATTGCATTCCTCTTCCCTTCAGAGAAGCATTAATCTCAGTGTACATTTCTTGGCGTTGAAACCAAAAAAGGGTATTGCTCTTGCATTTCATCTCTCAAGTTGCTTTGACGAGCCTGGCATGTTCCTGTTGGATCTTGACCTTCTCTGTGGCTCAATTCCACCAACATGGTGGTCTTTCGATCTATTATGGCCACAAGTCTACTTGGATCATACACCAAACAGAAACATGGTTAAAGTTTGTGCATATGTTTTTAATCAAAGAAGCATCAGAAACGTTTTGAGCTTTAACATCCAGTGACAATATGATCCCATATAGTAAATACTAAATACCAATGGCCCGATACGTTCCAATATCTCATATGACATGCAATTACTTAAGCATGAGTTTCTTGCAGCTCTTGAGCATCAGCAAGTCCTTTGTGGGCTTTACTCTAAAAAACAGTCAGCCTTTCTTTTGAAACCCTAAGCTCTTATTAATGTCTTAGAATGCCTTTTTGCCAGTCTCGTCTTCCATTTCCTTGGCCATTTCTGTCACAGCCAAGAATCTTTCTTAGGATTACTATAACCTGGGGGGTATTATACGTTAGTCTGTGCAAGGCTTCATATGGACCCATTCCCAATGCATCATAACTGTTGTTATAAGTAACTTCCATCATATTGAGATAATCATTCTGTTGGGTCAGCTTATACATCACATACCTTGACAACATGTCCTACTAGTGGCTAGGTGTTCTCAACTTTAGCAGTTATTTCTTGTCAGTTCTTAATTATCTTAAAAAAGAAAAGTAGGGGGAATGAAGAGAGCCATGGTATGTACAATTAGCATAGTTGAATTGAACAGAATGAACAAGTGCAAGAAACCTTGCTAATTTCTCGCAAGAACTTATTGTGAGTTTTTTTGGCTTGGTGAGAAAATCTTGAGTTTTCTTGGCACTTAGAAATCGCCAAAAAAATTGCGAAAATCTTGTCAATTTCTTGTCAAAAACTCAGTTGTGTTTTTTCACCAATGACTAGAATGCAAAAAACATTGTTAAAAGGGGAAACCTCTATTATTTCAATTTTTTTTTTTCTTTTGCTGCTCATCACTGAAACTTGTTGGAGTCCTTGTGGAGATTGTAGAACGAATTTGGAGGAGGATTTGAGGGATTTAACAACTCTTTTTGAAGATGTCATTTTTGGCACAAGATTTCAGAGGTAGCTATTTCTTTCAAATGCAATTTTTAAAGTTTTTTCCTTTGTTTTCTCTCCTTTATTGTTCGTAGAGCCTTTAAGGCCATGTAGGACTCTTAATATTTTTTCCCCCTTGGAAAAGAGATGGATTCTTCAAACGAGGGCTATGGGAATTGAAGGCGACAACAATGAGTCGAATCCAACAACCCTGTCCCCAACTCCAAATCTAGGGAGGGACTCAATGTGGAAGCATGGCATAAAAGGCACTTTGCCAAATCAAGTTTTTGCAAGTATTGTGGCAAGGACATGAGAGGAAGCTTCCTTTACCTCAAGTTTCATCTTGTTGGGAAAATAGGCCATGATGTGGAGGTCTGCCCACTAGTGGACAATATATTAAGAAACAAGATAAATGCTTGGCTATGCACCAAGGAGGCAAAGAAGATAGAGACCAAACGGACAAAGGTTGTAGTTGGACATGGGATAGGCCTTAGGCCTCTTTTTATAAGGATGAGGCAGAATTGGAGGATATTGTTGCCGCTGCCAAAGAGTCCGTCCCTAGCCCTCAAATTTGAATATCTTCTGGGCAGAGTTTGAGTACTACCTGAAACACAAGGCAAACAAACCTTCGGACTACCACATTGGGGAAGGAGAAGATGAAGGAAGCACAAACCATGGCAACAAATTTTTGGTTCTATTACAACATTCTTTTTAATTGCGTGAACAACACTTATCGGGAAGCTTTGGTGAGGGCATTAGGCGGCAAAGGGATGAAGCCCCCTACTATGGAATTTCAAAGGGCCTTTATTGGTGGATTGTGTCACAAACACGTGCTTTTGTAGAATTGCCAAAGAAAATGGAGGAAAAAGGGCTGCGACCTTTAATTTGATGGATGGATTGATGCGAGAAACTACATGCTCCTTAATTTCATAGTGGCATTAAGTGGATCCATGGTCTTCTTCAAGTTAGGTGATGCCTCATAAGAGGTGAAGAGCACACAATTGTTGTTAAATTTCTTGGAGGAGGTTGTACACAAAGTGGGGGTGGAGAATGTTGTCCACGTGGTGGCGGACAACGAAACAGCCTATATATCGACAGGTAGACTTCTCTAGAAGTACCCCTCTATTTTTTGGAGCCCATGTGCCTCCCATTGAATTGACCTCATCCTTAAGGACATTGGCAAATTGTCATGGATGAAGGCTATGGTTGATGAGGCAAAGGACATTACAAGATTCATATACAACCACAAATGGGTGCTTTGTTTGACAAAAGAGCATAATGAAGGGAGGGATAGTCTGTGCCTAGGTGTCACCTGATTCGCCTCCAAGTTTATCACCCTATAGAGCCTTCTAGTTGCATTGCCTACTCTTAAGAGGATGTATGTTAGTAAGGAATGGTATGCCTTGCCACATCATGCAAAGGAGGCGGCATAGATGGTTTGAAGGCAAATTTTTCACGACACATTTTGGGTGAGTGTGTAGGAAATACTCAAGGTAATTATTTGGTGGTCTAAATATTTACTCTTAGTATTTTTTTTTCTAAAATTTAATTAAAAGTTACAAATTTATTTGTAATTTTTAATTAAACGTGTTTAGTAATTTATGAAGATTAATTTTTACTGTTTAATTTTAGGTGACAGAACCCTTGGTCAGGGTTCTTCGCCTTGTAGATGGAGAGAAATCGGCAATGGGATATTTGTGCGAGGCCATGGATAGGGCAAAAGAGGTCATCCAACAGTACTATGAAGATGATCAGTGCGAATATAGTCCCATGTGGAGAATTATTGATAAGAGATAGACAAGTCAACTCCATCAACTTCTTCATGCAACGGGGTACATCTTGAACCCCAAATTCTTTTTTATTCCTAAATTTAATAATTATCAAGAGATCTAGGAGGCTTCTACATTTGTGCTTGATCCTTGCCGAATTGCAAGCCTATAAGGAGGCTTAGGGGAGCTTGTTTTCATCCCCCTTTTGTATTGAATCAAGGATGACCTTGTGACCAAGTGAAAAATTTGAACTTTTAAACTTTTTTACTTGTAATTTACAAGATTACAAATGTATGTTTACAATTTATAAAATTTTTTTATTTGCAGATTTTTGGTGGGAAGAGTATGGTGCTAGAACGCCAACTCTTAAAAGGATTGCCATTTGCATTTTGAGTCAGCCTTGTAGCGCTTTTGGGTGTGAGTCCTATTGGTCTCTGTTTGAGACCGTACACACCAAGAAGCGCAACAGGTTGACCCAAGAGCGCCTCAAATATCTTGTCTTTGTGCATTATAGTCTTTGGCTTCACACTAGACAAGTGGAGGTGAACGGTTCTTGTGAGGCGATTCTCTTGGATGACCTGAATCCACTTTTAGATTGGATTGTTGAAGGCTCCTGAGTTACTGTGTTCACTCCAGAGGACATCGAGGCCTTTGAGGCAGAAGTATAACATACTAAAGGATTGAGGAAACTGTACAATGATGATCCTATGCTCGAGGAGCCTCCAGTTCAAGCATCTGTTCAAGCATCTAGTTTGAGGGGAAGGAAGGGAAAGCAAAGAGCAGTTTAAAATTGCTTTAAGTTTAGTATGTTGTATTTTGTTGGTTTTTGATGATCATTCATGATCATGAATTGTAATTGAACTCTTTTTATGAAAATATAATATAACTCTCTGATTTTTGTTTTAAATGTAATTTTTTTTTTGTGAATTAAATTATTTTGTTTAATGTTCGTTTGCCAAATTTTTCTGAGTTGCCGAGAAACTCTCCAAAATTGGAGTGCAGAGTTTTTGCCGAGTTGCGAGTTTTCTTACCATGGAATGAATCAATCCCCTTTGAGAAGGCCTGATAATATGGTAATCGAAATTTGGATTTATGCCAATGAAATGCTACATCTCCAGATCTATACTGTGGATTAATTTGTAGAGAATCAACGTTTTTCCATATTTTAGTAGTTGTTTGCATTATGACATCAAAAACCATTTTGTTTTTTTGGGAGCATCAAAAACTTTACAAATTCAAGAACATATTGCTTTATGACAATAGGTAGCATTTAGCCCTGTAATATTTCGGGACAGGAGTTGCATGGTTTTTATCAACTATAGTGTGACACTGATATCCACAGCATTGGCTTGAGTGGGACATCATCCTCTTTCTTCTTGAAACTGTCGAATTTGTTGCTTAACACCCTTTTTCTTCTTGTTGATAAATGATGCATGCTACGGTTCGTTTTCTTGATTTGTTTTTTTTTCAAATTCTAGTGGTTTTACTGTTTTAGGTGCTGCAAAGTTTTTTCGGTTGTCACTAGTGTATAGATCGCTGTATCTTCCACTTCCTCAGTGTTTATTGATGAGTTGTTTAAACAAAGCTAATCTTGATGAGAAGTATAGATGATTACTTGCCTGTATGTTATGGTGTTTGGTGAGATTTTTGTTTTTTGTTTTCGATAGTCTGCTGAGTGTATTATAATTAAATTCTGTGTTTTGTTGGAACTCTTGACCAAGTTCATTGTAGGTTTTATTTGGAATAGCCTATGAGTCGTTGTCCCCTATGGCTATAATTTGGAAATAATTTGACAAATATGCAAAACTGACTTCAAAATTTCAATGCTGTTTACTCTTTGCTTGTAGCATTGCCAGACTTTGCAGCAGAAGAGGTGGGGGGGAGGTTGAAGTGTGCTGAGATGTTGAATGTTGAGTGATTTTTTATTGATGTTCTATGAGTCATTGGAATTGCTTGTACAAGTGCTGGCCTTTGTTGTACTGTAAAGTAGTTCCTTTGCAGATGGTCATATTCATGTCAAAGACAACATTTGAATGACATTCTAAAAGATCACACTCCAGTAAAGATTTTATCATATCAAGATCGAGAAAGATCTGGGGATGTATTGAGTGTATGGTATATAGTGTATTTGGGAGTATCGATATATTTTCCTATTGCATTTCCTATTACCAATTTCCCTTGAGCATAAAACATTCCCAAAATGTGTGGGAGAGCAAGCAATCTTATCCAGACCAAATGTACTACGGATGACTCACCCATTAGGTGAGAAAACCAATACACCATAGTATTTCATGTATTGTTCCCACTTTTGAAAATCTGAGGTCCTTTTTGAAGAACAGGTCTCTGTTTTTATGTTTAGCAACGTGAATGTGGACATACCCCCAAGGTCATATAAATTTTTCCTTTGGACTTTATCTACATTTTAGTTCTTCATGATCCTTTCCTTCAGAGTCGTGGAGAAAGGGTTTTTATTTAAATTTTCAGACATATATTTGTCTTTCCTCAACAAGCATATCAGTTGTGTTTCTTCCTCAGCATATCCATCGTTGAAAATTGGCATGGCATCAAGTTTTGCATTTGACATGTCTTTCTTATTCTGTTGCTTTTTTGATGTTTCATTGAAGAAAAGCTGCAATTTTTTCCTTTGTAGACCCTTTGAATCACCTGATAGAATTTTTTTAACAGACAAGGAATGAAGGGGAGACCATCGTCTCTCCAGCCTAGGTCATTATAGATACAATTTGTTTACTAACAGACCATTCGAAGTAGCCGAATCTGGTGTCGGTCAGTTCAAAAAGGAATAATAATTTTTTGGTTAACGTCCATGGTTGACCAAAGTAGGTCAATGGTTCTCAAATAGTACACTTGTTTATGATAGCATGGGGGAAACAAAAAGCAATGCTCTGAAATCAGAAATACAATATTACAAACTGACTTGGAATAGGTTGAACATGTCACTGTGAGAAGTGGCATTATGTGGTACGCTTAAATATTATGTATAGTACAGATATGATACAGTGGGGCTCAAACTGTGGATGAGCTAGTGCAAGATTTCATGATGTCCAAAGGAGAATGGTGTGACGTTTGAACAATCAACAAAGTGGATCAGGTTGGATCCTAGGTGCCCTTCTATCCCCGAAGGCTGAAGCTTTAGATACAGATAGGAATTTGGAAATGTGTACGCTTATATGGTTCTCTCTTGTGGTGAACATGGGCAAATGCAGACTACCTTGAACTCTATGGATGAGTTTCCCTAGTAGCTGCTTTATAGGCAAGGCACTATCTCAAATATCTGACCTTTATCTGAAGAGGATGTAGCCATATCATTGGATGGATGCTCCTTTGTATATTGGATTTGTGGGTATGCCATGTGTGTCTTACAATTGTGATAATTACTAAGGGATGCATGCAAACTTTTTATAATTGAACTATTTGTTTTATTCTTGAAAATATATTTAAAAAACATTACCATAATTTTCTCATTTGGTGTAAAGGTTATCAAGAAGCTTTAAATTTACATAATTGCTTATTCTAAATGATGAAATCTACTTGAATCCTTGCTGAACTCTAGTGTCCCTTGCACAATCTCTTTGTAATATTCCAGATTTACATTCTATTGTGCAATTCTCATAGTATTGATCTATATACTGTCCTTAATCAGTCAGTGCTATTCCTTTTGACTTGTTTTTGTCTGTTAGCCATTTCTAGCAGCTACCTATATGCACTGCCTAATTTAAGTACTGTCTTTTGCTGGTTAACTGCATCTTTTTAGTTTTATAACAACCCTTAGATTTATTTAGCAAAAAGACCTCTAGAAATCAAAGATGTTTATGTATTTTCTTGCTTATTGTGCCCCAGTTAGTAAAAGACTTCTTTCTGTTAGACTAGCGTATGCTAGAGGCAACATTGGATTGCTTCTGAGATTCCTATGAGTGATGACATTTTGTCTGCCCTTGCCAGTATTATTCTTAAAATGCTAATTGGTCATAATGGGATGTACAATAGCATTATGTTTCAAATTACTTTAGCTGCATCAAATATGTGAAGGATTATCAGTCTGTATGCCTCACATGTCTTGCAAGCAACAAGTTTTAGTACATTCTGTGTTCATCAAGGGAGACGAAGTTTTGGAATTTCACTTGGTGAGCTTGAATTGTATTGGTCTCTTTTTGGTTCCAAGGGGTGCCAATAAGGGTTTAAATGGCCTCATGGGCCCAAGATATAGTCCAAAAAGCCTTTGACGGCCTTGAGATGGGACTGAAAGTACCCAGAAAATGCTCAAAGTTGCCCAGCAAAGGGTATCTATATAGGTGATAAATTATTAGAAGTAACTCCCACTGTCACGAATCAGATCTCAACTTTAATGGGTTTGTGTATTCAATATCTAGGAGAGCTGTTTAGATGTTATGGTAATGTTGTATATTGATTCAGATTATATGTATCCGTTCTTTTAGTCAGTAAATAGTTAGGGTAATGTTATATATTGAACCAGATTATATATATCTGTTCCTTTGGCCAGTAATTCATTTCCATATTATGAAGTGTGTGCCCATTGTTTGCTGCTTTGTTTTCTTTGGGATGGTGTAGTTGCGTTAAATCAGTAGCCTCCTTGGATATTTGCTATCATGATATAGTAGAGACATTGTATATATATATTTGGAGGCCTTAATTGCTTTTACATGTCAAATTTTTTTTTAAAATATTATTTCTGACAGGAAAATTCAAGAGGAAGGTCTAGATGTGGAAACAACAAGGAATGAAGATCATTTTGGTGCTGTTGTTCATCACCTCGCGTTGATTCGCGACAAGCGTTGTCTTATGTCTTACATGTATGTAAGGCCTTGTCCTAATGTAATATAATGTAGTCAAGGTCTTTTACTATTTTTGATTCTTAATAACAATGTTTATCCATTTGCTCTTCAATTCAGGGAATTGTCTTGCCTTCACAATAAATTGGGAATCGTTGAAGTTTGGAAGAACTATTTGTCTCGACTGTCTTAACTTGTTAGAAGAGTTTCAGAAGTCTCACTTATTATTCTGAAATGATGTTTGATTGATTTCTCAGGTACCACCGGGCGCATATAATAAAAAGCTTGAGATGGAAGCTTGGAGCCGTGCTTCCACAAGAAATTCAAGAGAAACTCAGCTATTCTGAGAAGGAATATTTCAAAAATTACTCAGACATATTAGGATCACACATGTCAGACTTAGACCTTGACCTTACTGTGGTGGGTCCATCTTTCCATGCAGTGCTTCTGGTGCTGCATCTTTAGGATGTTTCTTAAATACTCATTCTTAGCACAGTAGGATGAAAGATATGCAGATCATTGAATGGATATGTGCTCGTTCATTCGTCAGGAATCCATGTCACTTCCAAAAATCTGAAGAGAAATTGCATATACTTGAATTGTAAATTTTTACTATATCAGAGAGATGATTTAGCTACTTTGCTACAATTTATGTAAAGAGAAATATTCTTTCTATTTCATAATGAAGTCAAATATCTTACCAGGATATGATCCCTCCAAAGGATCCATACATTCAAGTTCGGGTTGTTGATGACATAGGTGAAGTTTTGCTTGATGATCAGTCAACATCACTTATACGCAATTCAGTGCATTTGATGAAGCGCACTGAGGCAGAGGCCTTTGTTTCACAGGTAATTAATTGTACTCTTTTCTAAAAATTTATTCACTGTAACATTATTGATTGTTTTGGTAATAATGAATTTGTGATGTTTTTAACTAGATTGGTACTGATATCTCAGGGCATGATGGAGGAGTTTGTCGAATAATAAGGTGGTCTTTGGTTGGAGTATCAAGAACATAGTTAAGTTATCCGGTTATGTGGAAATGCTTAGAGCAGCTGTGCACTTCATGGCAAAGGCAAAACATAACGGGGAAGAATTTTCTTTTTGTAAGACAACAGTAAGTAGAAATGCACCATCAATGCCCTGGCAAGGTGAAACAGATCATTAGTTGTAATAAACAAATACAAACACTATGTTGCTTATCTGGTCCTAAAATTTCATCTCTCTAGAGGTATTTTACAGGATTCATTTCAAATTCAAGGATGGTTTTATGAAATCTGTAGGGACCATTTGAGCACATTAGAAATAGGATTTGTATATTATTTTATGATGAGCTTATTTCAAGCTCACCTTTTGATTGTTGAGCATATCATGAACTGCACCTTTGATGTATGCAATATTAAGATTCTTTTAATGTTGAAATTCTTTCTATTAGACTATGTCTTTTAAACCATTTCCTTTAATATTCAATAATAATTGTTCTCGTTCTTTTCTTTTAATTATCTCTGAATTTTAAGATTTTTATATTGTCTGCATATAGATCGTTAATACCTTAAGTTAGAATGCATTCAATTTTTCTCTTACATAACATATGCATTAAATGCATTTACTTTAAGATGCCTTCACAACTTACTAAAAGAGGATTGAAAGACGTGTGGGATTGTTGGTAATAATTTCTATTGTTTGAATTTAAGTAATATGGATTTAGTGTATTGCGAAGACCAAGGATTGGTTTCTCAAGGTGAATTCCATGAGGCATCTAGTGTGCAAGTAATTATACGTTTTAAATTTTTTATAGCAATAGTTTTTAACTGTAACTGCCAATTGGAAGAACAGAGTTTGTAACGGATTTTGTAAATGAAAGCTGGAAATGTCTAGAAATTAAAATACAAGTCTATTGATTATTTTCCATTTGGAACCCAACTCTAGGAGCTTCTTGAGCATGACATCTGATGAGTTTCCCTCTTTTTTTTTTTGATAAGTAAGCTTTTTATATCAAACGGGTTTTTCAGGTTGACCCAAAACCTTGTACAAAATCAGCATGTAGCTGAGCACAGAGAAAAGATACTGACTAAGGATCCTTAATCCTTTGTGACAACAGTCCTGAAACGTCAGGCAACAAAAACACCGAGAGAGATTTCGCTTCTCCCATCAAACATGCATGGGAGAAGCGAAATTAGGTCCATGAACAAAAAGACACCGTCATCGGGCCTTCAGAAACGCCCGCCACAAAAAGGAAAGGGTCTAAAACTTGCTTAATCCTCCTCGTCTTCGTCCTCAATCTGGTCGTCGTCCTTGTCATTTTTTGGGTCCTCGACCTCTGTGTTGACTTGAGCAGGGGCATTGCTCTGGTAGCCTTCGTTGAAGAAAACCTTGGATAGGGCATCGAGGACCTCCTGCATCTGTTGGGCCATGGACGCCAGGGTGGTCAGAACAAAACGTTTGAGGACCAAAACGTTGGGTTCAGGACCCTCAGCCTGAGGGTCTAAGATAACGGTTGTGGAACTTCCCTGCCCAAGCTTGTTCCTTAGTCTTGCAGAGGATCGTTTGGATCCCTCTGCTTCCTCAATCTTCAGTTTTCTCCTCGCTCCTCCGCCAGTGATTGACACCTCCAGCTCACGCTTCTTAGCAGAGGACCCGGAGTGGGGCTTGGGTATCTTGGGCCTGGAGCTGGGGGTCTCAGCAGGGGGAAAAGTAGGGGGTTCAGGTTGGGGAGAGGTGGCGAGGGCAAATTTGTAAATCACCTTGAACAGGCTCTGGTGCATAGGCATTGCTGTGCCTTTCTTGCTACGACAAGAATTGATGGTGTAGTTCATGGAATTCAGGAGAAATTGCGGGATGCTAATGGGGTTGATGTCACGGAAGAAGTTGATGAAGGCGTAGTGGAAGCTTAGAAGAACCTTGCCGGGGTCCTCTGCTGTAATGAATTCCATGACGTTTTTCATTACAGAGTTCCACGGGGCAGGGAGGTCCATCCTTGTCAAGCCGTTCTTCGCCTCCTTAGAGATCTTGAGGTTATCCTTAAACTCGCGCAATTCGACTTCCCAGTTATGTTTTTGCCTGTGGATGGAGCGGCCCCTCACCGTCTGCCCAGTTAGGGTTGCCAGAAGGTTAATATCAACTGAAATCTCACGCCCGTGGATAACCACTCTGCCCTCATCCCAGGATTCCATAAACTCGGCAGTAATGCTGTCGTCCGGACCAGCAAACATGTCGAAGAATTGCGTGAACTTCCTCTCAGTAAGGATGGCTTGCGCAGCCGGCTCCATGACCACCATACTTGGCTCAATGTACGTCATCGTAATCTCGCCTCTGGGATCCTCTGAAACTTGTCTGGCAGCTTGAAGGTAATGCTTGCTCTCGGAAGCAGAAAGGAGGGAAGAGTGGTGATGGCGAGAGAGGACTTTCCATCTTAAACGAAAAGGCTCATTAAGGCGAGTGCCAGCTTTGATGGCAAGCCAACGCATACCTGCCACCTGGGTGCCATGCTGCGTGGCTGATCTGGCATAGGAATTGGGAGCCTTAACGTTCTCCTTCTGGGAAAGATACGAGCTGTTCTTGGTGGTCATCATGGCCGTTCGAGGGATCACGTGTCTCGCTGTGGTGGGTGGGCCTTCCCACGCCCCAACTCCGCACGAGACGCAATTAACGGATTTACCGCGAGACGCAGCCCGCCAGAGAATGTCAATCCTCGGGGAACTGTCCAGCGGAGGCCCGAGGAGCCACCGCCACTTCTTTCTAGTCACGTGGTTATCCGGGGAGGATGCCTTGGAAATATTGATATGTTGATACGAGCAATCCTGACGCCGTATGGCCGAATTTCTTGAAACCGCTGCTTTTGAGAGCTGATTTGGATTAGCGTTCCACATCAGACTTCACGTCGTCGCTCTCCCTGGAAGATACCATCCACGTCCATCGGGAGGTCATGCGTCCACGTGGTCAAACCAGCCGCATCAACACCTATGTTTGCCAGTTTGTCTGCCGCCTTGTTGGCCTCTCTGAAGACGTGTTGAGCCACGCTGTCACCTCTGTTGGTTAAGAGGTTCCTTGCTTCCTTAATGCAAGCCTCAAACTTCCACGGAGGATCCTTATCATTGTTGAGGAGATTGATGATAACTTGGGAATCTCCTTCCATAATTAACCGGCCTTGGACGTCCTTAGCTAGGAGAAGACCGCGCCAAACGGCTCTAGCTTCAGCATCATTGTTGGTTGTGGTGCCCAGGGCCTCAGCGAAAGCCAGGACAAGGTCGCCCTGATGATTCCTGACGGTCCCGCCCGCCCCTGCTCTGCCAGGATTGCCCTTGGCGGCACCATCAAAGTTTAACTTTAGGCATTCGGCCGGGGGGGATCCAACCAACCTCACGCCTCGGATTAGTCTTCCTGAGGCCGTCTTGGCAGGGCAGACTCAGGGACTGGGCCAGGAGCTTTTCGCCCGGGGGAGTCGAGTAGGGCTCATCAGTGCAAGATAGGGCATTCTCCTTAGCAAAGGCAATGATTTTATTAGTGATGGATCCTGGGTCCCTAGTTGCCTCATTGAAAATCCTCAGGTTCCTTTCAAGCCAAACTTGCCACAGGAAATGGTGGAAAATGATCTTCCAAAAGAATTTTAATCTGGCACTGACAAATGGTTTGGGCCATTGCAGGAGGAACTCACTGAGGGACTCGGGTCTGACCCAAGTTATGTTGAAAGCTTGGAAGATGCCATTAAGGATTGTGGTGGCAAAGGGGCATTCGATGAAGAGGTGTTGGATGGATTCCCAGTCAGCCCTGCACAAATAACATTTGTTGGGGACGGTTAATCCTTTTTTCATCATATTGTCAATAGTAAGAATTTTCCCTTGAACCACAAGCCATGCAAAAAAGGATATTTTGGGGATGAGTCTCTTAACCCAGACTAACTGAGTTTGGAAGCGAGGAGCCTCAGGATGGATTAACAATCTGTACGCTGATTTGACTGTGAATTTGCCACTGTCTGTCGCGGTCCATCTCATCTGGTCTTCTGTCGGTCTTGTGGGGACAAACTGATGTAGTAAAATGCTATTGAGTTTCTGGGTCGCTGTCTCCCACCCTTGAAAGGCAATGGGCTTCCAGTTGGATCTGCTCCTGTTCTGCCGTAAGAAATCAGCAACCTTGGGCCCAAAGCCTTCAGTGGTGAGGGTTTTCAGCGGAGCCAAAATAGGATCACCGATTAGGGCTTCTGTTCCTGCCCATCTATCCTCCCAAAAGTCGATCCTTCGCCCATTTCCAAGGATCCATCTTATGCCTTTCCTGATCACTTCCCTGCAGGTTAGGATCACTTTCCAGAAGGAGGATCCCCGGGTTGGAATGGCGTTGCTGAGCAACTCAGTGCCTTGGAGATACTTACGTTTGATGATTGTTGTCCACTCGTTTCTTTCATTGGACATTAATCGCCAGGCTTGTTTTGCTATAAGCGCTAGGTTGAGGTGGGAAACTTTCCTTAACCCTAGCCCTCCGACATCTTTAGGCCTGCAAACTTTGTCCCATCCCACCAGGTGGATTCTCTGCTTATCTTCAGAGCCGGACCAGAGAAATTTTTTTTGGTACCTTTCGATTCTCTGATAGACTTTGACCGATGCTTTGAAAACTGATAAGAAATAGACCGAGATACTTTGAAGGGAAGCCATGGTTAACGTTGCCTTACCTGCCTGGGACAACAAGTGACTCTTCCACCCTGAGAGCTTCTTTTGGATTCTTTCGAGGACAATGTTCCACATGGGCGCCGTCGGAACCCCAGTGAATAGGGGAAGGCCCAAGTAAGAAGTAGGTAGAGTGGAGGTGGAGCACCCTAAAATTTTGGCGATTTTGATTTGTCTCGGAAGGGGAGTGTTAAGGAAATACACTTTGCTCTTGTTGAAATTGACTTTTTGCCCTGTCGCATCTTCGTAGAGCTTAAGGATATACCTGATGTTTTTTGCCTCTGCCACCGACGCCATAGTCAGAATTAGGGTGTCATCCACGAATTGCTGGTGGGTAATGGCCTCCGTGAGGGATGTAGCTTTGATACCTGAGATAAGCCCTGATGCAACGACGGCTTTGATTGTTCTTCCTAGGGCTTCGACGATAATGATGAACAACAAGGGGCTGATAGGATCCCCTTGCCTAAGCCCTCTTCGGCTTTGGAAGAAACCTGCTGGCTCCCCATTGACCAACACAGAAAACCAGGGGGTGCGGATGCAACAACTAATGAGCCTGACCCATTCAGGATGGAACCCAAATTTTAGCAGTATGGCGCTCACAAAATCCCAATTAACTCTATCAAAAGCCTTGTTCATGTCGAGCTTTAAAGCAAAGGCAACCTTCTTGGTCTGAGAGGCAGAGTGAAGAGCTTCATGGACTGTGATGATGCCATCCAGGATCGACCTGCCTTGGACGGAGCTGCCTTGGCAGGGGTCAATGATCTGAGGGAGCACACTTTTCATGCGATTCGCAATGGCTTTGGTGAGGATCTTATATAAAACATTGCAGAGGCTGATTGGTCTGAAATCTGTTATGGACTTAGGAGCCGGTCCTTTCGGGATCAGGGCTAAGAAGGTAGAGTTGTAGCTTCGCGGGATGTGCTTGGAAGCTTGGAATTCCCGGACAGTGGAGCACACCTCATCTCCTAGGATGTCCCAGAAGGTTTGGAAGAACCTTGGTGAGAAACCATCGGGGCCGGGGCCTTGTCAGGATTCATGGAAAAAAGTGCCTCCCTGATTTCCCTGATCAGAAAAAGGAGTGATAAGCTTTGAATTGGCGGCCTTTTCTATCCTTTGGGGAATGAATTGGAGTAGAGAGTCCCGAGCAGCTTCATGACACATAGGTTCCTCACCCAGGATGGAGCTAAAAAAGGTCACAACTTCATTCTTAATGTCATTGTTGTCTTGGGTGCTGGACCCATCCGCTCTTGTTAACTGTTTGATTCGGTTGTTGCTTCTGTTTCTGAGAGTGGAGACATGGAAGAACTTGGAATTGGAGTCACCCTCTTTGAGCCATAGGGCCCTAGACTTCTGTCTCCAGAAGGTCTCTTCACAGGCCAGGATGTTGTGGTATTCTGACAGGAGCGTTCTCTCCTCAATCCTGGTGTCATCATCTAGCACTCCATGTTGGATCCGGTTGTCGATAGCTTTTAGTTTTTCAGTTACAACCTTTTTGTTTTCAAAGATATTTCCAAACACTTCTTTGTTCCAGATTTTGAGGTTATTCTTGACCCGAGTAAGCTTTTGTGAAAGTTTGTAGGAATGACTACCTTGGCAAGGCTGCTGCCACCATTGGTTGATCCTATTTTTTAGGTCTGGGTGTTTGGTCCACATTGCTTCGAAACGAAAGGGGCGCTTGCAGCTGGAAGTGGAGGTCTGAGGAGTTTCCAGGAGAATGGGGTTATGGTCAGACCCGACCTTAGGAAAGGCGTGCAAGGAGGACGCACCAAAGACCTGGATAGCTTCCTGCGAGAGAAGGACCCTGTCTAGCCGCTCCTGGATGAGGTTTCTTCCCAAGCGCCTATTGCTCCACGTATACTTGGCGTCCTTAAGCTTGACGTCCATCAGCTGGTTTGTGTGCACAAACTCGCTGAAGTCCTCCATGCTCCTAGTCGGAAGTCCTGCCCCTCCTTTCTTATCAGACGGGAAAAGCGGGGTGTTGAAGTCACCAGCTATTATCCACGGAACGTCTTGAAAGGCCTTGCTCATATGACTCAGAAGTTCCCACAAGCAGGCTCTTCCTTGGACAGTGTTGGGCGCGTAAACATTTGAGACAATCCAGGACTGTTTGTTGTCTATGTCATTAAAAAGGACACTTAGGACGCGATCATCAGCCTGAATGACGCTGCCTTCCACTTTTTTAGGGTCCCAGAGGACCATAAGACCCCCAGAGGCCCCACGAGCTTGCCTGAACACCATTTCCCCTTGTTTCCATATTTTGCTCGCCAGAATCTTGGACCATGCTTCATCTGTTTTTGTTTCTTGAAGTAGTATGATTGAAGGACAAGTTTCTTTCCTTAACGCCTTCACCGCCCTCTGCTTAGGTGGGCCGTTAAGGCCTCTCACATTCCAGGAGAGGACCTTCATTTACACTATTTTGGATGTCTCCCTCTGCCACGACCTTGAGTTGGGGGAGGTTTGTTGGTTTTATTGCCTTCGAAGAGGGATGTGTCTTGAAGCACTAGGGTGCTTTGTTTACCGTTTGCAATTTCATTCTCGATTCTCATCCTGTAGTGTTCTGCATCTGGGATTCTCCCTCTTTTCTTTTCGGTGCCAAAGTCTATTTTATTCGATGAGCTGCGGGTCTGCTTCGGGCTGAACTTTGGGGGACAGTTTTGCTGTTGGACCGGACTTGACCATCCCTCGCCTAGGGCCGATGGGGCTGCCCCTGGCTCCTCTTCGTTCATGCTCCTGTTGATGTCCTTAGGATCCTGGGGCATGCCATAGGGACAGTTTGGTGGTGGATAAGGAGAGGACCTCCTTGGAGAAATAGGTTTGGAAGGGGATTCAAGGGTTTCGGGGAGTCCCTAATCTGGTTCTTCCTCGGCATATCTAGACGCTTGGCCATCGGTTTCAACAAGGGCTTCAAAGGAATTAGGATCTGAAAAGAAGGGACTAACCTGAGTATCCTGATCACGATCCGTTTGTTGAATTCCTTTCAACTTTCGTTGTGCAGGGTCTTCTTGCGCCTTCTGGTTGTACACGTTTTTGTGCGTTGTTTTGTTTGGCAAAAACCATGGGCGGAGGGGCCTCCCTTGCCCTTTTCCGTTGGCTCCTCTTTGGGCATTCCTCTTTGGTGCTTCCTTGACGGCGACCAGATCTGGGCACTGGTTCCTTAGGTGTCCTTGAGTTTTGCATTCTACGCAGAAAGCCGGCTTATTTTCATACTCGATGGGTTGCCTTATAGAATAGTCCCCGTATTCCAGATCTATGAAGGTTGGGAGCTCGGACTCCAAATCAGCAGTCACGCACATTCTTGCATGCGTCATGCGAGTTCTAGATAAGGTGGGGTTGTCAATGGCGACCAACTCCCCTATGGTTTTTGCGATTGCTGTCAGGAAATATTCATGGAAGAAATGGGCTGGGAGGTTCGGGAGCCTGACCCAGATGGGTGTTGTGTTAATGCTTTGGGTCTCAGGGTCGAAATCCTGTCCCCAAGGCCTAAGGAAAAGGCTCCTTCTGCCCAGGAACCAAGGCCCTCCTGTGAGGATGCGGCTAGCGTCTTCCTTGTTGTGGAGCTGGATCATGAAGAAACCCCTTGTCATCGCAACAATCTCCATACTGCCGGCCAGGCGCCATTTGGAGAAGGCCCAAGCCCTTATGGATTCTATGTTGGGTCTTCCGCCTAGAAATTTACCCACTAGGGAAAAGGTTTCGACGGACAAAAATTCTTCCATAGTCGTAGCAGGAACCCTCAACTTGTTCTTATCAGGGAAAAGGGGTGGGAGAGTTTTGACAAACCCGCTCTCCTTGCCTTTGAAAATTTGAGCAAAGGACAAACCTGTAAAAGGGGCTTTTGATACCTGCTGGGTCCCTTTGTCCGGGTCTTTGTCAGGAGGGTCCGAATCCCGTCGCTTATCAACAGTATCCCGCGCCTGAGAATCCTCAGCGTCCTCGCCCTCCTCAGAATCCTTACCTTCCTTGCTTCGCTGCCCTAAGCCGCTATCTTCTAGCCCTGCTGCTCCGCCTCCTTCCATCGTTTTTTTCTTGATGAGTTTCCCTCTTGAACTTGCTCAATACTCCTATTTTTTCTATTAATTTATTTAATGAAAAATCATATCTATTCAGATTTGTTTCCCCTTTCTAATTTGTACTAATAGATTTTCCTATTCAGCAATTTAAGTTTTTTTTTTGGTTTCCCTTTTATTTCTCTTGAGAAAGCAATTACATGTGAAGGAGAAAATGTTAGATCTAAATATGATCTCCTTTCCTTTTTTACAACAATTCTTACATGACTTGTTTGGAAGGAATATGTTACAAGTCCACATTCTGGCCAAAAAGCTAAAGTTACATGTCAAATAATATGTCATATTTTGGGTCATGAATCAAGTTTGATCAAGGAAGAAAGACACAAATTCATCCTTCGGCCAATTTGTAAAAAGAGGTTCAAAAAAGGGGTCAAGCAACAAAATTTAACTAACTTTATAAATCCCAATTAGGTTCATTTACAATCTATTTATGGAAGCAAAATGCTTATAGGCTGAGAGTGCTTAGAATATTTAGTGATAATGGAAACACAATAAGATGATTTATATTTTATTTTTGTAGTTTCTCTTTTGTAGAAGGTTTTTAGATAGCTCTGCGTTGTTTTTGCTCATGAAGTTTCAAGTCATAAAGTAGTGACTTGAAACATCAAGAACAAAAACAATGCAAAATTATTCAAAAACCTCATACAAGCAAATGGAGACATTGTAGGAGATCATTGGAAGGTACTTGAGAGACATGAGAAATCATTGAAGTGTTATATTGAACTCTAGCACATTTTAGGAAGCTGAAAATACATAGTAGCAGTTTGAAAAATTGAAAAGTTATAAAGGCATCCACAAAACTTGAGATTCAATTAAGAAGCTGAAGAGATGCTTGCCACATAGATTGTCTTATTTTGTTCTTTTGTGGTAATCAAGCATAAAAAAAAATGTCTTGCTTGTGAATTTGGTGAATTGAAACATTAGCAGTATTTGAATATTCATTTCAATTTTGTTACTTAAAATGGTGATTGAAATTAATTACTTCATGTGTGAACATAAAAGCCTCTTGCAAAGATAATATAATACCAAGGATAAAAATCACTTGAAGTTTGGTGGAGTCATGTAAAGTGGTTAGGAAATTAGTGTTACTACCTGTTATAATAATGTTTAATTTTTGTGTAAAAAATCTTATTTTCAAAGGGATGTGGAGTTTTATTATTCAAATGTGGGTCATGTCTCTTTGGGTTAGAATTATATATATATATATATGTTTGTATGTGTGTGTCCTTTCTTTGCCTCTTATGTCATTCATTGGGGCCCACCTTCCACGGTAGATAGAAACCCTTTAGCATGAGCTACTTGGAACCAATGGAACATGGGGAGTAAAAAATAGGCTTATCCCCATGACACTATAGAAGATAATTACTTAATAATGGAGTAATTTGCATGGATAGTGCATGAGGCTAGCCTCCTATGTTGGCTTATCACATGGTAAATATAAAATAATGTTTATAGGTAATTAAAACATGATTATCTCACTTCAAGCAATCATTTTCAATGGGATATCATGGACTTCAGTTTATATTGAGACCATGACATCTCACTTGGGGTCAAGCACCTCTCTCTCACACGTTAGTCCTCTATGTCATTTAAGATTTGAACTTGTGTCTTTTGTAAAAGATGACTCATTTCAAATCCTTGATCATAGCTTGATGGGCATATTTTAAGGTTTATTAATGGGATTGGAACATTGGATCATGGTGCGAAATTCCTCTCTTCCTGCTAGTTTCCCTAAATCCAATAGAGTAAATTCATTTTAGAGTTGCACCCCTTGATGCATTTTTGACCCACCATTTCAATGGCATAACCTTAGAGAGTATCTTATGTGCTTCAAACCTGAGTCATCATTGTGACAATTCCTTTGACTTACTACCATCCTTATATGGAATTTTCAAAAAATCAAATTTTTGTAAAGATATATTAAATGCTTAATTAGACATTGGGGTGGGTGATGTCTATATCTGACTTATATTAATTTGCTAGTTTAATGGACATTTTCGTCCTGTCTCGTCAAGGACACCACAATGGCAAAAGTTAATGGGCTTTCCTAGTGGAGACCCAAGTTCAATTCATGGCAAGGGTGGGGAAGGGTGACCTCGATATGCAGCCAACTTTCCAACCTATTAAAAAAAAATTATTTTTGTCTTGTAATTATTTCTTGTCAATTGTACATTGAGTCTTTAGAATTGTATTTTGGAGTTTTGTTTTTTGAAATTAATGTATTTTTCATTGATTGCACATTGAGAAGTCTCTAAAATTGCATTTCGGAGTTCTTTTTTAAAATTTTTAGTGGGAATTAATGTATTGTACACTTATTTGCATTGGTTTAGGAAAATTATTTTAAGGAAAAATATCATAGTATTGTATTTACATGCGGTATTTCTTTTTTGAAAGATTTATGTAGAATTCATTTTCATATTTTTTGTTTGTTGAATGAAAAGACTTGTAAATTTTTTTATACAATTTTAGATCTCTCCTATAAACATTTTAGAGTTTTGTGAAAATTTAATATCTTGAGCAATTTTTTCTTAAAGTAGTTTGTAATACCTTCTTTTAACCTTTTTTTTTTCCTTTTCCAAGATTAAGTCTTAATGTCCTTGAAAGAAAAAAATGTCTTCATATTATTTGGTTCTTTCAAAGGGGCTTTTATGGTGTGTCTTTGCCAATGAAAAAGAAAAGAAAAGATGTACAATGGTCATGTCCATTGGTGGAAGTACAAACTCAAATTACATAATACCTAGATCTTATTATGCTAAATTGTCTAACCATATAACAAAACAAGGCAAGGCAAAGGCCCAATACACCAATAATAATATGAAGACATCAGAATACAATGCAGACAATAGAAATATGCCCTAATCATACCACTTTAAAGTGTGATCATCATGAGTTTATGACATCATGAGATCTTAGATTTACCATCACATCCCATAATTCCATTGCCGTGAATGGATTTATATGACGTATTCAAGTCAATTGTCATGGTGGAAAGCTTATTGATCGCCTTATTACCTTTGTGAAGCATATGAGAGAAGTCTTTAATTCTCATTATATGCTTGAGGTTCATATACTCTTCCATGAGAGAATTAAGTTAACAATTAACAAACTTTCCTTTTTGAAGGCACCAATCACGATCTTTGAGTTCCCCTCAATAATTAACTCCTTAAGAGCTTGCTTGATGGTCACTTTTGGGGCTGTAATCAGACTAACCGCCTTTGATAAATTTGAAGTGGGTGACAGAAGGAAAAGAGCATGCACACAAAGCAACAAACCATTTTATCTCTAAATATACCTTCTACACATGTTGGGCCTAGGTTCCCATAGGTGCCCTTAAAATTTTATTTCACCGTCCTAACTAACGGGATCCCTTGTATCTGTTTATCATCCTTCCTATTATAAGGGTAAGTTATTGTATTTCTTCAAAAAAATATCATTGTTGATTAATTTTTTTTCATGTTAACACAATTCATAGCAAAAATTATCATTTGGAAGTTAAAAAATCATAGTTTCATTGAAAAAGCTTAAAAGATTGTTTAACAAAATGAAAATTTAAATAAAACAAAATTTGAAGTCAACCAGAAACAAAACCTTGAATTTGCGATTGGCCATTTTGTTGTAGATAATATACATTTTTTATTTTCAAAGGCCTTTAGATGGAACATGGAAAATTTTAAGAAGAATGTACTTAAAAAAATAGAACAAGAGATACAATCTTATGTAAGTTATTATATGGACTAAGAATATGCATTGATAATTATCTCTTATCACCTTCAAATATTAAAAATAAAAACATGAGTGAGAGGGTCCGTTACTCCAAATCAATTAATTGTTCACATGATACAAAGAGAACACAAATAGAAGGTGATAAAAAATCATCAACAAATAATTAAAGATTGTGAAAGAAGAATATAACTTGTTATTCCATAATATCATCACTATGTAAATGAGATGCCCTTAATTGGCTAGATATGTGAGGTATATATCATAGTCAATTTCAACCAAATATAAATTCATAATAACATATTTTATAAGTTATGCTAGTTTGCAAAGGTAGTAGTTTGTTCTGAATCCTTTGAGTGCGCGCCAGACCAACGACGACGATACGAACCCCGAGCGGCCGATGGTCCCCATATCACGTCGGGTCAACAATTAATGAGACGGATAGGTTTGGTGGTTGCAGTCCCTGTGTTTTGAACCCTGCGCTCGCCAATTACTAAAGATAGTGGTTGTTACCAACTCTCCTATGTAACCAAAAAAAAAAAAATTCTATAAGTTGACTATAAGACTATTACAAAATATGCTAAAGAGCCCAACGATTGGGTTTATATTTTGATATCCCCTCTTCAATGCTTGGAGGGATAAGGAAGGTGGTATTATGCCAACATGCCCCTATAATGCTAGGTTTCTTCTACTTTGATCTTGTTTCCAATGATGATATTCAAACCACCATCAAAATGCCTTCCTCTTGAACAAAATGCTCGACAAAGATCTTTGCAATCAAAATAATCCACAAATTGGAATGAACGAGCTCATCATCATCCAACTCAAGAATATTGATTAAACAATTTCTCTCAAACACTTGATGAAAGGTAGCCTTCCATACAAAAGCCCAATCCAAGAATGGTATTGTCACTAGAAGTGGATCATATATGGATATTTCCCATAGAATAATTGAGGGATATAATGAATCTCTAACCATGAATGGTTCTAATAAAACAAAGTGTAATCCTAGTTTTCCCATGTTGTAAAGGATCCATAAGGACATATGCAAGCAAGATCAATAATTTTCCAAGTGGGAAGGTGTAGTCCAAATTCATTTAGAAGCAAACAACAACCTTCTAATAACCACACCTTGCACAAGTCATCAAGTGAAAAAAAGACTCACCATACCTAACAACTATGCCATCACTTCACATAATGTGACGTACAACAACCAATCATGTCTGAAATAATCTCAATGTTAATCTCCCCCAAAATAGCCCAAACATATAATTAGCCTTTCATGGAAAAATGTGGCTATGTAAACCATCAAAGGGATCCACATGGAAGCTAACACACTTATATGAGAAGTCTTCTCATGTTAGCTTAGATATATTTCCATGATCCAAAATTGATCTAATTATAATCAATATTGATCACTTCCCGCGGTTTCCATTCATAACTCCTATAAGACCCATCCTTACTCAAAGATTCACATCTCTCTAAATATCTAGATCATTTTAAAAAACTAAAACTCTTTGAATGTCCATATCCCAAAGAATTGTACACCTTAGAGAACCAAACCTATTGGAATAACTAAATCTCTACAAAGAACACAAAGTTTGCAAAGAGCCAAACCTTCAGAAATCTCTTAATGAATCAAATATTCCCAAAGAACCGAACATTTGGGATGATCAAACATTCATAAAGAACCAAATCTATTTGGATAATCAAACTTTCTTGAAGAACTAAATCTCTTCAAATATGAGAATGAAGTCTCATTACTAAATTTATTTTCTCTACTTCTCTTTGACAAGGAATGGTGGATAATATAAAATTGAATAAACCAAATGCTACTGATCCCTCTTTATGCATCGGTAAAGTGCCAATACCTAAATAACCAAGATATTTTCTCTAATTTTCATTTTCAATATTAATCATAGATTTTATGTCTTGTTCATTTCTCTAGTTTGCCACCTACCAAACTTATGGTACTAATCAACTTGAAGTTTGTTATGGTACCTAGCTATATGATATTATATTGTATAAGGGTATTATGGATAGTTGGCATGGGCCACAAATAATCCAAGATTGATTATATTATCATAATGAGTGGGATAAGGGATTAGGAATCCGTTTCCCAAAGTAGCATTAGAAGATGGGTATATAAAGAAGGGATATTGTCATTGTAAAGAGGATCAATCATATGAATTATTCTTTTATAACATTCTTGGCTCATGGAGCAGATCTAATTTTGGGAGATATTGTGGAGTGGTTCCTTCCTTAAGGAATAACATTAGTGTTGCCCTACCTAAAGGGTATTATCACATCTTGTCTTGTATGGATTGATTATTGTGGTTGATTTATTTAATATTTAGAATATTGTGGATGCTTTTATATTTATGAGAAGAAAAGGTTCATAACATATGATATCAAAGCAACATTTTTGGCAAAGTGGGAATTGTGTTGTGGATTACAAATTTTTTAACATTTAAAAAAAAATGTATAATTTTTAAGAGCCATATATTTATGTAAAGTCATACAATTTAGACAATTCTTGCACAATTTTGTTCAAAATTTGAAGAACTTCAAATAAAGTGGTCATATAAAGGAATTAAAGTAGTATTGACAAAGATATGACCCTATGAAATCAACCATCTCGAATAGGGTTGTGACATTTTTTCAAATCATGTTTTTTTGCCAAAAATGAAAGTTGATATATATTTTAGTTGGGGTAAGCAAATCATCTGTTGTGTTTGAAGGAGGATTTTTTACAAGTTTAACTTCAAATCAGTAGGGAGATATATATTTTTATAAAACCCTTTGCATTATATTTTTTATTGGGGCATGAACTCATAAAGTTACAAATATTTTTTTAAGAAGATGATATTGACGTTAGAGATTGGTGGAAACAATTTTACTTGTATTCTACTAATTATTGTTAGAAAATTAGGCTTACTTTTTATTATAAAGGAAAAGGTTTCTCTTGGTTTCAAAGTTTTCTTATGGCCCATAATTATAAACTAACTTGGGAAGAAACAAAGCAAGCATTCTTGAGTCAATGGAACCCATATAAAAAGATAGCTAGGCTCTAGGATGAAAAAAAAATTAAAATGAGAGTTGAAATATTTTAAGAAATTAGCAAAATATTGTGTGCGGGCTGAGGGAACCACATATTTAGTGTCAAATAGGCCAAACAATGATCAAAAGGATATGTTTGAATCTAAAAATTCTATTTTGTAGGTTTATAATTTTATTTAGAGGGAAAAGGTTATTATTTCCATAAATCATAGTAGCAGGCATTATTTCATTAACATTGCTTTGGCTAAGAGGTTGCAGGTTCAAGCAACAAAAAATAAAGACATACAAATTGAAGGGGTGAATGCTCATATTTTTGAAGATTTGAAGATCACCATGGATAAATATGTTTTACATTCAAATTTTCATGCTATTGAGATGAATGGTGTGGATATTATTCTTGGTTATCCTTGGTTCGATTCTTTAGGTACTATTAGCATTAATGTGCAAAAGGAGTTCATGAACTTATAGTACAAAAAAAAGAAGATAACATTATAGGATATTTCTTAGCTTAAGAAGCAAGGATCCAAGGAGAAACAAGAAGCAATTATGGCAGGGGAACAAGTTAAGAAAACAATATAGGAATCAAATCTAAGTCTACAATAGGGACATTAGTAGAGTCATAAGAAGAAGTAGCAACAAAACCAAGGAAGCTCTATTAGAAGAGCTCATAGATGCACCAAAAGAAGGGCAAATGAAAAAAGAACTTGAGGAAGAATTTAAAAAAATGAAAGAAAATGCTAAAGAATCAAAGGAAATAAAATGTCAGATTAAGGTTACAACATATTACCATCCACACCACCATAAGTAGCAACATTATTGGAGGTAGGGCTTAGGGCATCAATATTATTATGAATCTATATGGAGTCAGAAAGGCATCAAGTATGACAATTCTTGGTAAAAAAACCATAGTAATTCTATATTTGAGTGGTGTAACATCATAACACTAGGACCGATCATTTAGAATATTAGAGTAGAGCAATAAAAACATGTAGTCAATAGAGTATTTATGGATATTTAAGTGGCATAATGATAACTTGGCATCATTGTAGACCACCACTAGTTATGATTTCATTTGGATGGAGGGATGATCAAGGTTGGTATCGATTGTTAAAATTGCTTAGCAAATCATATTATCTAGTTTATTCTCATGCTTCGAGGGAAAAAAATTGTAATAAGGGTGGAATGTTATGGTACCTAGGGATAGGAATATAAGGATATGCTATTATATTGTATAAGGGTATTATGGATAGTTGTCATGGGCTACACATAACCCAAGATTGATTATATTATAATAATGAGTGGTATAAGGGTTTAGGAGTTGGTTCCCCAAAGTAGAATTAGAATATGTGTATATAAAGAAGAGATATAGTCATTGTAATAAGGATCAATCATATAAAGTATTCTCTTGTAACAATATTGGCTCGTGCAATGGATCTCATTTTGGAAGATATTGTGGAGTGGTTCCTTCCTTAAGGAATAACATAGGTGTTGAAGGGTATTATCACATATTATCTTGTATGAATTAATTATTGTGGTTTATTTATTTAATATTTAGTATATTGTGGATGCTTTTATATTTATAAGAAGCAAAGGTTCATAACAAAGTTAATGGTATTTATAGGTTCCTCAATATCACCCATACTAGTGAGAGAATGTTATTACCATGAAAAGCACCTTCATGAGAAGTATTAGAATCATCATCAATAGAAGTATGAAAATACTATACTTATATTCATAAAAAATGTGGGAAGCATCATCACTAAAAGGAGAGGAATGAATGACAATGTTATTACCAACAAGAGATACATTATCAACAAAAAACCAAGTGCATGATCATGATCATTAGAAACAAAAATATCAATAGATGAATCATCATTACTAAAAGAGGTAAATAGACCTATGCTTAATATTACTATAATAATCAATTGGACCATATATCTCAACGTGATACTTGATTACTTTGAAACCTCTTTTTCTTGAATAAGTCTTTAATTGAGAGATTTCAAGTAACCATTTTTCTCCATTGGTAGTAACTTCTCAATTTTAGACTCTTAATTTATTTCTATGTTTCAAGCAATTACTCTCAAGTCTAATTACCCTTTTGGAAGGGCCATTATTGTCCTCTTTGAAAGACTCACAATACTTATATCCTAAAATAATATCATATGGATTATTATTATTTAAAATAAATTAGGATTGAAAACGAGCCCCACCCATGATACATCATCACCAAAAAGTGGTATTACAACAAGTTGGCTATTTAAGCATGTATCCTTTGGCAAGATTCGAACCTTGGTATCCTCCTTTAAAGTTGAGGAATCTAACTGATTGAGCTAATGCATTTGGATAATACCTTATGAATTATTACTAGGATCAAATTTCTTCCACAAATTATAAAATTTGCCATTATTATGAGAAACATGGATGAGGAATTTGAGTCTTTTTAATTGAATAAACATTTACTTGTAGTGTATGGTGGTGAATAAGTTAATTATATTACTGTAGATATTGATAATTATGACAATATTATGATGAGTTGTACACTTGACCAAGCAAAGCCACCTTGATGCACCATCAATTGTCAATGGAGTCATGATAGCTTGCTTGTCATATGTGATCACCTTACATATAATAATTTTTTGGATTATGTTATTGATAATAGGTTGTAGAAGATATCATTATAACATCTATTATGGACAAGTTGTGTTCATAATTATGTAACAAATTTAAAAATGAATGAAATAAGATACATTATCCAGTAAAGAAAGAAAACATAACACTCATAAAGAATGATAAACAAAACTATAGAAAGATGTCCTTAGACACCAATAATATCTCACTAAAAAAATAAAAGAATCTTCAATAATGATAATTTTATTGAGTAAATGGGGATATAAGTACCAACCCATGGTAGATATAACACTCCCATTGCTATTAATTAATATCACCCATTTTATGATAATAATAGTACAAATGTCATATTACAATGTGATCATAATATAATATGCCAAACATAATAATCAAAATATAATATTGATACCCAAGTGTTGTAGGCGAGTTGGAGAGGAGAGGGCAATCCTCAAAGGGAGGTCCCAGGTTCGAATCTCCACCCTACCAAAAAGCTAAATTGGGTACCCAAAATCCAATTGATAATGTTGGTGCGGGCAGGGCTAGGTGCGACCCTCGGGTGACTTTGATGGTGTAGAACCCCCTGTTCGTGGTCTCTTAGACCAAGGCGGCCCCGCAAGGGGTTTTTCGTTATAAAATATATATATATATATATATATATATATATATATATATATATATATATATATATATATATATATATATATATATATATATATATATAAGATTGATAGTGTCCTTAAGTGAATATTACTGCTATCTCAACATCCCCCCTAAGTTGAATGAGGGCCACGAAGAGATACCCTTATGGATAATCTCTTCTTAAGGGATGTTTTTCCACACCAAGTCAATTCTCCAATATAAAAAAAATTCACCTTGATCATGACCTTGGAAAGGATATCTATAAGCTAATATACTGAAGGGATATACATTATCTCAACCATCCTCTTTGACTAAAGCATATAAATATAGTGCATATAGTATTCAACGTGCTTTGCTTGCTAATTATCCACTAGATTGCAAACACTCTATTTTATTTTTTGATTATGGTTTGAGAAGGGGTGTTGAAAGGTCCTCGAATATTTTACAAGAAAGTCAAATATTTAACATTAAGCTCAGAGTTGTAGCCTACCAAAAAAACATCTATGCAGATCAAAACAACTATGAATAAAAATAACTTAAAACATTCTAAGTCATAGCCACTCAAAACATTCTATCATGACTGCAAACATACACCAACAATAGACTAGAAGCACCACACCATAATGGAGTAACAAAACACCTCCTAGAGGAAGGAAGGAAACTAAGCATACAAAAGGAATCGGTTAACCATATTTGTTTGGTTTAGTTGGCTATCCATTTTGCACATTTGCACACTTTAAACATTGGCTAGCCTTTGCACTACAAGATGCTTCACCCTCCACTATACTTAACACTCAACACACATGAATGAATAAACAATGTGGTGGTTTCCAATATCATATAATAATACTCTAGCTAAGAATTTCCTCCTACTACATCCAATATCACGTGCCCTTCTAGCCTATCACACAATTTAGAGATTGTTTCCATGATATTGAGGTGGATTTCCTTGTGCATGGAGATCTACTTGGATACCTCTTGAGGCCTATGGGTGTACCATTAATTGAATTTGAGGTAAAATAACACACACATTATAGGAAATATAGATCCAACCTAGAATTTAACACGTTTTATCCTTCACATGCTAAAAACTAATATGAAATGGTAACACATGTCACCCATGTTTTGTGTCCCTGAAATATATTTTTTATTATGGTTGGAGAAGGGGTGTTGAAAGGTCCCAAAATATTTTACAAGAAATTCAAAAGGGTGTTTAAAGGTCCTTGAAAATTTTACAAGAAAGTCAAAGGGGTGTTAAAAGGTCCTTAAAACTTTTATAATAAATTCAGATTTTACATTAAGCTCAGAGTTGCAGTCTACCAGAAAAAACATCTATGCAAATCAAAATAACTATGAACTAAAATAGCTTAAAATATTCTAATTCAAAGCCACTCAAAAAATTCTGTCATGCTACAAACATACACCAACAATAAACTAGAAGCACCACCCTATAATTGAGTAACAAAACACCTCGTTTAGGAAGGAAGGAAAATAAGCATGCAAAAGGTGTTTTTTAACCATATCTATTTGGTTCAATTGGCCACCCATTTTGTACCTTCCATATTCATTATTTAATAGCTTATATTATTTTCTGATCCACTTTGGTTTCTTGGAGTAGAATAATTTGAGGATTTTTATCTCTTCTCAACGTATACACCAATATTTGTTTGGTAGAGGTGTTGAATCCCCTTGTGTTCCAAGATAGAAATCTCATTTCTTAGTTATTACATCTCCCTATACACCCTTTCATCCCCTCTTGGATCGCTCATTCATATTTGTCTAGATATTTGGATACATACCCACAAAGACCTTCTCTAGCTTTGTTTCAAACTCTATTTTTCTTCATCTATAATATTTATGAGTTGTTGGAGAAAATCCCTCTCCCAAACACCGAGTCCCTCCTGTTGGACTCTCAAATTTTCCATAAAATATACCTCTCTATTCCCTTATTTATAGATGTGAACAAACTCCACCTTTTCTAAGACTCTGATCTTTTATCTAGCCCCTTCTATCAAATCAGCAATGCTCTAGCTTACCTCCAAATTCTCCTGCATGGTTTTAATTATATTTAAAGAATCACCTTCTAGGATCAAGTTCTCAATTTGTAAGTATGACAACAAGTTGATTTCCATAAATAAAACTCTAGCCTATGCAAAATGGTTGGACTAATTCCCTAGGGCTTCAATAGAAGCCAATACTATATCACCTCTTTCATACCTAAATATGCATCCAGTCCTTGCCAATCTTGGGTTCCCTTTGGCAACCTCATAAAAGTTCATTTTAAGCCAATTTACTAGGGGGTGTTCCCCTTAATCTATGCCCTCAGGATACTTTAGGGAGGATTAACAATTGTTGAAATGGGTTCTATATTCTAATGTACTGTTATGGAGCTTTCATTTTTTGGTTCCTGCACTCCCTTCCAATTTACAATATTAGAGTTCTCCAAGGTAAAAGAGATTGCTTTGTTATCCATAGAGAGACTATCTCATTTATTTTCTTTGAAAATATGATCATTACATTCTTTCCATAATCCCAATAGGGTATGATATAGACTAAATTTCCACAAAGTTTTAAGTCTCTTACTTTTAAAGGGGCTTCCCACTGAAGGTAAATATTTGGAAGGCATTTAGGGAGAACACAAGATACATGAAATTTGTTTAAGATTCTCACTAGCACCTCCTGCAAAAAGGGCACTCTAAAAAAAGGTGGTTAACATCTTCCTCCATGTTCTCATAGAGACTACACCTATTAGGGAATTGAAAGCCTCTTTTTATAAGATTATCTATCATTAGTATTCTATTATGGATAGATAACTAATATTATTATTTTTGGGTGTCAAATCCTTGATCCATACTTTAGAAATTGACATCCAACCTTGACCTTCTCCTTCTAGCACATAATAACCTGAGTTGACTATGTAGTTTTCGTACTTTTCATTCTTACATAACATAGTATCTTGAGTGTCCTGGATATTTAAAAAATTTACCTATACCATTCTATTTGGCTTCCTAACTTATTGATATTTTCTTGGATCCAATCCCTCAACTCTAGTTTATATCCACAATTTCATTTCATTCTCCTTTACCATATAATTCTAAACCATGGGTCTAAACCTTCACGAAACATCCTGCTCAAGAGCACCAAATAGGTCCTCTCTCAAAGGGACATTCTTTAGTCATGAGTCTTTCCAAAAGTGGACTCTGTTTCCAACTCCAATATTCCAATGAATGCCACTCCACAGAAGAGGCCTAATAAATTGGAGATTATTCCAAAAATTTGACCCCTTAGGGAGGTCTCTTTCATCCAAGAAGTTTGTACCATCCCTTAAATACTTGGCCTGAAGAATTTTGACCCATCCAATGTCCTCATTTTTTGCTAACTTCCAACCCAACTTTCCCATCATATACTTGTTCATCTTTCTAAGCCTTCTGAAACCCAAGCCACCTACCTCATTTTTTGAATAGACATGCTTCTAGGTCATAAAAGGAAGATGTTTTATATCCTCTATCCTAGACCAAAGGAAAGTCCTTTGAATTTGTTCGATCTAGTCACAAATATTCATCATCTTAAAAAGGGATATAAAATAGATAGGGATACTTTGTAGAGAGGATTTCACCAATTGAGCCTTCCCTACTTGACTTAGAAGGGTGCCTCTCCACCCTATCAACTTTTTAGTAAAACACTCCACCATCAGATTCCACATGTCTTCCATAATTCTCCCCTTAAAAAGAGGTATTCCTATATATATGGAGGGGAGATCTCTGATCCCATAACCAAATATTTGAGATATTCAAGCCTATATAGGAGAAAGGATGTTTAAAAAGTAGATTTTGCTATTAGAAAAATTGAACTTATGACCTGTTGCTTATTCATACCTCTCCAAGATTATATTAAGTTATTTTTCTTATAGGATTGATGATTTTTAGGTGATGATGGTATCATCTACAAATTGCTAATGTAAATCTAGGATTAGATTTGAAGTATGCCTAGCACATTCTACCTTTATTTCCTCTATAGCCTTTGATATGGATCCCCCCAGGGCCTTTGGTAAGATGATGAACAAGGGGATAAAATGTCCCCCTAGTGGAGGCCTTTCTTACTTTTGAAATACCCAACCACTTCTCTATTTATAATAAATGAAAACATGGATGATGTGAAGCAGGCTGTTAGCAAACCTATCCATTCTTAATGGAATCCAAAATTCCTTATTACCTTGATAAGAAAATCCCATGACAATTTATCATAGGCTTTGTTCATGTCCAACTTGAGGAGCATGCCTTCCTCACCACTTCTCTCAATTGAGTGGATGATTTCATGGATGGTTATAATACCATCTAAACATTTTCACCCCTTAACAAACGCCGTTTGTTGAGGGTCAATGATGAATGAAAGGACCACCTTAATTTTATTTGCAAGTACTTTGGAAAGGATCTTATACAAAGTGTTGTAGAGACTTATAGGATGAAATTCAGAGAAGGATCTTGCCCCAACCACCTTTGTAATAAGGGCCAAGAAATTTGAGTTCACATCTCTTAGAATATGCTTAGTTCTTTGAACCTCTTTCATCATTGCTATGATATCTATTCCCACAATATGCCAAAAACATTGAAAACATCTTGCCAGGAATCCATTAGGCTTGGGGGGTTTTTCCCATTCATATCAAAGACAACTCTCTGGATTCCCTCATATTTGAGAGGGATCAAAATGTAATCATTCATCTAATTAGTAACCAAGGCTAAAATTTTCAATAGCATAGAGTTCATAGCTTATTCATTCTAAGGGTCAATAGTACCAATTAGATTTATAAAGAAGTTTACTGCTTCTTCTCTAATTTTGATAAGATCGTTTGTAACTAAGCCATTTTATTTTACAATTTCCTTTATCTTGTTACTACTTTTGTGTCTCAGTGTTTAAAAGTGAAAAAACTTTGTATAAATGATATCCCTCTTTAATCCAAGAGATCTTATATTTTTGGTGCCAAAAAATCTCCTCAAATGCCAAAGTATTATGATACTCAACAAGCACTTGTATTTTTTTGTCCGTTAATTCTGTAGTTAAACCATCATTGTTCACCAATATCTCAATGTCTTGCAACTGTTGTTTTAGCTTAGATTTCTTAATGAAGAGATGGAAAAACACCAACCTATTTCATTTCTTGAGATTATGTTTGATATATCTTAGCTTCTTATAAACTTGGGAGATTTTCTCCCTTGAGAAATTAGTCTTCCACCAGTTAAAAATTTGGATCTCCAAATTCTCTTGCATTAGCCATGTCATATCAAACCTGAAAGGGTTCTTGAAGATTTTCTTTTGTACCTTCAATATACCATAAGAGTGGATTATGATCTGAGCCCATATTTGGAAGAGTTAAAAGGGTAGTATCACCATAGGAATGGAGGCATTTATTTGATAGCAAAAGCTGTTCTAATATAATTTGTATTAGCTTCTCCCCAATATATTTGTTGCTCCATATCTATCTTCTCCTTCTAAGATCAACATCCATGAATATATTATCATTTATAAACTGGGAAAAATATATCATTCCTTCAGTTATTGCTGGATTACCTCATTTTTAGTTGATGGGTTTAAAGGGGAATTAAAATCAACAACTAGAATCCAAGGAATACCCCTAAAGGTTTCCTTGAGTTGGCTTAGATTATTACCAAGGTATTTTATCCCCACTATAGTATTTGGGGTATAAGCATATCTAAAGATCCACTATTTTTTAGTTTCCTTGCACTGCAAAAGTATTGAGACAAATCTCTTTGACTTTACTATCTATCTACCTTCATATCTATTCTGGTCCCATAAATAGAGTAACCTCCCAAAATATCTTGAGCTAAGGCTTACAACAAAATCTGCCTCCTTCCATAGTTGTTGTTTAATAACTTATATTATTTCTTGATCCACTTTGGTTTCTTGGAGTAGAATAATATAAGGATTTTTATCTCTTCTCAATATATACACCAATATTTGTTTGGCATGGTGTTGAGTACCCTTGTATTCTAGGATAGCAATCTCATTTCTTAGTTATGCCTGTAGCACCCTAAAATTGGCGCAGTAAACCTTAGTAAATAATTAAAATTACCTTAGTAATAATTCAAATTTAAATTTCAACCCCAAAACTGCCTGCTACCCGTTTCCTCGTTTTCTGTGCCATTTTTAGGATTTGTTTTGTCCGTTGGACGATATCGTCGCCGATCAGACGATATCGCCTCAGATCGGACGAATTCGTCTGGAGAAGAACGTCCAGACGATTTCGTCCCAAAACTGATTTTTCATAATTAGCTTCTGTTTCAACGACGTCTCTAACCTGGGCAAAAGCGTGTCTGCGTGGTTAGAGACTTCCCCATTGGAGATCTCCCAAATTGGGATGATCTCCAACCTCCCAACCTCCTTCCTATGCCTATTTAATCTTAGGCCCTCCCCTTGACATTCCCCTGGCTGAATTTTTCTGCACTTCGAGTTTTACATGCATTAGAATGTCTTAGACTACTGTTTGCCTTTGTCCCTTTTCAAATTTTCTTGTAGGAACTTTGTCATTCTTCAGTCGGAGCAAGCTCAGATCGTCGCAGACGATCTTGTACGATCTCGGACGATCACGCCCCAATTCGAGACGATTTCGTATTCTGTAGACGATTTCGACTGCAGTCAACATTGGGGGCAATCAGTGCCCTGAGTTTGCATTCTTTACCTTTATCTATTGTTTATTTTTGCATTAAGTTAAGCTTGTTATTACTTTGCATCTTGGAGTTCACCTCATGTAGCTTAGATGCATAATAAAATCATGATTAGTCATTAAAGCATAATGCAATTTACTTAGCATTTGCTATTTGGGATTATCTTATTAACATTCATTATTATCATTTCACATCATTACCCTTTTTGCAAATAGTTGCATTTTTTGTATTTTGTATCTATTTCTCTGATTGCAGGTCTCTGATGAATTCGTCAGATCTCAGACGATCCTGTCAGATCAGAGACGATCCTGTCAAATTCCAGGCGATCTGGACTGCTTCAAAAATTAGAACCTCCATCAGACATCCGGATCAGGTATGACTTTTTCTAATCTAGTATATTTCCTGTATTCTCTATTTAATTCTATTTTTTGTATTCATTTAAATCTGCATTTCATATAGAACAATTTAGATTCATTTGGCCAAACCTAGGAATTGAATGATCAAACATAAAAATGAACACATCAAACACATTCCCAACCTAGGCGTGGAGACTGCCATTCAAAAGTTTCCTGGTGAACCCCACCATCCATCAAAAATTCACCCTTAATACTCCTCCCCCGAGAGGCGGGACCTTCAAAGGGCCTCTCGATCCGAGGTATTGTCCCATCCTTCTCACATCCCCCTTCCGGGCACGGATCCTATAGCCTGAAGGTAAGGGTGCGAAAAATTTGGAGCGATACATTTTGGTGAACCCGACGTGAATAACATAGGCATCTTTCTGATTCAAAAATATAAAAAAACAAAATATATATATATATATATATATATATATATGTATACAAAAAAAAAAAGTAACAAAATCATCATTTCAAGTTTGTATGTTTTAGATTCAATTCTAAATAGTAGATACTAAATATTACTTTTAGAAGTACTAAAGAAACCATGAGTTTTTACTCAAATCAATATGAGCCCATCAGTAATGTTGGAAGAATTCAGCTAAATACATTTGTTGATTATGACCAACCTCATCCCTATTCAACATCACCTCCATCACACTTTTCTCATTTTTCATCCTTAACCCAACAAGACAATCCCTTTGCCAATCCTCTTCATAACGATATTATCTATTCTCCCATATATCCATATTATGTCTATCAATCCACATACAATCCTCCTCCACCATTTCAATATTCTTCTTTCAATACAACACATTCATTTCAACAAGAAAATACTTATTCTTCCAATTCTACCATGCACTCACCTCATACTTCACAATCTTCCTATCATCATTCTACCCATAATAAAGAAAGTAGAGGTGAGAAACCATTAGGCCCTTTTATGACTGAATTCCTAAGGCACGTATCAAAAACCTCTCGAAAACCTTCATCACGTAAATTTACTAAGCTCAATCAACCAATGGATATAATTCTCAAGTATTTACTTGATACAAATAAGATTGAACTCCCTTCCATAAGACAACTTGATACCACAACAGATTGGTTTAAACCTGAGCTACATTGTGAATATCATAGAGTGGATGGACATATGACACAAAAATGTAAAGATTTAAGATGTGCAATTCAAGATTTGATTGATGAGGGTCTTTTTAATATAAAGGAATTACAATCTACAACTGATTATAAATCTCCAAGTAAACAATCAAACTCCTACACAACAAATACCAATAATCAATCAAGACATGGGGATCTCCCAAGAACCCCTATTCAATTATCAACAACAAGAAACCAATCAAATATTGCATGTTAATGTGTCCCATCATGATGATATTACTAATATTGTAACAGAAACTACAAATGAGCAACCTCAAGTTCAATCAACTCAATCCGATATTCAAGAGATGGATTCCTCATTTGACCAACCTTCAAAACTATCTTTGGCTCTAGAGAATGATCCAAAATGGAATGTAAGCATAGAAAGCTCATCTTTAGAATCAAAATCTCAATCTGAAATCCACTTTGATAGCCAACAACAAGTGATTAATCCTCAAGCAAAGATATCCCTTTTAGAAGTATTACAAAGTTCTCATAAGGAAACTTTGTTCAAGATACCTAGCCAACAATTTGTTCCTCATCATATTTTCTCTAAGAACATAATTAATGGTGTAAACCCTCTTGAGGTTAACCATATTTCATTCTATGATGAGGAGATTCCTTCCTCTACTCCACAAGAAGACTACTATCTTTACATTACAGGATCTAGTAAAGAAACACCCGTTAAAACTATCATGGTAGATAATGGCTCCTCTCTTAATTTATGCACTTATCAATTATTCCAAAAACTCAAATCAAAGGAAGAAGATCTTAATGAATCAAATGTTATTATAAAATCTTTTAACAATGAAATTCAAGAAGCTCAAGGTACTATAATTCTTCCCCTCAATATTGGATCCAAGATCCTGGATACTTTGTTTTATGTAGCATATTGCCCTTCACCTTACAACCTACTTCTCAGAAGTCCTTGGATTCATACGATGAGGGTTGTCCCTTCCACTCTTCACCAATGTTTGAAGTTTGAACTTGCAAATAAAAGTGTTACCATACATGGTGACCCAACACCATTTGAAGAATATTTAACGGTTGAAACATCAAGTTCTATACATTCTCTATTGTCACAATTATCTTCTATCCATCACTTTTCTTCATCCATATATGATCATCCTTGTTTACCAAATAACACCCATGCATATCTTTCATATATGCTCCCTCCATCTTATCAAGACTTGGAAGATAGTGATAAGAATGAAGAACCTTCTTATCCTTCTGACATTTTATTTTGTAACATGATCAATTTTACACATATAAAAGTCAAATCTTTTGCTACATTATTCTACATTATAACAAAGCTTTTGTTATCACTACCTTTTATTCATCACCTTTTGTTCTTACCTTCAACACAACCAAATTATCCTTCAAAACCTCCTTTGATTTTGAAGCAACCTTAGACATGCTATACTCAAATAACCTTGTATAGTGTATATAGATCATCTTGTATATACCACCAATTCCATCATCTAAAAATTCATATAAAAATATAAAAGTTTCAAAAAAAACAATCACATTGTAGTTCTTTCAATTCATCAATTAAAATATAAAAACACCAAAAACATCCAAATCATCAAAATCTTCAAAAAACATCTTTTATTTTTGTACCTCTCAATTTGTGAAGTATTGCAGTTATATTTTCAATTATTTTGGATAAATTAGTATTTATTTGGAATCCCGCACTTTCACATTCACATGAATAAATCTCTTGATTTTATTTGTTATGATTATTAATCTCTCTTATATCAAAGTCCACATTGGCATTAAATAAAGTTTTGAGCATAGAGAACTGATCTTGTTATTTACTTGAACCAAGTATATCTTTTCACATTAAAATGATTTCATTGCACATTCGATATGATGCTACATAGTAGAAATGGTTTCTTGAGCGAAAAGTTTCCCCTGCTATCCTATCATGCACATGGTCTAGAATCTTTGAGAATTGACAAAAGGACAAGCTCACCCCTACCCAGAATAAAAATCCCTTGCTCTACAGCTAATCCGAGCAAGTATCCCTAGCATAGGAAGAAAAGAAAAGTTCAAGAAAAAGAGAAAAAGAAAAAGGTTATTTTGAATCATCACAGCAATATTTCAGCATTATCTCAAATATCAAAGCAAAAATACAAAAAAAAGAAAGCAAAAGAAAAAAGCAAAAGCAAAAGCAATAAAATCCCTTTCCCTACCCATTGAAAAGAAAAGAAGGGTTGATGAGCTTGAATCCCTGGAATTCTCAATTATTCGAAAACCGTGAGGTAAGCCCCATAACAAGTGGTTTGTGCCCAACCCGCTTGGCCTTGGGTAACTCCTAGCGTGGTGATATGTCTGTCACATTAGCGACCTTCTTTTGTACAGACCTATGTCTGCTTATGGATTAGCTAGCTCTTGATAACCTGACTTACATAGTAGTCTGGTACGGTTATATGCATCTAAATCATGGTTAATGAACACTTATTTGGTTAATTCAAATCACTTGTATCAAATTATCTTGCTCAAAACTGGTAAATGAACAATACAATCGCACACACATTTGTATTTGAGAGATTTTGTATCATTATGATAAATCAAGATCGGTAATGAATTCACATTTGCACATGAGGATTCCTTATAAATCTACATTTCTCTTTGAGATAATTTAAAATATTTCTGTAACTCTTTTCGGAATAATTTTATCCTTTTATTTCAGAATTTTTGTTTTGTATCAAAGCAATTACATACATCTTCTCACAAAATCTCAAAAATAATTTCAAACAAAAATTTTCATATTATTATTTTTCTGTTTATCAAAGGTCAAAAATGCATCTTGCAATAAAACCAACAATCTATTTTCTTCTTTGGATTTCGCGATGATGGTATAAGTCTATACCTATAATTCTATGCCTAGCGCAAACCATCGTTCTAATTTTCTTTTCCATTTATTTTAAAACAAAATTCATCAAAACATGTGACTTGCATCATTATGTTACACAATTATGCTTTACAAACAAACAAACACTTATTACTATTTCATGTCATTATGTCAAACTTCAGTTTTTGCAACCATGGTATAATTTCTAAGGAATTGTTCAAAATTTTATCACACTTAGGAATTTATGCCTAGCAAAAATCATTTTCTAATATATTTCATGCATAATATTTTCATGGAAATCTGAAAACAAATCACCATCATCATCATCATTTGCATCATCACAACAAAGTCTTAAGACAGTCTCTTAAGCACTCTTTTACTTTTAGCAATATTTCTATACTGGGATTAGCTTGACGACCGAGTGAGCGGCGACTCCATGAAATGGTCTATAATAGCGACAATGTCCTTTGAAATTATTGTTAGAAGTCCCTTTTATTTTTTATCAAATTATCCCACAAACAACCAATTTGTTTACATCAGATTATTTCATTTAAATTTTAAAAGCATGACATTCAAACCATAATATTTCCAAACGACATAATTACATGAATCATCAAATCAATCACATCAAAACATTAAAGCATCATACAAACACATAAGACAAGTCATATGATCAAAAATATCTCATCTATATATATATCAACAATATATACATCATCTCAAAACTGGATCGGTATGCCACAATCTGTACCTCGGCATACTCAATCCTCTATCAAAAATAATAAACACTATGTATCAATATGTGCAGTGCAGTCTGTAGCTAGCCTCGAGAACCTCTCGAGCTCTCAACCTCATCTCCTCCCCTGCCTTGAGGTGGACGAGGTGGCCCCATCGTAGTCCGTGTGGTGCTATGAGTCCTGGACTCTGATCGTGATGATGTCCTCGATGACCTCATCACGATAGGCTCCGCAATGGGGGCCGACAATGGTAACCTCTGCCCCTCTGGCACCATATGGTGGTATAGCATTTGATAGAATGTGATCTAGGCAATAGCCCATGCTAGGTCCCGAGTGCTCGCCCCTCTGCTCCGTGCTCTGAGGCGTGCGACCTCATCTCTGAGCTGTGTGGCCTCCTCTCGGTGTCGTGCAGCCTCATCCTGCAAGGACTGCACCTGAGCCTGGAGATGAATAGTCTCCACCTAGAGAGTAGCCATCTCGCTACTCTCTCCTACCTCGACACCCTTGCCCTTATCGGGCGATGGTGGCCTCTCTCTCCATGGAGAAGGGGGTCTCTCCTCCCTCCTCTCCCGTTGCCATGGCCTCTACTGAGCCTGTGGCCTCCTCTACTCTCTCCCGCCATGACCCTGTGCCACCTCAATGGCCGCCTGGCGTCGCCTCCCCATCCGACGCACAACTGCATGAATCGAACCCTGAGCCCTCGTCATCCGAGGAGGGCGGATGCCTACGTACCAGGCATCGTAGCCATCAACAACCCCTGCGTCGTCCCCATCCACTAGCTGAATGGGGGCATCGTCCGCATCCTCACTCCAGAAGCACTGCATATCTGGAGCCCCACTGACTGTAGTGTTATCCCGGATGGTCCAAGAAAACTCGTAGTCCCTGAGAGATGGGATCCCCTGTTGTAGACCGAACTGCCTCAAAACTCGGTCATAGCGGTGGAGCTCCACCTCTCCCCTCTCCATCCTCAGCCAACAGGTTCGCCTAACGCGAGCCAGCTCCTGTCCATCCTCGGCCCACCCTGGATGATCTCTCCAAGGCCTCCAAGTGATCTGGTCGGAGACAAGGTCGTCAAGTAGTCTCCGGGACATTGGCAGATCTATCCGTCGCTGTGACCCTCTTCGGAGCCACCAGTAGAAAACTCGGGGCCTCTCCCCATCAATCCCTATCAGTGGGAGCCCTATCGGCCTCTGCACCATGATGTGCTCCCAGCACCAAACCTGTAGTAGTGATGTCATGACCAGACATCGACCGCCCTTGTATACGACCCCATGCAGGATCCTATACAATCGGCATAGTACAAAGCTCCCCCAAGCAAACCTGTACCCGTGGTCTCTCATGTCATAGACCACATCTGTCAATAGCCATGGTAGTCTGCATCCACTCTGATGGCATAGCAGTAGACCACCTACCACCCCAGCCAAAACCTGTGTCAGTCTAGATGCCCCAGGCATCTGGCGTAGCGACTCGATGTTCACTCCGCCCTTCTCCAGGGCGAAGCTCGGATCTCCGCACAGTCGCATCATCGCGTGGCCCTGATTGGCCATGGGAGTTATTAGCCATCCTTGTATGGGGATCCTCAAAATCCTCCATACATCCTCCAATGTGGGAGTCATCTCCCCTGTCGATAACCAAAAACAAGAAGAACCCGGATACCACCTCTCTGCTAGGGTTGTCAATAGCCCCATATCTATAGAAACCTGTGGCATATCTGCCACATGCTGTAAGCCGACTTGAGCCAACCGATCTCGCTCTGCCTGAGATAGAGTGGCCAAGTCATCCCTCAGCCCATCGTATTTCCATTCTCGGCTCTTTAGTAATCCTCTCTGCAACATAAACAACAAAACAATAAAAATCATTAATAAAACAGTGATTAAAAATGCAAGTAAAACAAGTTCAATTTCATACAAATGATGATATCGTCCACTATTGGACGATATCGTCCAAAATTTGAGCAAATTCATCTCCGATTTCGTAAGAGGGAATCATCCCTTATTGTACGAAATCGTCCCCATATCGTCGATTTCGCCCTTGGACGAAATCGACGATATCGAGACGATTTCGACGAAATTGAGACGATTTCGTCCCGACGACGTCGACGGCCCAAAAATGGCCGCGATGCTCAAAAATCATTCAAAATTAATCTAAAAAGCATGAAATTCAAAATTAAAGCATTCTAAATTAAGTTTGGACCCTTACCCGTAGCCCGCGCTGGACCTCTGTCGATCTGTGCGCTGTCTCGACCATCTTGTCTGTAGAGCTCTAGAAACCAAGAAAATGAACAGTAACAATGAATTAGGGTTTTACCCTATTTTTCTTAATTTTATTCAAAAAACAATTAAAAACATTTTAAAATTTTGCTTTTTCACGTTTTTACCTCAAACGTTCGATTTGGGTAAAAACACGGAGGGGGCACCATAGTAAGTCGTCGTACGATTCGACCTAGAATCGTCGCCTAAAAATGGGAATAATTTTTGCTTTCTCGTAGATCGAGAAGAACTCATCTTTAACGCATTTTCTTTGGAAAATTCGCTAAAGAGGGGGCAAAATGTAGCACCCTAAAATTGGCGTAGTAAACCTTAGCAAATAATTAAAATTACCTTAGTAATAATTCAAATTTAAATTTCAACCCCAAAACCGCTCCAAAACCGCCTGCTACCCGTTTCCTCATTTTTTGTGCCATTTTTAGGATTTGTTTTGTCCGTTGGACGATATCATCGCCGATCAGACGATATCGCCTCAGATCGGACGAATTCGTCTGGAGAAGAACGTCCAAACGATTTCGTCCCAAAACTGATTTTTCATAATTAGCTTCTGTTTCAACGACGTCTCTAACCTGGGCAAAAGCGTGTCTATGCGGTTAGAGACTTCCCCATTGGAGATCTCCCAGATTGGGATGATCTCCAACCTCCCAACCTCCTTCCTATGCCTATTTAATCTTAGGCCCTCCCCTTGACATTCCCCTGGCTGAATTTTTTTGCACTTCGAGTTTTACATGCATTAGAATGTCTTAGACTACTGTTTGCCTTTGTCCCTTTTCAAATTTTCTTGCAGGAACTTTGTCATTCTTCAGTCGGAGCAAGCTCAGATCATCGCAGACGATCCTGTACGATCTCGGACGATCACGCCACAATTCGAGATGATTTCGTACTCTGCAGACGATTTCGACTACAGCCAACATTGGGGGCAATCCGTGCCCGAAGTTTGCATTCTTTACCTTTTATCTATTGTTTATTTTTGCATTAGTTAAGCTTATTATTACTTTGCATCTTGGAGTTCACCTCATGTAGCATATATGCATAATAAAATCATGATTAGTCATTAAAGCATGCATAATTTACTTCATTTCTATTTGGGATTATCTTATTAACATCATTATTATCATTTCACATCATTTTCCTTTATCAGCATAGCTGCATTTTCTGTATTTTGTGTCTATTTCTCTGATTGTAGGTCTCTGACGAATTCGTCAGATCTCAGATGATCCTGTCAGATCAGAGACGATCCTGTCAAATTCCAGACGATCTAGACTGCTTCAAAAATTAGAACCTCCATCAGACATCCGAATCAGGTATGCTTTTTCTAATCTAGTATATTTCTTGTATTCTTTGTTTAATTCTATTTTTGTATTCATTTAAATCTGCATTTCATATAGAACAGTTTAGATTCATTTGGCCAAACCTAGGATTTGAATGATTAAACATAAAAATGAACACATCAAACACATTCCCAACCTAGGCGTGGAGACTACCATTCAAAAGTTTCCTGGTGAACCCCACCATCCGTCAAAAATTCACCTTAATACACCTCCCCCGAGAGGCGGGACCTTCAAAGGGCCTCTCAGTCCGAGGTATTGTCCCATCCTTCTCGCATCCCCCTTCCGGGCACGGATCCTTTAGCCTGAAGGTAAGGGTGCAAAAAATTTGGAGCGATACAATGCCAATCAATATTTTCCCCCTACCCGAGGTTAAAGTAGATTGGGCTCCATTTGTAAAATTTGCTACAATCTTGTATTCTCCGACCTCTTGATTAGTTGGCCATCCATATTTTCTTTCCACCCCTACATCAATCCAAATTGCAAATATCTAAAAAGTACTCAAATGATCACAAAATATAATAATAAGACCTTTTTAAATAAGACCCTATTTCTCAATAATGATCAACATCCATTGAATATGCTTTATAACTTGATTAGCATTACAATATTTCTCTCCTATTGAAGATAAATATATAGTAAATTGTTGCTTGAAAAACCAAGTGAAAAATTAGTAGTGGATTTGTGCTCATTAAGATCTCCAACATAATCTATGTTATAAAATTATTGTAACTCAATGAGAGCCTTATAAAATAATGAATTCTCTATTTGTGGTAAAAAGAGAAAATCTCATACAATCATACAAATTAATACAAGATTTACTAAAATATTTTAACCAAGATAAACCAACATGCAATAACTAAACTAATAGTATTTTAATTAAAGCAAAGAAAAATCAATGAGAGCAAAAGAGCTTACTATATTAGGATCATCAACAAAGGATGTGCAAGACTAATGTTAATGCAAAAAGGCAAATATTTTATACCCTAGGACACCAAGGACTATAATACACAATATTATAGCAATAAACATAAAAAATAATCATTCCTATTCTATCTTACTTATGGTGTTACCACTCTAATATGAGATAACCACAATGAGGATCAACAAAAGGGACTCAAGTTGTCGTGGAAAAAAATTCTTGATTAAAAACCTCAATATTAAACTATGAAGCTTGGTGGAGTGAAACAAAGTGAGCAAAAATGGGGGTCACATGTTATGATGACAACATAAGAAATAGAAGAACAAATAAGATTGTTGAAGATAGATTATATTTTGATAACTGGATGAATGGTGAATAAAATGAGTATTTATAGCAGATGAAACAAAGAACTTTTCCTTTTTGATATTGAAGACTAGATTGCACTCTTGTTAGAGCTATAAAATCATACTTTTTGATAAAAGTATTACACTGTACTAACCTTAAGTAAAAAAACATGCTAGGATTTGGATTGTACATTGAAAACCCTAAAATCTAATCAATGATGATGATCTCCATCTAAAGTGGTAATCATGATATTGTTGATAAAAAAGACACATTCTTTGGGGGCCACATGTATACACGTCCTTTAATTGTGACTCTATTCTTATTTTTAACTTTTAAAAAACTTAGCAAGAAAAAATGGTAAGGATATATGGAAAAAATATGATAAAATAGGTGAGATAAGGGAATCAAAATCACTAGCCAACATGGCTCACCATTGTCCTACCTAAAGAATAACAAAGTCAGTTCACCCATGTCTCATATTAAAAGGATGGTATGCTCCACCACCTGCAAGTTAGTTATTAGTGCTCTTTCTATAAATATACATTGCCCCTCCCTAAGGACCATAGGCAATACCACAAGGTAACCAATTAAAAATTCTTAGGAAAAAAGAGAAATATGTGATAACCAAAGTAGCAAAAATAAAATTTTTATGCTATGGTACAAAAACATTTTTTTTGTTAGTTTGACTCTTTAACTTTACTATCTATGTAAAATAGAAAGTAATAGAAATAAATAGTAGAAAAATATAAAAACATAGCCAAATAGTACAAATATGGACACAAACATACATGATACTTACCTATATGTGCTTCTAGAAGTTTTAGCTAGATGAAAATAATTTTTGTTTATCCCACATGGCTTCAAAGGATTGTACTTATAAAAATTTCCAAAGCACTCAAAAACACTACTTAGGTACAAAAGAGAAAAAAAACTGCACAAACAAGTTTGGAGTTGGCCAAAACCTCTAGAAGCATTGTTCCTATAATATTCCTACAAAAATTGGTAAAAAACTACACAAAACCATTATATGTGCTTCTAGAAGTTTTAGCTAGATGAAAATAATTTTTGTTTATCCCGCATGGCTTCAAAGGATTGTACTTATAAAAATTTCCAAAGCACTCAAAAACACTACTTCGGTGCAAAAGAGAAAAAAAACTGCACAAACAAGTTTGGAGCTGGCTAAAACCTCTAGAAGCATTGTCCCTATAATATTCGTACAAAAATTGGTAAAAAACTACACAAAATCATTATTGAAATTAAATATTCAAAATTATAAATAGTGGGTTAAATGTTTTATTTTCATGTACACTCATAGCCTTCACATGACCGCTACTTGACTATATGAAAGTCTTTTTTCTTGTAGAGACAACCAATGGTGAGTAGTCGAGGAGATGGTGCAAGAGATGTAGGCCTACTAATACACTTTTTATTTTTTACCTACAATTAAAAAACACCTAAAAATAAGGTTAATGAACACACATAGTTAGTCTAGCTAGGATGATGCAAGAAGCATTATCAAGATCACTATGTTACACATGTGGTGGGGTCTAGCTGAGGCAACTAAAAACTACCAAAAATACCCCAAATGACCTAGAAATCGAGGTGAACCAAGATCACCACTTTTGGATAAAACTAACAATTGTGACAAAAAGTATAAAATAAGGAAATCCTGGTCAAAATAGGTGATCATAAAAAAGGCAATGGTCATGGTCACACATAAAAAGGGGTATTCAATATCCTATCTAAATAAGGGAAATCTTGACTCTGATCAATGTTACTAATTAGAAACCAATTATCATGGTCAACATAAAAAAATAAACTTTTAAAGATTAAGTTTCCTTTTGGGATGACCCATATGGATACATAAAAAACAATTGCGACTAAGTCCAACATGACACTAAGACTAGCACCAATAGGATGATCAAGGCAAGGAGAAATAACAGGATGGAGGATGACCACCTATGGAGGTACAATGAGCCCTCCTAGATGCAATACTAGCTACAACAAGGTATGACAATATAGGTGCAATGCCAATTCTAATAAATTAGATTAGACCAAGTAGAAGAGATATGGTATATTAGATTCCATCAACCATTGTGTTATGATTTCATGTTTTTTAGATCACAATGACCAATACATTTTTATAATGGATAATACTAGATTAGGATATATATGCCATGATGATCTTGGAGGATGTATATTTTATTATGGGTCTATAGTCATTGGTCAGACTTGGTCATACCCTGAATTACGACTACATAGAAGACATACTTGATGTTGGTTGAGTGGGAAACTAGAGAGAAATGACTTGATAGATAACAAAATATTTTACTAGAGTGAGAATGTATAGCTACATGGATTCCATTTGTGTGATATTCTAGGCTCCTCTTATGCGCATTTGTGTATTTTCATAAAGGAATGAATAATATCCTTATCACACTAATATATCCACTATACCTAGCCTTGGAGGAGGGCTACAAAGAACTAGAGAGGGGTTTTCATAAGGGAAAATATTATTAGCTCTACTTTATCATGACTTGTGTAGGATCTAAGACTAGAAAACCAACACCATCAACCTAGCATTCTTACTTGATACATAGAACTATGAACATTTTATGATGTACTATCCCCTAAGACTATCCCATGATATATCACTTAATCAAATTTGGGAAAGGATATGGAAAAACATAGTAGGTGTACCATGACCATAGATGCCACCTCTAACATAGATCCCATACCATCAAATCATCTTGATTTTCTATCACCACTTGTAATATATTGACTACTAGGACATGTAGCAACTTACAGGGTGTGGTTGACAATTATCATATGAGATCATTGATTGGAGGTCTTAAATCCTCATAGGATGAAGCAGGTTTGAGGATAGTTTTGGTACCCATAACTAGATGAGATACTTTTATTACCTACATCATGACACAAACACAAGAGGAAGTGGGTATCAAATAACATGAGCAAACCACCAACATAGGGCCATTGATGGTAAAGAATAATGGATGATGAGAACCCAAAGGTATATGACAATAAGGGATGCCATAACCATAACTACTATATGCTAGGTAATAGCCATTGGTACCCTAATGGACATAAACTACCACCCATAAATATTGTGTAGAAGAGAGATGAGATATCTAGATCTAGATATACAAAGAAATGAGGAGGAGACCCCTAAGAAAAGGAGGTTAAGAAGAAGGGTGCAATAGAGGAGGGCACAACTATAGGGCAAGAGAAAACAATAGAGGATAAGTATAGGTCTCTACTAAGGAGACAATTGTGGAGGAGATCTATGTCTATAAGGTTAGAGTGGACACCATTGACCTAGAGATTTCCTCCTTGGAGGAGAAAGACTAGACAAGACAACATCATGACCTATGTACACCCTATGGGATCATCCTAGATTTAGCTAAGTTTGCTTTATTTTATATTATATATATAGAGTTAGCTTAGCATGTTTTATTACAAATAATACATGATGTTCTAATATTTTATTTTTCATTTTATTACAAAGTTAATCCAAGGATGGTGAGAGTTGATTGGCCAACTACACTGGGTCATCCTAGGAAACCTTATGGATTTTTAGACCTTGCTGGTGGTATCACCATCACTAGATGATCCTTTAGAGAATCCAAACAACCTATATATCTAGACCTATCACCTTGATACTATTTTTATGTAGATTTTGAGAGACGATCACATAACATGCTATCTCTATAAGGGAGAGTAGAAGCTACACTTGAGATGAGAGGCCAAGGCAATAGTGTATTAGGATTGTGATAAATAGTGAGCTTTCAATAATAGCTAATATAGGGATAGCTATAGATAACATGAGTTTAAGGAGAACTATCTAGGTTGAGGATATCTATGTCATGCTGATCCTATTCAAGCACCTCCTAGATAAATTCATAGTGTCTAACATAGTCATAAGTATGTAGAGGATGATTTTATAGCTATAACCCTATAATGGTGTTGTATCGTACTCATTCAATATAGCTGCTATGGTACCTATAGATATTACTATAAAATTATTTAGGATATGGGGGTATTACTTAGGATACAGGTAGCTTACGATGATGGACTTAGTGTTCATTGTACCCATATGTGCCTTGCAAGGGTCTCTATTGCCCTTGTAACCAAGACGTAATTATAATTAACAGTGCAAACATCAACCATAACTTCAATGTATAATACACAGTAATGCAACCAAAAAAATAACAATAAATTAGAAATTATTAAATCAAATCAAATGCCGCTCAAGGAGGGCAGATCCTCACCGTGAAAGCACTATGTGAAGTCACAAGTGAAGATAAGTAAATCAAGGATAAGATAGATCATAAATTAAATTAAGTAATATATATATTAAAATCTTCTTCTTGGAAAACATAGCCGATGGCTATGTTTGGAACGTAGCATGACTCCCCTCCTCGAAAAGCTTTGTCCTCAAAGCTGGAAATGTCTAGAAAATACTTTTAGGTTCCTATGTAGCGTCTTATTCAGGCAAGTCCTACCATTTGATGAGAAATTCTTGGATGTGATGAGATCTCAGTGTGCATGTTCTGGTTTGTAAAATTACTTTCAGATGGAGATATATATGCTCTTCTTCATCAAGCACTGGTAATTCATACTAAGATTGTACTTTCTGGCTAGTCACCTTATTGAGACAGGAAACATGAAATACTGGATGTATGCGTGAGGAATGAGGTAATTCCAGTTGATATGCTACTTCCCCAATGCGACACACAATTATATAAGGACCATAAAATCGTGGAGCCAACTTCTGACTTGACTTGATCTTCAATGACAATTTTTTGTAAGGCTATAAATGCAAGAACACCATATCACCAATATTGAATTATATTTTTGAACGGTGTGTGTCTTGTTGTTGCTTCATATGATTCTATGCGTGGATCAAATTGTCTTTGAGAATGGTGAGCATTGATTGACGCTGCTAAAACCAATCATCTACTTGGGCCACTTTGGAAGATCTTGGTACATAATCTACTACTGTTGGTGGCTTAGTTCTATACAATACTTCAAACGGAGACATCTTGATGGAATAATGGTAATAAGTGTTGTACCACCATTCTGCCAATGATAACCACTGAATCAATTGATATTGTTTATCCTGAACAAAAAATCTTAGGTAGGCACCCAAAAATTCATTAACTACCTCCGTTTGACCATATGTTTGTGGATGGTATGCATAAGACACATTTAATTTGGTACCACTAATTTGAAATAGTTCTCTCCAAAAATTGCTAGTAAATATGGGATCTCGATCACTTACAATATTTTTAGGTATTCCATGCAATTTGAAAATTGAATCCATAAATACCTTAGCCACTTTGCTTGCTAAAAATGGATGTTGTAAAGCTTGAAAGTGAGAATATTTGGAGAGGCGATCAACTACCATGAAAATTACAGTTTTACCTTCTGACTTAGGAAGACCTTCAATAAAATCTATGGAAATATGTTCCCATTGACGATATGGAATGGGTAAGGGTTGAAGTAATCCTGGTGATTTAACTATTTTGTCCTTATTGCATTGGCATACTTCACATTTAGCTACCCATTGCTTGACCTCTACTTTTAATCCTTTCCAACAGAAGGATTGTTTAACCCGCATAAAAGTTTTCAAAAAACCTGAATGTCTTGCTAATGGAGAAGCATGTGACTCATATAGAATCCTTGATTTGATTTTTGAATTGTATGGAATGTAAATACGATTCTTATTTCATAATATATTGTCATCATAGGATAAAAGAGGGTGCTTGGTGAACCCACTAATAATTCTTGAATTATTTGATATGTTTCACTATTGGACAACTATTCTTCATGTAACTGAGGCACCCATTGATAACAAGGACCAGAAATAGCATTGATGACCACTTCATCTTCGTATTTTTTGGATAATGCATTAGTTGCCACATTTTATTTCCCTTTATTATACTCAATAATGAAGTCATAACCCAATAATTTAGTCAACCACTTATTTTTTTCTGGATAAGAGAACCTTTTTTCTAGAAAATGCTTGAGACTACTATGATCTATTTTTATAATGAAACGACTATTGATTAAGTAGTGTCTCTATTTCTCCACTGCATGTAGAATAGACAACATTTATTTTTCATATGTGGATCTTCCAAAATTATTTATCGAAAGTTGTTTACTTTTGAAATCCAAGGGATGACGACCTTCCTGCATTAATACTGCCCCAATACCTGTTCCTGAAGCATTACATTCAATGACGAATGGTTTGTGGAAATCCAAAGTTGCAAAAATTGAGGTAGTACACATTGATTTTTTGAGAGCCTCGAAGGCTTAAGTGGCTACTTTAGACCAATGAAAAACATCCTTCTTTGTGAGTGTTGTGAGAGGAGCTGCAATTTTACCATAGTTACGCACAAATTTGTGATAGTAGCCAGTGAGACCCAAAAAACCATGAAGTTTTGATGGTTTTAGGTAAAGGCCAATCCTAAATTACCTTAATCTTATTGTGATCCACTTTAACATCTTCTTGAGACACTATATGACCTAGGTACTCAAATTATTGTACACCAAAAGAGCATTTAGATCACTTGAAAAAAAAATTTTCCCCGTGTAATATATGAAGAACTCTTCCCACATGTGATAAATGATCCTTACAAGATTTACTATAGATGAGTATTTCATCAAAGAAGACTAGGACAAATTTGTGGAGGAATGGATGAAACACCGAACCAGACTTTGGAATGTATATGGGGCATTAGTGAGACCAGAGGGCATGACCAAGAATTCATAATGACCTTCATTAGTATGAAAACCTATTTTGGGAATATCCTCCTACCTAACTCCGATTTGATGAAACCCTGAACGTAAGTCCAATTTGGTGAAAATTTTACACCATGTAGTTTATCTAATAAATCATCAAAGACAGGTATAGGAAATTTATATTTGGTGGTGATTTTTTTGAGAGGATGAAAGTCCAAACACATACACCAGGAATTGTCTTTTCAATGAGCCACTACTACTGGTGAAGAATAGGGGCTAGTACTATGATGGATGACACCATGTTCTAATAGTTCTTGGAAAATCTTCTCAATTTCTATTTTTTGGGGTTGGGGATATCGATAAGGATGACCATTAGGTGGAAGACTTCTTGGAACAAGGTGTATGGCATGGTCATGGGATATTTTGGGCGGTAGTCCTTTTGGTTCTTGAAAAACCTCCTCATAGTTGGTAACAATGTTGTGGAGATATTTTGCTTGAATTTTTGGCATATCTTGTGCTAATTTTTCCATGCAATTAATTTTGGCTATGAATCCATAGCCATATTTTCTTAATATTTTTTCCATGCTATTTTTTATGGAGGTGTTGGTATTCCTTTAAGATGAATGGTCTTCTTATTCTCTTTCCATTCCACATAGGGCTGCTTGTAATTAAAACCAACCGTGGTTTCTAGTTGTTCCATCCATGCAATGCCCAAAATAACTTATGAATTCCCTAGTTTCATGACAAAAAGGGGACCATGCCAAATATAACTACCCATTTGTAATGAAATTGAAGAGGTATTACCTAGGCATTGAGAAGTTTTCCTTATTGTAGTTCTAACTTGAAATATATCTTGACTCGAAGAGTAGATGTGCAAATTTAATGCCCTTGCAAGTTTTGCATCAATAAAATTATGAGTACTTCCTGAATCAATTAATACTATTACCTTCCTTTTATGAATGAATCCTACTACCTTGATTGTATGGTGAGAGAATAACCCCATAAGAGCATGTACTTAAATAGTCATGGTATATTATTCAACTACAACCTCTTCATGTTCACTCTGGTCATCGACTATGGGATCCTTAGGTGAACTGTGTTCCTCTATTTCTTCATCTTCCTTGTCAGCATATTCAATTTGAAAGTTCTATCATGGTATACATGCTTGATATTTTGGATGATGATTGCAACATTTATAGTAGGAGTATCTTGATGGTTGATCATTTTTGTGAAAAGAATTGTTGTGAAATTGAGGTCGACCATATGAATCACGTCGTGTGGATGTTCCTAGTTGCATCTTCATCTCTGCCAACTTGGCAATCCTTATACACTCATATATCCTGGATGGATTTTGTAAGTCCACTTTGACTTTAATATTCACTTTCAACCCATTTATAAAAGCGGCTACCACCACATATTGTTATAAGTATTTTGCATAGTGAAGCATACTAGTAAATTCCAAGATATAGTCCCCTACCAATCTAGTCTTCTTAAGTTACAACCAACGCACCGTGTAGGAAGCTATAGGACCTTAATCAAATCTATGAATAAAGGCATCACTAAAATCATCCCAGTGGAGAGTCTTTTTGTCCATCTCACGTTTGTACCATGTAAACCATTGATAAGATTCAGTGCCCAGTTTGGTTGCAACAAAATGAACTTTTTTTGCATCACAAAATTGGTATAACTATAAAATTCCTTCCATTTTGGCTATCCACCCATGTTGATCATGTGAGACAAGCAAAGTCTCCCCAATATTGAAGAATGCTCATACACAAAATAAGAAAACCCACAACACCAATATTAAGTGGTAAAACCTTACTTCAAATGAAGAAGGAAAACATCCACTATGAATCTCACTATATTACTCAATGATTCAAAAATACAAGAATGCTTCAATGTTATGCAATAATATGCATCAACATGATATGACTAGATGTAGTAGACAACACCCCTATTTAAAGAGAATATTTTCTACTACAACCCTAAAATTGCCCTAATCTTATCACAATCTTATATTGAGATGTGTGACAAGTGGCATCTATCAAATATTAAAAAGTGATTGGTTACTTTTTAATATTTGCTAGAAAAGGGAAAATAAAATTTTCCCACAAATTAAATATTCCTAGCACCCTTATTTTATTTATTAATTGGGTGGGAATATTTTTACATAAAATAGAATTATTTTCTAATTCAAATATTATTATTTAGACTTTATATTTTAGTCTAAGAATAATTTACACAATGTTACATTACATATTCCAACAAATCATGACCCTCAAAGGTGGGTATGCCAATGCATGGGAAATTGACTCCAAAAAGACCTCTTGGTTTGTGGTAAACTTTGTATCTCTCTTGGTCTTCATTATTCCTCTGTATCTAGAGGTAATTTTGGGTAGGTCTACAAAATCCCCTTGTTGCTCAAAAACTGCTTCATTTTTCCTATCCTCATCATTTCTTTGGCCATTGAAATTTGGGGAATGACCATTATTACCTCTGTGGTGTGTATAGTCTTCGTACTGTTGCTCCGTACTCCAGTGGTTTGGGCTAGGGAGATTTGGTTGGCATTGTTTGGTGAGTAATTGGGTTATGCTGACATTCATATTGTGAATACCCTCTACTAATTTAAGTAAGGTTTCGTTAGTGACCTTGGGGCTTCCTGTTTCCACTTGAGTGATGTTCTCATGGGAGGAGTTTGGGGCTGTATTGGATGCCATTTTATTAAACAATGGATGATCCAGGTTATAGCTAACAATTTCTAAAGGGGAAGAATAATTTCGTGTACCTTTGATTCTAGAGGGTCTTCTTGGTGATTTGAGGCTCTCTTGGTTGGAGTTATCCAAACTTGAAAATCACCCATTTGATCCTTTTGTCAACTTTTCACTCATGCACTAGTAGTCGCTTTGACCTTGTTTCACCTTTGATTCTATAAAATGCTGATGACTTTGGGAAAAAAATTGGTTTAATTTTTGCTCTCAATGTCGCTCCAACTACGACGTAAATGTGATGGGTCTCCGTGCAAATTTTGATTAGCAATATTTCGACAACGTTTTGATGAATTTTTGACTAGAAAATTTTGGACAAATTTTTGATGACTTTTGGATAATTTTTCTATGACTTTTGGACACCGCAAGACTACCTCAACCAAAAGTGAATACTACAAGATAGCGAGAACATGACATCGTGATAGGACAACTGGAACAACGACTCTACACGATAGGACTCATAGAGGATGACAACAAGAACACAGTTGGACTGTGACAATGAGATACTGGATCCACTAAGCAATCAAGACCCATGATACATCGACACAATGAGCAAACAAATAAGTAGCAAGACACATGGAAGGACATGAAATACTGACACTGGACTGACCTTGATATGAAACCCATCGTAGGAGGTGGATGAGACTAAGGGACACGATAGTGGATAAGGACATGGAGGGACATGACTAAGGTATATGATAGCAGCTAAGGATGTGGAGGGACTGACGTGGATGTGAAAGGAATTAGGGACTAAGCAAGACACCTCACCACCAGACAACCAACTGATGAGTGACACGATGTAGGGCTTTCTAAGGTGCGTGAGTAAGATTTACGATGTGTGATCGAAGTCACAACATTGGAGATGTCGTAATATACCTATAAATCCATAGTTTGCACACACACACCCAATGTGGGATAAATGTCCTATGCAAAAAATAATTAAAAATTTCGTACCTTAGCTTTCAAATGTTTAATAATTTATTTTGCATTGTTTGATTGGTCCGTTCCCTTGCGATAGTGTAGTGCTATGTAGAGAATGTTTTCGATGATTTTTTTGCATGGATTTCACTTATATTTTGTGAAAAAAATGATCAAAACTTGCTTATCCTCCTTGGCGTATGTCTATGCTTTGTCCGAAGAAGGAGATGCAGTGATGGTTCACATTTTGTAACCTTGTCCAGTATACGCTGGTTTTGATACCATCGTTAACACGTTGAATGGAATCTTGGTGATAAGATAACTTGGACAACACATGGGTCCTTGGAGAAAGCACGATAAGAGAAACTTGGAAATGCATTTTTTTGCATAATTTTACCGGCTACTGTGTGGTAAAACCCATCACTAGCAGATGTTTGGCGTGGATATTTTCTTTAATACGAATGACCTGAAACCTGATACCACATGCAAGGGTCCCTCTTGCCCTTGTAACCAAGATGAAATTATAATTAAAATTATAAAAATCAACCATAACTTCAATGAATAATACATAGTAATGCAACCGAATGAATAACAATAAATCAAAAATTATTAAATCAAATCAAATGCCACTCAAGGAGGGTAGATCCCCATCGTGAAGGCACTATGCGAAGTTGCAAGTGAAGATAAGTAAATCAATGATAAGATAGATCATAAATTAAATTAAATCAAGTAATATATATATATATATATATATATATTAAAATATTCTTCTTGGAAAACATAGCCGACGACTATGTTTGGAACGTAGCATACCCATATATACCCATATTCTTTTATGATATATATATATATATATATATATATATATATATATATATATATATATATATATATATATATATATAAATATACTATTTTTGAGAATATGTGTGCACTTATTATGATGAAGATGTTATGTACTTTTTATTCAGTATTTTCATTTGTATTTGTAGACATGTTTATGATTTTAAAATTAGTATTTTAGATACAAAACTCTAGGAATATTTTGCATGACATATTATAAATAGGATGCATGTAATATGTTGCACTAAAACCTTGCATATTCAATAATGATAGAAAACATTCATACATAGCTAAAAAGGTAAATATTTGTAAGAGGTTAAAATGATACCACCAATAAGTGTTGTAGGCAATCTATATCTTGGTCCAAAACACCTCTTTATAGGATCTAACAAGCATGATATGTCAAACAAGACATGCATAAACTATAATATGTAATCTACATACTATAGTATCAGGAAGACACAACGTGTCAACAAGTATACCTACCATTACAAGTGGGATAAGGAACCAAATGTATTATTTGATAAACATTATATGTCAACAAGTATGCTCACCACTATAACAGGGAAAACCAAAGTAATTCCACTAACAAGGGATGTAGGTGATGGATACCTCAACCGTAAAATACCCTATAACATTTGACAAGAATTATGTATCAAAAAGTATGTTCCCCACTATAGGGGATGCCAATGCATTACAATATCTAATTCACATGATTTATCAACAAATATTACAACCACTATAGAAACAAAAGACAATCACAAGATAGTATCCAAAAAACTATTAGAGTTACTATGTTAGTAACTCCTAATATTACCTTATTTGGTAATTAGTATGTTTTCCTAGGTAATAGATTTTCTACCATTGTAAATATATTCACTAAATATCTATTTAGTGAATATCTATGTCGTTGGCTAATTGTTAGTTGTTAGCGACATTAGTGTGATAGGTTAGTTTGTTAGCGCCATATAACATTTTGTTGGCTATGAACTAGGATATTATTTCACGCATTTCATTAGGATATCTTTAGCCTAAGGCTTTGTATTTAAGCATATTGATTATTCAATATATGTTAATTCTTAAGATTTTATTATTGTGCTTACCTTTTCTAACATTGGTATCAAGAGCTACAAAAAAACACTCAGAGTGAACCTAGACAAGGTGGGAAGTGACCTGTTCTAACTAGGCCAGGGGCTTAAATCCTGACACATGGGACCCCCTGGACATGACCCACATCCCGAGGTGTCTGGAACCTTTGCACACATTTCAAGGTACTCAATTTTTTTTGAAGCTTTGACATGGATCTCGAGGAGATTTCTCGATGACCTGTTAGTCATGAAAATCTAGGTGTTTCTGATAACCACACTCCATCGTGGGCCACTATCGAGAACTAATTAGATGGAATCTAGGCAACCTAGAAGTTGTCCCCACATGCATTGAAACCTGTGTGTGCTGCATGAACCTGTGCAACCAACTTCCCTAACAAGGAGGCTCACTACCACCGCATGACCCCCCAAACTTACCAGCTGGTTGACATAAATAATAGAGCATAGACCATCTCAGAACACTAGACATCACCTGATGTGACCAGGTGTCCGATATTTAGAAAATTGACACGAATCCATGTTGACAAGCATGAGTTACAAGGTGATAGATTTGCTAAGTTGGAGGTGATGGATCTACTGAAATGACCTGGCATGACCTTTGAGGTAAGGCTAATGTGTTAGGTGTGATTCCTAATGTGTTGATTGGATGATGACATGGCATTGAGCTGGCACCATCTGGCAGACACCTGGTGAGTGCAAAATCCTAGGTGAACCAACTGACATAGACACTTGGTATTGTTTGCATGTGACACGTAGCATGCATATGTGGTGGGATCCTATACATTGATAGGTAAAACATGCGTTTATTGATTTCTCAAAGGCAATCATTGATTGATGGGTGTGGCTTTGGTTTTAAACACCAAATCACTCATCCACATAGTAGATGTGGGACAATTTGTCCCAAAGCCTTCTAAGGCTTTGTATGATTTTTGCTTCATAGCAGAAATCATGTTCAAATAGAAGGTGGACCTGCTTGCTACCAATCGGGGTGGCTAGCCAAAATGGTAAAGGGTCCAGGGCTTAAAGCTCCCAACAGGAAGTTAGGAGTTTGACTCCCACAAGGGTCGTTGCCCCTTATTTTGCTAAAAGGCAACATTAAAGGTAAACATTTTTTTATTTAAGTTTATTTTTATTTATTTTTAGTTTTAGTTTATTAATAATTTCATATTATTTTATATAAGATTTTTTTTTTAATAAAAAGTAATTTTTATTATTAATGAATTATACTTAAAATAATTAGAAAAATGCACTAAACTTTAAAATTAAAAATTAAGGGAACAATGAAGGAGAGCGAAGGAGGATCCATCGAGAAGATCCGCATGGCGGAATGCAGGAAAGGATCCGTCCCATTGATAGGAGGTAGGAATACCAGCCAGGAAGATGGAGGTTGGAGGGGATCCAGTAGGTATGAATCAGTGCACTCGATAGTAGAAGGTCAACAGGATGAATCAGAGAAGAAAGACAAGGACCCCCCGGACAAAGGAGGCCAAAGGGGGGCCCCCAACCCTAATGCGAGAGGATCCTATGCCCACATGGTGGCCAGCCATGCAACCCTAGATAACTGCTTTACCCAGGAACTATTTCCATTTGGCAAGGATTTGGACATCCTCGGTGAGGTCCTGAATAGTTTTATGGAATTTGAAAAGTTTACCCTAATTGGAAAGTTCATAGGAGGACGCCCAGACATGGAATCCATCCTCAAATGGGCTCTCTCCAAGTGGAAAATCTATGGAAATGTGGAGATTGTGACACTAACCCGGGGTTTCTTTGCCATCATCCTGAACAATCAGGAGGATTACTGTAAAATCCTGGCAGGAGGACCATGGTTCCTGGGGTGCAAGATCCTTTTTATTCGAAAGTAGAGAAACAAATTCAACCCGAATACCCAAAACATCAACATTGGTCAGATTTGGGTAAGGCTTCCCAACCTTCCTCTTTACTGTTGGCATGAAAATGTTATCAGAGGGATAACATGGTCCATTAGAGAATTGGTCTCCATTGATCTCCCCACTAAAGCCCAGTCTAGACTAACCCAAGCTTGGTTCTGTGTGCTAGAAGACCTAGACTTCGAGCTCCCCTCCTTCATAAAACTATGGTTATGATCAACCTTCATCAAGAGACATTCCATCGAGTATGAGAATATACCCACTTTTTGTTATCACTGCTGCACTCAAGGGCACCTCCAGACTCAATGTCTAGCTACCAGGGGCCAACGAGTGGAGGAGCTGACCAAAGGATCCACATACCCTCGAGACTCACAACTGGTAATGGGGGAGAAACATAAGAGGAATATTCCTCCCATTGACCAACTCCCAGTAAAGCCCAAACCTGACTCGGACATACAACAAGCTCAAGAGGAGGAACATGACGGGTCTGTCAAGCATCCAAAGTAAGGTTTGCAGCAAGGAGGAAACTCCCTTCATGAAAAGGAGCATCGAGAGGTGAGTTCAAGCCTTCCACACCAAGATGAAGCAGAGGAACCAAATTCCTAGGTACAAATATCTCCCATCAATAACTCCTCGTAATCCCTCATGGAAGATTATTTGCTAGGCAATAAGAAAACCTCACCCCATCTAGAAAAGGGGGAGTTTCCTTCTCATCATCATAAAAAAATGGGATCCTCCCTATTAGGAAGGGTTGGCCCTAGGAACACCAGAAGTAGGAAATAATCGGTGGATTTTGGCAATGGGAGGAAAAGAGGAAGACCTCCTGGAAAATATCAGAGAGACAAAGAAACAATGAAGGATGTGGCAAATGGGACTCAAATGTTGCTATTTTTGGATGATTCGGACACTTAGTGGGATGAAGCACAAGGAACCAAACCCCCTTCCAGATGGTGAAGGGAGGCAAGAAAACCTCCAAATCATCAATATGATGGTTCTCTCATGGAATGTGAGAGGATTGACCAGAGCAGCCAAGTAGAGGATGGCTGCGGACCTCCAAAAATGATCAAATCCCTCTATCCTTATCCTCCAAGAGACCAAGGTTGATGTGGTCTCTACTAAAAAAGTAGCAAAAGCTATCTGGGCCAAAGAAGAGCTCCTGTTCAGTCTATCTCAAGGATATTCAGGTGGGATCATGGTCTTATGGGACTCGACCCTTGTAGAAGAAAGTCTACTTTCTTCATCCAACAATATTCTCAATATCCTCTTTCATTCTAAGATAGAAAATCGGTCGTGGATCCTGTCCAACATCTACGCCCCCAACTTAGTCATTGAGATGGCTAAGATGTGGAAGACCATCACCCAGATGTGAAGGAATTTCAATGCCCTCATTTGGATAATAGGGAGGGACTTCAACTGCCCTTTACATCCTTCCAAAAAAAGGAAGGACTTGATATTGGTTCCAAAAGCATAGAAGACTTCAGAGATTTTGTCGACACCAATGAGCTAGTTGACATAAAGCTCAAAGGTTCCTCTTTTACCTGGAGAAATAGGAGAACAGGAAGTGGGCTTATCTAGGTCAATCTAGATAGGTTCCTTATCTCCCAGGAGGCTATTCCCTTATTGGGGGATGCGACCCTCCTAGCTCTTCCTAGGATTGGATCAGACCATAACCCTATCCTTGAATCAGGTGAAGGGCCTAGTTTCAAAGAACCCTTTAGATTTGAATCCATGTGGACCCATCATAAATATTTTAGAGTGCAGGTAGTGGGATGGTGGAAGCAAGAGGTAAAAGGATCCACCTCAAAATGCCTAGTCCTGAAGCTTAAATCTATCAAAGAAAACCTCAAGATCTGGAATAAGGAGGTCTTTGGTAACATCTTTGAATCCAAGAAAGCCATATCCGAAAGCCTCAAAAACTTGGAAAGAAGGTTGGAAGCAGGTGTCTTCAACGAATCTGACAGAAATGAAGAGAGAATCCTCCTGGAAAACTTTCACACTATCCTAGCCAAGGAAGAGACCTTTTGGAGATAGAAATATAGAGATCTATGGCTGAAGGAAGAAGACTCCAACACCAATTTTTTTCATGGTTCTACCTTCTGGCATAGAGGTTCCAACAAAATCAAGGAAATTTGCCAAAGTGATGGTATGACTACCAAGGACATTGCTGAGATAAGAACTAAAGTGGTGGGCTTCTTTTAGGATTTGTTGGGATCCTCCCCCAAAAGTGACTTACAGGCCCAAAGAGATATTTTGGCAAAAATCCCCTCTCTGGTACCCCAGGAGGCTAGCCTCAGGCTCCTAGATCCTTTTTCTTCTTCTGAGATCAAGGAGGTCTTGTTTTCTATGCAACCTGAGAAAACCCCGGGTCTAGATGGGTTTCCTCCTCACTTTTTCCAAACCATGTGGGAGGTTGAGAGGAATGATGTTTGTGATGCCATTCATGAGATCCAAGCCTCTGGATCCATCCATCCTAGTCTAAAAACCACATTCTTAGCTTTTATTCCTACTTGCAGGGCCTTCTCAGACTATAGACCCATCGACCTTTGCAATGTTTTCTACAATATCTTGACCAAAGTCTTAGCTAACAGGCTGAATCCCATATTGCCTTTGCTCATTGACCCTTGCCAAGACAACTCTGTGAAAGGTAGAAACATCATTGATGGTGTCATTTCTATCCATGAGACTCTCCACTCTGCGTCCTTGTCTAATAAGGTTGCCCTATTTATCAAGCTTGACATGAACAAAGAATTTGATAGGGTGGATAGGGGTTTCCTCTATGCTGTTTTCCTAAATTTTGGTTTCCCTCCCTCTTGGATAGACCTCATCCAAAGCTGCATATCCACCCCTTACTTCTTTGTCCTAATCAATGGGTCCCCCGTAGGCTACTTCCAGAGTGTTAGAGGGCTCAGGCAAGGAGACCCCCTATCCCCCATTCTCTTCATCATCCTGGCAAAGGTTCTGGGTAGAACCCTCAAGGAGAGCCTATAGAGATAGAGTATTTAAGGCATCATCCCCACATCTGGAGTGGAAGAAGTCACCCACCAGTAGCTTGTGGATGAAACCCTCTTGTCTACTATCACCTTTGTGGCCCAGTCTAGACACATCAAGAAGATCCTCTCCCTTTACGAGCGAGTTGCGGGCCAAAAAGTAAACTACACCAAGAGCAAGATTTTCTTCCTGAATACTCCCTAGGGGTGGTAGATCCACATTGCCAGAATCCTGGGATGCACGATCAATTCTCTCCCTACCACCTACCTCAGGCTCCCCCTCTTCTATAGTGGCAGGGCCAAGGATAGCATGTGGAATATGGTGGTGGAGCGAATTCATAGGAAGATGGCCTCTTGGAAAGGTAAGTTTCTATCCTAGGAATGCAAGGCTACCCTCACCAAAGCTTTCCTCCAAGGGATCCTGACCTAATTCATGTCAGTATTCAGCCTCCCAATGTCTGTCCACCGCAAGATTGAACAAATTTAGAGGAACTTTCTATGGTCTGGGAATGAAGATAAATCTAGGATCCCTTTGGTGGAAGAGGACAAGATGTGTAAAATCAAAGACCAAGGTGGGATTAGGCTAAGGAAAACTAGTATGATGAACCTGGCACTCGTGGCCAAGCATGCTTGGAGGATCCTGACCAACGAGCCTATGGAGTGGGTCAAAATCATCAAGAAGAAATACCTCGCCAACTGCTCATTCCTGGATGCTGAGGCCCCCTCTGATAGATTCACTTTCTGGAAAGTAGTCCTCCAAGCCGAGTAGCTGCTCAGCAAGGGATTTTGATGGATTTTAGGAGATGGGCAGACAATCAACTTTTGGAAGGACATATGGGCTGAAGAAGATCCTCTATCTTAGAAGGCTAAACTTTCCCTCCTCAAATCCTTAGTGGACCTAAACTCCCAATAGAAGGCATAAGAATACATTGTGAGGAAGGATGGTAGCCCTCAGTGGAACATCTTGACCCTCAGTCATGAAGCTAAAGTATCCTCTCTAGATAAGATCCTCTAGGGCATTACCATCCCGACTGCCAGAAGACCCGACAAGATGATCTGGATGGGCACTGAAACTGGCATATTCTCAGTTAGGAAAACCTACGAGATCCTTTCCAAGGAGGCTGAGGGGGATTTCCCATGGTATATAGTCTGGCAAAAAGGAGTGATATCGAAGGTAAATTTATTTGCTTGGATTATTTTTTAGAATAAATCTCTAACCATGGACAACCTCCACAAAAGAGGGTTTGCCTTCCCTAGTAGGTGTTATTTTTGCATGGTAGATTATGAATCCACAAATCATCTCTTCCTTCACTGCCCATTCACCACCATGGTGTTTGGTGTGATACTCTCCTCCTTTCAAGTCCACTGGAGCCTTCCCAGGATAATTAAGGAAGCCTTTGCTCAATGGCCAAACTTGTTCAAAAATCCTAAGCTTTAGTTCCTTTTCGTTGCGTCCTTAGATCACATCCTTTGACAGATTTGGCTGGAGAGGAATGGAAGAGTCTTCAGTAATCCTCCAAGAGGCCCCCATTACACAACCTTCAGAGCTCTTGCATTTGCAATAGAAAATTCAAAATTCACTCCTAGTCCCCTCCCCAAGATCCGGTCGGAGGAAACTGTGTTCAAAAGGATGAACCTCAAGGACGATCCAGACCACCCTAACATCTTTTTGCCCAGGCTCAAGGTCAAATGGAGAAACTCCCCGAAGGGTTGGCTTAAGTTGAACTTTGATGACGCTACGAGAACTTGGGTATCCAATCTAATCATAGTGTGGAGACCATAGGTGTCCTTAGAGGGCTTCAGCTCCTCTCAGAGGATCCTCGCCCTTTGGTCATCGAAGATGACTCTTTGAATATCATAAGGTATCTATCGAATGGCAAAGATTATTCATGGAAAGTTTTCAATATTGTATCTAAGGCAAGGATCCTCCTATCTATATGGACCGATGCCCAAATAAATCACATCTACTGGGAGAGTAACAGGCTGGCATATTACATGGCTAATAAAGGTCTTTTGACCTCTGTATTGGTAGTATGGAGGTCATCCTTTTTGGATGAGGTGGAGAAGATGGCCAGATCAAATTTTCCTCATGAAGACACATAAGCATAAAGGGAAGGCACTTGGAGGTGGCACATCCTCTCGACCACCAATTCTATGATCAAGATGCTGACCAGGATCAAGGAGCAGAACGTTAAGGATGACCAAGAGGATCCGGAGTAGCGGAGGATCCGATGCTGCCTTCATTATGGTTTTTTCTTATTTTTCCCATGGTTTTCTGTTGCTTTCGTTTTAGTTTGCTTCAGATTGGTTTTTGTCTATCGATCCTCTCACGGAGAAGCCCCTTTGTAAGCCCTGTGGGAAATTTTGAATCAGGTTTAGTTAGATTTTGCAAGTCTGTTTGATGCTAGCCCTTGAGGCCTGTAAGGACAAAATGGGCTTAGCCCTATTTTTGTACATAAGGTTTTGGGATCCTCTATAAAAACCCACTATTAATACAATCAATCTACCAAAAAAATAAAAATAAAAATTAAGAATCTTTTATTTTGCAACTTCAATAAAAAGAGGGCTTTTGTTTTCTCCAAAACTGGGGATATAAGACATAGAAAAACACCATTGTTTTTGCAAAATTAGGGAACCTATTTTTTTTGCAACACCAACAAAATTATGTTTTTTATTTTCTCCTCAAAAGGGGGATATAAGACATTTAATAGCACAATTTTTCTTGCAAAATTTGAAAACTTAAAAATCTTCTCAAAGGAGAAAACAAAATTAGGAAACAAGATTTTTCTCCTCTTTTTAGGCTTCATAAATAGCAAACTCTCTTTGTTTGAAGTACTTGTAACAAAAGGGGGGAATTTTTTGGTGTAAAATTTGCCTAGGAGGCAATCTTTGTAAAAACCTTCACAAAGCTTCTTGAGTTGCACATATTTTGCAATTAAGGGGGGATAAAAATTTCTTTTCTTACTTCACACAAAATTTTTGTAAAAAGGAAAGAAGACTTATAAGGGTGCATTGTCGGTAGCGACCGACACCTTAGTGACACTTCTTTAAGAAATTTCATTACAACATGTTTTTGCAACAAAGGAGAAAAATTATAAGGGTGCATTTTTTGCAGTGACCAACACCTTAGCTACCTTATCAAAACTTTTGCAAAATCATATTGTAACCAAATGAACCTCATATGAAGTGATCTACTCTACTACACGTAGTGGTTGCAGCTGTTGGTTACCCATGCAAATTAGTTCAATGACAAGATTACAATAAAGACATTCATTGATGTGAAGACAAAGTGACGAATGACCCACTTTTTGCTTAGGAGCAGCCAGAGCACTGTGACTGAGCAAGAACCAACAAATCAACATCTTTTTCACTGTATTAGGATAGTTATATACATTATCCAAATAATGTAATAACGGGGATGTTAAAGTTACTATGTTAGTAACTCCTAATATTACCTTATTTGGTAATTAGTATGTTTTCCTAGGTAATAGATTTTCTACCATTGTAAATATATTCACTAAATATCTATTTAGTGAATATCTATGTCATTGGCTAATTGTTAGTTGTTAGTGACATTAGTGTGATATGTTAGTTTGTTAGCACCATATGATATTTTGTTGGCTATGAACTAGGATATTATTTCACGTGTTTCATTAGGCTATCTTTAGCCTAAGGCTTTGTATTTAAGCATCTTGATTATTCAATATATATTAATGCTTATGATTTAATTATCGTACTTACATTTTCTAACAAAAACATGATGTATCAACAAGTATGTTTGCCACTATTATTAGAAAAGGTAATCACAATACAATATCTAATGAACATATGCATCAAATGAGATACATACACCACTACCGTGAGGTGGACCAAGAGTACAACAACATTATAGAAATATGTAGGTGATATATATTTTTATGCAACTTAGATCCTATTTTATCTAAAAAGCATGATGTATTAAACAAGATATTTCCACCACAACAAAGTGAGAATTAAATACAAGTAAATAAATATATAACATATGTACTATGACACACCTAGATCAAGGAACCATGTGAAGAAGAGATTCCACCTTCCCCTACTGCAATGGTCTAATCTCATGCATTTTAGTATTCAACAAAGCATGATGTGTTATATAAGTCATATTGACCACTAAAATGGGGGACAATTTATATTGATTAATTGTGAATGGTTTTTAGAATTTTTAACATGCATAAAATTTAAAAATATTACTTTGGTGTTTGTACCACATACCATATGGAAGATAACATGGGTTAAACTAAGGAAGTTTCTTTTTGGAACTTAAAGTAGGGTATTGACACAAAATAACAGAGAATATAAATATATCATGATGCTTAGTACGAGAAATATCAACACCATGAAAAAGTAGAACAAACAAAAAATATGATGTATCAACAAGCATGTTTGCCACTATTATTAGAAAAGGCAATCACAATACAATATCTAATGAACATAATGTATCAAATGAGATACATACACCACTACCGTGAGGTGGACTAGGAGTACAACAACATTATAGAAATATGTAGGTGATATATCTTTTGATGTAACTTCGGTCCTATTGTATTTAACGAGCATGATGTATTAAACAAGATATTTCCACTATAAGAATATTGAGGAGCAATATTATAACCCAAGTCAAGATAGAAATGCGAAGCATCACAAGACACTTTGAAAGAAGTTGTAAAACTGATTGATTTATTCCATGGATCAACTTTGTATAAATAGAAAATTTGATCATTGAGAGCCATTGGATTACAACAACTCAACAAATCTGAACTAGTCTAAACTGAGAGTTCACTTGACTCATGGAAGAGTGGTAACTCAAGTAAGTCTATCCTAGTAGAACTTAAGAGAATAAATATTTATTCTAACACCCCCCTTAAGTGATACTAGGTGAATGTAAAAAAATATCCCCAGAAAATAGGGCCTGATGAGGTACTCATGTACAATGATTCTTATTGAAGAGATGGTAAAAAAAACCACATGGGAAAAAACCATCTTAAAAAAGAAAAGAAGAGGCATGTCTTCGGATGGCGAAGATTGTCCTCATTGAACAAAAAAAAAATGAGTCTCGAAAACTGGGCCTGATGAGGTACTCATGTACAATGTTATTACAATAGGAGATATGGTGAAAAAACCACATGGGAAAAACCATCTTCCAAAGAAAAGAACAATAAGAAGAAAGGAGAGGTGAAAACCTCTATGCATTCTTCAATGCATCTGCCTTACCCCAAGTTTTTCTTGCAACTGAATGTAACGTAGAGAAGGAAAGGATTTGGTGAAGATGTCTGCAATTTAATTTTCTGTGGGAATATAGTCCAAGTGTATTTCCCTTTCTGAATATGCTATCGAATGAAGTGCATGTGAATTTCAATGTGCTTGGTGCACTGATGCTCAACTGGATTACGAGCAATATGAATTGTGCTCTAATTATCACACCAAAGAGTAATAGGTTTGTCATGGAAAAAATCAAATTCTCTTAGTATCTGATGAAGCCAAAGAGCTTCTTGACTGGCCAAAACTGCTGCCTTGTATTCTGCCTCTGTAGATGATAATGCTACTGCTTGTTTTTTTTTGCATGACCAAGCAATTGGTGAAGAACCAAGACAAAAGACATAGCCAAAAGTTGAACATCTATCTTCTACTGAACCTGCCCAATCAGAATCTGTGAAACCTATGATATCCATGGATTTTCCTTCATATAAGAGCCCAAAGTGAGTAGTTCCTTGCAAGTAGTGTAGGATTCTTTTTGCTGCTTGCCAATGGCTGAAATGAGGTTGATGTGAGAATCTAGATATCAAGCCAACAACATATGAAATATCTGGGTGAGTATGAGTGAGGTATAGCAGACTCCCTACAAGTTGTCGATATAGAGTAGCATCACATAGAGGGGATTTGCAAGAAGTACTTAGAGTGACTCCATACTGAAAAGGTGTAGAAGAAGGCTTACAATCAGTCATCTTAAACCGTTGAAGAAGGTCTAGAGTGTATTTCTATTGACACAATGAAATTCCTGTATCTATTTGATTTATTTGAATCCCAAGGAAGTAATGAGCTAAACCCAGATCAACCATTTCAAATTTTTTAGAAAGGGAGTCTTTGATAGTCTGAATGTGAGAAATGTCACTACCAGTGAGTAGTAGATCATCAAAATAGAGAACAAGTAGGGTGATTTTTTCTTCATCTCTCCAAATGTAGACTGTGGCATCAGACTCACAATGAGAAAAACCTGAGGAAAGAAGGAAGGAGTCCATTTTTTCATACCAATCTCTAGGAGCTTGTTTGAGACCATAGAGATATTTCCTTAGTCTACAAAAAAGGGAGGAGTCTTGAGTGAATCCAGTAGGTTGTTCCATGAATATCTCCTCTTTTAAGTCCCCATGTAAGAAAGCACTTTTAACATCCATATGAAACACTGGCCATTTTTGGGAAGCAGCTAGTGCAAGTACCAGCCTAACAGAATCCATTTTGGCAACTGGTGCAAAGGTTTTAGAATAATCAATACCTTCAATTTGTGAGAAACCTTTAGCTACCAAGCGAGCTTTGTGTTTGTCAATTTCTCCATCAGGTCCATACTTAGTTCTATAAATCCATTTACAGTGAACTAACTTCCTTCCTTTAGGTAGAGGAACTAAATCCCAAGTTTTATTTTTGATTAAGGAAGAGAATTCATTCTCCATGGCATCATCCCATTATTTTATACCAGTTGCTTCCTTGAAGGATTGAGGATCTATGGAAATGGACTGACAAACAAGACCAGATCCTATGGAGTTGCCTAATCTAGATGATGGAATATTTTGGATGTAAGGAGTGGCTTCTTCAACTATGGTGTGGGCCCATTTTGGCATTGTGGAAGGAGTAATTGGTGTGGCAGGACTTTGAGTTGGATTTTGGAGTATAGGATCCTCATTTTGGTCATTTTGATCATTTATCTCTAAAATGGGATCTTCATTATATTGAGGCTCTAATATTGGAGATGGCTCAAGAGAATTAATGTTGGAAGAGGATGGTTGAGGATATTTATTAGGGAATGTTTCATCAAATTGAACATTTCTATGAAAAATACCTCATGAGTTGTGGGATCAAGAAGCCTGTATGCTTTCATTTCCTCACAATAACCAACAAAGATGAGTTGCTTGCTTTTCTTATCTAGAGCCTTCCTTTTCTTCTTTGGGATATGTGCCCAAGCTGTACACCCAAAATTTTTGAAGAAAGAGACATCAGGTTTTGAGCCAGTCCATGCTTCCTCGGGAGTCAAATGGCCAAGAGCTTTATGAGGTGTCTAGTTTTGAATATAGTTTGCACAGTTAATTGCCTCAGCCCAAAAAATTGCTGGAAGATCTCTTGAGTGGAGCATACAGTTCGCCATTTCTTTCAAGGTTCTATTTTTCCTTTCTGCAATGCCATTTTGCTGAGGATTATGGGAGACATAATGTTGATGAATTATTCCATGATTTGAGAGAAATATGGAGAACTCATTACTGAAGTATTCCCCCCATTATCTATGCAAATTTTCTTGATTTTGCAAGTGGCTTGATTTTCAACTAGGGCCTTGAAGATTTTGAAGTGGGATAGAACATCACTTTTGTATTTTAGAAAGTAGACCCAAGTTCTTCTTGAAAAATCATCAATGAAGGTTAAGGCATATTTTTCTCCTTTGAAAGAAGGCTCTGGGAAGACCATCAAGTCACTATGGATTAACTCTAGAGGGGATGAGGCTCTTTGAGAGCTACTTGGGTGAAAAGGATCTTGATGTTGTTTTCCAAGAGCACATCCAGGACATACTCCATCAATAGATGAGACTTTTGGCAACCCTGTTACCATATCATGATTATTTAACTCCTTTAGATAGCTATAACTGAGATGTCCAAACCTTTCATGCCAAATTTTGCTTTCAAGATCGCTATGTGCAACAAAACAGGAGGCCCCATATGAATTTTTGAACCCCTTGAAGTGAAATAGGTGAGTGTTATGATCAATATATCCTTGTGCTATGATAGAGTGTGGTTCTTGAAGGTCTCTTATCTCAACTCCTGTTGGTGAAAATAGAACTATTTTTCCCTTTGCAGAAGTACAAATCTGATAGATGGAGAGGAGATTTGTAGCTATATTTGGGACATAGAGAACATTATTGATATAACCACCATCAATAGATATGTCACCTTTTCCTTTGACTGGGATAAAGGATGAGTCACCAACTTCTATGCTACAAGTTGAGCTTGAGGAGATTGAAGTGAATGACTCTTGTGAGGAAGTCATATGATGAGTTGCCCCTGAATCTAGAACCTAGTATTTTGATGAAGTTTTTATAGCTTTACCTTGAACATTTAAGGCTTTTCCTATCTACTTTTTTATGTCTATTTTGTGATCCTTCATTGCTGCCTCTAGTTGTTGTAGTCTCTTCCAACATTTATTCACAGAATGACCATCCTTTTTGCAGTGTGTACAAGTTATAGGACTTCTTTCTTTATTTTTGAATTTTTCTTTAGTGGAGGTGGATGCTACTAAGGATTTTGAGGAAGAGGGAGAGATCTCATACTTTGCAAGTTTTGTTTCCTCTCTAGTTAGCCTATCACAAAATTCCTCTAAAGAGGGCATTTTAAAACTTGCACCAAGAGCATCTTTTGTAGACAGAAAGGTGGTTGCAAAAATTTGAAATACACCATTTAATTTAGAAATAATTAGATAGATGCATTCTTCATCTATTTTGTTCTTGCCACTGCCTTTGAATTGAGTGAGGACTTCTTTAAATTTGGTGAGAAAGTCAACAATATTGTTGAAGTCTTTAGGAGATAGTGTTGTTAATTCTGCCTCTAGCTGCATTGACCTTATTTGATCCACTTTTCCAAATAAGTTCTTTAGTTATTTCCAACTCTCATATGGAGTTTTACATTTTAAAATGTGAAACCATAAGCTTTCATTTACATTTGTTCTTATAATACCCATTGTTTCATACATATTCCCTTTATGAACAAATATTTCATATTCCTTTTCAAATTCAGGCTGCTTCTCTTCTAGCAAGTGTGTGAGCCCTTTTTGAGAAATAAGATTTAATATTTTTGGTTTCCATGTGTGATAGTTATGAGGGGTGAGAGGATCAATTGTATTCATTTTGCCTAAGAAAATTGAAGTGAACCAATAATCCCCCCTTTAACTTCAAGAACATGTATAGAAGACAATGATATTCCCTCCTATCAGTAGAACTTTGTCCAGCCAAAAATATTTTTAATTAAAGCAGCATAAGCCAAAATTTTATACTTGATCTCCTCAATTTACCCACCCTTACGTGAGGGAAACTATAAGTAAATGAGGAGAGCGATACGTGGAACATAGGCTATATGAAGGAAGAATAATATGCCAGACCTTTATACCTAAACTTCTCAATCACCCGCCCTTACGTGAGGGAGACTGTAGGTTTATGAGAAGAATGATACATGGAACATTGGCGATTATGAGATGTTTCTAGATGTTACAATTTTTGTTTGAAGATGAAGATCTTTTTCTTGCTTGTAAAAAATTGCGTATGAATGTAATATATAGTGTAGCAGCAAAGAATGTATCATGTGGAGCTGAAATAAATATAAGTAGTAGTAAAACCTCTTTCTTGAATGAAGGTAGCAAATAGGTGCAATGTATTTTAGGTGTTCATGAGATTCTTTATCATGTTTGCTTGCTTATAATGAAACTTCTTTATCAATGAAAAATAGAGTGCAGCAACAAAGTAAAGTAGCAGGTGGAGCTTGAAAGAAAATAGTTGGACCCAAGTATGCAGCAGCAAGACCCCCCTTGAACCAAGGCAGTACACAGGTGCAAGAAGCAGCACCCAAAATCCCCCCCAAAAAAAAATTGTATTTATGAGATTACAATTGGACTCTTCACTCTTTGATAGCCTCTTTGGATTTGGCTGAAGAGAATAGTGAGAGGAGTCAAGATTTTGAAGAATATTACAGTGCTTTAAAAAAAAAATTCACCTTGAAAAGAAGGTGAAAAAATATTTAGAGCCTGTGAATTTGAACTTCTCGTTCTTTTAAAAAAATAAACTTTTGGTGGGCGCTAGGCTTATAACAAAAAATTATTTACTTTGTTTCTCAGAGTTTTAAATTACTCTGGAAATGAAAAGTAAATTTTATTTTTACATTTGAAATAACCAAAAGATCAAAATCCCTTTTTGATTACGCAACTTTGGAGTGCACCTGGAGGAACGAATGCAAAGCTTCGAATGACGGTGGGCACCAAGATGCCAAGACCTGACGTATGCAATGCTTCGAACTAGGGTGTGCGCCAAGATGCCGAGACCTGACGAACTATTACAAAGCTTCGAAGACCCCCACAAATATTAAAAAAATTAGCAAGTCAAATACATATTGTTTTTAATATTCGAAAGAAAAAAACCTGCACAATACGAAGATGCCGAGCCTGAAACCTCGAAAGCAGAAGATAGATTTAAATGAAATTTTTTATCCAGTGCCAAGGAGAGACATCATTTTCATATGGCGAAAGTAGGTGAGGTATTTTATTTAGCATCATATTCGGGAGTAGTGAGATTACTCAGGTCAAGGGGAGACATCTTTCAAAAAATAGCAGCATACATCGCTTAGCATCACACGTTGCCAATGAATTTGACAAGGGCATACCAAGAAGCATACGTCTTCAAAGCACACTATGAAGCAGCATCAAGCCCAACAACATACATCTCCAGTAAAATCTGACAAGGGCAGTAGTATACGTCTTTCAAAATGCACTGTTGAAGCAGTGCACGATGTCCGAGAAATACTTTAACCTGTAGGAGCAAACAATGACTGACGAATACGTAGATGAGAGGGATATAAGTAGTCCATGAGAGAAGTGACATGGAAGACTTCACAACAAAGAACTATTAGTTCTTTCAATTGAGATGTTGGAAGCATAACTGGGAGAGGAGTTCATCAGGGCGCCAATGATTTTCACGTGGCAGCTTTTGGGAATATGGCACCACAAGGGACCGTTGAAGACTTAAAGTGCATATGGGTGGGATTAAGTCATGGCAAAATATTTTAATTTTTTTTTCCACGATTGCCATGGATATTGCGCACGAGGGATAGGAAGTGGTGGGAAAAATTTGTGGGGGAGTATTCAACTCTATGATGCACCTCCTTTTAAAAAAAAAATTGTGGCAGCCTCTTGAGCGAGCTACGAAAGCTACGAACACCCAAACAACACTGATTAAGCAAGGGCCAAATAAAAACAACTCTCACAACTGTTTCATATAAAAAAGGCCTACTATATTCTCAAAAGATAGCAGAAGATGCTTTATATAAAGAAATAGTGGGACACTTAAAAGGAAACTATCAAAAAATTAGATAGAATGAACCAGTTAAAGAAACGCTTCAAGAGGTAAGAATCTAGAATGCAAGCATCTACCAAGGCTCTGGTACCATGTAAGAATATTGAGGAGCAATATTATAACCCAAGTCAAGATAGAAATGTGAAGCATCACAAGACACTTTGAAAGAAGCTGTAAAACTGATTGATTTATTCCATGGATCAACTTTGTATAAATAGCAAAGTTGATCATTGAGAGTCGTTGGATTACAACAACTCAACAAATCTGAACTAGTCTAAACTGAGAGTTCACCTGACTCATGGAAGAGTGGTAACTCAAGTAAGTCTATCCTAGTAGAACTTAAGAGAATAAATATTTATTCTAACATCCACCACAACAAAGGGAGATTAAAATACAAGTAAATAAATATATAATATATGTATTGTGACACACCTAGATCAAGGAACCATGTGAAGAAGGGATTCCACCTTCCCTTGTTGCAATGATCTAAGCTCGTGCATTATAGTATTTAAAAAAGCATGATGTGTTATATAAGTCATATTGACCACTAAAATGGGGGACAATTGAGATTGATTAATTATGAATGGTTTTTAACATTTTTAACATGCATAAAATTTAAAAATATTACCTTGGTGTTTGTACCACATACCATATGGAAGATAGAATGGGTTAAACTAAGGAAGTTGCTTTATGGAACTTAAATTAGGGTATTGACACAAAATAACAAGGAATATAAATATATCATGATGCTTCGTACGGGAAATAGCAACACCATGACAAAGTAGAAAAACAAAGTCAACAATGATAAATATGAGTGAAAAAGGATGAAAATTATAAGGTAGTAAGAAAATGGTAAAACAAATCATGAAAAGAAAAGAAGGTAAGATAAAAAACTATGAAATCATTGTCTGTTAGACTAAAATCATCACGTGTTAGACCAAAATCACCAAAAAATAAGATCATAACTTAAAGTGGTGATCACAATTAGTAGAAGAAAATTATCATAAAACACAAAAATATACATCAATAATCAAGAATATATAGGATGGACATAAACAAAAAACTTAGAAGGAAAACAACCAAAGTAAACAAATTGCACAAAGAGGCCATAGAGGCAATAGGTAAACCAACACAAAAGATATACATGCAATACAAAAGAACCTACATATAGAATCATTTGACATTAATGAAATTGGTGGATTCATCCAACTCAACTCCATCCATTGTTTACAATTTTATTTCCCTAGACCCATGCAACTCTTTGATAGTATATGGACCAAGCCATTTCTAAATAAACTAGCCCTTATGTTTTTTAAACACATTATCAAGCTTGAGGACAAATTTCGTGATAGTGAAATCATGATGACAAACTTTATTATTATACTACTTGAAAACACAACTCTTTTAGGTTTTTTTGTGCTCAAGAGCATGAAGGTGCCTCTCATAAAGAGTAGTAAGTTTTGTAAAACAAGTCTCTCAATAATTTTGATGATACTCATAATAACTCAACAAATTATTTAAAGAAATATCCAAAGCAATTCAATCTAAAGTAGTAAAATAAATTCCATACCATAGACCAAATAAAAAGGTGTTTCCCTTGTATATGTATGAATACTGGTATGGCACACCCATAATGCAAGATATAAATTTAAGTATCAATCTTTATTTGAGACTCTAAATGTATTTTTCAAAATATTTACCAAATTTTTATTTCTAGACTCAATTTGACCATTCTCTTGTGGATAATAAGGCATAGAAAAGTTTTTTTAATCTTGATTTCTAAAGTTAATTCCTATATTTCTTTGTTGTTTAAAGAAGAACCATTATCTAAAATGACAGTGAAGAAAACACCAAAGTAAAACATGATATAACTAAAAATAAGTTTAGACATAGTGAAGATATTTAATTAGTAAGGGGCATGACCTCTACCCACTTTGTGAAATATTATATTGTTGTTATGATGAATTTATATTTGTCAAAGGACATAGGAGATATGGGTCCTATAAGGTCAAGGCCCCAAGTGGAAAAATACAAAGGAGAAACAGTTGGATGAAGAACTTGGGTAGAGGCATATATTTAATCTTTGTAGAATTGACATATTATCACATGATTTAACATAATTGTTAGCATAAAAATCCATAGTAGGCTAGAAGTAACCCATTATCAAAATATTAAGAGCTATAAAATGATCATTAAAGTGTCCACCATATTCACCATTTTGGATATCAAAGAGGGATTTAGGAACCTTGGCCTCTATATGGCATTGTAGGACACCATAAGGATATTTATAGTATAACACTCCACTAAGAACCACATTTTAAAAATATCCCCCATGAATATAGGCCTTAGATGGTTAGGTTTGATTACCAAGTAAACTTAAAATATCACTATACTAAGAATCATCTTCAGAGACTTGGAAATCAATAGTATTGATGTCAATTGTATGCACATACATAGGGCCTTTGATGATAAAAATAATGGGTTCATCATGAAATTTTACAATCAAATTTGCTTTGATAATGTTCTCATATGATGCAATTTTTCTGACTGAAGTAGCTAAGGAGTTAGAATTAGCATTTCCCCCCTTGGGGAATGAATATTAAAAAGGACTCAAAAGTATTAATTAAGTTTGTAGCCACTTGAAGGTAAGGGATAAGATGTGGGACAATATAATCACATGAGATTTTAATGTATTGTAATTAGAGAATCTCCTAGTACTCTAAAGTGTTTAACATTCATGGGTTGAGTGGTCAAGAGCCCTAAACTTAAAACCTTATATTCTACAATGTTGATGGTAATGCCAAAAAAATGAAGTGGCATGCCATAGGAATAACTAATATAATTGGATACTTAAGAAAAATACTAGATCCTATCTCAAATTTATTTTTTGCACCATCAAAGTGAAGGGTCCAAAAGTTAGGATCAAGTTCCATTTTAGGTTTTATGGTAGTAGAAGGTATTTAATTTTTATCTTTAACCTTAGATTTATTCCAACTTTAGGTAGCCTTTCAAGACTCTAAGAGAGCCTTTTATTAATTACTAAAATCATAAGGACTAAAATTTTAAATTAGTCTAGAAGAAATTAGAGAAAGGAAATATGACAAAGTCATGAGGAGCATAAGAAATGTCCATTATGTCTTCATCTTGCAATGCTTATTTTAAGATTTTTTGAGTAAAATGAGGAACATCCATTAAAAAATCAATAATTATTTGGGATTTCACAATATTTTGAGTAAAAATAAAAAGGCTAAATTCTTGCATCATCGTGATCCACTTTCTATACTAGGTGTCACTAGGGATATATAGTTTTTGAAGCAAGTGTTTCAAGGATTCTATCTTAATAACCATGTAAGTTATTTGATACAATATATAGTGCATAAGCTTCTCACAAGAAAAATAAATAATTAAAAAATATTTATCATTATTACATGATACCCATTTGATTAAGACCATGTCAACCCATAACTATCATTTATCATTATGATGTCATGCTACTATAGTTGAAAATAAATTATTTTCTTATTGATAGCCATCTAAAAAATAAGAGTATACCTAGTTTTTGTTGACAACATAGTTTGAATGATGTAACAAACAACATACTTTTTATTGTTATCATATTTTGGGTAAGGACCATTCCCAAGGATACTTACGTAGCCAATGTGTACAAGATAAAGTCCTATTTAGGTTAGGCAAGTGAGGATTTTGGGGTTGTAAAATAAATTTATTCAATTCAAGGAAGGTCTTATAACAAATTTCATCCCATTTGAAATATACATCTTTCTTAAGTGATTGATTAAGTGGATAAGCTTTGAATGCTATCTCAATAATAAACCATATGATAGCTTCAAGCTTCTCCAAGAAATATTTGGTATCTTTAATAGTATAATGGAAAGGTATAACATCAATATACTTGATTTTATTGTGGTACACATTGATGCCCCTATGATATAGAGTGAATCCTAGTATATTTCCATTAATGACACCTAAAACACATTTGTTTAGGATTAGGTTTAACCTTAAAGTACATAATCACTCAAATATGATATTGTATTTGTAAAAAACCACTAATAGCTAACTTTATAGGTAGTGGAGAGTCTTGTACTCCTATATATGAGATAGGGATGGGCTAACTTTGTTAGTCCTTAGGTAGGATTATAGCACTCCATGTTGGTTAGTGGTTTTGATTTCTTTTCTCCACCCAATTACCATTTTCCCATCATCTTTCTTAATGTTTTGGCCTCTTAAATTTTACAAAACCATAAAATAAGGATAGAGTCACAATTAAAGGATATTTTATCATGCATCCTATAAAATACATGTCATAAAAATCAATGGTGCCAAGAACATCAATTTAAGTATGGAGGTTGGTTGTTTGATTAAATTTAGGGTTTTTGATGCACGATCATAATGCTAACATGTTTTTATACCCAAGACTTGAAAAACGTGTCATTTGGATTGATGGTTATGATTTTATGACCCTAAAAATGGATAAAATAAATCATCCACTTCAAACAAGACTTATATACTATAAATACCCCTTTCACCTCCTCATTTTCTCACCAAACTATAATTAAACATCTTCAAAATGATTTTATGATAATATTGCTATTAATTTTTTTCCTTTGTTGATACCACTTCACACACTCTTTTATTTCTCTCTCTCATGCTTGTACTTATACATAAAAGCAAAGCCATTGACCACTAGTTCACTATCTTCCATGGAGGAGAACATAATGCTATACTAGGATTTGTAGCCAAAGGTCACTGATTGCTACTCAAGGACCAGTTTCTAATGTATGTCAAACCCTCTATGAATATCTTAGGTTTGATCTCTCCTCATTTACTATTATGATACTAAAAATAAGTAAAAATAGAAGTGAGGATTTTATTATGCTTGCTATGAGACAATTTAGTCATTTTTTTGATAAAATGATAGAAGGGGTTTTTAAAGGGTCCTCAAACCCCTTACAAGCCAAAATTAGCCCGCATTGACCAAGGGAAAAAAAGAATTTAGCCAAGAATAAATACAAGAAATCCAAAAAAAACACATCAACCACCTCCCAAAGAGATCCCAAGGAAGCCTCAATGCCCTGGCACAATAACCACCTAAGGGAAGACTTGCAAAATAGAACATAATGAACCACCCTGAAAGAAAACATGAAAAATATACAAAGGAAGCACCTCAAACATAGGGGTAGCCTTAGATAAAGACAAGGCCAAAAAATAAAAGACTACCCAAAAAAAAATACCCTTAATTAGACTTGTCATCTAGTTTGGCTTTGACCAACGCCACTACAGGATCAGGCTGATATCTATCAATTAGGGTCTTGATAGCTTTAGCATAAGAAATAGCCACCCTCTTGAGATAAAAAATGGAGTTCTATAGATTTATTTCCAAGGCCTTTATAGGAGTGTAGGGGGTGCTTGCGACATATTCAAATTTACCTTTGATCTAGTCTTGGGATTGTAGTCAGTATCTTTCATGAACTTAAATTTCTTCTTGATTGGGGTGAGAATCTCCTCTAAATCATCCACCTTGTCTGGGTTCTTCAAAGTCTAATTGGAAACCAGATACTTAGAACTCTTTATATTGGTCCCACCACCCCTTGAGCCCTAAATAGGGGATATCACCTAGGCTTTAGCTTGAGTCATGGGGGGATCTAGAACATAAGGTATCATGGTTCCTAACTTATAACTTATTATCAAGCCAATCAAAGGAGAGGTCAAGTCTTTGGAGGAATTATAGGTATCACTGATGATAGGACCAACATACATCAATGTGTTCATCCTTGCATGTGAAGCCAACTTGTACCTATAGGGCAAATCGGGGATGGACTTCCAAGATGAAAAATTTGAATCCTTCAAAGAGTCTGATATAGCCAAAGTTATAGTGTTAGCTAGAAGAGTGACCAAAATGCTAGCTCCCAAAAGACTTCAAGTTGTCACCACAAAGTCAAAAATAATTGTAATAAAACCTTTGTGGAGGGGGTTGTTAACTTTACCTCTTTGGACCCTTCAGGTTGAACGTTCTAGGGAATGGACCAAGAATGGTAGGACATTCATGGATCTTTTCTACCAAAATTGGTTCAAGAACATGAGGTGGAAATTTCTTAGCATCTCTTGATCTTTATCCAACGTAAAGTACTTCATGAATAAGAGGGTAATCCAATCCCAAGGGTCATTTAGAGACCCCCTTTATAATTGTTTTTTATACTCTTCTAAGGACTCACTTGCATCAAGGAAATTCATCATCTCCCTAAATAGGGAATGCTTATACCTACTATGATAAGCCTCATCGATAAGGAGGCCAGTGACTTTGAAAATTAGCTGAATGGATATAGAGAATTCCAACTCACCAAATTTAATATTTCCATTCCTCCAAGAGAGGGCCATATGCTTGGCTAAGAGGAGATGATTCCCATTGAACTTCTGCATGCATATGAAAATTTCCCTTCATTTTAAGATCTTCAAGTCATCATCAACTTCTAGCCTGTTGGTCTGTTGTTATCATATTATATGAATTTGCTAGCTAAAGTAGCTAAGGAGTTAGCCTTAGCATTTCACCCTCTTAGGTAATGCTTAATAAAAATGTACTCAAAAGCATTAATTAAGTTTATAGCCACTTAAAGGTAAGAGATCATATGTGGCACTTTGACAACATACTCACATGAGAGCTAATAGACCATTATTAGAGAATATCCTAGCACTCTAATGTGTTTAACATTCATGGGTTGAGTGGTCAAGAGACCTAAAATTAAAACCTCATGTTCTGCAATGTTGTTGGTAATGCCAAAAAAATTGAAGTGGTATGCCATAGAAACAACTAGTCTAATTGGAGACCTGAGAAAAATACTAGCTCCCATTTCAATTTTATTTTTTGCACCATCAAAGTGAAGGACCAAGAGTTAAAATCAAGGTCCACTTTAGGTTTTATGGTAGTATAAGGTATGGAATTTTTATCCTTAACCTTGCATTAATTCCAACTCTAGGTAGCCTTTCAAGACTCTAATAGAGCCTTTTCTTGTTTTCTAAAGTTATAAAGACTAGACTTTTGAACTAGGCTAGAAGCAATTGGAGGAAGGAAATATGAAAAAGTCATGAGGAGCACAAGAATTTTTGATTATGTATTCATCTTGCAATGCTTATTTTAAGAGTTGTTAAGTTAGATGAGGAAAATCCATCAATTTATCAATAATTATTTGGGCTTTCACAATATTTTGAGTAAAAATACAAAGGCTAAATTCTTGCATTATGGTCTTCAACTTTCTATACCAGGTGTCACTAGGGATATATGGTTTTTAAAGCAAGTGTTTCCAGGGATATATCTTAATAGCCACATAAGTTGTTTGATACAATATATAGTACCTAATATTCTCACATACATGATATCCATTTGAGTAAGACTATGTAAACCCATAACTATCATTTATTGTCATGCTGTTGTACTACTAAGGTTGAAAAGGAAATTTTTCTTATTGATATCCATCTAAAAAATAAGAGTATACCTAGTTTATATTGAAAACACAATTTGAATGATGTAATAAACAACATAATTTTTAGTGTTATCATACTGTTGGGTAAGGACAATTCCTAAGGATATCTAGGTAGCCAATGTGTACAAGATAAAGTGCCTATCTAGGTTAGGCGGGTGAAGGTTTTGGGATTGTAAAATAAATTTCTTAAATTCATGGAAGGTCTCATAAAAAATTTCCTTCTATTTGAAAGTTGCATCTTGCTTAAGTGATTGATTAAGTGGATAAGATTTGAATGCTATATCAAGAATAAACCATTTGATAGCTTCAAGCTTTCCCATGAGAGATTTGATATCTTTAATAATATAAGGGAAAGGTGTAGTATTAATGTACTTTATTTTATTGTGGTCCACATTTATGCCATTATGATATATAATGAATCCTAATGGATTGACCCTAATGACACCTAAAGCATATTTTTTTGGGATTAAGTTTGACATCATAGCACATAATAACTCAAATATGACACTATGTTTGTAAAAAACCCTAATGGATAACTTTATAGATGGTGGAGAGTCTTGTACTCCTATATATGGGATAAGGGTAGGATAAATTTATTATTCCTTAGATAGGATGATATCAATCCATGTTGGTCATGTTAGAATAAATAATTATTCTCTTAAGTTCTACTAGGATAGACTTACTTGAGTTACCACTCTTCCATGAGTCAGGTGAACTCTTAGTTTAGACTAGTTTAGATTTGATGAGTTGTTGTAATCCAACGACTCTCAATGATCAACTTTGCTATTTATACAAAGTTGATCCATGGAATAAATCAATCAGTCTTTTGAGCTTCACTACACTCTTGTGATGTTTTGCACAACTATTTTTTCACTTGAATAGAATATTGTCTTCAATAATTCTAACATGGTATCAGAGCTAGGATAGTTCTTGCATACATTCAAGTTTTTTTTCTGAAGCTTTTGTTCAAATATGATTCATTGGGCTGGTCTCTTTAATGGTGTTTTTTGGATAATCACTGACAATATTTCCTGCTTGTCTGTTCCAGCTCTAACCATTACTTGGCCACCTTATTTATTTAATATTGGTGCCTCACTATAGTTAGGATCTTATTCCAGACTCCTTTTTTTCTTTCAAAAAAGAGCACCTCTATTTATATATCTTTTTGAGGCTAACAATCCTTGTTATTTATTTCCTCTTAAAGATTTATCTGGTTTTAACTCCGATATATATATATATATATATATATATATATATATATATATATATATATATATATATATATATATTTATTTTATTAAAAATAAGGGCCCATTTGTAGTACTTTGTCTATCTAGTTTTAACTCTAGATTAAAAAAAAAAAATATTTTTTAGTGCTAGTTCAAGCTCCTACAGGTATTCTACATCTTCATCTCAATAGCAGCATAATGCCCTTGCTGTTCAATATAAATACCATAATTATTTCATTTGATTTCCTCTCAAAGGTACCTATGGGTAACCTTGGACACTGCTGAAGATTGTTACACCTTGCTATTGCCACTGTTGAAACAAGACCCCATTCAAGTTCTAATCTAATGCTCAGTTGGTACTTGATCGACAACACATCTTATTTCATGTGGCATAGCTTTTGGCACCCACAATAAAGTTCATGGGAATATCCTCATTTATTACCACAATTCACCATATGATTGGATATTGAGTTCTCTTCATGTTCGGATATCAAGAATGTTACATACCGTTCCTTTCTTCTTAAGTAACACTCATTGCACGCAAACCTCCATAAACTCAAGTCCCTAGTGAAACCATATTGGCACAATTAGAATGATTACTTAAGGAGGCTTCATTTCATAAATATGGCACCTCTTGTGCTCTATATCTGATTCATCTCTGATTCCTAATATTTCAATATTTCGTTGATCCTTGGCAGTGTTGAGTTAGCTTTTTTTGAGGTAAATTTAGCATCACAATCAAAATACCATAGGGCCTTTGCTTTCCTAGTTTGGTGAGGGAACTCACAGAGGAAGAAATCATTATAAGGTGGATAAATAGGTCTTTGGAGGCACTGGTTCATGATTTCTCATTTGAGGTACAATAGACTTGAGAGTGCAACACTCGTTGGTGGTTCACTGTACAAAATTTTGTTGGCACAATGCTCATTCATGGGTTTGTGAGAGAGGCACTTGATCATGGTTCATTGTTCAAGGTTCATTAGTGGTAGCACTCACGCTTCACTATGGTGGCTCATTTGTCACACTAGAAAATTGTGTTGTACAAAAATTTATTTGTGCAACGCTCATTTGTGGGTTCATGAGAGCGGTGCTCAATCATGGTTCACTATTTGAGGTTCATTCATGGTAGCACCCGTGCTTCAATATGGTGGCTCATTCATCATGCTAAAGACTTGCATTGTATGACAGTTAGTTGGTGTAGTACTCATTCAGAGGTTCAAAATAGTAGCACTCAATCATAATTCACTATTCGATATCATTCATAGTAGCGCTCGTTCGTGCTTCATAGTTCGAAGGCTCGTTCGTCACATTGGTTCATAGTAGCTATTCGTAATCACAATACATAGTCTTACATCATAAGAAAATACAAAGTCTGTAGGATATTCCTAAATTGGCGCTATAAAATTTTTTTTTTGTGGGGTAAATATATATTATAATGTCAATATTCAAGTGACATAATTATTATTTTTGGATTGAAAGAGTTTTATGCTCCTCTATTGTTCCACCCTCTCATTGGTGATTCGTTCCTTCTTAAAAGCCATAGAGTCAAAGATGCATTAGTTGAAAGCCTTATACTCTAAAAATAAAAGCATTCCTTTGCTTATATCATATTGTAAAAGGGTCATTTTTTGGACTCTTGAGAGCTCTTCCTCTAAGATATTGTAACAATCATAAATAAAAAATATACTTTTCTAGGGGTATTTTTTTGGAGGTGCTTCTTCTTGCACCTATTGTCATACTTCATGAGGGTTTTCAATGATGGTCCTTGCATACCTTTTAGTCCTTGGATTTGTTCTCAAATTCCTTTTTGCTACATTCCTTTAAAGTAAGCAGATATACGAGGAAAGTTTGGTGGTGGAGACTAAGTGTGGTTTTTTTACCACATGATATTGTTGCTTACATCTCATTTTAGCATCTTCATAAAAGATATTGCATAAATGTTTTTTTAAAAAAAACATGAACATTTGTAAACTCAAGCATTTTTTATTCAAAGAGAGCACTTAAAATTTTAAATCACCTATGTCCCACGTATTGGTCTTCTCCTTTACTTACAGTTTCCCTCACGTAAGGGTGGGTAATTGAGAAGATTCGGTATAAAGGTCTGGCTGATTTTTTCTAAGCTTCATAAGCCTATGTTCCATGTATCAATTCTCCTCAAAAACTTATAGTTTCCCTCACGTAAGGGCAGGTTATTGAAGAGATATGGTATAAAGGACTGGCTGATTTTTATAGCTTCATAGGCCTATGTTCCACGTATCAATTCTCCTCAAATACTTATAGTTTCCCTCACGTAAGGGCAGGTATTTTAAGAAGATTAGTATAAAGGTCGGGCTTCTACTACATTCATAAAAAAGGTGTTTCTACTAGATATTCATTGTATTCTCTAAAGAAGTTCTTGATGTTAAAGGGAGGGATTATTGGTTCACTTCAATAATATATGAAATAATAAATACAATTGATCCACTCACCCCTCATAACTATCACACATGGAAGCCTAAAATATCAAATCTCATTTCTCAAAAAGGGCTCACACACTTGCTAGAAGAAGAGCAACCTGAATTTGAAAAAGAATATGAAAATTTTATTCATAAAGGAAATATGTATGAAACAATGGGTATTATAAGCACAAATGTAAATGAAAGCTTATGGTTTCACATTTCAGAATGTAAAATCCCATTTGAAAGTTGGGAAAAAGCAAAGAACTTGTTTGGTAAAGTGGATCAAATAAGGTCAATGCAGCTAGAGGTAGAGTTAACAACATTATATCCTGAAGACTTCAAAATTTTTATTGAATTTCTAACCAAATTTAAAGAAGTTCTCACTCAACTAAAAGGCAGTGGCAAGGATAAAACAAAATAACAATGCATCTATCTTATTCTTTCTAAGTTAAATGGAGTGTTTCAAATTTTTTCTACCACATTTTTGTCTACAAAATATGCACTTGGTACAAGTTTTAAAATTACCTCTTTAGAGGAGTTTTGTGATAGACTAACCAGAGAAGAAACAAAACTTGAAAAATATGAGATCTCTCCCTCTTCCTCAAAAGCCTTAGTAGCATCAACCTCCACTACAGAAAAATTCAAAAATAAAGAAAGAAGTCCCATAACTTGTATTCACTGCAAAAATAATGGTCATTCTATAAACAAATATTGGAAAAGACTACAACAACTAGAGGCAACAATGAAGGATCACAATATAGACACTAAGAAACAAATAGAAAAAGACTTAAATGTTCAGGGTAGAGCTATTAAAACTTCATCAAAATACTAGGTTCTAGATTCAGGAGCAACTCATCATATGACTTCCTCAGATAAGTCATTCACTCCAATATCCTCAAGTTCAACATGTAGCATAGAATTTAGAGACTCATACTTCATCCTAGTCAAAGGAAAAGGTGACATATCCATTGAAGGTGGTTATATAAAAAATGTTCTCTATATCCCAAACATAGCTACAAATCTCCTCTCCATCTATTAGATTTGTACTTCTGAAAAAGGCAAAATAGTTCTCTTCTCACCAACTGGAGTTGAGATAAGAGACTTTCAAGAACCAAACACTCTCATAGAAAAAGGATATATTGATCACAAAACTCACCTATTTCACTTCAAAGGATTCAAAAATTTTGAAGGGACCTCCTGTTTTGTTGCACATGCAGATCTTGAAAGCAAAATTTGGCATGAAAGGTTTGGACATCTTAGTTATAACTACCTAAAGGAATTAACCACCCATGAAATGGTAACAAGGTTGCCAAAATTCTCTTCCATTGATGGAGTATGTCCTAGTTGTGCTCTTAGAAAGCAACATCAATATCCTTTCCACCCAAGTGATTCTCAAAAAGCCTCATCCCTTCTAGAGTTAATCCATAGTGACTTGATGGTCTTCCCATAACCTTCTTTCAAAGGAGCAAAATATGCTTTAACCTTCATTGATGATTTTTATAGAAGAACTTGGGTCTACTTTATAAAATACAAAAGTTATGTTCTATCCCACTTCAAAATCTTCAAGGCCTTAGTTGAAAATCAAGCCACTTGCAAAATCAAACAAATTCGTATAGATAATGGAGGGGAATACTTCAGTAACGAGTTCTTAGTTTTCCTCTCTAGTCATGGCATAATTCATTAGCACTCAGCCTCCTATAAACTGCAACAAAATGATATTGCAAGAAGGAAAAATATAACTTTAAAGGAAATGGCAAACTGTATGCTTCGCTTAAGCGATCTTCCAACAGTTTTTTGGGCTGAGGTAATTAACTGTGAAAACTATATACAAAATCACACACCTCACAAAGCTCTTGATCATTTGACTCCTAAGGAAGCATGGACTGGATCAAAACCTGATGTCTCTTTCTTCAAATTTTTTGGGTGTACTTCTTGGCACATATCTCAAAGAAGAAAATGAAGGCTCTAGATAAGAAAAGAAAAAAACTCATCTTTGTTGGTTATTGTGAGGAAATGAAAGCATACAGACTTCTAGATCCCATAACTCATGAGGTATTTTTCATAGAAAAGTTCAATTTGTTGAAACATTTCCTAATAAATATCCTCAACCATCCTCTTCCAACATTATTTCTCTTGAGCCATCTCCAATATTAGAGCCTCAATATAATGAAGATCCCATTTTGGAGATAAATGATCAAAATGACTGAAATGAAGAGCCTATACTCCAAACTCCAACTCAAAGCCCTTCCACTCCAACTACTCCTTCCACAATGCCAAAATGGGCCCGCACCATTGTTGAAGAAGCCACTCCTTACATCCAAAATATTCCATCATCCAGATTAGGCAACACCATTGGTTCTAGTCTTGTGTGTCAGTCCATCTCTAAAGATCCTTAAAACTTCAAGGAAGCAACTGGAATAAAAGAATGGGATGATGCCATGGAGAATGAATTCTCTTTCTTAATAAAAAACAACACTTGGGATTTAATTCCTCTACCTAAGGGAAGGAAGTTAGTTTGCTGTAAATGGATTTATAGAACTAAGTATGGACCTGATGGAAAAATTGACAAACACAAAGCTCGCTTGGTAGCTAAAGGTTTCTCATAAATTTAAGGTATTGATTATTTTGAAACCTTTGCACTAGTTGCCAAAATGGATTCTGTTAGGTTGGTAATTGCACTAGCTGCTTCCAAAAAATGGCCTATTTTTTAGATGTTTATTAAAAGTACCTTCTTACATGGGGACTTAAAAGATGAAATATTCATGGAACAACCTGCTAATTTCACTCAAGACTCCCTTGTTTGTAGACTAAAGAAATATCTCTATGGCATCAAACAAGCTTCTAGAGCTTGGTATGAAAAAATGGACTCCTTCCTTCTTTCCTCAGGTTTTTCTCATTATGAGTCTAATGCCACAGTCTAAATTTGGAGAGATGAAGAGAAAATCACCTTACTTGTTCTCTATGTTGATGATATACTACTCACTGGTAGTAACATTTATCACATTCAGATTATCAAATACTACCTCTTTGTGTAGACACCTAAAACATGTCATGTCTACAAGAGCTACTCATATAGGCACATTCATTAGATCATATGACATAATATTGGACTTTCCACGTATCATAAGTGGTTCTCGACACTCATTTGGGATATTTTAAGCCCATCCAAGCCTAGCCGCTCAAGACTGGAGCAGCCATACCTTAGCCACTCAAGCTTAGAGCGGCCAAACCTTAGCTACTATAGATGATAGCAACCAGATCTTAGCTACTGTAGATGATAGTGGCTAAGCCATAAAAATTATTTTTTTGATAGATATGCCCAATCATGGGTGGAAGTGGTAGTCTGCATGCAATAAAGGTGAGCGAGAGTAACTTTGCATTCCCTTTCACAACCAATTCACATAGGAGACTTGAGTTTGCATTTAAAATTTAGTTAACTAGTCTTTAAACATAGAAAAGATAAAAATCTTCTCATGCTAACATTCACTACACATGAGGGATTTAGTCCTAGGGCATGGGCATAGACCTAGAGTTTCACACACTTTAAAAGGTGCAAGCCTGAGAGCACCAAAGAGGACACATTGGAGGGAAAGAGATAATTTTTATCCAGGATGGAACTTTGATCAAAGAGAGGGAGAGTCCACTTGAGGGTTTTCCACATACAAGATATTCAATGTATCGAGCAAAGCAACCAACATTTCAACATCGGATACAAGATTCAATCCATAGCATTGAAGCAAAGAGGGAAAGATTTGCTTTAGCAAACACTATCTTGGACAGTGGCCCACGGTCCTAGCTTAGGATTTAGACATTAATTTCATTATTATATTTAGCATATCATTAGCATAGCATCATTTCATTCATTCGCATTCATAGCCTCGGTTTACTTTGCACTTAATTTCATTTGATATATTCATTACTAACAACCTCATCCAGGGAGGCATTCTTGGACATATAAGCGTGTGTTGTTGTTTCATTTCTTACAGGGCCATAGGTTCACCAAAAAGAATCTGCAACATATGAGAGCAAAAGGGATCTCTCTAGGAAATAGACCTGGGGAAGGATGCATCTGTAAGACCTCATACATTTTCATGTGCAAAACTGGGAAGCTTGTGATAATGCACCATCCCTTTGTGAGGGGATATTTTACCCACTTGTAACATTATTGTATCGAAATGTGTATCCCTAAGAGGGACCGACATGTAACTGGGTTTTAATACAAATAAAGAGACATATATTTGTTACTTCCATGTTATATGTTTTTTAATGGTCTTTCATTTCATTTTGGGTTTAACACATTTGCAAGTAGAGTAAGAGCAGTGCATGCACTCCAGGGTCGCTACAGATGGCGATCATGGTAGGACCTCCACTAATTTTTCATTTTTTGCTTGGATACTAACTTAATTTTGTGTGCATTCTTAGCCACTCTAGTCTACAATGACCAAAAATCAGCCACTCTGAGCCACAGTGGCCAACAGAGCCTTAGCCGCTCCTGCTAACAGCGACTAGAAACCAACTGCTCTGGTCGACAGTGGCTAGCATTGGAGAGCAATAAAGGACAAAACCTCTATTCTCTGAGATGGATTAGAGGTTGGTACATCTTCTCTGATATTTTACAACTTGATGTCTACTTCTTTGTGTCTAAAATAGTGAACTTAAAGCACATTTCTATTTAGGAATTGAAAGAATAAAAGAATAAAGAATTAGGTGTTTGAAAATATCTTAGATCTTCTTTTAGATTTCCACTAGGCATTGCTAGGAACAATGGCTTATGCTTGAAAAGTTCACTCTAGAATCCAATGTGCTAGACATTGTATGTTGTTTACTTGCCTTGAGGTCTTACAAGAGGCCATATTTGCACGAAATAAAGTGCACCCATACAAATCATAGTATTTCATGCATATTTCTGAAAATTGAAACGTATTTTGCACTTAGGCATATAGGAAAAAGTTATTTATGCTATATTATGCACTTTACTTCATGCAAGCTTAAAATGAACACCACACATGCACGTATCATTTAAATATTGGGGAGTTGGATTTCATCACCAACCCTCAATTCAGTCTGGTGATATTGGAATTCATATCCTTCCACCGGTTTGCACCCTATATTCTCCTATAAATGGATTAAAGAACTTCTTCATAGTGGTACTAAGTTACTTGTGTTCAAACTATCTCCCACTGTTGGAACATTCATTGGTTTAGAGTGGAAAATCTAGGCAAACCCCCCACTAGGATTTTAGCGATGTACTCTAGTATCTTTTGGGAAATCATGTTTGGCATGAGTACTCTTTATTATAACTATGGATAAGTCTCCTCATTCCAAATCCAAAGCAAGAAATAAGAAACAACAAAACATCAAAATACAACTAACAGTTTAGGGCACGCTTAAAATTGTAAGCAAGATAAATATTTGCTTGATATTGTTTGTGCAACACAAAAGCTAAAAATATAAAAAAAAATGGTCAAAACAAGAAGTAAATGCCCTTGGTATGACACCAAAGGGGAATCTGAGGCAACTCATACCCGTAGGCGCAACCACAGTAACATTGAAATACCCAATCGAAAGACTATGAGACATAGCTCCACGAGTCGAAGATGTGATAATTCAACCCTTGGGATCTCCTTGAGAAACCCCAAATAGGGAACCACAACATGAAACTACATATCATAAACACAAAGAGGCCTCATGGCCATCATCATAAAGGAGACATGAGGAAACCTCAAGGGCTTCCTCTAAACACACAGAAACTTCTCAGAGACATGAGGAAGCTTCAAGAGCTTCCTCATCACATAGATATAAAGAGGGTTCTAGACCCCTTTATTCACATAGAGGAGATGAGGCTTCCCCATATCCATCCTCATGGAGGGTAGAGAGGGCTACAAAACCCTAATCACCATAAAGACACAGAAGAGTCAAAACATATCAAAATTCACATACAATACTTAGAACAGATCAGCCCATTGAGGGGTAGGAAACTAGAAATACCACCAATTATAGACATCAAATAGAATATATCCTTAAAACAAGAGGAATGATTCCATTAGACTATGACCTCATTGGAATGAATGACACCCTGCAAGATCAGCCATGGAAAACAAGACAGTTGGATGAGTTGGATCGGTTGCACTCGAGGCCACCACCTAGAACTGTAGCCACAGAGAATTCTACATCTAGAAGTTCATGAACTATGACTTCTAAGCCCACTTCTAAAATTGGTGGTGCCTCAGGGTGACCTCATAGTAAACATGTAGAGTCTAACCATAGATACACCCAACAATATATTTAACAAGTCACACTAGCTAGCCAAAGCAAAGAGACAATAGAAACCTCTTTGAGGAATCTGTAAATCAGAACTACAAGAACAAAGTTAGATAAGCATGAGTCTTCTATGACCGTGCAAGTCAACCATGTGCGATGGTTAGAAAACACGTTGCCTAAGGAGTGAGAGCTTGTAGAATTTCTTGAACATGATAAACAAAGAGAACGATTGTTACGCAAACATGAGCAATGCTTAAGAGAGCAAGCTAAGCAACTAGCTAGTAGAAACCAACAAGAAAATAGATATGATCATCAAAAGGATCAATGTGCTAAATCACAATAGAATGGGCACACTAGACAAGAAAGTAACCCACACCAAAATCACCCTCCAAATCATGAGTGGAATCCAACTGGGGGAAATGATAGACTTAATAAATCAGGATCAGGTGTATCCTGGATCCCCTCATAGGAGGGAAGAAAATAGAGTAAATAAAATGGATAGAGTGCTACCTCCACCATCACCATGGGGGGGTTTGCAAGAGGAAGAACTACTTGCTTCAAAGGAATTTCAAGAGCTTACTAAAAATATGAAAGCCTTTGAGAAGCAAGAGGTTGCTGGGAGCCAACCAACATTGAACAAAATACACAATCAACCATTGTGTCCATCAGTTCCTAGCCCTACCTATCCTAAGCACTTTGAGATGCCGCTAGAGAAGTTTAAAGGTGAATAAGATGCACAAGAGCATGTCACCAATTTTATCAACACATGTTTTCATCTCAAAGAAAATGATGCTCTTATGCTAAGGATATTCATAATGACATTTTCGAGCGCATCCACCCAATGGTTTAACCAATTGCCCAAGCATAGCATATCCAACTTTGAACAATTAGTGAATGCTTTTCTGAAGTGTTTCTACTTTAGTGCTAAGAGGAAAGTAAATCTATTAGACCTGGATAATTTAAGATATTATGATGATGAGCCAGTAATGGATTACGAGAATAGATGGAGAAAAGTCATGGCAAAATTATCATTTTCCGTTCCCTCAGAAGAAATCATTCGAATGTTCACCAAGAGTTGTTCCAAACACATTTCCCTCCTACTACAACTACAACAATACCCCTCATTTGAAGAAGCTTTGTCACAAGCCAAACTCATTGAGGACATCAAAGTAGATGAGGGAACCATAAAACTTCGAACCAAGAAGGAGTGGAGCAAAAATTACAAGAATAGAAAATATAAGCAGTAGGCAAACCCTACCCTAGTTAATCGAGTGGTATTGGCTACGCCTAAGGACGGGGCTGCACAACAACCCCAAAATTATCAAGTGTAGCCCCCACCAGCAAACTATGATCAAAATAACAATCAATGTTGAAATAAAGAATGCAAACCCCCTCGTTATTTTACACCATTGACAGAATCAATGCAATTAATCCTCAATCAATTGAGTGAGGTGGGAAAGAGCAGATTCCCTGATATACCTCTTATAGATCCCAACCATCCTAAGCCAAAAGGATATAGGGAAGATCAATTCTGCCCATATCATAGGATACTGGGGTATAATATCAAAGTTTATATTGATTTCAAACATCAGGTGTAAAACATGATTGAGGCAGGAGAACTAAAAGTGGACAAACCATTGGCACCTGACAACAAAGATATGGGCATCTACAAAAACCCGTTGCCAGACCATGAGGTCCCTAGAGGGTAAGGTGCACAAGTCAATCAGGTCTGAATCAATATGCCCACCCATGGGTGTGTTGGGATGGTTGAAATTGTCAATATAGCAACCAAGAGTAGATGGTATGGTCAACCACAACCTCCTGCAGCTCCCATAAATGTCCCCATTTCACCTACGTAGAGGCAGGGGCAAAAAAACCTTCTAGGTCCACCAAATCGACCTGTGGTAACTATCCAAAGTAGACTTGAGCAAAAATTACAAATGACTCTGGCTAAGCTATCCATTTATGATCTCATACAACGGTCCCCAAAGCACAGGGAGACCTTGATGGAGATTTTAAGGTTAATTGAGATCCAACCACAAGATCCAAATGCATTCACCCATTTTGTGGGACAAGTACAAGAATTCCAGGAACCTGTAATACGATTCTACAATTATGAGATTAAGACAGTACCTACTACCTTACCAAACCCTCTGCTACACATTGTGGCATCAATCAATGATTTACCTTTTAAGTGGGTCTTGATCGATACAGGTTCATCAATCAACATCGTCACAACAATGACAATAAAACACCTTAAGATACCCAAGTCCAATATCATTCCGAGAGCCTATACTTTAAGATCTTTCAATGATGCTTTATGTAATACTATGGGAATGAGAGTCCTACCTATCAAGGTAGGGCATAATACAATCACTGTGATGTGTCATGTCTTGGAAGGGGCCATGCAATACAACATCCTCCTAGGGAGAACTTGGATAAGGGACATGAAATATGTTCCTTCAAATTTACACCAATGTGTCAAGTATGTGCATGATAACAAAGTCTACATGGTGTTGGTCAATGAAGAACCATTCAAGTATGTTCATAAAGTGGATTGTCGAGGAGAATTTTTAATTCCTTCTGCCCACTTGTCTATAGGACATTCATCTCCAAATACCCAACTGGATAATAAATATAAAAGGGTACAAAAAGACCCATCTGCATCAACACCTCATCTTGCTCATAAAGTTGCCAATGATTCTAATCAACCATCAACGCCTAAACCAAAAAATGATCATAAAATAAATTCACCTATGGTTGAGTAAAAAAAACTCAAGGAAATGATAATCATAGATATTGAAGAGGTTCCAAATCCCATGGAAGAAGATCACCAAGACCAAGTCGAAGATGATGACTACCACCCCGCTTTGCCAGTGTCATCCGTGGGGTCATCCAAATCACATACGACTATACACTTGGAAAGAACAAGGATAGGAGAGTATCTTGTGCAGAACATAACCTTTACACCTATCATAGAGTCTGAACAAGATATGAGATATCCAAAGGATTTAAGGCTGCCAATGGGAACAATGGTTTTGCTTGGAATCCCTCCAAACTAGTCAAATTTCATCTACGTTGGCCTAGATTGCACCCACAAATCTATGAAAGAAGAAGAGTACAATGACAACTTGTTCATTGTTAATGTTCATTACCTCTATAATATTGATTTCAATTTAAGCTACTTCGAACGCTGCCATTGGCATGGTTACAGTCTTGGTATCTATGAGTAGGGATGAAGGCAGCCAATGAGGCCAGAGTACCAACTTCCCATTGATAGATTTGGGTTAGGCTATCACACCAAAAGTCAATATGACTCTCTAGCAGTAGTCTTAGATAGATTGAGCTTGGGATTAGGAGAAGACATTGATTTTATTCCTTATCACCCACTAAGTTTGAGACTTATGAGCAACAGGAAAGTGGTCACGGTAAGCATATCGCCACCCAATATTTATTATTCAGGACTCACAACTGAGGCCATACCAGTAGGGTACAACTCATGGGATGAAGAGTAAGAAGAAAATTGATATGTATCAAGTGATGATGAAGCACAAGATGGCTTGGCATATCATGGGACTTTCTACTTACTAAGACTTACTTGGTCAATCCACAACGAGAGTGGATACATATCCGATGAAAGTTACTATGAGTCAGAGGACTCAATAGAGAGAGCCTACTTAGGAGCAATGTGATGGCCCCATGACTTGGGAAAACATACTAATGCAAATGGATTCTTCATAAGTGATGAAGAATATGAGGATGAAATAGAGATGGCTTACTTAGAGCCAAGACATGAGCCCATCATCTTAGGGCTGCATACTAATTCTAATGGCTTATGGATTAGTGATGATGATTTTTAGGATGATACTGAGATGGCCTATCTTGGGCCTTGCCATTTATGACAAGTCAATATGTTGGTGGAAAGAGAAGTGGCACTTTGTGCCATGGAACCTAGTTTGCAATTTTTAAGGAGACCTGTTGACTTGAATGTCATTCACCACATGGTCAATCCCCCTCCATCGAAATTCAGGGAACTCTTAGAACACAATGATCCTATTGTCAGCCTGACTCATGAACTAGATCCAGATATTCCCATTCCTCTAGAGCCTCACCATGAGGATGGAAGGAAAATATCAGAGATAATATTTCACCCATGTGGTCTTGGAGATTTCATCCCATCTATCAATGCAATCTCCATTGATTTGACCACTCCACTTCATAACCCATCAAATCTTGATAAACCTTTATGTCTTGATGCAAAGATGATTGATTGGGATCGTGCTGATTCACCAATAGAGCCTAAAGATCTTTTCTCTAATGAAGAGATGTTACAACCATTTCATTTTGCACCAGGTTGTGCCCATGATGTATTCCATGCTGGTTTGGATCTTGAGTTAGTAGGACCTATAAATCCCTTTGATGACATTTATTTGATACCCATGCCTCAGCAGTTGGAGTATGGGTCACATATGGATATAGAAATAAATTTTGAAGTGGAAATTAGTGATGATACCACTCAACCAAAGAAAGTCAAGTTCGAAGAAAGTCTATCTCCAAAGGAAAAAGCCATCGTAATTCCTCTCTTAAAAGAGAGGCTAAATCTATTTTCTTGGACTTATAAGGATATTCCTAGGATAGATACAAAGTTAGTCATTCAAAACCTTTCATTGGAACCCATGAAGAAACCAGTCAAATAGAAGTTGAGAAAAATGCATCCCACCATCGCTTTTATGGTAAAGAATGAATTGTAAAAACTATTGGATGTAGTTTTCACAGTTCCTATTGACTACCCTGAGTGGGTATAGAATCTGGTGCCCGTGGGTAAACCCAATGGAAGAGTTCATATCTACATAGAATTCAGATACTTAAATAGGGCAACTCCAAAGGATTCATTCTTGTTGCCAAACATAGATGCTCTTGTAGATGCGACCGTAGGTCACAAAATGCTCTCCCTAATGGATGGTTTTTATGGATACAACCAGATCCAGATTAAACTTGAGGGTCAACATAAAACAACTTTCATTACTCCATTGGGAACATTTTGTTACAAAGTAATGCTATTTGGTCTCAATAATGCTGGTGCCACATATCAGTGGGCCATGACATACATATTCCATGACTACATGCATAAGATCTTAGAAAATTACATGGATGACTTACCAAGTCCCTATTGTGGAAAGAGCATGATGAAGTCCTTAGAAACGCATTCAATCACCTCATTGAGCACAATGTTAGATTGAATTCTAAGAAATACGTTCTCAACGTAATGTGTAGAAAGCTTTTGGGATTCATGGTTTCTAAGAGAGGCATTGAAGTCGATCCACAAAGCTAAAAGCTATATTGGAAATGGCTGCCCCTACTAACATTAGGGAATTGAGAGGTCTACAAGGCAAAATAACATCCATAAAAAGGTTCATTGTATAATTATCAGTTAAGTGTTGGCCCATGAACTAGTTGCTACACAAGGAAGTCCCATTTAATTAGGATGGAGAGTGCCAACAAGCCTTTGCAGAGATCAAAACTTATCTAGCAATGCCACCAGTGTTGGCTCCACCAAGGCCAGACATACCATTCTTACTATATATATCAGCTACTGATTTCACTTTGGGCATCATGTTGGCCCAAAAGAATGTGCAAAACAAAGATCAAGCCATATATTACATTAGTCACACATTGGTGAGTCATGAGCTAGGGTATACGTATGTGTAAAAGTTGTGTTTAATAGTGGTCTTTGCAACATGAAAGTTGCGACACTACATGTTGAGCCATATGACCTATGTTATATCAAAATAAAATTCTTTGTAGTACATGATGAGCAAGACATATCATAATACACATATCGTGAAGTGGATCATGCTATTGATAGAATTTTATCTAGGATTCATAAGCCAAAATTCCATCAAGGGACAAGTCATAGCGGATCAATTAGAAGAGGCACCTCTTCAAGATAGCAAACGTCTCACTATAGAGTTGCCTGATGATGCAGTCTTCACATTATCAGATCTTTTGGAACTCAAATAACCTGAGAAGGAGAGAGACATGTCATTGTTCTTCGATGGTTCAAAGTGTGAACAAGGGGGTAGAGCAGGGATAGTATTTATCACACTACAGGGTATTCCATTGCCCTTATCATTCAAGCTAGATTTCCTATGCACAAACAACAACACGGAGTATGAAACCTTGATCTTAGGACTCCAAACAATAGTTGCAATGGGCTTTAAAAGATTGAATATATTTGATGACTCCTTAATCATAGTAAACCAAATCAAAGGATTATTCCAATGTAGGTGCCCACTCCTAAAAGCTTACAAGGAGCGTGCTAACACTTACCTAACCTGACAGGAATGGTATGACATCAAAGAAATCCCTCGTACGTCAAACAAATTTGTAGACACCATGGCATCTTTGGGATCCTTAATCCCTTAGAATCTGTCTACTGATTTCACAACCGTTCATGTGAAAGTGCTCACATTTTTTGCAATACAATGTGAGGTTATTGAAAACCTAGAGTCAGTCAACATGATCCAAACCAAGCCAAATTAGGATTGGTCATTCAGTGTTAGAGCCTTCTTGCAAACATCCCCTTGGGAATATTTGATCTCTCAAGGTCCCATGAAATGTGGAAAAACCATTCATCATAGGGTTGTTTCTCAATAAGTGTTCACAAATGATAGATCACAATATGAGCATGTCGTTCTTTCCATGTAAGCAATGACTTATCGGGATTGGCTTTCCCAATTGTAGGACTTCCTAAAGCTTGTAATAGTACCGTAAGGTCTGTCGCATACCAAAAGATGAATGTTTAAACAAAAAGTGACTAGATACATTTTGCTAGGAGAGATCCTCTATAGATGAGGATATGGATTACTACTCCATTATCTTGAGCCCTAGGAAGCATCCTGGGAAATTTTACAAGCTCATGATGACACATGCGAAGGACATTTCAGTGGCATGGCCATCGTCAAGCATATCTTGCAAATGGGTTACTATTGGCCCACCATGAAAAAGGACTACTGCAAATATGTCAAGAATTGTGTCAAGTGCCAACATCATGAAAATATCACGCACTTGCCATAACAAGCCTTGCAACCAATCCAGGTAGCATGTCCATTCTCTTAGTGGGGACTAGACTTGATTGGGAAGATATCACCCCTGTTCTCAAGCCGACACACATTCATCATAACGACCACTGAGTGCTTCACTAAATGGTTTGAAGCGATACTCCTAACATCAAAAACTAGACTAAGGACTATGGAGTTTATACTCCACCATATCATAAGTCATTTTGGGGTTCCTTCAAAGATAATATCGGATAATGGGCCATCTTTCAAGAACAAAAATATGCATGCTTTAATGAACAAATACCATATTCAACACAATTTTTCAATGCCTTATTATCCACAAGCAAATGGGCAAGTAGAAGCCTCAAACAAAATAATAGTCTCCATATTAAGGAAGACGGTGCAAGAAAATCATAAGTATTGGTACATACAGTTGCCTCTAGCACTATGGGCATATAGGACTAGTGTACAGACGTCCACTGGGGCAACACTATTTTCACTTGTATATGGCACTAAGGCCATCATGCCACTAAAGTTAGAAATTATAACTCTACGCATAGCATTGAATGACTTCATAGATGATGACACCGCACGGAAAGGCCACTTTGATTAGTTGATGCTTCTTGATGAACATCGAGTCAATGCTTTAGAGCATCTTCGCATTTATGAAGATCGCCTTGCGTGAGCTTACATAGTAAAGTCCACTTAAGAGATTTTAAAATTGAGGATCTTGTGCTCAAAGAAAACCATCAAAATTATAATTTACCATCGCACCTATGAGTGTTGGAAATCTGAGTTATTTTATATTGTCATTGATGTCACATGGATCATTGATGTCACATGGATCACATTGAGTTTTTGTGGCCAAATGATATTTTGGAAAGCATTGATAAATACATGGTTTTTGTCAAAACCAAGGTAAGAAAAATAAAAGGTTTTGTTTAAAACCATGGATGGTAGATTTGAACAGGTTTTTTATTAAAAACCAAGTTGGCCTTTCGTTTCGTCAAAAAATGTGCCCCGATGATGAAGATATTTAATTTTTAATATTTAGTTTAAATTTTAATTATTTAAAATTAAAATTAAAATTTAAAATTAAATATGCAAGATTTTTGCCAACATCATCGAAAATAATAAGGAGGCTATATAAAGGGGATACCTAAGGTTCATAAACTAATCCTTGCTCATGGTTAATAATCGTTGGCTAAGCATCCAAATTGAGTTCATGCAAAAATATTTTAGAAAGCAGAAGCAGTGAATAAACGAAGGTTGGTCAAAGTTCAAAGTCATCGTAGGCAGAGTGGCACATTGGTAGTTGGATTTTGACTAAGGTGTGTGGTAACACAAACATCAAGGTTTCGAATCCCCTTGACTACGTTCAAAAGGCATTGGAAGAAAAGCGCTCGAAGTGCTTTTTATTTACGGAAAGGGAGGAAATGTTTTAAGGCACGTTGTGCCTTTCCATTTCAAATGAGTGGCTAGCTTGTGTGGCAATCTTAGCCGTGGCTAAGGCACTCATGGTGTGGGCAAGTTGGGGGTTCGAATCCCCTTGAGGAGGTAAATACGTTTTTGCTCTAATTAATTTTGCTAAGCCCTAAGTTGGAGTTATAAGGTGGTTAGGAATAATTAAAGTTTTTAATTAAACTTTGTTTTTATAAGGGCTATGATTATTATTTCAAATGTGGATGAGTTGTTGATTTAATTTTATGTTCATGAAATTGAGAATTAATATTTAGGAGAAATAATGAGTTGTTATAAAATAATTTCTGAGAGGTTTATTGATTATTTTGATAAGGGTTTTTATTAAAAAAGGACTTTGGTGGATGTGTTTAGTAAGTTGGAGTAAAAAGGTGTAAATTGAGTTATGCTTTATCTTGTCATTATTATTTGAAGTCCACTAACCCTTATTGAGATTGGAAAGGAAAGTTGTGTTTAGTGTGGCAAATTTTATGGACAACTTCTTGGCATCAAAAAGGTATGGGCACATTCTCCTATTGATTGTTTATGGTGGTTGATTTCTAAAATATCATTGGAGTGAAAAGGATTGATTGTGGTTTCCTTTTTGAAAGTGGTTGGTTGAATGCTTCAAGGTTTTCTGGTTTGAGATTTGTGTTTAAACCTTGTTTTATAAGCATAGTTGTTGAAGCCCATTGGTTATGTAAAGAACTTGAAAAGAACATGAGTATCATTGTTATGTGAGATTTGTGGTTGAGCATTTTTGGAAACATTTGAGTTGGTTGATACATGCTTGGACTAGGGTTTTGTGAGAAAGAGTGTCCCTTGAGGTGATGGGTTGAGTTGAGTTGATTAAGCCTAGTCAAGAGGATGCATATGGTTGTTAAAGTTCCTAGAAATAAACTATTCTATATTCTGATTTGAGTTGAGATTGGGATTTGAGAATAGAACATATAGAGTCTCTAACAATTGTCTTTATGCTTCTATAAGATTGATTGAGTTGAGATTGGTATTTAAGTATAGAACATATAGAGTCTCTAACAATTCTCTTTATTCTTCTATGAGATTGATATGAGTTGAGATTGAGTATAGAACATATTGAGTCTCTAAAAATTCTCTTTATGCTTCTATGAGTTGACTTTAGTTGAGTTGAGATCATTGTGGATAATTATTGTCATCCATTGTTGAGTGCATTGCCATTCATTGTTGAGTTTATATTTGAGCCTTGCCTTCATATATTTATGGATGAGATTTGAGTACTACTTAAGCATGATTGAGCCAGCATTTGATAAGGCCTTTGGGATAGATTTTTGGATAGATTTGTGGCAGTTTTTGTATGATTGATTGAGCATTTGAGAAGGCTTTTGGGATAGATTTCTAGACAAATTTGTGGTAGTTTGTGTATGATTGATTGATACTTTGAGAAGGCTTTGTGGATAGTTTTGGGACAAATTTATGGACAGTTTTAGACATATTTGTGGACATATTTGGGATAGATTTTGATGAGGTTTTGAGTGAGTCTATTGAGCAGAGTTGAGCAAGTTCTTGGTGAGCTTGCTAGAGCAATTTTGAGCAAGTTCTTGGTGAGCTTGCTAGAGCAGATTTGGACAAGTTATTAGTGAGCTTGTTGGAGTAGATTTGAGCAAGTTCTTGGTGAGCTTGCTAGAGCAGATTTGGACAAGTTCTTAGTGAGCTTGTTGGAGAAGATTTGAGCAAGTTCTATGTGAGCTTGTTGAGCAATTTTGGATAAGTTGTGTGTGAGCTTGTTATGCAGATTTGGACAAGTTCTGTGTGAGCTTGTTATTGCCTAGCTTTGAGTAGATAAAAGAAATTTGGACAAGTTATGTGTGAGCTTATTGAGCAGTTTTGGATAAGTTCTATGTGAGATTGTTATGCAATTTTGGACAAGTTTTGTGTGAGCTTGTTATTGCCTAGCTTTGAGTAGATCAAAAAAATCATTATATTGGATAAGGATCATTATTTCTATGTAGCATAAGGATATTATCTTGTGGAGTACCCCACATTGGGAAACCACATTAAATCTTGTGTATCAATTGTGTATGGTGACTTGTGCTCTTACTTACTATTGTTATTTGAGTTATTAGTGCACACTGATATATTTGGTTATTGCAATTAAGGACATTAATTGATATTGGTTTGGAAAGAAAGTAAAAAGTGGGTGCTATACTGTTCACCCCCCCTCTCAGTATAAGCTTGTGTTCTTCAATTGGTATCAGAGTGGGTTCCTTCAAAAAAGCTAACAATTTGAGGGTAAATTCTATAAGAACATAGATGGTTTCATAGAATGGATCATCTACAACTAAGGCTCCACTATTTGATGGTAAAAATTATTCTTTTTGGAGCATGAGGATGAAGAACTACTTGATATCACAAGGATATGAGGTATGGAAAATGGATGAAAAAGAGTATAGGGTTGAAGGTGATCCCGAGGCAGATAAGACTATCAGGAAACTGGTTGAGATCAATGCAAGAGCAATGAATTGTATTTTGAGTGGGCTACGAGAGACATATTTTGCAAAGGTTATGGTATGTAATTTAGCTAATGAAATGTGGACCAAGTTGTGGAATACTTATGAAGGAGATTCCAAGGTAAAGTTGGCAAAACTACAAACTCATATAAAAATATTTGAGGAATTGAAAATGAGAGATTTTGAAGATATTGCAAAGTTTTTACTTTGAGTTTATGAGATTACTAACACCATGAGAGGCCTAGGTTTTGAGATAAAAGAATTAGAAGTTACTCAAAAGGTTCTGAGATCACTTCCCATGAAATATGATGCAAAGGTTTCAGCAATAGAAAAAACAATGGATATCAAGAAGCTAATAATGGAAGAATTACAAGGAACTCTCACAAATTATGATATGAGGATAAGTAAGCATCAGGTTCCAATAAAAGAGATTGCATTTAAGACTTCAAAAAAAGAGAAAGGGAAAGTTTCAAAAATAATTAGAGGTTCAGATAATGATGAGGAAGCTAACTTCATCAAAAGGAATAAGGACTCAAGGAATTACAGAGATATGAGGAAAGTCAAATGCTACAAGTGTGGTGATTTTGGTCACTATGCATACAAGTGTCCACATGAAGAAAATAATGATGATGAAAAATAGGGTCACAAAATAAAAGAAGATGGAAAGCATAAGCATGACAAAGATGATAAATACAAGCAAAATAGGTATGAGAAGAAGAAATTTTTTTGTAAGGCAAAGAAATATTACTACATTGTAGATGCAAGCGATAGCTCAGATCACAGTGATAGAAACCAATCAGATGAAGAAGAATGTACATTCTTTGGAATAAGTGAAGAAAGGCAAGAACACCTATTCCTAGATATTGAAGTTAAAGAAGAGGATATATCTATTGAAGAAAGACATGAAGAGCTTACCATAGCCATTGAGCAAGAAAATAGGTACAAGAAGGGTCTAAGGATACTAAAATGCTTCATATGCGAATATTTTGGGCATATAGATGATGATTGCACATACTACAACAATTGGAACAAGGAAAGTTTATTTGTTGAAAAAGAAAGCAACAATAGTTATAGCAGCAGTTCTAGTGACAATTCCAGTAGCAATGATGATGAGGAAGAGGATTTAGATACTACAAATAAGGTTCAAGGATGCAATGCACAAGTTGAAAATAATCATAAGGATAATGGTCAAGAAAGGTATGCAAAACCAAGGCATGAACAAAGGGCTTTTCAAGGATATTGTTTTTCTTGTAATGAATTTGGACACATGGCTATACACTGTAGGGTCTATGGATCAAAGAAGTTTGATTTTGCTAGAAGGAACATCAAAGGAAGAAGGTATGGTTTTCAAGGACATTGCTTCTCATGTAACAGGATTGGTCATAGAGCTTCTCAGTGCAAAGGAAATGAGCAACATGGTTTTGGTTTTAGAGCTACACAATTCAGAAGTCATGGCCATAATGGTCATGAAAACATGACTTCACAATACAGGGTTTAGGAAAGGAATGGATATGGAAATTATTTCAAGAAATATTTTAGGATATGGGCACCATCCAAAGGCTACAATATCAAGTGTTTTAACTACAATAACTTTGGACATATTGCAAAATGGTGTAGGACTCAATTTCAAACAGGTTCAAGGCAAGAAGGTCAAAAAGGTTCAAGATAGAAGGTCAAACATGTTCAAGGCAAGAAGGTCAAAAAGGTTCAATACAAGAAGATAAGGTAATTCATCAAGATAAGGATATCAAAAAAATATGGAAGGAAGTTGATAGAGGAAAGAAACAATGTAATATGGGAGTAAAAGTACTCCCATCTCAAAATTAATCACCTCAAGAGAGAACGTGTGAGGGGGCTATGCTTAAGAGTCATATATTTTAGCCCCATAGGTGTCCCTTTTGCCATTTATGTCAAATGGGGAGATATTTGAGTAAGGGGGAGAGCATTGATTTAGGGGGAGCAGCCTCCAAAGAGAGCATTGAGTTAGGGGGAGCAGCCTCCATAAAGAGTATTGAGTCAGGGGGAGCAACTTTGATTCTTAGAGATGGTTTTTGCAGTGATTATGGTTTTTGCATTGGAGGTGTTGCCATCAATGACAAAGGGGGATATTTTTGATAATTTTAGTTATTTTATGTTGTCATTGATGTCACATGGATCACATTGAGTTTTGGTGGCCAAATGATATTTTGGAAAGCATGGATAAATACAGGGTTTTTGTGAAAACCAAGGCAAGAAAAATAAAAGGTTTTATTTAAAACTATGGATGGCAGATTTGAACTGGGTTTTTCTTAAAACCCAATTTGGCCTTTCATTTCATCGAAAAAGGTGCCTCGATGATGGAGATATTTAATTTTTAATATTTAGTTTAAATTTTAATTATTTAAAATTAAAATTAAAATTTAAAATTAAATATGCAAGATTTCCATCGACGTCATCGAAAATAATATATAAAGGGGATACCTAAGGTTCATAAAATAATCCTTGCTCGTGGTTAATAATTGTTGGCTAAGCATCCGAATTGAGCTCATGCAAAAATATTTTAGAAAGTAGAAGCAATAAATAAATGAAGGTTGGTCAAAGTCCAAAGTCATTGTGGGCAGAGTGGCACATTGGCAGTTGGATTTTGGCTAAGGTGTGTGGAAGCACAAGCATAAAGGTTTCGAATCCCCTTGACTGTGTTTGAAAGACGTTGGAAGAAAAGCACTCGAAGTGCTTTTGATTTACAGAAAGGGAGGAAAGGTTTTAAGGCACATTGTGCCTTTCCCTTTCAAATGAGCAACTAGCTCGTGGGGCAACCATAGCCGTGGCTAAGGCTCTCACTGTGTGGGCAAGTTAGGGGTTCGAATCCCCTTGAAGAGGTAAATACATTTTTACTATAATTAATTTTGTTAAGCCCTAAGTTGGAGTTATAAGGTGGTTAGGAATAATTAAAGTTTTTAATTAAACTTTGTTTTTATAAGGGTTGTGATTATTATTTCAAAGGTGGATGAGTTGTTGATTTAATTTGATGTTCATAAAATTGAGAATTAAGATTTAGGAGAAATAATGAGTTGTTATAAAATAATTTCTGAGAGGTTTATTGATTATTTTGATAAGGGTTTTTATTAAAAAAGGACTTTGGTGGATGTGTTTATTAAGTTGGAGTAAAAAGGTGTAAATTGAGTTATGCTTTATCTTGTGATTATTATTTGAAGTCCATTAACCCTTATTGAGATTGGAAAGGAAAGTTGTGTTTAGTGTGGCATATTTTGTGGAAAACTTCTTGGCATCAAAAAGGTATAGGCACATTCTCCTATTGATTGTTTATGGTGGTTGATTTCTGAAATATCATTGGAGTGAAAATATTGATTGTGGTTTCCTTTTCGAAAGTGGTTGGTTGAATGCTTCAAGGTTTTTTGGTTTGAGAGTTGTGTTTAAACCTTGTTTTAAAGCATATTTGTTGAAGCCCATTGGTTATGTAAAGAACTTGAAAAGAACATGAGTATCATTGTTATGTGAGATTTGTGGTTGAGCATTGTTGGAAATATTTGAGTTGGTTGATACATGCTTGGACTAGGGTTTTGTGAGAAAGAGTGTTCCTTGAGGTGATTGGTTGAGTTGAGTTGATTAAGCCTAGTCAAGAGGATGCATGTGGTTGTTCATGTTCCTAGAAATAAACTATTCTATATTCTGATTTAAGTTGATATTGGGATTTGAGAATAGAACATATAGAGTCTCTAACAATTCTCTTTATGCTTCTATAAGATTGATTGAGTTGAGATTGGGATTTAAGTATAGAAAATATAGAGTCTCTAACAATTCTCTTTATGCTTCTATGAGATTGATATAAGTTGAGATTGAGTATAGAAAATATTGAGTCTCTAACAATTCTCTTTATGCTTCTATGAGTTGACTTGAGTTGAGATTGACTTGAGTTGAGTTGAGTTGAGATCATTGTGGATCATTGTTGTCATCCATTTTTGAGTGCATTGCCATTAATTTTTGAGTTCATCTTTGAGCCTTGCCTTCATATATTTGTGGATGAGATTTGAGTACTACTTGAGCATGATTGATTGAGCCTTTGAGAAGGCCTTTGGGATAGATTTTTGGATAGATTTGTGGTAATTTTTGTATGATTGATTGAGCCTTTGAGAAGGCCTTTGGGATATATTTCTAGAAATATTTGTGGCAGTTTGTGTATGATTGATTGAACCTTTGAGAAGGCTTTGTGGATAGTTTTGGGATAGATTTGTGGACAGTTTTAGAAATATTTGTGGGCAGATTTGGGACAGATTTTGATGAGGTTTTGAGTGAACCTATTGATAAGAGTTTAGCAAGTTCTTGGTGAGATTGCTAGAGTAGTTTTGAGCAAGTTCTTGGTGAGCTTGCTAGAGCAAATTTGGACAAGTTATTAGTGAGCTTGTTGGAGCATATTTGAGCAAGTTCTTGGTGAGCTTGCTAGAGCAGATTTGGACAAGTTCTTAGTGAGATTTTTGGAGCATATTTGAGCAAGTTCTATGTGAGATTGTTGAGCAGTTTTGGAAAAGTTCTATGTGAGATTGTTATGCAGATTTAGAGAAGTTCTATGTGAGCTTGTTATTGCCTAGCTTTGAGCAGATCAAAGAAATTTGGACAAGTTCTATGTGAGCTTGTTGAGCAGTTTTGGACAAGTTCTGTGTGATCTTGTTATGCAGTTTTGGACAAGTTCTATGTGAGCTTATTATTGCCTAGCTTTGAGCAAATCAAATAAATAATTGTATTGGATAAGGATCCTTATTTATGTGTGAAATATTATAAGGATATTATCTTGTGGAGTACCCCACATTGGGAGAACCACGTTAAATATTGTGTCTCAATTGTGTATGGTGACTTGTGATCTTGCTTACTATTGTTATCTGAGTTATTAATGCACACTGCTATATTTGGTTATTGCAATTAAGGACATTAATTGATATTGGTTTGGAAAGAAATTAAAAAGTGGTCGCTATACTGTTCACCCCCATCTTAGTATAAGTTTGTGTTCTTCAGCGAGAAAAATTCACAGCAAATTGGATAGGCCCTTACATTGTTTCAGAAAGAATTGGGCTTGGAGCATATCACATTTTATAATTATATGGTGTTGAAGAGCATGAACCTCTCAATATCATTCACTTGAAGGCATTCTACACATAAAATAAAAATAAAAAAACATTCAAATATGTCATAAAATAAAAAACATCCAAATATGTCATAAAATAAAAAATATTCAAATATGTCATAAAATCAAAAACATTCAAATATGTCATGAAAATAAAAAACATGGTCATCACAAAAAGCTCCAAAGGCATCTTAAAGCCCTTTGGTCAAATCAACTCACAAAATGCTCCAAGGGTATCCAAGTCGCTTGGTCAAATTCCAATCAAAATGCTCCAAGGGTATCCAAGCCGCTTGGTCAAATTCCAATCAAAATGCTCCAAGGGTATCCAAACCGCTTGGTCAAAATCCAATAAAAAATGCTCCAAGGGTATTCAAATCGTTTGGTCAAATTAAAAATGCTCCAAGGATATTTCAAGCCTTGGTCAAAAATCAAAATCCCTAAAGGCACAATAAGCCATTTGGTCACATTAATCATACAAAACAACATAAAATCAAAAATGTAAAAATAATTGCATCTCACATCTTACATCCACATAGTTGCATTACATTGTCATTTACATTACATTCGCATATGGTATAATCACAACCTTACAAGTATGCCACAGTTTGTATCATAAATCATTCACAAATCCATCATCATCCATTCAGTCATGTGTGTAATTTTGTTTCTCAACACAACCATATCAAGTTGCTATAAAGAACAGGCTAAGATTTTTTGGTTATTCAACCATATCTAGTGGTCTTATCAAATTTTGTGAAAAACCATATTGATTAGTAGAGAACAAGGAATAGTCATGAAAATCTCAGATATTCAGAATCCCATCACTAATTATAAAAAATTAAATCCTAGCTGGACAAGGGAATATGAAAGCTGCATATAGGGTTCTAAGTTACCTTGAGCGAAAAGGGTCATCCTTGCTTATCCCCCTATGCAACCGGTTCAAAGGTGCTGAGAATTAAAAAAAGGACAAGTTCTACCCTACCCTAAAATGAGTGATTATCATCACTGCATACATCCCTTGCTTTCATAAAATAAGAAAAACCCTGGAACAAATCCAAAAATTCAAATCGCAAAATCCAAAGTTCAAAATTTTCAAAAGTCGAACATCAAAGCCCAAAGTCATAGTTCAAAATATCAAAATAACAAAAGCAAATTAAATAGTGGTTATCATCACTATCCATTGATCAAAAGAAAACAAAAAAATTAGTTAAAATAAACAATGATTTTCATCACCAGATATGAGCAAGTATCCCGAGTCAAAATGAAGAAAATAAAGGAATAAAACTTGAATCCCTAGAATTCTCAGCACAACCGAACCAAAAGCATGATGATATGTCTAATAAAAAGGCATTATGCATTTTTATAGACCAATGTTTGAATGTGGATGAGCTATATTTAGGTAACCCAAGGTCCCCTAGTTGTATAGTCCAACTGAGTCCAACATAGGATAAGATGAACAATTGAGGATCCTCGATCTTAGCAATGGGCTAAAAGAATCCTGCCTGACATCGGAGGAAAAGATTGAGTTCTATATAAATATATTAATTTGCACACATAGGGACAATGAATCCATAGGTCCATGATGAATACCTTGCTTCTTCAAAAGTCAAGTATGGTCAATACACAACTATTGATATGGTAACTAGAATGTTTGAATCTCAAGCAAAGCCCCAAAAATTCTTATATAGCAACAAATAATATCATCAATCATACCAACATTTTCTTTATAAGATTCTATAAATTAGGGGGTATCAACATAGTAGGATAGATACCACATATATATTAGAAATAATATATAGACAACCATTGACTACTTTATATCTTTTAATTTACAGAAACTTATCAAAAAAATACATACCTTTCACACCATGAATACTTAATCAATTCTTATGATAAGAGGGATTATTTAAATTCATGATTATTGTTTTAATTTTTGTGGTATCACCCATTAATATTGTCAATATCATATGCATTCCTTATGTTTTAAGTGATTAAAGCATACATGTTCATTCACACCATACCATCACATAAGCTAGATGCATACAATTAAAGCAAAATTAAACATGCATTTAAAAATTACAGTGCATCCATAAATATAGAAGTCACCAATCATCCATCATTACATCATAAAGCATATAATAAAAAATATAAGCAATATCCATTTGCATATAACCATAAATCCATCATTAGATCAACTCATAATACATCACATCATATCATATGAACATCTATAGATACACACACATTAGCATCTATTTCAAAACCACATCATCAAAAATATCATATATCACCTAACACATACATATATCAATTCATCATAATACCATCATCCATTGCATCATAAAACAAAATAAAATAAAAATATAAGCAATAAATGATATACATAATGAGTCATAAAGCAAATATATCATATAAATGTGTGTATTAGGTCCATAAAGGTAACAAAATACCCATAGGCTATAGTGAGATAGGTCAAGCCGATATAAAAAATGAATCAAAATAGCACTATCAATAAAATATAGGGGTTGAGCCCCTGGTAGCACCTCCCCCAGTGCCACCTCCCCTTTTGGCGATGTCACAGGTTGAATGGTGTCAACTTGTTGGTCTCTCTGTCTGAGTTCGAATCCTCTGGATAGGACAGGTAGAAGACTGCCCTAAGGTAGAGCACCCACTAACTTGTGAACCACCTGCATTGGGTGTCTCCTTAGGAACAGGCCCATGCCTCATGAGCTACATCTAAAGAGTGGTAATATGACCAACATGTTCCTAAATATACCCCTCATACTCATCCAACAATAACTGCAAGCATAGAACCTCTACCCCTAAATCTATCTCTAGATCCCCCTATGGTGTAGGAGGAACTACAAACTACATCCTAGCAGTACTGCCCCTGATAGTAGCATGTAAAACCTATATCTACATTGTGAGCTACTCTATGGTGGCATCCTACTATGCTATGGTAGCATCTCGCTGCTGCATCTGTATCTAGATTGACTGGAGCTTGGCCTCGACCTCATGCAACTATGCTCTTAGAGGAGAATATCTCTCCTCGGGCTCCAAATACTCCTCATCCTCCTTAGGATCCTCTTACTCCTCCACTACCACCTTCTCTACTGGTTAGCCCCATACCTCGATCCTAGCTCAGACTCTGCACCCTGTTGGATCTACACCATCATCCTCATGACCTAGGCTACCGGTACCACACCACATACGATCCCCCCACCACTGAGTGTATGCCTCTGTAATGATCCCATTGACTCCTAGGTCAAATACTAGGGTATTCTCCTCATCTAAGAGCTCTATAATATGTTACGAGGGTAGGTACTTCTCTAATATGAGGCACCTATACAAAAATGGAACAAGAGATACGTCCTACTATAGCTTGTACTGACAGAAAACCCAAGTGTAGAAGAAATACTCTTGGATGCCAACCTTATTGCCAAGGAGCCATCTCTCACATTACATATTAGCAGTAAAACTGGTTGGATCATCCCATGCTGGGCACTCATGATATGGGTACCACTTAACATCCTCAGATCACAGCCTAGTGAAAGTAGCAGTATAATGGGGAAGCTCCCCCGCATGACGATGACTCTTACGTAGCTCACACTCTTGAGCCCATCTAGCAGCATAAAACTACATATGCTCCTCCACAACTATAATCTTAGTAGGAAGCCCTCTAGGATGATCTACCTATATGTGCTCCCATCCCTAAACTTGTAGAAGCAAGCTACAAGCAATGCCGATGTGACATCACCGATGGATGTGGTACAACTCATCGTAACACTAAGCCAACAAAGACCTACCCCATGCATAGATAATAGGCTCCTCACTATCCAACAAGTCTTGAACCATCACCAAGAGGTTCCACGAGAACCTCAAATCTGAGCAATATGGAATCAAGATATTGCTAATGACCATCAACAACACTACATGCCTAGTAGAGAAGACACCCTCATCGTACCACTATAAAATGGACACTCCCCCAGATTTGGTGTCCTTGAGAGCCTCTATAGAGCACCCTATGAACACCTAAGTGAAAACAAAAACCTGATCATTAGTGGTCAAAGAGATAATGGCCACTCCATCACAGGGGATTTGAAAGATCCTATACACATCTTCTAGCATGATGGTCATCTCACCGGTAGGAAAGTGGAAGGTATTGGTCCGAGGGTCCCATTGATGGACCAAAGCCATAAGGTAGGAATGATCTGCCATGATGGTGGGTAGTTTGGTGACATATTAAAGCCCATGGGATTTGAGCCAAGCCCAATCATCACCATCCAAGAGGGGCAAAAGTGTATTCATGAGCTTTGGGTCCTAAGCTCGAGCAGTAAGAATCTAATCAAAAGAAAGAAAATGAATTATAACTACAATGCATCTAAGGCATAACTCACAATAAACATGAAAATGGTGCAAATAATGATGGGCTATCCTAAGTCTAGGTAAATATAGAGTCACCCCTAATCAAATAAAGTCAAAATTAAAAAAAAAATTAATAAATCAACCCAAAAAAATTCAAAAAAATAAAAAAATCACTAAGTGTTCTTGGTTGTTGTCGCTTACAACGGCCAAAAATCGACCGCTAAAGCTGATAGCAACCAAGCCCTAATGGTCAATTTTTTGACTGTTGGAATTCAAATCAGTCGCTGCCAGTGACAGCAACCAAGTTGCAGGCCTTCTTGGCTGCTCTGATCAATAGTGGTTGATGGGTGACGAGGTAGATGCGTCGATCCTAGGCCAAAAAATACCAAAAAAAATGCAACAAGAACAAAAAGACAAAATGGGGACAAGCCCACAACATAAAAACCTAAACTAAGTCTAGCTATGGGTTTTTATTCATTGCCAACAAGCTTAATGAAGTTCAATTACCGATTACTTAATGTGGTTTAGTTTTACCCAAAATAAAAAAAAGTGAACAATCAGGGTTAAGGTGTGAGGGAGTACTCGAGAAGCTCCGACTCCTCCACCTAAAGACGCTTCGCCCCATGCAGTCATGATCTTCCAAGTCACAAAAATGCTCTAAATTACAAAAGTCACTTTCACCTCAAAGCTCAAGAAATTAAATTGACAACTGGCAAAGTAAAAAGACAAAACCCTAGGTTAACTTTTATAGTCCCTTGGCCGCTATTGACATTAGCAGTTTGCATTGCTTGGCCGCTCAAGATGAGAGCAGGCAGGGCCAGGCATTTGGTGGCCACTGGACTTGACAGTGGCCGAGATCCTAGACAAAAACAACCACAACCCCTCCATGATAAGAAATAAAAAAATTCAAATAAGCACATTTTGAAGACTTCTAGTCATCATAATGACCAAAATAACATAAAAATCACATAAAAACAAATTCTCGAGTAAGCCTCGTATCCAATCACTTACTCTATCAACTTAGTGATTGTAGTGACTTGCACTCCATGTAAATTTGGTAAGGCGAGTAAGTCACCATAAGGCTAATTGGGGCAAAAACATTCATTTTGGAATCATGATGTATCACTTCAAACCTCAAAAAGACCAATATGGTCAGACCTCTCCATGGGTGTGGCAGGATCATCCTCATTCCCTTGTGACATCAAAAACACTAAGCCAAAGTGATGCAATATGAGCATAAATAGAATCAGTCATCCTAACTCTCTAAGAAGGCTATTGATGGCAAGACCACTCCTTGGGATATGGATGGATGGTTATCATAAACAATTGGAATCACACTTGGATGTGGGTCTGCCCATTGAAGGAAAAAATGCTAGAAAGGAACCAGACTAGTCATATTGGTCAAGCGAATTGTCGCTGCATTCATTGTCATTTATTCAAAAATTCGTTGAGTGAAGAGGTAGTTCAAATATTCAAAATAATCATAATAAAAGTCAACAAAATATCACTCGATCATAACAAAATAGTTTTCGTCCTATGAATTATTGCATACAACAATCACATAATTTCCCTTGTTTGCTAGGAACGTAAGTAGACATGACATTTTCAATTGTAGCTCTCATACTGATCGAAACTATTGTAGCAATTGAAGCTACCTGATTGAGTCTGAGGAATGAGTGGAATTTAAAATGTCCAAGCCACTAAGCTAAGTCCTCCTAACATTGAGGTAATGATTCAAAGGGTGTGCACCATCTTGCATGATAGGGCCATTCAACATTGATCAGACCACTGATCACCATACATCCTACAAATAGATTAGTCTACATTTTTGCTCAGCATTATGTTTTCCACATAGCGCATCACAAAAAGGGGTATCTGTAGACACCTAAAACATGTCATGTCTAGGGGAGCTACTCACATAGGCACATTCATTAGATCATATGACATAATCTTGGACTTTCCAGGCATCACTTATCTGGAGTATTTTAAGCCCATCCAAGCCTAGCTTCTCAATACTGGAGCAGCCGGACCTTAGCCGCTCAAGCTTAGAGCAGCCAGACCTTAGCCACTGCAGATGATAGCAGCCAAATCTTAGCCACTGTAGATGATAGTGACTAAGCCATAAAAGATATGCCCAATCACGGGCTGAAGTGGCAGTCTACATGCAATAAAGGTGAGTGGGAGTAACTTTGCATTCCCTTTCATAGTCAGTTCACATAGGAGACTTGATTTTGCATTTAGACTTCAGTTAATTGGTCTTTAAACATTGAAAAGACAAAAATCTTCTCATGATAACCTTCACTATGTATGAGGGATTTAGTCCTAGGGCTTGGGCATAGACCTAGGGTTTCACACACTTTAAAAGGTGCAAGTCTGAGAGCACCAAAGAGGACACATTGGAGGGAAAGAGACAATTTTTATCCAGGATGGAAATTTGATCAAAGAGAGGGAGAGTCCACTTGAGGATTTTCCACATATAGGATATTCAACGTATCGACCAAAGCAACCATCATTTCAAAATCAAAAACAAGATTCAATCTATAGCCTTGAATCAAAGAGGGCAAGTTTCGCTTTAGCAACTGCTGTCTTGGACAATGGCCCATGGGCCTAGCTTAGGGTTTAGAAATTAGTTTCATTATTCTATTTAGCATATCATTAGCATAGCATCATTTCATTCATTCGCATTCATAGCCTTAGTTTACTTTGCACTTGCTTTCATTTGATAAATTCATTACTAACAACCTCATTCAAGGAGGCATTCTCGGATATCTAAGCGTGTGTTTTTGTTTCATTGCTTACAGGGCCACAGGTTCACCAGACAGAATCTGCAACATATGAGAGCAAAAGGGATCCCTCTAGGAAACAAACCTAGGGAAGGAGGCATCTGTAATCCCTCATACATTTTCGTGTACGAAACCAGGAAGCTTGTGATAGTTCACCACCCCTTTTTGAGGGGAAATTTTACCCACTTGTAACCTTATTGTATCAAAATGGGTATCCCTAAGAGGGACCGATATGTAACCGAATTTTAATAAAAATAAAGAGACATATCTTTGTTACTTCCATGTTATATGCTTTTTCATGGTCTTTCATTTTATTTTGGGTTTCACATTTTCAAGTAGAGTAATAGCGGTGTGTGCGCCCCAAGGTTGCTACACTCTGAAAAATTTGAAATTGCTAATCTAGGTTTAGCTCATTACTTCCTTGGGATTCAAATAAATCAAACAGATGTAGGAATTTTATTGTCTCAACAAAAATACACTCTAGAACTTCTTCAACGGTTTAAAATGATTGATTGTAAGCCCTCTTCTACACCCTTTCAATCTGGACTCACACTAAGTACTTCCTGCAAATCCCCTCTATGTGATGCTACTCTATATAGAAAACTTGTAGGGAGTCTGTTATACCTCACTCATACTCACCCAGATATATCATATGTTGTTGGCTTAATATATAGATTCTCACATCAACCTCATTTCAGCCATTGGTAAGCAACAACAATAATCCTACGCTACTTGCAAGGAACTACCCAATTTGGGCTATTATATGAAGGAAAATCCATAGATATTATTGGTTACATAGATTCTGATTTGGAAGGTTCAATAGAAGATAGATGTTCAAATTTTGGCTGTCTTTTGTCTTGGTTCTTCACCAATTGCTTGGTCATGCAAAAAACAACAAGCAGTAGCATTGTCATCTACAGAGGCAAAATACAGGGAAACAATTTTAGCAAGTCAGGAAGCTCTTTGGATTCATCGAATACTAAGAGAATTTGGTTTTTTCCATGAAAAACCTATTACTCTTTGGTGTGACAATCCAGTTGATCATCAGCGTACCAAGCACATTGAAATTCACATGCACTTCATTCAACAACATATTCATAGAGGGGAAATTCACTTGGATTATATTCCCACAAAAAATCAAATTGCAGACATCTTCACAAAATTCTTTCCTTCTCCGTGTTACATTCAGTTGTGAAAGAAACTTTGGGTAAGGCAGATGCACTAGAAGATACAAAAGAGGTTTTCACCTCTCCTTTCTTCTTATTGTTTTTTTGGAAGATGGTTTTTAGAAATGTGTTTTTTTTCCACCATCTCTCCTATATGTAATAATATTGTACATGATTACCTCATCAGGCCTAGTTTCTAGGACTCATTTATTTTTTGTTCAATGAGGACAATATTCACCATCCGAAGACATGCCTCTTTTTTTTTTTTTTGATAGATGGTTTTTTCCCATGTGGTTTTTTTTACCATATCTTCTCTATGTAATAACATTGTACATGAGTACCTCATCAGGCCCAATTACTGGGACTCATTTCATTTTTGTTCAATGAGGACAATCTTCGCCATCCGAAAACATACCTCTTATTTTTTCTTTTTGATAGATGGTTTTTTCCCATGTGGTTTTTACCATCTCTTCATAAGAATCATTGTACATGAGTACCTCATCAGGCCCTATTGCTGGGACTCATTTGTTACATTCACCCCTAGTATCACTTAAGGGGGGGTGTTAGAATAAATAATTATTCTCTTAAGTTCTACTAGGATAGACTTACTTGAGTTACCACTCTTCCATGAGTCAGGTGAACTCTTAATTTATACTAGTTCAGATTTGATGAGTTTTTGTAATCCAACGACTCTCAATGATCAACTTTGCTATTTATACAATGTTGATCCATGGAATTAATAAATAAGTCTTTTGATCTTCACTGCACTCTTGTGATGTTTTGCACAACTATTTTTTCACTTAAATAGATTATTGTCTTCAATAATTCTATCAGGTTAGTGGTTTTAGTTTTCTTTCTCCACCCAATTACCATTTTTCCATCATCTTTCTTGATGTTTTGGTCTCTTAAACTTTCCAAAACCTAAAATAAGGATAGATTCATAATTAAAGGATTTTTTAACATACATCCTCCAAAACATGTCATAAAAATCAATGGTGCCAAGATCACCATTTTAAGTGTGAAGGTTGGTTGTTTGATTAATTTAAAGGTTTTTGATGTACAATCATAATGCTAGCATATTTTTACCTAGGGTTTGAACATGTCATTTGGACTAATGGTTATGATTTTATGACCCAAAAAAATGGATAAAATAAGTCACACACTCAAAATAAAGATGTATCTACTATAAATACCCCTTTCACCTCCTCATTTTCTCACCAAACTATTACCAAACATTTTCAAAATATTTTTATGATAACATTGCTCTCAAATGGTTTTGCCTTTGTTGATACCACTTCACACACTCTTTTATCTCTCTCTCTCACACACACACTTATCCTTACAGGTAAAACCAAGGTAATTATACACAATTTCACTACCTTCCATGGAGGAGGACAAGATGTTCTAGCAATATTTGTAGCCAAAGGTCACAGGTTGCTACTCGAGGATCAAATTTCAAGGTATGCCAAATACTCTATGAGAATCTTAGGTTTAATCTCTTATTTTTTACTATGATGATATTGAAAGCAAGTAGGAATAGGAGTGAGAATTTTATTATGCTTGTTATGAGATAGTTTAGTCCTTGATTCTCTAGGCATCAAGTAATTATTTTCACTACATTAGGATTTACCTTAGTTTGCTATCATTTTCTAGATAACTTTAGTAGATGATTCTTGAAACTCCAAATTTATTTATACTTGAATTAGGATAGATTTTGATATTTACTATTAATTTACTACTTTTTATCTTAGTTTTAACATCTTGGTTTATCTTGTATTGTTTGAATAATTATACGAGATAACCCCTTTTTCCTACATTTTTTTGGTAAAACCAATGTGAAACCACCTTTTGATGTATTATTTCCATTTTCTAGGGTTTTGTAGGTTAGCTACCATAAATTTTGTGTTAGCTATCACTTTTTAATTATTTTAGAATAAAACTATTGTAGTCTTCCTCATTCTCTTAAGGATTTTATAAAAATTAAATTATATTTGCTATAAGGGCTTTTCATTTTCTTAGGAATATAATATTTTGGTAAAAATCCTAGTTTCTATTATGTAGATTTTTTGGTTACCCTATGGTCCCTTTGATTTATTCTAAGGGCATTAAAATTATTACTAGTTCTAGGAAGAATCATTAACAAAATATATAAAAATAGAGGAGTATCTTCCTCCTATTTACCTTTAAATTACTTCATCCATCCTTTTTCACTTTCTCACAATGATGAAATTTTGATTAAGGATTGAACTAATATAGATTCTAGTTTAGAAGAAGAAAATCACCCTAATATTATATTTAAAAAACCTTATAGATCTATTATAGGGTCCCAAAAACTTATAGGAAATTTTATGTTACGAAGCAAAGATCAATTCCATAAAAAATCCTATCCACCACTTAATTAGGTGGTATTTTCATACATACAATAATCTAAAAATATGGTGATTGTGGTAAGACAAATTCATGCATAAATGACACATATCAAATGCTACTTCTTGAAATCCAATAATTGTTCTAAGCATCATGACAAAAAGTTATCTATGTACATGATGAATTTTAGGGAACCATTGGCTTACCAGCTAAATAATCATAGGTATGATACTAAAAATATTGGAGGCTTTTTGGAGAGAGATGGAGGCTTCTAGGAGGAAAACAATCAAATGAATATAGGATTTTATAACCAATATGACTCAAATATTAAGTTCTAATAGAAACCCTATAGTACAAGCTATCATTCCTCCATTAGTATTGAACCCTAATGCTCCTTGTCCTTATCCTCCACTAGCTAACCCTATTGTAGATTTACATGCATCAATTAATTTAACTTTGAGAAATTATAGAAGTTAATATGTAGCCCTTGATGTGGAAGATATAGACCTATCTATGCATGTGTCAAAGTTCTTTTATGATGGGATAAATAAAGCCCAAAATTTAATTGAAAAGTTCATGACATATTATAGGGATTGGATTCATAGTGAGAAAACTTTGCTAAAATTAATGACTAGGGATTTGATAGGAAATGCTCTTGATTGGTTTGCATCCTTTCCTAAACATTCCATTGACTTAGATAATTTTGTTAAAAAGTTAAAACAATGTTTTTATGATGATATGACTATAATGAAAGTAATGGATATTTTGTAAACATAAAACAAATACCTAATAGATATATTACTAATTTTTACAAAAGGTGGGAAAGACTCAAATGTCATGCAAATATGAACTTAACTAAAGAGGTTACTATTGTGATGTTTGTAAATACAATGTTGAGGTATATTACATTATTTTCTACATTCTAATGTACCTACATGGTACCTTCATGGTACATTTGTAAATAGTAGATTAGGGTTGAGTCTATAGTTTAAAGTGTGAGTTATATTTTCCCTATTATGTAAGTGTGAATGTGCAGGAAATGCACTAGTGTAGGTTGAGTAAATGTACAAAAGTGTATTGTATGTAAGAGTGTAAATATGTAATGTACATATATGCACAAGTGTCTTAGATTAAGAGTGCATGTAGGAGTTCAAGAGTCATGTAGATGTGTGCAAGTATTATAGATTCAAATTTCCATCAAGTATGCAAGTGGAAAGTTGATAAGCAGAGAGTCATGAGACTTGGCATACAGAGAGCAATAGCCAAGTATCTAAAGAGTTTTCTTATTTTGATTTCCTGAAGCATTACCATATCTAATTATTTTTCCTTCATTAGCATAAAAATATCTTAGCGTTTTGAAGGGGCATTCAATCCCCTAATTTTACATGAAAGCAATTTCATTTTATATTTTTTATGGGGGGATTTTCCCCCCAAAGTTCTGAACTCTGAGATCCATTTGCCACTTTCATGGCTATTTTCTTCTTTTTTATTTTATAATCTGATGGCCGATCCCTTTGGGTTTCAAAACCAACATTAGTATTTCTTTTAATCTAACTTCTAGTGATTCAGTTAGGAGTAATGAGATGGAGATAATGCTCCATAGAAAGATATATGAATTCCAATTCATATATCTCATTATCTGATTGTAAAAGAAATAGGAGAAATAAATCTTGTATACATTTTGAGCAATTAATTTTTTAAGATGTTCTTCATGAATAGTACATGAATGATTTAGGCTATTTACATTCACATTTTAATATATAAATGAATGTTACTTGATTTATTATAAGCCTTGATATACATATTAATTACTCATATTATTGTTATATTGACCTTTATTGTGGCTATTTTATTTTTGGGGACCTATGTGATATTGTTAAGACAGTCTGTAATATTTTGTGGTAGTATAAATGCTTAAAAAACCAACACAATCTTAAAACCTTAAGCTAAAATTTAGGAACATAATCCTTGTAGTTTCCCTTCCATAAAGTTATTTAGTTTTTGAAAATCCTTGAACATTGGGAAAATAAGGAAGGCAAAAAATCCTTGAAATCTAAAAACCCTAATAAAAATGTTGTAGGGGATGGGGTTTGCAATGTATCTATCTAAGATACCTCCCATAAATTAGAGATATCTATAGCTTCTTTACACACATTAACTAAGTTTGGGGTGATCCAAAACTTGAGAATATGATGCCTAAATGGATACAAGAAGACATTATCAAAATTTATCCACATCCTAAGCTTAAAAACTATCATATCAATGGTATCTTTGAAGCACCTTTATGGCTTGATGCTAATAAATTTTGCCTTGGCATGGAATATATGGTTATGATAATTCCACTTGCATAGATTTGAAAAAGTTTTACCTTTGATCCTAACTTTGACATTGATCAAGTCAACAATAATAGGATCAATTTATTTCATGAAAATAAAAATATTTTATAGAAGAGGTTTAATCACCCTTGCAATCAAAATCTAGGTGTCTGCAACACCCCATTAGCCAACTGTAAACAACAAACCCCTAGTCTACAACAAAATTAGGATCAAGGATTTAATCAAGGTGGTCAATAAAACTATTGAAATCAAGGATAAAATTCTAATCAAGACAACCAATGTGGGGGTTAAAATTATCAAAATAAAAATGGTAATTACTTCCAAAATAAAAATCCTTGACCTAGCACTTCTAAAATTACCTCTCAAGTTAACCAAGTATTTGAACAACCTAGCCCAAATGGAGATTAAATTTGTTGTCAGCCAAATGTGTCTCAATATATCAACATTATAGAGGTGCAAAGAGAAAAAATTTCATCCTTGGAACAAAAAATTGTTGTTGCTACTAAGAGTGCACCTTAATATAAAAATAAGAAACCTTCCAAATAAGAAAAATAAAAGGATAAATTAAATAACCTATTCAAGCAATGGTTAATACTTCCATCATTGATAAGATTACAAATCCTCATTTAGCCATCTGGGAACCTATTACAAGTATAAAAATATCCAAAAGTGCATAAAACATTCCTGAGAATACCTTAACTGAGTCTACAAAACCTATTATTTGTTAAAACAATAAAATACCATGACCACCACTTAAAGTGACAATATCAATGATCTCATTAGAAAATTAGTAGGATGCCACCTAGCCCAAATAATCATTGTTAAAGGTAATCATGAGCAAAAGAAAAGTGTGGGATATTGTTTAAGAGTTGCATACAGTCCCTTGCAAGGTCCCATATCTATAATTACTTAAGATTTATCCCTATTAAAGGAAAAGGCTAAGATACTTATTGGATGAGATGGAGATGCCCAGCCCAAGGATTGTTAATATTATGCCCACCATTCTAGGGTAATATGAAGTGCAATATATAAAATAACATAGATAAAACATTTGTATTGATGCACATACTAGCACTAATTTGGTTAGAAAATTCTCTTTGAAAAATATGATAGCTACTATTTATTTAGCAAGGGATGACGACCTAACATTGATGATAATATTTATTTACAATACCATGGAAGTCCATAGGGATTTGGTTTATGAATGAAGTGGTATGTGTTATGCCATTGTCTTTAATAGGTAAAGTAAATATCCCTAGATAAAATACCCTTTCTACTAGAAGTCATTACTATGCTTGTAATGGTAAATATCAAGACCCTGTGGGTTGCATTTGGTTACCAATTTTAGTTGGCACTAAATAAGTAAGAGTGAAATTTATGGTGTTTTATTTTTATACTAACTATAACATGCTACTAGGTAGACCTTGGACTAGTAATATGAGAGCCAAAGCTTCTTTGCTTGCCAAGTGATCCAGTATACCTATGATAATAAAGTTTTCACCATAGAAGAGAACTTATAATTTTGGGGGTCTCTTCCTCCAAGTAATGATAGCTATTTTATTCCTTCTATGGATGAAATAAAAAATATTTCAATATATGAACATGAGCCTTAGTGGACTTCAAAAAGGAAGTTATACAAGAGGAATCCTAAATTTCATTTGAAATTCCCTCAATATAGGTATGAATCTAAAGATGATCAACCTGATATGGATATCATTACACCCCTTCCTCAATATGTAATAGATAAATTGCAACAATTTTTGAAACCGAGATAGAGAGAATATCCTATTTTTTTTTACCATGGATTGGCCAAATTACATAAATTCCATGAGGATGTTGCCAAATTGCAACAAGTAACATTTTATATAGATAATAACATGGGGAAGGAAATTGATAGTGATATAGATAATTATTTTAATTAAGCCTTTAATATTGAAATTGAGAATACACATTCTACTACTATTTTTGAGGTCGGTGTAGGGAATTACTAAGTAAGATAAATGGAAGTTCCTATTTTAGATAATAATGATAATGAACTAGGTGTAATTTTTTGTGAAATATATAATAGTAATGTGTTGCCTATTGTATGCTTAAGAATTCAATAGTCAGAGAAAATGATATTTTTTTATCTCTAATTTAAAATATTTGCATAGGTTAGGTGAAATAGGAATTATTCTCTTGAATTGGCATTTAACAAAAGTTAAAATCTATCAATTTTAAAATTATCCTATTGACTGCTTTGTTTTTGAAAAATTAATGATTATACAATCTTAACCTATCCAAAACTCAAATCTAATATTGGATCAGTATTTTTAAAAAATTCTTCATTAGTACCAACACCATCACTTAAGTGGTGATCTTTATTAGCATTAATATTTTAATTATTTCTAGGTCTATTTCTATTATTTTTGTAGTCTTTGATAACTGTTTGACTTGTAGGACTCCTATTATGCCTAGAATATTTGATATTTTTGATGACATTTTTTGGTAAACATGACTGCCCAAAGATGTGGCAATCTCATATTCCTTTTTTTTTTGAGAAATAAATATTTCTTGGGCATTCCTTACTATCCTTACTAGTTTATTTCTAGATCTAGAAATATTTTCCTATTAAGATAAGCTATCTAATAGATGGCTTGATGATTTGTATGATCCTACACCCTCTTGTTTGACAAGGTATTTGGTTGAAGCTAAGTTGTATATTGAACTAAAAACTATGGTTTTCATTAAGTTTATAAAAAAGTAAGATCAGATATAGTCCAAAGTATTTAGGTTTTTTGTAGGACTACCCAAACTACCGAACTCATTTCAACCATATCTCACTCATCCGAACTCGAATTGAGCTAAAATTTTGAGGGTAGATGCCTGAAAAACCCTAGAATGTCTCCACCAATTTTCATATCATTTGGAGCAACACAGATCCTAGCACATCCCTATGTGTGAACGATATATTTGGCAAGTGGCTATGTGAGGGTTTCATCTGGGTTGAGTGCAAGCAGCTCCAGAGGTTGGTTTTTAGGGCCTTCGGGCCCTAGCGACCAATATTTTTGTGGTTTATGCTCAATATTTTAGTAGGAAATGTTGCAGGGGATACAAGATGGGTTAGAAATTTGTCTTTCAACAAATCATACTGTGAACTTGAGTGACAACGGCTTCCAATTTGCTTCACAAAAGAAAAGTGAAAACCATACCTTTCCACGGTGTCTAGGGCAAGGATTAAAGAGACCACGAAACAAGTTTCAAGTAGTTGATCAAAAAATGGCTCATATCTCAAGTGAATCTGGTGCTAAGGTGCACCCACAAAATAATTCTACCGTGAAAACCCCTGTCAAGGGTAAGAATTTTGAAGACTCAGTCCCAAAAATGAATTTTAGGGATGCCCTTCATGGTGGATAGCCTCAGCCCAATGCTAATATCAATATTAGGGCTTCCCATAAACCTCTAAGAATGCCTAAGATTGATCCCAAGAAAACAGAGTCAAGATGTCTTAAAGCAACTGATGGAACTCCTATTGTTAAGCTTGATATGGGTAACATTCAGACTGGCATTGAAGATTTGGAAAAAAGAGGACTAATTTGTCGGTTCGTGGGTTTTCGTCCGAGTCTATCTGCTTTCAAAGTCCGGGCTGCAAAAAGTTGGAAAACTAAAGGTGAGTTACAAATCTCTATTTATCCAAATGGTTATTTTCTTGTTTTATTTGCTAATAATGAAGATAGAGAGAAAACTTTTCAAGGGGGTCCTTTGTTTTTTGGAAGGGCAGGGCTTTTCATGAAGCCCTGGCATACTAAATTTAAAGCCGAAGAAGAGATGCCTTCTATAGCTCCCGTGTGGGTTAGACTCTTTGGCCTCCCTATTGAATTTTGGAATCCTACTATTTTTTCTTCAATTGGAAACTCTTTAGGAACTTTTATGATGATTGTTGATTGTACTCAAAATTTTGAACATATTATTTATGCTCAAATTTGTGTTTTAATGGATTTTGACAAACCCCTACCTAAAAATATCACATTACAATTTGGGGAAGACACTTGGGAGCAAGTAGTGGACTATGAGAACATTCCTTTTCATTGTAGAATTTGCCATGAATATGGTCATTTGGCCAGTGCTTGCCCAAATAAAATTCCTGATCAAAAGAAAGAAGATATAAACTCAAAAAGTTTCCAAATACCTAAGAAGAAGAACACTCGAAAAAAACCAGTTATGAAGGATCAATCAAAGTCATTTGCTAATATGTTTGAAATCCTTTCCACAAATGATGTCCCAAGTGAGGAAGAGGAAATAATGGAAACTAAAATCTTAGAAACACAATTTAAATATGAAGGGAAGAACTCAGAGACAAACCAACAAATCAAAGGTTTTCAACAGAAAAAAAAGGAGAAAATTTACACAAGAAAAACAATATTTCAAATGTCAAAACTTCAAATAATGCAGTCCCAATATAGACTCCATTGAACCATCTAGTAAAATTTTGGCTGTGTATGAGCATTCTTCAAGGTTAGAAGCCATCTCAGATTCAATTGGAATAAGTCAAGAAATAGGGAAAAAAAATTGAAGATGGATTCTAATCAAAAAGTAGGTCGCAAGACCAATCAATATCATATGGTAAAAGAAGGTGAAAAGCTTGTAGAGGAAGGTAAGATTAATGCCCTTCCCAAATTTTTTAGCCCTGGTATTAATGAAGATCATCACTTGGAATATTAGAGGACTCAAAGGGAGTCTTTCAAAACAAAATGAAATTAGAAGAATGATTCAGATAAATCATCCACATCTTGTTTTCCTTCAAGAAACAAAGATGTCAATGGAGGATATGGACTTAATTGCCAGTAAAATTTGGCCAGCTGGAAAAGTGGTTTCCCTCAGTTCCCAAGGGACTTCGGGTGGCATTGCTTGTCTTTGGGACCCAAAAGAGGTAGTTATTCACCATATGGTTGGAAGTTGGGGTTTGTTGGCTATAGCTATTCAAAGTAGACATTCCAACCAGATTATGCTCTGCATTACTGTTTATGCCCCGACTTCTTTGGAGGAAAAAAGAAGACAAGTGGAAGGATATTACTCATATTATCTCTCATTTTCCTAAAGCTTGGATCTTGATCAGAGGAGATTTCAATACCATCCTCTCTCTGGATGAGAAAAGGGGGGAAATAGAAATTTGGACAAAAGCACTGACCTCATGAGTGAATATATTGCAAACCTCCATCTTGTGGATATCCAACCGGATAATGGCCTTATGACTTGGTCTAACAGAAGGCAAGGCTTAGCTTGTATAATGGAGAGATTGGATAGGTTTTTGCTCTCTAAAAATTTCTTAATCCATGGTCACATTCCTAAAGTGAAGACTCTTAATAATTCTGGTTCGGATCACATGGTGGAAATGTGGAAAACCAATGTGAGTTTCTCTCCTTTTCATTTTCAATTAATGTGGCTTAGAGACATTTCCTTTAGACCTCATGTGCAACAATGGTGGAAGGAAGGTAAACCTAGGCATGGGACTAAGATGTTCTGTTTTGCCAAAAGACCGCAATACATTAAATCCAAAATCAAGACTTGGAACTGGAAAGAGTTTGGGGATGTTCATAAAAAAAAACATGAAGTTATTGCTCATCTTGAAAATTTGAATAAGAAAATCCGTTTAGATGGCCTCACAGAGAAGAGAAGTGCAGATGAAATTAAACTCACAACTCAGCTTGAGGAATGGGAAAAAAGAGAAGAAATCTTATGGAAGCAAAAATCTAGAATTCAATGGCTCAAAGAAGGAGATCGAAACACAAATTTCTTCCACAAATATCTTCTAGCTCGAAGATCTCACAACTTTATTTCTTCCTTAAAATCAGATCTGGAGATGTTGTTTATACTTGGGATGGCATGAACTCTATTGTTGTTGATTACTTTTCCAATCTTTTTGTTGCTACTCCTCTTGACTCAGCTTCACAACAAAATGTTCTTCAAGCAATCCCTTCTCTTATCACTTCGAGGAGAACTCTATTTTGACTGCTCTTATTACTATCAATGAGCTTCAACAAGTAGTTTTTAAAATGCAAAAAGGGAAAACCCCATGTCCTGATGGTTTTCCTATTGAGTTCTACCAAGAGTTCTGGGATATCCTTCATGTTGATTTATTAGAGGTGGTGGAAGAAGCCAAGAAAGCCAAAGAAATTTTGAAGGTTATCAATAAAACTTATATTACTCTTGTTCCAAAAGCTCAAGAGGTTGATCATATCTCAGCTTTTAGACCTATTGCTTTATGTAATGTTCTTCTCAAAATCATTACTAAAATCATGGCAAAAAGGTTGAAGCCTCTTTTGCATAAGATTATTTCCCTAGAGCAAGGGGGATATGTGGAAGGACGTCAAATAGTAGATGAGATAGTTCTTTCTCAGGAAGCCATCCATTCCATGGATATGCAAAATTCTCCTTCTATGTTCATCCGGTTAGACTTATCCAAAGCTTATGACAGAGTGGATTGGCACTTCCTTATCAAAGTTTTGAGGCAATTTGGTTTCTCTAAGGATTGGATGGATTGGATTATGGGATGTATCTCTTCAGTTTCCTACTTAGTTCTTATCAATGGTAGGCCTTCTCGCTCTTTCCCAGCTTCCAGAGGTATTAGGCAAGGTGACCCGCTATCCCCTTATTTATTCATCATTCTTGCTGAATGCTTGGGTAGGACTATAACCAAAAAGAGGGAAAACAAAACCCTTGAGGGAGTTACCATTGCTCATGGAGCTAGACCTATCTCTCATCTTCAATTTGTGGATGACTCTACTCTTTTAGGTAAAGCTATAGTTAAGGAAGCTTCTAATATTAAGCAAATCATTAGCTATTTTTCTAAGGCTATCGGGCAATTGATCAATGAAGACAAATCTAAAGTTATTTTCTTTCACTGCTCTGCTAGATAGGAATCCATGGTCTTGGATAAATTAAGATATAAGAAGACCTCTCTTCCAATCACTTATTTAGGTATTCCCATAAATATTCAAAGGCAAAAAAATAAAGATTGGAATTGGTTGTTGGACAAAGTCAAGAAGAAAATTGGAAAGTGGACCAACAAGTGGCTTTCTTCCGGGGGTAGAATCACCTTGGTAAAATCAGTCCTTCAAGCTATTCCTATTTATGTTTCTTCCATTTTGAATATCCCAAAGGTTGTTCTTCGAGAATTGGATCAAATCAGTCATCATTTCCTTTGGAGTGGTACTAAGGAGAAAAGAAAATGGGCCTTGGTGAAATGGGATACTTTATGTCTTCCTAAGAGTGAAGGGGGGTTAGGATTCCGGTCTTCAATTAATAACAACAAATCTTTAGCTGCTAAATTATATTGGAGGATGTTGCATAACCCCAATGCTCTTTGGGCCAATAATCTCCGTGCTAAATATGCTGAGAACAAAAGTCCTGAAGACCTTGTTCGCTATCAACTTCCTACCAAAGGTTCTCCCATTTTAGTAGTTCTTAAGACTCGGTGAGGATTTGATAAAGAAAAATTATTTTGGATCATTCATAATGGTCAACATGCAAATTTTTGGACAGATTCTTGGGATGGTCACAAGCCTTTGATAACTCAGTTTCCCGATTGGAGGCCTTGGATGGAGGAGCTTCACCGAGCTAATTGGATAAAGGTGGCTAATTACTCGTCGGTACCATACCGGTAATTCAAAGGTTGGTAGATATTGGATCCCTATTGAGGACTGGCCTATTCAAATCCCAGAAAGGCAAAGACAAGATATCCAAGGCATCCTTCATATGAGATCCCTCTCTTGGTCCCATGAAAAATATTGTTTTGGATGGAACAACACTACTAAGGGTGAGTATTCAGTTGCTCAAGGTTATTTGACCTTATGCCATAATAATCCCAACCATTCTTCTGACATATTTTCTCAATTGTGGGCTCAAAAGCTCTGGCCTAAGGTGAGGTTCTTTAATTGGCTTTTATTGCATCGTAGGGTGCTTACCGGTGAGCAACTTATGAAGCGTGGTTTTCATGGCCCTTTTAGATGTGAAATGTGTGAAGAGAATGTAGAAAATATCAACCATATTTTTATTGAGTGTACTTTAGCCTCTCGAGCTATGGAGGAGAATGGCCACTTTACTTGGCTTACAAGTGGTCCAATTTTTTTACTTTTGAACAGACTTTGGAGGGATTGGCCTAATCAAGAGGGTGTTGATCATTTTATTAGGCAGTTAGTTTGGATGGGTTCTACCATTCTTCTTTGGAATATTTGGAATGAAAGGAACAACCAAATTTTTAATCAAGATAGGAAGGATATTCACTATATTTGGCAAAATACCATAGCCAACTTAGTTGAATCAGTCCATCAACTCCTTAATCACCCCCAAAACTCCCACCAAAGATGGGATCAAGTGATGCAAATATTGAATATTAAACCTTCTAAGGGCAACCAACTTAAAGGGAATGTGAGTATTAGTAAGATGGATAGGACTAGAAATTGGCAACCTCCTCCTAAGGATTTTGGAAAAGTCAATACCGATGGAGCCTCTAGAGGGAACCCCGGAAAAGCCAAGGTGGGAGGAATTGGTAGACTTTCGGATGGCTCCTTGGTTTTTACTTTTGCTGAGAATTTGGGTATTCTTTCCAATAACCTTGCTGAGGGGTATGGTATCCTTAGAGGCCTTCGAGAGGCTACTAAGGTTGGATGGGAAAAGGTGTTAGTTGAGTCTGACTCTCAACTTATGATTAATCTCTTGAAGACTCCTTCTAAGAATCATAAGGTGGATTGGAGAATAAAAAGAATTATTGAGAAGATTCAGTTAATCCAGATGGGATTTTTGAAAGTTGATTACAATCATGTGGTCAGAGATCAAAACAAGAGTGCTGATGCTTTAGCTAATTGGGCTTTGGACAAAGGTGATCTTACTTGTTATGGCCACCCTCCTATATGGTGGGCTTCTCAAATTAGGGAAGCTCTTCTTTCTATCATTTCTTTGGATGGCTCCAGTTTCGAAGGTACCTAGTTTCTTCTTGTTTTTTTTTTTTTGCTTCTCTTTGGTTCATTCAGTTTTTTTTAGTTCCCTAGCTCATTCTATTCTTTATTTTGTTTCCTTTGTTGATTCTTGCCTTAATAGTCTTCTGGTCTAGATAGGTCATTGTTTTGTTCAATTTTTTTTCTTTTGTCTTCTTTGTTTTTTTTGTTTAGTTTTTTAAGGTGGGTGGGTTCTTTTTGTTTTGTTTTGTTTTTGTGTTCTTTGTGTTGTTTTTTGTTGTTCTTGTGTTTTTGTTGTTTTGTTTTTTTTTTTATGTTTTTTGTTATTGTTCTTGTGTTTTTTTCGTTCTTGTTCTTGGGTTTCTCTTTGTTTGTGTTATTTCATGTTTTTTGTGTGAGTGTTTTCTATGTTTTTTGTTTTTGTTTATTGTCTGTTGTTGGTTGTTTTTTATTTTTATTTTTATTTTATTTATTTTATTTTTTAGGTTTTGGTTGTGTTTATTTTTCATGTTTTTTTGGGTTATGTCTTTGTAGTGTTCTGTTGTTTTTGTCTTGTTTGTGTTTTGTTATGTGGTTCTTGTGTTTTTCTATGTGGTTTGTGTTGTGGTTTCTTTTATCTTATTGTGCGTGTTTGGTTGTGCTTTTGTTTTTGACACACTCAAGGAGCATGTTTTTTATTTTATTTTATTATTTTTGTTGTTATTTACTTATTTTTAAATTGGTTTTGTGTGTTTGTTTGCTCCTTGAGTATGTCAAAGGTGGTAGGCTAGGTCCGAGTCCTGGGCATTTTTGGCGGAATGGATACCCCTGCCTCCTTGGGTCTTACCCAAAAGTGGCATCCCTTTTGGGATGTTTTCCACAAATAAAAAAAAAAACAAGTAAGATCATGCTCTAGTAAACACGTTCTTAGCTTTCTCAATACATAATCTCATTCTCATATCCTCTCTAGGTTTAGGGGCAAGGGACATGCAAAAGAACCAAAATATCAAATCCCTAATAATGTTATGTTCCTCCCATGCTTATTTAATAATGGTGCTATTATATAATTCAAATATTCTAGAGAGGAATGACTTCATTGACAATATCATAAGAAAGGGTTCCTTCAAGGGTGTAATCATCAACGGGGAATGCATAAATGGTTCTACTATGCTTTCCACATTGAAATTAATTTTAAATTAGAAAATATTCCCCTAATACAAACCATTTTAAAGAAGCAAATAACATGAATTTCAAGCTTACTATAGATATTAACATAGGTACCATAGAGTAACCATGCATAGTCAAAATAGGGATAGGCCTTTCCACAAAAGAGCAAGCCACCTTTACTGCTTTGATTAAGGAGTATAAAGATGTATTTTATTGGGAATGTTTTGATATTATTGGAAGAGATGAGGATTTGGTTATCCATAACATTGTTACTTATGAGGATGTCATTATTGTCCAAGAAAAGTAAAGGAGATTCTTTTCGCACATTCAAACTTTATGTAAACTTGAAATCCAAAAATTGTTAGATGCCAATTTTATTTGAGTTGTTGATTATATAGGTTGGGTATCTAACATAATGTTATACATATTTGTTGTGATTTTAGAAACATAAATCTAGATTTTACTAAGGATAAATTTCCTTTATCCTCTATTGAATGCATTATAGATTCTACCACAGGGTATGAAATGATGTCCCTTATGGATGACTATTTAGGATATAACCAAATTTAAATTTCCCTTGAGGATCAAACCAAATTTTTTTTTACTACACATTGGGATCGAATATGTTATGTTGTTATATTTTTAGCTAAAAAATGCTAGTGATACTTATCAATAGGCTATGAAAATTACCTTCTATGACTTAATCGGAAAGATAGTTGAATCTTATTTAGATAACCTCTTGCGTAAGTGTAAGAAGTGAGTTGTCCGCCCAACTAACCTTCATTTTATTTTGAATGATTGTCACTATAAGGTTAGACTTGATCCTAAGAAGTGTATATTTAGCATTACTAGTGGAAAAATATTAGGAGCTATGGTGTCTTATAGGGGCATAGATGTTGATTAGAACAATATCAAATCCATTAATGCTATGCCTCCCCTTAAAACTATTAAAGATATCAAATACTTATTGGAAAAGCTTTTAGACATTAGGAAATTTATCCCTAAGATATATTTTAAAGCTTACCTATTAGATCACTTGCTTAAGAAATATGTAGAGTTCAAGTCAAATGAAAGTTGTAACAATTCCTTCCTTGAATGTTGTAGAGTTCAAGTCATATGGTCCCTAACTCTTCACCCACCCGACATAGATAAGCCATTCATATTGTACATTTATCTCCTTAGGTATACTTAGGAGCTATACTTAATAAGATAATAACAAGGAGTAACCATCTACTATATTGGTTGAACAATGCTTCCAATAAAAAATTGGTACACTTCCATGGAAAAGGATTGCCTAGCTATATATTGCTATATAATTTGCATATAGAAAATTACACAATTATATGTTGTATTAGACAACTTAACTTATGTGGTCATTAAAATTGAACCCTTGAGAAACATGCTACAAAATACTTATATTTCTAGTGACAACTAATATGGAAAGTGGATTATTATGATGCAATAAATTGACCTCCATATTTTTACATAAAAAAATGTTAAAGCTAAAATTAATGCTGATCAATTGGAAACAACTCTTGACCCTATACAACAACCCTTAAAGGATAAATTGTTTAATGAGGACATAATGTTTATTTCATATATTTCTCATGAATTTGTTATATTTCCTTCCTCCATTACCTCTAGTATCATTTAAGAGTCTACTCCCTACAAACTTATTGAGTAGGAAAAGGCTCTCTTAGAGTCTCATGAGGCTACTGAGAGGAATAATAAAATAAAAACTAAATTCAAAGTCAATAATATTCCTCCTCTAAATAATCTAATGAAAAAATCCTCCCTAACAATTGGAACCTTCACTTTTATGGGGCAAGAAATAAGTTTGGGGCAGGAGTTGGTGTCTTTCTCAAGTCTCCAAATGACCTAGCTATTCCTATGGCCTTATGCTTAATCTTTTTGGAATTACTAAAAATATTGCAGAGTATGAGGCTCTAATTTTAGGACTCCTAACCACCCAACATATGAATGTTAAACATATAAAAATGTTTGATGACTCTCAAATTATGGTTTGTTAGATAGATGATGAATATGTTGTCAAATATTCCCATTTGATCCCTTATCATCAAGTGGCTACTACAAGGATAAATAATTTTGATTCATTCTCCATTAGGCATTTCCCTATGGGGTAGAATGTCAAGGCTAACTCCCAAACTACTTTAGCTAGCAAATTTGTACCACATAATTTAAAAAGAAACTAATTTCATGGTCAAATTTTATGATGAATCTATAATTTCTATCACTAATAGTTGATGGATGTGTATACAATTGAAGCTAATACTATTGATTACAAAATACCTCTTGATGATACTTGGTATAGAAAAATTTTATGTTTCCTCGATGATCAATCCCACCCATATACAACCAATTCTAAGTAGGAGTCTTGTATTTTTTAAAAGGTATTTAGGTACGTTGTTCTTAGTGGAGTCCTATACTACCATAATCATAATGTTGTTTGTTTACAATGCCTAAAAAAAAATGAGGTATCCAAATATCTTTATGATGTCCATAGCGATGACTATGGAGGACACTTTAGTGATCATTCCACAATCCATAAGTTACTAAGAATGGGTTACTTTTGGCCAACAATGGAATTTGATGCTAATAAGTATGTTAAACCTTATGATAGTTGTTAGTTTCATTCCTCTACCTAGGTTATTCTTCCCATTGAGTCTACTTGGCTTTTATCCACTTGGGATCTTGACCTTGTTGGACTTGTCTCCCCCATGACATTAAAATAGGCATAAATTTATCATCATATCCATAAAATATTTTACAAGATGGATGGAAGTTATGTCACTAACCAATCAAAAAACTCTTACTGTTCTCTAAATTATTTTTAATTAGATTACGTGTTGCTTTGGTGTCACATTAAATTTTATTTTAGATAATAATACTCCTTTCAAAAATAATAAAATGTAAGAGTTGACTTATCAATTAGGTATTCAACACCATTTTTATGCCTTACTATCCACAATGGAATTGTCAATATGAATCCAACAATAAAATTAGGTAAATATTTTGAAAGTAATAGTTAAGGAATAAAAGAAAGATTGACACTTAAAGTTATATCATGCATTGTGGGCATACCACAATATTGTTAGGGTAAAAAGTAATATTTATTTTTACCACTAGGTTATTCCATTATTTACTTTGATTTACTATTGTAAATACCTTTAACTATTTATTATGGTTAATGGTATGTTGGATTATTCACATTGTAACGTGAATAATATTAGTTAGTTGTTAGCATCATTTTCTAAGGTTGTTAGCTACCTTAGGGGGAAGGCTACCTATTCACACTGTTTACTACCTAAGGGGAAAACAGTTGATTTAGGCTATTCATAGCCTAAATCATATGTTATTTAAACCATTGCATTCAATATTAGTTCTACTAATTTTGGCTTAATTATTTCTTAATTCATTTGCCAACATTGGCATTAGAGCTACGAAGGAGGCAAGCAAGGAGGTAAGGCACACATTGGGCAAGGCGGAAGGAAGTATCTCATTCCACATTTGGAAATATAGGAGGAATTATTATTTCAGTCGTGTTTCAACATCTGCACGAAACACCTATCAAGGTTGTGTTATTTTTTGTTTGATTTATTAACTCCTAAGTTTTTTTGTATTTCCATTGAAACACTACAAGGGCTTGCAGTCCGCTCACATGGACAGAGTAGACATACCACCTCCATAAAGAGAGGTAAGCTACCCACTGCTGGTGGTTGATATCCACTAAGGAGACTAATGATCGATAGGTGGAGGACCACCTCTAAGTTGGGTCGGCCTACCCCCTAAGCTGATGATCAAAGCGAGGCTCTCATGATCGCTTGTAGGTGGATGACCATCAACCAGAGGGCAAGAGCACCCTTTGGTGGTTGAACAAGGCCTACACTAAGCCAAAAATTAGAGTGAGGCTCTAATGACCAATCCAAGGTGGTCGACCATGACAATAGTTGACCAACTCAACTGACATGGCACACAACCTAAGGATGGCACTAGATTGGCACGTATCCTAAGTATAACTTGACCTAACATGTGGTATACAAGCCACTTGAATGGACTGACATATTAGTGACACATGGTGGACTAGCCACAAACCACATTGCAGATGATGTGGACACAACCTAACTCGACATGTGGCAAAAAAGCCACAAATGATGTGGAAATGACCCAACATGTGGCGGACAAGCCATAGACACGTGGACACAACCTACCGCGATAAGTGGTGGTGACCAAAATATTGTACTATACTGACTACCTGCAGGAAATCATAGACTAAAGGGTATCTTTGCCCATTTATATCCCACAACATTGCCTGCATGGGCAATGTGGGATAAATCCCACTCTTTTCCCACTTGCTCATGAGAAAAGAGGGAAAGTGAATATTATTCACTTCCCTTTCCATCAGGCCACCTAGCTCGACTGGCAGGAGCACCAGTCGAACAACTAGCACCCGTGAAGTCATGGGATCTACTCTCGATGGGAGTCAAAAAAACCTTTTTTTGCATTCGAAAACAAATAAAAAAGGTATAAGTTTTTATTTTTTGTAAAGTTTTTAAATATTTTTTAATCATTTTTTTATATAATTTAATTAATATAGTGTCTAAAATCAATTTTTATATATATATTAAATTGATTTTACACTAAAAATTAATTTTATTATTAAATCATGATTAATTTTTTTTTTAATTTTGCATTCAAAATTGAAAAATAAAGGTCTCTTTAACATTGCAAATTTGTAACAATTGTTGTTTTCTTTTTTTCCTCCAAATCTAAGGGGGAATAAGAGAGAAAATTTGAAAGCCCAATTTATTTTGCAATAAGTTGAAATTTGTAACCACTTTGCTCCAAATTTTTGTTTTTAATCATTTTTTGAGAGTACAAGTTTTATTTCATGAAGACAAAGCCTTGGATTCAAAAATCTCTTTGTTATCAAAGAGTTATAATAAAGAGGAACGAAATTCGATGACAACCAACAAGATCTCTTTTTTGTTGTATGCTTAGAGAGCATAGAAGAAGTTTACCTCATTTCAATACTTACATAGATCCTTGGAAGGATTTGGATCAAATTTATGGTCCCATGAGGATTAGAGAACCTTTAAATCCTCATGCCCCTCCCATTTTTGAGTGTTGAAGCCTCAAAGGGTCCACTAAAACCAAGTAGTTTGTCGACTAGTTCTGGAAAGCCTTTCAAAATCTTGTCGTGTGTCGACTTGTCTTGAAAGGTGAGCTACTTTGTTATTTTTACAAAATAAAGGGGGGATGATTGATCTTTGAAAAATTGTCTTTTTGCAAAAATTGTAACACAAAGGGGGGAGAAATTGAACTTTAAAATATTTTTTGCAAAAAAAAAATAGATCTTTTTTTGTAAAAACTAATAATAGATGCATTTTCGATATTACTCGACACCTATAATAAAAATTGGTATTCCTAAATAAGGTGCATTATCGGTTGCATCCGACACCTTAGTGATAAAAATTTTGAGCGTCCTCTTTTATTGATTATTGCATTTACTTTATTGTCCTTTGCAATTAAAAGTCATCAAAATCAAAAGCACTAAAACCTAAAATTTCACAATAATTTGTGTAACTCATTGCACAGGTTTAAAAGCCAATTTATTCTTAATATTCTCTCCTACATCAAAATCCCTAATTCACTCTTTTTGGTTTGGCTTAATTCCCTCAAACTAACTATCCTTCTTAGGAAGGGTTTCTAGGTAGGAGCCATTAAATATCACTAAAGAGTGAATTATCTCTAATTTTCTTCTTGTTTGGCTTAAATATCCTCAAAATGAAAAATCCTTCACAAATTTTTTTTAGGCAGGTGCCATTAAATATCAAGTAAATAGAAAAAGAGAGATCATATTGGAACCATTCTAGAACCTTAATCATGGAAACTATCAATAAATACTTAAATGATACACAATTGCTTAAGGGTTCTAATTTTTCAACATGGAAAACCAAGATGAAAGCAATACTTACTGTAGAGGAAATTTGGGATTTAGTGGATGGCACTATTACAAGACCCACATCACCAGGAGAAAACTAGAAAGCATGGGATACAAAGAAAAATCATCTTCTCATGTTGATTCTCCTAGCGACTACTGATGAGATCAACCTCACATAAGTGAAGCTAAAAATGGTAAAGATGCATGGGATACACTTTTTACCATATTTATAAAGGTAAGAATATTCTACACCTTCAAAAACAACTTCATACACTCCATATAAAGTCAAGAGAATCAATAGAGCTATTTCTTTGCAAAGTTACAAAATTGAAGTTAAAGTTGAATGCTTTAGGAGCCAAAGTAGAAGATACTATTCTGACTTTAGTAATATTGAGGGCTCTTCTTGAATCCTATAAGATTTTAATAACATCCCTTAATGTATCTCAAATAATAGTCACCTTTGTGGAGTTAGTCAATTTTCTTCAAATAGAAGAAGCAAATCAACTCCAAAGTGATGAAGTGTCAAACAATGCACTTTACACAAAAAAACAGGGTGGAAATAAGAAAGGTAACTTTCAAAAGGGAGGCTCATCTTTAGGATCATCATCAAGAGATAAAGGCAAGCAACCTCAATATCAAGGGAAGTATTTCACCCATTGAAAAATAGACAACCATGACACCAATAAGTGTTGGTTTAAGAACAAACAAGACAAAAAGGAAAAAAAAAAGCCATAGAAAAATAATAGACAACAAATATGACATGTTGCTATTGAAGATTCTGATTCTGATTTAGAAAGAGCACACAAAGTGCTCATGACCCATACAAATTCTAATCATAAGAATTATATTTGGTACATTAATTCAAGCACTATCAAACACATGATTGGTGATAAGCAATGGTTTGAGACATTTGTGGCAAGAGAAGGTAAACCAATAATAATTGTTGATAATAAGACCTATCATGTCAAGGGAGAAGGCAGTGTCATTTTTTACCTTATAGATGAAAGGTATCATATTCACAATGTCCTTTATGTTCCATGATTGAAAAACAAATTGTTGTCAGTTCCACAAATCTTGGATAAAAACATGATTATCAATTTCAAAGTGGAAAATGGATTGAAATGTTGCTATATCACCAAGAAAGATAAACACATAGCAATAAGTTATTACAAGCTTGGCTTATTCACACTAGTGTTTCAACACCTCATGTTGCCATGACAGTCAACACGAAGGAGGCCACTTATCTATGACATAAGAGATTTGGGCATCTTAGTAAAGGATATTTACTTGAGCTAAGTAAATATCAAATGGTGAAGGGACTTCCCACCATTTCATCTACATTGCCCATTTGCTCTAATTGCTTAGCAAGCAAGCAAGCAATATTGAGCACCATTCGAAGCTAGATCTTCTAGAGCTAAGAAACCGTTGGAGTTAGTGCACAATGATTTGTGTGATACCATGCCACCAAGTTTTGGAGGCAAAAGGTATTATCATTTATTTGTATATGATCACTCATAAAAAATGTGGGTCTTATTTCTTCAACTAAAATATAAAGCATTTTCCTACTTTTAGTAGTTCAAGCAACTAGTTGAGAAAGAGTCTGGATGCTACATATAGACCCTCAACTCGATACACCTCAAATGAATTCTTTTCATTTATGAAAACACATGGGATCAAAATATAGCTAACCACAACCTATTCTCCATAGAAAAATAGAGTTGTTGAAAGGATAAATCATTCCATTATGGAAACGGTACACAGTATGCTTAAAGGTGCAAATCTTGAGCAATGCTACTAGATAGAAGCTATCACAATGGTAATATATATTTTGAATAGGGCACCCACAAATGCCCTTAAATATATAACTCTATAGGAAGAATGGAGTAGTAGGAAGCCCTCCATATCTCATATAAGAGTTTCTGGGTCTTAGGCATTTATGCATATACCTAAAGAAAAGAGAAAAAAACTAGATGAGAAAACCTTACAATGAATTTTCCTTGGCTATGATGAATATTCTAAAGGGTATCAATTATATGATCCTAGAACAAAGAAAATACATGTAAGTAGATATGGGGTGCTCAATGAGGCTTTCACACCTGACATCACATCCACTATATACCTTGTGTAACAACCCCAGTTGTCACTACTCAACCACTCAATTTTTTTTACACTTACATATTTCATGAGACAGGGGATATAATCATGTTCTAGAGTAGAAACATTCCATTCATATTGTAAGTTATCAAGGCAGATAGCATCAAGATATATTAAGACTTGATCAGAGTCATTTTTTGAGTAGAAGTGACCAGCTTCTACGAAACCTTCATACCACTCGGATATGAGAACATTGGCCAAAGCGTTAGGTTTCATCCCTCATAAAGGGGAAATTACCAGTAAACATATTGTCCACCAAGATCAGTATATAGGTGAATGCATTGAAGATGGAAACCTATATTACATGATAAAACCTCAAAAATGGTTAATCATGAATCTTAGATCCTACCCCCATATTCTCTATGGGGTAACTAAGATAGCAAAATCACTTACACAATCCTTGGAATGTCCCCTTAAGCATGACTATATTGTTTGAAACATATCAATGCTTATTTAACCACCCTTATTTTATGCATCCCTTATGTTTAACACATGAGATAATTAAGTGGTCACAAAAGGATAGTATTTAATCAATATACCTCAGGTTCATGAATCTATTTTTCAACTCAAAATGTAAGGTTGCATTTGGTTCACAACCCAAGTCTTGTTTACCTTTTCGTCGGTTCACCACTCCTAGTTCCTACTCGGATTATCCATAATTTGTAATCATATTGTTTTAGGTTATTCCATCCAAGAATGTTTGTGTAATATTTAGATCAACATAAATCCAATTATCCCCTTAAGAATTAATTTATGTTACATAAGAGTTCTTGGAATCTACATGAAATAACCAACATGAATATAATCAATGCTATATGTTGAAAGTTACATCATTCATAAATAGTTATCCCATAACATTATAGAAATCAAATGACATAATCAAATCCCATTAATTCGTCAATACATTTAAGAAATCATACATCCTTTACATCATGTTTACTAAATGGGCACATTTTTATTATCAAATATATGCATAACTTTTCATCAAGCATCTTATTAACTTATATCATTTTCATTTTGGAAATAAATGCAACATCCACAAGAAACAATAAAGCAAACTATAAATTATTGACACATTGTATATCCTAGGAACCCTCATGGGGAATAAACCCAACCTCCAAAATATGTTCTTTCCTCATATTCATAAACTTAAGGTGTTGAATATTACAAGTATATAAGGGTATCTACCGATCCCTTTCAATCCACATACAGTTAAAGGAACCCACTTGTCCATTTTTACTAATAACGATGCAATTAATAAATCTACTAATCCCTTTCTCTAAGACATCATTATTACTTTAAGGTATTATCCATACCAATGAGGAATCCATCTGTTCCTTTAAAATTTTATAATACAATTAAGGAATCTACAATTCCTTTCTCTAAGCCATATCAAAATTTATAATATCTTATATTGTTTATGAAAATCACTAGATCCATATTTTGGAGAAGACTCTTTGACATTAGACTATACATGTGGCATACATTTATCTCAAACACCTAAAATCAATTGTGAATAAAATTCCCTCTATTATTAAGGGGACCATAGTTTTTGTTACGTAGTCGACTATAAATATTCTATCACTGAGTAGACTACTTTCACTTGGGTATTTGGATATTTTCCTTTTAAAGGCACTTTCAATATTAGGTAACAAAATGACTCAACCCTTATCTATAACCACTCAAAGTTCATCGATAGCAAGCGGTCAAAAGGCAACAATGGTGAGGTATATTCACATGGTGATATGAGAGAGATCGAATCATCCAGTGTCAACTATACTCTCTACCAAGCGTACCTCTTGAATGGCACCTTGTTTGTGGGTAATACACCTAGTGTGATTTGACTTCCTGAGCATATATCCTGTGGGGTACTATCGTCATCGCCTCTCCATGTTAGTCAAATAGATAAGCTATCATTAATCAAATGTCAAAGGAAATCACCATCAATAAATACTTCTAGGCTTCTACTAAGTTTGAATCATCCCATGATGCATATAAAATTTGAGTTTGGAATCGTTATGGGTTCTCTAGCATTCGATGTGTTAATTATTCAACAAAGAAAAGATATCATTAATGATGGTAGGTTTCAATTGGCCATAGAAAATGTCATTATAATCCATTCATTCTATGTTCAACACCTAATGCTTCGTAATTCAAGGAAGGATACCACCAATCAAGCTAGGAGAGGTCTAATATTCATTGGTCTCTACATGGTTCAATTTCAAGGTTGCCAAATTTTGCGGCTGCCTTCTCTGATTTTATTTTACTAACATGCATGCAGGGGCTTTGGAGGATACTCCAAAGGAGATTAGTTATGATTGGTAATAGCACAACTGCACTACCAAGGTTGTCTTGGCAAAACCACTTCCAATGTCAAATCAAACCCTTATAAGTGACTCTAAATTTTGGTAAATTAATTTTGTCACCCATAATATCAAAGCAATGGGTTATAACATGTAGAACAGAGGACAATAATCCCCATTGGTTCAAGTGGAAGATATCACAAATATTTAAAGTCATAGAATCTTTCATATTGTATCCATTCTGTGGTGGTCAAAATTGGTTTACCATGGGCTAGTAAGGATTTTCATGCGTGAGGTAATATGGTCGATTCACGTCGTCAACATTAAACGTTTTAATTATGTTGTTATTTTATAACCTAAATACTCTTGATAAGGACTCAATAATACTATTGTCCCTTTATATTTTTTTTAGGTTCTATAGAACAATATGAAACTTGCTCCATACTAGAAGTGTTTCCACATGAGGTCATGGGATTCACTCTTGTCGGAGGCTCTACACTATTTTTATATATAACAGGCCCAACAGGGCATGAGTTCCTATTTTTTTTTAATAGCTAAGCTTATTATACTAAAACAAAATTATTAAGATTAGATAATCTTCTTGATAGTCTCCTACTACAATGCAAAGCTAATGAGTTTCGTATTTCAAAATATCAAGGAAAAGTTTTAACTTCCATCATAAAAGAAGATCTTGTGCTAATCTAATTTATGTCAACAATAAAGCATAGTGAAGGAAGGAGAAATTCAACCTGATTCTCACGGCTTCACTTTCCTTTGGGGCTTGCCTTCAAGAGCACCTTCTTAACCTCCCTCACTTGCTTGACTCCTTCTAGTATTCCAAAATGCCTCCTTCTTCAACTAGGAAATCTCTTCAACCTTCTAGTTTCTAATCCACCAAGGTGGAGAGCATACTCCCTAGGTATCCAAGACTTCCTAGATGGAATTTTCTTCACAAATTGTCCTCTAATTTATAGGGAAATTTCTTCACTCATGGAAAAATAGTGGTCTTATTATTTTATTATTAAAAAGATACCTTGGTCCCATTAAGGCTTATCATGTCATATAGAGTGTAATCCAAAAGTAGAAAAAGGGTCCACTTAGAGATAAGGTGAATGTCCTTATTTTTGTTTTGTGCCCCCTATGGTTCACATACTTCCAAAGCATCCCTAATTAAAAAATAGCGAAGAGAATATCACTTTTCTCTCCACCAACAAAATTATGCCATGGGGGAGAATAAGATAGACTTTTAATATTAAATAATAATAGTGCCTAATTTGGTCCAATAAAAATTGGAATTTTAATTGCATTATAAATTAGATGCAATTATCCTAGTCATTAAACATTATACATGCCTAATTATATTTTTATTATTTTCCTCCTAAACCCCTTCAAAATTCCTAAATTAGAAATTTTTAGAATTACTTAGGGTCTATGACCTCTTTTTGTGGAACATTAATTTATCACAAGATCAATTAATGTCCTATTGATAGGGTTTGAGGATAATGGGTTGTGACACTTGGAAGATGAGGAGCCATAAAATAAAACTCCTCCACATCAAAAAAAGGTGCCAAAATGGTATACAAGTATGGTGAGATATTAAAATTGACCTCACCTCCTAATATTACTTTGAATCATCCTTGAACTTGTAGCATATATCGGTATAAGAGAGCAGAAGCATCACCTACAGTTGATGACCTTTACCAATATTTCAAAGAGCTTTCTGTAGAGAGAGAGATTGATAGTGGAGAAGACATGGATATTGATGATGATAGGGTTTATATGTCTTCATATGATGAACATGAACCCTCCACGGTCAAAGAAGCACGTAGTGAGCCATAATGGAGGGCAACTATGGATACTGAATATAAATCTCTCATTAAGAACAAAATATGGAAGCTGGTTAATTTACTTTAAGGTAAGAAACCCATTGGCTATAAATGGGTTTTCAAATAGAAATACAAGGCAAATAGAACCTTTGACAAGCATAAGTCTTGCCTTGTGGCAAAGGGCTATGCTCAAAAGGAAGGTATCAATTACGAAGAGACCTTTGCACCCACTGCAAGGATGATCACCATTCATGTTATTTGTGCTATGGCAACACAATATGAATGGAAAATTCATCAAATGGATGTAAAGAATGCCTTCCTAAATGGTGATTTGAAAGAGGAAGTATACAAGAATAAACCATAAGGATTTGTTGAGGAAGGCCATGAGCAACAAGTTTACAAACTGGTTAAATTCTTGTATAGGTTGAAACAATCCCCTAGAGCATTGTATATAAAGATAGACAATCACCTTCTACAACATGGATTTAAGAGAAGTCCTTCAGATGCAAATATCTATGTTAAGAACATTGGTTTTGAGATAGTGATACTTGTACTCTATGTGGATTATTTGATCATAACCGACAACTCAGACATTGATATATGCCATGAAGAATGACTTAAGAGGGTCATTTGATATGATAGATTTTGGACGTCTCCACTATTGCCTTGATCTAGAGATTGAACATAAAAAGAATTACCTAAGGGTAACTCAAAAGAAGTACGCCAAGACATTGATAGAAAAGTATCATATGACTGATTGTAAGTCAAAAGAAACACCTATGGAACAAGAGCTTTAGTTTTCATGATATGATGATTCACCTCAGGTAGATGGTACACTTTATCATCAAATGATTGGGAGCCTTATATAATTAACAAACACTAGACCAGATCACATTTGTTGTGAATTATCTTTCTTGATTTATGTAAGAACCAAAAGTTACTCACTAGAAAGAAGCAAAATGTGTTCTCCACTATATTCATGGTAATATGGATTATGGTTTAGAGTATAAGAAGAATGAAAAATTATTCTTACATGGTTTGACGAACTATGACTATGCTAGATCAATAGATGATCAAAATTCAACATCTGTATATGTTTTTCATCTAGGATATGAACCTGTATCATGGCACAACAAGAAGCAATAAGTGGTTGTTATATCTTCAACAAAGGTATAATATCACACAACATGAGATACAGTGTGCAAAGCCATATGGTTGAGTCGCATCATAGCAAGTATGGGTTTACCAAAAAAAAATTTAGTTCACTTGTTCTGCTACAACCAGGGTGTTTTGAACTTAGTGAAGAATCCAGTTCACCATGAGTGCACCAAACATATTGAAACACAATGTCATTTCATTCACGATGAAGTTCCTAAATACAACATCAAGCTCCAATTCATTTCCAATGATAAACATATTATAGAGATATTCAAAAAGGCACTTGGCCATGTCAAATTTAAGTTATTCAAAAGTACACTTTGTATTACAAAATAATGTAATAAAGGGAGATGTTAGGGTAAAAAGTAATATTTATTTTTACCACTAGGTTATTCCATTATTTACTTTAATTTACTATTGTAAACACATTTAACTATTTCTTATGGTTAATGGTATGTTGGATTATTCACATTGTAACGTGAATAATAATAGTTAGTTGTTAGCATCATTTTCTAAGGATGTTAGTGTAGCAACCTCAGGAACGCACGCACCGGTCCCTTTTCTAAAACCTTACTTGCAATGCTATTTAAAATACCAAAGAGAAAATGGAAAGACGAGGAAAAAGCATATAACACAAAATAAAAAGATATGGATCTCTTTATTGATATTGAATCTTGGTTACATGTCGGTCCCTCTTAGGGATACCCATTTTGATACTATCAATTACAAGTGGGAAAGGAGTACCCCTTTTGCGAAGAGGTGGTGCACTTATAAAAGCTTCCCGGTTCTACATATGAAAATGTATGAGGGCTTACAGATGCCTCCTTCTCCAAGGTTGTCTCCTAGAGGGATCCCTTTTGCTCTCGTATGTTGTAACCTTCGTTCGATGTACCTGTGGCCCTGAAAGCAATGAAACAAAAACACACTTTTAGGTGTTCGAGATTGCCTCCCCGGATGAGGTTGTTAGTAATAAAAAATGTAATAGAAATATGATAAAACAATACCATGGAATAAAGTAAATCTATGCTAATGATATAATAAAACAAGATAAAAGATGCTATGTCTATCTAAGCCAAGCCTACGGGCCACTGTCCAAGATAGCGACCACTAAATAAAACCTTGCTCTCCTTGCCCCAAAGCTATGGGTCAAAGACTATGATATGATGTTGAAGAAAGTAGGTGTTATGCCCTTTGATTTGTCAAAGCTTTTCCACACACGCGATCTCAAAGAGAACTATCTCTCTGAAATGATCTCCTGTATGTGATTCGGGTCTCTATTATTTGTATGATAAAATATTAAAGGATCCCTGGATATGATAAGGCTCCCTCTATATCTTGGTGCTCTTAGGCTTGCATATTTTATAGTGTGAAACCCTAGGTTTATGTCCAAGCCCTAGAAATGAATTTCTCATGCGTAGTGCAAGTTAGCATGAAAAGCTCTTGTCTATTGTCTATATTTGAAGCCCAGTTAACTGAAATCTAACTGCCCACTTGAGTCTTCTATGCAAACTTTTCATTAGCATGAGAAGCTTTTGTCATTTGTTTATTCTTGGAGGTCTGTTAACTTAAGTCTAAATGCAAACTCAAGTCTCATATGTGAACTAGTCATGAAAAGGAATGCAAAGTCACTCCTCACCTTTATTGCATGCAGACTGCCACTTCCATTGAGATTGGGCCTGTTTGTCGGAAAATTGCTTCTTATGGCTTAGCCACTGTCATCTATAGTGGCTACGATCTGGCCACTATCATCTATAGTGGCTATGTCTGGCTGCTCTAGGCTTGAGCAGCTAGAATCTGGTCACTCTTGGCTTGATCGGCCAAGCTTGGATGGCTTGAAAAGGCCCCAAATGAGTGGTGAGAACCACTATTGATGCTTAAAAAGTCCAATATTATGTCTTATGATCTTATGAGTGTGTCTATGTAAGTAGCTTCCCTAATCATGACATGATTTAGGTGTCTATAGATGCCCCTTTTTGTGATGCATTGTGTGGAAAACACAACGCTGAGCAAAAACATAGACTGATCCGTTTGTAGGGTGTATGGTGATCAATGGTCTGATCAATTTTGGATGGCCCAATCATGCAAGATGGTGTGCATTCCTTGAATCATTGCCTCAATATTCAGAGGACTTAGCCCAGTGGCTTTTGCATGTTAAATTGCACTCATTCCTCAAACTCAATCGGGTAGCTTCAGCTGCTACAACAATTCCAACCGGTAGGAGAGCTACAATTGAAGATGTCATGTTTGCTTACGTTCCCAGCAAACAAGGGAAATTTGTGATTTTTGTATGCAATAATTCAAAGGATGAACATGATTTTGCTATGATCAAATGATATTTTGTTGATTTTGATTATGATTATGTTGAAGTTTTGAACTACCTCTTCACACAATGAATTGGTGAAGAAATGACAATGATTGAAGTGACAAGTCGCTTGACCAATATGACTAATCTGGTTCCTTTCTAGCATTTACTGCTTTTAATGGGCAATCCCACATCCAAGTGTGACTCCAATTGCTTATGATAATCATCCATACCTATCCCAAGGAGCGGTTCAACTATCAATAGCCTTCTTAGGGAGTTAGGATGAGTGATTATATTCATGCCTAGATTGTATCACTTTGACTTAATGTTTTTGATGTCATAGGGGAATTAGAATGACCTCTTCACACTTGTGGAGTAGTCTGACCATATTGATATTCTTTGGATTTGAAGGGTGATGCATCATAATTCCAAAATGAGTTTTTTTTCCCCAAGTGACCTTATGGTTGCCTACTCATCTCACCAAAATACATGGAGTGCAAATCACTGCAATCACCAAGTGGATAGAGTAGGTAAATGGATACGAGGTCTGCTTGAAATTATGATTTTATGTGATTTTATTTATTTATTTTGAACATTCTGATGATCCTAAACCATCAAAGTGTGATTATTTGCTATTTTTGTTATTCCCTCTTGAAGGATCTACTTTACTTTGATTTGTGAGCTTGGCTGCTCTCAGGTCTAGCTGCTTCTAATTTGCTGCTTGTGGCCGCTATCGCATTGAGCGGCCAAGAAACTCGGGTCACTAACGTTAGCAATAGCCAAGGCATAATTAAGGAAATATAAAATTTACAATTCTAGGGTTTTGACCTATCATTTTCACTATTGAAGATTCTATTTTCAGAGCTCTAGTGCAGCGGTGATGGTTGTGACTTTGAAACTTGCTGGTGCTGAGGACATGGTTGCACAAGGTGAGACATCAGCTACTAGAGGAGCCGGAGCTTCTCGGGTATCTCTCTTCAAAACCCTAGCTCTCTTTTCTTTGCTTAAGTAAAATTGAACTCCACTAAGAAATGAGCAAAACGAACATCACTAAACCTGCTGGCAATGAACAAACTTCGTAACTAGGCTTAGGTTCCTTTTTGCCACGGTGGGTTGGTCCCCAATTTTGCTATTTGTCAGTGGCTTCAACTAGGGTTTTTTGAATTTTCCATTATTCACCTACTATCGCCATTTTGGGCATTCTCAAACTTAGCTTAGTTTCGATGCTTGGGTAGGGGATTTGTTTTCCAATTTGTTTGATTTCCCTCCCTTTGTTATTTTGTTGAAGCTATCTTGTAAATTTATAAATTTTCTAGCCAAGGATTCACAGGTTTGTCATGCCGCCCCTTGGTCGTTGTCACTCATAGCGGTCAGCTCTGAGCCGCTGTCGCTCAAAGTGGCTAAGCTTGAATCCCAACGGTCAAAAAATTGACCATTGGGCCTTGGCTTCTATTGCCTCCAGTGTCCAGGTTTCGAACATTGTAGGTGACAAAAACTAAAGCTTAAGCATTATTTTTTGCATTTTGTGTATTGATTTTATGATTTTTTTTTGAATTTTTGCTTTTCTTGATTAGGTGCAATTTATTCTTCTTTTGCTTAGATTTAGAGTAACTCATACTCTTTTGCACCATTTTCATGTTTATTGTGAATTATCCTTAGATCCATTGTAGTTATGTTTTGTTTTTCTTTTGCTTTGTTTACATCCTCACTGCTCGAGCTCGGGACCCGAAGCTCCTACTGGACTTGCTTCTTAGATTTGATGACACTGACTGGGAGTGGTTTAAGGCCTGTGGGCTATAGTACGCTATCATATTGCCCCATATTATGGCCTATAAGGCATATCTTATGATCTTAGCCCATCATTGGGACCCACGGACCAACACCTTCCATCTTCCACCCGGTGAGATGACTATCATGCCAGAGGACGTTTATAGGATTTTTTGGATCCCATTTGATGGGGTTCCCATTGTTTCATCAGCCACTACTGATCAGGTGGTTGTCTATGCTCAGGTGTTTGGAGTACACTCTGCACAAGCCATACTAGAGACTGGGTTCGAGGTAGTATCTATCAAGACTTGGTATGATGCTCAAGTTTTCACAACGAGACATGTCATGTTGTTGATGGTGATCAACAATGTTCTTGTCCTAGATTGCTTAGGTTTGAGGTTCCCTTGGAACCTCCTGACGATGGTGTAGGACCTTCTGGATAGTGAGGAGCCTATCATCTATGCATGGGGTAGATTGCTATTGGATCAGTGCTATGATTAGTTGTACCACATTCATCGATAGGGATGCATCAAAATTGCTTGCAGTTTGCTCTTATAGGTTTGGGGATGGGAGCACATTAAGGTAGATCACCCTAAGGGGATCTCAGCTGAGATTACATCTACTGAGGCTTGGACACAGTGCTATGCTGCCAGATGGGCTTGAGAGCATGAAGAGTGTAAGAGCCACACTTTTGCAGGGAAGTTATCCCACTATACTGATGCTTTTACCAAACTATTGGCCAAAGATGTCATGTGGTGGTCCTACTATGAGTGTCCAGTTTGGGATGATCCAACTAGTTTTACTGCTAGGACATGACATGGGCGATGGATTGTTTGTTGTAAGATTACCATATGAGAGTATTTATTCTACTCTTAGGTTCTTTGTTAGTATAGATTATAGCAGTATGTGCCCTTGGTACCATTCTTGTACATGTGTCTCATAGAAGAGAGGGACCTACCTCCACGACAGGTCACAGAGCTTGCAGATGAGGAGGATGCCCTAGTAGTAGACCCTACAATGGTTTGGGGAGTTACAGAGGCCTACTCTCAATGGTGGGATGATTGGATGTGGCATGGAATAGACAGTCTAGGGCATGAGGATTATGGTGGGGGTGATGGTGTAGATCGGGTAGGATGTAGGGTTTGAGCCAGGACCAAGGTATGGGGCCAGCCAGTAGAGCAGGTGGTAGTAGAGGATCCTAATGTTTTTGAGGAGGAGGAGTTAGAGACTGATGAGAGAGACTCTCCTCTAAGAGTATAGTTGCATGAGGTCAAGGCTGAGCTCCAGGCTACTAAGATCCAAGTACAGTGATGAGATGCTACGATTGAGCAACTCATAACACAAATACAAGATCTACAGGCTACTATTGGGGGTGGTGATGTTAGGATGTAGTTTGTTATTCCTACTTCTACACCACAGGAGGTTCCAACGGTAGGCTCAGGGGCATATGTGGGATGGCTTTAGTCCTTGTTGGATGAGCATGAGGCTCGGATCTAGGGTCTTACGAATCATGTTACCCTCCTTCAGATGTAGCTCAAGAGGCATGGGCTTGTTCCTAAGGATCCAACAGATGCAGGTGGTTCGTAGGTTAGCGAGCACTCTACCTCAGGACAATCTTCCACTCATCCTAGTTAGTAGACGTAGTATTAGACAGAGAGACCTACAGGCTCACATCACTCGACTCGTGACACCACCATAGGGGGAGGTGGCACTAGAGGAGATGGTGCAAGTGGCTCAGGCCTGACACTTGATTGATGTTCTACTTGGTTCTTGATCCATTTTTGAGGTCGACTGACCTACATGACTATAGCCCACAAACATTTGTGTATATCCATTGGACTTGACACACATATTTTTATGATAGATTTACCTTTTATGACTCATTATGTGTATCATTTATTACTTATGTTTTTGTTGTTATTTTATTTTATGATATGATACGATGATGATATTATGATGATATTATGATGATTTGATGGATATGTTAGATGATAGATGATATTTGAAGATACTTAGATGGATGTGTAGATGCTTATATGATTTGATGATACGATGTAATGTATTTTGATGATGAATGATGAATTTATGGTATGCAAATGGATATTGCCTATATGTTTTATGATGTGGTTTATGGATGATTAATGACTTGTTTTCGTGGATGCAAATGTTATTGTTAAATGCATGTTTAATTTTTGCTTTAATTATATGCATCTAACTCATGTGATGGAATGGTATAAATGAACCTGTATGCTCTAATCACTTAAAACATACGAAATGCATATGACGTTGACAATATTAATGGGTGATACCATAGAAAGTTTAAAAATAATCATGAATTTAAATAATCACTTCGATCATAAGAATTGATTAAGTATTCATTTATGAGATGTAATTGTGTATAATGTATTTTCTTAATAAGTTTCTATAAATTAAAAAATATAAAGTAGTCAGTGGCCGTATATATACTATTTCTAATATATATGCGGTATCTGTCCTACTATGTTGATACCCCTTAATTTATAGAATATTATAAGGAATATGATGGTGTGAATGATGTTATGATTATTGCTATGTAAATTTTTTTGGGGTTTTTCGGAGATTCAAACACTCTAGTTCCCCTATCAACAACTATCTACTTACCACTTAGACTTTTGAAAAGTAATGCTTTTACCATGGACCTGGTTTTTCATGATATCTGTGTGTGCATGTGATTTGTATATTTTGAGGTAGAACTCAAGCATTTCATTCGATGTCAGGTGGGATTCTTTCAGCCCATTGCTAAGATCAGGGATCCTCAAGTGTTCATATCATCCTTATGTTGGACTTAGTTGGACTATACCACTAGGCAATATTTGGTTACCTAAGCTAGCTCATACATATTTAAACATTGGTCTACACAAATGCATGAAGCAATTGTGGTAGACATATCATCATGCATAAGTATTTCTCCTTCCAATTTTGTACAATGTTGAGAATTCCAAGGATTCAAGCTTTATTCCCTTCTTTTTGGCTTTGGATATTTGCTCATATGTAGTGATGAAAATCACTATTTATTTTGATTTTGATTTTTTTCTTTGAGCGAGGATTTTTTTTGTAGTGATGATAATCACTGTTTATTTTGCTCATTCTGAGTGATGAAAATCACTGTTTATTTTTTATTGATTTTTCTTGAGATTGCTTTTTTTGATTTTTGAATATATGATTTGTGTATCGAATTTTTGCTTTGAAATATGGACTGTATGCTTGGCCCTTTGAATATGTACTTTGCTTTGGGATTTTTCTTGTTTTTATTTAAGCAAGGAATTTTGATAGGGTAAAGCTTGTCCTTTTTCCAATTCTCAGCACCTTTAAACTGGTTGCACAAGGAGATAAGAAAGGATAATCCTTTTCACTTAAGGTAACCTAGACCGCTTTGCAGCTTTCATCTTTTCCTTGTACCAGCTAGGATTTTAGTGTTTCAATTAGTGATGAGATCTTGAATATCCAAGGCTTTATCACAGCTAGGCCTTATTTTCTACTAATAAAAGTTGTTTTCCTCAAAAGTTGATAAGATTACTAGATTTGGTTGACTAACCGAAAAGCCTTAGTATATTATGTATAGCAACAAATAATGGTTGTGTTGAAAAACACAATTACACACATGTGGATGGATATGGATGACTTGTGCAACAAACTATGGTATCACTTTTAAGACTCTCATGACATATCTTGTAATGTATGTGAACATGCAATGCAATGATGTGGATGCAAAATGTGAAGTGCAATTGTTTTTGTATTTTTGATTTTATGTTATTTTTGTATTTTTGATTAGTTTGACCAAAGGGCTTATTATGCCTTTGGTGCTTTTGTTATTGCTTTTGACCAAGTGGTTTGAATCACCCTTGGAGCTTTTTTGATTTTATTTTTGACCAAGCGGCTTGAATTACCCTTGGAGCCTTTTGAATTGATTTTTGACCAAGCGGTTTGAATTACCCTTGGAGCCTTTTGAATTTTGACCAAGCGGTATGAATTACCCTTGGAGCCTTTTGAATTGATGTTTGACCAAGTGGTATGAATTACCCTTGGAGCCTTTGATGATTTTGGTTTTGACCAAGTGGTATGAATTACCCTTGGAGCTTTTTGTATTGATTTTTGACCAAGCGGCATGAATTACCCTTGGAGCCTTTGATTTGATTGTTTGACCAAGCGGTATGAATTACCCTTGGAGCCTTTGATTGTATTTTTGAAATTTTATGCTTTTATGATTTGTTTGTGTTTTTTGACATATTTGAATGTTTTTGATTTTTGACATATTTGAATGTTTTTTATTTTTGACATATTTGAATGTTTTTGTGTTTTTATGTGTAAAATGCCTTTAAGTGAATGATATTGAGAGGTTCAGGCTCTTCAAAACCATCTAATGATATAAGGCGATATGCTCTAGGCCCAACTCTCATTGAAATCATGTATGGACCTATCTAGTTTGCTGTGAACTTATCTCGCAGATGCGGTGGCAGATTTGAATTCTGCTAGTTTTCTTTGAGCACTAGATATCCAACCTTGAATTCCCTTAGGTGGACTTTACTATTGTAAGCTCACACAAGGTGATCTTGGTAAACATAGAGATGCTCTAAAGCATTGACTCAACATTCATCAAGAAGCATCAATTGATCAAGGCAACCTTGCCGTGCAACTTCATCATCTATGAAGTCCTTTAATGCCATATGTAGAGTCAGGATTTCCAACTCTAGAGGTATGATGGCTTCAGTGCCATATACTAGTGAAAATGGTGTTACCCTAGTGGGCATCTGTATACTAGTCCTGTATGCCCATAGTGCAAGAGGCAATTGTATGTGCCAATCCTTGTGATTTTCTTGCACCATCTTCCTCAAAATGGAGACTATTGTTTTTTTTAGGCTTCTACTTTCCCGTTTGCTTGTGGATAATAAGGCATTGAAAAACTATGCTGAATATGGTATTTTTCATTAAAGTATGCACATTTTTGTTCTTGAAAGATGGCCCATTATTCGATATTACCTTAGAAGGGACTCCAAAATAACTTATGATATTGTGGAGTATAAACTCCGCAATCCTTGATCCAGTTGTTGATGTTAAGGGGATCGCTGTTACCCATTTAGTGAAGTATTCTATGGCCATTATGATGAATGTATGTCAGCTTGAGGATGGGGTGAGATATTCCCTATCAAGTCTAGTCCCCATTGCAAAAATGGCCATGCTACCTGGATGAGCTGCAAAGCTTGCGATGGTAAGTGCATTAGATTTGCATGATGCTAGCACTTACTACATTTCCTAACATACTCGTAGCAGTCCTTTTCCATTGTGGGCCAATAGTAACCCATTCTCAAGATGTGCTTAATGATGGACATGCCACTAAAATGGCCTCCACATTTTCCATCGTGAGCTTGTCAAACTACCCAAGCTGGTTCTTGGGGCTCAATACAATGGAGCAATACTCCATCATATCATCGTCTGTAGAGGATTTCTCCTAGAAAAATGTATCTTGTTGCTCTTTTTTTAAATGTTCACTTTTCAATATGTGAAAAACCTTAAGGTATTATTCCGAGCTTCAAGAATTCTTGTAGTTGGGAAAGCCAATCTTGATGGGCCACAACCTCTATAGAATAAACAACTTGCTCTTCCTACATTTTTGAGGTAGTGAACACGGATTGAGGAACAACTCTATGGTATATGGTCGCACCACACTCTATGGGTCCTTGGGAGATCAAAGACCCCCAAGGTGTTGTTTACAAGAAACCTATGGCTGCGAAGGACCAATCCTAATTTGGTTCAATTTTGATCATGTTGACTAATTATTGATTGTCAAAAGCTTCACGGCGTATTGCTGAGTGCAAAAGAACTTTCACATGAACAATTTTAAAATCAGCAGATGGATTCTAAGGGATTAAGGATCCCAAAGAGGCCATAGTTTTTGCAAATCTATTCGACGTACGAGGAATTGCCTTGATGTCATACCACTCTAGCCAGGATAAGTAATTGTCAACAAGTTCCTTGTAAGTAATTAGGAGTGGGCACCTGCATTGGAAGAGTCCTTTGAACTGGTTTACTATGAGCAAGGAGTTGCCAAAGATATTCAATATTTTAATACACATTGCTATGGATTTTTGGAGTCCTAGGATCAATGCTTCATATTTTGTATTGTTTTTTGTGCACAAGAAGTATAGTTTGAATGATAAGGACAATGAAGCCCCCTGTAGTGTGATAAAGACAATCCCTGCTCCACCTCCTTGTTCACATTTCGAACCATAGAAGAACAATGACATGTCTTTTTATATCTTAGGTTCTCAAAGTTCTTGCGGATATGATAATGCAAATATCACATCATCAGGCAACTCTATGGTGAGAGGCTTGTTATCCTGAAGAGGCACCTCTGCTAATTTATCTGCTATGAATTGTCCCTTGATGGACTTTTGGCTTATGAACTCTAGATCAAATTCTATCAATAGCATGATCCACTTTGTGGTACGTGTATTGTGATACGTCTTTCTCATCATGTACTACAAAGGATTTTGTTTTGATATGACGTAGGTCATATGGCTCAACATGTAGTGTCACAACTTTTGAGTTGTAAAGACCACTGCTAAACACAATTTTTCAACATACGCATATCCTAGCTCATACCTCACAAAGGTGCGACTAATGTAATATATGGCTTGCTCTTTATCTTGTGCATTATTTTGGGTTAACATGGTGCCTAATACAAAATCAGTAGCCGATATATATAGTAAAAATGGTATGTCTAGCCTTGGTGGAGCCAATACTGGCAGTGTTTCTAGATAAGTTTTGATCTATGCAAAGGCTTTATGGCATTCTTCGTCCCAATGAAAGGGGACTTCCTTGCGTAGCAACCTATTCATAGGTTTGCATTTGTATGATAATTGTGTGATGAATCTTTTGATGGATGCTATCTTGCCTTGTAGGCTCCTCAACTCCCTAATGTTGGTAGGGGCAGCCATTTCCAATATAGCATTTACCTTTGCAGGATCTACTTCGATGCCTCTCTTGGATACGATGAATCCTAAAAGCTTGGTAGAAGTTACATCAAACACACACTTCTTAGGATTCAATCGAACATTCTATTCTATCAGGTGATCAAAGACTTGTATAAGGACTTCGACATGCTCTTGCCACAATAGGGACTTGGCTAGTAAGTCATCCATGTAATATTCCAAGATCTTATGCATATAGTCATGGAATATGTATGTCATGGTCTCGCTGATATGTGGCACCAACATTTTTGAGATTGAATGGCATCACTTTGTAATAGAATGTTCCCCATGGAGTAATGAAAGCAGTTTTATATTGATCTTCGGGCTTAATCCAAATTTGGTTGTATCTAGAAAAACCATCCATTAGGGAGAGCATTTCATGACCTACGGTTGCATCTACAAGAGTATCTATATTTGGCAATGAAAATGAATCCTTTGGTGTTTCCCTATTTAAATATCTGAAATCCATGTAGATACAGACTCTTCCATCAGGTTTCCCTATGGGTACCATGTTTGACACCCACTTAGGGTAGTCGATAGGAACTATGAATACTGCATCCAATAGTTTTTTCAATTCATTTTTTACTATCAAAGTGATGGTTGGATGCATTTTCCTCAATTTTTGCTTGACTGGCTTCTTCATGGGATCCAATGAAAGGTTGTGAAAAACTAACTTTGGATCTATCCCTGACATGTCTTTGTAAATCCAAGCAAAAATATTTGGCCTCTCTTTGAGGAGAGGAATCAAGATGGCTTGTTCCTATGGAGATAGACTTTCTTCAAAATTGAATTTCCTTGGATGGGTAGGATCATCACTGATGTCCACCTTGAAAGTTGCTTCTATAGCCATATGTGACCCATCCTCTAGTTGATGAGGCATGGGTATCAAATGAATGTCATCAATGGGATTCACAGGACCTACTGACTCAGGTTACAAATCAACATGGAAGACATCATACGCACAACCTGATCCAAAATGGAATGACTATAACATCTCTTTATTGGGGAAGAGGTCTTCTGACCCAATGGGTGAACTAGCGCGATCCCAATCAATAGCATCTATATAAATATTAAATGAGTTGGTAGGATTTATTGGATTATGAAGTGGAGTGGTCAAATCAATGGAGATCATATTGATGGATGGGATGAAATATCTAGGACCACATGGGTGTAATATTGTCTCAGGGGTTTCTCTTCCATCCTTGTGATGAGGTTCTATAGGAATGGGAATTTTTGGATCTGGCCCATGAGCAGGGTGGACAATAGGATCATTGGGCTCTAACTACTCTCTAAATGTAGGCGAAGGGGGATTAACCATCCAATGAATGGTAGCTAGGTCAATAGGTCTCCCCAAAAATTGGAGTTGAGGGTCTATGGCACAAAGTGCCACCTCTCTCTACTAGCTCATTGACTTGTCGTAAGTGGTGAGGTCAAAGATAAGCCATATCGATCTCATCCTCAGTCATCATCACTTATCTAGAAACTATTAGCATTGGTATGCGGTCCTAAGACAAAGGGCTCATGTATTAGCCCTAAGTAGGCCATCTCTGTTTCATCTTCATATTCTTCATCACTTATGAAGAACCCATTTGCATTTGTCTCTTGCCCCAAAGTCAGGGGTTGATGGCTTAAGCCTAAGTAAGCTCTTTCTGTTGAGTCTTCTGATTCATAGTCACTTTCATCTAATGTATATTCAATCTCATCGTGGATGGACCATGTGAAACTTTGTAAACATAGATGCCCTTGATAGCCTAAGCCAAGTTGTGCCTCATCATCACTTGCTTCATATCCATTCTACTCATCCCATGAGTTGTACCCTGTTGGGATGGAATCAATTGAGGTGTTTGGATGATAAGTTTTTGGAGGTGATATGTTTATCGTGGCCACTTGTCTATTGCCCAAGTTTGCTATTCTCAGGGGGTGATAAGGAATGAAATAAATGTCTTCTCCCAACCCTATGCTTAATCCTTCCAATGCTACTGCAAGCGAGTCATCTCGACCTCTGCTATAATATTCTAAGCCAAATATATCATAAGGAAGCTGATATAGTGGCTCGTAAGGTCTCTTGTGCCCCTGCTCATATATGCCAAGGCCATAGCCATGCCAATGATAATGCTCAAAGTAGCTTAGAGTAAGCTCAAGATTAGAGAGGTAACGAACATTGACTGTGAATAATTCATCATCATATCCTTCTATATTTGAAAACTTATGAGTGCAGTCCAGGTCGACATAGACAAAATTGGTTTGGTTGGGAGGGATTCCAAGTGGAACCACTATTCCTACTGGCAACCTCAAGTCTTTAGGCCTCCCTATATCCTGTGCAGACTCAATGATAGGCATAAAGGTGATGTTATGCACAAGGTATTCCCCTATGCCTGTACTTGCCAAGTGTATTGATGCATGCAACATGGATGACCCCATAAATGATACTAGAGAAGCAAGGTGATAATCACTATCTTCATCTTGATCTTGAGGATATTCCTCTTCAATAGGACTTGGAATTTTAGCAATGGCTATAGTTGGAACTTATTTGGACCTCTCTTACTTCACTAAGGGGGCCTTTAGCTTCTTATTATCTTTTGGTTTTAACATTGATGGTACTTTAAAAGCATTGACTATCTTGAGTGCACCAGGATATGTTGATATGCCTAGGTCTTTTCTTACCCTTTGTCTTTGTTATCAACTTGTGTGGTTGGGGATGAAGGTGCCATGTATAGGTGAGTATAAGGGATCATGAATTATTCTAGAATATCCACCTGATTAACATATTTAAAATGCTCTTCATCGGCTAGAACCACATAGACTTTGCTTTCGTGCACATACTTGACACACTGGTGCAAGATCGAAGGCACACACTTCATGGCCCTTATCCAAGGGCACCCTAAGAGGATGTTGTACTGCATAGCGCCTTCCAAGACATGACACATCACGGGGATGGTCTTGTACCCCACCTTTATGGGTAGGACTATCATTCCCATAGTATTACATAAAGCATCATTAAAAGATCTCAATGTGTAAGTTCCTGGAATGATATTGGTCTTGGGTATCTTGAGGTGCTCTATTGCAATTGTTGTGATGATGTTTATCGATGAACCTATATCAACCAAAACCCTCTTGAAAGGTAAGTTATTGATGGCTGCTACAATGTTTAGTGGAGGGTCTGGTAAGGTAGCAAAAACTATCTTAATCTCATGATCATAGAATTAGATTACAGGTTCCTAGCATTCTTGCACTTGTCCCACAAATGCATTCGCATATTGCGGTTGAAGCTCAATTATTCTTAAAATATCCATTAGAGTCTCCCTATGCTTTGGGGACTATTGTATGAGCTCATAGATGGATAACTTAGCTGGAGTCATTTGTAGGTTTTGCTCCAATCTACTTTGAATAGTTACCACAGGTCTCGTTGGTGGACCTGGAAGGTTGTCTTGCCTTTTCCTAGGAGCAGCTGGGATGTTCATGGGATCTGCAGGTGATTATGGTTGACCATACTACCTAGTCCTTGTTGCTATGTTAATGATCTCAACCATCCCAATGCATCTATGGGTAGGTATGTTAGCTCGAACCTGATTGAATTGGGCCCCTTGCTCTCGAGGGGCTTCATGATTGGGAAATGGGTTTTTGTATATGCCCATGTCTCTGTTATCGGGAGCTAGTGGGTTGTCAACTTTGAGCTCTCCCACCTCAATCATGTTTTGCACTTGATGCTTAAACCCAACACAAGCCTCAATGTCATGCCCCAATATCCTGTGATAAGGACAAAATTGATCTTCCCTATATCATTTTGGCTTAGGATGGTTGGGATCTACAAGAGGTATATCAAGAAATTTGATCCTCCTGGCCTCGCTCAACTGATTAAATATTGATTGCATTGATTCTGTTAGAGGCATGAAATAATGAGGTAGCTTGCGTTCTTGGTTTCTTCCTTGATTTTTCTTTTGGTCGTAGTTGGTTGGTGGGGGATGTGCTTGATAGTTATGTGGTTGTTGTGCACCCCCATCCTTGGGTGTAGCCAATACGACTTGATTGACTAGAGCAGGGTTACTCTACTTCTGCTTGTACTTGTCATTCTTACCATTCTTGTTCCACTCCTTGTTTTGGAGCTTAATGGTTTCCTCATCTACTTTTATCTCTTAGATGAGCTTGGAATATGCCAAAGCTTCCTCAAACGAAGGATACAGTTGGAGTTGTAGCAAGAGGGAGATATTTTTAGAACTTTTGGTAAATATATGAATGATCTCTTCTATGGGAATGGAGAATGATAATTTGCCATGATTTTTCTCCATCTATTCCCATAATCCATTACTGGCTCATCATCATACTATTTTAGGTTTTCCAGGTCTGAAAGGTTCACCTTATTCTTAGCACCAAATGAGAAACGCTTCAAGAATGCATTTAATAGTTGTTAAAAGTTGGTTATGCTATGCTTAGGTAGTTGGTTGAACCATTGAGTGGCAACACCTAAAAATGTCATTATGAATGTTCTTAGCATGAGAGCGTCATTGTATTCAATATGAAAATAAGCATTGATAAAATTTGTGACATGCTATTGTGCATCCTCTTCACCTTTAACCTTCTCTAACCTAGGCATATCAAAGTGCTTAGGTTATGGAGGGCTAGGGATTGATGGGCACAATGGTTGATTGTGTATCTTGCTCAATGTTGCTGAGTTCCCAGTTGCCTCTTGTTTCTCAAATATTTTCATATTTTCAACAAGACTTTGAAATGCCTTTGATGCACAAATTTCCTCCTCGTGTAAACCTATTCGCATTGGCAATGGAGGTAATTCTCTATCCATTTGATTTATTTCATTTTCCTCCCTCCTATGAGGGGACTCAAGATTGTGATCTTGGTTTGTTATGTTTGCCCTCCCACCATTAGTTGGATTTTTTTCATGATTTGGTGGGGGGTTTCATTGTGGGATATCTTATCTAGTGTGCTTTTCCTTAGGTGAGTTAGTGTATCTTGTTCTTTGGTGGTCACCACCATTTATCTATAAATTTTTAAGAGCTAGCTGCTTAGATTGCTCTCTTAAATGCTGCTCATGTTGGCACAAGAGTCTTTCTCTTTGTTTCTCTTATTCAAGAGCTTCCACTAACTCTCGCTCTTTACATAATGCATTTTCTAACCATATCATTCGGTCAGTTTGTGCTATTGTAGAAGAATCATGTTTATCTAAATCTATTCTTGTAGTCTTGACTCACAGATTCCTCAAGGGTTTTTTGTTGTATCTATACTCTTGCTAGTTAATGTGACTTGTTTAGTGTACTATTGAATATCCCTATGATCAGACTCCATGCATATTCTATGGGGTCACTCTAAGGTACCTCCAGACTGGGAGGTATGTTTAGAAGTAACAATTCATGAGCTTCTAGATGTAGAGTTCTCAGTAGCTATAGTTCTTTGGGTTGGTTGAGTAGGAAATCGATCCAACCTGTCTAGTTATCTCGTTCTCCATGGTTGGTCCCGTGGGGTGCCATTTACTCCTATGAGGTCATAGTCTATGGGAATATTTCCTTTTGTGTGAAGGGTTTCTTCTATATGATTCCCATGACTAGATGTAGCTCTATTTTCTTGCCCTTAAGTGGGTATACCTGTTTCATATGTTTTTTGTGAGTCTTGAGGTGTTGTAATTCTTGTTTACCTTCTTGATGAAGAGGGATTTGTGGTGACATGTTTTCTCCGTGTGGATGGAGATGTGGTAGTCTCGTAATCCCTATGTGAAGAATGAGTCTTAGAACCTTCTTTATGTCCATGTGAGGAGGAAGCCCTTGAAGTTTCCTCATGTCTTTGAGATGTTTTTGTGTTTATATGAGGCCCTTGAGGTCTCCTCATGTCTCCTTGATGAGGATAGCTATGAATCCTCTTTTTTTTTATGTGACTTTATTCCATGATGTGGTTCCTTACTTGGGGTTTCTCGAGGAGATCCCCCAAGAGTTGAATTATCACCCCTTAGGCTCGTGGAGCTACGTCTGACGGTCTTATGGGTAGGTCTTTCAATGTTACTATGACTCTACCTATGGGTATGAATTGCTTATGTCTCTCCCTCAGCATTGACCACACAATTCCAAACAAATGTTTATCTTGATTACCAATTTGAGTGTGCCCTAAACTATTTGATGTGTTTTGATGTGTTGATATCTTGATTTCTTTGCTCTTATTCTTGGATTAAGAATGAGAAGACTCATCCATAGTGATAATCAAGTACACCCATGCCAAACATGATTTTATCAAAATAAGCTAGGGTACATCGCTAAAGACCCAATGGGGGGTTCGTCTAGCTCCTCCACTCTGAACCAATAATTGTTCCAATAGTAGGATACAATTTGAACACAAGTAACTTAGTGTCACTATAAGTAAGTTTCCCAATCTATTTCTAGGAAGCTTTAGGGGGAAAACCAGTGGAAGGAGATGAATTCCAACATCACTGGACTGAATAGAAGGTTGGTTATGAAATCAAACTCTCTAATGTTTAAATGAGATGTGTGTGTGTGGTGTTCATTTTAAGCTTGCATAAAATAAAGTGCATCATATAGTAGCAATGAGTCTTTCCTATAGGCCTAAGTGCAAAAAAATACATTTCAATATTCATAAAGATGCATGAACTACTATGATTTGTATGAGCGCACTTTATCTCGTGCAACTATGGCCTCTAGCAGGGCCTCAAAGCAAGCAAACAACATACAATATCTAGCACATTGGATTCTAGGGTGAACTTTTTAGGCATAAGCCATTGTTCCTAGTAATGCATGGTGGAAAATTTAAAAGAAGATCTAATATTTATTTAATGCTTAATTCTTTCTTCTTTATTCATTCAATTTCCAAACATAAATGTGCTTTAAGTTCTCTATTTTTAACACACAAAAGCAGATAGAAAGTTATAAAATATCAGAAAAGCTATACCAACCTTTTATCTAGCTCAAAGAGTCGATGTTTTGACCTCTACTGCACTCCAGTCCTGGCCGCTGTTGATCAAAGTGGCTGGTTCTTGGTCGTTGTAGCTCAGAGCGACTAGTTTCTGGCCATTGTAGCTTAGAGCAACTAGTTTTTGGCCACTGTAGCTCAGAGCGGCTAGACCTGCACACAAAATTAAGTTAGTATTTTGGTCAAAAATGAAAAATTAGTGGTCATCCCACCATGATCGCCATATTTAGCGACCTTAGAAATGCACGCACTGGTCACTTTTCTAAAACCTTACTTGCAATGCTATTTAAAATATTAAAGATAAAATGGAAATACGAGGAAAAAGCATATAACACAAAAGAATAAAATATAGATCTCTTTATTGATATTGAAGCTTGGTTACATGTTGGTCCCTCTTAGGGATACCCATTTTGATACTATAAATTACAAGTGGGCAAGAAGTACCCCTTCCACGAAGAGGTGGTGCGCTTATAAAAGCTTTTCAATTCCACACATAGAAATGTATGAGGGCTTACAGATGCCTCCTTCTCGAGGGTTATCTCCTAGAGGGATCCATTTTTCTCTCGTATGTTGTAACCTTTGTTCAATGTACCTGTGGCCCTACAAGAAATGAAACAACAACACAATTTTAGGTGCCCGAGATTGCCTTCCTGGATGAGATTGTTAGTAATCAAAGAATGTAATAGAAATATGATAAAAAAATACCATGGAATCAAGTAAATCTATGCTAATGATATAATAAAACAAGATAAAAGATGCTATGTCTATCTAAGACAAGCTTCCGGGCCACTGTCCAAGACAACAGCTATTAAATAAAACCTTTCTCTCCTTGCCCCAAAGCTATGGGTCAAAGACTATGATCTGATGTTGAAGGAAGTAGGTGTGATGCCCTTTGATTTGTCAAAGCTTCACTGCACATGTGATATCAAAGAGAAATATCTCTTTGAAATGATCTCCTGTATGTGATTTGGGTATCTATTCTATGTATGATAAAATATTAAAGGATCCCTGGATATGATAAGGCTCCCTATATATCTTGGTGCTCTTAGGCTTGCACCTTTTATAGTGTGAAACCATAGGTTTATGTCCAAGCCCTAGAAATGAATTTCTCATGCGTAGTGCAAGTTAGCATGAGAAGCTCTTGTCTATTGTCTATATTTGAAGGCCAGTTAACTAAAATCTAACTGCCCACTTGAGTATTCTATGTGAACTATTCCTTAGCATGAGAAGATTTTATCCTTTGTTTATACTTGGAGGTCTATTAACTTAATTCTAAATGCAAACTCAAGTCTCCTATGTGAAATGGTCATGAAAAGGAATGCAAAGTCACTCTCGCTCACCTTTATTGCATGCAGACTACCACTTTTGCCCGAGATTGGGCCTATTTTTTGGTAAACCGCTTCTTATGGCTTAGCTGCTATCATCTACAATGGCTACGATCTAGTCACTATCATCTATAGTGGCTAGGTCTGGCTACTCTAGGCTTGAGCAGCTAGAATATGGTCGCTCTTGTCTTGAGCGACCAAGCTTGGATGGCTTGAAAAGGCCCCAAATAAGTGGTGAGAACCATTGTTGATGCTTGGAAAGTCCAAGATTGTGTCTTATGATATTATGAGTGTGTTTATGTAAGTAGCTCCCCTAAGCATGACACGATTTAGGTGTCTACAGTTAGCTACCTTAGGGTAAAGGCTACCTATTCATGTTGTTTACTACCTAAGGGGGAAACAGTTGCTTTAGACTTGCTTTAGGCCATTCATAGCCTAAATCATATGTTATTTAAACCATTACATTCAATATTATTTCTAATGATTTTAGTTTAATTATTTTTTAATTCATTTGCCAACAATTATTATTCAAACATCCATGGGGGCAACCCATTTTTATTTTTATATGGTATTGAAGCTATTTTACAACTTAAAATTGAAATTTCTTCTTTGCATATTTCTTTGAAAACTTTGTTGAGTCATGATGAGTACATTTAGGAATATTAGGAGGCTCAACTTGCTAATTTTAATAATAATGAGAGATTTATATGTGCTCTTGAGTATAATAGAACCTATAAGAGTCATTCTTCCAATTAATATAATAAGAAACTATATCATTTTTATTTCAAATTCAAGCACCTTGTCCTTAAGGTTGATAATGTGCATAAGAAGCATAAGGGCAAGTTTATACAAAAATGGCTTAGACAATATATTGTCAAATAGTTTTTTGGATCTAGGACAATGAAATTACAAACAATAGATGGGGTTGAATTAGATGGACCCACCAATTTCATGCATGTCAAATGATTTTATGTATAACCCCTTCCGACCTATCTATACAATATGTGTTTTCTTGGTTTACTTGTTATCTTTGGTACCTTATTTTTTGCTTTAACTCTATGAATATTTTCTTATGAGTGTTATTCCTATACATTATATAGTTTTTCACTTCTACAAGTGTTTTATCTTGTCTCTTCCTCTTGTGACTATGATTATCCCTTAAAGTGGTGATCTTGATTGTCAATTTTTTTGCTATTTCCTACTAGTTTTAGATTTAGATTTTTTGTTTTGAGTGGTCTTCTCTTGCTTGATAGTGGCTATCCCTTAAAGCAATGATACTGGTTGCTTTAAATATTTAGTTTTATTTTTTCTAATTAGTTAATTTGTTTGCTTTTGTTGCTTTGTATTCTTATTGCTTGGTTTTTTTCATCTATTTCTACTAGCATTTATTGCTATTGACTTCATTTGCATTTTATTTTATTTCTTTTTCATGGTGTTGCTCTTTCCAATAAGGGAAACCATTGTTTCTTAGAAGTCTTTCCTATTTCCATACCTTGCTTTAAGTTCCATAAAGCAAACAACCTTCATTCAACTCAAGTCATCTTCGACATGGGATGTGGTTGAAACACCAAGGTAACATGCCTTTACATTTTATGGAATAAAACCATAAGAACTTTCCAATAAGTCAATCATACTAGTGTCCCATTATGGTAGTAAGCATGCCTTGTTGAACAACACACTTGACCAAATACGATATAGGAAAACCCTATTATAGTAGGGGCATGATGACATTCCCTTCCATAAGACCCACCTTCTCTGGAGTGCACTACAAGATGTATCTAGACCATATTTGATCACTTCTATAATTTTGGTATCCCATTACAGTAACATGCATACCTTGTTGAACAACATACTTGACTAGATATTATAGTGTCAAACCCTATTGTATTAAGGATATTATTAATTTCCATTCCATGGGATCTCCCTTTCCTAGGGTGAGCTACAATGTGTATATAGCCCATCCATTTGTTGTTCTTATTTTTCTTCTCCTTCTATTGTTGTAGACATGCCTTGTTGAGCAACATGTTCATCATCAATGGTAGGGTGTGTTTTAGCCTTGGGTACATATACTTGTATACCATTCATGGCATAGGTTAGAATCCCCTATGAATATTTTAAATGTTATTAAGAAAATCCAAATAACTACAACAAGCTATCAAAAAAATTGTACATAAAATGCAACATTAAATTCAACTAAAAATGGCTAAAAAACATCGTCAAGTCAAACCCAATAAGATAAGAAAAACATAATGCTTCACTAGCAGTATAATTATAGTAATAAAGGCAACTAAATTATAATTATATGCATGCATAACAAGCTATAACAACAACCCATTATATAACACAATAATAATATTTCAATATAAAAGCTGCCCCTAAAAATTCAACGCTCCAACAACTTGCAATTGCATGACTAAATACAACTACAACTAATTCCTAGTTCATAGCATCATGCAAGAATATTTTCTAGTTTATAACTAAAGCATCTAAAAAAACTTCTAATCTATAGCCAGAAACAACACATAAATCTAGTTGTAGATACACACAAAGTGTCAACTAAACTTAGCAATAAAGCACTTTTGCAAGTAGTATGTAGTTTTTTTTTGTTGATTTTTTTTATCACAAATTGAGATTATCAATGCTAAGTGACACAATGAGGATTGGAATATTAGACATAATAAATTTTTATTCTTCCCCTTGATATCACTATTTTGTACTCCAATCAATGTTCTCAAAATTTGTAACAATTTCGTGAAGCATTAGGGTTTTTTCTAGAAAATATCTCATCTTTTAAGATCCAAATATTCCTGAAGGGTTATCTGATTTAGTTGATTCTTGGACCAAATTGTGCTAAATTGGAATAGCTTTAAAATGAGTGGTCATATGAAATAATCTAAGCAAAATTGAGGAAGATACAATCATATGAAGTCAACCATATGAAACAAGGGTAGTGATGATTTTTCAAGTTACGAAAAATGAAATTACAAATATTTGTTAGCTAGGGTTCAGATGATGGGAAAAGCGATGACGGAATGTGGGGCAAGACATTCTATCTGGATAAACAAAATTTCAGCTAATTTTTTTTTCCTTTATTTATATTAGAAATTGTGAATCCAAATTATTATAAAGTTTTTTATCAAATATTATATTTGCTATAGGATATTTAGATAAATTTTAATAGATTTGAGTTTTAGTTTCATTTCCATGGGCTGATTTATAGGTAAAGCCTTAGAATCATCTCTATTGGTAGAGGTTAGTGAGCACACATTAGAGAGATCCTCGTTGCTCCAATATAGGGTAGTTTTTGGTAAATTTAATGGGTATTGGCTAGGGGTTTCAACCTTGAGAAAATGGATTTATAGGAGTTGGAAGTCTCCAGGAGTGATTCTATCCTTTCTTTCCAAAGGTTTCTTTCTAGATATTTTTTGTTCTAGGGAAGAAAGAGAAAAAAGTCCTAAAATGAGGTCCTTGGTTTATGGGAAGAGCAAGACTCTACCTTACCCACTGGTATGAAGGCTTTTCACCTAAAAAATGTAAATCTATCCCTAATACTAGTATGGGTTAGGATGTTTAGATTACCCATTGAATTTTGGGAAATAGATACCTTCAAGGCAATAGGAAACACTCTAGGATAATTCCTTGAGATTTTATATACAACAAAAGATCGATTCTTAGCTATTTATGCTCGGATATTGGTCATGATGGATATAAGTAAAGCTTTACCAGAATCAATCATTATTAAGTATGGGGACAATATGTGGATCCAAACCATATATTATGAAAACAAATCTTTTATATGTAGAAGATTTCATGAGGTGGGACATATTGAGAGATCATATCCTAAGAAGAGCCCAACAAAATCATATGTAGAAAACCGCAAGAGAAACTTACAAATGGTTATGGATGAAGATGGTTTTCAACTTCCAAAAAATAGATCTAGAAAAATGAAATAAAATAAACATTGGATACCAGTAAGGAAGGATATTGAAAGAAATACCAACTCTTTTGAGGCTTTAGCCTATGCAAAAAAATTAGATAAAATCTTAGAGGACATAGTACAACAATTTCAACATATTAACAAGGAATTTTCTATTCAGTATGATACTGATTTAAGGAAGAACATTCTCAATGAACTTAAGGAATGTATCTCATCATATTTTTAAGACTCTTTTGAAGTACCATGGACCATTCAAGAAAAAAATGGTAAAGAGAATGTAGTTTTAGAAACTAATACCTCTGCCATTAATAAGAAAATACTAGAAAATGAGAAAGACAAGTCAAAAGCTTCTATACTAGATCTAGAAGAGGATAAATATGATGAAAATTAAAATTATGAAAGAATATTGAGGAATAGAATAATAAGACCTACTCCTGATATAGGTAAGGCAAAAAGAGGAAAACCTTTAAATTATCAAGCAAGATCCAAGGAAGCAAGAGCAAACATTGATAAAGAAACACAAACTAAGTTGGTTGAAATTCTGTTTACCAAATAATAAAATGATAATAGTAATATGCAGGTAGGACCAAAATTCCCTAATGAGACATTGTTACAACCCTAATATAGCTAGTCGGCTATATTATGGTCTTCACCAATATTTGTCATTGATTTATTATTAATAGCATAGGTTGATTTATATTTGATTATAATTCATCATTCTAATTCATTTGAAATTATTTATTAGTACTAATCCCTCCTTAGTGGCAAAGGAATTAGCCCTCCTAAAGTGGCAATATAACTCATTATGTCTCAGTTTCTTTTACATCCAATTATGGGTTTATATTGTTACAAGTGGTATCAGATTCAGCGATCTATCACGACTTTGTGAGTATAACCTTTAAAATGTTAGTATTACAGTTCCTACACACGTATTCACTATCCATAGTAGTAGTAGCCAACATGCAATAGATCCCAACACCTTGCTTTTCATGGAGAAACGTGAATTCACATATCACATATTAAACTACTGATTGTCCATAAGAAAAGCAAACATGCGTACCTTCGAGGTTATTGTGAAGCAATTTTTAAAATATATATACAACACCAAAGTTTTTTAAGTGCCACAAATTCACATATCAGAGAAATAAACTTTCAATAACAGACCAAGGTGACCAAATGCCATAATTAATTCAATCTAGCTGCTAGGAATTTTGGGCATAAAAGAGGATCCAAACAATGTGAAGTATCCAAGCGGTGAGCGAGTTCAGAGTGACAGTGATCTGGAGAAACATTGGAGAAAAACACGCATCTTTAGAATCCTAAAACCATGTGCATAAACAATCATAAAGCAAAAAAATAAAGGTGAATAAGCAGTTTCTCTCTTCGGGTGGTTTAGGGTGATCTAAAACTTTAGCTACGCAGATGTCTCACCAGTATGATTAAATACATTTAGTAGCTAAAAACATTGACATCCACTCATTCTCTAGGAACCCAACACATGAGAAAGTCTACTATAATTCCAGCAGGTGCATAAAACTAGCATAAGAGAAAGACCATCCTAAGCGCAATCGAAAAACATTATATTTTTCATCTTACAACCAATCAGGTACCTACATAACTTATAATATAAGGTTTATATATATTAAAATCATGAGGGCAACAATTAGATATATCCCACATTCATGGGGAAATAAGAATTACTTGTTTATATTTTCCAAGCCGTATAGTTGTATTCGTGGTTGTGGCCACGCGGGTTTCCTTGCATCACACGTAACTGGTTGTTGTGGGGTTGCATATTGGTAGTCACGTGTATCGATGTCATCCATATGATGTGATTTTTCATCATATTTGGTTATCCAAGTTAGTGTTATCTACTTCCTCTCATCGTGTGTCATGTCCTGCCATCTCGATTGGTGTCATCTTTGTCCTAGTGCATCATGTCATTTCATTCGGTTGGTATAGTATTCATCCTCTCATCAATCTAATTTGTGTTGTTCCCTTTCATACTATTGGTAATATATGGAAGTTTGGTTGTACAATATGTTGTATGGTCAATTTTATAGCCATCGTGGTAATTAGTGGTTTATCTATGTTTTATCTCCTCAAACGTAAGTTATGTTCTATCATCTTGGTATTGGTTACGTTCGTCGTTTAGGCTTGATTACATTACATCTAAGTCTAGGTATACCCTCCTTACTAGCCATTGAATCAAGTGTAAACTAGCCATTGCAATTATTATTTTGTCTAGGTCTAGGTTTACCCTCCTTGCTAGATATTGAGTCGAGTGCAAGCTAGCCATTGCAATCATTCAAATTAGTTGTTGAAACCAGACTAGCTGTTGGAAGGAAACTACCCAAATACTGTGCAATACATTTAGAGCAACTAATCACAAATTGAGTATATTATCATTGAAGTCAAATAAAATAGCAAAATTCAAAGAAATTTATATCAATAATTCAAAATTGGTTAAAATAAGTGCATGAGTGGCATGTGGACTAAAGGACCAAACGATCGATTATCAAGAATAGATAATCCAAATGAAGGACTTTCGAAGTCACCAAGAAGACCTCTAAGAAACAAAGGTACACAATATAACTCTCCTTTACACATTAATAGTTTTGATCCCAACCATCCCATTATTAACTCCATGGCTCCTTCCAACTCATCCCATGAAAATATCACAAATGAGAAAATGGTAAACACCAATGCTAATAACCAAGATATCTAGGCCGGTATAGCTCACCTAGTGACTAGTATGAATGTAATGAATACAATACTACAAAAAATTTTGGACAGACAAAACCAAGAAGCCCCTCCTTCCCCACATAACTACCAAAGAAGACATACTAGTGAGGATATAGATACAGAGGAATATTATCACCGAGCAATATGGCCTACAAGTGTTAATATCCCACTACCTTTGAGGGTATTTATCCACAGGGTTGGATAACTAAAATGGAAGGCATTTTAGAATTATATCGGGTTCTGAATCTAAAAAAGTTCCTTATGCCTCCAAATTAGGCACATAAGCTTACCAATGGTATAATTGGAAAAAATAGGACCATAGTCAACCCATTCCATGGCATGAATTCAAAACTTTTTTCTCAATAGATTTGATGAAGGGTCTTCATCCTCATACATTTTTCATTTATTGGCACTTACACAAATAGGTTTAGTAAGAGATTATATTTTAGAATTTACTAGTCTAATTTCTTATATAGAAAAATTACCATCCGATGTGGTGGTATCAGCTTTTAGACATGGTTTGAAAGAGAGTATTCAAATTTAAGTAGACCTACATAATCCATACTATTTATATGACAATATAAAGATTGCTAAGTTGGTGGAGAAAAAGGTGTAAAATAAGACACTCTTTTGATGTGATTCCTATAACTGCCCTCAAAATTGCAAAAATTCCTTTTGTAGAGATGATCAACCATCAAGATATTATTGCAATAAATACCGCAATCACCATCCAAAAGATCAAGCATGTATACCAAGACAAAAAATTCAAATAGAATATGATAACAGGGAAGATGAGGAGGTAGAAAAGATAGCATTCCATAGGACCCGCTCATGATCGAGGAAAAAAATGAACAAATGAAGCAACATGTAATGAAGACACTATGGATATCTCAGTACATGCTTTTATGGAATTAATAGCTCATAATACAATCAAGGTACCAGGATTCATTCGACAAAAAAGAATAAATGTGTTAATAGATTCAGGTGGTACCCATAACTTTATTAACATAAAAACTGCAAAGGCTTTGAACTTATTCATTCACTCCTCTAATCAATATAAGTGTCAAATTTTGGTTGCAAATGGAGGAAATTCTCAATGTATTGGTAGAACATCTTTAGTATCAATAAAAATGGGGAGTTATAATTGGAAAGGAAATATTTTTGTTATGATTTTGGGAAATTCATAGGTTATTTTAGGAGCTAAATGGTGAGAAAAATTGAACACGGTTAATTTTAATTTTAGAAAACTATTTGTGGAATAGAAATGAAATGGAAGGGCTATTCGCCTCCAAGTAATTACAACTTCTTCATCAAAGTTAGTAAGTTCTCATAGCATGGAGAAAATACTAAGAAAATGAAGTTATGGATTCATAGCTCAAATCAATTGTGTGGAAAAGCAGGCACAAAATAACCCTAAAATTCAATCAAAGGATCTTGAGGACATTGTGGCTAACTATGATGATGTTTTCCAAGAACCAAAAGGACTACCTCCCAAACGATCTCATGACCATGCCATACACTTGGTTCTAGGAAGTCTTCCTCCTAATGTCCATCCTTATCGTTACCCTCAACCTCAAAAAATAAAAAATTAAGAAAATTATCCAAGAAATTTTAGAACATGGAGTCATTCGTCATAGCACTAGTCCTTATTCTTCACTAGTGGTTTTGGCCCATCGTAAGGATAATTCTTGGTGTATGTGTCCTAATTTTTGTCCTCTCAATAAAATCACCATCAAGTATAAATTCCCTATTCCTATCATTGATGATTTATTATATGAATTGCATGGTGCAAATTTTTTTACAAAGTTGGATTTACGCTCTAGGTTTTAGCAAGTCAGATTAAGGGATGAGGACATTCCTAAAACCACCTTTCGTACTCATGACGGTCACTATGAATTCTTGGTCATGCCTTTTGATATCACTAATTCCTTGTCCACTTTCCAAAGTCTCATGAACCATGCATTTCGTCCATTCCTTCACAAATTTGTCTTAGTATTCTTTGATGATATTCTCATATATAGTAACACATGGAAGGATCATTTGATGCATGTGGGAAATGTTTTTCATATATTACACAAGGAAAAAATTTTTGTCAAACACTCTAAATGCTCTTTTGTTGTTCAAGAAGTTGATTACTTGGGTCATATTTTTTCTCATGAAGGTGTTAAAGTGGACCCTAATAAGATTAAGGTAATTTAGGATTTGTGGTTTTATAGGTCTTACCGGCTACTATCACAAGTTTGTGTGCAACTATGGTAAAATTGCAGCTCCTCTTACTGCTCTCACAAAAAAATATGAATTCATTGGTTTGAAGTAGCCACTCAAGCATTCACGACCCTCAAGGAATCAATGTGTACTACAATTTTGGTAACCCTGGATTTTCAAAAACCATTTGTGATTGAATGTGACACTTCAGGAATGGGTATTAGGGCAGTATTAATGTAGGAAGGGCATCCCTTGGAATTCAAAAGTAAGCAACTTTTAGGAAAAATTTAGGAAGGTCCACATATGAGAAAGAAATTTTGGCTATTCTACATGCAATGGAGAAATGGAGACACTACTTAATCAGTAGTCATTTTGTTATTAAAACAGATTATAACAGTCTCAAGCATTTCTTAGAACATCGATTTTCTTATCCTGAGAAAAACAAGTGGTTAACAAAACTATTGGGATATGATTTTGTTATCAAATATAAGAAAGGGAAATAAAATATGGCAGTTGATGCATTGTCACATAAATATGAAGATGAAGTGGTTATCAATGTTATTTTAGGTCCATGTTCCACATGGGTATCTCAGCTCCAAGAGGAATGGTTATCAAATATAGAAACTGCTCAAATAATTCAAGAATTGAGGTTAGGATTATCCAAGCATCCTCTTTTCTCCTATGAAGACAAGATATTGAGAAGGAAGAATCACATTTACATTCCACATAATTCTATAGTCAAATCCTAGATTCTAGAAGAGTCACATGCTTCTCCATCAATAGGACATTCAATATTTTTGAAGACATATTTACGGGTTAAACAATCCTTTTATTGGAAAGGATTAAAATATGAAGTTAAAACATGGGTGGCCGAATGCAAAGTATGCCAACACAATAAGGGTGAAACATTTAAATCTTCAAGATTGCTTCAACCACTACCTATTCCAAATCGCCAATGGGAACATATTTCAATGGATTTTATTGAAGGTCTTCCTAAATAGAAAGGCAAGATAGTAATTTTTGTGGTAGTGGAGCACCTTTCCAAATATGCTCATTTCAATGCTCTCTAACATCCATTTTCATCAAGTAAAGTGGCTAAGGTATTTATGGATTCAATTTTTAAATTGCATGGAATGCCAAAAAAATATTGTAGGTGATCATGACCCTATATTTACCAGCAATTTATGGAAAGAATTATTTTGCTTTAGTGGTACCAATTTGAATATGTCTTCTGCATACCATCCTCAAATAGATGACCAAACTGAGATAATTAACAAATGTTTGGATACTTATCTAATATGTTTTTCTCAAGATAAATAGTATCAATGGAGTCATTGTCTCTCCTTGGCAGAATGGTGGTACAACACCTCATACCATTATTCCATCGAGATGTCTCCATTCAAAGCATTATACGGTTTCAAACCACCAATAATAGCATATTATGTTCTAGGTTATTCCAAACTGGCCCAAGTAGACAATTGGTTCTAGTAAAGACAGTCAATGCTCAAAATTCTCAAAGACAATTTGGTCTAGGCACAAAATCGCATGAAGTAGAAACAAGAAACACCATTCCAAAATATAATTTAGTACAGGGGATATGGTGTTCCTACAATTGCAACCCTATAAAAAATTGCCATTGAAGATCAAGACCAGTCAAAATTTGGTTCCACAGTTTAATGGTCCTTATAAAATAGTGCACCACATTGGATAAGTAGCATATTAACTAGAGCTTCCTCCCTCATCCCGCATATATCCAATATTTCATATTTCCTGTCTCAAAAATGTAATCGGATAAAAAGTTCATTCTCAGTCAGAATTACCAGCACTTTATGAGGAAGGACATATATATCTCTAGCCTGAACCAATTTTACAAAGCAGAACATTTATGTTGAGATCCCATCACATCAAAGAATTCCTCATAAAATGGTAGGACCTACCAGAAGAAGATGGTACATGGGAACCAAAAAGTATTTTTTAGTCATTTCCAACTTTGAGGACAAAGCTTTCTGAGGAGAGGAGCCATGTTACAACCCCAATATAGCTAGTTGGCTATATTATGGTCTTCACCAATATTTGTCATTGATTTATTATTAATAGCATAGGTTGATATATATTTGATTATCATTCATCATTTTAATTCATTTGCAATTATTTACGACTAAGCCCTCCTTAGTGGTGAAGAACTTAGCCCTCCTAAAGTGGCAATATAAATCATTCCGTCTTAGTTTATTTTGCATCCAATTGTGGTTTTATATTTTTATAGACATGATTATCATCTCATGGAATATAAGGGGTGTGAATACCCCATTAAAGCATAGGTGTGTTAGGGACCAATGTAATAAGCCTAATATTCTTTGTATCCAAGAAACTAAAATGACAAAAGAACAAGTTTAAAAAAATATGAAAATAGTATGGGCAAGATGTGAATGGGATGCTATGGATTATGAAGGAGTGATAGAGGGAATTCTAACTTATTGGAATCCTTATATAACCTCTTGTGTAACCATTCATAAAACTAGGCATTTGTTAGCCTCTTAGTCACTTGCTACTTTGCAGAATTTCATTTTATCCTTATCAATGTCTATGGGCCTACAACTAAGTTAGATATATTATAAGTATGGAGTGGAATTGAATCCTTTATGAGAATTAAAGACCAAGAAACCTAATTCATGATCATAGAATATTTTAATGCCATAACCAAGCTGGATGAAAAATTTAGGGAAATTAGGAAATAACCCAAAGTATGAAATATTTCTCACCTTTTATTCAAAACAATAATCTATGGGAGGTTGATTTTGAAGAAGACAACTATACTTGGACCAACAATAGGAGAGGTGGGAACCTAATAGCAAAAACATTAAACAAATGCATTCTCTCAGATCATTTGCTAGATGATGGAACTTGTACTAAGATTTAAAACCTTAACAAGGATTGGTTCTGATCACTGGCCAATAAGAGTTAAAGTGATGGTTAGTGAATTCAAAAAAGATCATATTTTAAATATGAGCGGATGTGGGAAGGCCATCCTTAATTTGCTAATATGATAGCTCAAACATGGAATTATTCAGGTAATGGTGGGTTGTACGATCTTCCAAATCAAATTAAATCAATGACATCTAGATTAACCAAATGGAACAAGAACACTTTTGGAAATATTTTTAAGAAGAAAGAAGAACTAAAAGATAAAATTTCAAAATTCCAAAAAGGTGAACATAATTATCCAATCTCAAAGGAAATGGATATTCTTAGTGAATATCATAATATTTTGAGTACTAAAGAGAAATTCTAGAGATTAAAATCAAGATAGGCATGGTTCAAAGGAGATAAAATTACAAGTTTTTTTGATAGGATGGCTATAGTACAGAGACCAACATCCAAAATTAGTAGAATTAAATCAATATAAGGGGTTTGGATTAAAGACCAGAGTGAAATTAGAAAAGAGACTAAGTATTTTTATTAGAATATTCTAGGATCAGAGGAGACTAAAGTTCTTAATGATAAAATTCTTCAAGATGTTCCTTCAGTTATAACAAATGAAGACAATAGAAAAATTATGGAGCCTATTACTCTAGAAGAAGTTCATTTAGCTCTTTTATATTTTAATAAGGATAAATACATAGGTCCAAATGGGCTCTCTGCAACTTTTTATCAACATAATTGAAATATAGTGAAGGATTCTTTATTGGTGGTAGTGGAACAATATAAAGTAAAACAATACATACCTTATAAAACAAATGTAACATTTCTTCTCCTAATTCCAAAAAATAAGGATGCTGAATTGTTTGATTCTTTTAGACCCATAAGACTATGTAATATGGCATATAAGATTATCTCCAAAGTTATGGTAAATTGATTGAGGCCATTTTTATATAACATTATTTTAGAAGAGCAAGGAGGATTTGTGAAAGGGAGAAACTTTTTGGATGGGATCATAGTAGCTCATGAAGTTATACATTCAACAGCTTCAAGAAAAGAGAAAGTAATGATCTTAAAACTTGATATGAGTAAATCCTATGATAGGGTTAAATGGGATTTTATTTTTGAAGTTTTAGAAAATTTTGGACTTGGGAAGAAATGGGTTAGATGTATTAAAGCTCGTGTCTCTACAACTTTTTATTCAATGTTGGTTAATGGGTTAGTAAAAAAATATTTTAAATTCAAGAGAGGCCTTAGACAAGGAGATCCTCTATCTCCTTATTTATTCATTATTATGGTAGATTTTTTGAGTAAGAACTTAAAGAAGTCTTACGAATATGGGCTTATAAGTGGACTTAAGGTTAGTAATAACATCGAAAACATCACCCATCAACAGTTTGTAGATGATACAACCCATTTTGGAATGGAAAGGATTAATGAGGCCAGATCTTTGAATAACTTTTTAAAGGAATATGAAAGAGGATAAGGGCAAAAAGTTAATAGGATAGAATCCAAAAATTACTACTTTAACCCTCCTGCTAATATCAAAGCAAGAATTTCTAGGTTGCTTCAAATGGAGGAGGAAAATTTACCTTCAACTTATCTAGGGATGCATTTATTTGAGGGGAGAATGAGGAGAGAATTATGGAATCCAATTATTAGTAAAATTCATAATAAAATTCCAGCTTGGAAAGGTATATGGTTATCGTTAGCAAGAAGAGTGCAATTAATTAAGTTAGTCTTTCAGGCCATCCCAACATATTATATATCATTGTATTCTATGCCAAGATCAGTTGAAAAAGTTTAATCTATATTATGCGATCCTTTTTGTGGTCAGGTTTACATGATAAAAGAAAATTTCCTTTGGTGAATTAGAGCAAGGTGTGTGATAATAAAACTAGGGGAGGCCTTGGTTTAAGAGTTCTTACAAATGCAAACTTAGCTCTTAGGGGAAAATTTATCTGGAGATTGTACAAAGAGATTCAAATACAATGGGCAATAATTCTTCTAAGTAAGTATGTTGATATGAATGACCCAAAATTAATATTTACTGCTTTACCTCTACCAAATGGTTTTTCTCTTTCGAATGGTTTAAAAAATCTATTGATCTTATGATTAAAGGTTTAATATGGGTGGTGGGAACACGATAAAAAATTTCCATTTGGATGTATACTTGGTGTGGTAAAAAACTGCTCAATTTAGATCCAATTTTGAAACCTTGGATGAGATTGCTTTAAGACAAATATGGTGATAGGGTTTCAAATATTTTGTACAAACATTAGAAAGAAAAATGGAAAGAATATTTTTTTACGAGTATACAAGACATTGATTCTAGAATACATTTGAGTAGAAAGATAACTACTGTGATTATTTTTAAGGGAGCCAAGGATAAATTGATTTGGGAGTTGAATAGCTCAGGAGAATACACAACAAGAAGTGGATATAATGTAAAATACCAACAAAATAATAATATCACTAGACTATGGAGAGATATTGGGGATAACCCAGGCATTCCTAAAGTCAAAATGTTTGTTTGGCTAGTAGGTCATAGAAGAAATTTAGCTTGGGATAACCTTATGAAAATGGGTTTTCATGGCCCCTCTCAATGTATTTTTTGTAAAAATGAGAAGAGTATATATCATCTCTTGGGACATTACTTAATAGTCTGGAATCTATGGCAATGGATTCTTAATATGTTTGGTAAATGCATGGTGATGAATATCAAAATTGAAGATTGGTTAAAGCAATGGTAGAGCACTTATAAAAATGAGGCTTTACAAATAATATGGGATATATCAAAAGATACAATACTTTGGACTATATGGCTAGAAAGGAATAGAAGAATATTTAAAGGAAAAAAAAGTAGTTTAGAGGTAATGAAAAGGAAGATATGTTTAGCCATAGAGGAGTCTAAACCAACCCTATCAAATCACCCAATACCTAATCTAGAAGCAGAGAGCCTTGATAGATGGAGTCAAGTCATTAAATGGAATTATGATGTTGGGTACAAGAGAAACAAAAAGAAGGTAAAGAATATGAAGTGGAAACCACCAGATGTGGAGTGGGTTAAATTAAATTCTGATGGAGCTTCTAAAGAAAATCTAGGACCATCAAGAGGAGGAATAAATAGAAATAATAGAGGAGATATTTTATCTCAATACGCTTTCAACAGTGTATTTAAGACAAATAATGAAGTTGAATCTTGGGTGGCTTTAGAAGGATTAAAAAATATACAAAAAAATGAAATGGAACAGAGTATGGATGGAAAGTGATTCTCTCATAGTAATAAATGCAATTTTGAGGAAAGCAAAGGCTCCATGGAACTGTTGGCATTTTTGCCACATTGATTCTCATTGATTAATGCATTAGTGTATTATTGAAAATCTGACCTTTAATATCGGCTTTGATGCGGCTTTGGCGAAAAAAGAAGAAAAAATGAGCAAAAAATAACTAAGTCTAAAAACTGCAGCGATTCGCTGACATGTCGCGAAATCGCGGTCAACGCAGTCAACGCAGGCAGGTTGGGCGGAACCGTCGCGATATCGCGACGTGTTCCAGAATCGCGGGTTGGTCGGCCTCAAAGACACAAAGTTGAAAACTTGCAGCGCGTCGCTGACATGTCAGCGAATCGCGACACTGGCGGCTCGAAGGGGCAAGTGCCAAAACTTGCAGCGATTCACTGCATGTTCGAGCGGAGAAGAGTCCAAGGCAAAGATGTAGCGCGTCGCGACGGAAAATGGCAAAGGGTACGGAGAAAGAAATGCGTAGCGATATCGTGGGTTTTGACCAGAAAGACAAAGTACCCAAAACATGTAGCGATATCGCTACATGTTCCGTTTTCGCGCGGTGTTTGGCAGAGAAGACCCAAGGTTAAAAGTTGCAGCGACGCGCTACCTGTAGCATTTTCGCGATGGCAAAGTGGCAATTGGTACGGAAGGAGCAAAACGTAGCGATATCGCTACATGCTTCAAAATCGCGGCCATTTTGGTCCAAGAAGCAAAGGAGCAGTAAGTTGTAGCGATTCACTGCAATATCAACAATAAGGCCAACTGACATGAATATGCAGCGAAATCATGCAGGGGATGAAAATTGATCAAAAAGCATGAAAATGGTTAAGTGCTCAAATTGGTAGCGAAATGGAGACAAGGAAGAATTGAAGACATTCAAGTGCAAAAGGTGTTATGTTTTCGCGGACCGTCTTCAAGGCCGTACAAGGTGCCTGAAACATGTAGCGATATCGCTACATGTTCCATTTTCGTGGCGTTTGGCTTCAAAGGTTTCAGTGTTCAAAAGTGCAGCGATGCGCTGACTGTTTTCGCAAAAGGCATAGAAAATGCAGCGATTCGCTGCAAGTTCTGGGCGACAAGGCGAGTGCGGTGCAGCGATGCGCTGACTGTTTTCACAAACGGTATAGAAAATGTAGCGATTCGCTGCAAGTTCTAGGCGACAAGGCGGAGTGCGAAGAGAATCATGCAAAAAGCAAAAGGCGTCGCATTTTCGCGACCCATCCAGAAGACCGTACAAAGTGCCGAAAAAGTGCAGCGATGCGCTGCATGTTCCGTTTTCGCGGGGCAGGAAGGAAGGAATAGCCAAAGGCCGCAATGCGTAGCGATATCGCTACATGTGCCATTTTTCGCGGGATTAAGCTAGCGATGGAGACATTGAAGCCAAAGATGCAGCGATATCGCGACAGGGAGCATTTTCGCGGGTGTAAGTGACAAAAGTGTACGGCATGAAAATACGTCGCGATTTCGTGACCCGTCGCATTTTCGCGACCTGCACAGTTTCCCGCCAAAAAAATAGTATGAACGGCCGAGAAGGTTTTTTGAGTTTTCGATGATTAAATGCTGCCCCAAATTAAATGTTTTGTGGATTTCCAAGGCATTCAAAGTAAAAGACGCGCCCAAGCCACCAAGATTGAAGATTTAATGCATTCGAGGCTGCTGTTCGTGGATTGTCGTAACGGTTTCATGCACATGTTCGAAGAATCAAATTTAATGAAGGACCGCGAACGTTTCATTGCATTTAATTTTTGTTTCTTCGAGGCTGTAATCAAGGGATCGTGTATGTAATTTCCAATGCACAATTGTAGATCACGAGGAGGATGGTGGCAAACATTTAATGCTGTAGAGAGGACGGACCTCTATAAAAACCAATGTAATTCTCATTTCAAAAGGTTGGGAAAAATTCTCTGCTAGAGACGCGGAGATGCATTTGCAGGAATAACAGAGTTGGCTTCTAATTTGTCAAGCGGTTGTATGGGTGATTTCCTTTCTGTTCTATTGCATTTCTAATAGCTTTGTATTTCTTCATGGCTGTTGCATTAAAATTCTGCATATTGGATTTATGTACCGCCGTGAGAGTATGATTTCTGGAATGTAGTTTTGGAGGGTTTCCCTGCATACATCGTGCGAAGGTTTAAGTTAATAATTTTTATTACTTGCTGTTGTTGCATTTTTAAGTTTCCTGCTGCTATTTTCCCGGTCTTATAACTTCGGCCTGTGGCCATATTTCCCATTTCTTTCTGCAGTTTTTAAATCTCTTTCCTGCAACCCTTATCTTAAACCAAGTCTAGAATAGTGAAGGGAACCAGCCCACTCTGGAGATTGGTCTGGAAGCCATTTCTTGCTTCCAGCCTTTCAATGTTGGCCAGGTCTAGGGTGCACTTGTAAAATCCTTTCCTGTGGCAGATTTTGGACCAACAGTTTTTGGCACGCCCGGTGGGACAGATTTTATTTGTCTCTAAAAGATCCCATAGGGTCGAAGGTTTAATGTTCGCCTTCAGATTGTAAATTAGAGCATTTGGTGACTCTGTTGTTTTTGGTGATCCTGCTGGACCCAGAAATACTTCATGTTCACAAGATCACAGTCAAAGAAATTTGGCGATCTTGTTCAGTTTTTTGAGCTTGATAGTTCGAGAAGTGGTGAGCATTCTAGATTAGTTTCCTCATCCCTTCCATCTTCTGTTGTACAAATACCCAGTATTGTTGCTAGTGTTGCACCCCTACAAGTTCCACCAATGGCACAATTTCCTCCACCCAGAAAATTCTTGGCATGGAATAGCACTGGAGCCTTGAATCTGCAGGCTCAGAATCCAGTACCTCAGGCTGCACTGAAGGCTTTGCCCACTTACGATGGTACTGGTAAAACAGCCTATGAGCACATAAATGATGTGGCTTCCCTGGCTGCTATCCATGACATTACCGATGAAGATGTAATGATCAAATTGTTAGTATGTTCTTTGAGAGGTAAACTGCTATTTTGGTACAGAACTCTGCCTCCGGCACCATAACATCATGGGATCGGTTTGGTGATTTCTCTGGTGAAACATTTTCATGAACAGGCTGACCCTTTCTCATTGTTAAATCAGTTTACTGTCATACAGAGACATCCACAAGAAGAGATACCTGATTTTAATGTCCGGTTTACCAGAACTTGGCAAAGGATTCCTGATGGTATTCGACCTGCTGATGAATTAGCTGCGATGTACTACCTCAGAGCGTTTCACTCAGATATCGGTTGGGCGGTTCGACAGTCTAATGTGGTAACGTTTCCAGAAATATTTGAACAAGCAATTAAAGCAGAAGCTGATCTGGTTGCTGGTGGGAAGAGTGCCTCCAAAGGTAACTATGCCTCTTATTCCAGATTTGCCTCAATATTTATATGGTTCACAACCACACCCCATGCCGGCTATGTATCCTACACCATCATGGAGCTCTAAAGCACCTCAGGTTGCAACTGTTCCAGTTCCTCAATTACCTGCTTTAACTCCTTTACCGCTCCCTGCACCCAGCATTCAACCATCTCCCGTTTCCACTGCATTTCCAGCTTTGCCAGCACCACCAGCTCCTTTGCCCTTACCAGCACCTCCTGCACCTGCAAACCCTGATCCATATACAACATTATTGCAAGAGGTGAAGTCTGCAAATTCTGCCATTAGAGCCATGGGAAATAAGATCACACTCATTGAGAGGAAGCAGTCTGAGAGAGATTTCCAGCCAAGGAGATTTCAACCGCCTCAAATTACTAGAGATCAAGTTGCCTCCACAAGCAAAGCACCTAAAAAGGGCTTAGTTGTTCTAGCAAATGAAGATGCAGCCCATGCAGATGGAGTATATTGGTGTTCCACTTGTAATGATCCTCATGGAGAAGATACGTGTATGGTTCACTTAAATTATGTGCGAGACCTTGGCGGCCGGCTCTTCGAGGTGACCATGTTAATATGATCTCGGGAAAGCTGGTCATAGTTTGATGACTGCAGTGGAAGATCAAGTTTCGGTTCTAACAAGGAGTGGAAAGAAGCCTATGAATGTTGATCCTCTCGACTTAGAGCCGTTAAGAGTACCGGCTGAAGTGAAGAGGCCGGTGAAAGCTCCTGTGCCGGCTCCAAAGTCTTTGCCCAAAGATCCGACTTTTAACGAGTTCAAGAAAAGGCGAGCAGTGCACCGAGTAAGATCAGAAGCAGAGGAGCAGGCACGTGAAAAATTGAAATATCCATCACTGACCAAGAGGTTAAGAGTGGAAGCTACACAGCAGTACAGAACCAGATTTGAGCAACCTGTTGAGACGAAAAATTCTGTTGCAGTTTCATACAATATTGTTGATGATCTTAAAAAGACCCCTGCTAAGGTAAGCCTTTATGACGCTTTGCAATTACCTAGTCAAGTAGATTTATTACAAGAGTCATTGAAATCTATGAAGGAGAGTGAAAAAGGGCCTACCCAGACCGTCTATGCCCAAACTTTAACCACCTCTATTACTGGTAAGAACAGACCTCCTCCTTTTTACTTGTCATTGCAAATAGAAGGTTGGGTTGTACATAATTGTATGATTGATTCTGGAGCTGCAACCACTGTCATGCCCAAGGGAGTCTGTGAAGCTATGGGAATGGAGTATACCCGGAGTAGTCCTGGAGTTCTGCAATTGGATGGTATGCCTGTAAAAATAGTAGGTGTCATTAAAGATGTACCCATTGTCCTGCATACAATGCCCCAAATCACTGTTATTCAAGAAATTGTTGTAGTAGATTTAGAGCCCTATTTTAGCATGTGTTTATCCGGGGAATTTACTGCAAAATTAGGGGGTTATCTGGCATTAGATTATTCCCATCTGGAAATTCCTTTTAAGAATAGACGTCTCAGAATACAGAATGAAAAGCCTTCCCCTTTTCATATTGAGAAGTTGGAAGATGTTGGAAAAGACATGCAGTCGGTCCATATGCTCATTTGAAGAGTCCGAAGATGTTTGTTTTAATGAGTGAAGTTTTAAACAATCTTCGGTTGGAAGACCAGTTTTCAATGCTTAACTTCAATGCCATGATGGAGACGAGAGATTGGTTGCTATGCCATTCGAAAACACGAGAGTGAGACAAAGCGGGAATTGTCTAACCCGGTTGATCGGAATGAGGTTCCGAGATCAATTATGGCAGCTGTATTTCGATGGAGCTAGATGCGGGAATGGTGCCGGAGCAGGTATTGTGTTAATTTCTCCCTACGGGTGTACGGAGAGAACTTATTCATATCGGCTTACATGGAGTTTTACAAATAACGCTACTGAATATGAAGCATTGTGTTTGGGTCTGAAGAAAGCAAAGAAGTTAGGAATAGAACAGCTTAATATTTTTGGTGATTCTGAGCTTATTGTAAATCAGGTCACAAATAGATGCATCTCAAAGCGAGCATTATCCGAAAGCATATCGTAATCGGGTTTGGGATTTGTTTGAACTTTTCAACTGCGCTTAATATTCAAAGTTGTTTCGAGAGAGATGAATAAACATCCTGACTTATTAGCATCTCTTGGAGCTAACTTTTCTCCTGCTGATCAAGTTGTGAACAAGCCCAAGGCAGTGAGAATGGTATACGGACCCGAGTGTGCCGGACAAGGAAACTTTCTGGCGAGGTCTTTGAAACCGATGAAGCAGATTGTTAATTTCACGATACATGAAGCTGCAGCTGTTGAAGGCAGAACTTTGGAAGATGAGGAAGCCGAAGGTCTTATTCAATTAAGGAATAACCATATTCCAAAGGGTCTAATAACTATGGAGAGCTTGTTTGACCAACATGATCATTCCAGAAAGCCTCGAATGGAGATTGATAGAAAGGAATACATGGAGTTAGAGCTTCGGCCTGACAAAGTGATTAAGGTTGGCACGACTCAACCCCGGAAGAAGCTGCAGAAAATCGAGGCGGCTCTGTAAAGAGTTTTACGATATTATAGCTTGGAGCTATGAAGACTTGAAAGGTTACAACAAGCGGATTATACGACATACAATTGAAGCTGGAAGAAGGAGTTAGGCCTTTTCGACGGAAACGAGAGACCCTGTAAATCCAAAGATTGAGGCGTTGATGAAGGTTGAACTTGTTAAAATGCTGCAAGCTAAGATCATCTATCCGGTCAAGCACTCCACATGGGTCGCCAATCTGGTCCCAGTCCGTAAGAAGAATGGAGATATTAGATTGTGCGTTGATTTCAGGAATTTGAACCGTGCTTCATTAAAGGATCATTATCCTTTGCCGAGAATTGATCAAATATTGCATGTTGTGGCTGGGGCACAGCGTTTTTCTTTGTTAGATGGATTTTCTGGGTATAACCAGATCTGGGTAAAAGATGAAGATCAGTTTAAGACAGCATTCACCACGAAGTGGGGTACTTTTGCATATCAGCGAATGCCCTTTGGATTGTCAAATCGTTGGAGCTACCTTCCAAAGAGCAATGGATATTGCTTTCAAGGATTTATTGAATAGGATCATTGTAATATACCTTGACGACATGATAGTCTTTTCACATAGAAGGGAAGACCATTGTTCTCACTTGAGGCTGATTTTTGAGAAATGCAGAGAATTCGAAATCTCCATTAATCCAAAGAAGTCTGTGTTTCTTTGTAAAAGAAGGTAAGCTTCTGGGTCATGTGATTTCTGAAGATGGATTAGCAATTGATCCAGCCCGTGTTGAAGCCTTGAAGAAATTGTCACTCCCTGCAAACAAGAAGGAACTTCAATCTTTCTTTGGACAGATAAATTTCATTAGAAAATTCATTGCTGATTTTGCTCAGGTTGTTAAACCAATGACCGAATTGTTGAAGAAAGATGCAGTTTTCCAATGGACGGCTCAAAGAAAGGAAGCATTTCGGGAGATCAAGGAAAGAATAGTGCAGGCCCCTGTCCCGATTAATCCCGACTACTCCAAGGATTTCATCTTATATGCGGTTGGAGAAGATGACGGTTATCTTTGAGTTTTGACGCAAAAGGGAGATGATGGGAATGAAAGGCCCATTGCTTTTATGAGCCAAGTCATTTTACCTCACGAAGCAAAGTACAATTTTATTGAGAAAGCGGGTATATCTTTGTGATGAAATCCCTGAAGAAATTCAAACATTTTATTTCCCAGAGCAGGACATTTGTTTATGTTATTCACCCAGATGTGAGAAATTTCATTCTTCAAGGAGAGTTGGGTGATAAACGTCTTGGCTGGGTCACCAAGATCCAGGAATTTGATGTAGAAATTCACCCAACTAAATTAGTGCGTGGTAAAGCTATGTGCCAGCAGTTAGCAAAGATGGCGGCATTTGATGTATGCGAAGATCGGGGAGAAGCTCTTCTCTGGTAATGACAGTTTAATGAATTTCTTAATTACGGAAAAGGATTGGACGAGAGGACACGATTGATTACTTCACAAGCTGGAAGATGTCCATCACAATTGATCGCTTCTCGAGAGGAGGAGATTTCGGTTGCAAGCTCTGCGGTATGTTTTGTTTTCGGATGGTTTATTTTTTAAAAATATTGATGGTGTTCTTTTGAAGTGTGTTAAACAAGCGAGACAAGGATAGGATCTTGGAAGAGTTTCATTCGGGTCTCTCGGGAGGTCACTTTGCGGGAAGACCGATGGCCTTGAAAATCATTCGAGTTTGGTTACTACTGGCCGACCATTGTTCTCGGGATTCTTTCAAGATTGCACAAGCCTGTGATAAGTGTCAAAGATACGCGGGGAAGAGTAAGGAATGCGGCTCTGCCTTTGCATCCGATTCGAGGTTGAAGCACCCTTTCGAGCAATGGGGGTTGGATTTTATTGGAATAATTGATCCTAATTCCTCGGTTGGGCACAGATACATCTTAACGACTACAGATTATTTCACAAGGTGGTCTGAAGCCATACCTACAAAGATGGCCAATCAATCTGTAGTGATTTCTTTTGTTGAGAGTTTGATTACACGTTTTGGTGTTCCAGACGCCATCATTACAGATAATGGGACTCCATTCATTGGAGCTGAACTGGCTGAGTTTGCTAACAAGTTTGGCATTTTCCTTAAGACATCTTCCAATTACTATCCACAGGGAAATGGCTTGGCGGAGTCAACGAACAAAAATTTGCTCGAAATTTTGAAGAGGTCATTGGGAGAGAACAAAAGATCATGGCACTTGTTATTGAATCGGGCGTTATGGGCGAGACGGGATTTCCGTCAAGAAGTCCATTAAAACCTCACCATATGCCCTAGTCTATGGCAAAGAAGCAAGGTTGCCGGTTCATCTTGAGTTGCCGATATTACGACGGTTGCGGTCTTTTCAAGATGATGAGACAGGACACTGAGTTCCTTGGATCTGCGAATAGCACGAGTTGTTGGAATTAGAGGAGCGGCGTTCCAAAGCATATAATGAATTTGACAAGCACACGCAAGGGATTTCGAAGTGGTTTTATAAGCATTCTGCGGCCCGTCCATTCAAGACGGGGAGATTTGGTGCTGAAATGGAATGAGAATAAAGCTAAACCTGGCAATCATAAGAAGTTTGATGCATTATGGGAGGGTCCCTTCCGCATTTCCAGCACAGGTGCAGCTAATTCTTTCTATTTGGAAGACATGGATGGTAGCCCACTTCCAATTTCAGTTAATGGCTTTCATTTGAAAGCCTACTTTTCATGAATTCGCAAGTTCAATTTGAGTTTGTATATAATATAAAAAAATATATATATATATATATATATATATATATATATATATATATATATATAAAAGGAAGTGAAGAAGAAGAAAAGAGTATGTATATAGGTTTTGCCTTTTGTTGTCACCTTGGCTCTTGTTGCTTGTGGGTTGTAGGTGTTTGTTTCCCTTTTGTCCTTCCTTTCCCGGCAGTTTGTGGCTTCCAAAGAATTCTTCTTTTCCCTCCCCTGCTTTCTATTTCCTTTCTTCATCTTCCTCTTCCTTCTTTTGTTTCTTTCTTCTTGCAATATAAAAAAACAAAAAGAATAAGCCACGACTGTTGTTTCTTCTCCCCTTTTCTATTTTCCCCATTTCTTCTTATCCCTTTCTTCCCAGTTTGGTTTTTGTTTTAAAAAGCATTTATTTTCCAGCTTAGTTCATTTTCATTTCACGCTTCAAAACTTCCATTTCTGTTCCATCTATTCGTTCATTCCATCTATTGCCGCTGGTAGTGTAGCAACATGTTGTTGTTATGTCTACTACGTCACTTTTGCTCCATCATTTTATTATTCACACCACTCCATTGCGGTCACCGCCTGCTGCAATCGTGGGAGCTCACTCCACCATCACATTCCATCTCTTCGAGTTTATAACCGCTTCTATGCGAGTTCTTCCGGTTCTAGTTTTCGGCGGCGGGAAGAAGTTTTGCGGCGGTCCTCACGACATGTTTTGCGGTAGCCAACCTTCTCGTTACGATATGACTACTGTGCCCAATGGACTAAGGCCTGGATTCTTGCATACGACAAGCTGTATACCCCGTGAGCCGCCAAGAATGTTGGCATTTTTGCCACATTGATTCTCATTGATTAATGCATTAGTGTATTATTGAAAATCTGACCTTTAATATCAGCTTTGATGCAGCTTTGGCGAAAAAAGAAGAAAAAATGAGCAAAAAATGACTAAGTCTAAAAGCTGCAGCGATTCGCTGACATGTCGCGAAATCGCGGTCCAACGCGATCAACGCGAGCGGGTTGGGCGGAACCGTCGCGATATCGCGACGTGTTCCAAATCGCGGGTTGGTCGGCAAAGGCGCAAAGGAGAACTGACGTCGACGAAATGTCGGCGAATCGCGACAGAAGGGGCAAGTGCAAAACTCGCCATGTTCGAGGAGAAGAGTCCAAGGCAAAGATGCGGCGCGTCGCGAAAAAGAAAGCGTCGCATATCGCGTGGTTTTGGCTAGAAAGACCCAAGGTACCAAACATGTAGCGATATCGCTGCATGTTCCATTGTGTTTAGAAGAGGAAGAACCATGGGAAAGTTGCAGCGACGCGCTACCTGTAGCGTTTTCGCGATGGCAAAGTGGCAATTGGTACGGAAGGAGCAAAACGTAGCGATATCGCTACATGCTTCAAAATCGCGGCCATTTTGGTCCAAGAAGCAAAGGAGTAGTAAGTTGTAGCGATTCGCTGCAATATCAACAATAAAGCCAACTGACATGAATATGCAGCGAAATCATGCAAGGGATGAAAATTGATCAAAAAGCATGAAAATGGTTAAGTGCTCAAATTGGTAGCGAAATGGAGACAAGGAAGAATTGAAGACATTCAAGTGCAAAAGGTGTTATGTTTTCGCGGACCGTCTTCAAGGCCGTACAAGGTGCCTGAAACATGTAGCGATATCGCTACATGTTCCATTTTCGTGGCGTTTGGCTTCAAAGGTTTCAGTGTTCAAAAGTGCAGCGATGCGCTGATGTTTCGAAAAGGCATAGAAAATGCGGCGATTCGTTGCAAGTTCTGGGCGACAAGGCGAGTGCGGTGCAGCGATGCGCTGACTATTTTCACAAACGGTATAGAAAATGCAGCGATTCGCTGCAAGTTCTAGGCGACAAGGCGGAGTGCGAAGAGAATCATGCAAAAAGCAAAAGGCGTCGCATTTTCGCGACCCATCCAGAAGACCGTACAAAGTGCCGAAAAGTGCAGCGATGCGTTGCATGTTCCGTTTTCGCGGGGCAGGAAGGAAGGAATAGCCAAAGGCCGCAATGCGTAGCGATATCGCTACATGTGCCATTTTTCGCGGGATTAAGCTAGCGATAGAAGACATTGAAGCCAAAGATGCAGCGATATCGCGACAGGGAGCATTTTCGCGGGTGTAAGTGACAAAAGCGTACGGCATGAAAATACGTCGCGATTTCGTGACCCGTCGCGTTTTCGCGACCTGCACAGTTTCCCGCCAAAAAAATAGTATGAACGGTCGAGAAGGTTTTTTGAGTTTTCGATGATTAAATGCTGCCCCAAATTAAATGTTTTGTGGATTTCCAAGGCATTCAAAGTAAAAGACGCGCCCAGGCCACCAAGATTGAAGATTTAATGCATTCGAGGCTGCTGTTCGTGGATTGTCGTAACGGTTTCATGCACATGTTCGAAGAATCAAATTTAATGAAGGACCGCGAACGTTTCATTGCATTTAATTTTTGTTTCTTCGAGGCTGTAATCAAGGGGTCGTGTATGTAATTTCCAATGCACAATTGTAGATCACGAGGAGGATGGTGGCAAACATTTAATGTTTGTAGAGAGGACGGACCTCTATAAAAACCAATGTAATTCTCATTTCAAAGGGTTGGGAAAAATTCTCTGCTAGAGACTGGAGATGCATTTGCAGGAATAACAGAGTTGGCTTCTAATTTGTCAAGCGGTTGTATGGGTGATTTCCTTTCTGTTCTATTGCATTTCTAATAGCTTTGTATTTCTTCATGGCTGTTGCATTAAAATTCTGCATATTGGATTTATGTACCGTCGTGAGAGTATGATTTCTGGAATGTAGTTTTGGAGGGTCTTCCTGCATACATCGTGCGAAGGTTTAAGTTAATAATTTTTATTACTTGCTGTTGTTGCATTTTTAAGTTTCCTGCTGCTATTTTCCCGGTCTTATAACTTCGGCCTGTGGCCATATTTCCCATTTCTTTTCGCAGTTTTTAAATCTCTTTCCTGCAACCCTTATCTTAAACCAAGTTTAGAATAGTGAAGGGAACCAGCCCACTCTGGAGATTGGTCTGGAAGCCATTTCTTGCTTCCAGCCTTTCAATGTTGGCCGAGTCTAGGGTGCACTTGTAAAATCCTTTCCTGTGGCAGATTTTGGACCAACAGAACATACAAGAGATAATTGTGAAAATTTAATATATTGCTAGAGTGTGAAGAAATCAGGTTTACACATACATTAAGGGAAGTTAACAAATGTGCAGATAAGCTAGCCAATAGAGGGGTTTTGATTGAGGATCATGAAGTTAAATTATCCATTCCATGGTTAGAGGAAGTAGTAAGTTTAGTTGAAGATGATAAAAAAATATTGATTGCCTGAATTAATAAAATATTAAGTTTTACTTTAATAATTTCCATTGGTAATATTTGCTTTATTTTGTAATAGTAATGTGTTTTCATATAGACTATTTATTATAATTTTTGTGGTTACACTTGTGTTTTAGGAAGAAAACTAGCAATCCATATTTGGTAAAGCAGACTATGATAATACAATGTTTTAGAAATATTACTCTACTAAGATGCAAGGTATAGATAGTAAAGGTGAAATTTTTGTATTGTGAATATTGCTATAGGAAAATATCAAGAAGGATGCTAAATTCTGGAATATTTGTATTCCTACAAAAAATTGAAAAGATCCATAAGATGAAAATCTAGAATTTAGACATGCTATGTAAAATGATGTAGGTTTCTAGCTATAGCATCTCAATTGATATGATAAGTGTATCTATTTTTAAATCTCTAAAGAAGAGAGTTGTAATTTTTCAAGGGTGGGAGACCCGAGTACAACCCCTTATTATCTAGCAAAAAAAAATTCTCAAAATTTGTAATGTCTCTATTCAAATCCTTTTTGAAAATATCAACAAGTTGATCTTCATATTTGCAAAACACAAAAGCTATAACTCATCTTCTACTAAGTCATAAATGAAGTGGTGGTGTATGTCAATATATTTACTCAAATTATAAAAAATTGGATTCTTTATCATGGATATAGCGATGGTGTTGTCATAATAGATATTAATCTTCATTCTCAAGTATTTAAAGAGCCTTGTCATTCAAATAGATTTTTAGTGCAAGTGAATGATGCAGCCATGTACTCCACTTCAACTGTAGACAATGCAATTGTTTGTTGCTTTTTGCTACTCCAAGACACCAATTTGCCACCAAATAAGAAAGCATAATTTGAAGTACTCTTCCTATCATCAAGGCTCCCTACCCAATATACATATGTATAGCCCTCAAGATCACAAGAATTAGTAGCATAATAACATAAACCAAAATATTTTGTACCACTCACATACCTAAGGATTCTCTTGGCTACCCACCAATAATAATTTTTAGAAGAGTGCATGAATATTACCACCAAGCTAATAGAATAATTCATGTTTGGCCTAATAGTTGTAAGGTACATCAAGCTACCAACCAAAGACCTATAGAGTGTTGCATCCACAAGAGGGAAAGAATCCTCCTTCATCAATTTGCAACCCACAACTACTAGAGTACTAACATGTTTGCAACCATTCATTTTAAATCTTACCAAAATATCTTCAACATACTTGGATTGAGTAATAGATATACCTTGAGTTGATTGCTTTATTTGCATACCAAGAAAGTATTGCATTTTTTCCAAATCACTCATTTCAAACTTATCTGCCATAGCCTTTTTATATTTTTTTAACAAGATAGTGGAGCTGCCCTATAAAATTATATCATAAACATACAAATATATGATAGTAAAATATGATCCAACTAACTTTTAATATAGTGCAATTTCAACCAAACACAATTCATATTATATTTACACAAGTAGGAACCTAGAGTACCAAACTCTAGGTGCTTGCTTTATCCCATTAAGAGCTTTCTTCAACTTGTACACTTTATCTTCATGACCTTCAACTATGAATATTTGTGGTTTATCCACATAAAATTATTCATTAAATTTTCATTTAATAATTTGCTAATTTTACATCCATCTGATATACAACAATTCTAAAATGGGAAACTAGTGCAAGAAGAGATCTTATCATTTCCAATCTAGAAACTAGTGCAAAAGTTTTTTCATAGTCTATTTTTTCTTGTTGAACATAGACTTTGGTGTAAAATGGGTTCATATTATAAACCCATTTTACACCAATGATAGTCTTTTATTTTGGATGAGAAACAATCTCCTAAGTATCATTTTTTAATCTATTCAATTTCATTTTCCATAGCCTTTACCCAATTTTCATTAGCACATGCTTCTCTAAAATTCAAAGGCTCAACATTAGAAGAGGATAATAATGCATAATTTATTATATTCTCACCTTGTTTTGATTGTAATCTAGTTACTCTCCTTGTATAATCCTCATCCAACATTTGTGTTTATGAGTGATATTTGCTAAACCTTTTTGTAATAATACTCCCTCTTGATGAACTTGAAGATGGAAAATCACCATTTGACATAGGAGAGTTGGATTTTTCTTCACTTTGGGACTGCAAGGCTTCAAAATTTTTATTAGGATTTGATTCATCAATTTGTGGGATAATTCCAACAATATCTTTAGTCTATTTGCTATATGCTTCCCCTTTATCAAATACCACATCTCTAAGAACATGCAACTCATTTTTTTTAATTTACATGGTGGAATTAGTAGCCGCCACGAATGCAAGCAGGCTATTTGGATTTTATGGCCACCACAGTATTTTGCATTCTCCATCCCGAAAGTTACCACATAGTTATTTGTGTAGTTCATCCCTATAACCACCATGCCACAATCATTTTAAACCTTTTACATCACTAAAAGCACTAGGAAAGGGACAAGTGTTCAGTTCGATGAGGCTTGAGATTTGAACCTTGGATGTCCACCCTCCTTACAGGGTTTGGTCAAACCAATTGATCTACAACTTGGACCATACTAACATGCAACTTGTTAGTAGTGGGATCATAACATTTATAAGCTTTGGATTCATTATAATAGCCAAAAAAATACATTTGATAGATTTATCATCAAGTTTTCTTCTCTTTGTTTAGGAATGTGCATATAACATGTGGAACCAAAAAAATTCAAATGACCAATACTTGGCTTCTTACCATGCCAAGTTTCATAGAGAGTAGAAATTTATACTAGATTTATAGGGTTCCAATTGAGAATGTAAATAGTTGTATGTACAACTTCATCCCAAAACTTGTTTGGTAACTTCATTTTCTTCAACATACAACAAGCCATTTCCACTATGATCCTATTATTTTGTTCTGTCACTCCATTTTATTGAGGAGTGTAGGTGGTTGTTAACTCCCTTTTGATTCCTTGTCTACTAAAAAATTCTTAAAACTTATTAGAAGTGGACTCACCTCCTCAATCAATCCTTAAGGTCTTAATACAAAAACCATATTGCTTTTCAACTAGAGCCTTAAACATATTGAAACAATCAAAAGCTTGTGATTTATCATGCAAGAAATATATCCAACTCATTCTTGAATGATCATCAAAAAACAACAAGAAATATTTACTTTTACCAATTATTAAGATCTACATGAGTCCTCATAGATAAACATACACCAATTGCAATGGCTTTTCAACTCTAAATTAGTGGTCTGGAAGCTTCTCTCTATGTTGTTTTCCAAAAAGGCATCCTTCGCATACACTAATTAGAGGATTCATAAATATGGGTAACCTTCTAACAAGGATATTCTTTTACATTCCATCCAATGAGCTAAATTTGAGGTGTAGATACCTTTTATGCCATAACCATACTAAATCAAAAATGGTCTTCAAACATTCCACAACTAGCTATATTTTCAACATATACATCCTATTTTCTATCATCAACACTTCAACTATAATCTAATTGTTAGTCTCATTTAGGACTCTACAACAATTATTTTCAAAAATAACCTTTTAATTTTTTGAACATAATTGTCTAATACACAAATATTATGCTTGAGTTCTGGACATACAAAGTTTCATGCATATAAAACATTTTATCAATATTTATCATGAAGGAAAGTTTCTTTTCCTGATATATTCACGTGAGTATTATCACCAAACTTGACTTGGCATCTTACATTTTTAGCAAGTTCAACAAATAAGCTCCTATTTCTAGTCATGTGATTTGAACATCCGGTATCAAGATATCAAACATAATATTCAACAAACTAAAATATTGTAATATAGGAAGAGGGTTTCACCTTTTTATTCATTGGAATCAAATTTTTTATCTTGCTTTTTCTTTTGATAACAATATGGTTTTGTGTGGCCATCCTTGCCATAATAGTCATAGTGTCCATGGGTTGATTCATGACTATTGTTATTTCCTCTTCCACATCCTCTACCATGACCTCTTCCATGGCCTCTTCCATGACTTTTAGAAGATGATGGAGTCGAAGTAGTAGATGATGACTCCTTTGATTAGGATGGCTATTCATTTATCTTCAACTTGCCTTGAAATTCTTGATCAAGGCCTTCATTTCCATTCTTCATCCTATGCTCATAAGTTTTCAAGCTACCAAGTAGTTCAACAAGAGTTAGTTTTAAAAAATATTTAGATTCTTTAGTAGAAATTATAATTGGATAAAACTTCTTAGGAAGTATTCTCAATACCTTATAAAAAATCCTTGTATCATCAAGTGCCTCACCATGTGCATGAATAAAATTCACCATATTTTGGACTCTAGTGATGAACACTTCAATAGACTCATTATCATTCATGCATAAGGATTCAAAATCTCTTCTCAAGAGCTAAAGCTTAACTATTCTCACCTTAGAGGAACCTTTGTAGGCACTTTCAAGTGTCTCCCATGCATCCTTTGATTGAGTGCATTCAACAATATTAGGAAAGATGGAGACATCAATCCCACTTTGAATTGAAAATAAATATTTTGCACCCTTCTTTTGATTTTTCATCAACTCAAAATTAGAAGAGACGACAATAAAATCATATTGGTCTATTGGCTTAGAGTATCCAAAACAAGACTCCACAAGTCTTATGAAATTTAAAAATTCTTCATTCGAATACTCTAATATTAAAAAATTTCTCCATTGAACACAGGAATTTGAAGTGAAATAGTATTAACTCCATTTTATGCCATCATAAAAAATTCCTTTAACCCAATTAGATTGACTTGCTCTGATACCATTTGAATATTTTAAATGCTATTGAGAAAATCCAAAGAACTACAATAAGATGCCAAAAAACTGTAATGGCTGGAAATTTTCATATTAAATGCATAAAAAATACAACATTAAATCCAACTAATAATGGCTGAAAAACATCACCAAGTCAAACCTGATAAGTTTAGAAAAAATCATGCTTCACCAGTAGCATAATTTTATTAATAAAGGCAACTAAAATACAATAAAATTTGCTTGCATAACAAGCTATAATAGCAGCCCATTATATACCACAATAACAATATTTTTAATATAATTTTTTTTGGTAAAAAATCAATGCTCTAACAGCCTGCACTTGCATGATAAAAGACAACCACCTCTAATTCCTAGTTCACAACATCATGCAAGATGTTTTTATAGTTGTAACTAATGCATTTAAAATAAAAATTAATCTAAAATTGAAAACAACTCATAACTCTAGCTATAGATATGCACGAAGTGTCAACTAAAGTTAGCAATATGCACTTTTGCAAGAAGTGTGTAGTTTCTTTTTGTTGTTTTTTTATCACAAACTAAAATATTAATGCTAAGTGACACACACGAGGAGTGAAATATTGAACATACCTACTCCACAATAGTGCATGGACATGATTGACTACCATAGTATCCATCCATGCTTGTTGTGTGGTTTATTTTAGAATTAAGATAAAATACTTGTGTTTGCGCATGGTATAGTTTGGTTTTGACAAATGAAATGAATGCAATAACTATAGTAAATCAAATAAGTCATACACATTGATAAAAGAGATGCTACAAATGGAAAATAGAATCACATATATATATATATATATATATATATATATATATATATATATATATATATATATATATATATGTATGTATGTATGTATGAAAATATGGTACATGGGGCACCAAGTGCCATCATCCTATATTTCCAAATATTTTACTACAAAAAATTAACTTTTTGACAAGTTTTGTAGGAAAAGCAACAAGATAGTGCTTCTAGGGGTTTTGGCATACTTTGGACATGTTTTTGCACTTTTTTTTTGCTCATTTCACACCCAACTAGTGTTTTCAATGCTTTAGAAATTCTTATAGGTAAATTTATTTCAAGCCATATGGGGCATGTAAAAATCAGTTTCTTTTGGCCAGAATTTTTAGGGGCACATAAAAGTAAGTATTAAGTATGTTTTCCTCTACTTTCTCCTTTTTTGCTATGTTTTTGCATATTTTCTACTGTTTGTTTCAAGAATTTTATATTTTTGCATAGAAAATAGATTAAAAAATTACAAAAATTTTGTTCTTGTTCCATAGCATAGAATTTTCATTTTTTTTGCTTTAGCTTTTGCATATTGCTCTTTTTATTTTATTTTTTCATGAATGGCTATCCATTATAGTGTCACCCATTTTCCTTAGGGAGGAGCAATATGTATTTGTAAAAAGAGCACTAATAGTTGACTTTATAGGTGGTAGAGAGTCTCATCTTCCTATATATGGGATAAAGATGGCCTAATTTTTTTAGTCCTTGGGTAAGATAACATTGTAAGATAACATTGAGCCATGTCGGTCGATGGTTTTGGTTTTCTTTCTTCACCCAATTACCATTTTTCATCATCTTTATTGATATTTTAGCCTCTTAATTTCTTTAAAATCATAAATTAAGGATAGAGTCATGATTAAGCTATGTTTTGACATGTGTTCCCTAAAGCACATATCCTAAAAATTGATGATGCCAAGACCACCAATTTAAGTGGGAATATTGGTCATCTAATTACTATAAGGGTTTTTTATGCACGGTAAATACACTAGCATGTTTTTACATCTAGATTTCAAATGGTATATTTTTAGGACTAAAAGTTATGATTTTATGACCCCTCAAAAGGAGAAAATTAGCCATCGGCTCCAAAGGGAGAATTATATGCTATAAATACCCCTTTCACCTCCTCATTTTCTTAACAAACTATTATCAAACATCTACAAAATATTTTTATGCTAAATTACTTAAATTTTTTTGCCTCTATTGCTACCACTTCATGCACTATTTTTTCTCTTTCACTTGCCCTTGTAGGTAAAAACAAAGCCATGGATTGCTAATTCATTGCCTTCTAAGGAAGAGGATGAGAATTTCTACAAGGATTTGTAGCCAAATATCATTGATTACTATTCAAGGACCGAATTCTAAGGTAGGTTAAACCCTCTACAGATATCCCAGGTGTGATCTTTTCTATTTTACTGTGGTTATGTTGCAATTATAAATAAGAGTGAGGATTTTATTATACTTGTTATGAGATAGTTGGTCCTTGATGCCCTAGGTGTTAAATAATTAATTTCATTACATTAGGATTATCCCTAGCTTGTTGGTATTTTATGGATAATTTTAGTGTAGTTTATTCTTGAATGCTCCAAATTTATTTTTGCTTGAACTAGGATACCTTCTAACATTTACTGTTAATTTACTGCTTTGTTGTCATGGTTTTATTATATTGGTTTATATTATAGTAATTTGAATAATTACATTAAATATCTTATTTTCCACACAAATAGGCATTGAGGTTGGTGGAATGGTTAGTCAATTTTAATGACTTACCCAAAATAACATCATTATAAGATTCCACTATTTTCCAATCAAGACATAAAAAATGGTTATCATACCATGCCAATAAGTTGATCTAGAGTTCTTAAATCCAAATGACATGACAACATAGTAGTATGGTAAATTTTATTTTACTCTGATCCATGAGGGTAATTTGAATTTGGTTATACCTTGAGTAGTCATCCATAAGAAACAATATATCATACCCTACAATAGATTTGACAATAGTATTAATGAAAGTAAAGAAATTACCCTTAGGGCAAGCTAGGCTAATATTTCTAAAATCATAGCAATTATGTGATGAGCAAGGTGCAACCAAAGTATTGTCATTGTTTTCAACACAGTCAGGTTGATCAGTTGATGCAATGGACAGGAGTTCATTGATGAGCAAGGTGCAGCCAAAGTGCAATGGATAGGAGTTCATTGATGAGCAAGGTGCAGCCAAAGTATTGTCATTGTTGTCAACACAGATAGAGGATTGGTTGATGCAATGGACAGGAGTGCAGAGGTCATTAGATAGATCAGTTGATGAAGTGAACAAGAGTTCAGAGTAGTCAGAGCATGTACAGTGAATTTCCAAGAAGACTAAAGTGGCCCAGATTCAAAGGATCAAATAAAAAGACAAGTAAGAAAACTGTCGTGATATCACGACATGTTTTCTATCGTGATATCGCGACATGTTGAGAAGAAATAAGGCAGAAAGAAAAAATGTCACGATATCACGACATGTTTGGCCAGAAAGAAAAATTGTCACAATTTCGCGACATGTTGGAGGAAAAGAAGCCAAGTAGAAAAATTGTCACGATTTCGCAACATGTTGGAAAAGAGAGAAAGCGCAAGGAAAACTGTCGCGATTTCATGACATGTTGAAAAATAGAGAAAATGCAAAGAAAAATATCATGATTTCGCAACATGTTGGGAGAGAGAGAAAGCACAAGGAAAACTATCGTGATTTTACAACATGTTCATAGAGAAGGCGCAAGCAAAGAAAACTATAGTCATTTCGTGACATGTTCGATGAGAAGGCACATGCAAGAAAATTGTCATGATTTTATGACAAGTTCGGGGAGAAGGAGCTCGCAAAGAAAAGTATCACGATTTCACGATAATTTGTAAGAGAGGCAGTACGGACGAAAATGTGTCGTAATTTCGTGACATGTTTGAGAGAAGGAGCTCGCAAAGAAAAGTGTCACGATTTTGCGACAATCTATAAGAGAGGCAGTACGGATGAAAATGTGTCACGATTTCATGACATGTTTGAGAGAAGGAGCTCACAAAGAAAAGTGTCATGATTTCATGACAATCTGCAAGAGAGGCAGTACAGACAAAAATGTGTCACGATTTCGTGACATGTTTGAGAGAAAGAGCTTGCAAGGAAAAGTGTCACGATTTCACGATAATTTGCAAGAGGAAGCGCTAAGGAGAAAAAGTGTCATGATTTCATGACATGTCGGGTTTTCGCGATCCGATGAGAAGAAAAGCATTAAGGAGAAAAAGTGTCACGATATCGCGACATATTGCAGGAGAGAGAAAGGCAAGATAAAAAGTGTCACAATTTCGTGACAATTTGCAAGAGGAAGCACTAAGGAGAAAAAGTGTCACGATATCACGACATGTCGGGTTTTCACGACCCGAAGGGAAGAAAAGCGCCAAGGAGAAAAAGTGTCACGATTTTGTGACATGTCGGGTTTTCACAACCCGAAGAGGAGAGAGAGTGTACGGAGGCGAATGTGTCACAATTTCATGACATGTTGTGTTTTCACTGGCGAAAGGCAGAGAAAGGCACAAGGCAACGAAAGTGTCGTGATTTTGTGACATGTTCCGATTTCATGGGCAAAAGGCAGAGAAAGGCACAAGGAAGTGAAAGTGTCACGATTTTGCAACATGTTTCATTTTTACGGATGAAAGGCAAAGAAAGGCACAAGGCAACGAAAGTGTCACGATTTTGTGACATGTTTCGTTTTTGCGAGTGAAAGGCAAAGAAAGTGCAAGGAAGCAAAAAGTGTCACGATTTCACGACATGTCATGTTTTCGCTGGTGCATGCCAAGTAGAGTGTACAGAGGCAAAAAGTGTCACGATTTTGCGACATGTCATGTTTTCATGGGTGCAAGTCGAGAAAAGGACAAAGAGGCAAAAAGTGTCGCGATATCGTGACATGTCTTGTTTTTGTGGTCAATTGCCAAGAAAAAGTCAAAGGGGCAAAAATGGCGCGATATCGTGATATGTCATAGTTTCGTGGGTAAAATTCAAGAAGCATACACAGGGACAATTGCAGAATAAGTTCATGCAGCAAAATAAGAACTATTACAGGTGGAGTTATAATGAGATCATGTAAGCTATAATAAGAAATGTGAAAAAGAGTGCGGTGGTTATAGAAATGCTACAGAGTAATAGGCAGACAGAATCTAACGAAGACCAATAATTAACAAATAGAAAATATTATTATAATATGTATACAGTAGTGGGTCCGCAGTGCGATAGAAGAATACGACTGTATGAGTGCGCTAGTGGGTCCGTAGTGCGGTGAAAAGAGCGTAGGAAACGAGGAAAAAGAAAGCACGACAAAACAAGAAAAAGAAAGCACGGCGTGGCAAAACAAGAAAAAGGAAGCGTGGCAAAACAAGGTAAAAAGGAAAGCATGGGAAAACAAGGAAAAAGCAGAGTGCAGTAGTGGGTCCGCAGTGCTATGGGATGAGCGCAAAAAGCATGTGCAGTAACAGTGCACAGAAAGTAAGTGCTATATGAGCTAGGAAAGCATGTGCAGAAATAGAGCACACCAAATGAGCTAGAAAATAGTGAACTGCTAATAGAGAGTGTTGTCAATAAAGAAAAAGTGTTCTCATAAATAGAAAATGAAGTAAGAAGAAATTGTTGTTGCTCAGTAGGAAAGAGTGCTGCTGTATAGAGGGATAGGGCTGTGGGCTGTTACAAAGCTAGAAGAATACTGTAAAAGCTATAAGAGAAGAGATAAGAATGATAGAGCATAAAAATGAGCAGAGAAGGCTGTCAGATAGCCATAAATGAGCAGATAAGGCTGTTAGAGCCGTAAGTGAGCAGAGAAGGCTGTCAGAGCAGAGAGAAGGCTGTTAGAGCGCAGAGAATATTGTCAGAGCATAGTAAGAAAAGTGGTAAGAGTGATCCATTAGGTTGAGCTCTATGTAGGAAGAAAAAGATGAGTGTAGTCGAAGAGAAAAATTGAGTGGAGAAAGAGCACTGCTGAGAGAAGAGCGGTGAAGAAAGAGCACAGCTGGTAGAGCGCAACTGAGAGAGTGCAACAACAAGTGTGCAGAAGGAATATGTGTTTCCTAAATTGAAAGAGAGGTTGGATGAGAAATAGACCAATAAGGGTCTTGTAAAAGTGAAGGCATATTTATGTCAATCTAAGATTCAAAATAGAAATCCAAGTTGGTGGTTGGAATCAGGGGTTGGTGCTCCTTCCAGTTGGTGCTGGTAAATCAGGGGTTGGTGCTCCTTTCTGTTGGTGTAAATAAATTAGGGGTTGGTGCTCCTTCCAGTGTGTGCTGGTAAATTATTTGTAAATTTGGTGTTTTGCAAAGGCTGGATTTGGATGGGAGTCCAAGCAGTCTATTTTTGAGTAGCCAAAACTGGTGAACCTCGTTAAATAATGTGTTGTGGAATGTTCTCTTGTTATATTTGCTTTATCTATTTTAAGTTCTCCTTGCTTCAGCTTTAAGAGTTGTAGATTTGAATTTAAATAGCTACACTGATTCACCCCCCCATCTTAGTGCCATTGTAAGACTAACAATTGGTATTAGAGCCAAGTTCCTGAATAGGCTAAATCAGCTAAGGTTGATCTTGGATTAGTACGCAATGGGTAAGAAGAATAGATCCTCCTCCAAAAAGGCATCTCAACCAGTTTCAATTCTTGTGGAAGAGAAAACTTAACTAGAGAAGGTAGAAGAAGTGGATTCTAAAGTATGCAATGAAAACCTGGAGATTGAAGTAGATCTAGAAGGTGAGTTGATAGCCGCACTTGAAGAGTTGGGTTTAGAAAGGAAAAAGAACAAAAGAATGTCCAAGAATTTAGAAGAATATGGGGATGAGATTGAAGATCTCTTCCTACAAGTTCAAAAGGCCAAGAAATCAAAAGATGCCTTGAAGACACACCTGGATGATGAGGATGATGTATGCAGCACAAGTGAAGAGGAATCTAACAAAGTTATTGTTGATCTAAAGCTGCAAGTAGAACAGTACAAAAGGATTGAATATATTCTTAGGTCTCAAATCAATGAGAAAGAGACTATTTTCTGCCAACAAGAAGAAGAGATTGTTTCATTGAAGAAACAACTAGAAGAGGCCAATGTAAATATCAAATATGAGAAGAGCACAGAGTTGCTAGATAAAATGATAAAGCAACAAATAAGCTCCACGGCTAAGTCTGGTCTTGGATATGAAGCCGAACAACCGTTATCTTCCAAAAGTATAGAAAAGAAGAAGCCCACTGCTGAAGGATCGAAGCAAGAAAATTCTGAAGCTGAATCTTCAAAAGGAAGAAAATATCAAAGAAGATCTATAGCAAAGCAACCACAGCAGCAGAGGTTCTCTCACTCTCACTCTTTTAATAATAATGCTTTTAATGGCTATTGTTCTAAATGCAACTGCTATGGTCACAAGCCAATTTATTGTGGACTGAATAATAGATCAAAAAGTTATGCTGATAAAAACACATCTACTTTCCTGAGTGAACACCCTATGTAATGTTTTAAATGTAATGGCCATGGGCACATAGCAAGGTTTTGTCCAAGCACTTCTATATCCAATCTAAGGCAAGACCATATATTTCATCATACACACAGAATGCAATGCAGACAAGGAATAAAACATGTGCAAAGTTTTAAATGTAATGGTCAAGGGCACATAGCAAGGTTCTTTCCAAGCTCTTCTGTATCTAATCTAAGGCAAAACCCTAGATTTCATCAAACACAAAGAGGGAAACACAGACAGGTAACATATCATGTGCATAAAAGAAAAGAAAATAATCATCCATCAAGAATGCACAAGAGACAACCCCGCAAGAGAAATGTTCAAGTTCACGAACAAGGGCAAAATAGGGAAGTAATTGAAAAACTCAAGCCCAAGTTCAAAAAAGTCTGGAGAAATGTAGAAGAAAGGAAATCATGTCTCCTTGGACTAAAGGAGGCTACTCTGCCATTGCTCTAAGCAACTCCAGGTGGCACATCCTCAAGGGGAGCAATATTAAAGTTTTATTTTAATGCTCCTATGTATTTGTCTGGGTATCTGAGGATGAAAGACCAGTAGTCGAGATATTGTTATTTTAGTTGTCAAGTGTGTTTTCAGTTCTTGTAGTTGTTTGTGGAGGTGCCATGAAGGGTAGTGATTGAATTGAGAGTCATCACCATTGATAGTATTGCTTATGTCATTGTTGTTCTGTTGATGGTTCTTACTGCCACTGTTCATAGCTATGGATTATAACAGTTCAGATAAGTTGGTTGAGTGGAAAGAATGTTTGCCCTAGCTACATATATGTGTTTCGATAAAAGCAGCATGTATTTGTTCTACGCTTTGATGTGAAGATTATTAGATCTTTCATGATGCCTTGGTGAATATAGTTAATTCACAGACAGTTTTGTTTTAACTGTTGATAAAATGCCAATCCAAGGTTAAGAAGTATGAGGTTGAGTAAGGTGCACTATGGTTGGCCATAAAGTGTTTGACAAAATGTCTTCTCCTGATTTGCACAATTGAAAGTAAGGTGTGATCTACAATAACTGTAGAAAACTCAGATTAGGTTGTAAATATAAAAAGGAATTTGGTTGTGTTGCAGTACAGTATTTAATGCTTACACAGAGTTGAAATTGGATTGAGGTAGCCTCATTGGACTCTCATTGAAGAGAGAGACAAACAGATGACATTAGGTTCAAGCTTGTTGAGAATATCCAAGATGCATTTGCAGATGCTGCCAGCATTGCAGAACAAATAGTTGGATATATACAATCAGTGTATGCCTTCACTAATAGTGGACAAGTTTGAGATTGTAGAGCAATAGAGGGTTGGTACTCAGAAGACAGTAGTCCAGCCATGTTCTTACACATATTATATTGGTGAAGTTGACATTGATGATGTCATTCATCGGTTATTGCTGCTACTCACATTATTGATATTGTTGATGCCTATTATGCTTATCATGATGTTGTCAAACAGTGAAATTAAGTGGTCACATATTCCCAAGAATAGACTAAGAATTGACTAGCCATCGGGATCAAATTCTCAGGAGGAGCATTTATGCATCTGTTTATCATATTGCTTATGTTTATGCTTTTTGCTAACTATAATAATTTTTGCCTAAGAATGTTGTGCATGGACTCAGGGGGAGTTTTGCAGCTGCCCTTTGGTATTATTGTCAAAGGGGGAGAAGAATTACAGGTAATTGCACACAATTACGTGTGTTGCCAACAATTCCAAAGGGGGAGATTTATGAGCAAGGTGCAACCAAAGTATTGTCATTGTTGTCAACACAGTCAGGTTGATCAGTTGATGCAATGGACAGGAGTTCATTGATGAGCAAGGTGCAGCCAAAGTGCAATGAACAGGAGTTCATTGATGAGCAAGGTGCAGCCAAAGTATTGTCATTGTTGTCAACACAGATAGAGGATCGGTTGATGCAATGGACAGGAGTGCAGAGGTCATTAGATAGATCGGTTGATGAAGTGAACAAGATTTCAGAGTAGTCAGAGCATGTATAGTGAATTTCCAAGAAGACAGAAGTGGCCCAGATTCAAAGGATCAAAGAAAAAGACAAGTAAGAAAACTGTCACGATATTGCGACATGTTTTTTTTCGCAATATCGCGACATGTTGAGAAGAAATAAGGTAGAAAGAAAAACTGTCGCGATATCGCGACATGTTTGGCCAAAAAGAAAAACTGTCGTGATTTCGTGACATGTTGGAGGAAAAGAAGCCAAGTAGAAAAACTGTCGTGATTTCGCGACATGTTGGAAAAGAGAGAAAGCGCAAGGAAAACTGTCGCGATTTCATGACATGTTGGAAAAGAGAGAAAGCACAAGGAAAACTGTTGTGATTTCACGACATGTTGGAAAAGAGAGAAAGCGCAAGGAAAACTATCATGATTTCACGACATGTTGGAAGAGAGAGAAAGCACAAGGAAAATTATCACGATTTCACGACATGTTCATAGAGAAGGCATAAGCAAAGAAAATTGTTGTGATTTCGTGACATGTTCGATGAGAAGGCACATGCAAGAAAATTGTCATGATTTCATGACAAGTTCGTGTTGAGCAAGGTGTAGCAAAAGTATTGTCATTGTTGTCAACACAGACAGATAGATCAGTTGATGCAGTGGACAGGATTTCAGAGGTCAATAAGAGCATGTACAGTGAATATCCAAGAAGACAAAAGTGGCCCAGATTCAAAGGATCAAAGAAAAAGATAAGTAAGAAAACTGTCACGATATCGCGACATGTTTTTTGTTGCGATTTCGTGACATATTAGAGGAGAGAGAAAATGCTGGCAAAAATGTCGTGATTTCACGACATATTAGAGGAGAGAGAAAATGCTGGCAAAAATGTCATGATTTCGTGACATATCGAAGGAGAGAGAAAATGCTAGCAAAAATGTCATGATTTTGTGACATATTAGAGGAGAGAGAAAATGCTGGCGGAGGAGAGAGAAAATGCTGGCAAAACTGTCACAATTTTGTGACATGTTGGAAGAGAGAGAGAGCATAGGAAAAACTATCATGATTTCATGACAAGTTGGAAGCAAAGAAGGCAAGTAAGAAAACTATCACGATTTCACGATATGTTCGAAGAAGCATCGCATACAAAGAAAACTATCACGATTTTGTGACATGTTTGAGAGAAAGAGCTTGCAAGGAAAAGTGTCACGATTTCATGATAATTTGCAAGAAGAAGAGCTAAGGAGAAAAGATGTCGCAATATCATGACATGTCACATTTTTGCGACCTGAAGAGAAGAGAAGAGCTAAGGAGAAAAGATGTCGTGATATCGCGACATGTCGCATTTTTGTGACTAAGAGAGGAGAGAGAATGTACGAAGATAGAAATGTCACGATATCATGACAATAGCAAAGAGGAAGACTCCGAAGGATGAAGTGTCACGATTTTGTGACAGAAGCAAAATGAAAGAGCATGGAAGTAGAAGCGTCGTGATTTCATGACAAATTCAAGGAGGAAGAGCTCAAAGTGAAAGCATTGCGATTTCACAACATGTTCCATTTTCGCTGGCGTAAGACAAAGAAAAGTACAATGCAGCGAATGTGTCACGATTTCATGACATGGTGTGTTTTTGCAGGCTAAAGACAGAAAAGGCACAAGGTAGCAAAAGTGTCACGATTTCATGACATGTTGTGTTTTCACGGGCTAAAGACAGAGAAAGGCTCAAGGCAACGAATGTGTCATGATTTTGTGACATGTGTTTTCACAGGCAACAGACAGAGAAGAGCACAAGGCAGCGAATGTGTTGCAATTTTGTGACATGTCTTGTTTTCGCTGGTGCAAGCCAAGAAGGGTGTACAGATGCAAAAAGTGTCACAATTTCATGACATGTCATGTTTTATCTAGTGCTTGCAGATAAGAGTGTACAAAAGCGAAATATGTCATGATTTCATGACATGTCATGTTTTCGCTAGTGCAAGCAGAGAAGAGTGCAAGGAAGCGAAAGTGTCGCAATTTCACGACATGTTCTGTTTTCGTAGGTGCAAGCTGAGAAAAGGACAAGGAGGCAAAAAATGTCATGATATCGTGACATGTCATGTTTTTGTGGGTAAAAGGCAAGAAGATTACATAGAGATATAAGTGTCATGATTTCATGACAAGTCACAATAGCACGATTACGAATAGTTAACTGAAGTAGAATGACAGTTACAGAGGCAGTTGCAGAGGAAAATCATGCAGCCAATATAAGAAGAGTCAATTGAAGTTAGTGTGATAGTTGCATGGGTAGTTACATATAGAAATCATGCAAGCTAAAATAAGAACAGTGCATTAAAGGAATAACGGCAGTTACAGGGCACATGACATAGTGAAACCATCAAGCAATCGTTACACTGTCAATCCAAATCAAGAGATAGAACTATTAATAGGTTGCATGCAGAAATATTGTGCCAAAAAGGGAGTTACTCACAAAAGTGGCTATTGATAGTTTGCATGAGTAAATATGGAAGTTAAAAATAGAGAGAAAAGCTGGTTATAAAATGAGGTCTGCGTGAAGAATTAAGTTGCTGCTCATAGTGAAAAAGTGCTACTGAAAGAGAGTGCGTAGGAGGAAAGTGAGCAGGGTGTGTGCTATGTAAAGAGTGGGCAATGTTAAGAAAGCAATAGACCAGTCAGGGTCTTGTAAAAGCGAAGGCATTTTTATGTCAAAAATATTCAAAATAGAATTTTGAGTTGGTGCTTGGAATCAGGGGTTGGTGCTCCTTTTTGTTGGTGCAAATAAATTAGGGGTTGGTGCTCCTTCCAGTCGGTCTTTGGTAAATTAGGGATTGGTGCTCCTTTCTGTTGGTGCAGATAAATTAGGGGTTGGTGCTCCTTCCAGTGGGTGCTGGTAAATTGATTGTAAAGTTGGTGCTTTGTAAAGACTAGATTTGGATAGGAGTCCAAGCAGTCTGTTTTTGATGAGTAGCCAAAACTGGTGAACCTCGTTACATATTGTGTTGTGGAATGCTCTCTTGTTACATTTTCTTTATGTGATTTTAAGCTTTCATTGTTTTGGATTTAAGAGTTAAAGTTTTAAGTTATAAAGAGCCACACTGATTCACCCCCCCCTCTCAATGCCATTGTAAGAATAATAGTTCGAGGAGAAGGAGCTTGCAAAGAAAAGTGTCATGATTTTGCGACAATCTGCAAGAGAGGCAGTACGGACAAAAATGTGTCATGATTTTGTGACATGTTTGAGAGAAGGAGCTCGCAAAGAAAAGTGTCACGATTTCATGACAATCTGTAAGAGAGGCAGTACGGACGAAAATGTGTCACGATTTTGTGACATGTTTGAGAGAAGGAGCTCGCAAAGAAAAGTGTCACGATTTTGCAAAAATTTGCAAGAGAGGCAGTATGGATGAAAATGTGTCATGATTTCGTGACATGTTTGAGAGAAAGAGCTTGCAAGGAAAAGTGTCACGATTTCGTGACATGTCGGGTTTTCGTGATTTGATGAGAAGAAAAGCGCTAAGGAGAAAAAGTGTCACAATATCGCAACATATTGCAGGAGAGAGAAAGGCAAGATAAAAAGTGTCGTGATTTCATGACAATTTGCAAGAGGAAGCGCTAAGGAGAAAATATGTCATGATATCGCGACATGTCGGGTTTTTGTGACCCGAAGGAAAGAAAAGCGCCAAGGAGAAAAAGTGTCACGATTTCATGACATGTCGGGTTTTTGTGACCCAAAGAGGAGAGAGAGTGTATGGAGGCGAATGTGTCACGATTTCACGACATGTTGTGTTTTCACTGGCGAAAGGCAGAGAAAGGCACAAGGCAGCGAAAGTGTCACGATTTCGTGACATGTTCCATTTTTGCGGGCGAAAGGCAGAGAAAGGCACAAGGAAGTGAAAGTGTCATGATTTCAAGACATGTTCCATTTTCACGATCGAAAGGTAGAGAAAGGCACAAGGAAGCAAAAGTTTCACGATTTCGCGACATGTTCCGTTTTCACGGGCGAAATGCAGAGAAAGTACAAGGAAGCAAAAAGTGTCACAATTTTGCGACATGTCATGTTTTCACTGGTGCATGCCAAGTAGAGTGTACAGAGGCAAAAAGTGTCACGATTTCATGACATGTCATGTTTTCACAGGTGTAAGCCAAGAAAAGGACAAAGAGGCAGAAAGTGTCATGATATCGTGACATGTCTTGTTTTCATGGTCAACTGCCAAGAAAAAGTCAAAGGGGCAAAAATGTCGCAATATCATGATATGTCATAGTTTCATGGGTAAAAGTCGAGAAGCATACATAGGGACAGTTGCAGAATAAGTTCATGCAGCAAAATAAGAACTATTACAGGTGGAGTTATAGTGAGATCATGTAAGCTATAATAAGAAATGTGAAAAAGAGTGTGGCGATTACAAAAATGCTATAGAGTAACAGGCAGACAGAAACTACAGTGGCGGATAGAATCTGACGAAGACCAAGAATTAACAAATAGAAAATATTATTATAATATGTATACAGTAGTGGGTCCGTAGTGCGACAGAAGAACACGGCTGTATGAGTGCGCTAGTGGGTCACAGTGCGATGGAAAGAGCACGAGAAATGAGGAAAAAGAAAGCATGGCAAAACAAGAAAAAGAAAGCATAGAAAATGAGGAAAAATAAAGCATGGCAAACAAGGAAAATGAAAGTGTGGCAAAATAGGAAAAAGGAAGCACGGCAAAACAAGGTAAAAAGGAAAGCACGGGAAAACAAGGAAAAAGCAGAGTGCGGTAGTGGGTCCGCAGTGTTGTGGGATGAGCGCAGAAAGCATGTGCAGTAATAGTGCATGAAAAGTAAGTGCTATATGAGCTGGGAAAGCATGTGCAGAAATAGAGCATGCCAAATGAGCGAGAAAATAGTGAACCGCTAATAGAGAGTGTTGTCAATAAAGAAAAAGTGCTATCTCATAAATAGAAAATGAAGTAAGAAGAAATTGTTGTTGCTCAGTAGGAAAGAGTGTTGTTGTATAGAGGGATAGTGTTGTGGGCTATTACAAAGCTGGAAGAATACTGTTAGAGCTATAAGAGAATAGATAAGAATGACAAAGCATCGAAATGAGCATAGAATGCTATCAGAGAGTCGTAAATGAGCAGATAAGGCTGTCAGAGCCGTAAGTGAGCAGAGAAGGCTGTCAGAGTGGAGAGAAGGCTGTCAGAGCATAGATAATACTGTCAAAGTGTAGTAAGTAGAGTGGTAAGAGTGATCCATTAGGTTGAGCTCTGTGTGGGAAGAAAAATATGAGTGTAGCTGAAGAGAAAAATTAAGTGGAGAAAGAGCATTGCTGAGAGAAGAGCGATGAAGAAAGAGCACAGTTGGTAGAGCGCAACTGAGAGAGTGCGACAACAAGTGCATAGAAGGAATATGTGTTTCCTAAATTGAAAGAGATGTTGGATGAGCAATAGACCAGTAAGGTTCTTGTAAACATGAAGGCATATTTATGTCAATCTAAGATTCAAAATAGAAATCCAAGTTGGTGGTTGGAATCAGGGGTTGGTGCTCCTTCCAGTTGGTGCTGGTAAATCAGGGGTTGGTGCTCCTTTCTATTTGTGTAGATAAATTAGGGGTTGGTGTTCCTTCCAGTGTGTGCTGGTAAACTTTTTGTAAAGTTGGTGCTTTGCAAAGGCTAGATTTGGATGGGAGTCTAAGCAGTCTATTTTTGAGGAGTAGCCAAAACTGGTGAACCTCGTTAAATCATGTGTTGTGGAATGCTCTCTTGTTATATTTTCTTTATCTATTTTAAGTTCTCCTTGCTTCAACTTTAAGAGTTGTAGATTTGAATTTAAATAGCCACATTGATTCACCCCCCCTCTCAGTGCCATTGTAAGACTAACATTATGGATAACACTCTTTTCTTTCTTTTCCATAGAAGTAATGTTAGACACTTGACCTAAATAACTGATAGATCTATTAAAGTTAGCATCTAATAGTTTCTAAATTTTAATTTTACATAGGTCTTGAATGAGAAGCAAAAACCTCCTTTACTTTTTTAAATGTAGACATGGAAAATTGACCTATTAAGATGAGTTATTTTTCTTAGATATTTAGTTTTCCTCTTAGAAAAGTAGGGTCATATTTAAGCCAACTTTTCCCCCATATTATCCATTCCTTTCAAAACCTATACCATTGGATCGGGCTTAGAAAGATATTCTTGATGATATAAGTTTTATCCCATTCTAAATTCGTTTGGTCCCCTAAAGTGCCAAAAAACTACACATGGGTCTAGTGGTAGCAATTTTGCGGTCCTACATTATAGGGTGTGAATTTGCCATCTTGGATTTTTTCTCTCAAAAACTCTTTCTAGCATCAACTCTTTGTGATGGTGGTCCTTGATCAAGGTTAAGTTTTGTTAACCTCCTCCAAACCTCTTATAAAAAGAGGATTGAATCCCCTCTTATTATCCCAAGGAACAAATGAATCAATCCATCAATCCAATGAATCTTCATGAGAATCCTAATCTTGAATTACTCATTCTTCATGCTAATAAGTGCTCTTCTACTGTGGGATTGCTATTTTGTTGCCTTCTTCTTTGGTATTAGTTGCTCTTGGTGGATAAGTATTGAAGCCCTAAGGAGGAGTCTACTATCTTGGAGGTCTTCATCCTTTTGTCTACTTTTTTGCTACCACCAGGTTGTTTTCACTCATTTGTATTCATATACTGTTAAATTGTGTATCTTTTGTTTTTTTAATTGCATTTTTCTACTCCTTTTTATTTTTGTTGCAAATTCATCGTATAGGGTACGAATTTTTCGTAAAAGGTGCTAATTCATCGTAAAGGGTGCTAATTCACCTATGATAGGCTTGGGAGTAGAAGTTCACCCCCAAAACCCTAGATATATATTTCATGTTACATCTAGAGCATAATTATAAAATCTACATTTCATTCATCATACTATTCTACTACATTGTATTATTTTTGTTCATCTTGCAAAAAGGTCAACATTTACTTTTGCATTCTAAATATCAACTAAAAGGACCTAGGAGGCTTGACTGCTATGCCTCCAAGTATAGTCATACAATGGCCCAATTAAGCCCCCTAACGTTGATCATATTTTTTGAGGGTTTTGTGAAGTTATTTTGTAGAATTGAAGTTGTGGGACATTGTTGGATGTAAGATAAAGCTTGGAACAACCACCAAATTAGATAAGTACCCTAATAGATCTTTAGGTTGTTTGGTGTTTTCTTTCTATTTATTTTTTATTAAAAAATCTATATTATAAGTAGATAAAAGCATTTGATTAAATTTCTAGGCATTTGAAATAATAAAATCATATAGTGTGCATCTAGGATTTTAACCTTGTTTGTGCATTTCTCTTGGACCCTTGCTTAAAGGATTTGTTTTGCAATTCTAGGGTTAGTGATTATTCAAGAAAAGAATCATTCTAGGGTTAGCTATTATATTCTTGCATCTTGTATCTTGCATTTTTCTTTTTGTTTTAATAATATAGTTTTAGAAAGGCCAAACATAGGTGCATGCTAAAATTAATACATCAAAAACCATTCCACCCTGGATTTGGAGTGAGTCCTAAAACTATTCTCGGTGACCCTTTCCCCTGGTTTCCTACCAAGTGTAGAGTTATAACATACCCCCATGGTTCACCTTGGCTCCTAGTAGATCCAATCGAGAATCATGCATGGTAGGGTAGTTTTTCTCCTCTATATATTTGGTGAACCTGACGTGAACACACATTTTAGTGGCCAAATTAGAAAGCCTCTTTCTTTGCTCTTCTTGATAATATCAAACAAGACCACTAATTTTGTTTGTTTAGATCAGAGAACATTAATAAATATCTTAAAATCTTCTTGTGTGTCTTTCGTTAGTTTTATCTTTTATTCTTTCACTTCTAATGGATCCATTCCTTAGAATTCAATGAAGGTAGCTAGATTCTTATCATATTCCCCAATAAGATGATCATATTGATAGAGGGAACCCTAACCTTAATACAAAATAGTAATAAAATATTGAAACTAAAACAAACTATGATCCCCTTGAAGGGCCCAATGGTGGCTATTTATTTAAATCATTTGAGCATGTTTGGGGTTTCATGAAACGTTATAGGGAAGACTTACTTAAGGCTATGGAATGAGAAGCTTGACTCAAAAGAGGTGAGACCCCCCTTCCTCTAGTAGTCTCTCCTAGGCACGTTCATACTAACCCTTTGTTTGAATCTTTAAATCATGGTAATCCTATCCATCAACCAACATATGCTACTACTATGACCACCGATGTTGGAAGGATTTTGCAAATTCCTCCAACTAGTAGTACATCTCAATATTATGTTCAATTTCCTCCTCATTTAGCTAATTTCAACATTTTTTCTTTTTTTCCACAAATTTTTAGTTATCCTCTCCAACAAGATACCACATATCACAACAATATCAATGTATTCAACATAATACAAGTACCCATTCAACAACCTACCTATTCCCCTCCCTTAGGGAATATAGGGGCCTTGCACAAAAATAATCATGAGGTACAAATTTTAACTAATATGGTGAAGTATTTGCTTTCAAGAGTCAATATTATTCAAACCTCTAGTTTCACCTACAACTATAGATAAATGTGCAATTAGCCCTTAGACCCTATCATAGTTGCTAAGCCTTATCCTAAGCATTTTTCCATACCATTTTTACCTATATATAAGGGAACAAAAGATCCAATTAAGCATTTGAAAATGTTTAGAAAAACTTGCCATGATATCATATATGATGATATATTGTTGCTAAAGATATTACCTAAGAGTCTTGGTGGTATGGCATTAGAGTGGTATTATCGGTTGCCCAACCATTCTTTGAGGAATTTTGAAGAAACAACTAAATTATTTGTGCAACAATTTGGTGCTTATGTTGAAAATAATGTGACCATGAAAGATGTTTACATGTTAAAACAAGGTAAAGAGGAGATTTTTTCAAAAAAATTATCTCATTTGAGGAGTCTAGTTGTATTCTTAAGATTTACCTTACCTCCTTGAGACATGCTTGAGATATTTATTGGAAATTTACAAGAGCAATTGTAATATGAATTGGAAACTACAACTATCACATATTTTTATTAAGCAATTGACTTAGCAAGAAAAGTAGACCAATCTCTTATCATAAGAGGACAACTTAAATCGAAAGAAGATAAGACCACTAAAAATAAATATAAGAACAAGCATGTGGTTGGTGATGGCGTAACATATAGTAGACCTGTTAATAGTATTATTAACAAACTACAAAAGATAGTTTTTAGTCAACCCACAAAACCTCCACAATGGAATTTCACAAGGCTCAAAATACCTTTGAAAATGGTCCTAAAGCATCTTTTGGAAGCCAACATGATTGAGTTACCTCCAATAAGGCAACCTGATACCTCAGCTAATTGGTATAAGGTTGGTCAACACTGTGAGTATCATAGAGTGGAGGGGCATAGGATGAATTCTTGCAAGAGGTTGAAACATGTGGTTAAAGACCTGATTGATGTAGAACACCTTGTTATAAAAGGTTCTTGCCCACCCAACAATCATCCTACTCAAAAAACACCCACAACTAATCAAGCCATGGGAATCTTCCAACATCCCCTACCTATGCATGGATAGCAGGAAGCTAATAAAGTGTCATATCAGAATGTGCCACCTCCTTATGATAATATGGTTGGTATGATAGCAACAACTACAAGGCAAAAAACATAGAATCATCAGACCCAACACTCTCAATTGGAGATGAGTTATCCAACCAAGATATCTATCTTAAAACTCTTACAAACTTCTCCTACTCGTAGGAAATATTTGTTAGAACTTCTAAGACAACAATCTATCCCTATAGACATGTCCCCTATTGTTATAGCCAAGGTCGTAGGTTCTCTTGGGATACATCACATCACATTTTTGTATGACGATATACCTTTCTCAAACTTGCGAGGGGATTCTTCCCCTTACATCATAATATTTATTATGAGAAATTTTACCAAGCAAATCTTGATTGATAATGGTTCTTCCCTTAAACTTATGCACTTATCAAATTTTTCAAAATTTTGTATTAAAAGAGGAAGACTTAACTAAATTTAATATTATCATCAAAGCTTTCAACAACGAGTCCCAAGAGGCTTGTGGTATTGTGTCCCTCCCCTTAGGGTTGAAATTTAGATCTTAGATACCTTGTTTAATATGGTGTCTTGCCCTACATCTTTTAATATGATTCTCTGATGTTCTTGGATCCAAACGATGAAGGTTATCTCTTCTACCTTTCATTATTGTTTGAAGTTTGAATTTAAGGACCAAGTTGTCACTATTTTGGATGACCCTCATCCATTCAAATATTATTCGATGGTTGAGGAAGCTCAGTTTGGTATCAAAATTTATCCTTTAGTTTCATCATTTGTTCCTCTAAGTTCTTCATATCAAACATATGAGTAAATCAAAAGTCTAAAATTGAGTGAGTAACCTCTCATCCAAGTTTCATCATGAGATCAAGTTAATCATTTTCTTCAAGAGCCTCTTATGGATCTTGCCAAGCTACCACCTTCACCATGAACTATGGGTTTACCTTGTATGAGGGGTGAAGTTGTACAAATTAGCACGTACCATTTTATCTTTGCGAGGACATCCTTCAAATAAAAAATTTATGGTAGAAACCCTTCTCCTATGGAGCATTCTTTTTCCTACTATTACTTATCCCATGATTACCCACTCCCAAAATAAATCCTATTGAGCATGGGATATGTTAGTAAAGATTTGGGACCCCAACAGAAAGGTATTCAAGAGCATTTAGGTATCAAAGTATGTCCTGGGAGGTGTGGTGTAGGCTACATTTCTAACAAAAACCAACCTTTACCATTCAATAATTATGATCATCTTAAAATTTATGTTGAATATTTAGATCATCAAATATTGGAGTGGAGTGATGAGGATGAGGGACCCCCTTATCCCTCTAACTTTTTTGTTTTATAATATAATAAATTTTATGCATTCTGATGGTAAATTTTTTTCTTCTAAAGGAGTCCCCACTTCACTATCTTCCAGAGATCTTGCAAAATCAGGGATCACCCCTCATTTTGTTAAGAAATATGGTTTAGTTAAGGATTATGAAGATTTTTGTGCAAAGATTATCAGAGGAAAAGATATGAAGGTGACTCCTTATGATTTTGATCATCAAGATGATCCCTATTCTAGATTTTTCTTTGATGGATTAATCCCTTGCATGCCTATTATTTTTTTCAATATAGGAGGCACAATTAGACTATGTGTCAACTATCATTCCATTCACTTGCATCAACAAACTAAAAAAATAAAAAAATAATTTTTTTGCATGGTGTTGTATTTTCATCTAGCTTGCATTTGGTTTTCTTATTCATACTACATGAATACCTGTCATATTTTGTATGATTTGCATGATATTCTATTCCTTACATTTTTCTTGTCATACAATTACACTATTGCTTATTCATATTTGCATGACTACTAGGTATTAATATTGCCATACCCTTTGATACCTCTAAGACTAGGTAATTGACAAGTGATGATAACTCTAAGGCTAGGAATGCCCCCTCGATATCAAAAATTGAGTAATAATGGGTTGGATAAAATATCAAATGGTCTATATTGATACAAAAGCACCTACCAGTATTTTAGAAGATTGGTGCTTCCTAGTGGAGCAATGTACCAGGGTGGTGCTCATCAGCTACAATAGCCATCTTCCTAGATCCCACCATTAATATTTGATTTTAAAGCTATTTTAATTATAGTTATAAATAGTAGAATAGTGGTCATTCCAAAAGGTGGCTCTTTAGCCATTATAATTTTTATGTAATATTTTCCCTTTGTAAATACAAAATATGCATTATTTGGCTTCTAATTGTGTCTGCTTGTTCTTCACTAAATGTGTGAATATTCAATTCTTTATTTGCTTAAGTCATCCTATGTTATTCTAGTATCTGGATTCCATGGGGTGTGCTTGAGTGACTAAGGGGGAGCATGTTCATTATATGGATTGGGGATTTATTTTTGCTAACATCAATCGAGTGAGAGTGCTTTGATTATGTATCCTATATCTCATGCACCTGCTCATTGATACTAGAATTCACCTCCCACCCACCATTTATAGAGAGCTAAGATAAGGATACCATTGGGTGATTTGGTGCAGGGCTTGTGTTTTGAACAGGGTATTGCATCTACATAGGTATTTATGTGACTATACCCATCCTTGTGAGTTTGACTATGAACTTTTATTTATTTTTTTCCCCTTTCCCTTTCCTTTTGTTATGTAGAGTAGTTGAAATCACCTCGATGAATCAGAATTCTCTGGAGATCATCTACCCTACCCTTCCAATGCAGTGGTCTTTCTACGTCACTTGGCACTTATCCGTTCATACCACCCTATGCGTGATGTCGGATTGGCAACCAATAGTTTTTTATGACTCTACTAGGGACCGACTAAGTCCCATGATTTAGGAAATAAAATTTTGGTGACTCTTTAGTTTACCCAAATCTTATCAAAGTCACTTGGTGACTCTAACTAAGTAACACTTATAGATCATGAGATCAGTTGCCTACTTGTGCTAAAGATATAAACATACCAAAGAACTAAAATTAGGGTGAGAAGTATTGATCTTGTAAGTAAAGATAGCATGCTCTCCTGGCAACTCCAAATATGACATCATAATCAAGACATCTGAGGACTTGTGCCTTAATGGCTTAGTTACTGTTTCCCCAATGGAACGAGCCCAGTCCACTAAAATTCCATTGCTCGCATGAGATTCCCAAGGGAACCCTAAAATCCCTAATCAAATATAATGGCACCTTGGGAATGGCTTGGGAGCATATTGAATATGTTGTTGCATTAGCGCCCCTCCATGGAATTACTCACGAAGATGTCATGATAAGATTCTTGGTCACATCTCTAGAAGGGAGGGCATTGTTGTGGTATCAAACCCTTGGGTGGAAAACTATCTGCTCATGGGTGAACTTGGTGGGAGCTCTCATCAACACATTTGATGACTCCATGGATCCCTTCCAACTCTTGATGCATCTCTCATTCATAAATAGGACACCTTTTGAATCCCTTATTGACTTCAACATTCAATTTTAAAGGATATGGAAGAGCATTCCATTTCATACCAATCATCACCTACCCAGGCTCACTTATACTATGTTCAGGCTCTAAGATTGAATGTAGCCCTCCTCCTACTATAATTTTGGGAAAGGATATTACCACAATTTTACTGGGAGGTCATATAGGTAGAGCAACTCTTATTCCAGGTAGGAATAACATTTTCAGAAGACTCTGCCCTACCATATTTGTTTCCATTTGTTGTTGCTCCCCACCCTACTACATAGTATCCACCATGGACCACTCAAGCTATGCATGAGCCAAGGCTATAGATCGATGGAACACAAAGGGTAGATTTCATCCAGAGCCCAAGCAAAAAAAGTGTAAGCACCAATATTAAAAGTGATAAATTTAATGCTTACATATTTTTCCATAAAGTAGAGGATCTCAACCAAGGTGGGAACACCACGCACAAGGAGGGAGCATTTTTGCACCCTTTTTGTGTCCTAGAGTGCAATGTACAAGGACCAAGTCATATTCATAATGGCTTAACTAATCAACACCTAGTTCCTAAGGAGGTCCTAACAATTGTAGGTTCAATCAATGAAGCCTACGAGAACAAACATAAGGAGGTGACAGAGGTATACCAAGCTGGGATTTCGTAACAGGAAGATCCAAAATAGTGACAACGTGGGAGCCTATTGCTAGATAAATCAGTATAATAAGATGACTCCCACGTGGAAAATTTTATTTCCACATTGGTCATCAATTGCATAAGTACTGGTATGCAAGATGATCCACAAAATTGTGAATACTTCATAGTTTAGAAAGGATGGCTATACCAACTAGACTACAAAAGGCTCCTCAAGTTTAGCATCATATTGTCCGATCATTGTAGATTCACTAGATGACATACAGAGTAAGTTAGAAGTGGTTGCATGAGTATCACATCACAATTTTGTGTACATAAGCCAACTAGTAAATAAAAGTGCATAAGGCACACAATAATAGTGTCATATGGTGCTTGGTGCCTAAGGGAAAAGGACTAGTAGCTTGCTTCATTCTTGAATCATATTCATCTATGTTAGCTCATAGTTTATTGTTGTGATACCATATCCAATGGATCTAAGACTCATGATTTTGGTACCTCTGTATGCAACCTTGTGTAGAACACCCACTTTTCTGAAGATGGTGTCCATACCGATGATAGGAAATTTGATCTATAAAAGGCAACCCAAAGGGAGGGAAAAAACAACAAAAGATAAGAAATGTCAAGACAAAAATGGTACTACAACTAAAGTTTTTCTATGAGAGTGGAAATATATTAACAAGTTTCTTGTGAGACTGCATCAGAAAAATATGTTGGGGTAAATTCTCCTGGCATTCTATCTCTTCTTGAATCTACCATTATTCAGAATGGGATTTGTTGATGGGAGTTCGATATTTGGGGTGTCCCGTGGGTTGCCTCCACTATCTTCCCTTTTGTATTTCTATCTCTTCTTTTCCTTTCTTCCACTTTGTTCTCCTACCTCACTAACTTTGTTGGATAGTGAGGTCCTTCCTCCTATCTCTATTGCTTCCTGCATTTTCCTCCCACCTTCATTTCTCTCTTATTTTTATTTACCGATTACGTTGGTTTTCCCCTTCCTCTTTTTATCTTCCACCCCCTTGCACTTATTATCTTTCTACCTTTGGCCTTCTTTGGCATGCAGCTTTCCTCAAATGCTTTTTTTGGGCCCTCTCTAATCCCCTTCCTCCTTTTATTTTGTGTCTTTCAAAATGTAGTGTTCTCGGTCATCCTTTCCTGCAAGGGAAAAGTCCTTATGAGTCATCAAGAGTGTGGGTGTATTTTTTGCACTCCCATACTTTTTGAAAAATATGATGTTTCTTTTCAGAGAGTTCACCAAGTTTTTAAGATATTACTGGATGGGTGGAAGTAATTAGTTGGTGGTAGTGAAAGTCACGGGAAAACCGAAGTGTTGGGTGAACAATGGAGTGGAGTAGGGTGGGCCACAAAATAAGTGGATTTTTTCCCTAAGAGTTTGGGTAAAACATTCCCAAAAACCTTCTTGAATTCTAGGGTGGATGTTCTGGAGTGGCCAGCAAGGGTGGAAGATTGGGTCGATCCCACCTTCGAGAACAAGAAAAACCCTCATCCATATGGGTTGGGGTCATGTGAGTACCAATCTGGTGTAACATGTGGGAACACTCATTGGACCCCCCTGAGGGTAGAAGGAATTACCCACCTGACATGCAAGGTTCCTGCCAGTACTCAAAATTCAAATGGAAGATGTGTCTGCTACTCTAGCAATCCAAGTGTCTGACACTGTACATGAAGTAACAAATTTTCGGTGTAATGCTCCTGAGGTGTTTTAATACCTATCATGAACTGCCTAGCTAGAGGATCACCAGTCAAGGAGAAGGATGAGGTAGTTGAGTAATAATGAGCTGGGTAGAAGATCAAAGGGTCTATATTGATTCAAAAGCACCTACCACTCTTTATAATATCGATGCTTCCCAGTGGAGCAGTGTACCTTGGTGGTGCTCGTTAGCTACAATAGTCATCTTCCCACCTCCCACCATAATGTCTTATTTTAAAGCTAATGTAAATATAGTTTTAAATAGTAGAATACTAGTCATTCCAAAAGGTAACTCTTTAGCCATTATAAGGTTTCCCCTTTGTAAATACAAAATCTGCAATATTTGGCTTCTAACTATGTCTCCTTATTCTTCACTAAATATGTAAATATTCAATTCCTTATTTACTTAAGTCATCCTATGTTATTCTATTCTATGGATTTCATGGGGTGTGCTTGAGTGACTAAGGGAGAGCGTGTTCATTATATGGATTGGAGATTTATTTTTGCTAACATTGATCAAGTGGGAGTGCTTTGATTCTGCATCCTAGATCTCATGCACCTGCTTGTCAATACTGGAATTCACCTCCCACCCATCGCTAATCGAGAGCTAGGACAAGGATTTCATTGGGTGATCTAGTGTGGGGCTTGTGTTTTAGATAGGGTTTGCACCTGCATAGGTCTTGATGTGGTTATACCCATCCTTGTGAGTTTGACTATGACCTTTTATTTATTTCTTTTCCCTTTTTCTTTTTCTCTTTCCTTTTGTGACATAGAGTAGCTGGATAACCTTGAGGAACTGGCCTTCTCTAGATATCATCCACCCTACCCTTCCAATGTAGTGGATGTTCTATGCTGCTTAGCACTAATCTGTCTGCCCCACCCTATGCACAATGCTATATTGGTGACTAACAGGTGCTAATTCACTGTACAGGGTGCTAATTCACCATATAGGGTGCTAATTCACCGTACAAAGCACAAATTCACTTGTGATAGGTTTGGGGGAAGAAGTTCACCCCCAAAGCTCTAGATATATATTTTATGTTACATTTAGAGCATAATTGTACAATCTGCATTATGTTCATCATACTACTTAGCTACATTGTATTATGTTTGGTCATCTTCCTATAGACACCTAAAACACTTCATGTTTAGGAGACTACTCATATGGGCATCTTTGTAGACCATATGAATGACCAAGGCTAAGCAGTGGTTCTAACCACTCATTTTAAGCATTCTAGGCCTATTTTAGCCGTAGCCATGGGTGACATCTATAGCTAAGATCTCAGTCACAAGTTATAACCACGACTAAGGTCCTAGATGCACTGAGCAGCCAGAGCTTGCCCTATAACTATTTCAACCTTCTGAGCCGAGCAAAATTGGTTGTTACAACTGCATTTACAACCAATTCATACGGTTTTGAGTGAGGAAGCTTCTAGATATTTCCTCCCAACAACTCCAGCATAGCATTTCTTGATCTTGAGTTCCTTGAGAAGCTAAGATTAGGATTGGGTGTCTATTTATAGACCTCTTAAAGAGGCCAATAGGATCTCAATTTGATTATAGTGAAGCCCTATCGAACTGGAGAGCCAATTGCATCTTGTGAAGAGTAAGGAAATACTGCTAAAATTTGGTTTGACAACCACCTTTGCAACAATGGAGCTTCCAAAGGCTTTAGAAGCAAAACTCACAATTCCACACCAATCTTACGTGAATCCAAGCAATTTCAACCACCAATCTATGTTTGGATACGAGGATGACCCTTGATCATCAATTCCTTGGAGTATTTGAGCATTTATAGCCTTGGTTTCAAGAGAAAGAAGAGTTTTCCCATAGCCACGGCTAATAGATCTGACTACTCTTCCCACCCACGACTAGGGTTTGATTCCCTTTTTCCTCCATTTTAGCCATAGATTTCATTTTTAGATTATGCAACTAGGTTAATCTAGTTTATATTAGTCTTATTTCATGCATTTACATGGTTAATTAGCAATATTATAGGTAACTTTACCTTAATTTGTGTCACATTTGCTTGATTTCATAAATCTCCATAGAATAGCTTCTATTCATGCTTTATACTTCAAATCACATGCTAGATTAGTTATCTTTATGCATTTTAAGACATGCTTTGTATTGATTTGATAATATCATAGGTATATTTACACATATTTATGCTTCTTTCAAGCATTTGCTCTATTTCTTGCTTTTATTGGATAATAGCCTCATCATGAGAGGCTTCATATGCATTTGACATGTTTTTTTATTTCTTGTATGTAGGTGATAGGTCCTTCAAGGCTTCAAAGCACTCTCAAAGATCAAATTCCTCTTGAAAATGGAGAAGGAGGCATCCTAGTAAGCCCTCAAGAAGATTTGGTGGAGATCTAAGGAGCCCTTAGAATATATCACCCCCATTTAGGGGCTTTCATACCATTGTAAACAATGTATCATTTGGTATCCCTAAGAGGGACATAAATGTAACCGGATATCATCATTATTAATGCAAAGGAGGCTTACTTTTCTTGTAAATTTGGTTCATCTATGTTCTTTACTTTCAATTTGATCATTGTGTTGCAATATTTTTTGATATATGCTCTTTAGACCATTCTACAACATCCTATGAAAAATTTATGTTTTTATCTCCTTTTAACCAAGTATGTCTTGATTTTAATCTCCAAAATTCCTCTTTCTTACTCAAAATATTATGATATTCACTAAGTAACTCCCTTTCCTTCGATCTTGGATTATTATGATCACCATTTTAGAATTTTGAGACTTTATCTTTTAGTTCTTCTCTCTTCTAAAAAATATTACCAAAAAAGTTCTTGTTCCATTCTTTTAATTTAGAAGTCATTGATTTAAGTTGTTTTGAGTGTATACAATCCACTATTTCCTAAAGAATTCTATGTTTATGTTATCATATCAAAAAATTGAGAATGGTATTCCCACAGTTTCTCATATTTAAAATATGTTATTTTTTAAATTCACTTACCACCATTTGAACTTTTATTGGCCAATGATATGAACCAATCCTTATCAAAGTGTTTATTTTAGAACAAGTCCCTTCATCTAGCCAATAATTTGAGAGAATGCATCTGCCTAATTGATTTACTATTTGGTTCTAGCCTCTCTTTTTGTTGGTCCATGTATAGTTTTCTTCTTCAAACTCAACCTCCCATAGATTATTATTTTGAATAAAATTTGAGAAATATCTCATACTTTGGGTTAGTTTCTTAGTTCCTCTAAATTTTCCATATAGCCTGGTTATGGCATTAAAATCTCCTATGATCATGAATCAGGTTTCTTGGTCTTTACTTCTCATAAAAGCTTCAATCCCAATCTAAAATTCTAATTTTCTTGATTGAGTTGTAGGTCCATAGACATTGATAAGGATGAAATAAATTTCTACAAATAAACATGTGACTAAAGAGGCTATCCAATGCCTAGTTTTATGAATGGTTATGCAAGAAATTCTAATAGTATTCCAAGAAGTTAGAATTCCCTTTGGTATTCCTTTATAATCTATAACATCTCATTCACATATCACTTATATTGCTTTCATAGTTTTGGAAATTTCTTTTATCATTTTAGTTTCTTAGATACAAAGAATATCATACTTATTACTTAAACAAAGAGTCATGATACACATATACTTTGAAGGGGTATTAGCACCCCTTATATTCCATGATATGGTAATAATGTATCATTAGGGTCTCCTAGCCCCATCTATTAATTACCAATATCATTTTTTGTTTAGTAAAGAGAAGTTCAACCAACTTTGTTTGCGTTCCTTTCTCTATGTTTGCTCTTGCAACCCTGGATCTTGCTTGATAATTTGAGGGTTTTTCTCTTTTTGTATTTCTTATATCAGAAGTAGGTGTTATTATTCTATTCCTCAATATTCTTTCACAACTTTATTTTTGTTCATATTTATCCTCTCTTGGCTGTACTATGGAAGCTTTTGAATTTTTTTGCTCATTTTATGGTATTGCCTTATTAAAGGTAGAGGTATTAACATCTAACACGATACTTTATTTACCATTTTTTCTCTTGAATGGTGCATGGTACTTGAGAGTCTTCAAAATATGATTTGAAACATTCCTTAGGTTCATCAAGAATGCTCGTACCTAAATCAAGATTTTACTGAATAGACGATTCCTTGTTAATATGTTGAACTTGTTGTATTGTGTCCTCTAAGCTTTGATCTACTTTTTCTTCATAGATTAAAGCCTTAAAATATATGGTATTCTTTGAATATCCTTCCTTAATGGTATTCACTATTTATTTACTTTCATTTATCTATTTCTATTGTTTGAAAGTTGAAAACCATCCTCATCCATATCCATTTGTAAGTTTCTCTTGTGATTTTCTACATATGATTTTGTTGGACTATTCTTAGGGCATGACCTCTCAATATGCCCCACCTCATGACATATTCTACATCTAAAATACATGTTTTCATAATCTATGGTTTATCCACATCTTATCCCCATACTTAAGAATTATTAATTATGGTAAAGGTTTACTTATATCAAGCATGGTCAATATCCAAGCATAAATAGCCAAGAATATTTTTTTTGTTAGTTTTTAAAATCTCAACGAATTCTCCTAGAGTGTTTCCTATTGCCTTGAAGGTATCCATTTCCTAAAACTCAATGGAAAACCCATACATTCTAACCCATACTAGTACTAGGTATAGATTTACATTTTAGGTAAAAAGCCTTCATACCAGTGGGTAAGGAAGAGTCTTGCTCTTCCCATAAACCAAGGACCCCTTTTAGGATTCTATCTCTTTCTTACCTATAACAAAAAATGGCTAGGAAGAACCCTTTGGGAAGAAAGAATAGAATCACTCCTAGATACTTGCAACTCCTATAAATCCATTTTCTCAAGGCTAAAGTCCTTGGCCAATACCCATTAAATTTACCAAAAGTTACCCTATCTTTAAGCAATAAGGATCTACCCTCTATGTTTTATCACTAACCTCTACTACTAGAATTAATTCTAAGGATTTATCTATAAATAATTCTATCGAAAAGAAACTAAAAATCAAAATATACTAAAATTTACCATAATATCCTATAGCAAATATAATATTTGATAAAAAATTATAATAATTTGCAAGAAAAATTTCTAATTTAAAGAAGGGAAAAATAAAATTAGCTAAAAAATGTTATACCTAGATAGAATATCTTGCCACACTAAATCCCTAGCCTTCCATTACTCCTCCCATCATCCAAACCCTGGCTGATATATATTTATAATTTTATTTTTTCATAACTTAAAAAATTTACATTGTCCTTGCTCTGGATGGTTAACTTCATAAGGTTGTATATCCCTCAATAGTGCTCAGATTCCTCCATATGATCACTCATTTTAAATCTCTTAAAATTCCACACAGGGTGGTCCAAGAGTCACATAAATCAGACAACCCTTCACAAAGATATGGCTCCTAAAAGATAAGACATTGTTTTAAAAAATTGTGCTAATCCTTTGCAATATAGTTTGTTGTGATACAACTATAGTCTCAAACATGAGGAGTTGTTAAATATTTATAAAATATAAAATTGCATTGACCTTTCCATTGGTATTATAAATGAAATACAAAAAAATTATTTAATTTATTTATTTTTTTAATAAGTTATATGTGGCTTCTAATGGAGCCACTTCCATCAAAATACCAAAATATTACATTTGCTGCAACATACATTTTTATCACCATTTTTTCATTGTTTTCTCTTAAATATATTCTTCATATTCCTTGAAGTGCTATGTTTCCACAATAAGCTCCTTAACATCATTTTGATTGATATAAAATCTCACATGGATAGTTGCCTTCTAAAATTTGAATTTCACTGGGATGAAGATCAAAATAACAATTCACTAAATTATCTACTGCTCAATTTTCTTCTCTATAAATATGCTCACACTTCCAAGCAATTATCTATAGTAATATATGATGAACATTGGCAATAATATTATTTTTTATCTAGTCTTCACATCCATTTTTGTTAAAAGTATTGATGATCATTTGAGTCCCCCTCAATTGAAATATATTTCCATCCTTTTTCTACTACAAATTTAATCCCTATAAGAAGTGCCCTAGCCTCTACATAGTTGTTAGTTAAAGTTCCATATGATTCTAGAAAACTGAGAAGAACTTTGCCTTCATTACTTTTATAAACACCACCTCCACTAACTTTTCTTGTATTTCCTTTAGAAGCACCATCAAAATTAATTTTGATAATTTCTAGACATTTCTATTTTACTATATATTGAAGTAGATCCTTTATTTTAATTTTATTGTCATAAATGACTCTTCCATGTATGTTCAAATTCTATAGCCAAGTTATTAGCACCTATTTTTTTTGCAATTGATACTTCCCATAATGAGTACTATGTAGATATTATGCAAGAGAGGCAATAGTACAGTTCCAAAATTGGGCATGATTTTGAGATTTATTTTTAAAAATTTGGTTATTCCTTTCAAGCCATAAATTCCAACAAATAATGGTAGGGCTAATCCTCCAAATAATACATAATGCTTTAGCTTTGAAATAATTAATCCAATATTTCATCAACTCTTTCAATGTTGATGGAGCTACCCAATATTTTTTATATTTCTTTAAAATAACCCCAAATAGTGTGAGCAAATGGACAATGCAAAAGTAAATGATATGATGTTTCTAAATCCTTCTCACACAAGAGATATCTAAAGGGTCCATAACGTCCTCTTCTTTGTATACTATATCCTGTAAGAATCTTACTTTGAACTGCTAACCAAAGGAGTATTGAGGCCTTAGGGAGAGCTTTTAATGACCAAACATTCTTCCAAGGAAAATATTTGGGAGAAGAAAATTTTTATTGTTCTGAATTCTCATATCCCAAGTTGACTAAGTATTTACCATCCTTTAAAAATTCTAAACCAACTTATCCTTTCATGAAAATTTTGGCAAATAAAACTCTTGAATCATATTTTAAAGTTCATCTAAAATTTGTTTGAGTTCATCTCCTTCAACTAGGTTACTCAAATAAATCCATGATCTGGAATTATTTCTCATAATAATATAATCTTTGACCTTTGGACATTTACATGATAGGCATTATTGAGCCAATGGTTTCCATTTTGAGTCAAATATAAGAGGATAAGGCTTCAACCAAGCATCGGACCAAAAATTTGCATAACTCCCCTCATTAACTAACCATCTAATATGTTTCTTTATCAATTACAAAATTTCTGATATGAAGTTCCATGTTGATGATCCTTTGGTTAGAATTATTTTTCTAAATAATTTCATTGCATCATGAGAACCTATATATTTTTGAAGTAATATTTTTTCACAATTCTTTCCTTGATCTCTGAATAATCTCCACTCAAGCTTTGCTCCTAATGCAAAATTTATAAGTCTGCAATTTTTCAAGCCTACTCCTTCAATATTATCTCATTTGTAAACCCTATCCCACTTACAAAGACGAAACCTAAATTTTTCCTCACAACCTTTCCATATAAATTCTCTTTAAATTTTATCAAATTTTGATGATATACTTGTTGGTAGTCTTGAAAAGGACATCATATATAGGGATGGATTACAGTGTAGTATTTATGAGTTGTAGCCTTCCTACCATGGATAAGAACTTACCTTTTTAACCTGCCAAGCACTCTTTCATTCTATCCAAAAAATAGATCCAAAGCTCATTTTTATTTCCTTTATGAGACAAAGGAATACCCAAGGATGTTGATAGAAAATTTTCAATTTTAAACCCTAAAATATTGACAATAATTTATTGTAAATCTAGGGTAGTATTAATGATAAAATTTTAGATTTTGATTTACCAACTGTCCAATAGCCTTCTCATAGCATGATAATAATGATTTAAACTCCATGGCCTCACTGACCGAGGGATGGCACAAAATAAAAGTATCATCAATGAATTGGATATGATATTTGAAGGGACCATTTTTTGGAACTTGAATACCCTTGATTTTACCTTTTATTTTTGCCTTTGAAAATACTCTCCCGAATGCTTTTTCCAAAAAAAATGAATAGATAAGGAGAAAGTGCATCACCTTGACAAAGTCCACAAGATGACTTGAAGTAACCACCATGACAATCATTAATCAAAATGGAAAATTTTGTAGTGCTTTAACAAAATTTAATCCACTCACACCAACTATAATCAAAGCCAAACTTTCTAAGAATAACATGTAGAAAATTCCAAGAAACCCTATCATATGATTTGTTCATATCTAATTTCAAAATCATACCTAGTTTTTCATGTAATGAAGAGAATGCATGGCCTTTTGTGCAATAATAATACCTTTAAGAATTTGTTTACCATGAACAAATTTACTTTTTTCCTCTGAGATAAGACACCCTAGAATACCCTTCAACCATTTTACCATAATTTTTGAAATGATATTATAAATCATATTACAAAGGCTTATTGGATGAAAATTATCAAAATATTTTGTGTCACCTTTCTTGGGAACCAAGGTAATAAAAGTAGCATTTATATCACTTATTATAGCCTTCCTTTTTTTGGGCCTCTTCAACTATAACTAATATATCACTCTTCAATAAATATTAAAATATTTGAAAGAAAATTGTAGGAAATCCATTGGGGCCAAGTGGCTTATTAGGATGGAAAAAGAAAACTACTTCATGGAGCTCTTCCACATATATCTTCTTCATCAGGATTTTATTTTGTCCTTGACTGATAGTTGATGGAGAATTTTGTAAAAAAAATTCTTGTGCCTCCTTATATTGCCTAGAATTTGATAAAATATTTTTGAAATAACTAATTTTTTCCTTCCTTATATCTTCTTTGTCCTCAATATTTCTTCCATCTAGAGTTAAAATATTTTTGATATTGAAAAAAGTTGTTTTTGTTATAGCATGTTTTTTTTTGTATTTCTATCTCTTTCCTTGATATATTTCTCTCTAGATTTTTGAAACTAATTGACTCCTTTTTTAATGCATCATGATAATTAGTAGGTAATTGTTTTTCTTTCACATAAGAATTATGATCCATTCCATTAATTTCTACTATCTCTTATAAATTTTTGAGCTTGGATTCAATTTCTTTCTTTTCTTTAAAAATGTTACCAGAAGATTTGACATTCCAAATCTTCATCTGCTTCTTTAAATATTAAAAATTTAATTTTATTTGAAAACCTTATATTTATTTAATTAAAAATATATTATAATAATATCATTTGATATTTATCCTTATCAAGACATCGAATTGGTATGTTTTTGGGTTCTCATCAAATAGACCCAAGTTCAAACCATAGGGGATGGGTGTGAGTGACCTTGTTATCCATTAAAAAAAATATTTGATATCTTAGATTAGTCATATAATTAACATTCCATGAAAATCAACCTTTAATTTTGGAAAAGCAAAATATTGAATTAACAATAAGAAAGAGCACCATTTATATTTAAAATCTATTGCTTAAGTAAAATTTAATCTTAAAAATATTAAAAAAACCCAATACATTGCATTCTATTTATATTATATCATTGGAAATATCAAATAATTTTTTGTCTCTCAATTATTTCTTCTTTATTAGCTATTTTTATATTGTTTCTAATTGTTTCCTTGTCAAAGCTATATTCAATGTTATAACTCTTAAATAAATGATAATATCGCCTTGTCATCTAAATACAATCATACTAAATGGTTGTCTAAAGTAGTGAGCTATATTATTTTATCTTAAATTAAAAACTACATAAAGAAAATAATATTTTCTATCTCAAAACTTAAAATATTTTTATCTAAAAATTATAATGATAAAAAAAATACCAAATGGTACAAGTTCAAGTTTTAAGGAGGAATCCTAAGTTGCAAACTTACTGCAGTGGTAAGGGTTTTGCCCTCTCTTTGTGAGGTCCAAGGTTCAAATCCCACTCAATATAAGGGATCGAGACCCCTCATAAAAACTGTGTAAACTCATTGAAAAAAATGATTATTGCCCAGAGAATTATTTATAATCATTTTTTTCAATGAGTTTACACAAGGTTTCATTAAAGTTCGTTACATCTTGGATAATCTTATTGTTGTTTGGGAAGGTTTAGAATGGGCTCGTCTCTCTGGCCAAAAGCTCATTTTCCTTAAACTAGATTTTGAGAAAGCTTATGATCGTATTGAGTGGTCTTTCATTCTCACCATGCTCTAAGCTCTCAATTTTGGTATTTTTTATTAGGGTTGTCATTATGTTGTTTGTTGATGCTTTAGCTTGTCTTACTATTAATGGTCATAGGTCATAGGATTTTTATTTATTTTGTTCTATTCACCAGGGCTATCCTTTGATCTCCTCACTGTACATCCTTGTTTCTGAAGCTTTTGGTTTTCTTGCCAATCAAGCATCTAAGGGGTTGATAAAAGGTATTATTTTGCCTAACATGTCCACCCATATTATTAATGGGCACTTTGTGGATGATTATTTTCTCACTATCAATGAGGATGAGGTTTCAGTTTCAACTACTTTGATTTGTTTGGACACTTTTTGTAAGGCCTCGGGTTCCAACATCCAATGGTCTAAGTCTCTTTTTTTATTCCTTGCTTCTTCTTATGTGCTTGCTTGGCTTAGATATTTTTCATGGAATTGGCTTCAAAGGAGTGAGCGTTTTAATTTCTTAGGAATCCTCTTTGCTTTTGATAGATCACCCTCTGAAATCTAGCAGTATGTCATTGATAGAATTGAAAAGAAGATTTTTTTTTGGGCCTCGCATCCCCTTTATCTTGTCAATAAGTTTTAGGTTTGCACAAAGATTCTTACCGCTACCCATGTTTATTACTCCTTTTATTGGGCCCCTTATAATAATTCTTAGAATAAGTTGGCCAAACTTCTTAGGGATTTTCTTTGGGCCAAGGGGAAGAATTCACGTGGTTTTCATCGAGTTGCTTGGGATATCTGTTGCATACCTCCTGATAAGGGCGGGATGGGCATCGTTGATATTTACAAGTAAAGCATTTCTTTGTGTGCTAAGTGGGTGGTTGAAGCTATTGAAGACCCTGAAGTCTGGAAGGTTTTGATTCACCATTGTATTTTTTCAGGTTTACCTTATGGGAGCAAATCTTGGGCTAATATTGACCTTCAAACTCTCATCATTACTTCTGCTCCAGTTAAGGTTCAAGGTTCCTTTGTTGTTAAAAGTATTTGGTGGGATTTTGAGGTAGTGAAACCTCATATTTGCTAGATTGGTGATGGTTTTTGTAATTATATTTTATTTATTTCTTATAATATCTGGTGGTCTCCTATTCTATCTAACTCTTTAGTTCTTCTTATTGATATGCTAGGGATTAAAGCTTTGAGGTTGTTTCATAAGGGCATATGCTTTATTAAATATTTAGTGCACTCTCAAGACTAGATTCCTTGGCCTGATCTCAAACATAAATTTAATATTTAGAATTCAGATCTTCCTTCTATTCTTAATATTCAAGAGCTTATACCTGATGTCATGCTTCATAAGCTCGACCTTCAATCCCTAAGTACCTGGTGGAGGGATTAGTGTTGGAATGTGGATACTCCTTTAAAGAACAACTCTTCTTCCTTGATTTATCAACTTCTTAGTCATGTTTCCCCTAGTGTTGACAAACTTAATGAGAGATGGTAGACTCACTCTACCTCCTATACTTAGATTGCTCGTTTGAATCATATCTAGTAGTTTAACCTTGAACCCAATATTACCTTTTTTCTTTGGTCTCTTATTTATCAAGGGCTTCCTATGGGAGAGAGACTTAGTAGGGTTGGTCTTCCTAATCCTAAGTGTCCATATTGTGGTTGTTTTGAGATTTTTAAACATCAATTTTGGTTTTTTCCTCGTGCTTAGCCTACCTGGTCTTGGATTCACGCATTGTTTAAGCCTTTTCATCCTGAATTCTTTAGATGGTAGATGATATTTTTTGGATATAATAGTTGTTGGCTTGCTTATATTGTTGCTTTGTAGAATTTATTTCATGCTATTATTTTATTTCAAATTTGGAAAGCTAGGAATGTTGTTGTCTATTATGGAGATTCAATTTCTAGTCAGTTTTCTATGCATGAAAATATTACGATGTTTTTTTTATTACTGTTAAGATCTATTCGTAGGCTTCCAAGTTGACTCATGAGTTGGCATATTTGCTAATTCTTATTAGGTTTTAGCATGAGTCTCCATGCACTATTAGTAGGGTTTCACCTAACCTCCCTCTACCTCAAGGTCACTCTATTTTAGAGTAGAAGGTCAAGGGGGCAACGTTTACCAGTCTCAAGTCATTCTGTCAGTTTTCACAATAGGGTTCAACCATTTGCCTAGTTATTTTGTTTGTTCACCCTTTTAAGGACTAGTTTTATTTTTTGCCTTGAGTCTCATCTTTATAGTGTTAATCGTTTGGGTGGCCTTGTGCCCCAAGCTGTAATTTTTCCAACTCTATTTTTATTGTAACCTCTCTTATTTTTATTGAATATAATTTTTGGGTACAATAAAAAAAATGATTATAAATTAATTATAAAAATCATTAAAAAAGTGTTGAGGAAATCAGTTTAAATCTGGACAAACAATACATTTATAATAGTCAAGTTATTGTAATACTATTATGTGATCCAACAAAGACAATGTAGTGGCTAGGGCTTTGGATTCTCTTTAGGGAGGTCCAAGGTTCAAATCATAATGTACCCAAACAATGATAGGTTGGATAATAGCAACCAAGTGTTTATCGATTGGTTGCCCTAGTTCGATGTCTTTAAGGATCGACGGTCTTGTTGACTTCATCTAACCCAGCAAGCTAGGGTTTATAGTGGTTGGTGAGTAGAAAATGGTTTTTTGTAAAACAGTTATTTTATTTCCATTTAATTATCAATAAATAAATAACTAAGTGCAAGAAAATAAATAAATAAACTACAATTTTAAAATAACTAAAAATAAGCACACAACTGAAATTAAGATGTTGAAAATAAACACACGATTGGAAAATAAATTGCTGGAAATAAACACACAACTGGAAATAAAGGTGCAAGAAATAAACACACAACTGAAATAAATAAAGCAAGAAATAAATGCAAAAAATAATAAAGCAAAAATAAAATAAATAGGGAAGAATTACTGCCTAGAGTGGGCCCAAGATCCTATATATGGTCCACTCTATTGATTAAGTAAAAGTCACTCTTTTAGTCTATGTGAATGAGAACACTCATAAAATTTATAAATTAATTATCTAGTAAAAAATAAAATATTTTTCAATTGATATTTTTATGAATGGCCTACATTTTTATACAGAATACGACCAATCCCTGTTACCAAAATAACTTGTTCTATTTTAATCCTAAGACATGATTCACTATGATCAATTTGTGCAAATTTGTAATTTTATCTATTAAAAGCGTGACCATATTTATTTTAATAACCAAAGGATAAGCACAATGCTCATTAGGTGTATACGATCTTTTGGGGATTTTTTTGGAGGAAGGCATATCGTTGGGACGATTTTCACCATTTGGATGCCAACTTTGGCAAGAGGAATGAATGAGCTGAGGTTTAGCGGGTGCGACGGTAGTGAGGGTTTGAATTTTCTAGGTAGGAATCTCAGCCAAGGCGATAGAGGTAGAGCAGGTACAGAAGGGGTGGGTGGGAACCTTGAGTATGGATCAAGCGAGGATCCAGAGGAATGTGGTTAGGCTATGGTATATTTGGAGGCAGGCATCACACGGGGGCCTGACCCTCCTCAGAAAGACCCCAAAAAAAAATATACGAAGGACAATGCGGGGCCCAAGAAGTGGCTATATTTTGCTGAGACTCTTATAGGAAAAAGAAAGGAGGTTCTCTCTCTTCCGCCCCTAGTTCCAATAAATAATAAAATTTTAGCCCCGACAAGTTCCATGAGCCCTTTTCTTTTAATGGAAGAATTCTCCCTAGTAGGCAATTTTTTGGGAGGTAGGCCGGACATGGAGACTATCAGGGCTTGGGCGACAGGTAAATGGCGATCGGTAGGAAGCTTGGAGTTGGTATCTCTAACTCGAGGGTTCTTCATTATCCATTTTAACAATATGGAGGATGCTAACCATATTTTAATAGGAGGTCCTTGGTTTCTAGGCAAAAGGAGCCTTTTTCTCAGACGATGGGGTGAATATTTCGACCTTGAAAAGCAAAATATTAACATTGCCTCTATTTGGGTTCATCTCCTAAGTCTACCTACCTAGTTCTTCAATGAATATTAGCGGCAGGGCATAGCCAGAACTATAGGGGACTTGATCTCCATTGACCATGTGACCTTATCCAGGACAAAGATGACTCATGCACGAATCTATATAAATGCTAATTTGAATAATGAACTACCAAGGTTTATGGAGCTAGAGTATGGAGAATACTATAGAAAAAAATTGGTAGAATATGAGAACAGATCGACATTCTGTGCATAATGTAAAAATCAAGGACATCTATGCAATTAGTGCCCTAACCTGGCAATGAATAGAGAAAAGCAAAAGTAGGGAATGCTAGACAGAGGAAATTTGAGGAGTTTCCCTAGCAGAGGCAATTTCAAACAGGCAAACTATGTCTACCAAAAAAAGAAAAGAGAGGGTGTAAGGTCCCAGTAAGACAAAGAAAAAAAATAGGTTGTTGGCAACCAAAATACTCAGGTAATTTCCAATCCTCTAGTTTCAAATAAATTTTCAATTCTATCCAATATGGGAGTAGGAGGATTATTAGAAGACATGGAAGCCCAACACCTTCAGGCTAAACTTTCTGAATCTCTCGAATCCCCATCCAAGTTAGGATCATCAAACCCTAATGCTAAAATTACTGTAAGCCCCGTGGGCATCACAAATCCAAACCCTAATGCATGATCTCTAGAATCCACATCCAATTCAGGATCCTTAAACCCCAATGCTGTAAATAATTCAAGCCTAGTGGGCATCCCAAAGCCAAACCCTAATGTTGAAGAACTTAGGAAGAAAGTTGAGGCATTGGAAAATAAAAAATCTCATCTCCCTAACATCATCACTAGGAGCCAAGTGAATCCTATTGAGGGGTCATCTCGCATACCAGGGGAATATAGGAAAAAAGGAGAAGATTTGGATGTAGGGGTGGAGATATGTGAAACTCTTCAGACTAAGGAATATGGCAATTCGATTCTGCAAAAAATTACCTCCCCTCAGTTTAGTCCTAAACAAACCAGGAGCACTATGAAGTCTCCTATATATATTGGTAGTGAAAAAATAGGAGGGAGAATATCAAATGCTGAGCATCAAAAAATTAAAATTGATAATGACATTGCCAATGGAAAACAAAGAACCTTGTTTCAATAGGTTATTCCAAGTTCTGAAGACAAGAAATTAGGAAAACCCCCTCAAGGGAGGGGGAGAGGAAGAAATCCCAACCAATCTAAATGAATTTCCTTTCATGGAATGTGAGAGGCCTCAATGGCCTGCCCAAACACAGGGAAGTCAGTGCAATAATAAATCAAGTGAATCCAACTATTATCATGTTGCAAGAAACAAAAACTGATGAGATTCAGTCAAAAAAATAGCAAAAAAAAAATTGGAATCAAGGGGAGATGGTTTACAAATCCGCCAGAGGAGCATCTGGAGGCCTTATGACTTTGTGGTATCCTCAGATAGTAGAAGTCACCATTATTCATAAATATGACAGGGTTCTTAGTGTTTTATTTAAGGAAATAAACAACAACAGGTCGTGGATCCTTTCAAATATTTATGCCCTAACTTCAATTCAAGGGAGAGCTCTACTGTGGGAGTACTTAGGCAATCTGAGTGAAATATTCCATAATGTCCCCTAGATTCTAACTAGGGATTTTAACACTCCTCTTTACCCTTCGGACAAAATGGGTGGAAATAGACTACATATCAGGATCATGGATGATTTCAATGACTTTGTGAACTCCAACATGTTGATGGATGTAAAACTTAGAGGAGTGAATTATACCTACAGCAATCGGCAGATAGGGTGTCATCTCATTCAAGAAAGGCTTGATAGGGTTTTTCTATCAAAGGAGGCTACAACTTTTTTTGGTGATTCTACCCTACAAGCCCTTCCTAAAATTGCCTCTAATCATAATCCCATTTTTTTGGGGATCCCTAACTCTTTGTCCTTCAAGAAACCTTTCAGATTTCAATCTATGTGGATCAAATATTCCAGTTTTAGAGATAACTTAAGTCAGTGGTGGCAGTAGCCTATCAGGGATACTGCAACTTTTAAACTTGCTGGCAAATTAAAGTTTGTTAAGGAAAAGCTTTGAACTTGGAACAAAGAGGTCTTTGGGAATATCTTTGAAAATAAAAAATAGGTTGTTGAAATTTTAAAGATAATTGATCAAAGGATCCAACATGGTGATGTTGATGAAACTACTAGGCAGGAGGAACAAACAAAACTAGCAAAGTTTCATAACATTTTGGCCTGTGAGGAAATCTATTGGAGGTAAAAATCAAGGGCTCTTTGGTTGAAATATGGAGATTCAAATTCCAAGTTTTTTCACGTCACCATGCTTAGAAACAGAAGCAATAACAAGATAATTTTTTTTTAAAAAGTAGATGGTTCTATTACTCAAGACTTAACAAAAATTAGAAAGGAGGCAGTAACTTATTTCAATTCTATCCTTGGTCAGGAATCATAGTGCAATGAGGAGGCCAAAGATATTCTCTTGCAATCCATTCCTAGCATAATAAATGAGGATATAAACCTTAAGATTCTAGCTCCATTTTCTGATGAGGAAATTAAGGAAGCCTTGTTTATCATGAAGCCAGACAAAGCCTCGGGACCCGACGACTTTCCCCCTCATTTCTATCAATATTTTTGGGACATCGTAAGTGAGGATGTAATCCTAATTCCTATGAAGCAAACCCATGAGTCTATGGCTGACTTCAGGTCAATCTTGGATGGAGTTATCATATTTCATGAAGCTCTGCACTCTACTCATAAGACTAACAGGTCTATTTTTGCCCTCAAGCTTGATATGAACAAAGCATTTGATAGGCTAAATTGGGACTTTCTGATTGTTGTCCTCCTTAAGTTTGGTTTTCACCACCAATGGGTTAATTTGATCAAATAATATATTTCTAAAGCATGGTTCTCGATTCTAGTTAATGGAACAACTACTGGTTACTTTTAAAGTCACAGAGGAATTCAGCAGGGGGACCCTATTAGCCCCATGTTATTCATCATTGTGGCATAAGCTTTAGGTAGAACCATATAAAATGCTTGCAGTTCAAGGCTAATATTGATAATCAAGGCAAAATCTCTCACTAGGGCTATTTCTCACCAACAATTCATCGATGATACCCTTATATTGACTAAGGCATCAGTGGTTGAGGCCAAAATAATTAAATACATCTTGCAAATCTACGAGGACGCTACTGGTCAGAAAGTTAATTTTAGTAAAAGCAAGTTATATTTCTTGAACACCCCCATTCAGATGCAAGGATGGATTGCAAAAATTTTAGGGTGTGATATAGCAAACCTCCCCACTTCGTATCTTGGTCTCCCTCTTTTCATTGGTTCTCCGAGAGAGTCAATGTGGGACAGGGTTATTGAAAGAATTCAAAAAAAACTTGATGGATGGAAAGGTCGTCTTCTATCTCAAGCAGGAAAGCGGACCCTCACTAAGGCCTCTCTTCAGAGCATTCCAGTCTATTTCCTCTCCGTTTTCAAAGCCCCTGTGAAGGTTTTCCAGAAAATTGAGAAAATCCAAAAAGAATTTTTATGGACTGGATTAGAGGAGAAAAAAAGGATACACCTTGTAGGATGGACCAAAGTGTGCAGACCCAAGGAAAATGGGGGCTTAGGTCTGAGGAGAATTGCTCATATAAATTTAGCTTTACTAGCTAAGCAGGTGTGGCATCCCATTTTTGGTGAAGAAAATGAATGGATAGCTATCATCAAATGAAAGTATCTTCAAAATATTGAATTTTGAAGTGACTCAATTCCAATCAGAGGTTCTGCTTTTTGGAAAGCAATTCTTAATTGTAAGGAAATCATAAAAAAAGGTTTAATATGGGTTTTAGGCAATGTTGAGAGGATAAATTGTTGGAATGATAGGTGGGCTAAGGATGAACCACTGACGCAATATCCTAACTTAGCCCAAATCAAAGATATCATAGAATAACTCATTGGCAAAAAAGTATCCGATTATATGGTTGAGGACAAAGGTATAATGAAGTGGAAATAAATAAGAATTTAGGGATTTCAAGCGGAATAAAATGATCTTTGTAACATTCTCGGGCAACAGTTTATCCCCATGAGACCCAAGGAAGATCAAGTGACCTGGGCTCCTACGAAAAATGGGCAGTTCACTGTTAAATCAGCTTACAAGCTTCTGCTTGATGACGAGGATTTTCTCCTCCAAAAAGACTTAGTTTGAATAAAAAATTTAATTCCAAAAATTGTAGTCTTTTCATGGCTAGTTATCTAAGGAAGAATTATAACCATTGATAATATGATGCATAAAGGTATCTGTATCACTAATCATTGTTATCTGTGTAGGGCTAATTGGGAGACCATTTATCACATTTTTCTTGAGTGCCCTTTTTCCTTGACTGTCCTAAGTGGGGTTTTTTAGGCCTTCAATATTTCATGGGTTAAACCAGCCATCGTACTTGATTTTTTCATCTAGTGGCCTTGCCCCTTTTCAAGCCAAAGACTTAGATACATGTGGAAAATTTGTCTCAATCACTATCTTTGGCAGGTGTGGTTAGAAAGGAACCATAAAATCTTTAATGAGTCTATCCATGATCATCAAACTATCATTGCCAGGATCCTATCCTTTGCCAACGAGAATGTGAACCTTATCCCTTTTGATAGCTATAAACCTCATCTATAGGAGACCATGATTGCTCAATATTTAAGCTTAACCTTGTTAGATGAGTCTGTGCCTAGGGTAGTCAACCCCAGAGCCAATGTTAAGTGGTCTCCACCTCCTACGAGTTGGTTTAAGCTTAATTTTTATGGAGTAGCTAAGGACAATCTTGGTAGAGCAGGCATTGGTGGCATTGTACGAGATCATAATGGGAATATGATGCTTGCATTTTTTGAATATTTGGGAACAAGGACAAACAACGAAGCTGAAGCTAGAGCTATGTGGAGAGGCCTTCAAATGACTCAAGACTTAGAAGGCAATTTGATCATAGAAGGAGACTCTATGCATGTTATAAATCTCCTCAATAATTTGAAAACACCTCCTTGGAGGATTAAAACAATTGTTGAAGAGGCTAGGATCCTTTTCCAGGGAAGACAGGACAAAAAACCCAACATGTCTTTCGAGAAGCTAACAAAATTGTTGATAAGCTGGCCAATTTGGGTGTCGATGGTGACGGACTTTTCAAATGGGAACACGGTGTCCCGAGTGAAGTAGAGGAGCTTATTCAACAAGAATTCCAAGAATTATAGTCAAATTTACCAACAGGGAAGGCACTGTAAGTTCGAAGGCTAGGAGTATTCCCGTATCTTTTTTGAATTGGACTCACAATAAAAATTATCTGAGTTGTTAGTCTTCATGGATGCTGCTTGGAAATACCACAAAGACTAATGGGGATAGTCACATGTCAGATAACATGGCTCCTAGTCATCTTAGTAATTTGAGGTTGGTTGATAATCACAAGGAAGGAAAGAAACGATAATATAAGACTTTGAACCAAAGCCACATGGACCACCAGATAGCCACCACCATAAATCTAGCCAGTAGGTTCACTTATCCAAGGCTGATTGGCCAAGATAGTATGTGGTACCAAAGCATGTCATATACGGAAGAAATCAATTACCAAAGAATTATTAAGAGTAACTGTCAATACAGAGCTTGTGGGAGTTTTTTTTAGTACTCTGCTATGTGTGTCTGCAGATTTTTGTTTCTCCATTGTCTCAAGGAAGGGATCCGTGTCTGTTTCTTTTTTGTAATTATGATGCATGTGTGTTTTCTCGGGGTATACCCAAAATGTTGTATGGGAAGTTTCTTTTTGATAACAGGCTATGTGCCTTACCGGATGTAATGGCTTTGGCGGCATGTAGATTTTACATATATAGGATCCTTAGTAAGGATATGTTCATCAACAGCCTTGGGCTGATTTTTGTAAAAGGTTTTGGGTCAACCTGTAAAACCCAGTATTAATGCTATAGTATATTATCTACCAAAAAAAAAAAACTATTTCTAAAAATGTCACTTTTATTAAAAAATACATGGTCAACCAGTCAACCGATCAACAATCAATATTTAGAATATAAGCGATGTATTTCTTCTAAGTAGAAATTTTAACTACTTATATTATTATATATTTGGAGATCATGTGGTCAATGATAAACAATCAATGCACTGAATATAGCACCTATATTCCCGCTGGAGATAGTTATTGAGAGACAAGTGCCTTCCAACTTGGGATGCAAGCATCGAAAGACATGCACCTTTCGACTATCAAGATATAGGTGTTGGGAGATAGACACATTTCGACCATTGGGATATAGGCATAAGGATATAGGCACCTTCTTGCCACTGGGATACAAGCACTGGGATATAGGTGTATTCCTATCATCAAGATACAAGCATCTGCTTGTCACCGGGATATAGGTGCCTACCTTTACTAGGATATAGGCACCTACTTCCTTGTGGGAAGTACCAGCCTTGTTCTTAGTAGAATATAGGTGCCTCCATCATTTGCTGCAATTTTCTTTAAGATGTCTTCGTACTTCAAAACATTGTATTCTTCATGCATTGTCAAGTCTGAATGGGACGTTGACTTGAAAATACAAAATAAGTAGCAAAAACCTACATCTACACATATTTTCCACTAAAAACACCAATCAAGCATAATACTTCATTTTCTATTAAATATATGCAATAATTATACAAAAATATATTTCTAGTGTTAAATATGCCATATAATATCCCTTTTAAACATGCATAAAAATGAGCATTTTTGGTGCTCATCATCCCCCCATGTTGAACCTTTGACATGTCCTCATGTCACATTCCCTCGATACGTTCTGTAATGGGTGGTTCTACACTTTGTTGTCCAAAAAATTTGGTATCCAAGTGTTCAACTGTTGGCTGACCAACTAACTAGGCAATCATGAAATGATCAACCTTTGACCAGCTGATTGGGTAGCTATAAAATATTTAGCTGTCGATTGACCAGATGACTGGGTAGTAGTAGAATGTTCTATTGACTCACCAATAGACTGGACATCTATGAAAAAATTTAGTTATCGATTAATTTAGTTGTGATGTATTGTGTTTAGAGTTGGTTTGATATACTTGAAATATTTGATATAACAATTGCATGATTTGTGTACAGTTGTAATTATTAGGATATTTAATTGTGTTAGTATAGTAGTTACATGGGAGTGATAATTTTACTATGTCCTCTCCACCTACTAGACTATTATATATACCTCGTCATTTGATCTTGAGCATCATTCTTGACCACAACTATTCTCCCGAATTATTCTTTAGACTTGTTGGAGAATAGAAGTGATTCATGACTCGATTTCTTTCACATGTGAGTTGATCTTCCACTATGTTGTCTTTTTTCTATTGCATAGTATTCCATTGCCTTATTACACTATATTTTATTGCATGGTATGTTATGGAGTGCATGACCTGAATCTCCCACATACAACAACTTAGTTGTAATGTTGAGTTATTTATTTATGTTAATAAAGCCAATGATATAACAAAAACATTAATATTAATTCATGTGATAATAAAGTCATTAATGGTTAATTATTGCATACTAAACTCCCTAACCAACACCTCTAATATAAGCATTATACAAGTGCAAACAATTATTCATCTATAGAAACCTTAAATAGTTATTTTCATGTTTACTATCATAGCTCGCCTCACAACCTAAGTTTGGTATTTGATAGTAACCTCACAACTTCAGTAGACACAAAAATTGAGGCATAAAGTCTAAGGAAGCAAGTCATACTTAGATTCCAAGACATGAAGACATGAATTCAAAGGTAACATCTTTGAGGGCATAAATTTGATATATCACAAAAGAAAAAGGATCGAATACTTTGCTTTTCATATTTTAAAGAGGATAATGCATATTATAAAATTAAAGTTTCCAAAGGTCACTATAACACATGTAACTTGTGGTAACATGGTTTACCAACTTTGGGTTGGTTTTGTAATTTTCTAAGCACTTCTATCTCCTCCCATGCTATTATAACCATAGTTACAAAACTCAGCAAAACTTGTCGAGTTCGAGTCCAAGTCGGCCTCGTCGAGTCACTCAGGCTCAACTTGACAAGTTTTATTTGCCAAGTTTTTCCAAGTATTTTCGAGTTTTTCCAAGTTTGTTGGAGATTATTAAATTATTTGGTACTTTACAAGTACCTTGGAATATCTTGTAAATATTTGATAGGTGTCTTTACATTAGGTGTCATGTAAATATTAGGAGTTTCGGATTTATGTAATCATTAGGTGTCTAAGTGTTTGAGTTATTAAGAAATAAATAAAATACTTCCCTCATGAGAAATATGAAGAGTCATCTCATGTGAGGTAGAAGGAAGTTGAGTTGGATTTCATCACCAACCACTAATTGAGACCAGCGATGGTGGGATTCATCTCCATCTATTGGATCACCCCATAGATACCTTAGTAGCCTTTGAGTGCTTTTTCTAGGATTTATTCAAAATTTAAAAGGAATTCACACATATTGCACATTTCATATTCAACATAAATGAGTTGGATTTCATCACCAACCACTAATTGAGACCAAAAATGGTGGGATTCATCTCCATTTATTGGATCACCCCATAGATACCTTAGTAGCCCTTGAGTGGTTTTTCTAGATTTCATCACCAAAAAATTCTCCACTTTTCACCCACTTTTTTGTTGACTCACTAGTATATTAGGAAATTATAAAATATTTAGCTATTAGTTGACCAACTAACTAGATGAAAATAGAATGTTCTACTAACTCACTAGCTGATTGGGTAGCTATGAAATATTTAGCTGACTAGGTAGTAGCAAAGTGCTACATAGACAATTCTGCATTTTTATGTCGCTCTCCTAGAATCGGACTGGTATGCCCTTATGGAAGCCACATGTTCTTCCAAATCAATGAAATAAAGTGTTGGGCCCAGTCCATCTACACAATAATATCAACTTTGTTCTTCCTTGCAATGAGCAATTGTTGCAATGTGCTCTTTAGTTGTTGTACTGTTTCTACTACATAGTGTGGCTTGATTTTTTTTTGTTGCTTGGCTACGGTAACTTGCTAATATTATTGAAATTCTTCCTGTATAGTGTGATATTTCTTCTCCCAACTGGAGGCCTGGGAATTATCCCTCTTTTATTATTTTTTAAAAAAATTTCTCTTATTTTTTATTTACACGGTAGCTACCTCAATGTTGTTGTTGGTGGATGTAGAACAAAAGTGACTCTTCCTTACTGAAGGTTTGCTTCAACCCATTGTCATATAAAATATTTCTAATTTTCCAAGGCTTCAACCATGCTAAAATTCTAGCAGAATTATTGATTGTGAGTTCCTTGCTGGTGTTTTCTCTTCTTTTGAGCCTTCAAAATCTCATGGTAAAGTTTGGTCAGTATTTTCTCCGTGTGACCACATAGACTCTGTTTTGAATATCTCGCTTCAAAAAAAATATTCTAATAATTTTGGTGCTACTAGGAACAAGAGGAAAGGATGTTCGTCAATATGGATGAACATTTTTTTCACTTGGGCTATGATTATTGGGTGTACGCAGATGGTTTGACCCTCCTTTAACTAGATCCTCATTCCATCGTGTGGCTTTGGTGTGCTGCTAATTTTCTTGTACTCAATTTGCACAGTCATATCCCTTATGGATGTTGTAAACTTATGGACCGCAGTAACATCTTGGTTGATTGACTAGACTAAAATAGTCTAATAAACCTGTAGACTCAAATTGTTCTTATGCTACACCCATCAAATCAACAAGTTCATTTCTTTTTTTAATATAGTTTCGAGTTGTCCTCCTATAGTCACTATGCTCAATTCTTTGTGTTGATATATATATATATATATATATTTCTCTTCTTTCCTTTCATCATATTTTCTCTTCTATTTTTTAATATATATATATATATATATATATATATATATAGCAACTACACCTCTGGATGATAACATAATATTACTACACCTTAATAAAATTTTTAGATGTGTGCTTGGGTGCAATAATATCCATTGCAATTCTTTACATGCCTGATTCATGCCATGTGGATAATTGTTGATGTGGGGTGCATGAATGGACAACAAAAACATGGGCTTGTTTTGGCACTTAACACAAAGATATATTTTGTAATAACTATGCACATAAATAATAGAAAACTTGGTACATACTTGGGTGGATTTTTATAGAGCATGATGTGTATGACATCGGGTGGTACTACAAAACTAATTGATCAATGCATTGATTACAATATACTAGCAAATTAGTGACTTGCACTCTTCCTTGTGCTTTGTGATCCATCAAAGATGAATTGACTTAGATTATTTTATTTTTTTTATCTCGGGTACTGCATACATTTGAGTTTTGAGGTCTCATGCTAAATATATATATATATATATATATATATATATATATATATATATAATATATATATATATATATATATATATATATATATTAATTAACTTGCATGGAAAGACACACTTCCCTATTGGAACTTGGTCATGGATGTCCTCCATTATTATCATCTTGAGAGTACACATAATGTGTTATTAGCAATTGAAAAGTCAGCATACTCCATCTACCAAAAAATAGATATCATCGTGCTCGCATGAATATAGGCACCACCTTTCCAATGGAAATTAGGCACCTTTGGGTTTGGTTTTATCATGAAAATATGTGCCATATTATTTATGAAAATAGGCACCCTGATTGCTTTTGGATATAGGTGCCTCTAGGTTTGGTTTTATCATGAAAATATGTACCATATCCTTGATGAAAATAGCCCCCTTGATTGCTTTTGGATATGGGAATCACCCTCCTAGTGGGAAGGAAGTGTCATTGCTATTGTTGGATATAGGCACTACCCTCCTGGTGGGAAGGAAGTACTTTTGTTGTCTTCAAACATAGGCACTGCCCTCTTTGTGGGAGGTAAGCACCTCTGTATTGGTCTAGATATAGGGGCCACTATCTTGGTGGAAAGTGAGCACCTTTGTGGTGGCCCAAATACATGTATCACTTCCCATGATGGAAAACAATAACCGTTGTGTTAGTCCAAATGCAAGTGCCAAATTCCTAGTGTAAAATAAGCACGTGTTGCCTGGCTTGGATATAGGTGCCTTCCTCCTGGTGGGAAGTAGGCATATTTGCATTGGTCTGAATGTAGGCACCATATTCCTGGTAGGAATTAGGCACCTTTTTTGTATCGTTGTACTCCTAGAAAGCAATAAAAACATAGGGTAACATAGCTTCATGTCTGGTAGACCTAGTTTGACTCTGTTACCTACAAATTGCATCTGAGTCCACTTAACCCTGCAAAATAAAAACACAAATAAAAGAAAATATATTCTAACATTGTTAAGCAAAATAGGTTCCATGCCTCCTTTCCTCATCATTTTTTATTTATTTTTTGATATCTTTTCTTTTTATTTTTTTCACAATTCTTTTTTCTCTCCTTTTTTCATGATGAACGTGTGAGCACTCATCAAATTGTTGATATGATATTGAAAATATAGGATCTCCCCCATACCTATGTCTAATTTGATCTCACAAATGTGAGGTGCATGGTAAGGCCATAAACAGAGCCTGTTGATTGTCAATATTATGTTGTTACCATTAATTTAAAGCTTAAATACCTGGTCTATGTGGGTCAATAATCGAGGCTAAAGCTAAAGTGGCAGTAATCATATTGATTCCTCGAACATGCTCAATTTTTTTGAAATGATCTGTTGGTTTTGGGAATAATTTGCAAAACTTTGTATCCATCAAAAATTGGATGGAGATTTTTCGTATCTCCACTAGAAGGTAGTTTTCCAACATGATTGCCATAATCTTATCTAAGAAATCACACATCATATGCCCTCAAATTATTATATTGTGTGTTGTTATAGAATCCTTGTACAAATCCCTCACTTCGTGGAATCTCCATAGCCAATGTTTTATTCGTCATAATTTGTTTCTTTTTTGAGGAAAGTAACATGGAGCGACTCATGCATGATAGGCCCAGTTACCTTGGATGCCTACAGTCTGCAATGAGTTTCATGTTGTCCTACAAAACATAATAAAATAAAAAATAAAAACCTAAACTAATGGCATTAAAAAAAATAAACTTTATTTATTTATTTTTATTTTATTTTATTATTATTATTTATATATTGATGTCGTAATAGCATTCATTGTGTTTTTGGTGAGAATATTGAAGGTGGGGTCTCCCCCATACCTACAATCGAGCTAGCCTCTAGAATTTGGGGCTTGTGATAAGATCTTAGTCTATGTCAAAAAATTGATATGACTAAGTCTTCATTTGTCTCGCCCCCTTATTTATCCAGTTCTATGATACTTTTCAGCATGGGAAGAGCATCTTCCTTGATTGCCTTGAAACCAGGCTCTTTCAACACATTGGCAGATTGTACAGGCATGTATATGACTTTTTTTTTTTATAGCTTTTTTGTTAAATGTTATTTTTCCCTGTTTTGCAATTAATGTCAGCATTAAAATTCACCAAAGTATTGGGTAATATTAAACCTACAATTTTTATCGTTAAAACTAAGCTTCTTAGATAAAGATAGGTTTTATCTAATACTAAATCAACGTGTTGACCTATCACTTTCACTATTGTTGGTTGTGTATTTTGTCTCAATTTATTAAGGTATAACTCCCTAATGAATTTTGAATAAATAGACACTTTCCTGATATTTTGAGGAATGGTAACAGTAAAATTTTTCAACTGTTTCATAATATCAAACTTGGGTTATGTCATTTTTCTAATTTCTTGTAACCTTTCGAGATACAGTGGAAGTCCTTCATTGTTTGATTTTTCAACAACATAATTTTTTTCTACTTCTATACTAATATGGTACATCGGTTTATTCCCACATCTACCTGATAAGTTGGTGAATTTAAATTGTTACCACTAGAATTCAGCTATGGTTGTACTGGTAACTATTTTGGCCTTGTAGTGGGTGGAACTGGTAAGTTGAGATGTTCTGATGGTTGTTTCTGTGGAAGTGGATCCATGAAGTAAATTTCTACTTCTTCTAGATCTTCTTCTTTTGTTTTATTTGGAAACAACCTGGTCTCATGATCTAGGTGACAGATTCCACAAACTTCCATAGTGTTTTCTAGACATTCATTTTTTCATGGTTTTTTCTACACCTCAAATAGAAAAAAATAAGCATTGATTCAGTTTCTTGCTTCTTTTTTTGGAATGTGTTTGACTGTAAAGCAAGAGATAAAATATTACTTTGCATACCTTCAAGCAATGTTCCTATTTTTATTTTGACTATGGAGGCTATTGTTTTTATTCCTCGTGTTGGCAATTTTTCTTTTCTCTTGGAATAATTCTAGAATAGTTGTTGAGTTTTTTCCATTGATATTAGCCTGGTCACAGTTATAGTTTGATCCACTAGCTATTGTCCTTTTGTTTTAGAGGATGTTTTCAACTATTTGATAAATATTTTTGGAGTATGTTGAGCTTGTGGATTTGAGGTGATTTTTGTTCTCATAATAAAATCATCTATTGGATTTTCTAGGTCCTTGGTGAATTCATTCTTCTTAGGTAGAGGATCTACAAGTAAGGTAATTTGAACTTGATTTTTTAAACTAGCTAATGTGTGGATCCTACACTATAGTTTTGACACTCCTCGACAACGACACCAAAATGGTGAGCAAAAAATGGTGTTTCGTAAAACAGTTATTTTATTTCCATTTAATTATCATTTCGAGAGTTCATCAAAATTGTGAGTGTTATGCACAGTATATTTTTGTAGTGTGAGGAATGAGTCTCTCTATGCCTATCAGTTTGGTGGTGGGATTTGTTCATGTATTTTTAATTCATCCAAACCTAATAAAACTAAGTGTAGGAAAATAAATAAATAAACTGGTAAACTAAGATGTTCTAATGGTTGTATCTGTGGAAGTGGATCCATGAAGTAAGTTTCTACTTCTTTTGCATCTTCTTCTTTTGTTTTCTTTGGAAACAACCTGGTCTCATGATCCAGGTGACAAATTCCATAGACTTCCATAGTGTTTTTCGGACATTCATTTTTTCATGGTTTTTTCTACACCTCGAATATAAAAAGACAAACATTGCTTTAGTTTCTTGCTTCTTCTTTTGGAATGTGTCTGAATATAAAGCAAGAGATAAAATATTACTCTGCATACCTTCAAGCAATGTTCCTATTTCTATTTTGACTATGGAGGCTATTGTTTTTATTCCTCGTGTTGGTAGTTTTTCTTTTCTCTTGGAATAATTTTGGAATAGTTGTTGAATTTTCCCCATTGATGTCAGCTTGGTCATAGTTATAGTTTGATCCACTAGCTATTATATTATTTTTTTAGAGGATGTTTTCAACAATTTGATAGATACTTCTAGAGTATCCTGAGCTTGTGGCTCTGAGGTAATTTCTATTCTCGTAATAAATCATCTATTGGATTTTCTATGTCCTTGGTGAACTCATGCTTCTTAGGTAGGGGATCTACAGTAAGGTAATTTAAATGTGCTTTTTCAAAATGAATGACCTATGGATATTACACTACAATTTTGACACTCCTCGACAACAACACCAAAATGATGAGTAGAAAATGGTGTTTCGTAAAATAATTTTTTTCTTTCAATTTAATTATCAATTCAGGAGTTCGTAAACTTGTGAGTGCCATGCACAGTATATGTCTATAGTGTGAGGAATGAGTCCCTCTATGCCTATCTATTTGGTGGGGGGAATTGTTCATTTATTTGTAGTTCATCCAAACCTAATAAAACTAAGTGTAGCAAAAATATATGAATACCAACAAGAGAAACACATAGAGAAATATAATTGCTAAAATTATTATTTTTTTATATTAATGCTTTGATACAATATTATAACTTTTGAGTTACCCCAAGTATTGGAAGAAATGTTACAATATGTTCTCTCTATATAATACAATTTCTTTTGATAGAGGAATGGGGTCTTCCAAGTCTTCAACAAAACACAGTGTTCTTCAATATTCTGCTATAGCTCCAAAGAGGTGAGTGGGCTTCAATTATATGATGTAGGGGCCACTCCAACTTTAGTAGCTTATCCAAAGTACCTATGACCTACACAGAAGAAAACCAACAATGGGGTCAGTAGCACCTGTAAATCAAGATAGCAAATCAATGCTAAATGAAAACCCTAATTGAATAATCAAGTAATGTAGAAAATAGTAGCATGTAAATCAAAAGCCTCGCATAAATAAAAATTACTGATCGTGTTCTCAATTTTGTGAAACCACGAGGGTGCGACGATGGACTAGAAGCCACAAATGCACAGTGGTTAAACCGCATATGTGTAGTTCTAACTATGAAACTAGAGACCAACGGTTTGGGTTGAATGGCAGAATACCTCGAAACAAGACCTCCAGGCTCAAAATCAGCATCTCCTCAAGATACGTGCAAAAGTTTGATCCTATTTTGGTAGCCTGGTGGTGTCAATGTTTAACCTCCTTAATTTGGTGGGGTGAAGATGCCTTTATAGGCTCCTTAGGGTTTTTGGAGGGAATGAGAGGTGGTAATCCTGGACTGCCAAGTGGTAATCCTAGGCTGCCAAATGGAGAGGGCAGTTATAGTGAGTCACCTAGTGTGTCTCACTTAACTGGTATGATTTAGCTACAAGTGGAGTTATGTGTGGGATTTTACCCCATGTGAAGGGACAAAGGGGACAAGGGTGGATGATATGTGGTAAGGATGTTGGATGAGGTGTCTAGGACACATGTCTAATGGGTAGGCAGGGTATCCTAGGCTAATTTTCTAGACTTAATAAATCTGAAAAATAGGATAATGGTGTAGGATTATGCCTAAGTCTAAACTTATGAATATAACTTTATTATGCAAGATTTGAGGTGGGGTGGCAAAATGTGGTGTTGTGAGTGACCAGATTTTAGTATCTACAATCTTAGTAAAGTAATATTTCCAAAACATCACACTATCATAGCCCACTTTACTATACTAGATTGCTAGTTTTCTTCTTGAAGCACAAGTGCAACCACAAAAATTGTAATAAACAGTATATATGAAAGCATATTAATATTATAAAATAAAGAAGATATTACCAATGGAAAACATTAAAGTAAATCTTAATCATTATTTGATTCAAGCAATCAATATTTTCTTGTCAGCTTTAGCTAAACTTACTACTTCCTCTAACCAAGGAAAAGGAAATTTAACTTCACAATCCTCAATTTAAACCCCTCTATTGGCTAGCCTATCTGCACATTTGTTTCCTTATATTAATGTATGTGTAAGCCTAATTTATTTAATATCTATAGCAAGGTCTTAAATTTCCATAATTATCTCTTGTATGTATCATGGAGCCTTTGCTTTCTTCAAAATTGCTTTTATTACTATGAAGGAATCACCTTCCATCCATACTTTATTTCATTTCATTTGTTTGTATAATTTTAACCCTTCCAAAGCTACCCAAGCTCTAACTTCATTATTTGTCTTAAATCCACTATTGAAAGCATAACGAGACAAAATCTCTCCTCTATTATTTCTAATTATTCATCCTCCTCTTTTTGGTCTTGGATTTCCTTTAGATGCTCTATCAAAATTCAATTTGACCAACTCCACATCGGGAGGTTTCCACTTTATATTCTTTGACTTTTTTTTTTACTTATTTTAGACACCTAAAACATGTCATGTTGAGGTGACTACTCATATGGGACATGCTAACAGACCATATGAATGATCTTGGACAGCTCCAAGGCAAAAGCAGTGGTTCTAACCACTCAATTTGGGCATTTTGGCCTATCTAGCCTTAGCCGCTGGTGTCACCCATGGCTAGGATTCTTAGCCACTGGTGTCACCCATGGCTAGGGTTTTTAGCCACTTTTAAGAGCCGCGGCTAGCCCTGTAACAAACTCGGGTGACCAGAGCCGAGTAAAATCAGTTGCAACAATCAAATTGCAATGGTTTTGAAGCGGTTCGGGCTTGGAAGCATCCAGAAGCTTCCTCCCAACTGCCAAATCTTGTTCTTGGCTTCTCCATGAAGCTAGAGCAAGGATTTTGGGAGTCTATTTAAGACCCCAATTTCAAAGAGCAAACCCTGGTTTTTCCTGGTTGTCTTCTCTAACGAAGTGCTGCCAAATTGTTGAATTGGAGAGCCAATTGCACCTTGTGAAGAGTAACAAGATGCTGCCAAAATCCAATTTGATCATCAACTTTGCAACAATGGAGATCTCAAGAGCTTGAGGAGCAAGCTTGAAAATTGACACACTTCCATTGCCAATTTTAGTGAATTCAATCACCAATCTATTTTAGAACACCGAGGCGACCCTTGATCATCAATTCCTTGGAGGATTTGAGAGTTTCTGGCCCTGGTTTCAAGAGAAAGGATACTTTCACCTTAGCCATGGCTATCAACTGTGGCTAATAGTGCTAGCCGCTTTAAGCACCCATGGCTAGGGTTTGATGCTCTCTTTCCTCCATTTTAGCAGTAGATTTCCATTTTCAGTTATGCAATTAGCTTAATCTAGCATAGATTAACATTTTAGCAGATATTTGACCGGTTAATTCTAGGATTTAGAGGTAGATTTGCTTCCATTTTCCTTGCATTTGTCAATTTAGACTAGTTTCATGCTTTTCAAGTTTTCTAATGGTTAATTAGGATGTTTCTAATTGCTAGATTCATGCTTTCTTTACATGCTTTATTACAATTTCCTCATTTCTTGCATAGATTGATAGTTTTACATGCTTTCTTGATTTTATGATATTATTTATGCAAGATTCCTTTAAAAGCCTCATCAAGAGAGGCATCCTTTGATTTTAATTATTTCTTGTTGTTTCTTGAATGTAGGATTAACAGGGTTTTGACATTCAAGGCAAAAAATACCTCTAATCATGGAGAAGAAGGTCATCGACACCTTGGAGCAGTTCATGTCATTCTAAAAAGTCTATGGATTACACCTACCCTTGCGAGGGATTTCTTATGATTGTAACATTGTATCACATTGGGTATCCCTAAGAGGGATGAATTTGTAACCTTGAATTGATGGAAATTTAATAAAAGAAACCTTTCTTTATGGTTTATTTCAATTTTGTCAATTCTTGTATGCTTTATGTGATTTTCAATTGTTACTAGATTAGGTGTATGCTTTTTAGGATTGTACAGAAGGTGATCATGGTGGAACCCCGCATTTTATGCTACATAATACTAACTTGCTATGTTTTTTGATGGTAGGTATTAACCTTGGCTGAAAACCATGGTCAATAGTCATAACCATGGCTGAAAACCATGGTTAACAGCTATAATCGTGACTGACAACCATGGGTAACAGTTGCTACCACACATGACAAACACGGTCAGCAAAAAACCAAAAAAAATTAGATATCAGACACCATCATCAGACTTGGATCTGAGGTAGGATCATTTTCCCCTCTCTGTATTTTTTTGTCTATGTTTTTATAGAAGCAGAATGTAATAGATGGATGTTAATTAGAAAACATAGCAAAAAGTAAAATGGGGAAATCCTAGATGCTTTTTTAGTTTTCTACTAGTCGTTGCTAGGAATAGTGGATCTCTGATTGTAGTCCACCCTAGTCTCTAGTGGTCTAGGACATTGCTTGTTTAGAGTTTGCATGTATGAGGCCCAATCAGTGGCCATTTTCTTCATAGATAGTTGCATTCTCTAAACATCATCTAGCATAGTCATGCATTCTCTTAAAATCAAATGTTCTTTTGAAAAGCATGTAGGAAAATCATGTGAATGTTGTTTTATGCATTTTATTTTCATGCAAAGTAAAAAGAACCACACACACCATGACACATTGTAAACACTAGTGAGTTGGAAGTCACATCCAACCACTAGTAGGGTTCAATGATGGTGGCAGTGATTTCCATCCATTGGCCCAACTCCCTCGATCCTTTTGTTACTAGACCAATATCGGATCCAAGATGCCATCATAGCCCATGGAAAATTTGCATGTATCTCTCTTCGGAGAGGTATATCACTGACTACAGGTGAATTGGGTGAGGATCGGGAGGACATGTGCTTCCTAATCATGTGTGGACTTCATTACCACACATTATAGGTGGGATTACGTGACCTGGAGTTCATAGCCAGGTTGTCGAGCTACGAGCATACAGGTGAAAACCATTAAACAATCTGAGAATATCATCAACTATTGAAAAACATGATGAGAGTTAGATTGTAGTATCAACAAATCTCAAAACACACTAAACCAGTTTTAGGACACACATCTAAAATTTAAAAGAGATAATCATATTGTCTACTTTGTGTGTTTCTTTATTATTGGGGTAATCAACATAAGATCCTTGATCTAGGACCAAAACCTAACCCTAATAATAATATATATTTTTTATTCTGCATCCAATAGATCGAGAATCGTGCAAATCAGAGCTATAACGAAAAAGTTATTTTGGTTTTATGATTACTCTATTTTCGAAGTCGAAAATAAGGAAAAAATGCACTAAAATGGTCATAAAATGGTCTAGACAACTCCAAAAATTGCCAAATTTATTTTGTTGTCTTAGTTATACCCTTGTGCACCTCTCACAAAAATTTTGGGTCCTAACTCTTCATGGTTCAAAATTTCCCAAAAATTCCTAAAAGTGGGCATTTCCCCACGAGCCCCGGTTGGCCAATTATTTCAAAAATACAAAATTTTGACCCAAAAATCATATTTTTGAGTTATAGCTCATTGTGATCAGCTCATCGCACTAATCATTTTGATATATAACACTTTCAACTTTTTTTTGGAAGCCAAAAATTTCTAAATGGTCGAGGGACCTCCCATGGTGAGCAAGACCTCCAATCTAGAGAGGGAATCAGGTTCCATAACCACTGAACATATTCAAATCAGTCCAGAGGACATGGCCATCCCTGAATGGCATCCTAGGTCTTATCATAGCATCAATACCATCCATAGGGGGTCAAACCTTCGAGATATCTCTATTAAGGAAGCACCCATAGGTCCTCTAGGAAACCTTCCTGACTGGAACACCTTGATAGAATTCTATATAAGGAACAATCCACCCACTGAGGAGCCTAGTAGGTCAATCTCACAGGTTCACATCCCAGCTTGCTCTATACATCAATCAAAAAGTGATCATGAACATACACCATGGCCTAGCTTGGGTGAGCAAACCACCCCATCTAGTCGAGCAAGCCACCCCCCTACTCCTCATAGGGAGCATTCTATGTAGTCTGAATATACAAAGCTTACATCTGAGCCTGAATATGCATCATTCCTCATAGATGAGGAAGAGGACCCAAGTCATCCTCCTACTCCTCATGAAGAGTACATGGGGCAACCACGTTGTGGCTCTACATCGTCAAACTATACAGAGCCCACTCATAACTCAAAATATCAGGTCAATGCAACCTTTAGGGAGCATGGAAAACAAGTAATAGATCCTACTAGGGGGAAAATACATGATAAACCCATTCGTATTTCAAATACGAGGGTACATAGCCCCCATACAACTGAACAATGAGATCATACACATCAGGCACTAAGGCCACAACTTAACCAACAATAGATGGATCAACTCCAATTGGATCAACAACAATTAAATCAACAATGGGTGGACTCACCACGAGCACACCTACAAAGGTTGTATCAATGAAAGATACAAGAACAACAAAAGATACAACAAGAGCAAGTGTGAAATGCATTGCGTAAAGTGGTGCTTACGCCTAGCACCCAGAGGATGCAACAACGCATAAGGCACCCAATGCAATCTCAAAATATTTCACCGCGACCACACAAAAATTGTGTTCAACATCATAGGTCATTATCTGGTTATCATCATGAACCTCATACTCCTCAACAATACCAAGATCAATACGATGAGGAATCATATGCAGAGTCCCAATGGGAACATCAGGAAGAAGTAGATGCTTACCCTGAATCCAGTTATGATGAGGTACCTAATGATTATACTTATCGTCCACCTCAACATCAAAAGCGACCTCCTCTGCCTAATCAAGGGTGACGAGATGAAGATCATATCATTTTGTCAGGGCCATACAAAGTGCTAGCTGATCGGATAAATGCATTCAAAAAACAAAATCAAAGATTGGTTTATCAAAAACCCACGCTAAAGTAGCTTAGAAATCAGCCTTTGCATCCCTCAGTGTCATCACCGACATACCCATCGAATTTCAAGATGCCTCAACTTGAAAAGTTCAAAGATGATGAAGATGCACGAGAGCACGTGACAAGCTTCATCCATATGTGCTTTAGTCTTCAAGACAATGACCCCTTGATGTTAAGAACATTCGTGACAACATTAGTTGGGGATGCTTTAGAGTGGTATAATCATCTACCACACCATAGCATATACACCTTTGAGCAATTAGTCGATGCATTCCTGCAACGTTTTGCCTCTAGTGCTAAGGAAACGATAAATTTGACTGACTTGGTTAGCCTTTGTCAACTAGATGATGAGCCAGTCAATGAGTATGGTAATAAATGGAGGAAGGTGATGTCAAAATTACCTTTCACTTTACCCACAATAGAGCTCATTCGAATGTTTACGAGAAGTTGTTCGAAACATATCTCCCTTCTCTTGCAATTACAACAGTATCAAACATTCGAGGAGGCCTTAGCACAGGCCCAGGTCATTGAAGACATCAAGATACAGGAGGGTGATATTCAACTCCACAAAAAGGAATGGCCAAACAAGAATATTATAGGTGGCAACATGCAACAAATGGTGACCCCAGTCAATCAAGTTGTTTTGAGTATCCCCGAATCCTCAAACCAGGTCGCACCACCTCTACCAGTGCAACATAATTACCAAGCTCAGCCTCCTCTGGCCCAAAATCATATGCAACAAAATCAGATACAAGGCCAACAACATTGGCCACAATGACAATATACTTATTTTCTAGAGACATTAGCATCACTCTTTGATCGATTATATGAGGCACGAAGAATCAATATTCCAGAGATCCATCCTTTGAAACCTAATAAGCGTAGATCAAAGGTGCACAAGGAAAATCTATATTGTGTTTACCATCGACAAAGGGGTCATGACATCCAAACATGTTATCCCTTTAGATATTTAGTGCAAGATATGATCGAGAGGCAAGAGCTTTAGATAGGAGTCTTCCAAGACCCCTTGCATGCACATGAAGCAAACACAACACCTGCCAATCAAGTTGAGCAACCTAACCAGGTGCATATCAATCAACCTCCCCAAGAGTTTGTGGGAATGATCAGTGTTGTAACAGAGAAACAGGAATGTCAAAATCAATCTATGCAACCTGTGGCATCATCCAATGTTTCACCTTCGCTTGTCTCATCTCAGCGGGACATTGGCACTGCACAAAATTGCACATCACAGTAGGGGAGTTAGTTTCTACTACTCCTAGCCAAGCCAATCATGGCACATCAAACACAATGCACATTGGGGGTCTTCAAGGTGTCACACCTTCCCCATCATCCACATCACGATCAATGAAGCAAAGTGAGACTTCTAAAGGTATCACACCTTCCTCACTTTCATTGAGTGGCACACACATTGGGGGGTACCTAAGGTAGCGTACCTTCCCCTTTAAAAACATAAAAACAAGAAAAAAAATCATAAAAATTCAAAAATTCAAAAACATTCAAAACATTTAATGTTGAACATTTTGAGTCCCTAATCTAAAATTTATCATTGATGTCAAAATGACCTATGTAAGTAAGCACTATGATTTTGCTCCACAAAGAGCTTCATGAGAAGCCAAGGTTTTTATCAAAGGTTCTAGAAGGGATGCATGGCATTTGGTTCCAAAAGGAGCTTCAAGGGAAGCTTAGCAAAAGGTTTTTTATGAAAACCAATGAAGGCAAGGAAAGGTTTTATTTAAAACCAATGGATGGCAGATTTGAAATGGGTTTTTCTTAAAACCCAAGTTGGCATTTTGTTTCATCGAAAAAGGTGCCCCGATGATGGAGAAATTTAATTTTAAAGGTTTAGTTTAAATTTTAATTTATTTAAAATTTAAATTTAAATTTTAAAATTAAATAAAAGGTTTTTTCCTCCTTTCTTATTGGCACCGTCGACGTCATAGGGCAATGTTAAAAGGGCCGACGTATTCGCATTGAATGATGGATTATATAAATAAGCCAAAGGTTTTCCATTTAAAAAACCTAAGGAGTGTCGCATGATTTTCAAAAACCAAAAGTATTTGTACATCTGAATATTGCGTAGCAAATTTCGTGGAGTGTGACGTGGGCAGTCAAGCCATGGACGGTCAAAGTTTTGGTGCCTTGTGAGAAAATCATATGTGGCTTAAGGAAGAGAGTGCCCAAGGCACTCACATGGGTAGTGTTAGCTCATGCGACTTAGCTGCCGCTTGGCAGCACGATGGGTAGAGGTTCGTGCCAAGGCCCTTCGAGGGCTCCTTTGAGGTATGCACTCTGACTTCGATATTTTTGGGGGTTAATAGTTTAATTAAAATATTTTCTTTCTAAGGTTTGATTATAATTTTGTGGGAGATATAAGGTTGAGCAAGCTTTAATATTTTAATAAGGATTGATATTTAATTAATGTGGGATATTGCCTAAGAAAGCTTTGTGATTATTTTTAAGTGCAAGAGTGTTGAAAGGAAGGATATAAAATATTTGATTTATTTTATGGTATAAGTGGTTTTTGGAGTGACAAGGTTATGCAATGTTTTGATTTATTTTATTTTATGGTACAAGTGGTTTTAGGAATGATAAGGAAGTTGTGCATTAATTCTGAAGAAGGTTTTCTAATTAAAAACCTTGGTAAATATTATTGTGAAGTGGAGTAATATTGATTATTTTGTGATCTTCTAACCCTTGTGAAGATTGGAAAAATAATATTGTGATTGTGGAATATTTCCAAAGAGGCTTCTTCATCTTCATTAAAGGTATGGGCACATTCTCCTATTGATTGATTATGGTGGTTGATTTTTGAAAATATCTTTGGATTGAAAAGGATTGATTGTGGTTTCCTTTTCGAAAGCGATTGTTTTATAAGCATTGTTGTTGGAGCCCATTGGTTGTGCAAAGAACTTGAAATTGAGTTAGAAAAGAACATGAGTATCATTGTTATGTGAGATTTGTTGTTGAGCATTGTTGGAAATATTTTGAGTTGATTGATACATGCTTGGACTAGGGTTTGTGGGAAAGGGTTTTTTATTGAAGTGATTGGTTGATTTGAGTTGATTGAGCCTATTCAAGTCGATGTATGTGGTTGTGCAAGTTCCATAAAATAAACTATTCTATATTCTTGATTTGAGTTGAGATTGAGATTTGAGAAAAAAAAAATATAGTCTCTAACAATTCTCTTTATGCTTTTATGAGATTGATTTGAGTTGAGATTGAGATTTGAGAATAGAACATATAGAGTCTCTAACAATTCTATTTATGCTTCTATGATATTGATTGGATTTGAGATTGCGATTTGAGTATAGAACATATAGAGTCTCTAATAATTATCTTTATGCTTCTATGAGATTGATTTGAGTTGAGATTGGTATTTGAGTATAGAACATATTGAGTCTCTAACAATTCTATTTATGCTTCTATTAGATTGAGTTGAGATATTGATTGAGCATTAAGTATAAAATATATTGATTCTCTAACAATTATCCTTATGATTCTATGATATTGGACAAGTTTTGTGTGAGCTTGTTAAGTAGATTTGAGACAAGTCTTTGAGAAGGCTTGTGGACTGATTTTGAGTAAGCTTTTGTGGAAGCTTGCTATGCATATTTGAGTAAGTCCTAGAGAGGACTTATTGAGTAGATTTGAGAAAGTCCTAGAGAGGACTTGTTGAGTAGATTTGGACAAGTTATGAGTGGACTTGTTGAGCAGATTTGGACAGGTTCTGTGTGGACCTGTTGAGCAATTTGAGCAGGTTCTATGTGGACTTGTTGAGCAAATTTGTACAGGTTATGTGTGGACATGTTGAGTAGATTTGAGCAGGTTCTATGTGGACCTATTGAGCATATTTATACAAGGTTCTGAGTGAGCTTGTTGAGAAGATTTGGACAGGTTGTGTATGGACCTGTTGAGTAGATTTGAGCAAGTTTTGTGTGGACCTGTTGAGCAGATTTGGACAAGTTCTAAGTGAGCTTGTTGAGCATATTTGATAAGGTTATGAGTGAACCTATTGAGACAGAGCTTTGGAGGTGATAGAGTATAGAGGACAAAGTCTTAGTGGATAAAGATCCATCATCTAGGACATTTGAAGATAGATCTGAGTGAGGAGTCTTCAAGTGGAGAGAGATCCACCAGTCAGTGCAGTAGAGAGACAGAGTCTTCTAGAATATCACTAGCCATAGTAGAAGGGGAAAGAGTTCTCCTATGGAAGATATCCAAGAACTTGAGATTAGGGGATCAGCATCTCCTTTGGATAGAGGTCCATAAATATTGTAATTGGGAAGGATTCCCATGATATTATTTGAAAAATATTTAGAAGAAATATTTTCTCTATGGAGGTAGCCCACATTGGGTGAACCACGTTAAAATTGGTATCTCTATTGTGTGTGATGATTTGTGCATTACTTTGGTTATTGCTATTGATCTTGCCATTGATTATATTTATTAATACTATTTGGGAAATAAAATTAAAAAGTGGTCTTATAATGTTCACCCCCCTCCCAGTATAAGCTTGTGTTCTTCATTTAAATTTCAAAAACAATTGAAAATTTTCAAATTTCAAAAATATTCAAATAAAACATTCAAAATTTCAAAAACAATTGAAAAATATCAAAACTTCAAAAATATGGAAAGCATCAAAATCCATGAACATGCACAAAAATATCCAAAGGCATCATAAGCCCTTTGGTAAATTCATAAAAGGTTCCAAAGGCATCTATAATCCCTTTGGTCAAACCATTAAAAGGCTCCAAAGACAACTGTAAGCCCTTTGGTCAATTCATAAAAGGCTCCAAAGGAATTTACTCTTTGGTCAAATCAAAATTTCAAAAATCCATAAAAATTAAAAAGCAATAAAATCTAAAAACATTGCATTTCATTCAAAAACATTGCATTTTCATTAGCATCATTGCATTACATTTGCATCATGCATTTTCATTTTGCACATGCATCTCATTTTGCATTGCATTAGGCATTTTTGTCCGTCGCACTTGAATTAGGATAGGTTGTGTTTGCAATCTTACAAATGACACCACGTTTGTGTTTCAATCATGCATCTATGCACTATTATTTTTATTCGTCACCCTTGTGAGTAATTGTGTTTCTCAACAGAACCTCTCTTGTTGCTATGAAGAATATGCTAAGGTTTTTCGGTCATTCAACCATACCTAGTGGTCTTCTCAAGAGTTGGTAGAAAGCTTGATTTGCTTTTGTAGATGAGGTCTAGTTGTGATAGCACTTAGCATATCAGAATCCTATCACTAATCAAACACATTTAAACAATCCTAATTAGGGTAAGGAAGTACGAAAACTACAAAAGTGGTCCAAGTCACCTTAGGTGAAAGGTTTTATTACTTGCTTATTTTGTGAGGCACAATGGTCTAGAGTAGTGGTCATTGGTAAAAGGACAAGTTTACCCCCTACCCGAATAAATCCCTTGCTTACAAATGAAGGAGAAAAATCCCAGAATGAAATCCCAAAATCAAGTCAAATCAAGATCAAATTCAAAATAAAATAAAATCAGTATCAAATCCCTTGCTAAAAAAAAAGAGTATATACAAAATAAACAGTGATTTTTATCACTTTACATGAGCAAGTATCCCAATAAATTGAAGAAAATAAGGGGGTGAGCTTGAATCCCTGGAATGATCAATGCTTGAAAGCCATAGAGTGATCCTCAATCTTAGCAATGGGCTGAAATAATCCCGCCTGTCATTGAAGGGGTAGTTCTAAGCAATTTACAAAGTGAGCTAGCTTTAGGTGGCTCGGATTACCTAGTGGTCTAGTCTAACTAAATCTAAACCTAGGATCGAATATACATTTGAGGATCCCAATATTAGCAATGGGATGAAAGAATCTCGCCTGACATTAGGGTATACTTATGCCTTATCTAATATATTCATTTGCAAACACAGGGGTAATGAATATCTTGGTCTTTCATAGCGAAAAATTTATTTTCAGAAGTCTAGTATGGTCATTATACAACTTTTGATAAGTCAACTAGGGTGTTTGAGTTTCATGGAAAACCTCAAAAATTCCCAAATAGCAACAACCAATTTTCAATGCAATCATCAAATATCAAATTTCTCTTTATAAGATTTTGTTTATTAAAGATTATTCATAATATAGGTTAGATACTGAATGGATGTCATAAATGATATTTAAATGACCACTAACTATGTTACGCATATTATTTTAACTTGCAAGAGCTTATGAATAGAAACAATACATCATTGCATCTCACATATGGGCAATTAATTGATTATTTTTTATAATAAGATATAGCAATTATAGTTCATGCTTGTTATACATTATGTGGTGTCATCCATTAGATTTTCAAACTCATATTGCATTCATTCATTATGTTTTAAGTGATTAAAACATACAAGTTCATTTACATTAGATTACCATCATGTAAATAATGCACTACATACATTGCATTTTACCATATCATAGCATCATAAATTAAATGCATACAAATAAAGTAAAATAAACATGCATTTAACAATAAGCATTGCATCCATATGCATACAAAATAGTCCATCTATACATATATATATCATGGAATCTAATAGAACATCTATCATCTAGCTAGTGCATATCATTTGTACATTGCATACATATAGAATAATCACATCATCATGTAGGCATTACATTCATCATTGCATCCATAACATAAAATCAAAACAAAAATATTTGCAAGCATCAACTGGGGCATTATCAGTATCAATCCCAAAAAGCTCCAAATAAGTCTAAACCTTTAGTCTTTTCATTCAAGTTATAAATGCACACATTTTATCATCATAAGGAGTTTCAGATTTGATATTAAAGCATATCTACAGGTCAAAATTTTCAAAAATTAACAAAAAAAAATTAAATAAATCAAAATTTACAATGATTTAGTAGATCATCGAACATAGTGATTCAACACAAGCATAATTGGAATTGATATCATCTTGATTCCCTAAGAAGGCCACAGCGGCCAGACTGCTCCACGGGATAGAGGTGTATAATTACTAGTCAAAGTTGAAATCATGGCTGAGTTAGGCCTTACCAAGAATAACATAAGTGCTAAAGTCTTCAACTGTTTAGGTAAATCATGAGGTCAAGCAACTTTTCACTTCATTCATTGTCATTACTCTCATTGATTCATCACTTGAGGGGGTAGTCATTATATCAATTGTCATAATCAAAGTCAACAGAATATCCCTTGATCGTAGATCCCTCTATCTTGTCAAAAGTGCATAATATAAACATAAAATACCAAAAATAAAGTACACATGTAATGAGATGAACTGTCATATAATATATATATGTCAAATGTACATCATAACGGGGTACACCAAAATGCTTGCATGCTACAGCTATGTAGGTCCTCAGACCTTACACCAAAATGGTACAACAAGAGGTAAATTTTATGCCTTGCCAATGTGCTTGCTCTGGCTCGCACTCCCTGATCCCACTACGTTGGAGCTCTCTCTGCCTCCCTTAGCCACATCCCTAGGGGACTACTTTGGAGTTGGTTGTAGGTCCTATTATGGATCCTGCATTCAGCCTAGACCAACCGTACTAAGTGCATGCGAGATAGTCCTCTGGTTATATCATGCACTAGACTGCCCTATCTCCCTAGTCCTAGTCCTTCTTCGGTGTGACTCTATAGTAGTGGTCCTCTTCAGAATCTGCCCACCTAGCAGCTTGATAACACCCTCCAGCCAAGCGATGCAAGCTACATCTATTGTATGTTGTTCATTACCCTCCTCCACAAGGGTATGTAGCCTCCTAACCTCTACCATTGAGTCCAAAATTGTAGGTCTTGAAGTAGGTGGTACCACAGGAGGTGCCATGATAGCCTTTGTAGGTGAGGGATCTACCCTCGCTACCCTGAGTAGGTCTCGCTCAACAGTCATTGTGTCTAGCCTCACCTGTAGAAGATCATGTTGGCCAGTGATCTTCTCAATCTCGATGTCAACTACAGCCACCTTTTCCTAGAGAGTTACCCTCTCCTCCTCGTAACTACACCACTAGCTTTGGCCATGAGATAGCTTCACCTCTAGAGTGGCGATAGTGGTGTCCCTATGTAGGAGCTAGGTGTAAAGTATCCCAATCTGAGTCTAGAGGTTGGCAACCTATGCCCTCAACTGTCCAATATTACTGTTAGGAGGTGCCTCAGCCTCCTCAAATGCCTCCTTGTCTGCCTCTACCTGTGGGACCTCCTCTGCAGGGACCCCTACACCCCATGCACCCTCTGTCCTCTAACAAACCCTGCATCTATGAGGGTCCATATTTGAGCCCTTTGCACCCTTTGTTGCAAAGCCATCCATTGGTCAGCCTAGAGGTCCCTCTTCGTACCACTATAAGCTAGTCCACCATGCATAATAGTTAGTAGTAGAACCTGCATCCGCCAGGCCCCACTCCTGAAAGTCATCATCATCATCCCCTAGTGAATTCACCTAAGACCAGGTCAGGTCCCTCTCTAAGACCAAGTTTTTGTAAATAGTCAGCACATCTGGGACATCCTATTGAATCCCAAACTACCTCAAGATGTGAGAGAAGTACTGATACTCACGTATATCAGCCTTAGGACTGATAACCCACCTGTCTCTGCATGTCTAGTGCAGTTATCTATCCACCTCTGGCTAGACAGGGCAACCCATGTATGGTCACCATTCTATCTACTCAGGGTAGAGTTGTGCAAATCAAGAAATGTAATGGTCTAGGTCTCCTGCATGAGACATACTCCTAAAACCCTCCTGCTTCCAAGGCCAGCAGGTTGCATAACACTAACGATACTCATTGATATCAGTGATCTTCAGAGGTAAATATATAGGGTGCTCTATCAAAATATGTTGCCAACCCCAAATCTAAAGAAGTAGGCTGCAATCGATGCCCACTCTACTATGACGTGTAATCTGGTACAACTCATGATAGAGCTACACTAAAAGGGTACTTCCTCATCCCAAAATAAGAGGTTGATCGATTGAGCTAATCATAACCTCCCTGGTCCTAGCTAGGAGGTTCCAGGGGAACCTCATGCCTAATGAATCTAAGAAGACTATCATGGATAATCAAATGCATAAATATGGCCTCTCGCTATGAGAAGAATCCAACCTGGTACCACTGCTCAATTTGGATGCCCCCATGATCAATGCATCCCTGAGCCTCGACGTTCCATCTACCAAAGATCGCATCAAACACGACCTTCTTCACTATGGTAGGAGAGGAGGTGATGGGCTCGCCATTAGTAGGTAGGTGGAAGATGCGGTAGAAATCCTCCAGAGTCAAAATCATTTCACCCATCAATAGGTGAAATGTATTGGTCTACGCATCCCACTGACAGACCAATGTAGTCGTGTATGTCTGATCTGATCTAATGGTGGGGAGGTCCAGGACGTATCTAAACCCAATGGTAGCAAACCAATACCGCTCCACGTTAGTGAGAGTGCAGCATAAGTTTCGAAGGAGATTAGTCTCTCTCGCTCTGCTCATCAAGGTTTGAGTGAAAGCAATCAAATAAATAAGAAAAACAATTAAAAATGACTAAAAATGACAAACAAATCAGAAAATCTCATGAAAATGCAAAAACATGATCAAAAAATTAAAAAAAATCAAACAAAAGCACTTCAAAATTGCAATAAAATGCATTAATTCCCAAAAAATTCAAAGAAAAATGGAAACAAATTGAAAATTAAAAAAAAAAATTCTAAAGTCGTTGCATCGCAGGTCGAAACCATGATTGACGAGGCGATAAAAAATGTGACTATTGGGATTTAAATATCGTCATGGCTGACAGTCGCGGTCCTCAATTTTCCAATTGAGGATCGTGTCTACCACCTGCAACTAAGGAACATGACCTTTTTAGGGTCATTTCCTTCCCAAAATAATCCCAAAATTAAAAACCCTCCCCTATAACCTAACCTATGCTAAACCTAACTAGGGTGAGGTTCGTTATCGATAGTTTAATGTGGTTCGTTTAACCCAGTGCTTAGTATGGTTAATTTTAATCTAGTAATTTGCAAGCGTAGTCCTAGTTTGTGTGTTACCTTGGAAGCACCGACTCTCCCACTAGTCGAAGCTTTCGGTTGATCGACCATTAGTGTGGATAGAAGGGAATCAGTAAGGTTTGCAGCAATGTTCCGTATCAGAATTCACTTTTTACCTCTTAGAGCTCTCAGTTTTACTATCAGTTTCAAGTAAATAATGAAATTTTTCAAATGGAAAAAGCCTTATATATTTTTTGAACTCAGTTTAGATCGTGTCTGATAATCACGATCTCTAAATTAGGGTTTTTTGCCTATGGATCTGAGTCACGATCAAGGAAATTAAACTTTTTAACCGCTTATGACAAACGTGGTCAACAAACTACAATAAATGCTCTCAATTCCCATCGTGGATATTTGTAAAATAACAAACTAAAAGTACCCACCAGACCAGATAATTAAAAAAAATACAAAAAAAAATCAGATAACATTAAAATCCAAATGTGCCTCGTATTTAGTTATTTACCCTATACACTTGGCGGTTGCAGCGACTTACGCTCCATGCAATCCGAAAAGATGAGTAAATTACCATAAGGACATTTGGGGCAAATTAGTCATCATTGAATTGTATGCTTCATTTCAATCCCTAAGAAGGCCCAGGTCATCAGACTGCTCTAGGGGAACGAGATATTCATGTCAATTATCCTATGATATTTTCAACAGATCATTGACAATATGATTCAACACAAGCATAATTGATATTGTTACCATTTTTATTCCCTAAGAAAGCTTTTGTGGCTAGATCACTCCATAGGATAGAAATATACAATTAATATTAATATTTGCAATCATAGCTGCTTAGGCCTTGCCAAGTATTAAAATGCTAAATATTTAAATTTCTTCAATATCATTCATAGTGGTCAAGCAACTCGTCGCTTCATTTAATTGTCATTACCCTCATTTACTCGTTGCTTGAGGGGGTATTCATAATATAAAATTATAATCAAAGTCAATAGAAGATCCCTTGATCGTAGATCCCTAGATCTTGTCAAATTGTGTTCGTCTTACAAATCATTGCCAATGACTATCATAAGCTTACCCTCTGCTGGGGAAAAAAGCAAATATAACAGTAAGTTAGTAGCTCTCCTCCTTTCAAAATCTATATGGTGTGGAAGCCTATAGTAGCCCTGAGCTGACCGATCGACGTTGGAGCTTGCCAAAGCTTTTTCAAATTTAAGCCTTCCATCCAGTTGGAAGCAATGATTCTAGGATACACATCTTCTTTGCAAGACTCGGGTATCTAATGTTGATTAGACCAATGATCATCATCCAACCTACAACATCATTTTAGGAGATTTATTTTTTCTTAGCATTGTTTGATCTCACAACGAATCTCAAAAGGGCATCTATAGACAGCTAAAACATGTCATATCGAGGCAACTACTCATATGGGACATGATAAATGACCATATGGAAGACCTTGTACAGATACCAAGGTATAGCAGTGGTTTTCACCACTCATTTTGGCACCTTTGCCTAGTCAGTGCTAGCCACTATTGACACCCGTGGTTATCAGAGCTGACCGTGCTTGTTAGCCACGATCAGGCCTCAAAGTCATTTGGCCTTTGACCGATTCAAAGTTGGTTCAAATGGCCAATTGGTTGTGGATTGGATCGGTTTGAGTGAGGAAGGTTCTGGATCCTTCCATCCAACAAGCTCAACTACCCAATCTTGTTCTTGGCTTCCTCATGAATCCACCCCTAGACCTTGGAAAATGCTATAAAACCCCCCTCCAATTTGGAGAAATATATAGAGGAATATCGAGTTGAAATGAAACGAAGCCCTGTCGAATTGGATACTCACTTACATGCATTGAGAGGAACACTTTTGCTACCCAATTGGAGATCACATGCCATGGAGGTCCTAGGAGGCTAGGAGATTCAAGAAACGTGAATTCATGCAATCCATGCACCAAATGAGCAATTAAACTACCAAATATATCAGAGGACACAGTGGTGACCCTTGATCATCAATTCCTCAAGGAGAATTGAAGATTGGATACCAAATTAGGAGGGCAAGAACATTTCAAGATCAACCGCGACTATCAACCGTGGCTAACAGTGCTCACCATGCATCAGACCCGCAATCAAGTTGTCATCTTTAATTTACTTGTTTTCTAGTTGTAGGATTTGCTTAATTGCATTAGATTAGACATATATCATGTTAATTTGCTTTAGTAGAAACTTTGACCGATGTAATTAGAGTTTTTAGTCATTTTCCTTCACTTTTGCAATTATGGCACTAATGGTTCTTTTCATGCTTCCATGCTTTCAATTTCATAATTAAGTCAATAGATAGCTAGATCTGCTTTTGCTTATATGTTTGTAGCAATATTTTTAGGTTTAACATAAGTTTAGTATGTTTCTTGCGCTTTCTTGATTTCATGCTAGTTATGCTACCTTTTATGCAAATACCTCCTAAAAGCCTCATCAAGAGAGGCCTCTTTTGTTGCTAATTGCTTCTTGTTGTTTATTGCATGCATGACTAACAGGGTTTTGAGATGCAAGGCAGCAAATCCTCTAATTATGGAGAAGAACGTCATCGACACCTTGGAGCAGTTCGTGTCCATTTAGAAAGTCTGTGTATTGCACCTACCATGTTGGGGCTTTCAAATTGTGTTAATTGTATCAACATTTGGGTGACCCTAAGAGGGGCATGATTGTAACCGAGATTTGATTCAAGATTAATAAAATAAACATTCACTTTCTTGTCATATGCAATATTGTCTTTCATTTTTTGCTTTAATGATTGATTTCAATTAATGTATTACTAGGTGTATGTTTTTTAGATCGGTACACTTCTATATCCAACATCATTATTTCATTTGATGACTTGACTCCATATATCAAGGCACTCTACTTCTATATTAAGGATTGGATTAGTTGATAGGGTTGGTTTAGACTCCTCTATAGCTAAACAAATATTCATTTTTATTACCTCTAAACTGCTTTCCTTTCCTTTAAATATTCTTCTACTAGCCATACAATCCAAAGTATTGTGTCTTTTGATATATCCTAAATTATCTTTAAAGCATCACTTTTAAAAGTTATCTACCATTGCTTTAACCATTCCTCAATTCTACCATTCATCACCATGCATTTACCAAACATATTAAGAATCCATTGCCCTAGTTTCCAAACTATTGAGCAGTGTCCCAAGAGATGTTCCTACATTTTACAAAGAACACATATTGAGGGGCCATGAAAACCCCTTTCATAAGGTTATCCTAGGATAAAATTCTTCTATGACCTACTGGCCAAACAAACATTTTGACTTTAGAAATGCTCGGGCTATCCCAACTATCTCTCTCCATATTCTTGCAATATTTCTATTTTGATGGTGCTTTATATTATATCCAATTCTTGTTGTGTATTCTCGTGAGCTATTCAACTTTTAAATCAACTTATCCTTGTCTCCCCTTGGAATAATCATTGTTGTTATCTTTCTACTCAACTACTTCTTAACATCAATGCCTTGTATACTTGTAAAAAATATTCCTTGCATTTGTATATTCCTTCTCGATCCTTATACAAAATGTTTAAAACCCTATCACCATATTTATCTTGAAGTGATCTCATCCATGATTTCAAAATTGGATATAGATTGAGTGTTTTTTATCACACCAAGTAACCATCCAATTAGAAAAAAATTATCGAGTTCCCACCACCCATTTTAAACCTTTAATCACTAGATCAATTGATTTTTTAAAACCATTTCATAATGCAGAACCATTTGGTAGAGAGAATGTAGTAAATATTAAGCTTAGGTCATTGGGCTCAACATACTTAGAAGAATTCTTACCCATTGTCTTTGACTCTCTTTGTACAATCTCCAAATTACTTTTCTCCTAAGAGCTAAGTTTGTATTTGTAAGAACTCTTAAACCGAGACCTCCTCTAGTTTTATCATCACACACCTTGCTCCATTTCACCAAAGAAAATTTTCTTTTATCATGTAATCCTAACCATAAAAATGATCACATAATAAAGATTAAACTTTTTTCTATCGATTTTGGCATAGTATACAAGGATATATAATATGTTGAAATGGCTTGTAAGACTAATTTAATTAGTAGCACTATTTTGGCTAACGATAGTCATCTACCTTTCTATGTTGATAGTTTATTCTGAACTTTACTTATAATTGGATTCCATAATTCTATCCTCATTCTCCCCTCAAATAAGGACATTCCTAGATAAGTTATTGGCCATGGAAGATGTTATTTATCCAAAGATATATTTGTTAATGTTCATGAAGTCATAAGTCATATAAAACATATATTGTTTACCCAATATATAGTTATCTACAACCTTATTCCTATTATTGAAGCATGGGGAATAACCCCTATCCAAACCCTACCTTCCTCATGATTCAAACATTTACAACTATATTTTAGTTATGGATCCATGGTGTATAACTCTACCCAAACCGCACCTCCCTCTCCTCAGGATTCAAACCTCTACAAGCATACTCTGGTTACCAAAGCATAGTGTACAACCCTACCTTTATTGACATTCAATCTTTAGACATCTATTAAAAGTTGTAAAGTTCCACCTTTAAACTACTCAAGCTCTACAAATATACTTAAATATTAACATAATCACCATTACATAGACATGTAATCATCATAATTAAAGGAATCACATAAACATCATACAATCACTATATAGTTTTTAATGTCAAGGAAATCCTAGAGGATATTGTTTACATAATTATATGGTTATCCAACCATATTTCAGGTACTTAAAGTCACTATAAAGTTTTTAATGTCAAGGAAATCCTAGAGGATATTGTTTACATAATTATATGGTTATCCAACCATATTTCAGGTACTTAAATACAGTGTAACCTTACTCCCCCAAGATTTAAACCTTAAAGCTTTATTTAGAATTCATCACCCTGAAGTCTTCCCTCCTCTCTAGAGTTTCCTCAAATCTTTCTCCATAGTTATCTATAGCAAAGTTGGTTACATCCACACTATTTTTAGTATTTTTTTAGTATTTGTCAAGTGCAAGGTTCAAACCAAAGGGACTGTCCTCCAACAAGTTTATACCACCTCGTTATTATTGACCCGACATGAAAGGACCATCGGTCAATCGAGATTCATATCATTATCGTCAATTTAGCACACACTTAGAGGATTCAGATCAAACTATTACCTTTGCATCTGTCTCCAAGATTTGCACCTAGGTCTCTTCTTGGTAAGTGTCTGACTAGACAGAGAATTACCAATCCACCTTACCCTTGAAAGCATCTAACTGTACTTTATTATCAAAATATGATGTACAACTCTATTTAATAAAATAAATTAAATCTCTATTTAAAATTTCAATTTAAATTTAAAATTCTAAAATTTCCATTTAAACCCACCCAGATTATATATTAAAAACTTCAAGCTTTTGTTGGGTCCTTCGCCTCCTTTTGTATATCTATATTATTATATGCAACTTCTTTTACTTGTTAGATTTCTCTCAAGCGGAAACCCTTGGGTGCCCTTGGACAAACCCTAATAACTGCTATATAAATAGAGCAATGGAGAGGGCCAAAACAAATTACATAAGAAAACAAAGATAGGCGGCCAAAAAGTATCTTTTCTCTGCATTTTTATATTGTCAGACGGCCCATTTTTTTTTTTTCTTCCGCTGAGTTTTAGATTATATTATTCAGAATATGCATGGAGAGCATCTTTAGTAGGTGGTTTGCGCTCAATTCAAAGCAAATCACTTATACGCAGATGCCACATTCATTTATTCCCTTTTAAGCGCAACTGGATGTCTGAACTCTGTGCCGATGTTCATGCTCGCTCAAAGGGTACATTTTATTCCACCATTTTTTAATTTACTCAGAGGAAAGATTAAATAATTTTTCCAGATTCGGTGGAATCCCTTCCGCAAGGAGGTTTTGCTTCTCTTTATGCATAGCTTTGGTTCCGGAAGGGGATATGCCAGCAATTTTAAACCCTAATTTCAAGTCATGCATATCTCTTGCACCGGACTTTTGGCCCTCATTTCTTCTCTTTAATAATTATTTTTTATTTTTTTCGTTTAGGATTTGTTTGGTTTAGAATAACACGGTACAGTAGTTAGGGTTTTGGTTTTTCTTCTCAAAGACCCAAGTTTAAAAAACAGTGTACAAATAAAGGGATAGGCCCGTTGGTAGTAATTGAGTGTAGCCCGTTTGGTTCGATTCTTTGGGGGATTTGGGTCTTGTTGATTTTGTCTTACCAGACAAGCTAAGGTTTAACATGGCAGCGGCATCCAATTCTGACATACCCAGTAGTCTGAATGATAATGGTCAAATGCTGTTGGTTGGCAACCAACCTAATTACTGATTCAATTCGAAAAGATATGGATTGTGTTGACTTTGTAAAAAAAAAAATTATTTTTCTTCAATTCATAAGATTGAAAAAAAATTGTACTATACTTTTTCCTCTTAGTATTTTTCATATTATTTTTTTAAATATTTAACTTAATTTTTTTATAAAATAGGTTATATATAAAGTTGATTTTGATTTAAATAGTATTAAAATATTTTAAATATTATTTATATAATTTTTATATGATTTAAATTGAGATTTTATCTTCGGATTAAACTATATATACTTAACAAATAAAATTTAAAACAAATTTTTTAAATTTATCCTTAAAAATATATGGATAAAGCAGTCCTCTTTTAACTATAATATTTTTGTAAAGAACAAAAAAATTAGGCCATGGTTTAAACCTTAGACTTCCTGCTGAAAAAGGAAAACAAAATTAAATAACAAATTAATTCATACTATTTAATATTTTAAAAGTTGAAATTCCAATTTATATGTTATTTAATATTTTAAAAGTATAAAAAAATCTAGCATTAGATTGTACTCATGCTATTTAATATTTTATGAAAATTGTTTTGTCTATGCTGTGTGTGGATTTATTGGCGTTTGCAAGAAATATAAAAATTCAGAGTCGCTATAAGTATTATTGTTCATAGTTCGCGTTAGGCTAAATGGCGATGCCAGGTCTGTTCGTTGTGTCAAATTCTCATAGTTTGAACTAGTATCAGTTGATCCTGTTGGTCATCTTAGTTTTTGAAAGATAAAGATTTCAGTACCATTTTTTATTTTATTTTTAATATAATATAAAATTATATATATTTTTATTAGGTTTTTTTATCAAAATATTAAAATATTGTATTTATTGTTATTTAATATGTTTTGTAATATTTATGTTTTTTTTTTCCACATCATACATTATTTTTCCAATCATCTTTTTATATTATTTTCATTAAGAAATAAGTATGGTTGTGAAATTTGGGGCCTGGCCTCAGACCGTTGGGTTGGTCTCGTATTGAAAGGGTCCTTCTCTCAATGTTGTCAAAGTTCATTTGTTCCAAAAGAATTGTTCCACATTCCATCATTACTGCGTAGATTTCATTGTATGTCGGACATGAGAAGATATCCATATTTAGCACTACAATCCTTAAGAAAGTTGGCAAATCAAAGGGTGAGGAATTGTTGGTATGCCCATACTACTACTCTACTTCAATCTCTTGGCCTAGACATCATGAGACCTCCTACTAAAGCATCAATCAATGTACCATACTCCAATAATGCACCATACTCCAATAAGGATATTCGAGATGAGATTTACTCATCATATATAAAAACTATTTGGACTGATCCAAAGAAACCTCTTTCACCAAAATTGCTCCATTACTCTCACTTTTATCTCCAACTAGAGAATGGATTGATCACTACTCCAAAATATAACTTGATACAGATGTCACACAACCTCATGTTTCCTCTAGCTCAGCTACGAGTTTGCTCCCACCAACTGCGTATTGAGACAGATCATCACCTTCCCAGAGATAAGTGTATTTACAGATTGTGCAGTCCTGATGTGGAATCCGAGGTGTAGACACCAAAATCCAGCCACTTGCAAGTCATCTATACCTTCCTGTCAGCCACGTGTCGGTCATCCACCTTCCCGCCATTATTTGGCCCAAATCCACACTTTCCCGCCATTATTTGGCCCAATTTCACCTTTCCCGCCATTTTTTCATCCCCAAATTTATTTAAATTAATATTTATATATATATTTTAATATTTTAATATTTATATATATATTTAAATGATAGTTTAAGTGATTTAATCTGAGCCGTCCATCCTTCATTTAATCTCGTCCGTCCATCCATCTTAATCCGTTTCACAACCAAGATTTATTCTCTACCCTTGGATCCACTTTAATCTTAGCCACACGTTCAAAGTGTCGTTAAAACCCTAAAGTGTGCCCTAAGAGTAGATCATAAATTGAGTCACTTTGATGGCTCAAGGGGGATGTCTTTTGCTACTTCTATCTTTGCTATCTTTCGGACCTATCTCTTCTATTTCATCCATCTCTTCAGCCATCCATCGCCGCCTCTTTTCGCCGCATCCATCGCCGCTTCTGTCGCTGCTTTCGCCGCCATCTCTTCTACAACATTCTGCAGAATCCCCCATTCTTGTCGCAAGTGCCCGTGGGCATTTACCCCTTTACCAAGTGCCCACGGGCGTTTACCAAGTGCCCACGGGCATTTACCAAGTGCCCGCGGGCGTTTACCATGACCACGGACTCGGACCGGCGTCCGAAACCTTAATCCGAAGCACGCGGGCGTTCAATGAGTGCACCAGGGCGCCTTCACGACCGATTTGATAGCCACATTACTTCCAGTTGTCGTCTGGTCTAGCTGCGTTAACAGAGAACGGGTATAAATTAGTTTAAAGCAAGTAACTTCTTTTCTTTTATTGATCGTTATTGAATTCTTGCATTTCGCTTTTCTAGGGTTTTAGATTGTTTCGAGGGCTCACACGGTGGAGCCCTCTTATTAATTTCTAACTCCTTGATAGTGTTAATGTGTGCAGGTTTTTGACGGCAGATCCGGTTTATTGATGGCAGCTGATTAAGCTGGAGTGGTCCAAGCAAGGGATACAACAAAGCCCACTCACTTTGTTGGGATTGAAGATACATTCTTCGGAAGCGCCACCATTTGTGCCAGCTAGGGTTTCAGAGAACCCTAGCATAACTTGTAATCGTGTATCACAAATAAAGGGTTACAAGCCCAGTTGTATTAAAAAATGAGTTTTTAAACTCCATCGATTAATAGAAATCGTTTGTTTTGTGCAACTATTCTGTACTCTGTCATTGTGATTTTATTTATTTTTGTTTGGCATGTATTTTTAATCTACAAATGGCGATCACGGTGGGACCATTACATAACATATCCGTGATCGCCATTTGTAGATTAAAAATACACGCCAAACAAAAATAAATAAAATCACAATGATAGAGTACAGAATAGTTGCACAAAACAAACGATTTCTATTAATCGATGGAGTTTAAAAACTCCTTTTTGAATACAACTGGGCCTGTAACCCTTTATTTGTGATACACAGTTACAAGTTATGCTAGGGTTCTCCGAAACCCTAGCTGGCACAAATGGTGGCGCTCCGAAGAATGTATCTTCAATCCCAACAAAGTGAGTGGGCTTTGTTGTATCCCTTGCTTGGACCACTCCAACTTAATCACCGCCATCAATAAACCGGATCTCGTCATCAAAACTTGCACACATTAACACTATCAAGGAGTTAGAAATTAATAAGAGGGCTCCACTGTGTGAGCCCTTGGAAATAATCTAAAACCCTAGAAAAACGAAATGCAAGAATTCAATAACAGATCAATAAAAAAAAAGAAGTTACTTGCTTTAAACTAATTTATACCTGTTCTCTGTTAACGTAGCTAGACCAGGCGACACTTGGAATTAATGTGGCTATCAAATCGGCTGCGGAAGGCGCCCTAGTGCACTCGCTGAGAAATTAATAAGAGGGCTCCAGTGTGTGAGCCCTCGAAAACAATCTAAAACCGTAGAAAAACGAAATGCAAGAATTCAATAACAGATCAATAAAAGAAAAGAAGTTACTTGCTTTAAACTAATTTATACTTGTTCTCTGTTAACGCAGCTAGACCAGGCGACACCTGGAAGTAATGTGGCTATCAAATTGGTCGCGGAAGGCACCCTGGTGCACTCGCTGAACGCCCGCGTGCTTCTGGATTAAGGTTTCAGACGCCGGTCTGAGTCTGTGGTTGTGGGTAAACGCCCGCGGGCACTTGGTAAACGCCCGTGGGCATTTGGTAAACGCCCGTGGGCACTTGGTAAAGGGGTAAACGCCCGCGGGCACTTGCGAAAAGAATGGGGGATTCTGCAGAATGCTGCAGAAGAGATGGCGGCGAAAGCAATGACGAGACGGCGATGGATGCGGCGAAAAGAGGCGGCGATGGATGGTCGAAGAGATGGATGAAATAGAAGAGATAGGTCCGAAAGATAGCAAAGATAGAAGTAGCAAAAGACATCCCCCTTGAGCCATCAAAGTGACTCAATTTATGATCTACTCTTAGGGCACACTTTAGGGTTTTAACGACACTTTGAACGTGTGGCTACGATTAAAGTGGATCCAAGGGTAGAGAATAAATCTTGGTTGCGAAACGGATTAAGATGGATGGACGGATGAGATTAAATGAATGATGGACGGCTCAGATTAAATCACTTAAACTATCATTTAAATATATATATTAAAATATTAAAAAATATATATAAATATTAATTTAAATAAATTTGGGGATGAAAAAATGGTGGGAAAGGTGAAATTGGGCCAAATAATGGCGGAAAAATGTGAATTTGGGCCAAATAATGACGGGAAGGTGGATGACCGACACGTGGCTGACAGGAAGGTATAGATGACTTGCAAGTGGCTGGATTTTGGTGTCTACAGATGCCCCTTTTTGAGTCGCTTTGTGTGAAGACACAATGCAGCACAAAAACTTAGGACACTCGAAAAGTCGGATCGGACGCAACTCTCTCTCAAGACTAAAGCACAAATTTGAAGACCAAAGAATAAAAGAATATTTTAAAATTTATCGACTTCCCCCACCCCCGCCCCCTCTCCCGCCTGCCCCTTCCATCCACCACCCCCGCCGGCCGCCCGCGCCCCGCGGGGGGGCGGGCGGGGGGGCGGGGGGGGGGGGGGCGGGCGGCGGGGGGGCGGCCGCCGCCGCGGGGGCGGGGGGGGGCGGGGCCGCGGGGGGGGGGGGGGCCCGGCCGCGGGCGCGGGGCCCCGCCGGGGCGGGGGGGGGGGGGCGGGGGCGGGCGCCCCGGCCGGCCGCCGCGCGGCGCGGGCGGGGGGCCGGGGGGGCGCGCGGGCGGCGGGCCGCGGGGGGGGCGGGGGGGGGCGGGGCCGCGGGGGGGCGGGCCGCCGCGCGGGGCGCGGCGGCGCGGGCGGCGGCGGCGGGGCGGGGCGCGGGGGGGGGGGGCCGGGGCCGCGCGGGGCCCGCGGCGCGGCGGCGCGCGGGGGGGGGGCCGGGGGGGGGCGGGGGGGGGGGGGGGCGCGCGGCGGGGGGGGGCGCCGCGCCGGGGCGCGGGCGGGCGGGGGGGGGGCGGGCGCGTGCCTGTTTGGCCCCGGCGGGCCCCCGCCCCCCCCCCGCGGCCGCCCGCCGCGCCCGCGGGGGCGGGGGGGGGGGGGGTGGGGCGGGCGCGGCGGGGGGGGGGGCGGGGGTCGCCGGGCGGCGGGGGGGGCCCCCGCGGGGGGGGGGGCGGGCGCCGCGGGGGGGGGGGGGGGCCGCCCCCCGCCGCCGCGGGGGCGGCGCGCGGCGGGCGGCGGGGCCCCTCCCCTCCCCCCCGTGGCGCCGGCCCCGGCCGGGGGGCCCGGCGGGTTGGGGGGCGGCCGGGGGGGGGGCGGGGGGACAGGTCGGGGGGGGGGGCCTGGGCGCCGGCGGTCGGCGCGGGCCCGGGCCGGCTGCGGGGGGGCGCCGGGGCTCCGGCGGGCGCGCCGCGGCGCCCGGGGGCCCCCCCCCCCTCCTATGGGGCGGGGGCCGGCGGCCCTCGGCCGGGCGGCGGGGGGCCGCCGCCCCCGCCCCCGGCGGGGGGGGCGGGGGCGGGGGGGGGGCTCCCCCCGCGCCCCCCCCCCCGCGCCGCGGCGCGGGCGGCCGGCGGGCCCCCGCCGCCGCCCGCGCCGCCGCCCGCGCCGCCCGCCGCCCCCGCCCCCCCCTCGGCGGGGGCGCGGCGCCCGCCCGGGGGCGGGGCGGCGGCCCCCCCCGCCCCCCCCCCCCCCCCCCCCCCCCCCCCCCCCCCCCCCCCCCCCTCCGCCCCCGCCCCCCCCCCCCCGGCGCCCCGCCCGGCCGCCCGGCCCCCCCGCCGGGGGGCCCCGGGGCGCGGCCGCCCCGCCCGGGGGGGGGGGGCCCCCGCCGGCCCGCCCGCCCCCCCCCCGGCCCCCCGCGCCGGGCCGCGGGCGGCCCCGCGCCCACCCCCTCAATTGGCGAGCGAGAATGGTTCTCACGAGCCATTTGGAAGAAATTCGAAAGAAAATGAACCGTTTTTGCCCCAACGGTGAAAAAGGGGTTTGTGTATGAACCATCTGTTTATGTCCCAACAGAAAAGGGGTTGGTGTACAAACCAGAAAATAATATGATTGAAGACGATATGAGTGATGTGAAAGATGAACCGTTTTTTGCTCCAACGGTTAGAAAGGGATTTTTGCCAAATTTTAAATTCCATGATCATGTAAGATGAATTCTACTATTAGGAAAGTTAAAAATTGATAACGGATGCCCCAACTCCTGTGGGTGAATCCATACTGTTGATGAAATTGCCTTGTTGGTGCCATTGATATGCAGAGATGCAATATGAAAGAGTCCGAACTTGGGAGATGCTCCTAGTGACTCGTATGGATAATTCCTCGGGTCAGAACCAATCAACCTAGGTAGCCTTAATCTCTAGCAAGACTCAAAATAATGATGATATTGAAGATTGTCCACGTTTAAGGCCCCATGAACTAGGCCATCAATGACAACTGTTGAGCAAATTAATCTTGGTATGAGGTCACTTGAAAAGTAGGATATCCAAAATTGATTTTCAATTTTCAAACAATGAAATAATTGATGATGATAAATGGTGTCCTTATGGTGGTTTAATCCTCTTACCGAATTGCATTGATGCAAATCGCTGCAATCGCCAAGGTGATAGAATATATCACTAGATACGAGGTTTACTTTAATTTAATTTGGCAAAAATATGCATGATGAAAGAAGAATGAATGAAATTGATGATAGATAAGAAGAATTGATGAATGTTGTTAATTTTGTGAAGGTTTTGAATGTTTTTAACCCAATTTGTAAATCAATGATGAATGATGCGCTTTTTGAGCAAAATGACAAAATTTGTTTCCAAAACTGGTGTAACCTTCACAAAATGTTTTATTATGATAAGAAGAATGGATGAATGCAATTTAATGAAATTTGGAGGAGGTAAGCTTCAATTTTGCAAGTTTTGTTCCTTTATTCAATACTGACACCAAACGCCGGTCTACATTTGTGGTTGGTAGAGACGCCCGTCGGTGTTTAGGTGCTCTACAAACACAGGACTACGTCTAAATGCGCCATGAAACGCCCCACTGCGTTTCAGGGCACCAAAACCAGCTATTTAAACAGTTTCAGCGAGAATTTCGCTCATTTGTGCGTTCGAGCTTGAGAGAAGTGCGTCTGAGGGAGTGGAGTGAAAGGTTTGTGTGGGAGCTATGGCGGAGATAGGAGCGGACGCGCCAGTGCAGCCAATTGAGGTATTTGTTCATTTAAGCAAGTACTTATTATGTGTTTTTTTTTTTTTTTTTGGGAAAAATTTGTAACAAATTTTTGTTTTGTTGTTTTGCAGCTTAGGGTGTTAGAGGCACGACACCGATTCTCCCCTATCATTCCGGGGATGAGGAGGTCGTTGTCCCAGGAAGACTGGGAGATATTGGAGGCACTAGGTCTAGGGCTCCTACTAGGTCTCAGGGGTCCTCTTTTGATGGTTAGCTTAGTGCTTAGATGCACAAAACAAACGATTTCTGTGATTTTATTTAGTTTTGTTTGGCGTGTATTTTTAATCTACACGAGGAGCATTTCATTTTCACCTATCCAGTCTACTACGTCTACTACGAGATACGATAGATATAATTGCTTATTTAGAGACATCCATATACTAAAATCTTGGATAAATTATGAAGATCAGAGATGCATTACCATTTTCATTCGGGAATTATTCAATCTTAAGAAAGAACTACTTAGTAATAGTTTGCAAAAGATAACAGGATCTCGACTTATCACTTCATTCTTCCAGCCTCCAAAGGCCACAACCAAGAAGCGTCTGGGTGATCACAGAGATACAACAAGATCAACTCGTCGTCGACTCCAACAAATAACATCTACGACGACATCCAACTCTTATATCACTCACTTCTCTTCAGCCTTGAATGTTGGGAGTAATCTTTGATCCACATATCTTGTATATCATATGTCATTTTGTTTACTGTTTTTTTTACTTTATTTTCTCTGGAGCTACATTAGGCACTCCCGTTGCTTTGTATATGTCTTACTTTACAGTCCTATTGACCTCTTTTAGTCATCGATGGACATTAATACAAATTCAAATTCAAATTCAAACTTGGCCAATTACCTTTTAAAATTTAAATTTCACCAAAATTAAAATCAATAACAAGATTGGCTAATTTTTTTTTAGGTTAAAATTATATTAAAAGCGAGTTTTGAAAGGATCCCAAAACCTTTTTATAGCAGGTCAACCAATCAAATCAAAGATAAAAAAACAATCAATTTGAAAAATCCTGCCCAGCAGAAAACAAACAATTTGGAAAAATTTGCCTAGCAGGAAACAAACAATTTGGAAAAACCTGCCCAGTAGGAACAAGTAAATTTGAAAAATCCTGCCTAGTGGAAAACCACCAATTTTGAAAAATCCCACCTAGCGGGAAAACATGCAGGATGACGAATTTGAAAATCCCGCCTAGCGGGAAGCAGCTGAAAACCACCAAATTGTAAAATTTCGCCCAATGGGAAAACCAGTAGGTTTGAAAAATTATGCCCAACAGGAAAACCAATAGAAAAAATGAATTTGAAAAACCTCGCCCAGTGGGAAAACCAACAGGTTTGGAGAATCCTGCCCAACGGGAAAACCAGTAGAAAATGAATTTGAAAAATCCCGCCCAACGGGAAAACCAGCAGGTTTAGAAAATCTTGCCCAACAGGAAAACCAACAAAAAATGGATTTGACCTGAAACCAGATATCCTGCCCGGAAACCAGAAGTAGGAAATTTTACTTTAGAAATTTGGAGGATCCTCGCCTAGGGACATCTCGAGATGCACCCCAGGGTGTAGCAGAGCAGCAAGCAGTCGTGAGCTAAGCAACCGACAACAATGAGATACAGTCTAGGGCGCAGTAGTGGAATAGCCTAGGAAATGGCATCAGGACCCTCAAAGAAACAACAACGGGAAGCCTCCGCTTGAGCCTGTGAAATGGAACAACACTACTGGGGTTATCTACAAGCCAAGATATCCCCATGCAAACCAAGTTGAACTACGAGGAAGCCAAAAGGAGCCAGGGACAACAACAACAAGCGCAAAGAAAGGATCCCCATAAGCCAAAACTGAAGGAGGAAGGAGTGACACAACTGCAAGCGCACCGGTCTCCACCCCAAGACCAAAAAATGTAGAAGAAAACCCCAAGCATACCAACAGAAAGGACCAGGAACCCACCATCCTTGCTCACAAACAGTTCTAGGGAACTAGAACTGGGATTGGGAACAACTCAAGAACAGGATGAGGCCCACCCCCAAGGCCAAGAACATGCTTTGAGAGTCCACCGAGAAGCAATATCAGAAGCAGAAGCCCCCGAACAGGAAACCGAAATGAAAAACTTGCGAAGCCCAGGCAGAAAGCGGCAACAGAAACAAAGATGGGATCCACGAAAGCCTAAACTGAGGAAGCCAGGAGTCTGCATGCATAGATCATGAGTCCCCTCCCCAAGATCGAGACATGCAACAGAAAACCCTAAGCACCCTAGTAGAAAGGACCAGGAACCCCCCATCCTTGCTCATGAACAACTTTAGGGAATTGGGACTAGGACTGGGAACAACTCAAGCACAGGAAGAGGCCCCCCCCAAGGCCATGCAAATGCCCTGAGCGTCCACCAAGCAACAGATCCAACAAGAAGAAGATAGGAAACCGAAAAGGGCCCCACATAAAGGAACCGGACCACCATAAACCAAAGGCATCCCAAAGAGGAGTCACAACAAAGAGAAAACTGGCCCCCCATACCAACCCCGATGATGTGAGGACCTCACAGGACGCACGAGGAAGCAGTCGAAAACCCAACCTGCAACCACCACAAACCGAGAAAGCCTTGGGAACCGGATCCAAGTAAAAAAACCTGCAAAAAAGCCCTAGGGGAAAGTCTGAGGGAGATCAGGGAAAGGATCCTAGAAACAACCAGGAAACCCTAGAAGAACCTTGGGATGCACCAGGTCCAGGACTCAAGCAGGGAAACCCCAAAACTACTAAGAAAGGAGCAAAAAGTGGGCAAGGATCTCCTCCCAAAGAGATCATCTGCTACAAAACGTTCACAGAGTGGGATGACCTAGGATGAGTCAGGAACTGGGCAATAACTAGGGGAGGGGGAGCAGGGAGAGGGAGCAGGTCCCTCCCCCTCTCCCCCTCTCGGAATCTTTATGGGCTTCCAATTAAAATTTCATTTTTTTCAGATTGGCTAAATTTTTTAATTATATGATCTCTCTATAGATTCCTCACATTTCCAAGTCTCCACATCTATTTTGTTGATAATTTTAATGATAAATTTTAATTCTCTTCAATTGAAATATTTTCATTATTTTTCAATTGCAATTTTAATCCATATAAGAAATGCCATAGCCTCTACATAATTGTTAGATGAATTTTCATTTGTCTTTATTATTTTGAAAAGCATCACCTTCAAGTGCTCTTTATTATTTTGAAAAGTATCAACTTCATCAACTTTTGCTAGATTTCTCTTAGAAGTAACATCAAAATAATCATTTGTTTTAATGCCATTATCAGATATGATTTTTTCATGTATGTTCAAATCTTGGAACGAAGTTGTTACCACCTCTTTTTTCACATTCGAGACTTCTTATGATGAGCACCATGTCTATAAACATTTTACAAGAGGCAATAATTCGGTTTCAAGCATGATTTTGAGATTTATTTCTTTAAATTTTATTATTCTTTTGAACAAGACCAATTAGCTTTAAAATAATTAATTCAACATTTCATGAACTCTTTCAATGTTTATTGAGCTATCCAATATATTCTTATATAAAAAAAACAAATGATGAGCAAAGAGACAACATAGAAATAAATGAAATTCACCAAAATTAAAAAGTAAATGAATTCCACCAAAATATAAATCAATAACATGATTGACTAATTTTTTTTAATTATATAATTGAAAAAAAATGGTGCAGTGGTTAGGGTTTTAGGATTCAAGATGCAACTATTCCTAGGGAGATGGATCAAGGAGATGCGAGGGAGAGGAAGGTCAAGAGGGCGTGGGAGGGTGAGGTTTGCAGGTGGGAGATGCACTCCCCCATTTGTTGAAGAGTTTGGAATCAAATGGCTTCGGGATGGAACTGGCCCCACTAAAGAATGGAGTTGCTGGAAAGACCTTGCTGGAATGCACTCCCCCATTTGTTGAAGAGTATGGAATCAAATGACTTCGGGATGGAATCGGTCCCACTAGAGAATGGAGTTGTTGGGAAGACCTCGTTGGAGTTTTTTGTGGTGTTCTTTTCAAGGAATCGAGGAATTGATTCCCCTTAGGATCAGGATCCTTGGTTAGACAGTGCATGTTGGATTCCTATGAGGTTTGGAGTGTAGATCTGGTAGACCTTAGACTCAACTTGTTTAACCCGTTCCTCATGGGGATAGGGTCCTTGAGAAGGTGGAGCTTGGTGGTTCATGTGGTTTGAGGGGTGGTTTCATTGGTGTGTACCCTTTGGTTGATTTGCAAAACCCAAGTGCATGTCTATATTTTTAGGGTGGTCTATAGTTTTTTGGGCAAGAGTGAGTAAGAAGTTTTAGTTAATTTATCTTCAGACCAGAACAAGCTTTGTGTTTTTGAAGATCTTCTAAAGCTTTCAATGTACCAAGGCTCTTTCAACTTGGTGGATAGATGCAATCAGAAGGTGTGCTTTCTCCAAGTGGAAACCATTGGGTCAACTGTACATAGTGGCTCTTCCAAATGCCTTCTTCATGTTCAAGCTAAACTATGAGGAAGACTCGACTAAGGTGCATTTTTAGTGGTGGCCCATGGTTTTATGGAAAAAGGGGTCTATTCCTTAGATAAATGAATTTCACCAAAAGTAAAATCAATAACATGATTGGCTAATTTTTTTAATTATATAATAGAATAAAAATGGTGCAGTAGTTAGGGTTTTAGGATTGGCCAATGATTTTATGGAAAAAAAGGGTCTATTCCTTAGATAAATGAATTTCACCAAAAGTAAAATCAGTAACATGATTGGATAATTTTTTACATTATATAATTGGATAAAAATAGCGTAATAGTTAGGGTTTTAGAATTGGCCCATGGTTTTATGGAAAAATGGGTCTATTCCTTGGATAAATGAATTTCACCAAAAGTAAAATCAATAACATGATTGGCTAATTCTTTTAATTATATAATTGAAAAAAATGGTGCAATAGTTAGGGTTTTAGGATTCAAAATGCAACTATTCCTAGGGAGATTGCTCGAGGAGATGTGAGGGAGAGGAAGGTCAAGAGGGTGTAGGAGAGTGAGGCATTCCCCCATTGTTGAAGAGTTTGGAATCAAATGGATTTGGGATGGAACCGGATCCACCAAAGAATGGAGTTATTGGGTAGACCTTGCTGGAGTTCCATGTGGTATCTTTTCAGAGAATAGGAGAATCGATCCTCCTTGGGACCGAGATCCCTAGTTAGGCAGTGCGTGCTAGATTCTTGAGGTTTCGAGTGGAGATTTGGTAGACCTTAGATCTAGCTTGGTAAACCAATTCCTTATGGGGACGAGGTCCTTGAGAAGGTGGAGCTTGGTGGTTTATGCGATTCAACGAGTGGTTTTGTTGGGATGAACCCTCTGGTTGATTTACAAAACCCATGCCTATCTTCTTATGATGGTCTAATTGTTTGGGCAAGAGTGAGTGAGAAGTTTTATTTAATTTATCTCCAGACCAGAATAAGCTTTATGTCCTTGAAGATCTTCTGAATCTTACAATGAAGTAGGGTTATTTCAACTTGATGGGTAAGTTTTTGGGTGCGCGACCAATTATAGATGCAATCATAAGTTGGGCTCTCTCCAAGTGGAGACCATTGGGTCAGCTGGAGATAGTGGCTCTTCCAAATGCCTTCTTCATGTTCAAGTAAATTGTGAGGAAGACTCAAGGCGCATCCTGAGTGGTGGCCCATGGTTTTATGGAAAAAGAGGTTTATTCCTTAAGCGTTGAGTGGTGGTCCATGGTTTTATGGAAAAAGGGGTCTCTTCCTTAGGTGTTGGAGTACTAATTTCAACCCAAATTTGTAGAAAATCAACTTTGCACCCCTTTGGGTTAGGCTCCCTAGCCTTCCCTTTCACTATTGGCATGATGATATCCTGAGGGGCATTGCTAAAGCGATGGGTGATCTTATCTTGATAGACCTTGCCACAAGGGCCAAATCAAGAATGATTTTTGTGCGAATGTGCATTAACGTTGACTTGGAAGTAGATATTCCGTTGTCCAGTAAGCTAATATCGAGTCTGGGCTATTGGACACAGACTATCATTTATAACAACCGTCCAAATTTTTGTAGTGAGTGTAATAAATCTGGACATATCCCGACAAAATAAATCTGGATATATCTCAATATTTTTTGGCTTCTTGGCAGGGCCCAATAATTTTTGACTTCTTGATAGGTCTTGTTGGAATATGTCTAGATTTATTTATTTTTTTGATACATAGGGGAATCAATTACATCCACAGTCCTTTTCTACTACCAACCAGGGTTCAAATCTTGGGGCTGCTCCCTATAACCCCTCAAGAAAAGCTTAATCTGGTCTAGAGATAAATTAAATAAAACTTGTGGTTCACTCTTGCCCAAAAAATTATATACCACCATAAGAAGATAGGCATGCACTTGGGTTTTACGAATCAACCACCAGGTTTATTACGCTTATTGCAAAAATCCAGTCGATTTTTGTAAATGATAGCTTGCGTCCAAGAACCCAAACATGGATGACGAAAGATCTAATTCCAAGTCAACGTTAATGCACATTCACACGAAAATCATTCTTGATTTGGCACTTATGGCAGGGTCTATTAAGATAAGATTACCCATCACTTTAACAAAATTTCCTCAGGATATCATCATGTCAATAGTGAAAGGGAAGGTTAGAGAGCGTGACCCAAAGGGATGCAAAGTTGATTTTCTACAAATCTAGGTTGAAATCAGTACTCCAATGCCTAAGGAAGAGACCCGTTTTTCCATAAAACCATGGGCCACCATTCAAAACCTAAGGAAGATACATATTTTTCCATAAAACCATGGACCACTACTCAGGATGCGCCTCGAGTCTTCCTCACAATTTAGCTTGAACATGAAGAAGGTACTTGGAAGAGCCACTATCTCCAGCTGACCTAGTGGTCTCCACTTGGAGAGATTCCACCTTCTGATTGTGTCTATAACCAATCATGCACCCAAAAACTTACCCACCAAGTTGAAAGAACCTTGGTCCATTGTAAGCTTTAAAATATTTTCAGGAACACAAAACTTGTTCTGGTTCGGAGATAAATTAAATAAAACTTTTGACTCACTCTTGCCCAAAAAAATATAGACCACTACCACATAAAAAGATAGACGTGAACTTGGGTTTTGCAAATTAACCAGAGGGTCTGTCCCAACGGAATCACCTGTCGAATCGCATGAATCGCCAAGCTCGACCTTCTTAGGGACCCCATCCCCATGGGGAACTAGTTTTGAGCTTTTTGGCAAGGGACCTAGGTTGTGTCTAAGGTGTACCAAATCTCCACTTGAAACATCAGAGGAATACGACACTTCCTGAGCAAAGAGACAATAAAGAAATAAATGAATTTCACCAAAATTAAAATCAATAACATGACTGGCTAATTTTTTTAATTATATGATCTCTCTATAGATATCCTCACTTTTTTATTGATAATATTAACGATAATTTGTGAATCCCCTTCAATTGAAATATTTTCATTATTTTTCAATTGCAATTTTAATTCATATAAGAAATGCCCTAGCCTTTACATAGTTGTTGGACATTTTGAGCTCATTCAGTTGTCATTGATGTCAAAGTGAGAAGTTGTCATTGATGTCAAAGTGAACACATGAAGTTGTCATTAATACCATGGAGTACACCATCATTAACACCAGGAGCAATGTGAAGAGTTGAAGAAAAAGGTTATTAAAATATTATTCTTCAAGGGTTTTTGTTAAACATCCTGATGGCAGAATTAAGGTTCTTATTAAAACCATGATGGCAGAATAATCAAATCGATGGAGTACAATTTGAAGGTTTAAATTTTATCCCAAGGAAGACTTTAATTTAATTAAAGTAAAAGGTTTATAAATATAATTTATAAAATTTAAATTCTATTAGAATTTAAATAATTTATAAATTATAAAAGGTTTTAAAATGCGATGACGTCATCGAATTAAATGGAGCACCGATGTCTAAGCCATATGGTGAATTTGTGTATAAATAATATGCCAAGAGGCATTCAAAAGTTATCCCTCTTCGAATTAATTTTCATGCGACCAAGCTAAAAGAAATTCGTGCAATCGTTGAACGTTGAGGAAGAAGACAAAGAGTTTGTTTGTCTTATTAGCGTCAAGAAGAGGATGAAAAGGGTGAGCGTAAGGTATGACCCACATTGGACATGGTGGTCCATTGGTACAACACGTTTCATGAGAGCGTTGGGAGTGGAAGAGTCCATGATTGATTCGCGTGGACGTTAATTGGCGTGTTCGACTTGAGCGCCAAGGGGAAAGCTTTTGGTTCGCGTTCGGTTTGAGCGTCAGGTGTGGAATAAAGAGCACGAGGTGCTTGTGGAGTTTCAAATATGCGTCTAGCGCACGCGATGGTCAAGTCCATGGCTAGAGCGCTCGCGGAGGTAGAGATTGTGGGTTCGAATCCCACTAGTGGCAAAGGTAATTTTTGATTAAAATTTTTATGTTGCCTAAAGTTTTCTAAGGGGATATTTGGATTTATAAGGGTTTGTGAAGAATTATTTTATTGGTAATTTATTTGTGTTATTTGGAGTAATAAGGGTTTATGAAAGGTTATTTTATTCATAATTTATTTGTGTTATTTGGAGATAAAAGAGTTTATGAAAGATTGTTTTATTGAGAAGTGATTTATGTTATTGGAGTTATAAGGAAAGTAGATTTGATTTTTGCCAAAGTTATTTTTGCCATTAAATTTGATTAAAGAGGTTTTGAGTTATTTTTGTGGATGTTGAATTTATTTTTAGTTGGGAGTTTATAAGGTGTTATTGGATAAATATTTTATGTATGTTGATGGTTGTTTTTGAAAGGTGGAGTGATAAGGTGTAATTGAGTATTTACATTATATTGTGAGAAATATTTATCTTCTAACCTCTTTGAGTTTGGCATAGAAGTGTTTGTTGTTGTGATAAATTTATGAGATCCCTTCATCATCAATAAAAAGGTATGAGCACATTCTTCCATAGTTGAGTTGATTGATTGGTTTTCTGGAAAAGAAGTTTGGAGTGAAAATGACTTGATTAGGGTTTCTTATTGAGTGTGTTGAGTTAATGCTTCAAGGTTTTCTGGAATAAAAAAGTGTTGTTAAAACCTTGTTTGATAAGCATTGTTGTTGAAACCATTGGTTGTGTGAAGAACTTGAACAAGGGTTTGAAAAGAACATGAGTATCATTGTTATGTGAGAGTCATTTTATAAGCATTGTTGTTGAAGTGAGTTGTTGAGCAAAGAAATTGAACTAGGGTTTGAAAAGAACATGAGTATCATTGTTATGTGAGAGTTGCTTTATAAGCATTGTTGTTGAAGTGAGTTGTTGTGCAAAGAACTTGAACTAGGGTTTGAAATGAACATGAGTATCATTGTTATGTGAGATTTGTTGTTGAGCATTGTTGGAAATATTTTGAGTGGAGTGTTCATATGCTTGGACTAGGGTTTGTGAGCAAGGGTTGTTTCATTGAGTGATTGGTTGAGTAGAGTTGATTGAGCCTAGTCAAGTGGATGTGTGAAGTGATTGTTCAAGTTCCATAAAACAAACTATTCTATATTCTAAATTGAGTTGAGAAAGTAATTGAGAATTGTAATAGGTGTAGAACATATTGAGTCTCTAACAATTATATTTATATTTCTATGAGATTGAACAAGTTTTGTATGGACTTGTTGAGCATATTTGAGCAAGTTCTGTGTGGACTTGTTGAGTAGATTTGAGCAAGTTCTATGTGGACTTGTTGAGTAGATTTGAGCAAGTTCTATGTGGACTTGTTGAGCAGATTTGAGCAAGTTCTGTGTGGACTTGTTGAGCATATTTGAGCAAGTTCTATGTGGACTTGTTGAGCAGATTTGAGCAAGTTTTGTATGGACTTGTGGATAAAAGTTTGGTGCAGATTTGAGGATAGCTTTGTGACAGACCAGAGATAGATATTGAGTAGAATTGTGCTAGACCGAAGGAATAAGTTTAGTGTAGATTTGAGATAGATATTTGGATGTGATAAAGCATAGAGGATAGTAGTATCTAGTGGATATATATCCATTAGGCAGGGTAGTGAGGACATGTATTCTGAGTGGGGACAAGAGTCTTTAGTGGAGAGAGATCCACAAACCAGTGCAGTGGAGGTAGTAGTCTTCTAGAGAAGCACCAACTAGAGTAGAGGATAAGAAGTTCTCCTATGGAAAAAGATAAATGAACTTGATTTAGGGGATCAACATCTCCTTTGGACAGAGGTCAATAAAAATTGTAGGGAAAGGATTCCCAAGAGAATTTATTTGAAAAAAAATTATAAGAAATATTTTCTTCGTGGAAGTAGCCATCATTGGGTGAACCACATAAAAATCATGTCTCTCATGTGTGTGATGTTTTATGTGATGTTTACTTCTTTAATAATACTGATGCTATTATTTGGATTAAAAAGCAAACAATTTTATTGTATACTATTCACCCCCTCTTAGTATAAGCACATGTTCTTCAATTGGTATCAGAGTGGGTCTCTCTGTGAAAAGACTAACAGCTTGGAGGAGGATCCATCAATAGCACATATGACTTCAGAAAATGAAGAAGAGACTATGTTTGACATAAAATAAGAATTCTTTGCTACCCTCATAAAATTGGAAAGACAGAGTGAAGAATTCAAGATTGAAGGAACAAGTTCAAGAAAATGAAACAAGGATGGAACTTATACAAAATATCACAAAAATTAAGATTAGGGTGGAAGAAGGAAAGAAGATTGAGCAAGATATGACAAATTTGTTGAGAGCCAAAGAAAAATAATGTGAAATTTTGGAAGTAAAATTTGTCCACCCAAGGAATGAAGTTGAAAGGACCAAGGTACTACAAGATGCAAAATATGAGAAACAAAAAGAAGAATCAAGTCTTTAAAAAATAGAAACCTCAAACAAGGAAGAAAGCAAAGGAGAACCCTATATAAGAGTTTATCACAAGAGGAATATTACTTCACCAAAAACTCCAAGACATCCAAACAAGTTACATAATTTCTTCCATGGTCATTGTTTTTCTTGTAATAAATATGGTCATAGAGTTGTACACTATGCAAGAAACAATGTCAATAGAAATTTCAATTCCTTTGCACCTCTCATGGATGATGATATTAATGTTACAAATGCAATAATTTTGGACAAAAGGCTAGATGGTGTAAAATGATGTTTCCTAAGTCTAAAAAATCAATTTCAACAACTAAGAAAGATGAAAGGGAAAATGTTAAGGTTAGATCAATGTTAGTTCAAACAAACCTTCATGCTCAGGATAAATAAGAACAATGGTATCTTGATAGTGGGTGCTCTAGTCACATGACAAGAGATAAAGATAAATTTATTGTACTACAAAAAACAAATATAGAATCTGTAAGTTTCGGTGATAATGGATCAACAAGGATTGGTGGAAGAGGAACTCTAATTTTACCTAATGAAAAAACAAAAACATAAAATGTATTGTATGTTACAGGGTTAAAACACAACCTGTTGAGTATAAGTCAACTTTGTGATCAAGGGTACATGGTTACTTTCCATCTAGATATATGTGAGATAATAAAATTAGAAACTGGAAAAATAATTGCCAATGCAAGAAGAACCCCAAACAATTTATACATGCTCAATGAGATCAAAGGGGAAAAGTGCTTTCTATTATAAGAAGACGAGAGTTGGCTATGGCATAGAATATTGGGTCACTTGAATTTTGACAACATAGTCAACATAAGCAATAAATAGACGATCAAAGATTTGCCCAAAATAAGATCTCAAAACATAATCTATGCACCCTATCAACATGGAAAGCAAACTAGGACAACCTTTAAGTCAAAAGGATATATGTCATCTGAGCCATTGAGCCTAATACATACTGATCTATGTGGTCCTACCAGAACATAAAGTATTCAGGGGGATAGCTACTTTATACTGTTTATAGATTATTATTCCAGAATGGTTTGGGTGGCCTTTGAAAAATTCAAAGCATTTAAGGAATTGATTGAAAATGAAATTGGCAAAAGGATTAAGTGTTTGAGATCTAACAAAGGAGGATAATTTACTTCAAATGAATTTGTAGAGTTTTGTGAATAACATGGAATCAAGAGAGAGTACTCAGTAACAAGAACTTCTCAACAAAATGGGGTAGTTGAAAGGAAAAACAGGATTGTTGAAAACATGGCTAGAGCCATGTTAAATGAATCTAAGCTATCAGATGGTTTTTTTATAGAGGTTGTAAACAAAGTTGTATATATAATCAGTAGGGCTCAAATGAGGGTAAATATGTTGGAATATGTAATGCAACATTGTGTAAATTATTCTCAGATTAAAATATAAAGTCTAAAGAATAATATTTGAATTAGAAAATAATTTTATTTTATGTAAAAATATTTCCACCCAATTAATAAATAAAATAAGGGTGCTAAGAATATTTAATTTGTGGGAAAAAGTTATTTCTCCTTTTTTAGCAAATATTAAAAAGTAACCAATCACTTTTTAATATTTGATAGATGCCACTTGTCACAAATCTCAAGATAAGATTGTGATAAGATTTGTCACACATCTCAAGATAAGATTGCGATAAGATTAGGGCAATTTTAGGGTTGTAGTAGAAAAGCTTCTCTTTAAATAGGGGTGTTGTCTACTACATCTTGTGATATATATCATGTTGATACATATTGTTGCATAACATTGAAGCATTCTTGTATTGTTGAATCATTGAGTAATATAGTGAGCTTCACAGTGAATGTTTTCCTTCTTCATTTGAAGTAGGGTTTTACCACTTAATATTGGTGTTATGGGTTTTTCTCTTTTGTGTGTGATTGATCTTGTGGAGTATTCTTTGATCTTGGGGAGACTTTGCTTGTCTCACATTTGGTATCAGAGCGGTTGAGATCTCCATCAAGTGTCTTCAATCATTTGAGGTGAAAAATCCATTAAGGTATATATATATTTTTTGTTTTAATGCATGCATTTGATATTTGGGTATTTTATGCATTTGATATTTGGGCAAACTTATTTTGCAAATCTGCCATTAGGGTTTATAGATTTATTATGTTTTTTTTATCTAGTTAGATATTTTGTAAATGGTGTTTTAATTTTAAATCTATAAATTTTTGGCATTGAGCTTTTTCTAGAAGGGTTTTGGAGCTAAATGGACCCCATGGTTACGTTCGGAAGGTCCAAAAACCCTATTTCTATATATTATTTGCCCTATTTTGGTGAAAAATAAATTTGAGGCAATTTTTTTTTATTTGGGGGCCAAATGGCCCCCCACCCATTTTTTTGTATAGTCTGAATTTTTTTATTATTCTATTTTTTAATAAAAAAAACAATCATTTAATAAAAAAATAGTCATTTTTTTTTATTATTCTATTTTTTAATAAAAAAATAGTCATTTAATAAAAAACAGTCATTTTTTATTATTCTGTTTTTTAATTAAAAAAATAGTCATTTAATAAAAAAAAAGTCATTTTTTTATTATTCTATTTTTTTTTAATAAAAAAAATAGTCATTTAATAAAAAAAACAGTCATTTTTTATTATTCTATTTTTTAATAAAAAAAAACAGTCATTTTTTATTATTCTGTTTTTTAATAAAAAAAACAATCATTTTTATTATTCTATTTTTTAATAAAAAAACAATCATTTATTATTCAGTTTTTTAATAAAATAATAGTCATTTATTTTATTTTAAGACCTTATAGTCATTTTTTTTGCATAAATTGAAATGCATTTTTTTTATTGTATAATGCGACTAGAATCCTTTTATGCAAATTTGGGCAAATTTTTAGTCAAATTGTCAAATAATTTAGACCTTATAGTCATTTTTTTCTCACATTAACAATGGTTGTTTGTGAGTTTGCTTGTTTTGCAAGGTTATCCAAGTATGTTTTGGAGTATACAAGGCAATTTCAAATCAAAATTTTCACTCTCTTCCCCCTATTTTTATTAATTTTTTTAATCTCTCTCAAGCATTTGCTTGAAGCATAATGTAAAAATGTAACTTGTATCTCTCATAATGAAAGTAAAAGAGAATGAAAGTGAGAGAGAGAAAGAGAGAGAGAGAGAGTGTATTTGTGTTTTGCCTATTTTGCATCTCAACTAATCTAACTACTAACTTACTAACTTGCTACTAAACAATCTACTAACCAACTAACTTGCAATTTACTAATTTTCATATTAATCAAGAAGGTTAAAAATGAATCAAATTACTAACCACAACTTTAGTATTTGATTAAAATTTACTTAATATTGCAACACAGTCTATATTTGCTAAACACCTATTAAATCCAAAAGAATCCACTCTATCGTTAACAAGTCCTTTTCGGGTCCTCATACCCGTACCCTTTTGGGTAGCTTGGTTGACCTTGGGTGAGCTAAATTGGCAATTAATTAGGCTATAGCAAAACCTTAAAATGAACACTAACTTACTAACTTATTGACTATCTAACATTTAACAAATGTTTTATGGTTCAATTCAAGTTAGTTTATTTTGTTGCAAGATGATTGTTATGGTTAGTTACCTTCTTATTGCAAGTTGATCTTGGTTTATTTCCTTTATTCAATTGCAATATGGTTATAGTTTTTTATTGCAAGATGGTTATAGTAGTTCATGATGATGTTGATTATCTTTCATGATGATGCTTATCTCTCTTGATGATGCTTAATTTTGATTATATTTCATGATGTTTATCTTTCATGATGATTATCTTTGATGATTGAAAAGTAGATTACTTTAAAGTAATGTTTTTTTATATATGTAAGTATGTTTATCTACTTTCTTATTGCATCATTTATTTCCTTTGTCAATGCATCTTATGTTTTTATTATGTTCACTTTCTAGAATGGCTGATCATGGAATCTCTTTCACACCTAAGAACATCCTTGATGGATCAAATTTTTGAATATGTTAACCAAGGATGAGGGATGAATTTCAAGCAAGAAAGTTATGGCCCATTGTAAATGGAGATGAAGCAATCCCAACCCAGGCAAGGGCACTTGAGACATACAACAAGAGTCACCTTGCACTTTCCATGATTATCAATAGTGTGAGTGATGAGATATTGCTCACTATAAGCCATTGTAAGCATGCTAAAGATGCATGGGATTTGCTAAAACAAGTCCATCTAGGGTCCAACACATCAAAGGAAATTCACTTTATTGTCCAAAATTCTTAGCACTATGCAAGGTGAATAAGAAAGTGCCTTGATCTTCCTCTCAAATATGAAAAACATGAGAACTCAACTATTGGCTTGTAATTGTGATTGGATAAGTGAGAAGCTCTTAAGCTTTATCATTTTGAGGAACTTGTCAAAAAAGTTCAAGAATTTTGTCACCATTATTGAGACTAGGCTAGAGCAAGAAGAGGATGGCATTCCTCTCAACACTCTTTCACAATTATTGATTCAACATGAAGAGTCTCTTAATAGAGACAAAATGAATGGTCAAGTTGTCAAGGAGAAGAATGTTACCTTGAGTGCCACTAAGGCTTCCTTCAAGAAGAAATACAAGGGAAGGAAAAACCAAAATTTCCAACCCAACAAGCCTAGAGTTGATTTCACTTGCAACTTTTGTGGCAAGAAAGGCCACAATAAATAAAATTGTTTCAAGAAGAAGAAGATTGCAGAAAAGGAAGAGCAAGAAAAGGCTAAGGGACAAGGACCTAAGAAATGGTTTGACAAGGGAAATAAAAAGAACAACAATGTAAAACAAAATTCTAATAAAAATGCCTTTGTTTGTGCCCTCTACTCCATTGACTCATCTACTTCTAATGAATGGGTGTTAGATTTTGGATGCACTAACCATATGTGTTTTGAAAAGGATAAGTTTGTGGACTTTCATAAGCACTCTTCAGATTTAGTTGTCATTGGTGATAATACTAGACTTCAAGCAGAAGGTGTTGGCAATGTTGTAATTGAAGAGAAATTACTTGATAATGTCCTATATGTGCCTAACCTTAGGAGAAATTTAATTTTAGTTTTGCAAGTTACTAGAAGTGGTCACACTATTGAGTTCAATGCAACTTCATGGAGCATTAGGAAAGGCATGCTACCAATCATTATAGATTATGTGAAGAATAATATTTATGTGTTAGGTGATGCTCCTCCTAAAGTGTGTTTAGAAACTAATGTTTCTCCTAGTAGTAAGCTTTGGCACTTAAGATTAGGCCATACAAACTATCAAAATATTCAAATGATGAAGTCCAAAAATTTGGTTGAAGGCTTGCATAACATTTCACCTATTCATGGTTTGTGTGAAACATGCATCTTAGGCAAGATGAGCAAACAAAAGTTTGCAAAGGACAAGTCAACAAGGGCCACACAAATTCTTCAACTCATTCATACATATATTATGGGTCCATTACATGTTATATCACTTGGTGGTGCATCCTATATTCTCACCTTTATAGATGATTATTCAAGAATGATATTTGGGTATCTACTTAAGAATAAATCAAATTGTTTTGAGACATTCAAGGAGTTCAAAGCTTTGGTAGAAAATCAAAAGGGAGCAAAGATCAAAATGATTAAAAATGACAATGGAGGGGAGTACAATTTCAATGATTTCAATGATTTTTGTTCTTCTCATGGGATCAAAATGTAGTTTACTTGTCCATACTCTCCTCAACAAAATGGTGTTGTAGAGAGAAAAAATAGGATAATCATGGATATGGTAAGATGCATGCTTGGTGACCACTTACCTCAATTTCTTTGGGGTGAAGCAACCAATACAACAATCTACATTCTTAACAGGTGTCCTTCAAAATCAGTTGAGGGGAAGACTCCTTATGAGGTTTGGAATGGTAAGAAGCCAAATTTGTCACACTTAAGAGTGTTTGGATGTGATGCATTTTTCATATATTCCTTCAAAAAAGAGGAAGAAATTGGACAAGAAGTCTCAAAAATGCATTTTTGTTGGCTATGATGCAGAACATAGGGGCTACAGGTTATACTCACCTTCACGCATTGTATTTATTTCAATATATGTCAAATTCAATGAAGACCTTCTTGAGTTAGAAAAGGGTGGGCCTTGTGTCAAAAGGACCAAGTGGTTGGATAATTCTAGGGGTCCTAAATAGCAGAATTCAATTAACCAAAGGATAACTAGAAGTATGACCCTTAATGTCTCTTCTAGCTAAGATAAAGAATGATCATGAGCCTACTTATTACCAAGAAGCTTCACAACACTCTTGTTGGGTTGATGCCATGAAGGTTGAGATGGATTCTCTTCTAAAGAATAAAACTTGGGATCTAGTGCCTTATCCTAATAAGAGAAATTTTATTGGGAACAAGTGGGTCTATAGAATCAAGTACAATTCTAATGGAGAGATAAAAAAATATAAGGCTAGATTGGTTGCTAAGGGTTATGCTCAAAAAACTGGGATTGAATATGATAAAACCTTTGCACCAGTTGCCAAAATGCCCACCATTCGTCTTCTCATTGCTATTGCTGCTGCTCAAGGTTAGCATATTTTTTAGCTTGATGTGAAAAGTGCCTTTCTAAATGGTGATTTGGATGTGGATATCTACAAAGGAAGTGGAGTATAAGGCTATGATAACAGCTACACAAGAAGCAGTTTGGCTTTGTACCCTCATGAAGGAAATTTGATTTGAGCAATTTGGTCCTTCACGTTTGCTCTTCGATAATAAATCAGCTATTGCCTTGGCTAAAAATCCTGTAATGCAAAAAAAGCATGTTGAAATCCAAGCCCACTTTATCAGAGAGAAGGTATTGGATGAGAATATTTAGTTGGAGTATTGCCCATCATTTTCTAATTCTACTTATTTTTTCACCAAACCTCTTCCCAAGGAGCAATTTTGTAAGCTAAGGGACTCACTTGGTTTGGTGAAGTTGTCCTCAAGGGGGAATGAAGTGTAGTTACACTTGTGTGATGATAACTTCATCCTTATGAGGTATTTTATGCTATATATGAGTTGATATTTGGTGGTATAATTGCTTTTTGCATCTCTTTTGAACATGGTACTTTCTTGCTTGCCTTGTAAAAATTTTATACATGTTACTCTGTAGATGGAATTGTGTAATTATGGTATATAATGCAATTGCTTTATGCGACTCTTTTACACGGTACTTTCTTGTTGCCTTGTGCAACTTTGTACATGTCTTTATGTCGTTGGCATTATACAATTGGTTTATCATGGTAATTTCTTGTTAGTATTTATGCTACTTTTGTACATGATATTTTATGGTTGGCTTTATGCAACCAGTGTGCACACTTTATTATTTTCATATACCTTATGCAAATATTGTACATGGTAATTTTTTGTTAGCCTTGTGCTACTTTTGTACATGGTACTTTAGAGTTTGCATTATCATGGTACTTCTTGTTTGCTTTATGCAAATTTATACATGATATTTTTTGATCAACTATATAGCACGTGACTATAAGTATGGCTTGGCATATTTTTGTGATGACTTATAGTTCACTATTTGTTAGATCAGTTTTGTTATCATATTTAGATATTCATATATGCTGTGATGAATATATTTATGTATATATCATGTTGATGCATATTATTGATTAACATTGAAGCATTATTCTATTATTGAATTATTGAGTAATATAGTGAGCTTCATAGTGGATGTTTCCCTTCTTCATTTGAAGTAGGGTTTTACCACTTAATATTGGTGTTGTGGGTTTTCCTCTTTTGTGTGTGATTTATCTTGTGGAACATTCTTCGATATAGAGGAGACTTTGTTTGTATCACATTATCATCATAAGAATCCATATGAGCTTTGAAAAGGAAGACCTGCCACCGTAAAAAACTTCAAAAATTTTGGAAGCAAATGTTACATAAGACGGGAAGATCAAAACTTAGGCAAGTTTGATCCAAGATGTGATGAGGGGATTTTTCTTGGTTATTCTACAAGGAGTAAAGCCTACAAATTCTTCAATAAAAGAACACACACTATGGTGGAAAGTATGAATGTGACAATTGATGAGAAGATATATTCAAGAGAACCCATTTAGCAAATTGTGTATCAAGAAGATGGATGTTGTCAAGAAGGATTTTATGAGGAATCAGATAAAGAAGAAGAAGAAATACAAAGAATTATTTCAAAAATCCATCCAGGTATGTATAAAAACATCATCCAAAAGAGCATATCATCAGGAATCCAAATGAAAGACAAATAAGGAGAAGAATATTAAAACCATCTCAACAAGCAAATTTTTCTTTGCTATCTAATATTGAACCAAAATACTTCACTCAAGCAAGTGAGGATAAATTTTGGATTAATTCAATGGATGAGGAATTAGATTAGATAGAGAAACGCAACACTTGGGAACTTGTTCCATGACCAAAGGACAAAAATGTGATTGACACAAAATGGGTATTCAGAAAAAAGTTAAATGAATATGGACAAGTGGTCAGAAATAAAACAAGGTTAGTATGCAAAGGTTATGCACAGTTAGAAGGAATTGACTTTGATGAGATATTTGCTCCAGTTGCACGGCTTGAAGCTATAATAATATTTTTAGCTTTCTCAAGTTTCAATAACTTCAAGGTATATCAGATAGATGTCAAGTCAACATTTTTAAATGGTGTTCTAGAAGAAGTTTATATTGAACAGCTAGAGGGATTCATACTAGTAGATAAACCAGATCATGTATGAAGATTGAAAAAGTCATTGTATGGTTTAAAGTAGGCTCCGAGAGCATGGTACTCAAGATTGGATAAGTATCTTTAGGAACAAGGTTTCAGAAAAGGAATAGCAAACAATAATTTATATATCAAAAATTAAGGGAGTGATCTACTAATAGTGGTTGTTTATGTTGATGACATAATCTTTGGGGGAAAAAATGATAAAATGTGTAAATAATTTACTAAGAAAATACAAAATGAATTTGAGATGTCTATGCTTGGTGAATTGTCCTTCTTTCTTGGACTTCAGATTTCACAATAAAAAAGAGGAGTGTTTCTCTCACAAGACAAGTATATAAAAGAAGTGTTAAATAAATTCATGTTAGAAGATTGTAAACCGGTAAGTACCTCCATGGTCACAAGATGCAAGTTGAGTAAGGAATATGAATCTCTAGAGGTAGATCATAGATTATACAGATCTATGATTGGCAATTTATTGTATGTTATAGCTACAAGACTAGAAATTGTACAATCAATGGGATTAGTGGCAAGGTTTCAGGCAGCACCTTAGGAAACACATGTGGCAACAGTAAAAAGAATTTTTAGGTATCTAAAAGGGACTATGGATTTTGGGCATTGGTATCCCAAAAGTGACAGTTTTACACTGACAACTTATACAAATGCAAATTGGGCCGACAACATTGATGATAAAAAAGCACAAGTGGAGGAACATTCTTTCTTGGATGCTACTTAGTCTCTTGGTTAAGTAAGAAACATGTTTTAGTATATTTATCTACAGTGAAAGTAGAATACATTGTAGTAGTAGCTAGTTGTACATAGGTGTTATGGATGAAGAGAACTCTAGAATAATTCAAGATAAATCATGATCATCCTATTACCATACTATGTGATAATACAAGTGCTATAAGTATTTCAAAAAATCTAGTAATGCACTCCAGGACAAAGCACATTCTGATTAAGTACCATTTTTTGAGAGAACAGGTGATAAATAAACAAGTTAGGTTAGAATATGTTATCACAAAAGAATAGATAGCAGATATTTTCACTAAACCACTTTCCAAGGAAACTTTTGAGTATCTACGAGGAAAATTTGGAGTGAGACTCCCACCCCAAAATTAACCACCTCAAAATAAGGTGGGGGAGGGGCTAAGCTAAGAGGCTCATTCTTAACCCCGAGCCCCAAAGGTGAACCTTTGCCATTGATTTCAAAGGGGGAGATATTTTATTAAGGGGGAGAGATTTGGTATTTGAGAAAAGAGGAGAGAGCATTGATCCAGGGGGAGCAATGTCCCAGGGGGAGCAGAATAATGGAAAGGTCAAGTTTTCGATAAAAGGAAATTGGGTTGCCATCAATGACAAAGGGGGATATTGTTGGATATTTTGAGCTCATTTAGTTGTCATTGATGCCAAAGTGAACACATGAAGTTGTCATTAATACCATGGAGTACACCATCATTAACACTAGGAGCAATGTGAAGAGTTGAAGAAAAAGGTTATTAAAATATTATTCTTCAAAGGGTTTTTGTTAAACATCTTGATGGAAAAATTAAGGTTCTTATTAAAACCATGATGGAAGAATAATAAAATAAGTGGAGTACAATTTCAAGGTTTAAATTTTATCCCAAGGAAGACTTTAATTTTATTAAAGTAAAAGTTATAAATATAATTTATAAAATTTAAATTCTATTAGAATTTAAATAATTTATAAATTATAAAAGGTTTTAAAATGCACCGGCGTCATCAAATTAAATGAAGCACTGATGTCTAAGTCATATGGTGAATTTGTGTATAAATAATATGCCAAGAGGTATTCAAAAGTTATCCCTCTTCGAATTAATTTTCATGCAACCAAGCTAAAAGAAATTCATGCAATTGTTGAATGTTGAGGAAGAAGACAAAGAGTTTGTTTGTCTTATTAGCGCCAGGAAGAAGACAAAAAGGGTGAGCATAAGGTCTAACCCACATTGGACATGGTGGTCCATTGGTACAACGTGTTTCATGAGAGCGTTGGGAGTGGAAGAGTCCATGATCGATTCGTGTGGACGTTAATTGACATGTTTGACTTGAGTGCCAAGGGAAAAAATTTTGGTTTATATTTGGTTTGAGCAATAGGTGTGGAAGAAAGAGCACGAGGTGCTCATGGAGTTTCAAATGTGCGTCTAGCACATGCGGTGGTCAAGTCCACGACTAGAGCGCTCATAGAGGTAGAGATTGTGGGTTTGAATCGCACTAGTGGCAAAGGTAATTTTTGATTAAAATTTTTATGTTGCCTAAAGTTTTCTAAGGGGATATTTGGAGTTATAAGGGTTTGTGAAGAATTATTTTATTGGTAATTGATTTGTGTTATTTGGAGTAATAAGGGTTTATGAAAGGTTATTTTATTCATAATTGATTTGTGTTATTTGGAGATAAAAGAGTTTATGAAAAATTGTTTTATTGGGAAGTGATTTATGTTATTGGAGTTATAAGAAAAGTAGATTTGATTTTTGCCAAAGTTATTTTTGCCATTAAATTTGATTAAAGAGGTTTTGAGTTATTTTTGTGGATGCTGAATTTATTTTTAGTTGGGAGTTTATAAAGTGTTATTGGATAAATATTTTATGTATGTTGATGGTTGTTTTTGAAAGGTGGAGTGATAAGGTGTAATTGAGTATTTACATTATATTGTAAGAAAGATTTATCTTCTAACCTCTTTGAGTTTGGCATAGAAGTGTTTGTGGTTGTGAAAGATTTATGAGATCTCTTCATCATCAATAAAAAGGTATGAGCACATTCTTCCATAGTTGAGTTGATTGATTGGTTTTATGGAAAATAAGTTTGGAGTGAAAAGGATTTGATTAGGGTTTCTTATTGAGTGTGTTGAGTTAATGCTTAAAGATTTTTTGGAATAAAGAAGTGTTGTTAAAACCTTGTTTGATAAGCATTGTTGTTGAAACCATTGGTTGTGTGAAGAAATTGAACAAGGGTTTGAAAAGAATACGAGTATCATTGTTATGTGAGAGTTGTTTTATAAGCATTTTTGTTGAAGTGAGTTGTTTAGAAAAGAACTTGAACTAGGGTTTGAAAAGAACATGAGTATCATTGTTATGTGAGAGTTGCTTTATAATCATTGTTGTTGAAGTGAGTTGTTGTGCAAAGAACTTGAACTAGGGTTTGAAAAGAACATGAGTATCATTGTTATGTGAGATTTGTTGTTGAGCATTTTTGGAAATATTTTGAGTGGAGTGTTCATATGCTTGGACTAGGGTTTGTGAGCAAGGGTTGTTTCATTGAGTGATTGGTTGAGTAGAGTTGATTGAGCCTAATCAAGTGGATGTGTGAAGTGATTATTTAAGTTCCATAAAATAAACTATTCTATATTATGAATTGAGTTAAGAAAGTAATTGAGCAATGTAATAGGAGTAGAACATATTGAGTCTCTAACAATTCTCTTTATGTTTCTATGATATTGAACAAGTTTTGTATGGACTTGTTGAGCAGATTTGAGCAAGTGTGGACTTTTTGAGTAGATTTGAGCAAGTTCTACGTGGACTTGTTGAGTAGATTTGAGCAAGTTCTATGTGAACTTGTTGAGAAGATTTGAGCAAGTTCTATGTGGACTTGTTGAGTAGATTTGAGCAAGTTTTGTGTAGACTTGTTGAGCATATTTGAGCAAGTTATGTGTGGACTTGTGGAGCAAAGTTTGGTGTATATTTGAGGATAGGTTTGTGCCAGACCAGAGATAGATATTGAGTGGCCTTATGCTAGACCGAAGGACTAAGTTTAGCGTAGACTTGAGATAGAGCTTTGGAGGTGACAGAGCAGAGAGAACAATAGTCTCCAGTGGATAGAGATCCATCATCTAGGGCAGTGAGGATTGGTCTTCTAAGTGGGGATAAAAGTTTTCAATGGAGAGATATCCACAAGCCAATGCAGTGGAGGCAGTAGTATTCTAGAGAAGCACCATCCAGAGCAGAGGAGATGGAGTTATCCTATGGATAGAGATCCACAAACTTGATTTAGGGGATCAACATCTCCTTTGGACAGAGGTCCATAAACATTGTAGGGAAAGGATTCCCAAGAGAATTTATTTGAGAAAAATTTATAAGAAATATTTTCTCCATGGAAGTAGCCATCATTGGGTGAACCACGTAAAAATCATGTCTCTCATGTGTGTGATGCTTTGTGTGATGTTTACTGCTTTAATAATACTGATGCTATTATTTGGCTTAAAAAGCAAAAAGTTTTATTGTATACTGTTCACCCCCCTCTCAGTATAAGCACATGTTCTTCAATAGTTAGATGAAGTTCCATATGATTATGAGAGTGAGGAGAATTTTGTCTTTATTATTTTGAAAAAAATCACCTTCATCAACTTTTTTTTGAATTTCTTTTAGAAGAAACATAAAATTAATCATTTTTCTTTAATGCTATTATCAAATATGACTCTTTCATGTATGTTCAAATCTTGGAACGAAGTTGTTATCACCTATTTGTTCACCTTTGATACTTCTCATGATGAGAACCATATCTATAAGTATTTTACAAGAGAGGCAATAATATGGTTTCAAATATGGGCATGATTTAGAGATTTAAATTTTAAAAATTCTATTATTCTTTTGAAGCCATAAATTCCAACAAATAATGACAAAGACCAATTCTCCACATAAAATATAACATTTTAGCTTTAAAATAATTAATTCAAAATTTCATGAACTCTTTCAATGTTTATTGAGCTATCCATTATATTCTTATATCAAACCCCCGCCCCCCAAATGATGAGCAAAGAGACAATGAAGAAATAAATGAATCTCACCAAAATTACAATCAATAACATAGATTGGCTAATTTTTTTAATTATATGATATCTCTATAGATATCCTCACATTTCCAGTCCTCACATCTATTTTTTTGATAATATTAATGATAATTTGTGAATCCCATTCATTTGAAATATTTTCATTATTTATTTATTTTTCATGGTGGAATCCACCATGATGATTCGAGCATGTTGTCCACCTCTATGGCTGCCACTGTATTTCATGATGTCTGCCTTGAAAGTTGCCATATAGTACTTTGCACAGTTCACCCCTATAAATGCCATGCCACATTCATTTTAAACCTTTTACGCTACTGAAAGTACTAGGAAAGGGACAAGCGTTCAGTTTGGCAAGGCCCGAGATTTGAACCTTGGACGTCTATCCCCTTAAGAGGTTTTTCTGCACCGATTGGTTTACAGCTTGGAGCTATATTTTTATTATTTTTCAATTGCAATTTTAATTCATATAAGAAATGCACTAGCCTCTACATAGTTGTTAGATAAAGTTCCATATGATTATGAGAGCGAGAAGATTTTTTTCTTTATTATTATGAAAAACATTACCTTCATCAACATTTTCTAGATTTCTTTTAGAAGCAAAATCAAAATAATCATTTGTTTTAATGCCATTATCAAATATGACTCTTTTGTCTATGTTCAAGGTTGTTACCGCCTCTTTTTTCACGTTTGAGCCTTCTCATGATGAGCATCATATCTATAAGAATTTTACAAGAGAGACAATAATATGGTTTCAAAAATGCGCACGATTTTGAGATTTATTTTTTAAAATTTTATTATTCTTTTGAAGCCATAAATTCCAACAAATAATGACAAGACCAATTATCCACATAAAACATAATGTTTTATCTTTAAAATAATTAATTCAATATTTCATGAACTCTTTCAATGTTTATTGAGCTATCCAATATATTCTTATATTAAACCCCCTCCCAAAAAAATGATGAACAAAGAGATAATGAAGAAATAAATGAATTTCACCAAAATTAAATTCAATAACACGATTGGCTAATTTTTTTAATTATATGATCTCTCTATAGATATCCTCACATTTCCAAGTCGCCACATCTATTTTGTTGATAATGTTAATGATAATTTGTGCATCCCCTTCAATTGAAATATTTTCCTTATTTTTCAATTACAATTTTAATCCATATAAGAAATGCCCTAGCCTCTACATAGTTGTTATATGAAGTTTCATTTGTCTTTATTATTTTGAAAAACATCACCTTCATCAACTTTTGCTAGATTTATTTTAGAAGCAACATCAAAATAATCATTTGTTTTAATGCCATTATCAGATATGACTCTTTCATGTATGCTAAGGTCTTGCAGAAAAGTTGTTACCATCTCTTTTTTCACATTTGAGACTTCTCATGATGAGCACCATGTCCATAAGAATTTTACAAGAGAGATAATAATATGGTTTCAAACATGGGCATGATTTAAAAATTTATTATTCTTTTGAAGCCATTAATTCTAACAAATAAAGACAAGACCATTTCTCCACATAAAACATAATGTTTTAGCTTTAAAATAATTAATTCAACATTTCATGAACTCTTTCAATGTTCATTGAGCTATCCATTATATTCTTATATTAAAAAAAAAATGCCAAATGATGAGCAAAGAGGCCATGAATAAATAAATGATCTAATGCTTCTAAATACTTCTCAAACAAGGCACATCTTAAAGGTCCATAATATACTATGAGAATCTAGAATCTTACTTTGAACTTCTAACCAAAGAAATATTGAGCTCAGGGTTATGCACAGTGGCGAATATTCATAAATTAGACGAATATTAGGTTTTCCAAAATTTGAAATTGGTGAATATGAGGACCCTGGATGTTGGCCCATTCGCTAAAATTTTTTAGGACCAATTTTTTATTAGGGTCAAAATATAAGCACTCAAAAAATAATCTATAGTTTAATGTAAACACTTCGAGGGTTATGCATAAGGGGTTGGACTCAAAATGTACTTGTAAAAAAATGGTGAATCCTAATCAAAATCAAGGTGAATCATGAAGAATCCTAAGCAAATAAAATCAAGCATCTTCATACCAAAATTTGGGGTATTTGAAGCCCTAAAATATAAGGTCATATTTGGAGCCAATTTTGACCTATTAAATCATCTTATAACTTCATAAAAACACCACCATTAGATTAGGCTTGAAAAGAGCTTTCCAACGAGTACAAATATACCTATGTTTGGATATATATTATGGTGAATTGACCCTAAAAACAAATTGGTCCTAAAAATGTTAAGCAAATGGACCGATGTCGAGGGTCCTCATATTCGCCAATTTCCAATTTTGAAAATCCTAATATTCACCCAATTGGTGAATATTCACCACTATGCATAACCCTAAAATAGTTATCTTAACCGGTGGTTGATCTAAGCTTTCATCCTATTATCCAATGATATCAAAATTCTTGTTCTTGCAAGATAATTTTTTTTTTTTGGTAGGTAAAAAATATTTTATTGCTTTACGGGTTGAAGGGTCCCGTCCCTATTACATCAGTAGCAAAATGAGACACCTGAGGCCTCCATTGGCAACAACCAAAAAATAGCTTACCAAATACAATTCCACCACATACAACATATCTTATATTCGAAAGACAACCCTTAAGATAAGGGACACAAAACAAAAAGATACAGCTGAAGGACATACACCAGACAGTCCACCTGTCTATCCGACATCCTCTCAGGTTACTGGGATTTCTTGTTCTTTTTTTGATGAGCAACGTCATCCTAATTAACAGAGAGTCAACTTTCCACATCTTAATTCGCTTGGGAGATAACTTCTTGAGGGAAATATTCTTCCCAGACGATCAAGTTTGACTGATTAACAACTTTGTTAGCGAGAATGTCAGCCACTTTGTTGGCTTCCCTAAGAACATGGTTGATCTGACTTTGGGGGTTGTTGTTGAGGAGTAATTGGCACTCCTAAATTATATTCTGAATGTTCTTCCCCCCTGAGCTATTGTTGGTAATGTGGCCAATAATCATAGATGAGTCACCTTCAAAGATGATTGGCTTGGGAAAGGTTCTACTTTCCATGATGCTCCTCCATAGGGCTCTAGCTTCTACATAATTATTGGTTTGGGTCCCCAAATTTTCTGAGAATGCTTTGATTATGCTTCCTGTGTGGTCTCTGATGACACCTCCTACCCCAGCTCTCCTTGGATTTCCCTTTGAAGCACCATCAAAGTTGACTTTGAGCCATCCCTACGGGGGAGGGGTCCATTTAGCCAGGGTTCGGGAGTTACCAGTCTTCTAGATTCTGCTACAGTCTATGGGAATCTTAAGGGAAGAAAAAAGAAGGGATTCCAACCCATAGTTGGGAACCTCTTCGCACGAAATCAGACTACTATTTTTGATAGCTAGGGATAGTGCTCTGTTGACAACATCTTTCGGATTCTTGGTATCCTCTTTGAATATGCGGTTATTACGTTCCAACCAAATTTTCTAGACCGCATGGTGAAGCATGGAACTCCATAGGAATCGAAGTCTAGAGTTTTTGAAAATTCCTGGCCATTGAATGAACATTTCAGCAACAGTCTTGGGCCGGGTCCAATAGACCTAGAATTTGTTGATCAAAATGGATAACACATTATCGGCAAAGGGGCAGTCCAGGAGGAGATGTTGTGTGGATTCCCAAGCTTTAGTACAGAGGTAGCACCTATTGGGGACTATAATTCCTCTACGAATCAAGTTGTCAGTGGTCAAAATTTTGTTATGAGCAGCAAGCCAGCAAAAATGTGCCACTTTTGGGATCAACAACTTGAGCCACACACTCTTGGCTAGAGTTTGGCTGTCATCTTTCTTGGTGCCAATAAAAGTGTTTTCTAACATCTGGGCAGCAGTTTTGATCATGAATTCCCCATCACTCGACCCCTTCCAACAACGTTCATCCTCCTTCAGGGTCTGGGGTATGAAGTTAGCTTTGAATATGTCCATGAGAGTGGCGAGGCCTTTGTTAATCACATCATTCTTAATTCTAAACTGAACCTTTTTCCAACCACGGGATCCTTGGTCAGAAGTGATGAAATTGGCAACATGAGCTCCATACTTCCTATCGATGAGGTGCTTAATGGGGGCTAAGTTGGGATCACTGATGAGTGGTTCTTTTCTGGCCCACGCATCTTCCCAAAAATTGATGGTCTTACCATCTCCTAGTTGCCACCAAGATCCCTGTTGCACCAGCTGCTTAGTGTGGCTGATGGATTTCCAAAAGTGGGACCCATAGCAAGGGGTCTCTGTTTCAAGGAATGAGTGTTGTTGTAGGTATTTCCTTTTGACAATGGTCACCCACTTTGTTTTAGCATTTGTAACCACCTTCCAAGCCTGCTTAGCCAGGAGGGCTTGATTTGTGATGGTTATACGTCGCAATCCCAGACCTCCCATGTCTTTAGGAGAGCAGACTTTGTTCCAGGCTACTAAGTGAAACTTCTTGTGATTAGCATTACCCAACCACAGGAACTATTTTTGGAGTTTTTCAATAGCTTCTCCTACCGCAACAGGGATTTTGAACACTGACAAAAAGTAGGTGGGGATGCTCTGTAGGACCGACTTGACCAAAGTCACTTTGCTTGCACTGGAGAGTAGGGCCCCCTTCCATCCTACCAACTTCTTATGAATCTTGTCAGTGACATTGTTCCACATTTTTTGTTGAGGCCTCCCCTTGAACATGGGTAGGCCCAGATAAGATGTTGGAAAATCAGCAATGGAGCACCCCAATATGCTTGCAATCTTGGCCTATCGTCTAGCAAGGGTGCTGATGAAATGAAGCTTACTTTTGGTGTAGTTGATCTTTTGCCCAGTTGCTTCCTCATACATATTGAGAATACCCTTGATGTTTTTGGCTTCAGAGACTAAAGCTTTAGTTGTCAGCAAGGTGTCATCCACAAATTGTTGGTGGGTGATGGGATTTAAACCTGAGGCTGCCTTGATACCAGAAATCAAGTTTTTGTGACAAGCATTCTTAATGGTTATGCTGAGACTCTCCACCAGGATGATAAAGAGGATGGGGGAAAGAGGGTCCCCCTGTCTTAGCCCCTTGGTGCTAGGAAAATATCCAGAAATGGACCCATTCACCAGGATCGAGAACCAAGAAGAAGAGACACAATTAGAAATCAGATTTACCCAAGATTCATGGAAACCAAATTTGAGGAGGATTTTGAACAGAAATTCTCGATTCACTCGATCAAAGGCCTTATTCATATCAAGTTTCAGAAAGAAGGAAGTAGAGTTAGCATTGTAGGCAGAGTGGATCAGCTCATGGATGGTGATAACCCTATCCAAGATGTTTCTACCTTTGACAGTACTTCCCTGGCAGTGGTCAATGATGGTAGGAAGGATCCCAATGAATCTATTGGCTAGGGCTTTGGATAGAAACTTTGTAGATTACATTGCAGATACTGATGGGCCGATAATCAAACAGAGACTGGGAATTGGACCCCTTGGGGATGAGGACCAGGAAAGTGGAATTAATGTCTCTGGGAATGGATCTGGAATTCTGCATGTCAGAGATGGCCAGGCACAGGTTAGGTCCCACAATGTCCCAGAAGGTTTGGAAGAACCTTGGGGAAAATCCATCGGGTTTGGGAGCTTTGTCAGGCTACATTGAGAAGAGGGCTTGGTGGATTTATTTGTGGGATAGGGGGATGAGGAGGAACTCATTGGTTTCATTGGGAATGGTATTGGAAATGTTCTCAAGTAGGGAATCCATGGCCATGGGGGAGGAAGTGGGGGGGAGGCAAGGAGGTCTTTAAAGTGGTTGACAACTTCATCCCTGATGTGGTGGATATTAGAGATAAGGGTCCCATCCTGCTTAGTAAGGCTTTTAATCCTATTACAACCCCTGTGCCTTAGAGTGGATATGTGAAAAAACTTGGAGTTGGAGTCTCCTTCCCTAAGCCAGAGTTGTCTCAACTTTTGGTACCAAAAGGTTTCTTCCTTACTTAGGGTGTTGTGGTATTCAGAGAGCAGTATCCTCTCTTCACTTTTGATACTGTCATCACCCTGGCCTCTTTGAAAACTATCCTCAATTTGCCCTAATCTAGTTTTGATGTTTTTCTTGGTTTCAAAGATGTTTTGGAAGGTTTCTCTATTCAAGAATTTGATATTCTCTTTGACCCATCTGAGTTCTGCATAAAATGGTTAGAGGTTGTCCCTGGAAAGCTTACCTGTCACCATTATGCTATTAGATTTTTGAGATCTGGGTGGTGAGTCCACATGGATTCAAACCAAAAAGGGGTCTTGAACTGAGGCTTGCTACCAGTCTCAAAGAGGAGCGGGCTATGATCAGACCCAATATTTAGGAGAGCCTGTAGACTGGCATCACCAAAGAGGGGGAGGGATTCTTGGGAGAGCAACACCCGATCAAGGTGCTCTTGGATAAGATTGTTTCCCATCCATCTATTACTCCAAGTGAACCTAAGGCCTTGAATCAAAACATCCATAAGGGTATTACTATCAACAAACTGTCTCAAGTCCTTTATATCCCTATTAGTAACTACATTTCCTCCCTTCTTGTCATAGAATTGAAGAGGGGAGTTAAAATCCCCTACTAGAACCCATGGAATATTGGAAAAGGCCTGTCTCATCTGGGTGAGGGTGTTCCACAACATCGTTCTTCCCAGAGCAGTATTGGGAGCATAGATGTTGGACATAATCCAAGAAGTTTGGGAGCTGAGGTCATGAAATAGGATATTAGACAGCCTGTCATGACCAGAAATAAATCTACCCTCGACTACGGATGGGTTCCAAAGGCACAAGAGCCCACCTACAGTGCCAGAAGCTGGGGAGTAGACAAAATCACAATTTTTCCAGATGATTTTGGCTATCCTAGGCGAAAGTTGATTGTCCAATTTAGTTTCTTGAATGAGAAAAATTGTGGGGTTGTAATCTCTCCGCATGGTTGCAGCCAATCTCTGCTTGGTTGCCCCATTCAGTCCTCTCGCATTCCAAGAGAGGACTTTCATTTGGAACTTTTGGAGGTTTTCTTGCCCCCTTTGCCTTGTTGTGTAGGGGGTTTGGGTCTTTGGTTTTCATCCTTGATAGAACTGAAATTTTCTTGGAACAAGGTTCTCTGCGTACCATTTGCTATATCCTTAGCTGTGTCCTGATTTTGGCATTCAGCGTTAGAAGGCCTACCTTTCTTTCTGTATGCTCCCACATCCATTTGGTACCTTATGAAGCTATGAGTTTATTTGGGACTTCGATGGTCAGGGGATTCTGGGGCGGCCTGATCACTATCAGAATTGACATCGATAGAGGAGGATAGGGAAGTCGAAAAACCAGACTCTTCAAGGGGTTGGTACAGGGCTATGGATAACGATGACCAAAGGGGTTTTTGTGATGGGCTCTGGGGGACATTGTTGGACTTGGGGATCTACTCCTGAAGGGGGAACATGGAATATTCTAAATGGGCATGGGGTCAGGGGGCCCCAGAGGGGAATTGATATGTTTTGGGGATGGAGGGACAGGAATTTCACCTTGTTCAAAGGCCTCATTGGTTCCAAAATCTTTAAGTAAATAAAATTTATTAGTAGTGGTGAAAGAGGAACTTGCATTTTGGAGAGCTTGAGCTTGATCTTGAAGTGGCTGGTTCTGCTACGCATTCCTCTTGGCTTGCCATTGACTGCTAGTTTCCTTCTGACTGGTTCTTAGTTGTGGATGCCCACTTGGCTAGGAATCTTCATTAGGGTTTTTATGCTTAGGGCATTGAGAAGGGAGGTGCCCTTGTGACTGACAATAAGGAAAAAAAGTAGGTTTGTTTTTTAAGATCAGCGACTGCCTTCACCTGAAATCCTCATATATAAGATTGAGGGGAAGTTGCAATTCTAGATTCACATTTACACAGATGCGGGCCTAGGTTAGGCATGTTCTAGCACGGGTAGCTGGGTCAATAGCTACCAAATCTCCAAAAGCCCTAGCCAGACCTCAAAGAGCATCCTCATAGAAAAAATGTGCAGGGAGGTTGGGGAGGCGGACCCAAATGGGAGAGAAATTGATGTTCTGAGAGTCGTGGTCAAAATTTGGTTCCCATTTTTTGAGGAAAAGGCTTCGTCTTCTTAAGAACCAAGGACCTCTAGAAAGAATATGCTCTGCATCCTCCCGGGTATTTAGCTGAATCATAAAAAAACCTCTAGTCATTGCCGAAAGACCCAAATTTCCCATAACTTTCCATTTTGAAGTAGCCCACCGCCGAATCGCATCCATGTCTAGGCACCCTCCTACAAAATTTCCCACTAATGAGAAGGAATCGCAAGATGCATAATCTTCCATGAGGTGTTTAGGGCACAACACATTGTTGCCTTGTAGAATGAAATCCATCGATCCGCTAGGGGGTAGTCTAGGATTTTGTTGCAAACATTCTACGTAATATTTTTTGGTCCGCCCAATTTATCGGGAGGTTTTTTCCCCATTCAATGTTGCTGTGGGAGGCTCCATTTTTAGCTGCACTCCAGTCAAACCCTGTCATCATCGTGGCATTGCGGGCTTCTTCCTCCTGCGAAACCTGCTTCTCAGGGTTCCGGTCTTCGATCGCCAAAACCATCGCTCGCTCCTCCTTCCACCAGTATCCGTTTGAACCCAATGGAAATGATTATTCACACCAACCATAAATTTTTCCAATTAATTTTATTTTTGTTCTTGCAAGATAACTTAAGAAACACTTGAAAATATGATTAGCGTTAGGGGGCCTACTTAGGCCATTGTACAATAATTCTTGGAGGCGCAGTAGTCAAGCCCCCTAGGTCCTTTTAGATGACCTTTAAGAATAGAAGCAGAAATTGACCTTTGGATATTAATCATAAAACAATAGTGCAACAGAATACAAATAGAATGCAGAGCATGCAACTATGATCTAAATGTAGTCTAAGATGCTATCATGCAGTTAGAAATATCAAATTACCCCTAGATTGACTCTGGGTGAAATCACGCTCCTTAGAGAGCTGGTGCGATAACGTAGAAGATAAAGTCATGCCCCATCTAGACCGGGCATGGTTTTACCTCTGTAGAAAAGAAGCCCTAAGTTTGAGCCTACGAGGTCGCACCCCATTAATACCTAGTGTGACTTCACCTGAGACGCGAAGAAAATAAAAGCAGAACATGAAATGCAATGCAGACATCTAAACTAAATGAAAACACCTAGTGAATGGCGTAGAAGCAGGCAGAAGGGTTGAGACCTCCGAGTAGTTGATCTCTCCTTCGAGCTATGACACGGATCCACCAGAGCGAACAACAAATCAGATCAATGCAGTAGAAGATAAAATTTGCACTTAGGAGTTAGCTTGCTTGCAGGAGAAAAGGAAGCAGATAGAAAACAATTGTGAGCATGTTAGAATAATCGCATGTAAAAATCATCAAATCGTGTCTCTTAAAATGAGAGATTAAACCCTCCTTTTATAGTGAGTTTGAAGGTAAAAAGAGTGAGAAAAACCTAGGAAGGTCGATGCCAAAACATGCCAGCTAGAAGAATTAGGGTTTCTATGGGAGAAACCCTAAAAAGGTGAAATCATGCCCCATCTCGACCAACTATGATTTCACCTATGTGAAGTCATGCCCCATCTTAACCGGGTGTGATTTTGCATAGAGGAGAAAAAAGGAAAAACAAAGGGAAAGGGGCCTATCCCATGCCTTGGGCAAGTGTTGGAGGCCTCTTAGAGGGTTCAAGGAAGATTGCCCACTAAAGTGGGTCAATTTTCTGTGTCTACATTTTGCCCCCTCTTTGATGCATTTATGGCCTAATAAATGTGTCAAAGAAGAGATGTAAACACACACTCAAACAAGAAACAACAAGCAAAAATGGGGTAGCTGGTTTAGAAGAAAGGGATGGTGCAAAAATGATGTCATTCTGGACACTTTCTTGTTTTACATGCAAATCAAGGCATTAGGGACTTTAATGCCTCTATAGGCTAGGGTGCCCCCTCAAGTTTTGTGAGGGAGAAAATTCCTCATAAAAACTTGAAAAGGTAGACACAGAAGAAGAGAGAGAAAAATGAAAACAAAGAAAGAGAGGGCAAAAGAAGTAGGGTTAAAAGTGAAAAAGGGTAAAACCCTAATTCATTTTCACCATGCGAAGGGGAAAAAGAGAGCTTTGGGGAAAAATGGTGATGGTGCTACCGGTGCACCATTCAGTGATTGCGAGAGGTGAGGCCAGCATAGAGGTGGACCGAGCATAGGTAGACCCAAAAACCATCACCTTTATGCAAATTTTTTTTTTGATTTGCATGTTTTTTGGATTTAGGGTTTTTAGAAATTCATCATCGTGAAGGAAATTTTTGCACTCGACAGGGCAGACTTCATATGATTTCGCCCTGGTTGAACACAAAAATATTTTTAAAAAGAGGCATCGATTTCACTCCAAATCATGCACCCAAAAATCGGGTGCAATTTCATCGAAAGGGAAAGAAAGAAAAAAGAAAAGGAAAAAATAGAAAACAAAGAAGAAGAAGGAAAGGCAAGCAAGCTAAAAGTACACAATACTCAATTATTATTTATTTTTATGTATTTATGATTTTATTAAATTTATGAAACTGATAAATTTTATTTCTTTTTGTGGATGTAGCTTGGTGTACTCGAGAGCTAGGAGTGGCGAGCAGGCTCACTGGAGGTGGAGCTAGATGCACTAGGGCTAATGGAGATGGCTTGACTAGAGGTGGTGGGGCTAGACCACCTAGTGAGGATGCCTCACATTGAGACAGATAGGGCTTTGCTGATAGCCCTAGCAGAGAGATGGTACCCAAAGTCATCTACCTTCTAGTTACCAATAGGGGAGCTGACTATCACACTAGAGGATGTGTGGTAGATTTTATGTATTCCCATCAGGGGAGCATTAGTTTATAGGGCACGAGGATGACCAACCACTCTTCAATAATTTTTAGGAGGCTAGGCCCACCAGGTGTGAGAGAGCACCATTGTAGTCGATGATCTGGTGGGTAGATATGGGGTAGACCCACTGATGACCATGCTCTATGGGGTGGTGGTAGGGACTACTGATGTGCCATACTAGTAGGTGACATCTACCATGGGCCATGGTAGGAGTAGTGGTAGACATGCGAGACCAGGGAGTGAGGTTCGCATGGGGTCCATATGTATTGGCTCATTTGTACAAGATGTTGTACAACATCATGTACAAGTGATGTACAGGGTTAGTTTATATGAATTTGCTCCAGGTGTGGTGTTGGGAGCACATAGCAGTTTAGAGGCTGCATGCACTACCAGGTCCACTACCCAGCCTAGAGTGGCCAACAACATATAGGTGGTTGAGGTCCCTTGAGAGGTCCATGAGGGCCTATGTTGAGAACCTACCACTAGCTAGGTGGGTGATCGATGAGCTTTGAGAGGTGAAGATCATCTAGTGACCATGGTATCTTCACCCTGGATGGGTTGAGGATAGGGTGGAGCTAGCTAGGGTGAGGAGGATGAGATGGTTGATGATAAAGAAGGGAGCCAGAGATCTTCCACTTTGATAGAGTCTTGAGGTAGTTCAATATTTTGTAGGGAGTCCTATACCTAGGGGACTACTGGTACCAGAGGGTATACTAGGACCCAATAGGGTCAGAGGTGAGCTAAACCTCACTAGGTGGGTCGAGGAGGACTTGGATGATCCTCCTTATGTTGACCCGAGAGTAGATGATGTAGGAGTGGTTATCAGGTATAGGTGATGGTATAGAGGAGTTGTGCCCCAAAGGATCTCCTTACCTATCCTAATATAGAGGTACCAGGTCATGAGCCTAGGCATGCAATGGGATTTTTGAGAGGTTGCTCATCGAGCCATGAAGAGGGTACAGTAGGGTCCTATAGACCTAAGATAGAGGTAGACACATGCTTAGATTGTGTTGGTGGTGGAGACCACCAACTCTATAGGAGCTAGGGAGGTAGGGATAGTGAGAGTTACCCCATAGAGGCTAGGAGGCTACAGGATGGAGATCCTAGAGAGGCCTCGACATCTATAGTAGTGGTTAGCCAAGGCTAGGGGTGAGGAGAGATAGAGGAGCTATGAGTATAGGTAGTGACTCTATAGGGGTAGATGGCCCAGATCCAGGAGGATAGGGCCAGGAGGCTAGAGGTACTATGAAGCTCACTGAGTGCCACAGAGATAGAGAGGGATGCAGCTTAGGTGGAGGTTGACCGACTCCAAGGGGAGGTGACCCATATAGATGGGGAGCATCAAAGGGCTAGGGTTGAGGGGATGGCTATCATTGAGAGCAGCCAAGTGGGTGATGGAGCCCAACTCTTACAAGTGGAGCTATAGAGGATAGGAGAGAGGTTGGAGGTAGCTATTCAATGGGCTACATTTTTTGAGATAGTGTACTATGCAATGGTCTCAATGGAGTGGAGGATGCCACTCCCTCCATCCCTCTAATCAGCTAGTAGGTCATGATATCGATCCTAAATAGTGTCAGATACATAGTCCATGGGCATGCAGCAGCCTAGGCTGCCTCCTCCTTAGGGTGGGTCAGAGGGAGTAGGCTCCCAGAGCTAGGGCTAGGGAAATCTAGGACTAGGGATCAAGATGACACATCAATTTTGGATTATGGTGTGCATCCCTAGGTTGAGTGTACCAAGTCTAGATTGTGGTACACCAACCAGACACTAAGTTGTATCTCTTTTTATCTTGAGTAATACAGAGTTGCTCCTTTATTTTACTTTATGTGTTATACATGTATGATGGTTTAATTTATTTTGATCATTACTTTATGTTTCATGTTTTATGTATGCAAAAACTATCTAAATGCAAAACTACATGAAATGCATGGATGAAAAAGAAAGAAGAAGAAAGACAATGAAGAAATACAAAGAAGAAAGAAGGAGAAGGAAGGAGGAAGAAGAAGGAGAAGAAAGAATAAGGAAGAAGAAGAAGAAGAAGGAAGAAGAAGAAGAAGGAGAAGAAGAAGGTCCAAAGGTCAACCATCTAAAATAGAGAAGGATGAGTGATTCACAGTATAAAACTAGCATAGGTTGCAAGGAACCAGTGTAGTTAAATACTATGGATCATACCAGAAAAGAAGGGCTAAACCCGCTATGGGCCTAGCACTTGCTTGTGGTGCAAAAATACTTAGAGTCTGACCCGCTATGGGTGGTTGCTCCCTTATTGACTATTGTGAGGTGATTACCTGCTAGGATGTATGTTGAGGTCTACTGATACCGACCAAGGAGCTTATCCTATAATGGGGTGTTGAGCCTACTGAGTCAAAAGAGAGTATGACCCGATAGAAGATCATAGATGATGTAATACCCGCTAGGATGTACAAGTATCCCATGTGGGGTGTAGTATGAAATTTTGCAAGTGCTATCCCAGATAGGGGTTTTAAGAATATAAAGGACATTGTGAGTGTGTGCTAGTGTGAAAAAGAGGTCGAAGAGGAAAATAAAATAAAGTTGTGTCTTTACAAGAGCAAGAAGAAATAAGGGGAAAGAAGCAGCACCAAAGAGAATATGGAAGAAGAATCCCTAGGTGGGGATCTAGCTAGGCATCAGAGTCCTAGTGATAGTGCAATGCATGTGAGCTATGACCTAACTAGGTATCATCACGTGCCATTGTCACCAGATCCCCAAAAATCTACATGATCAGGAAGTCATGAACAATCAATCATGCAATTTTATGACACTCAATCATGCAAGTTATTTTAGATGTCAAGCAATCATGCAAGTATGATAGGAAACAATGCAATATGAGCAAGCAGGTGGATGCAAATGCAGCTAAATGATGATTTTTTTTTTTATTTTGAGTGAGTAGAATTATACTCAATGTAAAATCTAAATGCACCATTTATCTTATTATAATGAATAAGTGTGCCATGATCTATCGGATCGAGGAGATTCCTAAAAAGTATGTCCTCTCGATAATGAAAATCATAGAGGAGTTCCTCTAAGGCTTCTCTTTTGACAATCATGGCATGATAGTCATTACATTTTTGAACAACACCATTCTTTTTAACATAAGAAACACCATATAACAAATCATGATTTTATTTTAAAGTAGTAGGTTTAGTGTTAGAACAAATAGAACCAATCATATTACAAAACAATATTTTTGAAGAAAAAGGAGAATCCTCATTTTTAATTTTATTTTTATTCTTTGTTGAATTCTGATAATCTATATATTCTGCATAAGTTATAAGATGGTCATCATCCTCAAATGGTAAAGGTTGGTTTTTATTAGGTATAAAACCTATGCCACATCTCCCAGGCCAAATCTCGACATCCAAGGGTTCTTGAATGCCCTTCTGTTGTGGCCCCAAACCTTTACCTACATATCCCATACTAGATAGGATCTGCTTAGGAAGAGGGTAATCATTAGTGAGGTAACATTGAGCAAAAGAGCGCTCACTAGGAGAGGGATTGCTACCACGAATCCTTTCTTCAAAGGTAGTTCCTCCGAAGATAAAGGTACATGTGCCAAAGTGTACAACATCACCTTTCTTATGGGGCAAGCCCATGGTTCTTGGTGAAGGTGGTAGCTTGGCCAGATCCAGAAGAGGTTCTTGAAGAAACTGATTATCATGATCCATAGATGAAAAATTGGAGATATGTTCCTCACTCACTTTTAGACTTTGAAAATGTTCTGAGATTTGAGATGAGGAACATGGCAAAATTGTTGAAGAAATAGAAGGACATGAATTGACTTTAGATTGAGCTAACTCTATATTTGAACAAAATTCAAATGGTCGAGGATCACCCGGAATGGTGACAACTTGATTATTATATTCAAATTTGAGATATTGATGAAGAGTAGAAGGGACGACCTTCATTGCATGGATCCAAGGATGCCCAAGAAGAAGATTAAAATATGCAGGACAATGTACCACATAGAATAAAGTATCCAATATTTTAGGTCCAACTTTGAGGGGAAGAGAAATGACACCATAGGCCTCTTGGGACTCATTGTTGAAAGCTTTTATGATGATATCAGTTTTTGTTAAATCTTCCTCTCTTAAACCAAATTTTTGAAAGAATTGATATGTACACAAATTGAGGGAGGAGCCATTATCAATCAAGACTCATTTGATAAGGGTATCCCCAATAAGTGCAGTGATGTAAAGTGAAGAATCTCCATGTAAGTTTGAGGAAGGTTTATCATCATCTAAGAATGAAACATGATGTATCCCAAAAGAACCTACGACATCAACTATGGCATCAGGGGAAATATCTAGAGGAACCGATTGTTGCTTTAAAAATTCCATCAAAGCATTTCTATGATCAGGAGAGGTCTGTAAAAGTTCTAAAATTGATATCTTTGTTGGAGTATTAGCTAACTATTTTTGAAGATCAAATGAAATCTTGGGTTGTGGTTTCAACACTAAAGGTGGAATCCTTGTAGCTGAATCCTTTTTCTAATTTTCCTTTAAAACTAAGCTAGGATGTGACACTGAACTTTGTCCTTGCTGATTCTGTTGATTCTGAGCTTGTTTCCTTGTGGTTATTCCAACCATGCTGACCACATTATTATGGCGTGGGGGCTCATTATGGTGAGCCACCTGGTTTGCCATTTGTTGGTTATGTTTTGGCAGTGGATCTTTGAATATTCCCATGTCTTGATTAGTAGTTGGAGCTTGTTGAGTGGGAATATGATTGTTCATTGTTTGAGCATTCCTTAAATCAATACGTCCTGCATCAATCAAATCCTGAACCACATGTTTCAACTTTTTACAAGAATTCATCCAATGTCCTTCTACTCTGTGATATGCACAATATTGACCTACCTTATACCAGTGAGTTGTAGTATCTGGTTGTCTTATGGGAGGTAACTCAATTGCATTGACTTCTAAAAGTTGCTTCAAAACTGCTTCCATAGTCATGTTAAGTCTTGTAAAATTCCTTTGAGGAGGTTTTTGAAGTATTATCTTTTGTTGTAGGCTATTAGTGACATTGTTAACAGGCCTACTATCATTATCACCTCCTGTGTGTTTATTCTTATGCTGAGATTTAGTGGGCTTATCTTATTTAACCTTAAGTTGGCCTCTTTTAATAAGGGCATGTTCCACTTTTCTAGCTAACTCAATTGCTTGATCAAAATATGTGATAGTAGTAGTTTCTAATGCATAAGATATATGTTCTTGTAGATTACCAATAAATATGTCAAGCATATCTTTATGAGGTACAAGATGTCTTAACCGACCCACTAAACTTCTCCAACGAGCTAAAAATTTTGAAAAACTTTCTTCTTTATTCTACTTTAAATTATAAAGATCTTTCATTGACACTTCTTTTTCAATATATGCACTAAACTGATGAACAAATAATTCTATAGTCTCTCCAAAATTATTCAAAGAATAATTAGGCAACTGATAGTACCATTCTAATGTCATGCCAACAAGACTCTTCAAAAAAGTTTTCAATAATAACATATCATCATAAATGAGATCATGGCAAGTTGTTCTGAACCTTCTTAAATGCTCTATTGGATCTTCTATCCCTTTGTAAATTGGTAACACTGGCATGGAAAAATGCTTAGGATAAGGTCTGGTAGCAACAATGGGATCCAATGGCTGATTACACATCTCTTTATAACTGTAAGTGAAACCTGAGGGCTGAATCATTTCCATATTTGAAGCCAACTATTTTACCATATTTGCCAAACTTTGCACTTCTGGATTACTGCTATGTGTGTTCCCTAGATTCCCTAAAGAAGGAATGTATGTATATTGAGGATTTAAGTTGGGGATTTGGATACTTTTATTATTTATGATGCTTTGTGAAAATGGATGACTAACATTTGGTGGGACAGAAGCAAAAGTGTTGACATTTGGAGATTGAGAAGGAAATTGAAAACAATTATGGGTGCCATTACTAATTGGAGGGACTTGCAGATTCCTTCCAATGTTGGTGGTTGTAGTAGTGGTACTAGTCACTTGGTTTTTTAGATTATCAAAATGCATTGATTGGGATGTAGGGTTATCCTGATTAAGCAAAGGAGACCTAATTGGAGGAGAATGAGGAGCACCCTCTTTTTCAAGATGAGCTTCTCGTTCTATACATTCCAACAACTTATCCTTATTAGCTTTCATGAAACCCCAAATATGGTCAAATGATGAAAAGACAAACCCACCATTGGGTCCTTCATAAGGATCAAAATTTGTATCAGTTTCCATATCCATATCATTCTACTCTTCTGGATCTACATTAGGGTCTTCCCTATCAATCTGATCATCTTTCGAAGGAACATAATCAGATTCCAACTATCTCTACTGACTTCTAAGGAAAGGAGCCATTAGAAGGAGTGAAGATGGATGGAGGAAAACACTAACACAAGGGTTTTAATAATGTTATTAAAGGTTTTCAACCACACACAAGAAAAATTAATGATCTTGATTAATATTTTACAAGAAAGGAGGTGTTCACGTCGGGTTCACCAAAGATGTAGAGGGGGAAAACTGCCCTACCATGTACAATTCCCAAAAGTTGGATCCACAAGAGAGAAGCCTTTGGGGTGAACCATGGGGGTATGTTGTTCTCTACACTCGATGCTAGGGGGAAGGGTTCACTAGGAATGGTTTAAGGACTCACTCCAAGTCCTCTAGAATTTTGAGAATGTTTGATGTGTTCAGTTAAAAGCAATCACCTAAATTTGGCCTTTCTAGATCTATGCTATGAAATATAAAGGACAATGCAAAAATACAGAATGCAAGAATACAAGAGCTAACCCTAGAATGATTCTTTCTTTGAATGCTTTCTAACCTAGGGTTTTAAATAAACAATATTTAAGCAAGGGCTCAAGAAAGAATGCACAAACAGAATTAACCCTAGATGCACACTATATGTTGTTATCTTTTAAATACCTAGAAATTAATATAAAATCAGATCTAGGGTTTTAAACCAAAAATATAAGCACTCAACAAACAACCTATAGTTTAATGGGAACACTTATCTTAACCGATGGTTGATCCAAGCTTTCGTCCTCTTGTCCAATGATATCAACAATTCATGTTCCTGCAAGATAACTTAAGAAACACTTGAAAATATGATTAGCGTTAGGGGGCCTGCTTAGGCCATTGTACAATAATGCTTGGAGGCACAAAAGTCAAGCCCCCTAGGTCCTTTTAGATGACCTTTAAGAATAGAAGCAAAAATTGACCTTTGGATATTAATCATAAAATAGTAGTGCAACAGAATACAAATAGAATGTAGAGCATGCAACTATGATCAAAATGTAGTCTAAGATGCTATCATGCAGTTAAAAATATCAAATTACCCCCAAATTGACTCTGGGTGAAATCGTGCTCCTCAGAGAGCTGGCGCGATAATGCAGAAGATAAATTCATGCCCGGATCGAGCATGGTTTTTCCTCTATAGAAAAGAAGCCCTAAGTTCAAGCCTGCGAGGTCATACCCCATTAATATCTTGTGCAACTTTTTTTTTTGGTAAGTTAAGGAATTTTTATTAGAGAGGGCATTTGAAAGGCACCCTAACGTCTTAGTACAAAAAAAGAGAAAAGGATACAAGGATTACAAAAAGTGAATTTGAGGGAACTAGACTAAAAAGAAAAGGATGCCATAATTAGAAAAATGCATCCTAGAGGAACGAACTGAAACACAAAAGGACAAACAAGACTAAGAAAAAAGAAGGAGAAGCTCCAATGGGCTAAAAATAGCAAAAACAAAGTTGATAAATTAATGATAGGTGCCTCAACAGTTTCCTTTTCTCATTCCTTTTCACTTTTTTTGGTCTCATCCTTAGGGAGTTCCTTGAAATATTCCTTGGCGATCTCTACAACCTCATCCTCCTTCACCTCAGATTTGCCAACAGTAGCAGAATTAGTAGGGGCCTCCTTGTTGAAGGTGTCGTAGAAGAAAAATAGATTGAGTGTGTTCCTTTGGCATTTCAACTGTGTGATAGCTCTCCCTGAAGCATCCTAGGCTATTTCCAAATGAGCTATAATAGTAGAAGTAGTCTTGATAATAAATTTTTGCATATACTTTTCAACAGGCTTGTTGAGGTCATCCACATCCTCTTCCTTTGCCTTTTCAAAACACTGATCTTATTTATTCTTGAGCCATTGGGAACTCCTAGTGGGAGTACCTTCCACTTTTACCTTATTCCTATCACTATTAGGGTCTTCATGTTTATCCTCTTTTCTATTTCTTTTGGCTCCTTTCACATTTGAAACTGGTGTGGATGCAGTGTCATCTTTAATATTGTCTTGAATGGTGATGTTACCCTTGGGAAACTTCTGCAATAGAAAAGCATATAGTACCTTGAAGAGGCCTTGGTGAGAATGCCAATATTCTTCCTTCTTGGCATGGGTTGAGGTTATAGTGTAATCCATAGACAAAAATAAAAATTTAGGAATATTAAGTAATTTTGAATCCCTGAAATGATTTACAAAAGAAAGGTGAAAGCTACGGAGCTGGGAATCACGGTCAAAAATTGTTATGAATTATATGATTGGTTTTATTACTTATTTCCATGGTGTGGGAAGATCCTTATGATATAATTCCTTCTTAATGATCTTCCTAATTGGTGATGCAGGTTCAAACTGACTTACCTCCACTTCCCAATTGTGTTTGTCTCTTCTCACCATGTGGCCAGTAGTAAGTTGTCCAGTCAACTCTGCCAAGATGTCCACATCCACCAGGAAATCAACACCATGGATGATGACCAATCCATTATCCCAATTTGAATAAAATGCCATATTGACATCCTAGTCAGTTCCTGAAAACAACTTTAAAAAGGGAATAAATCCCCTCTCACTGAGGATTGCTTTAGCAATGGGCTTAATGGAGAGAGTTTCAGGCTTAATGAAATTCATCCTATAGGCTCTCAGAGGAAGGGGATAGAAGCTCTCAGAAGTGGTTCAAAGGAGGAGGGGATAAATAGGGGAAGAAAAATGTACTTTCTAAGCTAAGCTTAAATAACACCAAATAGAAATTGGACATTTATGAAGACCCTTCACAAATACCCTCACATGAAACCTATATCTGGGAAAGCTCACAAGCTAGAAAGGATGGGCCAAAGGGCACTAAACATTACATAGAGATATTTTCCAATGGAGAGGATCAGTCACAATAATAGAGAGGTGTGCCCATAAATGGAAAGGTTGACCAATTGGGAAACATGGGAAACTGAACATGGATAGAACAAATATAAATTTAGAAGCCCAAGATATTGAAATGAAAGAATGAACAGGGATAAAAATAGATCTTGGAACCATGCACCTAGAATGAGAAATAAGAAAAGGCTACAAATTGGAGGAAAAATCCCACACATGGAAGAAAAGTCAACAATTATGAAAAAATATGGAGGAAAAAATCCTTAACATGATATAAGTCAAAACCTCGATAAAAAGTAGCAATAATAAGGCAATGACACAAATGTTTTGCATAGGGATTATGTGTTGCTCAAGGGAAATATGCCAAGGTATTATTTCCAAGATGAATCTCTAAAAAGGGGAATGCCTAGGGAAAACAATGGTGATTATGGAAAAATTTTTAATAATGAAGATAATTATGATAATGGTTGCAATACAAGATATACTAGCTGAGTTTGAATTATATCCAACCTGGCTAATTTAATGACATCACATGGAAGAGTATTCATCCAGGTTAGCATCCCAGGGGTTAACGTGTCGATATTGGCCAACTTGTTAGCAACAACATTAGCTTCCCGAAAGGCATGTTGAACTATGAATTCCTGTTGGAGCAACAATGAGCTTCTGCTATCCTCAATGAGATTTTTGATTTTCCATCCTGGTGTTTTATATTTTTTGAGGTAGTTAATGATATTTAATTAATCCCCTTCAATTATGACTTTTCTTGGGACATGTTTAATGAATACCTGGTGCAACTTCACCTAAGATGCAAAGAAACTAAAAACATAATGTGAAATGCAATGCAGATGTCTAAACTAAATGAAAAAACCTGGTGAATGGTGCAAAAGTAGGTAGAAGGGTCGAGACCTCTGAGTAGTTGATCTCTCCTTTGGGCTACAACATGGATCCACCAAAGTGAACAACAAATCATATCAATGTAGAAGAAGATAAAATTCACACTTAGGAGTTAGCTTTATTGCATGAGAAAAGGAAGTAGATAGAAAACAATGATGAGTGTGTTAGAATAACTACATGTAGAAATCATCCAGTCATATCTCTTTAAAATGAGAGATCAAATGCTCCTTTTATAGTGAGTTTGAAGGTGAAAAGAGTGGGAAAAACCAGGAAGGTTGATATCGAAACACACCAGCTAAAAGAATTAGGGTTTCTATGTGAGAAACGTTAAAAATATCAAATCACGCCCCATATTGACCGAATGCAATTTCACCTATGCAGAGTCGTGCCTCATCTTAACCGAGTGTGATTTTGCATAGAGGAGGAAAAAAGAAAAACAAAGGGAAAGGGGCCTATCCAATACCTTGGGCAAGTGTTGGAGGCCTCTTAGAGGGTTTAAGGAAGATTGCCCACTAAAGTGGATCAATTTTTCGTGTCTACAGATAGACATTCATTGGATGAAAAAATCAAGCACTTTATTGACAAAGGAAGGAATTTGGTGAGAGACAAATGGGGAATAGTCAGAGTTGGGCTTCCAAAGCCCTAGAATAGATTCTTGATTCTAATAATGCAATATTTTATAGTGGATAAAATTAATGTCCCTCTAAGAAGCTTTCATTTAGCTTTCTTGAACCATCTAAGGGATATTAAAGAGATTAATGTGCATAAGTGCTTCGTGAGGTCAATGAAGCTATCATTTGATAGTATCAGGTATGGTTCTTCAACCCACCCAAAGCACCAAGGTCTCCATTTCATCTTGTATAAGCACACTCTTCAGAAAGAGGCCCAAAAGGCTTCCATTGCTACCATAGATAATCTCAAAGTTGGGTCTAGTCAATATAGTCCTTAGAGGATCATTTTAAGCAAGGAATATGAGAAGGTCTCCACTCATAATACTAAAATCCAAAGGAATGAAGACTTTGATCTCATATTTTGGTAAAATTGAACTGCGACACCACTCTTCTAGATGCAAAGCTTAAAAAATGAAATGAAATCTCTCTATCAGTGAACAAGAATATTTCGATGATGTTCCTATCAAGATAAAAAGTTTGAATATTTGAAGATGGATCATCTAATGCCCTCTCTCTAAATGAGAAGGATGTTCAGCCAAAGGCCAATATTGACCCTCTAGTATTTTTTGTGGAAATTCTTGAGAATGCATTCGTGGATTTCAACAAAACATGGACCATTTTTCATCAAGTTGTCAAAATGGTCAAAGTAATTAAATTGAACAAAAAAGAAGGTGGCAAGGTTGTTAGGGATACCCCTGCAAGCGATAGTGAATAGAATATATCTAAGTAAACTTTGCCTCTTTGACTATTCTCTTTTGGCCCTAAGGTCTTTTTGGTCTCTTTTTTTGTTGTTTCTATTTCATCCCATGATTTTGTCTGGCTAGGTTTTCCCAAAGGTGGTCTTTGGGTTTGACGGTTTTGTGCATGATTGTATTTTTTGATATTTGTGGATAACCTTGAAGAGGTTATATTTTTTCTTACTTTATAAAAGGTTTAGGGTTCCTTTCAAAACCCTTTTTCTACCAATAAAAAAATTGTAGGGGATTAGTGTTCAAATATGCTAATTTAGATAGCTCCATAGGTGTGGCACTATTTGAACTTAGAGGCCACTAAGATTTTCATCCATAATTTTTTCCTGACCTCTTATCATTATGCTTATATCTTTGAAATTAAAGGGATAGCGATAAGTGCAATATTTCTTAATTCTGTATTCAAAATTTTCACATGCTTTATCTATTTTCTTGCATAAATCTATGCCAAACACCTAGTGTATAAAATAATAAGGCAAAAAATAGGGTTTTTAAAGGAAGCCATAAACTTTGATGATGGTGCCACTTTTCAAGAAATACCATTCCCATAATTCATTTATTTTACCACATAGTTTATCAATAACTTCAGAGCTTAGGCAATTAATTTGGCCATAAATGCATGCTAACGTAGGCCCTAGAAAGAGTTAATTAAACTCAAGATATGGGGTCCTTTCCCTAAGGACCATGGTCTAGTCAACTACAGGATAAACTTTTCATCATCTAATTTTATTTGAAGTGGTATTCTATGCATTCTTGGAGGCATATGATATAGTATTGGCCAATACAAATATGACAAGTAATAGAAGGTGTCCTTATATTTGAGCTTTAGGGCAATTAGCTGACTAAGAATTTGATAACTCAAAAAATGGGCCTAATTAAAGAATATAGGGTCACTTGCAGTAAAAGTTTCATAATTATATGTATTAGTAGCTACATATGCTATAGATTCTTGGTGGTCATATATATACAAGTAAGTATCTAGCCCAAGAATTAAAACTATCATAGATAAGACTCCCTAAAGGAATTTTCTAAATCTTCCCAACTTCACAGGCTATTCTAGAAAATCCTTCAGAATTTCTCAAATGTTTCTACCCAACCAGGCTCTAATATTATCTCTTTTGAAATGATCCTTTTATTTATTCATATCAAGTAGCTTAGGTAATGTACCTCGGTGTGATCCTTCTACGAAAGCTTTTTTGATTGTATGTCATGATAGGAAATATCCTCTTTCCTTCTATATCACACACTATCATTGTATTTTTATCATAATTATCTATAATAGTCTTAACCAATTTCAAGCAAGGGTGGAAACATTTGGGCATATATCTCAACAAAAATGAATACCAAGGAGTTGCTTTGAGCATCTTGGGTAAATATTTTCTTCCTTTTGCTTTTGACCCCTCTATAAAACTTTTCAATTTTGCCTTGATAGTAATTATAGGGTCATGAATGTTGCTCAACCAATCTTGGTGCTCCTTGGTATTCTTCTATATATTTTAACCCATTTTCCCTCATGCAATATCGAACCATGATGTTATAACTAAAATTGCAAACACAAGCAAGAATGTAGCACTCTCTTCACATGAAGCACTTTGGCAATTATGCAATACTCTAGTCCTTAAATTGCTAAATGCTCTTTCATACATTACAAATTTTCAGCCCTATTTTTATAGCACGAAGCAATCATGTATTGAGGAATATTAAATTATTTAATATGTGCAAATTTACCCTCATGGTACCTTCATGGTACAAATGTAAATATGTAATAGATTATGGTCAAGTCTATAGTTTAGATGAGTGATTTATATTTCTCTTTTATGTAAGTGTCAATGTGCAGGAAATACATGTGTCATGTAATTTAGTCATGTATGTAAGTGTGCAAATATGTAAAGAGAGGATGTGCACAAGTGTCTTGTATTAGAAGTGCATGTAGGAGAGTAAGAGTCATGGAAAAGTGTGCAAGTGTTAGAGAGTCAAGTGTGCAAGTGTCAGAGAGTCAAGTGTGCATGTAAGAAGAAAGTTAAGAGTCTAGTATACAAGTAGCAAGATGATAAGCCAAAGGTCATGGGAGTTGTCATAGTCAAGTAATTGAAGAGTCACATTACTATGACTATATTATGGAGATAAAGCTCCATGAAATGGAATCATCTTATAAGAGGAAGATATAGAAAAGTGAATAAAGCTTATATATAGATTTTTGAGCAATTCATATTATAAGTATTCTTTATGCATAGTACATGAATGACTTTGGCCATTTACATTCATATTTGATACTATAAGTGAATGCTATTTCATTATTATATTGGCCTTGATATACATATTTGATTACTCATTTATATTATTCTACTCTTCATTATTAATATTTAAACCTTTAATATTGTGGCTTCTTTATATTAAAACTTATCATATTTTATGGTAGTAAGGCTTAAAATCCAGCATCATGAGGTATAATCATTGCTAAATTAATGTTGAATATTGCATGTGTTTGAACTAGCAATTTGTGTGAGCATTTGTAGTGTGTGCCATTTTTAAGATTACCATGCTTATGAGCCAACAATATAATTGGAAATTCAAAATTGGGTAGCTACCAAGCATATTTTTTAACCAATCAACTTTTTTTTGGTAAAAACTACTATGTTCACTATTGCTATATTTACATGTGTCATTATTTACATACATACAACTCAAAGACACGTGTTTTGATGCATAATGTTTTAGGCATTAGCCATTCACTAGAATTGGAAAAATATGACCATCCATTTTTTGAAGCTCATACAAATTCAATGTTTTCCTTCTTGAGAATAGATATGGTCTAGACAAAAGTGATTCTAGCTTGTCATGCTTTCCCAATTTAGCTTGATCTGCATCCCATTTTAGTACCAAGTCATCATCCTTGAATAAATTTAGTGTTGTTTTTTTATCAAACCATATTTTTTTAGTTGCTTGATATTGGAGGAATCTATTATACAATTCTTCCAATTTTTCTTCTAGTAGCAACAATTTTGCCATCCTTCTTTCAATTGGCCATGCATCCTCTAGCTCTATTTGATCAATAATATTTCAGGCTAATAATTCTAGATGCATTTGCAACATGACTTCATTCCCATAAAATAAAGCATATGGAGCGGTATTCATAGCCTTCTTGATAATAATTCTATTTGCCCATAATGCTTGATTAAGAATTAAATGCCAACTTTTTGGTTGTTGCCAATATTTTGTTTGATTATTTTCATTAAATTTTTGTTTGTGGACTCTGCTAGTCCATTTCCCTATGGGTAATAGGTAGAGGAAGCATTCCAATATATGACATACTTTCTAGAAAAATCCATGGTGTTAGCCCCTATGAAAGATCCACCATTATCAAATATTATTGTAGCAAGGATCCCAAACCTGATGATCAATCTTTCTAAAAATTGGTGATAGTGTGTTGATCTGAATGCTTGGTTGCTTCTATTTCAGACCACCTGGTGAAATAATCAGTTGCTATCAAGATGAATTTATGTTTGGTAGAATAATTATTGGAAGGAATTTTATGCGATGATTGGCTAGAGGGGCATTACTAGAATTTTTACTTCCTAATAAACCTTTGAAATTTATCACAAGTACTAGTAATATTAATAGCATAAATAAATAGAGTCAACCAATAATATCCAACCCTTATGATTTTAGCTATTACGGTTTGACCAGAATAGTGTCCACCTAAGAAGCTAGCATGAAACTCATCCCAAATTTCTTTTGCTTTATCTGGATGAATGCACCTCAAGAGCATGCCATCAAAGTTTTTTTGGTACATGATTCCATAAATTATCACATAGTCCATAGCCTACAATCTATACCTTCATATTTGGAAAGCATTTAATCTATCTAGACACTTATTAGTTTGAAGATAGTGCCTTAATTGGTATACCCAATTGTATTGCTCTATCCGACCCTTTATAGCCTGTAGTTCCTCCTATTCTTCAATTAACATGTTGGTGTCTAGTACCATAGAGTTTTAAAAATATTCATAGAGAGATTTTCCTTTAATCAGATTTATCGATTTTATTTCCACATCATACTCTTGGATTTTTGTAATCCATCCAACTCTCTTTTTGCCTAATTCCCCTTGCACTGTGAGGTTTCAGACATTCAGATGTACAACATATACTAGTGTTTTACTATAATATATATAATACCTTAGATTTTTAATAGGGTTATGCATAAGAGGTAGGACCCGAAAGGTACTTATAAAAAAATGGCGAAACTATTTCGAAATGACGGTAAAATATGTTGAACTGCATGTATGCTGGCATGGTGAATGATTTTATTTTTTCTCAAAAAATTGACAAAAAAGGGCAAATTTAAAGTTTTTCTGGGCCAGGACAAAAAGATACTGGTTACGTTTAAAATATTGGCAAAATCTTGGACATGAATTGCGGTCCAGTCATGGAACGGATGCATAATATGATCTGGTTTCGAAGGGGTTGCAAAACATGAAATGGTCTCGAGTCGGGTGCATAATAAGTACTGGATATTCGAGTAAGAGATATGATATGGCATCTAGTAAACATAAGGATTGTAGCATGACGCAACTTATCGCTATTGATATTGTTAGGGGGAAAACACATGCAATATTGGTAAAGTTGATCCCACATAACTATCTATCCTACATAACTATTTATCCCACATGATTTAGTGTACTCTAATTTGAAAGCTTAAATAAGAAACTTCCTTCATAGTAAAGTAGGCGAATATTCAAGACAAAAAGGGTGGCCTCTTTCTGACAGGTGTAGTAGGCAAGAAATCAACTACACTCATCAAGAATAAGACCAACGTGTCTTGTCATGGATCTTGGCATTTTACGACCATGGACCGGATGCAACAGATGTATGCATTTAATGTCATGACGATACAGTGGTCCTCGACACCTGGTGGATGCATTTATACATCCGGGCATCGGGAATATGCATTTATGCATCCAGGCCCTAGGGATGCATTTATGCATCCAAACACCGGGTGGATGCATTTATGCATCCGAACATCGGGCAGATGCATAAATGCATTTGGGCATCGGTCGGGTGCATAAATGCATCCGAGAACTGGGCGGATGCATAAATGCATCCAGACATTAGGTAGATGCATTTATGCATTCGGGTACCAGACGGTTGCAAATTATGCAAGCTATTTAAAACCAAATCATATTATGCATCCGGGTGCCAGATGGGTGCATTTTATGCATTTGGGTGCCAGGCGAATGCAAACCTTACTCCGACATTAAACTAGTTGCGTAATATGCAACCGCCCGGTGCCTCGAATGCATACTATGCTTCGTCATTAAATCAGAGTTAAAAAAATTTTTAGAGTTAAAAATTTTTTTTGAGTTAAAAAATTTTTTAGAGTTAAAATTTTTTTTTGAGTTAAAAAAAATTTTTGAGTTAAAAATTTTTTGAGTTAAATATTTTTTTAGAGTTAAAAAAATTTTTAGAGTTAAAAAATTTTTAGAGTTAAAATTTTTTTTGAGTTAAAAAATTTTTTAGAGTTAAAAAATTTTTTGAGTTAAATTTTTTTGAAAGTATCACTGGCAGCTTCTGAAAATCAACCAAAAATAGAGAGACGAATTTCATATCGAGTAACAAGAAAATTCCATTATAGAAAATGAAAGATTACAAGTTTCTCATTCTTTGTTCAAAACCGGTTTCGCGGAAACTACCGCTCATCAGTTGAACTTGAGAAAGATGTTACAAATGAAATTCTTTGCAAGAATATATAGGGGAGAGAGGGTGTGAATCTCAACGGTCACACCCTTTCAACCACCAACGGTCACACCCTTTCAACCGCTAATTATGACTTAATTAGCGGTTAAAAAATTTTTAGCGGGTGTATTAATTTTTAACCGTTACATAACGTACAAAAATAACCGTTACATAACGTCTAAAAAATGAACCGTTACATATCGTCTAAAAATCAAGGAAATCTGCTCCGCATGAGAAAAGATCCAAGTTTCCTTGGATTTCGCCAACAGACTCTCGAAAGTGGAATATGGTGCAGCGCGGGAACTTCTTGGCAAAGCCGATGAAGTGTAGGGTTTAGGGTCGCCCCCAAGTTTAGTGCTTTAGCCGAACGACTAAAGTTTAATTTGAAAACAAGGGGGGTCCTCTTACTCTTTCGAACTGCAGAATGCAATTGATGAAGTAGCGCTGATTTATCCTTCTGAGAGACTTGACGAAAGCATTGGAGCAGAAAGTTCCTTGGATAGCCACGAGCCCGAAGTCTGAAATAGAGAAGCCTTCGTAACTGAGTAAACCCAGCAGGATCAGATTCACGAACCAAGTATCTCTTAAGCTCATTTATCACAAATGAACGCTTTTGATGAAGAGGGTGCCACGAACAGAATGGAATGTACTGATAGGCATTGAGCGGTTTCTGATAGCACTTGGTAGAAAGAATACCCGAAGTGCTAAAATCTGACCCTTTGAAGAAAGTGATGTCCAAAAGATCAACAAAAACTCGAGAGATATTTGGAGTGATTCTGATTTCTGGATAGAAACTCTGATAAGCTATCAAGGCTTGATTAAGAGAATCTTCAGAGCCTGTCCAGATACCAAAGGCGTCATCGATGAACCTCTTGTAGAACAACAGATCAGAAAGGTCAAAATTGCTTGCCCACTGTTTTTCAAGATGACAGAGGAAAAGACAAGCATAGACCACAGCAAAATTACTGCCCATAGCAGTACCTCGAATCTGCTTGTAGAAAGAACCATTGAATTCCAAATAATGCTCCTTGAGAACCAACTCAGCAAAACTCATAACAAGCTCGATTACACCAGGATCAAGCGATTGTTCCAAAACAAAATCAGAGACCATACTTCTGAGAGCAGCAAGACCAGCAGAAGTGGGAATGCTTGGATACAAAGATTCCACATCGAAAGTGAACAAAAGACAATCGGGTGGAAGAGTGAGAGTATGAATTTCTCGGAGGAGGGACAAAGAATCTGGAAGATGGTTCTTTTGTTTCAAGAGGACAGGGAAGAGTATGGAGTGAAGCATTTTAGATGCAGGTTCAAGCATGTAACCCGAATAGGAGCAAATTGGTCTACCAACAACCACAGGCTTATGAAGCTTAGGTAAGAGGTAGAAAGCACAAGCTCTAGAACGGGAAACTGGATACTGCAGAAGAAAACGCTTAATTGACTTCAAAACAGAGAATTTATCAGTCAAAAAAGAAAGCTTACTCCAAAGCAACTTCCATGGAATATCAGAGACTTCTTCATAAACAGCAGAATCAGAAAGTTGTCGAAGACCCTCATTAGCATACCAGGAACGGTTGAGAATGACGAGTCCAAGATTTTTGTCCGCAGGCTTGATGGTGATGGAGTCATCTTTTTTCAGGTCCTTGAGGCACTTCATGAGCCTTGCGGGCAGAAGAGGACGAACATCAAATGAGCAGGAGGCAATCTGGTTCTGTAGTAGAGACTCGCACTTCTGAATGATCTCTTCCAATTCAAGGTTGGGCTCATCAGGATGCCAAAGAGGATTAGGCATACGAAATTGATGAGGAAAAATACCATGAAAAGGAAGAAGAGCAGCATCAACATCTGGATTAGGAATATCATCAGGATTATCCGGACCAAAGAAGGCTCTGAGACGTAGAAGGCGAGCAAAAGCACGAAATTCAGAGTGAATTTCGGACATAGTCATCGGAGGAGGGCGTGGGATGAACTTCACACCCATACCGAGCAATTTGCGTTCTTCATAACTCAGTCGTCTTGATGAGAGATTATGAATTGCCATATTGGAAATTCGATTATCAATCTCAGCAGGAGACTTACGAGAGAAGAAGATACGGGCAAATAAAGCTCGGTCGATGACAACTCCCCAGAAGCTCAAGCGAAAGCGCGGGCGTTGGAGGCCCCCGCGTTTCGGTTTGACTGATTCTGGCGAGGAACCTGATTCTGATTTCGACCACGACCCCGACCTCGACCGCGACCCCGACCTCGAATTTTGTTTGATGCACCACGCAGTCCAGCAGATGGGGCAGCATTGGAGTTCGGTTGTCTGGATTTTGGCTCCGATCGCAACTGACCAGAGGCATTCGAAGTGGTATTCCGAGGAGGACCCCCGGAAGGCACCCCGTTTTTTGGCCGAGAGGAGGGATTCTGTGGAGGAGGTTGTTGTTGCTTCTTTTGAGGAGGCTTCTTCTTTTGAGGAGGCTTCTTCTTTTTCTTTTCATTATCAGGTTGATTGAGGGCTGTAGAGGCAGAACCTGGATTCTTAGAGAAATGAGCACGAAGATCCTTCAATTCTTTTTGAAGAGAATTGAATCTTTGATTCAACTTATCATTAATAAGTTGAGAGATGGATGGATCTTTAGGAATCTGGTCTGCGTCAATCATGGCTTCTTCCCGAGCATTTTGTCGAACAGTTGTCGCTTGATCTCGAGCATTCTTTTTGAGGACTTTCTGAAGAAGAAAGTCATTGGCCCGAGATTCAAATTCAGCTTTACCTTCAGAAAACCAAGAAGAGGTAGGAACTGAAAAGGTTCCAACGAAGGTCTGTTGATTAACAGAGTCGACAACTTCACGAAGGGAAGATTCAAAACTTTTCACCACTTGATCAATAGAAGCGACATGGTTGGCACAAGCTTTTTCCATAGCCTCAATGTAGGCTTTAAGAAAAGCTTTGTTCGCTTCAGCTTGGAGAGACTCGAGCTTAGCTGAGAGCAAGGTATTACCCTCAGGATCGTTGATGGAGATCTTGGGGGCTTTTACCTGTAAATTTTTGGGCAGAGTGCCCATACTTTGACAAAGCTGGAGTTTCTTGAGATATTCCTTAGATCTATCAGATTGTAGATGGCACCGTTTGAATTCTTTAATAGAAGAAGATATTAAAGAGACAATGGGTGCAGGGAATTTCTTACACGGTGGATCAGTGTTCGTAGGAATGTCCATGGGATGAGGGTTATCCACATGGCGCATATCCTGGTGCGGAGTCTCCGGAACAGAAGAATTCTGAGGAGTGCATGGAACACGATCAGGTGAAGCTTGTAGGCCTTGAGCAAACTGTTGGCCTTGCCACAAAGAAATTTGCTGGATCTGAAACTTCATTTGTGTGAGATGTTCTTCCAATCTATCGAGGACTTCAAACTTTGACTCGATGCTTTGGACACGCCTTTCTAGAGCATGGTAAGGTGCCATCTGAGTAAACCCAGAACCGGGTGTAAAACCCTGATGCACGGCCATGTCGAGGGGGCCCATATCTGCAGGTCGAGGACGTTTGTTGCCTTGGAAGATGAATGGACTGGGTTCTCCTTGGGTATTCGCAGCGGCTGAAACTGGAGCTACGTGACCTTGAAGCGGAGAATCAGGTACAATCGGTGGTTGATTTTCAGTGGCCATCGTGAAGAAAAAAAATTTTTAGAGTTAAAAATTTTTTGAAAGTATCACTGGCAGCTTCTGAAAATCAACCAAACAATAGCGAGACGAATTTCATATCGAGTAACAAGAAAATTTCATTATAGAAAATGAAAGATTACAAGTTTTCTCATTCTTTGTTCAAAACCGGTTTCGCGGAAACTACCGCTCATCAGTTGAACTTGAGAAAGATGTTACAAAATGAAATTCTTTGCTAGAATATATAGGGATGAGAGGGTATGAACCTCAACGGTCACACCCTTTCAACCACCAACGGTCACACCCTTTCAACCGCTAATTATGACTTAATTAGCAGTTAAAATTTATTTTTAGCGGGTGTATTAATTTTTAACCGTTACGTAGCGTTACAAAAATGACCGTTACATAACGTCTAAAAAATGAACCGTTACATAGCGTCTAAAAGATCAAGGAAATCTGCTCCGCATGATAAAAGATCCAAGTTTCCTTGGATTTCGCCAATAGACTCTCGAAAGTGGAATATGGTGCAGCGCGGGAACTTCTTGGCAGAGCCGATGAAGTGTAGGGTTTAGGGTCGCCCCCAAGTTTAATGCTTTAGCCGAGCGACTAAAGTTTAATTTGAAAACAAGGGGGGTCCTCTTACTCTTTCGAATTGTAGAATGCAATTGATGAAGTAGCACTGATTTATCCTTCTGAGAGACTTGACGAAAACAATGAAGCAGAAAGTTCCTTGGATAGCCACGAGCCCGAAGTCTGAAATAGAGAAGCCTTTGCAACTGAGTAAAGCCAGCAGGATCAGATTCACGAACCAAGTATCTCTTAAGCTCATTTATCACAAATGAACGCTTTTGATGAAGAGGGTGCCACGAACAGAATGGAATGTACTGATAGGCATTGAGCGGTTTCTGATAACACTTGGTGGAAAGAATACCCATAGTGCTAAAATATGACCCTTTGAAGAAAGTGATGTCCAAAATGTCCATAAAAACTTGAGAGATAGTTGGAGTGATTCTTATTTTTAGATAGAAACTCTGATAAGCTATCAAGGCTTTATTAAGAGAATCTTCAGAGCCTGTCCAGATACCAAAGGCGTCATCGATGAACCTCTTATAGAACAACAGATCAGAAAGGTCGAAATTGCTTGCCCACTATTTTTCAAGATGACAAAGGAAAAGACAAGCATAGACCACAACAAAATTACTGCCCATAGCAGTACCTCGAATCTGCTTGTAGAAAGAACCATTTAATTCCAAATAATGCTCCTTGAGAACCAACTCAGCAAAACTCATAACAAGCTCGATTACACCAGGATCAAGCGAATGTTCCAAAACAAATTCACAGACCATACTTTTGAGAGCAGCAAGACCAACAGAAGTGGGAATGCTTGGATACAAAGATTCCACATCGAAAGTGAATAGCAGACAATCTGGTGGAAGAGTGAGAGTATGAATTTCTTGGAGGAGGGACAATAATGTTTTAGGCATTAGCCATTCACTAAAATTGGAAAAATATGACCATCCATTTTTTGAAGCTCATACAAATTCAATGTTTTCCTTCTTGAGAATAGATATGGTCTAGACAAAAGTGATTCTAGCTTGTCATGCTTTCCCAATTTAGCTTGATCTGCATCCCATTTTAGTACCAAGTCATCATCCTTGAATAAATTTAGTGTTGTTTTTTTATCAAACCATATTTTTTTAGTTGCTTGATATTGGAGGAATCTATTATACAATTCTTCCAATTTTTCTTCTAGTAGCAACAGTTTTGCCATCCTTCTTTCAATTGGCCATGCATCCTCTAGCTCTATTTGATCAATAATATTTCAGGCTAATAATTATAGATGTATTTGCAACATGAATTCATTCCCATAAAATAAAGCATATGGAGTGGTATTCATAGCCTTCTTGATCATAATTCTATTTGCCCATAATGCTTGATTAAGAATTAAATGCCAACTTTTTGGTTGTTGCCAATATTTTGTTTGATTATTTTTATTAAATTTTTGTTTGTGGACTTTGCTAGTCCATTTCCCTATGGGTAATAGTTAGAGGAAGCATTCCAATATATGACATACTTTCTAGAAAAATCCATGGTGTTAGCCCCTATGAAAGATCCACCATTATCAAATATTATTGTAGCAAGGATCCCAAACCTGATGATCAATATTTCTAAAATTTGGTGATAGTGTCTTGATCTGAATGCTTGGTTGCTTCTATTTCAGACCACTTGGTGAAATAATCAGTTGCTATCAAGATGAATTTATGTTTGGTAGAATAATTATTGGAAGGAATTTTATGCGATGATTGGTTAGAGGGGCATTACTAGAATTTTTACTTCCTAATAAACCTTTGAAATTTATCACAAGTACTAGTAATATTAATAGCATAAATAAATAGAGTCAACCAATAATATCCAACCCTTATGATTTTAGCTATTACGGTTTGACCAGAATAGTGTCCACCTAAGAAGCTAGCATGAAACTCATCCCATATTTCTTTTGCTTTATCTAGATGAATGCACCTCAAGAGCATGCCATCAAAGTTTTTTTGGTACATGATTCCATAAATTATCACGTAGTCCATAGCCTACAATCTATACCTTCATATTTGGAGAGCATTTAATCTATCTAGACACTTATCAGTTTGAAGATAGTGCCTTAATTGGTATACCCAATTGTATTGCTCTATCCGACCCTTTATAGCCTGTAGTTCCTCCTATTCTTCAATTAACATGTTGGTGTCTAGTACCATAGAGTTTTACAAATATTCATAGAGAGCTTTTCCTTTAATCAGCTTTATCGATTTTATTTCCACATCATACTCTTGGATTTTTGTAATCCATCCAACTCTCTTTTTGCCTAATTCCCCTTGCACTGTGAGGTTTCAGACATTCAGATGTACAACATATACTAGTGTTTTACTATAATATATATAATACCTTAGATTTTTAACAGGGTTATGCATAAGAGGTAGGACCCGAAAGGTACTTATAAAAAAATGGTGAAACTATTTTGAAATGACGGTAAAATATGTCGAACTGCATGTATGCTGGCATGGTGAATGATTTTATTTTTTCTAAAAAAATTGGAAAAAAAGGGCAAATTTAAAGTTTTTCCAGACCAGGATAAAAATATATCGGCTACGTTTAAAATCTTGGCAAAAGCTTGGACGCGAATTGCAGTCCAGTCATGGAACGAATGCATAATATGATCTGGTTTCGAACAGGTTGCAAAACATGAAATGGTCTCGAGTCGGGTGCATAATAAGTACTGGATATTCGAGTAAGAGATATGATATGGCATCTAGTAAACATAAGGATTGTAGCACGATGCAACTTATCACTATTGACGTTGTTAGGGGGAAAACACATGCAATATTGGTAAAGTTGATCCCACATAACTATCTTTCCTACATAACTATTTATCCCACATGATTTAGTGTACTCTAATTTCAAAGCTTAAATAAGAAACTTCATTCATAGTAAAGTACGCGAATATTTAAGACAAAAAGGGTGGCCTCTTTCTGACGGGTGTAGTAGGCAAGAAATCAAATACACTCATCAGGAATAAGACCAACGTGTCTTGTCATGGATCTTGGCATTTTATGACCATGGACCGGATGCAACAGACGTATGCATTTAATGTCACGATGATACAGTGGTCCTCAACACCTGGTGGATGCATTTATACATCCAGGCATCGGGAAGATGCATTTATGCATCCAGGCCCTAGGTGGATGCATTTATGCATCTGAACACTAGGTAGATGCATTTATGCATCTGAACATTGGGCAGATGCATAAATGCATCCGGGCATCGGTCGAGTGCATAAATGCATCTGAGCACTGGGCGGATGCATAAATGCATCCAGACATTAGGTAGATGCATTTATGCATCCGGGTGCTATATGGTTGCAAATTATGCAACCTATTTAAAACCAAAGCGTATTATACATCCGGGTGCCAGATGGGTGCATTTTATGCATTCGGGTGCCAGGTGAATGCAAACCTTACTCCGAAATTAAACCAGTTGCGTAATATGCAACCGCCCGATGCCTCGAATGCATACTATGCTTCGTCATTAAATAAGATGTATATTATGAACCAGTAGCATAGTTTAGTATGATCGCCATCGTACTGCCACGTGTCTAATACTGCATGTCCTGTCCTGCATGTCTAATATGATGTTGCCATGTGTCAAATATGTTTCAAGTCTATAAAAAGCCATCAACAAGTCATTTTTCCATTTATTTTCTGTGATAGCTACAACCAGAGCTAACCTTTCTGATCAAACTTTTAGTTTCCATTCCCAATCCTTTTTCTTCCACTTCCAACTACTTCCAATGGATATCCCTTCCACAATCCAACCAAAATTCAAGAATTTTGCGTGCACTTTGATTTTAGATATCATGACAATGCCAAGGATGAATTTTTAGTGGCTATATAACGTAGGTTTATCAACCCTCATTTCCATGCCACATTTCAAAATAGACAAAGTGCTCTTACAACATATTATCTCTGGTTATGACCACGATAGGGGTATTGTAAGCATTAATCTATGATCTAAAAATGTTGTTTTCAACATCACCCCTGGGGATATTCACAAATTGATAGGTCTTCCATTTATTAGTTTTAATCAAGTGTCACCGAGGTCACAGATTTCTCCAGATGAAAAAGAACACCTCGATAACAATTACGCTCTTTCATCAAAATATTTGGCAGGTATAAATCTTGTTAAATGTATTTTATTAATTTTCAATGTTTTAATTTTCTAAATTGACATCAAATTTTTTATGCAGCTTCTAACACCAAAACAAAAAGAGGTTTTGTGATTAATGATGTTAACCATAAAACTCTGAAGGCCATTATCGAGTTTTTCCAGGCCAGGCTTATTCTGTTGGGAAGACCAAAAATTCTATTTTGGGCACTGTATTATATTGTTCAGTCTAAAAAAATGAAAAGTTCAATTGGTGTACATATATTTTTGATCGATTCAGGACTGAGTTGTACGCGGTCAAACTTGCAATCGCCAAGACTCAGCCCCCCAAGACTCAGCCCATTATGGGCAGTGTAAATTATATTTTAGCTTTATATTTTGAGTCTTTTCATAATTTGTCAACTACTCCTGTACCAACTTTTATGCATTAAAAACTATTGTCTATTGCCATGACACCATAGGAATTGAGGGTAATAACTACATAATTGTCTTTGACATACTATTTTATAGTTTACAATATTTATTTATTTATTTATTTTCATCTATATGCAAGTGAAGGCAAAAATTTCAAGGACTAAACAAATTGCTACCAATAGGGGTCACAAGCCAGAGCAAACAGGTGATTCTGAAGATACGAGCTCTAAAGCAACACCTGTTAATATGCAGAGGTCACACAAACATGTCAGGCAAGCAGCTACTCATGGTGTGTCTCGTACACCTAGGTTTGCACAAAATATGCAAGCCGAATCTAGTGTGGCCAACCCATCTCCCAATGTAGAACAATTATATCATATTTCATCTAGTAAATCTATGTTTCTGTGTAGTTAATTAAAATTTAGATTTTTTTTTTATTTTAAGAAAAATTATAACAAATTTTTTTTTGACTATTTTCAGTTGATTCTCGTGAACAAGTAGTAACATCACAAGTTAGAGGGCATATGCCACCACCAACTCCTCCATAAGCATCACACTCATAGGTTACACGCAATTAGTAACATGGATAGTCACCCTTTACACTCAATCAATAACAGGGAAAGTCACAGCCTCAGCCTATGCGAGGGCAAGTCGGTGTTGGAAAATGTTTGTTTTCACAAGCCACTTCAGGAAATTATGGGCGTGGGATTTCACAACCACAGACATCACAAATACCAACACCAAGTTTAGCGAGAATTGGATTCTCTCAGTTTAAATTTTCTTAAAATTCATAGGCACTTGAATGTTCTGGACAGGGATTGGACAATATTCCTCTTGATGATGATTACATGATGTAGGGCCCGATTGAAGGCTTCAAGGCAATAGATGTGCTTAAATATAGAACACGAGAAGAAGTCCCTACAACTCAATAGACATCAAAACCACCCATCCAGGAGACAACCGTCATCCTCAAGGTCCTTAAACTGAGGATGATGTCAATTTTAATGAAAATATTTCATTGGCAGCCAGTACCGAGTCAACAATTCAAGAGTTTATTTTGAAATATTTGCAAGAGTTGAAAGAATGGGAATATTGAGAAAGGTCCTTATTAAGAAAATTAATGCCCAATATAAAAATTATGAAAAAAGAGATTCTATTTATTCGTTAGACAAATATGAACCTTAAAAACTTGATGGCTTGCTAAAACAGGCTACTTCATGAATAGTTAAATCTGATTTTATTTATGAGGATGATGTCTTAAATGTTGTTGTTGGTAGATTAGAGAATGTTAATGCTGAAGCCCAAGCATTTTACAACTCATGGGATTCTAATAAGGAAAGGGTTGTAGTTGCTGAGGTTGCAAAAGAATTAGATGAGGTAAAAAAATTAAATATATTCCAATTTTCTATTGCATTTACATTTTTATATTTCTTGAAAATTTATAATAATTTCAATGTATCCCTTTTGAATAAAGTTTTCAATTTGTTTTGCAGTAAAACTTTGAAAACTTGAAAACACAGGTTAAGAGCATGGATGTCAATATTCTTACAACAAAATCATTTTTGATGAAATCAATGGAAATGAAAAAGAAAATGCAGTCAAAGATTGCAGAAAATAATAAGTTAAAAAAATTCATTAGAGAGAAGCTGCATGAAGATCCAAAAATGGTGCTTGATAAAATTAAAGAAACACTTCCAACAACACTTGAAGATCCAAACAAAGAAGAAGCTGCATGTGTGTCAAGTATTGTGAAAGTACATGACAACCTTGTTAGAGTTGGAGCACTGCCAGAAGAAACAGAAGCTGATAAAGGAAAAGAAACGACAACTCCAAACACTAGTGAAGCATCCATGCACCAATCAAAAAATTGAAATTTGAAAATGTTGACAATGTTTTTAAAATACTGAAACATGTTATTTCTATTTGAATTTGGTATGTGATATTTGAGACCTGAGTTTGAAAATATTTTCAAAATACTGCAATATATTAATTTCTCTTTGAAAATTTTATGTTATATTTGAGTTTACAAATGTTTGAACGATGTAATTTCTGTTTGATAATGTTTTAAAAATACTGGAATATTTATTTTCTGTTTGAAAATGTTATGTAGTAGAGTTAGAAAATGGTATGTAATATTTGGGTTTAAAGTGTTTGAAATATGTGATATATGTCTTTTTGAAATAGTTAATTTGTAGTTATGATGCACAAAATTTGGGTTTAAAAATGTTATGTAATATTTGAGTTTGAAAATGTTATCTAATATTTGGAAATTTCTGTTTGAAATTGGTATGTAAAATTTGAGATATGAGTTGGAAAATGTTTAAAAAAAGATAGCAATATATTAATTTATGTTTGAAAATGTTATGTTATATTTATTTTTACAAATGTTTGAATGATGTAATATGTTTCTTTTTGAACTAGTTGATATGAAACATTCTGTTTGAAAATGTCATGTAATTTCTGTTTGATAATGTATTAAAAAGACTGTAATATTTATTTTCGGTTTGAAAATGTTATGTAGTAGAGTTAGAAAATTGTATGTAATATTGGGTTTAAAGTGTTTGAAATATGTGATATATGTCTTTTTGAAATAGTTAGTTTGTAGTTATGATGCACAAAATTTAGGTTTGAAAATGTTATGTAATATTTGAGTTTGAAAATGTTATCTAATATTTGGGAATTTATGTTTGTAGTTGATATGTAAAATTTGAGATATGAGTTGGAAAATGTTTAAAAAAAGAATGCAATATATTAATTTCAGTTTGAAAATGTTATGTTTCTTTTTGTACTAGTTGATATTAAACATTCTGTTTGAAAATGTCATGTAATTTATGTTTGATTTAAAAATATTGTAATATCTAATTTTGAACGATCTAATATAAATATTTTTGAACTAGTTAATTTGAATTTTTTGTTTGAAAATATTTTAAAAAGACTGCAATATCTAATTTCAGTTTGAAAAATATATGATGCACATAATTTGGGTTTGACAAAGATTGCAATATCTAATATCTAATTTGTAGTTATGATGCAATATCTAGTTTTTTTTGAAAACATTTTAAAAGGACTGCAATAGCTTATTTCGGTTTGAAAAAGTTATGATGCACATGAAAGTTATGAAAAAATAATTCATTTAAATAATATAAATTTGGAACAATATACAGAAACCTGCTATCAAACCAATTTGTGTTTATCATTGTCAATGAAATGAGAGTTCAAAAACTAAGACCCAAACATAAAATTTTACAATTTACAAAAGTCATTTAAGCCATGTAATTTTAAAGCAATAATGTGATTTAAAAAAAAAATTTATTGAAATAGTATAAATCTGGAACAATATTATGAAATCTGCTATCAAATCAATTCATTATTATCATATTCCATGAAATGAGAGTTGAGAACTAAGACCCAAACATAAAATTTTACAATTTACAAAAGTCATTTAAGCCATGTAATTTTAAAGCAATAATGTGATTTAAAAAAAAAAATCATTGAAATAGTATAAAGGAACAATATTATGAAATCTGCTATCAAATCAATTCATTATTATCATATTCCATGAAATGAGAGTTGAGAACTAAGACCCAAACATAAAATTTTACAATCTACAAAAAATGATTTTAGCCATGTAATTTTAAAACAATAATATAGTTTAAAACAAAAATTCATTGAAATCATATAAATCTGGAATAATATTGAGAAATTTGCTATCAAATAACTTTGTTTTTATTATTGGCAATGAAATCATGGAAAATTATCACTATGGAAGCTGAAACATATCAGCTTGTCCAGAAATTTGTGTCTCCACCATCTGATCATTGAAAGCATCATCATCATCGTTATCAATCGTATTCAACGTTTCTCTTCTGTCTACCAAGGAACTCCAGTATTCCAATGCCCTATCATACGAAAATGTATCCAACTGATATGAGGACACATAAATTATTAAACAATTTTCAAAATTCTTGTCAAGTCTGTTGCAGATTTTAGATTTAACAAAAGCAAGTGCACTGAAAACTATTTCATCTTCGATTGACCCCAAAATCATTGTTTCACATAATTCATATAAACAAAAGTATTCACTTATAGTATATTTTAAGACTATGCTTGGATACAATTTTTGCCATAAACGTGTAGTGGAACCAATCTCATGGATATCTGTCATAAGTGATGTTTGTAAAACCATTGTTCTTCCAAAATGCGATGATTGTTCTTTCAAAAGTTCATTGTTGAGTAGACCATTAATTGCTACACCATTGAATTCCACACTCTTATTGAAATGGTCAATGAGATTACCCATATATTTAATAAACAACTTATTTGCAGAACTTTATTTAGTACAAGGCCCCCAAAACATGGGGTTAACCACACCCATGGACTCAAGCAACTCATCTCTCTGAAACCGTTATCTTATCTCACCTATAAAAATTTTTGCTATATTTGACAAATTACTCTTTATTTTCTGTATTACAACATGAAATCTATTATGTGTTACAGGAACTTCTTCAAAATATTCCACAAAAATACTTGATTGCCTTTCAAAACAATAAACATGTATCATATTTTCATGAACATTAATACAGAGATGATCATTGATGTCAAACTTCAAAAAGCTTTTTGGATTGTTCACGTTTATCAATGTATTCTAACTATCAAATACAGGTTCTATAAAATTTGCATTAGACACATATAATGAATCAAGAAGCATGCATATTTGTTTTCTCATCCTCATAAAATCAACGATATAAATAGACATCTCTTGTGCAATATTAATTAATCTGTTCATTTATTTTAACATTGGAAGAATATCACAATGTCAAAAGTGTTTCCAAGTCAGTCAAACCTAACAATATATATTTTGCCTTATCAACATTATGCAATTTGCATGCATAAACCCTGTCAGTGATTGATATTCTGCCAAAACTCTCTGAGCAGGTTGAAATAGTGAAATCCATCTTGTATCCACATCTTTTAACAATTTTTTTCCTTTTGTAACTCCTAGTGCAAATTGTTGAAACTCTGCAAATATTTTTAGACTTAATGATAAATAAGAATGAATATCACAAACAAGGTTTTCAACTTTAGCAACATTTGAAAATGTGCTCACAATTTTATATGCAAGATTTACTTTATGAGCCATACAGTGAATGGGGATCATATATGGTGCAACTGTGGTTTGGAGTCGAACACACAGACTAGACCTGTGACCTTGCATAATAGCAACTCCATCAGCTTCAACATAAATTAAATTTGTTCCAATGTCTATATCATTCATTCCCACAATATTCTTTAAACTTTTAACAACACAATTATAAATATTTTTTGCATTTGAAATTTCCAACATCTTATGTATTCCCAAAAAAATAGGCCTTCTAACCTGATTTTGAAATGTGTACACATGCATGCAAATCTAAGAAGTGTTATCCAAAACCGTTACATCATCAATAGAAAGTGAAATGAATTTGGCAAGTATTACTTGCTGCCTTAGGTCTTCTTTCTCAACCAAAGATAAATATTTTACCATTTCCCAACCACTTCGGTCTGACCAATGAGAACTAGGAAGGTTTTGCACATTAAAAAGGCATAATAGCTGCTTATAATCAATAAAATCATACATTGGTGTACCTTTCTTGAGAATATTGTAAACAATGGCAAACTACTTACTTTTTGAAGCAAAAATAGTCTTATATAATTTTTCAAATTGGGCTCCAATTGTTCCACCTTTCTCAACAAGAGATTGTTGTTGCTTTAAGTGATTGTCATATTCTATAGCATATCTTAAATTCATACATTCTGATTCATCCTTCCACTTAACTTCTTTACTAACTTCACCATTAATTTTTATAACTTTAACATAACATTTGCCAGCATGTTTTTCAATTGTATCAATCTTGGTTTGAAGCCTATGATCCTTACCAAGTCTCCAACTGCAAATTTTGCATCTACATTATTTTTCATCAATTTGGTTATCCTCAGTCATGACAGGCTCAAGCTAGGAAAATATTTCTACCCATTCTTTCCTAAATCCCCTTCCAAGTATCCATAGAGATGCTTTTCTTTTTTTGGAATTTTTGGTTGAAGATTCAATTGACACTTGTAATGATTTTGATTTATCACTTTAATTTTCAATTGCGATGTCATTTTGCATGTTGTCATAAGGTGTTTGTTGGATATCATTTCTAAGGGGTTTTTCAATGAAATCCATCTCTTCTTGGGGAATATCTTCAAGTGGAGGCATATCATGATCGATAGGGTATTCTACATAGTAGGATACCATTATATTTTTTTATCACTATTGGATGAAAAAATTTATAAAAAAATATACAAATCATCAATCAAGCACATACTAGGAAGTAAAAAAATATTTATACCTTGAATTTGCATAGATGTCGTTGGCTCATCGCTTTTTGAAGTTTAGCTAAAATATTTGAGGATACTCTTTTCAATAGAATATTTGGTGCCCTTCTTTCCATCACTGGGTGACAATTTACTAGTGACAAAATAAAGTTAAAGAGGGTGTATTTTATGGAGGCCTTTAGATATTATTGTAAATAGAATAAACACTTGTTGGGTAGTAAATTATACATACTTTTTTCCAACCATTCTTTATTGTGAATTTATCAGTTTATGCCACTAGTTATTATTCTGGTGAAAGCACTCTAACAGAGAAAAAGAATATCAATATGTCAATAGATAACCAAAGTATTTACTTATGTATAATCTTTGCAATAAAAAAAGATCTTAATTAAAACTAAGAATCAAAGCAAAATAGAGAAAACAAGGGAACAGAGTCAACAGAGCAATGAAAAAATAGAGAAAAAAAAGGGAACACACTCAATAGAGCAATGACATTCAAAACCTAGAAAAATAACAAGCAGAACATGGCAATATAAAGAAAAGCAGAGAAGTGACAGAGAACCTGGTGCTAAAATATAGTATGTTCGTATGCAGAGATACTAGTTCCGATTGGAGGTAGACAATGATCTTGGTAAACACAGGTCCGTTTGATTGCATGAAAGTGTCCGAACTTAAAAATGGTTTCGTTTGATTGTAGGTTACTGATACAAAAGTGTCCGGTCGGGTGCATAGCAAGTTTCGGTTGGGTGCACAACAAGTTCCGTTCGGCTGCACAGAAGGTTTCATCTAGATGCATAGAAGGTTTGATTGGAAAATTATATGAAATAATGATAGGAGATAAATCATTACCAAAATATACAGATCCTGGAATACCTATACTCACAATACATATTGGAGACATAGCATTACAATTTTTTTTTATTGATTTAGGAGCCACTATTAATGTCATGACCAAATAAACAACAAAATCCGTAGGGATCCATAAACTACAATTAACTTCTATTGTGCTTCAACTTGCTGATAGATCTACTATTAAACCAGAAGGAAATTTAGAAGACATTATGGTCTCAGTAAGTTCATGGGAATACCCTATAGACTTTATCATATTACAACCCAAAAAGAAATTAGGGGGACATCCCTTAATACTAGGACGCCCATGGTTTGCAACAGCTGATGCTTACATTAGTTGTAGATCAAGAAATATGACTATTTCTAATGGAAAGGATACAAAATATCTTAGTTTATTTCCTGAATCACCAATAGAGGAAGAATTTCCAAAGAAGTTGTGGTATGATTTCCCTTATGAATATGATGATATACAAACCTTATCAGTTGTTCTAATTGAACAACTTGAACAAGAGGATGAGGGATCCCTACCATTATTGTTAGAAAACCAACAAGAGAATCAAGGTCAAGACAATAGTTGTTTATCACAATCTTCCATTTATGAGGCAAGCACAAGTCAATATCAAATGGAACCATATGGTTATGATTTCAATATTTTTGAACATGAGATAAATGGGATAGATGCAAATAGAGAAAAATGTAAACAAATAGATATTATATCAAGAAAAACTCTTAACATTAGTAATGAATTCATAGGCATGCAAGAATATCAGTTAGTAGATGTGCTTAGAAAGCATCAGTCCACATTTGCATGGAATTATGAGGATATGACAGGTATTCATCCAAATGTTTGTACCCATTGCATATTTATTCAAGAAATTGTAATCCAGTAAGACAACCCCAAATACGATTAAATTCAGCTATGAAAAAAATAGTTAAAGAGGAAATCATTAAAATCTTAAATGCAAGATTTATATACCCAATTTTCGATAGCCAATGGGTATCACCTCTGGTGATAGTCCCTAAAAAAAATGGTAAATGGATAATTTATGTTGATTATAGGTAGTTAAATAAAGTAACCAAGAAAGATTATTTTCCCTTACCATTCATTGATCAAGTCTTAGATACATTGGCTGGAAATAAATATTTTTGCTTTTTATATGGTTTTAGTGGATATAATCAAATCTCCATAGCTGAAGAAGATCAAGAAAAAACAACCTTCACATGTCCTGCAAGAACATATGCTTATAACATTCTACCTTTTGGACTATGTAATGCACCTGCAACCTTTCAAAGAGTTGTATTGGCTATTTTTGTTGATTTAACTAATGAATGTGTGGAAGTTTATATGGATGACTTCACAATATATGGTACTCCGTTTGAAGAAACATTATCAAGCTTAAATTTTTTTTTGGTAAGATGCTAAGAGCAAAATCTCTCTCTAAGTCATGAAAAGTGCTTTATGATGATGAAAGGAGGTATTTTTCTAGGACATTATATATCAGAAAATGGTGTTAAAGTAGACCCTACGAAAATACAAGTTATTCAAACCCTTCAACCTCCAAAAAACAAACAAAGGTGAGAAGTTTTTAGGACACACTAGAATACTACTGTAGGTTCATTAAAGATTTTAGTAAAGTTGCTACCCCCATGCTTAAGCTCTTAACTAAAGATAGTGAATTCAATTGGACAAACGCATGTCAAGAAGCCTTTGAGGAAATAAAAGAGAAATTGACTACTGCTCCAATCTTGAGAGGACCAAATTGGGAATTACCATTCCACATTCATTGTGATGCTTCAAGTTATGCAATAGCAGTAGTATTGCAACAAATAGAAAACAAAATACCTTATGCTATCTATTATGTAAGCAAAAATTTTCATGGAGTTGAGCTTAACTACATTGTTACAGAAAAATAATTTTTAGCTGTAATTCATGCTCTCAATAAATTTAAACATTACATAACAAGGTATGAAGTATTTGTTCACAATGATCATTCTGCCATTAGATACTTAATGAACAAAGCAACAGTGGGTGGTAGAGTGATTAGATGGATTATTTTACTACAAGAATTCAATCTCACAATTATAGATAAGGCAAGAAAAGATAATGTTATTGTAGATCACTTATCTCGCATGTAGATTTTTGATGATAACGAGTTAATTCCTGATAATTTTCTAGATGAGCACTTGTTTGCTATTTCTATTTTTACCCCTTGGTATGTTGATATTGTAAATTATTTAGTAACAGGAAAAATACCTCAAAATTTTACATCGCATGAGCGTAGGAAATTAATACATCAAAGTATTCCTTTTACATGGATTCATGGAATTTTGTTTAAAAAATGTCTTGACCAAATCATTAGGAGATGTGTGCAAGAAAATGATGTATATGATATTATCAGGGCAACACATGAAGAACCTTGTGGAGGTCATTATGCCACTCAAAAAATAGTTATGAAAATACTTCAAACTGGGTACTTTTGGCCTACTATGACTAAAGATGCTCATCAATTTATTGATAGATGTGATGCTTGTCAAAGAGCTAGCAAGCCTACACCTTCTATGGAAATGCCTTTGGTTCCATAGATAGCTCTTGAACCATTTGAAAAATGGGGAATTGAATTTTTTGGACAAATAGGCCCTCCAAGTTATGGTAATAAACACATACTAGTATGTACAAATTACATTACCAAGTGGGCTAAAGTTAAAGCTCTTCCTCAAGTTGAACTAGTCATCGATTTTCTTTATGAAAACACAATGCAACGATTTGGAGCACCAAGAGAATTAGTTTCAGATGAAGGACCTCAATTTACTTCCAATTTGATTGATCATTTTGTCAACATCTATCATATAAAACATAAGAAAACCTCACCATATCACCCTCAGGCTAATGGACAAGTAGAAGTTACAAATAGAGAACTTGAAAAATTATTACAAAAACTGTAACTGTTAATAAGGGTGATTGGTATAAAATATTAAAATAAGTTGTATGGGCATATAATACAACTTGGAAAACTACCATAGGATTGTCACCATATGATATGGTTTATGGAAAACAAGCCATCATGCCCATTGAATTTGAGATAGAAACCTTACGCACATCGGTACAACTTAACATGAATTTGGATAATGCACAAAAAGAACGGTTGGAAAAATTAAATATTCTGGATGAAAGAAGATTAGAAGCATTGCATAGAATTGAAATAACCCAACAACAATGAAATAAATGGCATGATAAACACATTGTACCACGTACATTTCAATCAGTAGATTGGGCCTTGTTATTTGACTCTCGTTACCAATATTTTCAAGGTAAATTAAGAACAAGATGGCTAGGACCCTATGAAATTGAGGAAATATTTGGAAACGGTACAGTCAAGCTTAAGCCTATAGATAATTCAACAAGGAAACTACTAGTAAATGGACATAGGCTTAAAATTTATAAGAAGCCATTATCTAAGGAAGAATTTATACATCAGTTTAGACAACACATTGTTTTGCAGTGTATTTCTGAACTACAATCAATTACTATTCAATAAACTCTCTCTTTGAAAAGAAAAAATTATTACTATAATAATATAATTATATATAAAAAAATCTAAAAAAAAAAAAAAAAAAAAAATAAATAAATAAATATATATATATATATATATATATATATATATATATATATATATATATATATATATATATATATATATATATATAAACATAAAAATGATTATGCTTCCTTTATTTCATCATGAAGTATCTATATTTGTTTCCATTTTCAGTCTTAAAGCTTTTAAAAAATAGCTCAAGAAAAAAAATCCTTTCTTTCAAATTTTGTAGAAAAATGATTATCACATGACACATAGTACCCTGTTGCTTGATGAAATCTAAGTATTTTTCAAATACTCAAACTATATCTAGTATTTTGGGCAAAATTTTCAATGGAACTGAAGCAAATATTTTAAAATGTTGTGACTCCTAGTTGATCAAGTTTCTCTATTGACCACGCACAAATACATATCTAAAAACATTGTGAAGTTTTGGAAAAATTAACTCGTGTTATTTTTGCCATAAGTGAAAATATTTTTCCTTGCTTATCTATTTTTACGCATGGTCTAGAGTACTAATGAATTGGAAAAAGGACAAGCTCGCCCTTCACCCTTCAAAAAAAAATTAAAAAATAAAAAATTAAATTAAATAAAATAAAATAAAAAATAAATAAAAAAAAAAATCCCTTTCTCCTTATCTAATCGAGCAAGTATCCTAATAAATTCTTGCTTCTCCTTAAAATAAGCAAGAACCCCAAAAAGTTAAGAAAATTTTCTTGCTTCTCAAAATAAGCAAGAACCTTACAAAGCACTAAAAATCCCTTGCTAAGCAAGTATCCCAAATAAAGCATAAAGCAAAAAGGGCAAAAAGAGCTTGAATCCCTAGAATTCTTAGTATTTAAAACACCATGGGGTATTATTTTTTTAAGGTATCCTTTCGTATTAGCAGTAAGTCTGGATAAGACCTCTAGATGCTTATAAGATCAGCTAGCTTTTTGGCATATATAACACGTTGTTTTTCAATCCTTACTCATAATGGGAAATGAATCTTCACTGCACACATAGTTGGTCTTGCAAGAGGCTTGAAACTACTAGGACAACTTTAACACTATATTAATTTGTGAAATAAGTAAATGAAGTTGTTCAAAATTGCTAGGATGTTTGATGTCTTTGAAGAATAACCCTAGAAACATCATATGCAGCTAAGAATTCAAAGTACATCCTCATGAAAGTACTATGATTTCAATATTTTCTACAAAACCATGGCTTGTGTCCATCACATTTTATCCTTTAGAAGAAAGCCATCTTCATATCCATTTTCCTTTTTCCTATAAATTCAGGTCTCCTAGAAGGCTGAAATCAAACTTTATATAACATATTTTTCTATCTTTGGAAACTTCTTAATGACATACAAGAAGCATACTCATTAAACTTATAAATAAACCCCCATATTTAAAATCATTATTATATTATCCATACAAAATAAATAAGTACCCTTCCTTTTGTTTTGGCTATATAGCCAAAATTACAGTTTGGGGGGAGGATAGATAAAGGCATATATAGCTCATAATTTGGGGGAAGAAAATAGGTAAAGTATTTTCTTAACTCTTATAATGGTTTTGGTAGATGTCTTCCGTAAGTGTCTTTCGTAAGTATCTTCCGTAAGTGTCTTCCGTAAGTAGCTTCCGTAAGCATCTTTCGTAAGTAGTTTCTGTAAGCAGTTTTTGTAAGAATCTTCTATAGATAATTTTTGTAAATATTTTTTTTATACAAGCTTTCATAATACCATTATCAGTAATACTATTCCATAATACCCTTTTGTAGTCATCATCCGTAAAAATAGCAAAGTCTAATATATATATATATATATATATATATATATATATATATATATATATATATATATAAAAATATATATTAATAATAATAATTAAAATAAAATATATTTAAAATTAGAATACAAAATAATATTATAAATAATAATACTTGTAATATATAATAATACTATATATTGTAATAATAATAATAAATATATTATAACTTTACCATATATAACTTAAAACATTAAAAATAAATACAAATATAATAACATATATATAATACAATGTATTAAACTATAATATAATAATATTAATAATAAAATTAAAACTATATGATACAATATATGACTATAACGTATTGTTGTGGGCCTTTTTCATATGCCATGAATACAGCATAAGGAAGCGTGACATCTATGATAAATCATCACCCAAACCAATCAAAGCACGATACTTTCTCACTTCAGCCATGCGAGGTGTTATATTAGCAGGACACGTGACTCTGCCCGACCAATCAAGAGAAATGACATGGATCAAAGTTTTTTGTCGTCGATTAACACACGATTAAGGGTTGAGGAGGAAAGGAGGAAAAACATGGGTATCACGATTGTGTTTGCGATCGCTCAACGACACGTGCCCCTTTCTTGTCCAATCAAGCGACGAGCATGCACTATTTAATTACCATCGTCGATTAACATAGGATCAACGAATGACATTTCCCCGACACTTAAAAACCCTAATCACCATAGATTTTAGGGTAAATACCATCATCATCGATAGATTCTCAACATTTATCTGTCGTCGATGATGTTAGGGTAATTTTTCTATGACGTAGATGAGTTTCTATTTGTCGTAGATGAGTTTAGGGTGACATTTCTACCGTTGGGTAAAAGCTTTATCCGCCAACACTGCATGCAACCATGTAGAGGGAAAAATTCAAACACCATGTCGAATTCTATCATGAACTATAATAGAATCATGAGGGTTTGTATAATTGCAGACATTGTTTGAGTGAAAGGCAAAAATACATGATTTTGAGAGATTTTAGTGTTGGATTCGGACAGTTTTTGGAGGAAGAAAGTGTTGACGACGTCGAAAGGTGGCCAAGTTTTAGCAAAAGCAACAGGTAAAGACCTTTTTCTTTTTCTTTTCCTCTTTTTTGATTCCTTTTCTCTGTACATACGAATAAAATATTTTAAAATTTTGCAATTAGATAGAAATTAGGGCTAATCTTGGAGTTGGAGAGATTAAGAAAATTTTTCGAAATTAGGTGGAAATTTGATTATAATTATGAAAATTGGTTTTAGGGTAATAGTAGGGAAATACACAAAATTTTGTTCTAAGTTAAAATTAGGAAAAAAATTTAAGCTATGTTTTAGGGTAACATCAGGGAAGTATGTGAAATTTCGTTTTAAGATAGAATTAGAAAAAAATTTGAGACTATATTTTAGCGTAAATTTGGGGAAAATGATACAATTTGATTATAGGGCCAAATTGCGTTAATTTGCAGTGATTCTTGTTACCGAAATTATTTTTCTTTGTAGGAAATATTTTATTTTGTAAAATTCCCTGAAATTATTTGGTAAAATTGTAGCGATTATCTTTCGTCTTAGGAAATCTCTTATATTTTCTTGAATCATGAAGACTTTCTGGTAAATTACACCAAAATGTGGTATAAATTAGGGATTTTGTATCTTAAATTTTTTATTTTTTTCGATGTTATAACAGTAGGATTTTGTATCTTAAATTTTTATATTTTTCGATGTTATAACAGTAAGACTTTGTTTTAAAAGAAACAAATTTTTGTATTATAAGATTTACATTTATCGATCTGGTAACAGTAATATTTAAAAAAAAAAACAAAAAGGTCTTGTGTGTTATAAATTTTTACGTTTTTGTTTGTTTAAATATATATGCTCAGTATTTCCATTTTTCTCTATTTAAGAATGAATATATTGTATTTTATTTTTGTGATAAAATAAAGAAAACATTCTAAATAATTAAAAATATAATTAAACAAACAAGACAATAAGTTTTTAAGGGTTTTACCGACTTCTAAACAATACTTCTGTTTATATATAACATGCAGGGTTCTTGGTGAAAAATCAACTCCACTCAACCCTCAACCATCACCATGCCTAAACCTGTCTTCCAAAAGCGTAGTGAGTCGTCGTTCGTCGACACACAAAACCCGAGCGACTCTGTAATTGAACTATTTGAAAACACTCGATGGTGGGAGGCACTGACCAAATTTAGAGGCCATGACTTAGGGGTGGCAAGACAATTTATCTTAAAATGTAACCCTGACACTATGCTCACCCATGTTGGAGGTTTGTAGTTAGAATTAAACCCGAGTCTAATTTCTAAAATATTGGGTTTACCTGAGGTTGGTTTACCTTTCTACAAAAAATCGAAAAGTGTCACCCAGTTGGTGACCAAATTTGGTGAGAAGTGTACAATCCTAAGAGATAAGGAAGGATCAATCAAGGGAGTTTCAACCTCTACACTCCCCCTTCTATGGCAAGAGGTCGTTGTCCTTATCATTAAATTTTTCACTCTTGAGGGACGAATGTCTATTTTATCAGCCTATCACATTCGGATGTTAATAAATTTGAAATATCCAAATAAAACTGACTATGTTATCAACCTCCCTTATTTTTGGTTCCAATATTTGAAGTCAACTATTTTAAGAGTAAAACCTAGAAGTTCTCGGAAAAAACTTTAGCTACACCTGATTTCTCACCATGGCTTGATTAAATTAATTATTTTGAAAAAGGCTCATGAAATGAAAGTGTCTTGGGGCCGGATCGTGGAAGAATCCAATGTACCTGAGTGCTCAGAATCCACTAAGTCTGAGGGAGAATAGTCAACAAAGGAAGAACATGATTCTGATAGCCAGGATGAAGAGCTTGAAAGCCCAAAACAAAAACGTAAATCTAGGAAATTTAAATCTCGACCAAATATCGAAAGGTAGAAGAAAATTGTAGAAAATTCCAAACAAGAAGATGAACAAGGGCCTAAACAAGAACTACCTATAAACGAGTCTACTGTAGAGACCCTATCCTACCTTCATGCACAAAATACAATGTTGCAAATGAAAATCGATAGGCTAAGAGAGGATTTTATAGAACAATCTAAAATTATCCAAAGAGCCCTTGTTGTTTATATTGAATTAATTAAGCAACTTTTTTCCGATAAGACACCAAAGCCTGTGTACTCTATCAACCGACCGCAACCTATTGAAGTATCCCCACATAAGAGCTCTACTTCTGGTAAAAAGCCTAAAAAATCGATAAACTTTAGCAAACAATTTTACACTGATAAACCAATTGACTTTTCAAAGATCGTCGAGGAGGATAGTTCCCAACAAATTCTTAATATTACGCAACAAAATCAACCTACAAAATCGGATCTGCCCACCAAGGAAGGAAATGCATTAAAAAGTCTTGTCTTGGATGTAAGGATACCTTTAGAGCCTGATCCAAAGATTAAAAATGAGGAACTTCATCCTTCGCAGACAAAGGATACAAAGTAGAAAGGAAGTGCTCAAGAGGTTGAGCATATTAAGAGGGTTATGGTGGAAACACCAGTTGCAACAGCCGTAGCATTTGTAGATTAGAAGGCTAAGGACCAGGTATAGAAAGTTAAAAATTAACGAAGACTACTGGGAGCAAGACCATGATCATCTTGAATATCTTCTCGAATCTTATCTCAACAGACTCAAAATTAATGAACAATGACTAAATATTTTCATTAAAATATTCAGACTTATATTTTTTATATATCTTATTTGTATGGCATGTGTACAGGTGGTATTAAAAATATTTTTATCTGTATATGTTTATAAGTTGATGTACAATTAGTATTTGCACCATTTACGTAATATGTACAGTTAGTATTTGCAATGGTTAGAAATGTTTCTTTTCTTTCTAAAAAAAGTATACGTTTGCTAATATAGATTGTATTATATTTGTTTTATATATGATTTGTACATATAATATTTGAAATATTATTGCTAGTATAAACTATTTTGTTTCTTAGTTTTATGAACTTTAAAATTTTTGAAAAATGAATTATTTTATTATGTTTAGTTTTCTAGAAGAAGCTTAGTACAATTATGTTAAAAATATTTGTATTTAAACTGCTTTGAAAGAATTTTAACAAAAGTTATGTGCATGTTTTATAAATTTTATGAAAATATTCATTAGAATTCTGATTATAATGTTATTTTTTTCTATATTTGATGCATGCATAGGACTGATTATTCCCTTTCATTTGATTTTTCTGCATGCATGAGGACATGCATGAACTTTAGTTTGGGGGAATGATGGGTGGCTATTTGCCACATATTTCTGTACCATAATTATTTCATTTATATGATTAATTGATATGTTTTATATAAATTATTATTAATAAAATGTGATTTATTAGTAAATATGATTAATTATAGTAATCTAACATAAGTGTTTGATTTATATCAACTTTGTTCGAGTTATGAGAAAAATGTAGGAAAAAGTATGGATGATTGATAAAGAGATTGCAGAGCTTTTGGAATGCACCTCGAATGAGAAGAAGAACCAATAGAATTTTGGTGAACAATAAGTAATTGATCTTGATACAGATGCATATTACTGAAGTATATTACTAAAGGTAGTTACTGAAGGTAACTACTGAAGGTAATTACTAAAGGTAATTACTAGAGATAGTTACTGAAGAATGTTACCAACAGTTACTGTTGATTGTGGACGACACAATCAAGTGGACGACACATCAAAATGGACGACAAAAGATATTTTTACTTTTCAAAACATTTTGTTTCTCACATACTATCTGTGGGAATATCTCAATTTGACAAAGTTATTATTTGTTCTATAAAGATTATAATCAGTTTATTTTGGAAAGTTTGAGACATAAACAAAAAATATTTTTAGACTTTCCTGGAATAAAGGACATAAAAGTCCTAATGTATATCTTGTGAGTCAGTTAAATAAGTGTTGTCTTGTTAGGATTATGTGTAGGATGCCACTTGGACCAGTCAAAATAGTTATAAGTCCAAGAAGGATTACATATTATATTAGGTTTAGATTATTCTTGATTAATGTATAGTCATTAGTCCACAAAATCCGCATGTCAAATACATGGAGAATACTGTTTAGAATTATATTAGTTACAATATAAATTACATAGAAGACCTAGAAAGAGGTCTAGATGTTGGACTCTACACTCTAATGACATTTCTTGCTACTATTACATTACAGTTTGTTCTAAGTTACAATTTTGAGGAAGCATGTACAGTTGAAGCTCCAGTAATAAAACAACACTTTGTTCTTCAAATATGGTAATCTGTATCAATTATGTGGATTGTTTAAATTTTGTTTTGTAAAGTTGTGCATTTGTTACCTGCATTCACAGAATATGAATAAATATTAGTATGAGATATAAAATTTAGTTACAGAGATAAGGTAAATTAGGGGAGAAAGTCTTACACTACCCTTTAGGAGGCAAGGCCCACTCCTAATAGACATTCTCTGAGCTCTCACCCCTACATTAGGTTAGGATTAGTTAGAATTGCATTTCAAATTATATAAAATAAAATAAATTGCACGAGGATCCTCACAAATAAATTAGAACATATCATAAATAAATTAGCTTGCAAATAATTAGTGCATCAGTAAATCAATTCATCAATAATTAAGTGCATCAGTAAATTAATTCATCAGTAAAAGTAAATCATCATTGCATTTATTTATCATATCCTGCATCATTCATTTCTGCACAAATTTAATTATGTTCATTTACTTTTTTGTACACGTGAAGCCTGAAAAAGAAACTTGAGCTAAGCTTAGTATTAACTCCTACGATATAATCTATACTAGATTGTTACTCTTTAAATCTGACCTTGATTTCCCTCAAATTGATAAAATTAAATGTAAGCTCTACAGCCGATCACCATAGCTTTCATCTAGCACTAGTGAACCACATCAGGGAGGAGAAATAAATGAACATCTTGGGCTTCCTATGTAAAAATTTTGAGAAAACGGCTTCGGATATCCAAGATGGCAATACCTCTCTTCCCAATCACCAAGGTCTTTTTAAATTAATTTTTAATTGTCTCCCTAAATAATGATTCATTATATTTGGGTAAAAGTGGGGTTGTGCCTTATGTATCTCTAGATGCCTTTGCATCTAGGAAAGATGTTGAATGTAGTTTCTCTGAGTTGTACTTATTGTGCTAACTTTTTGTTGTATCCTATATAATTTTTTTTTGTGTAACTTCTTATTAAGGTTACTGTATATTTTTCCTGAGGCTTATCCTCTTTGCTTGAGGGCTTCATTTTATTGTATAAAGGGTTGGGACCCTTTCAAAACTCATTTTTATGCTTGCTTGTAGGATTTCTATAAAGAAACTAAATTTTCAAAAAACAAAATTTATTCTCAAACTCTAGTTAGTATTTGCGTCAATCTATGTTATAATAAAAATATCCAAAAGTTGGATTCATAAAAATAATTTTCATAAGGCTTTCAAATGAAATCCATGGAAAGTTGGCAAAGATGATGTTTTTCAAAATAATGAAGGCAAAATTTTCCTCACTTAGAATCATATGAAACTTCAACTAACGCCTATGTACAGGCTAAGGCGCTTCTTACAAAGGTTAAAAATAATATTAAAAAATGGCATATGTATTTCAATTGAATGGGATTCATAAATTATTGTTAATGTTATCCAAAAAAATAGATGTAAGAAGTAGATAAAAAACAATATTATTTTTCATGTCCATTAACTATTATTGGAGGTTCCCATGGAATTTATAACAATTAGTAGGGAATTATGAATTGCTTACCATAAACTAAATTTTCAATCCTATGGGTGAAGCCTATGTGTTGACTTTTAAGCCTTACTACCTCAAAATATCACATATCCCAATATAAATAAGCCACTAGGTCGAAATATCAATAATATAGAGTAGAATTATATATCTGAGCAATCAAATATATATCAAGGTCAATATAATAATAAAATAACATTCAATTATAATATCAAATATGAATTTAAATGGCCAAAATCATTCATGTACATGCATGAAGAATACTTAAAATAATAAATTGCTCAAAATATATATACAAGCTTTATTATCAATTCTTGTTATGCGATGATCACTACAGACCATTTTCCCTTATATTGTATGGATATTTATCTCCATAATATAGACATAGAAAATGACTCTTCACATACTTGACTATTGCTCTCCATATGACAGCTCTTATGACCTTTGGCTTGTCATCTCGCCACTTGTATACTAGAATTTTCACTCTCTTCTTATATGCATACTTGACTCTATGACATTTGCACACTTCTACATGACTCTTACTCTCCTACATACACTTCTAATATAATACACTTGTGCACATCCTCAAATTACATATTTGCACACTTACATACATGATACTTGTGCACATTCTCTCAATACACAATTGCATACTAACTTACATGACACTTGTGCATATCCTGTACTTGCATTCTTACATGACATGTGTGCATATCTTGCATATTGCACTCTTACATAAAAAGTAAATATAAGTCATTCATCTAAACTATCGACTCAATCCTAATCTATTACATATTTACACTTGTACCATGAAGGTACCATGGGGGTAAATTTGCATGTATCAAATAATGTAATATTCTCCAACACCCCGTTGTATTACATTATTTGGTTATTTAAGACTTTAGTCTTCAATATTCATGTGATCTTGCATTGTCCGTGAACCTCTACTTGATATTTGTCTTCAACTTCATCCTTAAGTTCTTTGAGTTCTCTTTATTCATTCTTTGATTTTTTGACTTTGTATTTTTATTATCTAGTTCACGGACTGCTTGAGCTTCTTATTTATCTTTGGTCTCTGGTTCATGTTCTTCTAATTCTTGTTCTTGAATAGCTTGAAATTTTTCTTTGTCTTCGACCTTTGGATCATGCACTTCTTTCTTATAATCTTGATATTGTCTTGTAACTTCTAAACATTCACTTAGAGCATCATAATAATTTCTTGAATTAGAAGTGCTTGCAATATCAATATTGCATGAAGAATGAAACATGGTTTTACTTGATTCACTTGTATCCATCTCTTCTTTCCTTACTAGAGTTTCAATCAACTCTTTTTGTTTTAGATTTTCATATTTATGAAGTTCAAGTGAAAGCAATGCCATATACATTATACTACCTATATCAATAGGTATCATAATATCATCCTTTGAATTATCAATTGCTTCAACAAGCTTTGAATGTAAATAATATTCAAATGTCTCAAAACTTTCATTCATTGCTTCTCTATAGATAAATTGTATTGCCATATCTAGTTTACCTTTAGATTTTTCAATCAATTTACCAATGCCAAATTTTATAACTTTTAATCTTTTTTTATAATTTTCTTACATAATAATCAAAGTTTGCAATTCAGTTCCTTTAAAGTTGTAATCCTTATATCTCCCAAGGTTAATAATAACTCAAATAAGAAATTTGCAAATTCTAAATTTTATAATCTTGTGATGTAGTGATCCTTTTAACTCCCCATTGAAATAAAACTTGCAAAAATAAAATATCTTCAAAAAATTTAAATCTTCAAAAAAAATTTAAACCAAAAATCTTCTAATTTCAAAAACTTTAAAATCTAAAATATTCAAACCTTTAAACCTAATAACTCCTCAAAAATTTTAAATCCTCAAAAAACTCAAAAACTTAAATTCTAAACAATTTCAAAAACTTAGTAGAAATCCTTTTCACTCCAAAAATTCAAATATATTTAAATCTTTCAAAAAATAACTCTTGAAATAAATAAACTTCAAATATGAACTTCAAAATTGTGGAAAACCTTACAACTCCCCCTTTAATAAAGCTTAATAAAAAATCAAATTTAATTGGAAAGGTGATTAGCATACCTTTCTTGTGAAGTGCTTAAAATAAAGTAACACTTGTCAAATAGTAACGTATAGAAATTACCTATATTGACTCCTATTGCACTCAATTTTGACTGCAATGCATTGAATAATGTTTGATATTTCATAATTATGGCGCTCAGTATTCTAGGATTTTAGCTTGTCTCTTGAGCTAGGAAGCAAGTGAGGGTGATGTCTACTAGAAAAGATGCCAAAAGCTCACTTGGGCTTTTCTAGATGTTTAATATAAGCTTCCTGAAAATAAAAATTCAATCAAATATTTTTTATTCCTTTCCTAACTCATCTCTTTCTTTAATTTTATAATTATTTTTTCTTCCTTTTATTTTCTAATACGTTTTTGTTGTCGATATTATGCTCTTCACTTGTGCGTAATGCGATCTAGTGAACCAAAAAATCTACAGCACTAGGAGTATGCTCTTCACTTGCGCATCTGCAATCTGGTGAATCAAAAACTAGTTTACATTTTTAGAGTACTACTTCACCATGTTTTATTTTCATTAAGATTCTTCTCAATCTCTTATCAATATCTGTACTCAAGAAACTTAGATGCTTCTCAATCTCTTTCTTTTTTTATACTTTGGAAACTTAGATGCTTCTCAATCTCTTCCCTTATCTATACTCAAGAAGCTTAGATGCTTCTCAATCTCTAAAACCTATCTTCAATGTCTTAGGTCGCACCTAAGAACAAAAACGATTATCCTCTTTTCTAGAGAATCTAAGATTAATATCAAGGTGACTATGAATGTCCCCGTATGTCCAACTTCTAAGTTGGCCCTCAATCTATTCAAGTTGATTCCTAGTCTTCACTGCTTTTCCTTGAACCAAGTGGAAAGACCTTAGCATCCAAATCAAGGTGACTTTTACCTATCCCCTCAACATCTACCAACCAAACCTTCAAAAATAGAGTCCAATTCTTCACTACTTTCAAAGTGGATAGACTCCAATGTAATGGTGGCTAATAAAATATAACTCTATCAAAAATGGATAAATTTTAAGGGGTAACATTGATACCATTGTTGGCTTTTATGCATTACTACCTCAAAATATCACAAGTCCTAATATAAATCAGCCACAATATTATAGGTCAAAATGTCAATAATCAAGATTAAATTATGTGTAAGCAATAAAAAATATATATCAAGACCAATATAATAATGAAATAACATTCACTTATAATATCAAATATGAATGTAAATGGTCAAAATCATTCATGTACATGCATGAAGAATACTTACAATAATAAATTGCTCAAAATTTGTATACAAGCTTTATTATCAATGCTTGTTATGTGGTGATCGTTACAAATTGTTTTCTCTTACATTGTATGGAGATTTATCTCCATTATAGACATAGAAAATGACTCTTCACATACTTGACTATTTCTCTCTATATGATAGCTCCCATGACCTTTGGCTTATCATCTCACCACTTGTATACTAGACTCTACTCTCTTCTTACATGTATACTTGACTATATGACACTTGCACACTAACTTACCTACACATTACACTCTTACATGACACTTGTGCATATCCTGCACATTGCACTCTTATATAAAAGGAAAATATAAATACTCATTTAAATCATTAACTTTAAATTTAGGGTTTGCAAGCCAACATAAGAAAGTAATAACTATGGAGGATCATTTGTGCACTTTAGGGGTTTTAAGGAAACATAAAGAAGAAAGTGGTAATGAGGCTATTCCTTGCATTTTAGATTCTTTAGGGCAACATAAATCTTTAGAAGATAAGTCTTATTATGAAAGATTAAAAAAATTAAAAAAAAAAAAGATTGATGAAGATGAGAACATTGGTGGGAAAGGGAAAAGGAGACGAAGGCCATCAAAGCAAGAACAAAAAGAAAAAGAAACTCAAAAGGCTATCGATTTGGGAAACCAAAAAAAATATCACAGGTATTAACAAGAGTGATTGTCTAGTAATTTCTTCTATAGAAGCTTCAGGTAATATTGTGATAGTTTGGGACAAGTGCAAATGGAATGGGCAATTATTAGAAGAAAAAATTAATGGGTTGTTGGACTATTTTACAAGAAAGAATAAAACATCAAATTTGGGGTTATAAATGTATATGCTCCAACTACAATTACTCCTCAAGAAAGATGTTGGAAGGACCTTAGCATATTTTTTTCAAATACAGTGATGACTCATGATTTGTGGATTTTTGGGGGTGATTTTAACACTGTTTTATCTTCTTTGGAAAATAATGGTGGTATTCCAAGATGGTCTAAATCATTGCAAGATTTTGCTTCATTTGTCAATTCAAATGACCTTTAAGATGCTAGTCCTTCCATATACATGGGATGACAGGCATATTGGGCAAACTCATATAGCATAAAGATTGGATAAATTTTTGCTATCCAATAAATAGTTGCAAACAAAGTACAAAATCTCTTCAGATATTTTATTACAAGCAGGATCAGATCACAAACCGATTCTTTTGACTTGTGATTTACCTAATAATGGTCATCCAAAGCCATCACTTCCAATCTGTGGTTCCAAGACCCTAGTTTTTTCTAAATGGTTAAGTTATGGTGGGATGACCCAAAATTTAAAGGATCATGTATGTATAGGTTTGTTCAAAAGCTGAAATTTTTAAACGAGCAAATGAAGATTTGGAATGCTAAATATTTTGGTAACATTTATAAAAAAATAAATAAATCAAATCCAATCTCAAATTTTTACAAGACAACAAAAATTAATGGAATGGGTCAGGCTTCTTATGTGAAAGAAAAACAATTACTTTTTTTATTATCAAAATGCATTGAAAATGGAGTAGTCACATTGGTTTCAAAATATGGAGAGAAATGGCTCAAGGAAGGAGATAGAAATACAAAAAAAAAAATCATGCCATAGTGAAAGCGAATTTTTCTTTTCATCACATCAAAAATATTTCAGCTCCAAATATAAGAAACATTGACGACAAGGAAAATATAAGGAAGGAAGCAATTAATTATTTCAAAAATATGTAATGATGTCATTGAATTCTTTGTATAAGGTTATAATTTTCTAAATTTATTCTTTAGAATATTGCACTCTAAGTTTCAAGTTATTTCTAGGTTCAATTTAAACCTCTCTAAACTCTTGTTCATCAACTTTTATTTTCTAGTTGGATGGTCATTACTATCAAATAAACTCTTGAGAGTAATTAATCCTTTAGGAATGTGGTTGTTTTTCAGATAAATAATGTCTTCTTTGATTATATCCATGAGCACATATTCAGTCATATTTGCATAAGCTACCTCCTAAATTAAGAAGTCCACTATTTGTTCATCACTATAAAACACTTGCTAGAAGGTATCTTTATCTAGTATTGAAAGCCTAAAAGCAATTTTAATAGATCTTGATTTTTTTCTTATATCAAAAGCACAACAAAAAATTTATCAATGGAAAGCCAATGCATCAACTTGTGCATTCTACTATCTAGGGATTTATTTTATATTCAATGCTTTAAAATTTCAAATAGATCCCATAATTTGTTTTGGTAGACCTTTAGGTAATATTTCTTGCTACTACATTTTTCAATAACCTAGTTCATTACAAATTCAAAATGATTGTATATCATTAGTGGCTTTACTCCCATTTTATTTTCTTCTCTCAACCCTACACATAATGCTTCATATTATATTACATTATTGGTGTAGCTCTAGTTTAGATGATATAAAAGGTGCTTCACTATTCAAAGGGTGATACTAGCACTATTTTAGCTCTAGTGCCATTTCTACATTTGGCTCTGTCAAAGTAAAGCTTCCAATTTTTTTTTTAATTAAAGCTCTTTATTTGGCATGGCTAGGAGATTTTTCTCTTTTGGTTTCGAGATAGAATAGGTGCCTATCCTTGTTTCAATCATAGCATTGAAGTTTTTTAGTGAAAACTCATATTCAATTTGTAGCTTATCTATAATTACTTCTATGAGGTCAACTTCATAACTAATCATACTAACACTATTCTCTTCCTTTTCAATTTTTTCTATATGGGATGATGAGGGAATTTTTGCATACATTTTTACCTTCTTTCCCTTATGAGGAATTATGCAAGTAGCCTAAGGATAAATATCCACCCAACTTAGTTGTAAACTCATGAGAGAGGCAAATACAAAAGTATGGTTCTATGTATACCTTGAATACCTCTTGTATGATAGTTATCTATGACATCTTTGGAGCACCATGGGTATGAATTTGATTACATAAATGGATTAAATTGAGGTTCCATCCAACTGAAGCACTCTAGGATTGGATCAGGTATCCTCCATGACCATTACTTCACATATTAATTTTGACATTACTATCATTACTACAATAGAATCTACCATACAATTAAGCATAGCCCATCGTTCCATGCACAAGAACATGTAAAAAGTGGGAGGTCTATTTTTACCTATTCTTTATGTATATCTACCTAATACTAAATTTAGTTTTGACTAATACTTATATTCAAGCTAGGTGGATTTCAGTGATGCCTAGATGAGGTAAATTTATCCTAGAATCATAATAGTGTTGTACATACTTGATTTGGATGGATTTTTCTTTAGCTCCTCTATAATGTTAAAACCTAAAGACTCTGGTTTATTTTTTTCTCTTTTTTTTCTAATTAATAAAATCTTATTTGGTATTATTGTGTTGCTTGATATTTTTTTTGCTTAGTGATACAAGTATATTGGAGTTTATTCCTATCATGATCTTGATTTTTATATTCCTTTTCCTGCATAAATTTTGCTATTATTTAAGATTATCTTTTAGAGGTTGTTAATTTCTCTAAGTAGATTGAGGAAATTTACTTTTTGTCTATTTTTTGTTGATATGGGATCTTGAATGGGTCTAATCTATTAGGATCTACACGTAATGACTTCTTGCTATACCAAGTCAAGATTGATATAGACTTCTCTTCTATGAGATTCTACATCATCAGATTTTGATATATTTTCCAAAGCATATTGACTTGTATATTTTGTGCTCTTTCTACCTTTTCAACTACAATAATTTGCATTTGGTGTTAGTGAAGAATACAAGCGTTCTCACTATATGGATCATTGTAGTCTGAGCACCAATAATTTGCTTTCGATGCTGATGTAGAAGGGTTATCCTTTTAGTTATTGTATACTACATTAGAATTTTCATCGATGTAACTAGAAGAGGTCCCTTGGTATTTTTTCATATATGGAAATATAGTGGAATGGAAATTTCTTTCAACCTCTATTCTTTATATAGTGGTAATTTCATTAGTAAAATTATTTAATGCCACCATTATTTCTTTTATGTCGACTGATTCTTGAGGTTAAGGGGAAGGCAATGTGGGTATGGTAGGAGGCGTTGGTAGCATTGGTATTGGAGGGTTCATTGGTAATGCTAGAAACTTAATTGCAAGAATCAAAGCTATATTTTATAGATGTGTAATTATAACTAGAGCTTTTGTTTCTTGTCCAAACTTCTATATTTATGGAAAATATGATGTTACATTTTTGGGAGGAAGTTTACCTATAGCAATTAATGTATTCTATATAGTTATAGCAACTTGATAAATCTCAAGACATGTCAACACATTTGACTAACATATCAATAAGCCTAGATATAGATTTGAAGCATGAAAGTAATAATATAACACCTAGGTATTAGTTGGATTAATATCTTGTGGAACTCTTTTTTAAGTCTTGCTAGATTTGATGTTAAAATCCATTATTGCTTCATGAGGGTGCCTTTGAATAGTTGTAAATTGGACCAACAATGAGAATATGTTTGCTAGATCATTAAATTATTGAACTAATCTACCAACAAGCTAATACCATGAATAGATACTCCCATCCTAAAGGATCTAATACCAATATAATACCTTACCTTTGAATGATAATACCATTAGCCTTATCATAACATATTCATACTGAATATTATGGATAGCTACTATGGAAGCTACATATTGACAATGCTCATATGATTTTTTTCTAATACCAACATATGTTGGAAAATATTTTAATGATTCCTAAGGAATCAAATTCTGATTTGCTAGATTAAGTGGTATGATATTATTCCAATCAAGAAAGTTTTTTTGAGGTGGAAGATTAGCCATTTGTTCCAATCTATCAGAATGAGTAGAGTGTAGAGCTAAAATATGTATATCCTACAATTTTTCCATGAGTTAATGAGGAAGATGATGAAAAATATTTGTCTTTTAAATATTAATGGAATTAATTCAAGAAATTGTACTAGTTCATCTAGATTTTTGGCTATTGATATTGTGATCAAAATGTTTTAGATTAAATGCAAACTAGATGTCTTTTATGAATATTTCATTTTAGTAGAGTCACCAAGTGATTGGAAAATGATCTATCAGAGTAGAATATCACCATAATTCTACTCAATCAAGGATATGGTATTTGTCTCCCACCAGGCATACCAAAAACAATTGGTCCAAAATATACCTAAGTGGATGAGTTGCACCCTCAAGACCTTAACCAAGATTGGAGGACTCAAAATAGCTTCTGAGTTAGCCTTCAAAGTAGTCTGATTCCTATGATACTGGCTAAACTAATAAAGGGGTTTTTAGACTAAGGAATGCATAGGGTTAGAAACTAGAAGATAAAATGGCTTGTATTTAACAATATCATGAGACACAAGTGCATGCAAGTATCATTCTCCTAACTAGACCAAATTGTCTAATAGACCAACCATCATAAAATATTACAAAATATTAATCACCTAAGCACACACATTTAAGCATTCTAGAAATTTAAATAATTGTAATCCAAAGAAAAATCTAGATAGTAGAATAAATCTTAATAGAATAAACCACTCATTCAATTTTAACAAAAATGCTTTAAAAAGGAAAGCAACATACATACATATTCTACAACATCCTTTGATAGAGGCCAAATAACACTTCAATTTTTATTAAGAGGCATATAACATTCAATCATATAGCATGTACAATTGTAAAAGCTAAAGAGCCAACCCTTTGAATGGGTTACATTCAAGTATTTATAGTTTTACATTTGCATTTAGTTAGCTCAACATGATTATTTTTAAAATGGATTGTAGGCCTATCATATTGGTGTAGCACATGTGCATCCTCTTTTAGCTCATTCTAGTGCAACTAAATTGGTGCCACTATGCTAATGTGACTTGATATGATTTCATTTTAGAGGGTGATGTTGTACATGTCTTCATCCAATCCTTAATATTGTATAATAGGTTTTCTTTATTCCATGTTGCTCCATGACTAGCCCAACTAAATCGGGATAAGTGTTGAATATGGAAGCCTTTGATTGTTAATATCTTTTGATAGTATATTTTAGATGTCAAGAATAGGTGCAAATTATTTTTTCCTTGTTGAAATTATCTAGATCTCTATTATATAGGCACTAGTATTTTCTTTTGCTTTCATGACATCAACCCATTCATACATTTGACTCTTCTTAAAACTTAGCCAATTTTCTAATTTCTCTTGCTAGATGCCAGATTTTGTTGCTTGCCTTGATGAAATCATTGATTTTAGAGTCTGACCACTTCTACACAACCAAAATTTTGCAATGCACTTTACTAGATGTCAAATAGGCTTCTACTTAAAATTTATTTACCCCTAATTTCTAGACTTCATGCCTTAGAATATTTTTAGCTCTAGTCCCATTTTTATTGTGTCACATTTTTGTGCAACTTGTTGTGACATCAACACCTTCAATATTCTGGCCCTCTTCTACAATTAGTTGCTTTTACTTTTGTTCATTCATAGTTCCATATGCCAAATATTACTCTTGAGACTTGGTGCTTTACTGCTAGGCTTTATGCCTTACAATAATTTTCCATATGACACTAACTTTGGTTGTACTAGACTTTTATGTGCCTTATAATGATGTCAAAACTTTAGAAGTTTGGCACTCTTTGATTCTATAATACTTAATATAAATCTCATAGGAAATATAATGTGTATAGGGCTATATAATATTGAAAATATGCATGATAATTGTTGTAGAATATTACATTATTTGGTACATGCCAATGTACCACCTTGGTACATTATTGTAAATATTAGATTAGGGTTGTGTCCTAGATTAGTGTGTGAGTAAATATTTTATGTAATGTAATAATGTGCAAGAAATGCACAAGTGTCATGTAAATATGTGTGCAAGTGTTATGAGTGTAAATGTGCACAAGTATCCAATATGTAAGTGTGCACATGTGTCCTTATATTAGGAAGAGTTATGTGAAGAGTCAAGTACAAGTGTGCATTCAATATAGTATCATGTGTATGCAAGTGTCAAGTACAAAAGCCAAGAGTCATAAGGCTTGACATATGGAAAGAAAGAGTCATGGTAACTAAAGAGTCATCCTAGAAATACTATATATTACTCCATATATAGGATCATATCATATCATATTATAGTTTACATTATCTACAAAGAGTTTTTATGAGATATTTGTAATAGAAAGAGGAGTAATACAAGTTTGCATACGTTTGAGCAACTAGTATTGTAAGTGTTGTTATATTGTATATTTTAGGCTTTACATTCATATTTAAGCATATTATTGAATGTTATTTGACATCTTGTTAAGCCTTGATAATACATATTAGTTGTCTCATTTATCTCTGTTACAATATTATTATTGGGTCCATTATATTGCAACTTCATTATATTCGATCCTGTGATTATTTTCCTATGAGATTTATATTAAGTATTATAGCATCAAAATATAAAACTGGTATTAGAGCCACTATAATATTACCATTAGGTAAGAAAATCCAGTGAAGATAAGTATTTCCACTGAGTTAAAAAAACCAGTGAACTTAAGAGCATTACTGCTGGGTAGGAAAAACCAGTGAAGATAAGTATTTCCACTAGGTTGAAGAAAAACTAGTGAAGCTAATATTATTTCCACTAGGTTGAAGGATAACCAATGAAGAATAAGTTTCATATTAAGAGAGAACCAACTCAAGAGAAAAATTGGTCATTGTCATTCTACTTTAGATATTGGAAGAAGTTTCATATTAAATTCTTAGGTAATTCTAGAAAATTCTAAGATTATTCTATAGAGAAAATTAATCTTCAAAATTTGAGAAGCTTCCTACAATAGATAGAGAATACTTTCATCTTTGATTACTTAAAGGCTATGAGATTTCCTCATACAGGTATTGATTCAAGTTGTAGTTAAGTCTCAAATATAGATCTTGATAAAAAATTTAGGTCATTAAGAAATAGACCTTGATAAGATAGATTGAGTTAACCTATTCCAAAAATCTATACAGAATAGAAGGGAGTCTATAATATTAGTTTTATATCTTGGATATAGACCTTGATATTGGTAGATAAAGAAGACCTAAGAAAAGAGGTCCCATTAGAAGCAGACAAAGGAGACTTATTGAAAAGGTCCCATTGAAGGTAGATTGAAGAAGACCCAAGAAAGAGATCCATGATAGTTTTTATTCAACCTAGTGGAAATACTTATCTTCACTGGTTTTTTCTACCTAGTGGTAATACTCTTAAGTTCACTGGTTTTTTCAACTCAGTGGAAATACTTATATTCACTGGATTTTCTTACCCAATGGTAATATTTTTAACTTCTACAACTATCAAATCCTATGCAAGCAACCTTATAGTGGCTCTAATACCACTGTTATCTTTTGATTTTATAATACTTAATATAAATCTCTTTTGTATTATTTTTCATCTCTAACCCATAATTGATTAAAACCAAAGAAACCATCAAGCAAGGAGAATATTTCTACTCTAGTAAGAGAGTGCAGAATTTGATCAATATGTGGTAGAGAATAATTATCTTTTAAAGATGCTCTATTCAAATTTCAAAAATCCACACATAGGAAAATGCCTCCATTATTCTTTCTAGAAAGCACTAGATTAGCTACCCATATGGAGTGCTTGATCAGGTAAATAATCTCTACATTAAGTAACTTCAAAAACTCCTATTTCATTAGTGCTTCTATCTTACGATTCACTAAACTTTACTTTTTTTATATTGCCTTAGCATTAGGAAACAACTCTATTGTATGATAGATTGTCTCTTTGCTATAGAATTTTAAATCATCATAACTCCATGCAATGATGTCATTGAATTCTTTGTATAAGGTTATAATTTTCTAAATTTCTTCTTTAGAATATTGCACTCTAAGTTTCAAGTTATTTGTAGGTTCAATTTAAACCTATCTAAACTCTTGTTCATTAACTTTTATTTTCCTGTTGGATGGTCATTACTATCAAATAAACTCTCGAGAGTAATTAATCCTTTATGAATGTGGTTTTTCTTCAGATAAATAATGTCTTCTTTGATTATATCCACGAGCACATATTCAGTCATATTTGCATAAGCTACCTCATGAATTAAGAAGTCCACTATATGTTCATCACTATCAAACACTTTCTAGAAGGTATCTTTATCTAGTATTGAAAGCCTAAAATCAATTTTAACAGATCTTGATTTTTTTCTTATATCAAAAGCACAACAAAAAATAGCTCAATGGGAATCCAATGCATCAACTTGTGCATTCTACTATCTAGGGATTTACTTTATATTCAAGGATTTAAAAATTTCAAATAGATCTCATACTTTGTTTTGGTGGGCCTTTAGGTAATATTTCTTGCTACTACATTTTTCAATAACCTAGTTCATTACCAATTCAAAATGATTGTATATCATTAGTGGCTTTACTCCCATTTTCTTTTCTTCTCTCAACCCTATACATAATGCTTAATATTATATTACATTATTGGTGTAGCTCTATTTTAGATTATATAAAATGTGCTTCACTCTTAAAAGGGTGATACTAGCACTATTCTAGATCTAGTGTCATTTCTACATTTGGCTCTGTCAAAGTAAAGCTTTCAAATTTGTTTTTATTAAAGCTCTTTATTTGGCATGGCTAGGAGATTTTTCTCTTTTGGTTTTGAGATAGAATAGGTGCCTATCCTTGTTTCAATCATAGCATTGAATTTTTTGAGTGAAAACTCATATTCAATTTGTAGCTTGTCTATAATTTCTTCTATGAGGTCAACTTCATAAATAATCATACTAACATTGTTCTCTTCCTCTTCAATTTTTTCTATATGGGATTATGAGGGAATTTTTGCATATATTTTAATATTATTTTCCTTATGAGGAATTATGCAAGTAGCCTAAGGACAAATATCCACCCAACTTAGTTGTAAACTCATGAGAGAGACAAATACCCAAGTATGGTTCTATGTCTACCTTGAATACCTCTTGTATGATTGTTATCTATGACATCTTGTGGAGCACCATGGGTATGCCTTTTATTACATAAATGGTTTATATTGAGGTTACATCCAACTAAATCACTCTAGGATTGTATCAGGTATCCTCCATGACCATTACTTCACATATTAATTTTGAAATTACTATCATTGCTACACTAGAATCTACCATACAATTAAGCACATCCCATCGTTCCATGCACAAGAACATGTAAAAAGTGGGAGGTCTATTTTTACCTATTCTTGATGTATATCTACCTTGTGCTAAATTTAGTTCAAACTAATACTTATCTTCAAGCCAGGTGGATTTCAGTGATGCCTAGAGAAGGTAAATTTATCATAGAATCATTATAGTGTTGTACATACTTGATTTGGATGGATTTTTCTTTAGCTCCTCTATAATGTTAAAACCTAAAGACTCTGGTTGCTTTTTTTCTCTTTTTTCTAATTAATCAAATATTATTTGGTACTATTGTGTTGCTTCATATCTTTGTTTCTTAGTGATACAAGTACATTGGAGTTTATTCCTATCATGCTCCTAGTTTTTATATTCCTTTTCCTACACCAACTTTTGCTATTATTTAAGATTATCTTTTAGAGGTTGTTAATTTATCTGAGTAGATTGAGGCAATTTCCTTTTTGTCTATTTTTTTTGAGATGGGACCTTTAATGGGTCCAATCTATTAGGATCTACACGTAATGACTTCTTGCTAGACCAAGTCAAGATTGATATAGACTTCTCTTCTATGAGATTCTACATCATCAGATTTTGATATATTTTCTAAAGCATAGTGACTTGGATATTTTGTGCTCTTTCTACCTTTTCAACTACAATTATTTGCATTTGGTGTTAGTGAATAATACAAGTGTTTTCACTATGTGGATCATTGTAGGCTGAGCACCAATAATTTACTTCTGATGTTGATGTATAAGGATTATCCTTTTAGTTATTGTATACTACATTAGAATTTTCATCGATGCAACTAGAAGAGGTCCCTTTGTGTTTTGTCATATATGGAAATTTCTTGTAATGGAAATTACTTTCAACCTCTCTTATTTTTATAGTGGTGATTTCATTAGTCAAATTATTTAATGTCACCATTATTTCTTTCATGTCGACTAATTCTTGAGGTTAAGGAGAAGGCAATGTAGGTATGGTAGGAGGTGTTGGTAACACTGGTATTGGAGGGTTCATTGGTAATGCTAGAAAATTCATTGCCAGAATCAAAGATATATTTTTCAGATGTGTAATTATAACTAGAGTTTTTGTTTCTTGTCCAAACTTCAAGATTTATGGAAAATATGATGTTACATTTTTGGGAGGAAGTTTACCTATAGCAATTAATGTATTCTATATAGTTATAGCAGCTTAATAAATCTCAAGAAATGTCAACACATTGGACTAACATATCAATAAGTCTAGATATAGATTTGAAGCATGAAAGTAATAATTTAACACCTAGGGATTTGTTGGATTAATATCTTGTGGAAATCTTTCTTAAGTCTTGCTAGATTTGATGTTAAAATCCATTATTGCTTCCTGAGGGTACCTTTAAATAGTTGTAAATTGGGCCAACAATGATAATATGTTTGCTAGATCATTAAATTATTGAACTAATATACCAACAAGCTAATATCATGAATAGATACTCCCATACTAAAGGATCTAATACCAATATAATACCTTACCTTTGAATGATAATACCATTATCCTTATCATAACATCTTCATCCTGAATGTTATGGATAGCTACTATGGAAGATACATCTTGACAATGCTCATATATATTTTTTCTAATACCAACATATGTTGGAAAAGCTTTTAATGCTTCCTAAGGAATCAGATTCTGATTTGCTAGATCAAGTGGTATGATATTATTCCAATCAAGAAAGTTTTTTTGAGGTGGAAGATTAGCCATTTGTTCCAATCTATCAGAACGAGTAGAGTGTAGAGAGCTAAAATATGTAGATCCTACACTTTTTCTATGAGTTAATGAGGAAGATGATGGAAAATATTTGTCTTTTAAATATTAATGGAATTAATTCAAGAAATTGTACTGGTTCATCTAGATTTTTGGCTATTGATCTTGTGATCAGAAGCTTGCAGATTAAATGGCAACTGGATTTCTTTTATAAATATTTCATTTTATCAGAGTCACCAAGTGATTGGAAAATGATCTATCAGAGTAGAATATCACCACAATTCTACTCAATCAAGGAGATGGTATTTGTCTCCCACTAGGCATGCCAAAAAAACTTGGTCCAAAATATACCTAAGTGGATGAGTTGCACCCTCAAGACCTTAACCAAGATTGGAATACTCAAAATAGCTTCTAAGTCATCCTTCAAAGTAGTCTAGTTCCTATGATACTCACTAAACTAATAAATGGGTTTGTAGACTAAGGAATGCATAGGGTTAGAAACTAGAATATAAAATGGCTTGTATTTAGAAATATCATGAGACACAAGTGCATGCAAGTCTTATTCTCCTAACTAGACCAAATTTTCTAATAGACCAACCATCATAAAATATTATAAAATATTAATCACCTAAGCACACACATTTAAGCATTCTAGAAATTTAAATAATAGTAATCCAAAGAAAAATCTAGATAGTAGAATAAATCTTAATGTAATAAACCACTCATTCAATTTTAACAAAAATGCTTTAAAAAGGAAATCAACATACATACATATTCTACAACACCCTTTGATAGAGGCCAAACAACACTTCAATTTTTACTAAGAGGCACATAACATTCAATGATATAGCATGTACAATTGTAAAATCTAAAGAGCCAATCCTTTGAATGGGTTATATTCAAATATTTATAGTTTTACATTTGCATTCAGTTAGTTCAACATGATTATTTTTAAAATGGATTGTAGGCCTGTCAGGTTGGTGTAGCACATGTGTGTCCTCTTCTAGCTTATTCTAGTGCAACTGAATTGGTACCACTATGCTAATGTGAGTTGATATGATTTCATTTTAGAGGGTGATGTCGTACATGTCTTCATCCAATCCTTAATATTGTCTAATAGGTTTTCTTTATTCCATGTTGCTCCATGACTAGCCCAACTACATCGGGATAAGTGTTAAATATGAAAGCCTTTAATTATTAAGATCTTTTGATAGTAGATTTTAGATGTCAAGAATAGGTGCAAATTCTTTTTTGCTTGTTGAATTTATCTAGATCTCTATTATATAGGCACTAGTATTTTCTTTTGCTTTCATGACATCAACCCATTCATCCATTTGACTCTTCTTAACACTTAGCCAATTTTCTAATTTCTCTTGCTAGATTCCAAATGTTGTTGCTTGCCTTGATGAAATCATTGATTTTAAATTTTGACCACTTCTACACAACCAAAATTTTGCAATGCACTTTACCAGATATCAAATAGGCTTCTACTTCAAATTTCTTTGCCCCAAATTTCTAGACTTCATGCCTTAGAATATTTTTAGCTCTAGTCCCATTTTTTATTGTGACACATTTTTGTGCAACTTGTTGTGACATCAACACCTTCAATATTCTTGTCATCTTCTACAATTAGTTGCTTTTACTTTTGTTCATTCATAGTTCCAGATGCCAAATATTACTCTTGAGACTTGGTGCTTTACTACTAGGCTTTATGCCTTACAAGAATTTTCCATCTAACACTAACTTTGGCTCTACTAGACTTCTATGTGCCTTATAATGATGTCAAAACTTTAGAAGTTTGGCACTCTTTGATACTTAGCCAAATTTTGATACTCGAAAAGGAGTTTTATTGATGTCAAGAACTAGATTCTACTAACAACCATTTTTTTTGATTTAGTGCATTAGGTGCTAGGCTTCTTGCACACCTTTGCTGACATCAACATTTCAAATTTATAGCCACTTCTCTTACTTAGAAAAAAATTGAGTTTGACACTAAAGCAAAAATCTAGATTCTTCTACCTTAATCAAATTTGAGATTCAACTATGTCATATTCTAGATAATTTGATGCTCATTATTGATGTCAACATCTCAAAATTCTGGAAGCCTTCTATACTTAGAAAAATTTTGCATTTGGATGTTGCACAAGCTTGTTGAGACTTAACTTCTTTTATTTTGGCTTGGTGGCCATTTCATGTATTTGGTTTAGCCTCTGTATATCCAAATTGATGCATACTAAGAGAAAAATTTATTTCTAAAGAGATATTTTATAGATGTGGATGAATTAAATTTACCCACAACATCTTATGAGTTGATCTAAGGGAAGAGTGTATTGATTTCACTTGAATTTGAAATTCATACATTGAGCACAATAGTAGAGATAGGCGTATAAATTTTTGAGGTACAAAATTAGTACATTGAACAACTAAATGCACTAGATGAAATGTGCTAGCAATCTCTCTTTTATATAGAGTTTGCCCAATTATAGCGAGCACTATTGTATAATTACTGTATCAAAAGTAAGGAATTTATACCTAGTGATGGGTACCTTATATATAATTTAAGGTATAATGACTTATAAAGAAAACTATAATAAGGTGGATAGGGCTATATAATATTGAAAATATGCATGATAATTGTTGGAGAATATTACATTATTTGGTACATGCCAATGTACCACCTTGGTACATTATTGTAAATATTAGATTAGGGTTGTGTTCTAGATTAGTGTGTGAGTAAATATTTTATGTAATGTAATAATATGCAAGAAATGCACAAGTGTCATGTAAATATGTGTGCAAGTGTTATGAGTGTAAATGTGCACAAGTGTCCAATATGTAAGTGTGCACATGTGTCCTTATATTAGGAAGAGTTATGTGAAGAGTCAAGTACAAGTGTGCATACAAGATAGTATCATGTGTATGCAAGTGTCAAGTACAGAAGCCAAGAGTCATAAGGCTTGACATATGGAAAGAAAGAGTCATGGTAACCAAAGAGTCATCCTGGAAATACTATATATTACTCCATATATTAGATCATATCATATCATATTATAGTTTACATTATCTACAGAGAGTTTCTATGAGATATTTGTAATAGAAAGAGGAGTAATACAAGTTTGCATACATTTGAGCAACTAGTATTGTAAGTGTTGTTATATTGTATATTTTAGGCTTTACATTCATATTTAAGCATATTATTGAATGTTATTTGACATCTTGTTAAGCCTTGATAATACATATTAGTTGTCTCATTTATCTTTGTTACAATATTATTATTGGGTCCATTATATTGCAACTTCATTATATTCGATCCTGTGATTATTTTCCTATGAGATTTATATTAAGTATTATAGCATCAAAAGATAACACTGGTATTAAGCATCTAGACAATATTCAATTGGTTTTCCAAAAATACAAAGAATTTGGGGTGTAATTTTACCCAAAAAAGTCAATTTTTGTGGTCCATTAGGGCAAATTATTGGGACATGTGGAATTAAAAGAGGGCTTAGTAATTAATCTAAATAGAGTAAAATAAATACTAGCACTCCCATTGCCATAAAATAAGAAAGGCTTGCAATCATTCTTTGGGTAGATTAAAAAAGTGAAGCCAATGATAGAGATGCTAATAAATGATGCATTTTTTGCATGGACCAAATCCAAAAGAGATGCTTTTAAAAGTATAAAAGAATATATAACCAGAGCCTTGGTACTGACTAATCCATACTATCATATAGATTATATTATCTATGTATTCAATGTAGAAGAAAGCTACATAGTCATACTTACTCAAAATTATAGAGATCACAATGAGAAACCCATAGCTTTTCTAAGTCAAATGTTGCCCAACTATGAAAAGTGTTACAAATTCATTGAGAAATAGGTATTTAATTTGATGAAATATATTAAAATCTAAGGTTTTATATATATTATAGTAAAATACTAGTATATGTTGTACATATAAATGTTTGAAACCTCATAGTGCAAGGGGAATTAGGCAAAAAGAGAGTTGGATGGATTACAAAAATCCAAGAGTATGATGTGGAAATAAAATCGATAAAGCTGGTTAAAGGAATATCTCTCTATGAATATTTGGAAAACTCTATGGTATCAGACACCAACATGTTAATTTAAGAATAGGAAGGACTATAGGCTATAAAGGGTCAGATAGAGCAATACAATTGGGTATACCAATTAAGGCACTTCCTTCAAACTATTAAGTGTCTAGATACATTAAATGCTTTCCAAAGATGAAGGTATAGATTGTAGGCTATGAAATATGTGATAATTTATGGCATAATGTAATAAAAAAACTTTGATGGCATGCTCTTGAGGTGCATTCATTTAGATAAATCAAAAGAAATATGGGATGAGTTTCATGCTAGCTTCTTAGGTGGACACTATTCTAGTCAAACCATAATAACTAAAATCATATGGGCTGGATATTATTGGTTGAATCTAATTATTTATGCTATTAATATTACTAGTACTTGTGATAAATATCAAAGGTTTATTAGGAAGTAAAAATTCCAACAATTCCCCTCTAGCCAATCATCGCAGAAAATTCCTTCCAATAATGGGAGTTAGATTTTATTGGGGTAATTAATCCAAATTATTCTACCAAACATAAATTCATCTTGATAGCAACTAATTATTTCACTAGGTGTTCTGAGATAGAAGCAACCAAGCATTCGGGTCAAGACACTATCACCAATTTTTAGAAAGATTGATCATCAGGTTTGGGATCCTTGCTACAATAATATTTGATAATGGTGGATATTTCATAGGGGCTAAAACCATATATTTTTCTAGAAAGTATGTCATATATTGGAATGCTTCCTCTAACTATACCCATAAGGAAATGGACTAGCAGAGTCCACAAAAAAAAATTAATGAAAATAATAAAACAAAATATTGGCAACAACAAAAAAGTTGGCATTTAATTCTTAATCAAGCATTATGGGCAAATAGAATTATGATCAAGATGGCTATGAAGACCACTCCATATTATTTATTTTATGGGAATGAATTCATGTTGCAAATACATCTAGAATTATTAGCCTTAAAGCTAATTTATCAAATAGAGCTAGAGGATGCAAGGCCAATTGATAGAAGGATGGCAAAACTATTTCTACTAGAAGAAAAAATGGAAGAATTGTATAATTGATTCCTCCAATATCAAGCAGCTAAAAATATATGGTTTGATAAAAAAACAACACTAAAGTTATTCAAGGATGATAAATTGGTACTAAAATGGGATGCAAATCAAGCTAAATTGGGAAAGCATGACAATCTAGAATCACTTTGGTCTAGACCATATATAATCTCAAGAAGGAAAGCATTGAATCTATATAAGCTTCAAAAAATGGATGGTCATATTTTTCCAATTCTAGTGAATGGCTAATGCCTAAAACATTATGCATTGAAACACGTGTCTTTGAGTTGTATGTATGTAAATAATGACACATGTAAATATAGCAATAGTGAAACATAGTAGTTTTTACCAACAAAATTTAATTGGTTAAAAAATATGCTTGGTAGCTACTCAATTTTGATTTTCCAACAATATTGTTGGCTCATAAGCATGGTAATCTTAAAAATGGCATGCCCTACAAATGCTCACACAAATTGCTAGTTCAAACACAAGCTTAAAAATTAATTTAGCAATGATTATACCTCATGATGCTGGATTTTAAGCCTTACTACCACAAAATATCATAAGTATTAATATAAAGAAGCCACAATATTAAAGGTTTAAATATTAATAATGAAGAGTAGAATAATATAAATGAGTAATCAAATATGTATATCAAGGCCAATATAATAATGAAATAGCATTCACTTATAGTATCAAATATGAATGTAAATGGCCAAAGTAATTCATGTACTATGCATGAAGAATACTTATAATATGAATTGCTCAAAAACCTATATAAGTTTTATTCACTTTTCTATATCTTCCTATTATAAGCGTCTTCCTCTTATATGAGGATTCCATTTCATGGAGTTCTATCTCCATAATATATTCATAGTAATATGACTCTAATTACTTGACTATGACAACTCCCATGACCTTTGGCTTATCATCTTGGCAGTTGTATACTAGACTCTTAAATTTCTTCTTACATGCACACTTGAATCTATGACACTTGCACACTTCTACATGAATCTTACTCTCCTACATGCACTTCTAATACAAGACACTTGTGCACATCCTCTCTTTACATATTTGCACACTTACATACATGATTCTAACTTACATGACACATGTATTTCCTGCACATTGACACTTACATAAAAGGGAAAATATAAATCACTCATCTAAACTATAGACTCAACCATAATCTATTATATATTTACATTTGTACCATTAAGGTACCATGGGGTAAATTTGCACATACTAAATAATGTAATATTTCTCAACACATGATTTCTTCGTGCTATAAAAATAGGGCTGAAAATTTGTAATGTATGAAAGAGAATTTAGCAATTTAAGGAGTAGAGTATTGCATAATTGCCAAAGTGCTTCATGTGAAGAGAGTGCTACATTCTTGCCTGTGTTTACAATTTTAGTTATAACATCATGGTTTGATATTACATGAGGGAAAAGGGGTTAAAATATATAGAATAATACCAAGGAGCACCAGTATTGGTTGAGCAACATTCACGACCCTATAATTACTATAAAGGCAAAATTGAAAATTTTTAGAGAGGGATCAAAAGCAAAATGAAGAAAATATTTACCCAAGATGCTCAAAGCAACTCCTTGGTATTAATTTTTGTTGATATATATACCCAAAATTTTCCACCCTTGCTTGGCATTGGTTAAGAATTTTATAGATAATTATGATAAAAAAACAATAATGGTGTGTGATATAGAAGGAAAGAGGACATTTCCTATCATGACAAACACAATCAGAAAAGCTTTCATAGCAGGATCACATCGAGGTACATTACCTAAGCCACTTGATATGAATAAATAAAAGGGTCATTTCAAAAGAGATAATATTAGAGCCTGGTTGGGTAGAAACATTTGAGAAATTTTGAAGTATTTTCTATAATAGCCTGTGAAGTTGGGAAGATTTAGCAAATTCCTCTAGGGAGTATTATCTATGATAGTTGTAATTCTTGGGCTAGATACTTACTTGTATATATATGACCACCAACAATATATAGCATATGTAGCTACTAATACACATAATTATGAAACTTTTACTACAAGTGACCCTGTATTATTTAATTAGGCCCATTTTTTGAGTTATCAAATTCATAGTCAACTAATTTCCCTAAAGCTCAAAGAGAAGGACACCTTATATTACCTATCATATTTGGATTGACCAATCCTATATCATATGCCTCCAAGAATGCATAGAATACCACTTCAAATAAAATTAGATGATAAAAAGTTTATCCTGTAGTTGACTAGACCATGGTCCTTAGGGAAAGGACCCCATATCTTGATTTTAATTAAGTCTTTCTAGGGCCTACGTTAGCATGCATTTATTGCCAAATTAATTGCCTAAGCTCTGAAGTTATTGATAAACTATGTGGTAAAAGAAATGAATTATGGGAATGGTATTTCTTGAAAAGTGGCACCATCATCAAATTTTATGGCTTCCTTGGAAACCCCTATTTGTTGCCTTATTATGTTATAGACTAGGTGTTTGGCATAGAGTTATGTAGGAAAATAAAGATAAAAAAAAGACAATCATGCACAAAACTGTCAAACCCAAAGACCACCTTTGGGAAAACCAAGCCAGACAAAATCACGGGATGAAATACAAACATAAAAAATAGATACCAAAAAGACCTAAGGGTCAAAATAGAATAGTCAAAGAGGCAAAGGTTACTTAGATATCTTCTATTGACTATCACTTTCAGGGGTATCCCTAACAACCTTGCCACCTTATTTTTTGTTCAATTTAATTACTTTGGCCATTTTGACCACTTGATGAAAAAAGGCCCATGTTTTGTTGAAATCCACGGATGCCTTCTCAAGCATTTCCACAAAAAATATTAGAGGGCCAATACTGGCCTTTCGCTGAACATACTTCTCCTTTAGAGAGAGGGCCTTAGATGATCCAACTTCAAACTTTTTATCTTGATAGGAACATCATCGAGAGACTCTTGTTCACTGATAGAGAGATTTCATTTCATTTTTGAAGCTTTGCATCTAGGAGAGTGGTGTCACAGTTTAATTTTACCAAAATATGGGATCAAAGTTTTCATTCCTTTGGATTTTAGTAGTACCAGTGGAGGCCTTCTCATATTCCTTGCTTAAAGTGATCCTCTAAGGACTATCATGACTAGACCCAACTTTGAGATTACCTATGGTAGCAATGGAAGACTTTTGGGCCTCTTTCGAAAGAGTGTGCTTATATAAGATCAAACAGATACCTTGGTGCTTTGGGTGGGTTGAAGAAATATACCTAAAACTATCAAATGATAGCTCCATTGACCTCACGAAGCACTTAGGCACATTAATCTATTTAATATCCCTTAGATGGTTCAAGAAAGCTAAATGAAAGCTTCTTAGAGGGACATTAATTTTATCCATTGTAAAATATTGCATTATTAGAATAAAAAATCTATTATAGGGCTGTGGAAGCCCAACTATGAATATTACCCCTTTGTCTCTCACCAACTTCCTTCCCTTGTCAATAAAGTGCTTTAGTTCTTCAACTAATGAATGTATATCTATAGACATGGAAAATTGATCCACTTTAGTGGGCAATCTTCCTTAAACCCTCTAAGAGGCCTCTAACACTTGCCCAAGGCATGGGATAGGTCCCTTTCCATTTGTTTTTTATTTTTTCCTCTATGAAAAATCACACCCAATTAAGATGAGGCATGACTCTGCATAGGTGAAATTGAATTTGATCAATATGGGACGTGATTTCATATTTTTATAGGGGGAGCAGATCAGAGCTAGAGCTCTAGATTGTAGGACACATTTTTGATGTATCTCATTTTTGGTGTAAGGTCGAGGACCTACACATTTGTAGCCTACGGGTATTTTTGTACTCCCCATGTACTCTGAGACACACATTATATATATGATATGATCATTATTATGGCTCATTTATTGTGTACTCATTTATTTTTAATTTTATGTTTATGTGATGCACATGGATGCAATGCTTATGTTATGTTGATGCTATATGATGTGATGTATGGATGACATGCACTAGATAGCTATTTGATTTATGATGATGATATGCAGTGATCTTAGATGCTTAGATGTGCTTTTTGATGGATGCATATGGATGCGATGTTTTTCTCTTAACGCATATTTGATATTGCTTTCTTTTCATGCATTAATGTATGTAATGCTTTATTTACATGATGCTAATCTAATGTAAATGAACCTGTATGCTTTAATCACTTAAAACATAAGGAATGAATGCAAATATGTTTATCAATCTAATGGATGATGCCACAGAATGTATAAAAATCATGAATGTAATTGAAAATCCTTAAGATAAGAATGTAATCAATTAATCACCCATATATGAAATGCAATGGTATGCAATGTTTTATGATGCGAATGATATAATGTGCCATTCGATTTTCTTTTGCAAATTTGAAAAATGTGCATGATATAGTCAGTGGTCATCTAAATATTATTGCTAATATCCATCCGGTATCTATCCTATATGTTGATTGTGCTTTTTATAATGATGTATCATGGGTTTGATACTTTGCAATTTGATGATTTATATGGTTGCCATTTTTGACACTTTGTTGCTATGGGAGAAATTTTTGAGGTTTTCCATGAGACTCAAACACCCTAATAGACTTATCAAAAGTTGCATACTAACCACACTAGACTTCTGAGATAAAAGGCTTTTGCTAGGATAGACCCTAACTGTTCATTATCCCTGTGTGTGCAAATGATTATTTTAAGATAAGACACGAGCGTTCCCCGATGTCAGGTGGGATTCTTTCAGCCCATTGCTAAGATAGGGGTTCCACAAATGTCTTATCCAATCTCAAGTTTAGATTTTAGTTGGACTAAGCCACTAGGCAATGCAGGACACCTGAAGCTAGCTCTTCCACATTCAAACATTGGTCTTGTTCATAAGCGAGATGCTAATGCGTCAGACATATCATCATGCGTAAGGTACAGTAGTGCTGACAATTCTAGGGATTCGGGCTCATTCCTTTCTATCCTTCAATTTTTGGGATACTTGCTCATATGTAGTGAAGCAAGGGAGTCGATTCCATCTTCTTTTTGAACTATCTTTGGATCTTCATTTGATCTCTCTTCGAACTGGATTTTGGATCTTCATTTGATCTCTGCTCGAACTTTTGATTTATGATCTTCATTTGATCTTCACTTTGAACTTTGATTTAAGCCTATTTTTTGATCTTCACTTGATCTTCACTTTTTAGCATTTACATTTGATAATCTTCTTCAAAAACTTTCCTTTGGGGAGATTTACTTGGAAAAACTATTTCTGGTATATCGATTGAGAATATCGATCTTATGATATCAATATGGGATATCACTCTAGGGAGTCGATCTATGATATCGATCTAGGGTATCAATCATGAGGATTGATATGGGATATCTCTTTGGGATATGCTCATTTTATCATAAGCAAGGGATTCTAAATAGGGAACTAACCTGTCCTTTTGCCAACTGCCAACATTTCCCATACCGTCCGCACAGAGGGATAAGCAAGAATAACTCTTTTCGCTTCAGGATACCCGGTCCTGCTTCATGGCTTTCATCTTCCCCTAGTCCTTGTTAGGATTGTTTAAATTTGTTGATTAGTGATAGGATTTTGATATGCTAAGGGCTATACTAACTGAACCTTAGCTACAAAAGCAAAGCAAGCTTTCTACCAACTCTTGATAAGACTACTAGGTATGACTGAGTGATCGAAAAACCCTAGTATATCTCCATAGCAACATTATAGGTTGTGTTGAAAAACACAATTACTCACATGAATGATGGATCATGATAAATGCAGAGATGCATGATTTAAACACAAACGTGGCATCATTTGTAAGACTGACAAACACAAATGCCTTCTATTACGGAATGCAATGGATGATGAATGCCTATATGCAATGCAATAATGCGGTGAATGCATGTGTAAATGCAAAATTAAAATGCAAATGCAAATGTTTTTGGATTTTATGCTTTACCAATTTTTTTGGATTTTATTGATTTTATAATTTTTATGGGTTTTGAGCCTCATAATTGACCAAACGATGAGTACATGCCTCTGGAGCCTTTAGATTGACCAAGCAATTTTTAGGAATCCTTGGAGCTTTTGGGATTGACCAAAGGGATTATGGGTACCTTTGGGGCATTTTGGGATGACCAAGCGATTTTGAGAATCCTTGGAGCCTTTGGGGTTGACCAAGCAGTTTTTCAGAAACTCTTGGTGCCTTTTGCATTTGACCAAAGGGCTTACAGATGCCTTTGGAGCTTTTGGGTTGACCAAGATTTTTAAAACTCTTGGTGCCTTTTGAGTTTGACCAAAGGGCTTACAGATGCCTTTGGAGCTTTTTAGGATGACCGAGCGATTATAAGCAAATCCTCGAGGCTTTTAACTAACACGACCAAGCGGTTTCAGGGACCCTTGGAGCCTTTTGGGATGACCGAGTGGTTTTGACCAAACCCTCAAAGCTTTTGAGGTTGACCAAAGGGCTTACAGATGCCTTTGGAGCTTTTTACTTGACCAAACCACTAATGAAAGTGTTTGGAGCTTTTTAGGATGACCGAGCAATTACAAGCAACTCTCAGAGCCTTTTACTATGCTCTTTAAGCATAAAACACCTTAATATGGATGATGTTGAGAGGTTCAGGCTCTTCAACACCCCCTAGCGACGTTAGGTGATAGGTACCTAGACCAATATTTTTAGATATGATGTAGGGTCCTAGCCAATTAGCCATGAATTTGTCTCGCATATCTGGCGGTAAATTAGAGTTCTATTGGTTTTATTTCAAGACAAGATCCCCAACTTCAAAGTCTCTCTGGTGGACTTTGACATTGTAAGCTCATTTTAGTCACTCTTGATAAACATGGAGATGCTCCAAGGCATTCACGTGATGTTCATCAAGTAGCGTCAGTTGATCCAGTCGAGCTTGTCGTGTAGTGTCATCATCGATGAACTCTTTCAATGTGATGCGTAATATTGGAATTTCTAATTCCAAGGGCATAATGGCCTCAGTGCCATATACTAGTGAGAATGGTGTTGCCCCAGTGGGCATCCGAATACTAGTCCTATAAGCCCAAAGCGCAAGGGGTAGTTGGATGTGCCAATCTTTGTGGTTTTCTTGTACCATATTTTTCAAGATGGCTACCACTATCTTATTTGAAGCTTCAACCTACTCATTTGCTTGTGGATAGTATGGAGTCACAAAACTATGTTTGATTCTATATTTAGATGTCAAAGCTCTCACAATTTTGTTCTTGAAAGATGTTCCATTATCCGATATTATTTTGGATGGAATCCCAAAATGACTTATGATATGCTCTAGTATAAACTCTGCTATACGAGCTCTAGTTGTCATTGTTAAGGGTATTGCTTCCACCCACTTTGTAAAATACTCAGTAGCCATGATTATGAATGTATGTCGGCCCGATGATGGAGGAGAGATCTTGCCTATAAGATCCAATCCCCACTGAGCAAATGGCCAAGCCGCTTGAATGGGTTGTAAGGCCTACGATGGCAAGTGCGTAAGATTAGCATGATGTTGGCATTTAATGCATTTCTTGACATACGCATTGCACTCCTTCTCCATAGTGGGCCAATAGTAACCCATTCGAAGGATGCGCTTGACGATGGCCATGCCGCTGAAATGGCCATCGCACGTACCATCATGGGCTTGCAAAATTGCCCATGATGCCTCTTGGGGCTCTAAGCAATGAAGGAGAACTCCATCATAGCTTCTTCGGTACAAGATGTCTCCTATTAAGACATATTTGGCCACTTTCTATTTAAATGTGTGCTTCACGACATGCGGTAATCCCTCTGGGATTATACTAAGCTTTAGGAAGTCTTTAATTTGTGACATCCAATTTTGATAAATCTCAACCTGACTGCCAAGATGACTTGCTCCCCCTGCGTATTTACTTTTGCAAATGCAGACTCAGAAACAACCCTATGGTGAATGGTAGTACCACTCCCCATGGGACTCTGAGAGGTTAATGACCCCCAGGGTGCCTTCTTAAGAAAGTCTTCAGCTCTACAGAACCATTCAGCTTGTGGTTCTACACTGATCATGTTGACTGATTCTCTGTTATCATAGGTTGCACGCTCTATTGCTGGATGAGAGAGCATCTTGACATGGATGGTAGTGAAATCAGTAGATGGATTCTGAGGGATTAAGGATCCCAAAGAAGCCATGGTATCTACAAACCTATTTGATGATCGAGGGATTGCCTCAATGTCATACCATTCTAGTTTGGCCAAATATGTATCAACTAGATCTTTATAGGCTTTCAGTATGGGACACCGACACTTAAAAAGCCCCTTGACTTGATTTACTATGAGCAAGGAATCACCAAAGATGTTCAATCTCTTAATATTCATGGTGACAATTGTGTGGAGGCCCAGTAGTAGGGCTTCGTACTCAGCATTGTTGTTGGTGCATGGAAAATCCAACTTGAATGACAAGGGCATTGGAGCTCCTTGTAGCATGAAGAACACTATTCTAGCACCACCCCCTTGTTCGCACTTTGAACCATCGAAGAACAGAGTCATATCAGCATTGTTCTCTAGTTCTTCGAGTTTGGGAGCTTCAGATACGATGAAGACTGCATCATCTGAAAGCTCAATTGTTAGAGGCCTACTATTTGATAGTGGCACCTCAGCTAATTGATCTGCTATGACCTATCCCTTAATGGACTTTTGGCTTATGAATTCTAGATCAAATTCCATCAAAAGCATGATCCACTTTGTAGTACATGTATTGTGATAAGTCTTACTCATCATGTACTGCAAAGGATTTTGTTTGGATATAACATACGTCGTATGACTTAACATATAGTGTCACAATTTCTTTGTAGTGAACACTACTGCTAAACACAATTTTTCCACGTATGCATACCCGAGCTCATAGCTCACCAAAGTTTGACTAATGTAATATATGGCCTGTTCTTTGCCTTGCATGTTCTTTTGGGCCAACATGGTTCCCAGTGCAAAGTCAGTTGTCGATATATATAGTAGAAAAGGCACCTCTGGCCTTGGTGGAGCTAGCACTAGCGGCATCACCAGGTATTGCTTTATCTCAATGAAGGCTACCTTGCAGTCCTCATCCCAATTGAATGGGACACCCTTATGTAGCAATCGATTCATGGGTCGACATTTATCCGATAGTTGGGTGATAAATCACTTTATCGAGGCTACCTTGCCCTGAAGGCTCCTTAATTCCTTAATATTGGTGGGAGGATGCATTTCCAAAATGGCCTTGACCTTCATTGGGTCTACTTCGATGCCTCTCTTGGAGATGATGAACCCTAGTAATTTTCTAGAAGTTACGCCAAATACGCACTTCTTAGGATTCAACCTGACGTTGTGCTCTATCAGGCGATCGAAGACTTTCCTTAAGACCTCTGCATGCTCTTCTCATAGCAATGACTTGGCTAGCAAATCATCGATATAATATTCAAGAATTTTGTGCATATAGTCATGAAAAATGTATGTCATGGCCCGTTGGTATGTGGCACCAGCATTTTTGAGGCCGAATGGCATAACTTTATAGCAAAATGTTCCCCATGGCGTTATAAACATGGTTTTGTGTTGGTCTTCGGGTTTAATCCAAATTTGATTGTAACCAAAAAAACCATCCATTAAGGAGAGCATTTCGTGACCTACAGTTGCATCTACGAGAGCATCAATATTGGGCAACGAAAATGAATCTTTGGGTGTTGCCTTATTTAGGTCTCTAAAATCCATGCAAATACGGATTCTTCCATCGGGTTTTCCCATGGGTACCATATTGGACACCCATTCTGGATAATCGATGGAAATCACAAATTCCACATCCAACAACTTCTGCAGCTCATATTTCACCATTAAGGCTACTGTTGGGTGCATTTTCCTAAGCTTTTGCTTGACCGACTTCTTCGTCAAATCTAGCGAAAGGTTATGAGTAACCAATTTTGGGTCTAGACCTGGCATATCCTTATACGACCAAGCAAACAAATTTGGTCTCTCTTTCAGCAGAGGGATGAGGGTGGCCCACTCATCTGGAGTGAGACTCTCTCCAAATTTAACTTTCTTTGCATTGGTGGGATCATCACTGATATCCACCTCAAAGGTTTCCTCTATCGACATATGCGATCCCTCCTCAAGCTGGTGAGGCGTAGGAATCAGATGAATGTCATCAATCGGGTTGAGTGGTTCCACGTTGGAAGCATTTTTGGCATGATAAACATCATATGCACAGCCTGGTGCAAAATGGAAAGGTTGCAACATTTCTTCATTGGGGAAGAAATCCTCAGGCTCAACGGGTGAATCAACGTGATCCCAGTCGATAGCATCTTTGTTAAGATACAATGGTTTAGATGGATCTGCTGGATTGTGGAGTGGAGTGGTCAAATCAATGGAGACCATGTTTATGGAATGGAATTGATCTCCAGGACCACACGGACTGACCTCTACAAAATCTGCATAGTCCTCATACCCACGATCTGGCTCTAATGGCACAGGCACAAAAGGGTCTTCCCTGTGAGGACTATGAATAACTGGATCCTCCCTATGCACTGAATGCAAAATAGGATCATTCGGCTCATGGAGCTGCATGTAGGTCGATGGAAGGGGATTAACCAACCGATGGATTTGATCCAGGTTTAACCATCTTGCTCTCAGACGTGGACCAACATGTAGCTACCTATAGACCTCATCGATGTCGATGGGTTGATGGTGGTGATGCAAATAAGGAGGACCAAGGTAGGCCCTCTCTAGCTCATCTTCTTCATCACTGTCATAATAGAATCCTTCATTCACCCCCACTCCTGGAGGGCGCTCCTCTAAGTGAGGCCCCATAAATCTCACTTCTTGCATACTATCATCGCTATCCAAAAAAATTGGATAATTATACCTCATGTACGATGCTACCGAGAAAACTGGCTCGGTATCTTCCCCTGGATGATCAACATTGGGAAGGATCTCTTTGATATCCTATACTAATTCCATAGGCAATAAATGATGCACATACAAAGGCCTTACATAAGCGCCTTCGACTTCATCCTCAGATCCATCATCATTTGAGGAATCCTCATCTGCATCATAGCCTGGTCCACTCATATCGGAGGTGGACTCCGCTCCATCTTCATTACAAAGATCTCCTAACTCGAGATCGCTTGCAGTAATGGGGTTGCACCCCTGCATGTCTATGTCATCGACTACCTCATGGGTTTGGTGTCCTAGTTGATCTCTGGGGTTCATTTCTACCTCAGTCTGCTCAAGGAGCCCTTCACGATGATCTTCGAGTGGCTCAATGGTGATGGTAGATATCATAGGGTGATTCCTCTAGAATTTGGAAGGATCCGGATGATATGGATTAAAATCCACATCGTCCGCCATGCTGAGGTACAGATGATCTAGGGATGCTATGAGCAAATCATCCTGCCCATGTATCTGTAACCCTAAACCGAATCTATCAGTGACTAACTGATAATGAGGTTCCAATGGAGTCCTCCATCCTTGTTCAAAGAGACCAAGGTCGTATCCATGCCAGTGATATAGCTCAAAAATATGCATGGCATACTCTGGATTAGACAAATAATGAATGTTTACCACAAAAGGTTCCTCGTCATCTTCATCCATGGGCTCTCATATTGGAAGTTGATCTAGCCCCGCATAGATGAAGTTAGTCTGGTTAGGTGGTTCTCCTAGTGGAACCATCGATCCAACTAGATAACGATGGGTGGATGGTCTACCCATCTCTTGCATAGTCTTCAGAATTGGTTTGAAGGTCACATTTTGCACAAGGTACTCACCTAATCTGGTATTAGCGAGATGTACCATCACCCATGGTGCGGATGACCCTACTGAAGATGTAGGTGAAGCAGGCTGAGGTGCCTCCTCGACTTTGTCTTGGGGTTCCTCAACTTCCATGGGAATGGGAACGTCCTCGATGATTGGCTCGGGCTCAAGCTCTTTCTCTTTTTGCCCATATTTCACCTTTAATTTCCTATCATCCCGATGCATGACTGATGCCGATGGTTTCAAGGAAGTGGTAGTGGTATGCTCCGATCTGTGTGACATAGATGGCATTGGTTGAGCATGCACTACTGGTTTACCTCCTGGTTTCCTTATTGGTGATGATGGCCGAACATCCAGGTGCATTGATGGGAGTATGAAACCCCTAGGCAAATCTGCTAGGTTCACAAACTTAAATGGCTCCTCATCCGATGCCACTACGTGAACCAGTCCCTCATGAATATATTTCATGCATTGATGTAGTATCGAGGGGACACAATGCATTTCATGAATCCAAGGCCTACCGAGTAAAATGTTGTACTGCATGGCCCCTTCTATCATGTGACACATTACTAAAATGGTCTTCAAACCTACCTGTATGGGTAGGATAATTGTGTCGACAGTCGAACATAGTGCGTCGTTAAATGCTCTCAATGTAAATGTAGTTGGCACAATGTGTGATTTAGGTAGCTTCAAATGACTCAGTGCCTTGGTCGTTATTATGTTGATCGATGAGCCAGTATCAATCAAGACCCTTTTGAATGGCATGTGATTCACACACGTGATTATATGCAATGGTGGGTCGGCCGTAGTTGTAGAAACCATCCTTATCTCATGATCATAAAATTGGATCATCGGTTCCTGACACTATTGTACATGTCCCACAAAATTTGTGAATGCCTACGCATCCTAGGCCTGTACTTCAATGGACCTTAAAATGTCCATAAGAGTCTCCCTGTGCCTTGAGGACTACTGAATTAATTCATATATTGACAACTTCGTAGGAGTTGTCTATAGGTTTTGGACCAACCTGCTCCTTAGGGTCACCACCGGTCTTGTTGGTGGGCCTAGAATATTCTGTGTCGATCGTTGATTCGGTGTGGCTTGTATCTGGATAGGAGCATGAGGTTGATTTTGTTGTTCATATCTCCCATGCCTAGTAACAACATTGACCATGCCTACGAACCCCTGGGTAGGTGGTTCGACTCGTACCTGGTTAACTTGACCAACGTTGTTTCGAGGTGCCTCATGATTCGGTAAGGGGTTCTTGTAAATCCCCATATTTTGATTGTTTGGTGCCTACGGATTGTGAGGCACTACAAGCTCACCCTTGTCGATCATATTTTGCACTAGGTGTTTGAAAGACCAACACACCTCGATGTCATGTCCTTTCATTCTATGAAAGATGTAAAATAAATCATCTTGAAACCCCTTTGGTTTGGGTTGATTGGGGTCTATCATCTTGAATTCGGGTAATCTGATTGCCTTGGCCTCGCATAACTGATGGAAAATCATCATCAATGATTTCATCAATGGTGTGAACTGGCGAGGTGGGCATTGCTCTTTGTTTTTGCCCTTGTAGTTATTGCGCTTATCATACTACGCAGGGGGAGGTTGGGCCTGATAGTTCTACTTCTATTGCCCCTTGTCCTCCCATTGGAGATTTAATACCACTTGATTTACATGGGCCTGCTTGCCCTGATGCTTTGTGGTACTCTTCTTCTATCCCTCTTTCCTATTTTTGAGCTTCAAGTTGCCCTCTTGCAACTTGATATCCTCAATCACCTTGGCTTGCGCCAAAGCCTCTTCGAATGTAGCATACTATTGTAGCTACAGTAGTAACGAGATGTGCTTGGCACAACTCTTCATGAACATCCAAGTTAATTCTATGGTAGGAATGGGGAATGGCAACTTCACCATTAATCTTCTCCACCTCTTTTCGTATTGTTCTATGGGCTCATCGTCACGCTGAGCTAGCGCAGCCAAATCGAAAATATTAGCCTATTTCTTGATGCCAAAGGAATAGCATTCAAGAAAGGCATCAACTAATTGCTCGAAGCTTGTTATACTATGCTTCTTTAGCTGATTAAACCACTCTCGAGTAGGCCCTAAAAGTGTCATGATGAACGTGCACAACAATAAGGCATCGTTGCTTGCTATCTGAAAGCAAGCATCCAGAAAGCTCGTTACATGTTCTTGTGCATCTTCATCACCCTTGAACTTATCTAACCTAGGCATGTCAAAATGCTTAGGGTAGGCCGAAGTAGGCACTAAAGGATCCAAAGGCTCATTATGGATTTTCCTTAGAGTCGACTTTTGAATAGTCATGCCTTGTCTCTCAATGGCTTTAATTTTCTCGACCAAGGCCTTATAGGCCTCTAAAGATAGAAAGTCCTCCTCCCTAAGTTGACGTGTAGGTGGCTTAGGAGGTACTATCTTCCTTGTGTGAGATGGAGGTCTTTGCTCTTCCTCCTCTTCAGCTTGAGAGCTTTCAGGATATTCCTGCTCGTATCCATCTCCCATTGCTGCTTCATGCTGTCTCTACCTTTGATTATTGAGCGGTGGTAGCCGCTCCCTTTGTTCGATAGTAACATGAGTACGAGCATCTCTATGCTCTTGATGCATCTCGACTTGTGAGAAAGCCTTCCTATGCGTGTGCTCTCGATGCTCATCTTGAGGATATAGGCCAGCCCTAGCTAGCTGATCCTCCTATTCTACGCATTCCTTTTGAGCAAGGATACGCTCCTCGTGCATGCGTTGCTCATATAACCTCTATCTTATGAGCCTTTGTGCTTGAATATTTTCATCTTCGATACGCTGCCTCTCTAGGTGAGCATCCTCCAATTGGTCTTGGAGGAGTTGGCATTTTTTCTCTGATGCCAGTCGATGTGATCTATCGATCTGGTCGACCGTGGGAGGCCTTTGATACCCCTGCTCTGTACGAGCGACTTTGTGGGTTCTATACCCATCGGACTGATATGTTGTGCCTTTGCCTCTATCTATAAATATGGCATTGGCCTCCTACTATGTCCTATATTATGACCCACCATGTGCAGATAGTGGGTGTGTGACATGAGGGTGCTTAGAAGCCTCCCCATGTTCTCTAGTAGTGCGGATGACACTCCCACTATGCTCACTCGAGGCTCGAGTGGGTGGAGTGGAAGGCTTGTAGCCTAGCTACTCTAGAACACTACCTAGACCTTCTAACTACCTAGACCACCATCGCTCATTTGGTGGTGTACCATTATCTCCCACCTTTGATATGTCAATGGTGATTTTGCGTGTTGGACCACGCATGGGAGTATGGTTAGTTCTATGCTCGATAGTGAGCCTATCTGCCTACCCCTGAATGGGTGGGTCTCTAGTCCTTCTATACTCAGAAGGTGGAGCCATAGATCCTCCAGTAGACTTAGTATGTAGGGGCACCAATCTGGTCCCCTGCATAATAAACTCTTTAGTCGACCCCGTGGATGCGCGTGCATTACGGTCTCGATAATGGCTCTCAAGTGGAACACCCTCATGCTGGAAGGTTTCCTATTCTACTCTATGCCTAGAGGAGTGTACTGAAGCTCCTCTATTTGGGGTTTGCTCTGCTGGCTCCCCCTATGTCGAGTTGTCTCCTCGAATGCTAGCCGAACGACGTTCGGTTCGCTCATGTGGTTGAGGATTCGACATGTATTGTTGTGAACTAGTTAGGGGTTGGTCATCGACGTTGGCTTTGGACCTTTGTTGACCACCCCGTGTGTCCACCATTGTGTACCTAGAGTCTAAATGTATTATTATTAAGCAAACAAGGTATACAACAATGATTATCTCATTTTAAGTTTTAAAAGTGAGTCCTAAACTATTTGATGTGTTTTCAATATGTGTTGTATCAGTTGTAGAAACTCTTATCATGTTTTTGTAAAACTTGTTGGATTTTATTCTTGGTTTAATGGATTTCACCTATACACTCATAGCTCGACAACTTGGCTATGAACTCCAAGTCACGTAAATCCCCCATGTGTGGTAATGAAGCCCACACCCGGACAAGGAGCACAGGTCCTACCAGATCCTCACCCAATCTCACCCAGTCAATGTTATACCCTTCGAAGAGGAGTACATGCAAATTTTCTAGGCTACGGATGGTTCTTGGATCCGGTATTGGTCTATATATCAAGGGTTCATAGGATTTGGGCCAACGGATGGAAGTTACACCCATCGTCGTTGAACCCTACTAGTGGTTGGATGTCAAGCCCAACTCACTAGCATTTAAGTGTTTCATGGTGTGTGTGGTTCTTTTTAATGTACATAAAATAAATGCATCATATAGCACACATGCTCATTTTCTAAATGCTATGCAAATGAAAGACGTTTCAGATTCAAAAAATGCAAGTTACTCTAGATGCTCTTTAGGACTATGCACATTACGATGCTAAATGGCCACTAATCGGGCCTCACACATGCAAACCATCAACACATATCTATCAAGCATGTTGTAGCCTAGGGTGGACTACAATCAGAGGTCCATTGTTCCTAGCAATGCCTTTCTAGTGAAAGCAAAGTACGAAAAGCAAACTAGGACAATTGATTTACCATTTTCTTTTAGTTGCTTTCCTAATTTGCATTCGAAATTGACCTACTGTAAAAACACAGAGAACAGAAAAGTGACAGAGGGCTGGAAAAAGGACCTACCTCATGTCCTGCACTGTCTAGAATTCTAGAATTGTTTGTCTATGTTGTCAGCAGGAAACCATAGGTCTGACCTACGGTTTTGACTATGAACCATGCCTTGTACCTACGGTTCAGTTGTTGGGCCATAGTTGATAGCTATGGTCTATACCTACAAATACAAAAGCCAACAAAACATAGTCAGATCCTAAAAATATGGGGTGCCACCGTGATCACCTCTGTAACCACTAGAAAGGGTCACACCCGATTGCGGCTCCTATTGCGATAAATGGTAAAGATATAACATGCATACAAGTAAATGAAATTGACAACAAATGAAACAAGAAAGAAAACACTTTATTCCATTATATTTGAAGTCAAAACCCAATTACAAGTACGTCCCTCTTAGGGATATTCATTTTGATACAATATTACAATAGGAGTGCTCAATTGTTTTCCCTCTTAAGGGTAGGTGTGATTTCCAAATGCCTCTCAGAATGGCATGAACTGCTCTAGGGTGGAGGTGCCCTCTTCTTCGCAATGGGGAAGGAACTTGATGGTTTGCTCTCCTTTGAAACTATTCCCTGTGGTCAAGAAACAACAAGAATGTCAAAAATATAGGCAACCTCTCATGATGAGGCCCTTTTAGGTAAAATGCATAATGACACCATTAACATGCATAATCAAGAAAGTATAAAGAATGCTTCTAAGCTATGCAAAGTGAATCAAGATTCATATAATAGCGTAAAGAAAGATAGCAACTACTCTATGCATGGATCAGATATGAAAAGTGAAGCATAAACATGCATAAAGAAAGCATTTTAATATCCTAATTGTAGCATAAACATGAAGATGTAAATCTAACCTAATTCTATGGTCAGAAGTCTTCTAAAATGCTATTAAACTATGAAAACAACTAATCTAACCTAATTAGCTAGACATAAATGAAATTAGGAAGGCGGTTATACCTCTACTGCAAACCGTAGCTCTAGTGTGCGGTCTGCACTGTAAACCATGGCTGACAGCCATGGTTAGCACTCTGATAGGCTTACCCTCAATTCCAAGGGTAGTGGGCTTAACCTCCTTGTCCAATTGATGTTCAAGGGTCGCCTTCGATGTCCTTCTGATAGGTTTGGTGGTCAAATCACTGTGATGGGCCTTCGTTTGCCTAGATTTGCATTTCTTGGTTCTCCTAGACTCCTAGGGCATCCATAATGCAATTCATCATGAATCTTGGCAAGTAGGTAGGGGATAAGTGCAATAGCTCTCTCTTAGTATACTCGATTGAGTGTACAATTCGATAGGGCTCCGTTGCTCAAATCTCCAATGCTCTCTCTAATTATATTTTGCCCTAATTTGGAGGGGTACTTATAGGACTACCCAAGGGCTAGGGGTGGCTTCCTGGAGAAGCCAAGATCAAGAAGGGGTGGTTAGGATAGTTGGAATGGAAGCTTCCACCCTCTAACCACCTTCTTCTAGATCCAATGGCCGTTTCAACCGATTTGGCTTGGATTGAAGGCCAACTGAACTTTAGTTAAGACCATAGGTCACAACTATGGTCTAGACTGCAAACCATAGGTCTCAGCCATGGTTCAGCTGTAAACCATAGGTCTAGGTTGCGGTTCAGACTGATTAGGCCAAGGAGCCCAAATTGAGTGGTTAGAACCACTGCTCTATCTTGGAGTCTATCCAAGATCTTCCATATGGTCTTGTAGCATGTCCATATGAGTAGTCGCCCTCGACATGACGCATTTTAGGTGTCTACACTTTTATTTTTTATTTCTTTCCCTTTTGATGAAATTGCACCTGATTTTTGGGTGTATAATTTCACCAGAGTGAAATCACGCCTCTTGTTTAAAAGATATGATTTTGTAGTGTGTCGACCAGAGTGTAATCATGGTCAAGCAATGAAGTCATTCCCTAATTGAGTGCAAAAATTGTAGACCTTCATGGTGACAAATTTCCAAAAAAAAAACCCTAAGTCCAAAAAAGCATGCAAATCAAACAAAACAAAAATTTGCATAAAGGTGATGGTTTTTGGGTCTACCTATACTCGGTCCACCTCTGTGCTGGACTCACCTCTCACAATCACTAAATGATGCACTGATAGCACCATCACCATTTTCCCCCAAAGCTCTCATTTTCCCCTTCACACAATGAAAATGAATTAGGGTTTTACCCTTCTTCACCTTTAACCCTGCTTCTTTTGCCCTCTCTCTTCATTTTTCATTTTTTTCTCTCTTATTTTGTGTCTACATTTTCAAGTTTTTATGAGGCATTTTATCCCTTATAAAACTCAAAGGGGCAACCTAGCCTATAGAGGCAATAATGATCCTAATGCCTTGATTTATGTGCACAACAAGAAAGTGTCCAAAATGACATCATTTTTGCACCATCCCTTTCTTCTAAACCATCTACCCCAATTTTTCTTGTTGTTTCTTGTTTGAGTATGTGTTTACATATCTTATTTGACACATTCATTAGGTCATAAATGCATCAAAGAGGGGGTAAAATGCAGACACAAAAAATTGACCCACTTTAGTGGGCAATCTTTTTTGAAACCTCTAAGAGACCTCCAACACTTGCCCAAGGCATGGGACATGCCCCTTTCCCTTTGTTTTTTCTTTTTCCTCCTCTATGTGAAATCACACCCAATTAAGATGGGGCATGAATTCACATAGGTGAAATCACAGACAGTCGAGATAGAGCATGAATTTGCCTTTTTAGGGTTTCTCCCACATAAACCCTAATTCTTCCAGCTGGCATGTTTTGGCATCAGCCTTCCTAGGTTTTTCTCACTCTTTTTACCTTCAAACTAACTTTAAAATGAGGGTTTGATCTCTCATTTTAAAGAGACATGATTTGATGATTTCTACATGCGATTATTCTAACACACTCATAATTTTTTTCTATCTACTTCCGTTTCTCCTACAAGCAAGCTAACTCCTAAGTGCAAATTTTATCTTCTACTACATTGATCTAATTTGCTATTTGATTTTATGGAACTGTATCGTAGCCTAAAGGAGAGATCAACTACTCAAAGGTCTCAACCCTTATGCTTGCTTCTGCACCATTTATCAGGTGTTTTCATTTATTTGAGATGTCTACATTGCATTTCATGTTCTACTTTTATTTTCTTCTCATCTCAGGTGAAGTCACACCAGGTATTAATAGGGTGTGACCTCGTAGGCTCAAACTTAGGGCTTCTTTTTTGTAGAGGCAAAATCATGATTGATATAGATGGGGCATGACTTTATCTTCTGCTTTATCATGCTATCTCTCTAAGGAGTGTGATTTCACTCATAATAAATTTAGGGGTAATTTGATATTTTTAATTGCATGATAGCATCTTATATTGCATTTAGATCATAGTTGCATGCTTTGCATTCTGTTTGTATTCTATTACACTATTTTTTATGATTAATATCCAAAGGTCAATTTCCATGTCTATTATTAAAGGTCATATAAAATGACCTAGGGGGCTTGATTGTTGTGACTCCAAGAATTATTGTACAGTGGCCTAAGTAGGCCCCCTAACACTAATCATATTTTCAAGTGTTTCTTAAGTTATCTTGCAAGAACATAACTTTTGATATCATTGGATAATAGGATGAAAGCTTAGATCAACAACAGGTTAAGTGTTTTAGGGTTATGCATAGTGGAGAATATTCAACAATTGGGTGAATATTAGGATTTTAAAAATTAGAAATTTGTGAATATGAGGACCCTCAACATCGGTCCATTCGCCTAAAATTTTTAGGACCAATTTTTTTTAGGGTCAATTTGCCATAATATATATCCAAACATAGGCATATTTGTACTCGTTGGAAAGCTCTTTTCAATCCTGATCTAATGGTGGTGTTTTTATGAAGTTATAAGATGATTTAATAGGTCAAAAGTAGATCCAAATATGACCTTATATTTTAGGGCTTCAAATACCCCAAATTTTTGTATGAAGATGCTCGATTTGATTTGCTTAGGATTCACCTTGATTTTTATTAGGATTCACCATTTTTTTACAAGTACATTTTGAGTCCAACCCCTTATGCATAACCTTGAAGTGTTTCCATTAAATTATAGATTATTTGTTGAGTGCTTATATTTTGGTTTAAAACCCTAGATCTAATTTTATATTAATTTCTAGGTATTATAAATATAACATCATATAGTGTGTATCTAGGGTTATTTCTATTTGTGCATCCTTTCTTGAGATCTTGCTTAAAATATTATTTATTTAAAATCCTAGATTATAAAGCATTCATAGAAATAATCATTCTAGGGTTAGCTCTTGTATTCTTACATTCTATATTTCTACATTGTCCTTTATATTTCATAGCATAGATCTAGAAAGGCCAAATTTAGGTGATTGCTTTTAATTGAACACATCAAACATTTTCAAAATTCCCAAGGACTTGGAGTGAGTCCTTAAACTATTCTTGGTGAACCCTTCCCCCTAGCACTGAGTGTAGAGAACAACATAACCTCATGGTTCACCCCAAAGGCTTATCTCTTATGGATCCAACTTTTGGGAATTGTATGTGGTAGTGTAGTTTCCCCCCTCTACACTATCATGGTGAATTAAGCCCCCATCATTAATTAACTATTTTACCTCTACAATAAAATGTGCATTGAATTTGAATTTTAGTCCCTTCACAACAACATGCCCATTATCCCATGATTTGATGAAATATTAAGATATTTTATAATCACTCCCATTGAAATTTCATAGAAATGGTATGAAACTGTGATTATTTAAGATTACCTCCACATCAAAATCCAAATGCATGAATTTGAATTTAATTAGAGCTATTACAAAACTTGGATAATTCAAAAAGGAATTAGGGAAGAAGGTGCAAAGGCCACCACCTTCAAGCATGTTTAAATAAATATGAAAATAGAATTCCAAAAGGATAAGAACATTCCAAATGCACATGCCATCATTCTCGGGGTTGTCATTGCTCCAATGTTGATGATGATGCCATGGGTGTCTACACATTTGAGCCCAGTTAATTTTGAAACTCTCACTTCCATTGACATATATGGTGTAGGAGTTTGAATTATCATGATTTTCCATGCCATTTGGGAAAATGGTGTAGCTAGTCACTTTGATGATTCAAAAATAATTATTGTCACCATTCTCCATGAAGAAAGTTTGACACTTTCGACATGGGATATTGGGCCAAATAATACAATTTTGGAGATTATTGCTTGATGTGAGGGATCCATAGTTTGACTTACCATTTCCAAATATGGATAGCCATGCATGAGATCAATGATTTGGTGAAATATGACTAGGAAAGATAGTTTGTTTTCTATATTTATAAATAACTACTATGGCCAAAGGACTTGCTCACAATATAATCATTCATATATTTGGGATGCCAAAAATGACTATGGATGATAAATATAGAATAATCCACCACCTCACATGATTGAGTTCTTGACTTGAGTTAACAATCTTGATTATGAGGGTGGCTTCTAGTGATTGGAGAATGACCCATTTGGAACCAATCATTTTTTTCTATGGTTGATGTGGCGTGAGGACCTTTACTAAAATTTCTTGTTCTCAAAGTAAAATTCCCATGAGTGCAAGTGGAAGTATGATTTGGGCTAATCAAATTACCTAACACTTGGATTTTAGAATTGAAATTATCTTTCTTTGACTGGCACTTCTACTAACTAGGATTATTGCATGTGGCATAGGAGTCCCACCTAGATGATGAGCATCATTGATGTTGATATATCTTGAGAATTAAGATTTTCATGCATAAGATATGATAGGGAATAAGTTGATTTGTAATATCCATTGGTTTTGAAATGGCACTATAAAAGGGAAATTTCAATATCATTGTTGGGAACATAGAGGATTTGAGGAAAGTTAGCATGCCAAACTTGAAGGACTCCTCCATCACACCCATATTTGCAATAAAATCAATAGCTTTGTTCCATTTCCTATACACATGTTTGATAATCAAATTTTTGTAATTACAAAGGAATATTTTGCATTCACCAATAAGATTGAAAACGTTCTAGGTTGGAGCTTGAGTTCCTTTGAGATAGTTGATGACATTCAATAAATCACATTTGATGATGAGATGATCCAAACCAAGCTTGCCCATAATTACCAGACCTTGATAGAGAGCTCTAGCTTAGGCTATGTTATTATATGGAATGCCAATATTTTTAGCAAAAGTGAGAATGATTTTTCCATGATTATTTTTGAAGATGCCTCCACCTCCAATCTTGCCAAGGTTACCTTTGGTTGTGTAATCAAAGTTGAACTTGAACCGCTCAACCTAAGAAGGGGACCAACTGATGAGGGATCTATTAATAAGAGGAGAAGAAGTATTGGTAGAGTCATTAGAAAGCTTGAAGGAAACACACAAACATGATTCCAATCCAATTATAGGGGTAGGGTTATGCATAAGGGGTTGGAATAAAAATGTACTTGTAAAAAATGGTGAATCCTAATAAAAATCAAAGTGAATCATGGATAATCCTGAGAAAATCAAATTGATCATCTTCACACCAAAATTTGGGGTATTTGAAACCGTAAAATGTAAGATAATATTTAGGGATACTTTTGACCTATTAAATCATATTATATCTTCATAAAAACACCACCATTACATCAGGATCGAAAAGATCTTTTCAATGAGTACAAATATGCCTATGTTTGGATATATATTATGGCAAATTGACCCTAAGAAAAAATTGATCCTAAAAATGGGCCAACGTTGAGGGTCCTCATATTTGTCAATTTCAAATTTTAGAAAACCTAATATTCATCCAATTTACAAATATTCACCACTGTGCATAACCCTCTCTAAGGGTCCCTTATGAAGGAACAATGAGAGCATTTTTAGTGACAAAGATGATGACCTAGAGGAAGACAAAGTGAGAATCCTTGAACACACCAAAAAGTGCTCTATTATTTGGTTCCAACCAAAATTTACCAAATATAGGGGTGCAAACAAAAATACCATAGGGGCTTGATATGGGAGTTGAAAAATGGTTTGGTCCACTGGTCAAATAAGTGGATGATGGATGAAGGTTGGACCCACATGATACCGAATAAATTAATTAGAGAATTCAAGATGGATAGGGAGAAAGGGCATTCCAAGAACAAGTGGAAAAATGACTTCCAATTGGACTTACAGAGGAGACACTAATTTAGAAGAGACAATCCCCTAACAAGGAGGTTATCAATGGTAAAAATATTTTTTTGAACAACCATCCAAGAGAAAAGGGTGACCTTGTGTTAGGATCCTGTATCCTAACTTAATATTTGCAATGAAATAATTGAAAATATATATTAGAAATTGCAAAAGTAATAATGAATCATGGTTTTAAAAGGATCATAGTTTCACTGGTAAGGGGGATCCCTCCAATGTATTTAACAAATAATTATATTCTTATTCATGGATGTCTTATGATAATATCAAACCCTAATATTTATATATATCCTAGGGCTACATGGATGAAGGGACATGACTATTCATGTTAGTAATTAATAATATAATAATAAATGAATTAATAATATTAACTATTAATGTTAGGATGGAGGATCCTAACATGCCACCCCTCTTAGAAGAAGCTTTGTCCTTAAAGCTAGGACTAAGGAAATTGTTTTTGAAATTGGTGGGGCACTTTTGAAGTAGTATTTGCACAAGTTTAATATCACTCTTTCGGAGGTAGGGATATCTTGAGGTTCAAAGCATTAATGGGGGTTTTCCAGGAAGATTAGTACGATCATGATGATGATGGGGGGCAACCCTTGGGGTTCCTCAAAAACTTTTGAATGATGCATCAAAAGTGGTGGTAACACTTCTACATATTTTTGTTGTTCCTTGGGAGAGTCAACGGAAAATGAGTGTGTAGTCACCTTTCTACCTTGTTTTCAAATAGGTTTTACCATGTGGTGAGAACTCACTATTTGTGAGGAACTTGTGGGTAGTATTTTTAGAGTGTACATCTAGCCATCATTGGTCACTTCTTGTATGTCTACCTTATCTTTTCCCAGGGCATCGATCACTTCTTGTACATTGACTTTATTACCTTTATTGTTGTGATTAGGTGCTTTGGTCACTTCTTGCTCATATTCCTCATCTTCGCCCTTTATGGATTGACAAGGATCAACTACCTTCAATAAATACAATGTTTGTATAGCGCATTTATGGTGGGGTCCAAATTGCTCATCACAAGTATTGTAGAGGTCTTTCACTCATCGTTCCTTCATCTCCTCAAAGCTAAGACATTTAATTGGTAAAGTTTGGTTAGGTTTGGGGGTGGTGTAAGTGGTTTGTGATTTCCCCATAGGTGGTTTTCCTAATCAACATTGAACATTGAGTTTATCTTCAGCTAATAAAGCTAATCCAAAGGTCTGCATCAAGGTGTGGGGATTGAATATTTCCACCTCCTTCCTAATATTATCCTTTAATCCACTAATGAAGCAATTTATAAGCAATGATTCATCTAACCCTGAGATGTGATAGACAAGATCCTAGAACTAATTTCGATACGCACGCACAAAATTAGTTTGACAAAGGGTGGTGATATTAATCGATGAAAGCATGTTGGGTTTGTGAGATTTTTCATCGTCGACCATTTACGTAATTGTCATTAAAATTGTGCAGAAAAAAAGTCAACAAAATTTGCACAAAAATCATCAACAAAAGTTGCTGAATAAATCATTGCAAAATTTATCATAAAAAAAAAACTATCATCAAAAATTTATTATTGGGAAAAAATATTGGTTAGTTTTCTATTTTTAGATTCATTTTCTCATTTAATTTTTCAACCCGGGGTAGCTCATAGACTTGTGAGCAACCTTGCACAATATATGCTTGTAATTACCTCCAATGAGATGAGTCCCTCAAATTTATGGTTTGGGGGGGTGTTGGTGTTTCGTTGGAGTTCTGATTTAGTTTCCAAACCACTAATATATCCCACACTATCAAAGACATGACTAAATTATATTCAAAAACTAAAACTACGTACTTGCTGGAAATTACAGAAAAACAAGGGAAATAACATAAATTAAAATTAAGCTATAAGAAATAAAATAGAATTGAAAAATATAGAAAATAGGGAAAAGGTAAGGGAAGAACACTGTTGAGAGTGGGCCCATGCTTTCAACAAGTTTCCTGCATTAATAATTCATCAGACACAAGTCGATTTAATTAGAAATGACTTAGAAATATTCTATTGAAATTGCAGCAGGATAGGTATAGAAAAAATATAGGATCATTTTTTCAAGGGTGGCCTATATATTTATAAGATATGTGGCCATACCTATTACAGATTTGATATAAATCAAATGTTTGATTCTATTTTAGAATAGTATGCATGAATAAAGGGAATCGAGTAAAATATCAAGCTTTTTAGACTATTTCAGTGTATTCTATTTTATTAGAATACATTTGATATTTGCTTTACTCAATTTACATAGATCTTTTACATAATAGCTAAAAAATAGATAGTTGATCATCTTTGACATTGTCCCTGGTTCAGATTCAACGTTGAGACTCCATCCATATCCTTTGCTAAAATCACATTTTTTTTACCGACAACAAAGTCATGCTAAAATTTAGCTTCAAGGGGAATCAGGTGCCTTATTTGTAGAAGTCAGGAAGCAGGCACCAAGATGGGAGTCAGGCACCTAATGGGAATCAGGCATCCGATAGTCAAGCACCAAATGGGAATCGGGTGCTTGTCATTCAAGAACCAAATGGGAGTCAGGCACTTCAAAGGGAATTGGGTGCCTAAATTAGCTCTTCACATCGGTGTACTACAAACATTTTACCTTTAGTTTTGCTATCATGAAATTGAAAGTTCCAGGTCCGAGTGGGACCTTGATGTAAACATGCTAATACACAAAAATACACTCAAAAATAAATATTAAATATCATGCAAAATAAATTGTTAAACATATATGAAATTATTGTAAAGCATATATATCTATAAAAATGAGGATCGCAGTTCATAGGGAAAGTAGTGCAAAAAATGAGTATATACAGAGCTCATCATTCCCCCATGCTTAAGGGGTGGCATGTCTTTGTGCCAATTTATATTGGTAATTACCAGTTTCATTTACAACCTTCCAATAAGCCTTGACTATTTCTTTCCTCTTCTTTGTAGAGACAAATTTTTCCTTATCTTTGGCTTTCACCCTTTTGGTACTTTGGGAGTGGCTGCCTCTTGTTTTTGTTGTCTCTGGTGCTTGTTGCACCTAACTGGATGACTTGGACCTACTCTTTTACTTGGCTTTTCCATTATCTAGGATACCTTACCTTTCTCAAATTTTAAGTAGTAGCCATTAAAACTAGTGGCATCCTTCTAGAATGTGGGCTTAGCCATCTTCTCGTATTCATGGTGAATGGGTAAACGTTCTCCCACTGGTATTGCAGGTTCATCACTGAATGGGATGCTAGATTTCTTAGCAACCTTGGCTATGGGTAAATCAGTCTCTGTTGGGTTGATTTTAGCATTATCCTTAAACTTTGTTTCTTCCATCGGAGGGACCTTGCTACTTTTTTCTTGATATGTAGGTGGTACAACACATAAAAATCCCATCTTCATGAAATATTCCTTCATTTTAGAAGGATATTTACCATCATATCCATACATGCCCTAGAACTAATGAGGTTGGGAAAATGGAATTTTATTGGGAGGCTTCTTGGCCTTCTTTTTGGCCTCTTTTTTAGATTCCTTGAGTACCTTCTTAGAAGCATTTTTTGAGTTCTTTTTGTCTACTTTTATATCTTCCTTAAGATTTTCAAATTTCTCTCTTTATGCAGCAAACAATTTCTTTGATTCCTCCCATTCCTCATCAAAATTCATGCTCGATTCCTCATAGGTATTCATGCTTGATTCCTCATTGAAATTTATGCATGATTTCTTTAATTGTGCAGTTATTGCTCTAGTTTTGGGTCTTCATTGAGATTCCCTTACAACCTTTCTATTCAATATCAACTTTTTGGGCTATCTTTCAGGGTATGCTGGTGTTGTTGCTCCTTCCTATTTTCAGTAGATATAGGTTGCTGAGTCTCCTCTACCTATCCTGAAGATATGGACTCAAGTGACTTCTCAATTTCTTTTTGTGTAGTAGATTGTTGCTCTATTGGAATTACCTTTTCCTCTTGAGATTGTTTAGCCCCTACATTCGCTTGAGAATTTTTTGGATCAACCCCTGTATCCTAGTTATATTTTTGATTTTTTGAATGGGTAGACCCCTGAGGCTTTTCAGCCTCCAAATTCCCTTCTTCATCCTTGCCTAAAATATGAGGCTCTTCAGCCTCCACTTCATCCTTATTTTCATATTATTTTTTTGTATACTTTTCTAGATTATGAGGTTATTCAACCTCAACTTCATCTTCCTGAGTTACCTCTTTTGCAGAGTGAGATGATGAACAAGGTTGCTCCACTTCCTTTGCAACATCCATCCCTTGCTCATTTTTTGTGTGAGAGGGCAAGAAAGTACTTTAAATTATAACTATGGGGGACCTTTTCTGAGATTGAGGGTTCTCTTATTTAGATAAAATTTGAGAAAAATCTATAGAGTGGTCTCCTGCCTTAGCCTCTTGGATGACATTTCTAGAATCTAACCTCCAAGCACCAAATGATGCCACCTTCTCTTTAGAATCTATAGAGGTAGTGGGCACATCCATTGCCCAATTAGTCTAAACCCCTAAATCCAATTTAGCAGGCTACTTTACTTCTACTGGCTTGTCTTGGAACTATAATTCTCTGATTTATCCCTGCAGTTGCTGAATTGTTTGATACATTTTATGCATTTTTAGTGCAATTGCATTCATTGAATCTTGAAATAGAGTTTGTTTTTCCTTAAATTTTGCCTCCCAATGGAAGCCTATTCTTTCAATAATTACAGTTGTTGCTACAAATACTCTGTCTGGTCCTCCTGCTATAAATATTTTGTCTACACCTCCTGTTGAGGAGTATACCCCCTAGAAATGTCTTATAAAATTTGGTCCAGATACTCTTCCTTATTCAGCTCATGAATTACTACTTCATAATCTGATGAGCTAGAAACCACCATAGATGCCTTTATCCTTTTACTTCTGGTTCTGGTGGAAATTGGTATGAAAGTAGAGCTTTGTGGATCATGCCTTGCCTCATCATCAAATTAAGGTCCAGTAGGGGACAAAGCCTGTATCGCTTCCTCATAAAATTGGAAAAAAATAGGGGATGAGGCTTGTCTTGCTTCCCATGTATTTTTCTTAGGTAGGGATGCAAGCATCGTCTCTTATTGATCTATCGCTTTATCAGCCAACTATTAATTTTATTCTAGAACCTCCACTTCTTATGCCCCTAAAATTACATCATTTCCCTTAGCTTCCTCAATCTTCACATTTCTATGTGACTCTGCATATTGCACCAAGGCTAAAATTAGGCCATGGTGAGCCAAGGTAGATGTTGTGCCTTTCTGGTACCATATGACCTCATATTTGAGTACACATGTAAGGTAATGGGGGACATTGATCTTGTCCCCATGTAGTATATGATTAAGAAACTAATAATAATTTGAATTTAGCTTGGAGTACCTACCTGTTGCATGTTAATTTTACCCATTTATGAAATTACACTCTCCCTTAGGGTTTGGATCCCAAAACCCTCTCTTGCAAATAATTTAAGCAAAACAACCTCTCCAAGGACTCCACTGTATTAGCATTTGCATATGTGTATTAGTAATATCAATAAATATATATCAATTTAATGCTAGGAACACCTTAGTGATTGCAAGTAACTGTAAATAAACGACATGTGTTGGTTTATTTTACCATGCTACTTTAATGATTGTTCATAAAACCAAAATAAAACAAACATTAATTGACCCTCATATGACCACGATGTAGTGTCTTAATTTCCTTTATCTTGAGGATTTTAAGGTGGATTTTATCTTCCTTATTAAGTGGATTTTAAACAAGTTTTATCTTGTGTTAAATCCTACTTTAAGCATGGAAATGAAGATTAATTCTATCTATGAATGTGAATCTGAAATGGTGAATAGGCTCCTCAAATGTAGCTTCTTATCATGAAGATTAAGATCGCCTTAAATATGATTAATAAATTATCCCTCTTTAGTGAAATTAATTTTCACAAAGAGATAATAATTTATTGCCTTAAAATAAGGGCTTTAAATGTCATTTAATTATCCCTCTTGAATGAAATCAAATTTTCATTAAGAAGAGTAATTTAATGCTTGAAAACACTAACCTTCAATGTAATGCACAAATTACCTCTCTTTAATAAAATCAGAATTTTTATTAAGAGAAGGCAATTTTAGGCTCCAAAAATGATAGTTATGAAATGTCATTAAAATTTATCTCCCTTTGATGAAATTGGAATTTTCATCAAGGGAAGTTCAATTTATGCTTGCCATTGAAATATCAAACTGAAAAAATTAAATTTGGCCTCAAAATGGAAATTTTGAAATTTTAAAATTTTTGCAATAAAACAACTTCAAACAATTTTTAAAAATACGAAATGACTCCAAAGTAAAAATGTCTAAGTGCAAAATAGAACTCTGAAGTATACTCTATGCAACCATGCAATTATTTTTGGATTTTGAAAATTTTCATTTTTATTTTAATGTCCAAAATTTTTAAAAAAATTGAAAATAAAAAGTTAGAAAATAAAAATAAAATCTGAAAACTGAAATAAAATGCAGAAAACCAAAAAATGCAGTTTTATGCTACCCTAGCATGCAAAATATGAGACATGAGATTTTTTTGAGCATAACCCAACTCAGTCGAAACTGCATTTACACATCCCGAGATAAAGTGGGTGTCAGACTCTAAGAAAAAATGGGAATTCTTTTCTCTTGAACATTCAACAATGAACCCATAAAAGCAATAGCATTGTCTAGAAATCCATAAAACAAAGAAAGGAAAAATAGACATTAAATTGAGAACACTCAGATATTTTATCCTTCTTTATCAATGGTTGTAGAATCCTTATCATTTTCCAAAACTTGATGAGATTCCAAATCTTCTTCCAAAACTTTCTCGAAATATACAGGACTTGTAATATACTCATATGATGAAGCAATTGTATTATCCAGAATATCAATTGACACAAAAATTTCATTATTAGGTTTGGAATGAGCACATTCTTTCAATTTCTTCCAAGAATCATAGTAACCATCTTCCAAAATCAAGTTATGACGCTCAGTTACTTCTTCTTAATCTTTCGATTCATCAACATGTTTATCATCCAATTACCTTCCTTAGATGGTTCAATTATTTCAATTATTTCCAAAAGTGGGTTATTTCTTGAATTCAAATTTTTAAGGCTATCATAATCCAAATTTGTAACCCATGATTCAATTTTATCACACTTTGGAAGGTGTGGATCTTCTTGGCCATCAGTTTCAACAATATCATACAGAGTATTTTTCGAGAACAAGTGGTGAAATTATGTTATGTCTTCGAATCCATTTATTAATTCACTTCCAAACTCACTTTCAACCACTTTTTATGGATTGGAGGCTTCTAAAAGGTGATCAATTTTTACATCTTGCTCCATATAGTTGCCCCAATATTCCTTTGTGAGTACACATGACCAAATAATATCCTGATAAGTTTATTCATCCAAATTCTCATTTGTGGGTGATGATTCTAGATATTTTATTTCCAAAACAAGATGGTGATCATTTGATTCCAAATTCTTCTTACCCATCCATAGAATTTCTTCTTCAAAATCTTCATGTTCTTCAAGACATTCTGAATAGGCATTTACTTCAATGTAAGTCACATCAAAATATCTTCTATCACCTGAAGGAGCATAACATGAAATATTATTAAGATTATTATTATGAATTTTCTTCCTAGGATGATTTGGATGCATACATTGATGTGCTCATTTTTGTGATGGAACCACATATCTACTTGACTTCTTAACCAACTTCTTTTGCTCTTTTACTTCCGATACAAGCTTCTTTGGTTGAGTGGTAGAAGTAGTAGGATTAGTTGTGTTGACATCAACAGATAAATTCTGGACACTTGTTGCAATAGCTGCATGAGTGACCACATGATTCTCTAACTGTGGAGTGGTTGGATGGATATAAGTACTCGTATAAGTGCATGTGGGAGCATAAGTGGGTATGGCAGGGTAAAATTGATTATGGAAAAAAATGTTTGACATCTGATTCTGTTGTACCCATTCTTGATTTACCACCAAGGTTTGATTGCAAACCCCTAGTTGTCCTACCATAGGCAATTGCTCCATCCCATAACCTTGTGGCCTCAATTGTTGATCTATAATTATAGCTTTCGTGTAGGTCGAGGCAAGATTAGTGACCAAAGGATTTGTCCTAATGAACATGGCAAATAATGGATCCAATGCCCCAAAGTATATTTGAAGAGCACCGCTCTCCTCAATAGTATAGGGAGCAATTAATCTTGCATAGAGATTTCGAAATCTCATGTTGAAAATTCTCACTGGCTCATTATGTTCCCTCTTGCAAGAAGTAAATTATTGATACATCGTGATAGGATCAATGGGCAACCTAAATTGATTGATAAAATAAGTTTCCAATTGGGCCCAATATGTAATAGAGCCAGTGGGTAAATTGATGTACCAATCATATGCAACCTTATCTAGGCTCCTAGGAAACAATCTACATGCCACAAGGTTATGGGATGGAGAAATTGCCTATGGTAGGACAACTAGGGGTTTGCAATAAAACCTTGATGGTAAATCAAGCATGGGTACAACAAAATTAAATATTACAAAACACTCATTAGGTTGCCCATTGATCTTGTCACGATTTATCAACAATTTGCTTCAGGCAAGAAGGAATCTAATGAGCATATTGTGTCAATTGATATACAGGATAATTCAATTGCTTCCTCACATGAGGATATTAAAAATATTGTACAATTTGAGAAAGTTTTGGAAGAGAGATTTGAATCTCATCAAATTTTGGAAAGTGATAAGGATTCTGCAACCATGTATAAAAAAGAAGAATCATTTGCTTTATATCACTTTGAGGGGTATGGAATTGAAAATCTTGATCCGTTTATTGATTCTAAAATGTCTATGCCATCTCAAAGTGATAACGTTTTAGAACCTAAATGGTTTGGGTTTGATATCACTGATGATCTAATTGAAAATTTTATGTTATCTGAAACAACCCAAGTGATTGATCATGGAGATGTGTTAGTTGACCCATCCCTAGATAGACAAGACCTATGGTTTGAAAAGGATGGATGTGTTTTTAATTGGGTGCCTAATTTTGGTGTCTTTAATAAATAGGTATTCGATGATGATGAAAATCATGAAGAAAAGGTAAATATTACAAATTCTCACAAAGGTGTGTCAAATGAGAATATGCAAAAGGTAAAATCTCACCCTTTGTGTTCTATCATTTGAACTTCAAATGATGGTTTGCATAATTGCTTGTTGGATTCAAATGCTATCAATAATGAAATGCCATCTGTGGTTGATAAAGAATTTGACTTAATTGCTCCTCACACCACTAGTGATAATGCTTTGTTGAATAAAAAGGAAATTGAGGTGCTTAGATGGCTAAATAAAGTTCATAATCAATTGGTCATTGAATCTAGGATACAAACTTGTGATGATACTCACTTAATAAAAATCCTAGATGCTTGTAAATGGTTGCATAAATTTGATTGGTCTACAAATTTGAAAAATGACTTGGCTTTAAAAATTTTAGAAATAGGCTCTAGTTTGCAATATCTCATATCTGAAAAGGAAAGCCTAATTCTAAATCAAGAAGAGAATTGTGAAATTGACATCCTAAGGAATAGACAAGAAAATATTGAAGATCTAATCAATTTGACTATTTACTCCACTATGGGATTATTAATGGAACTTTACTAAAATGGTGGGGAGAGAGAGGCAAGTTGAAGTTTGTTGCATTGTTTGGCTTAATATTGTTTTTGTTGGATTCCTACAACATTTGGCATGCGTATCATATTATTTGTCTTTTGAAATGTGCTAGTCATGTTTGGGATCCAGGAAAGTGATAGTCCAAATTTTGCACCATTTTGTACCATATTGTACATTTGTATATAGTTTTGGTTTGTGTTTTGAGTTTTGTGTTTTGGTTTATTTTCTTGTTTTGGGGTAATGTTTCATGGTCGCTAACTTATGGTCTCTGGCTCACTTTTGAAGCTCCTTTATTTAATAGGTTGGAGTACCTGATCTAAAAAACCGATGAACCCGAGAAAAGGGGGATGAATTATTTGGTGATCATGCTCAGATTTTGGGACTAAAATGGTGGAAAGTGAAACAATGAAAGATTAGCCAAAGCTCCACATGGGACTCACACACACATTAAATGGTGTTTCTAGAAGTAAGAAGGATGAATTTGTCTTGATTATGCAACCCTAGGCGAAAATATAAAATGCTCTACTTTGGCTTTCTAACCTAGTGAGACTTGATGCTTTTGCAAGAGTTCATTAGTACAAGTGATGCAATAGATCTCTTGAGATTCGTCATCTAGTTTAGGAAAACTCCATCGGGGCTATAGACACCTGACTAGTTGTGGGTCCTTGGCTAGGCAAAGCTTGATATATTTTTTAACATGGTGGAATCGGTAGCCGCCATGAATCTGGGTAGGATGTCTAGCTTTTATGGCCGCCACAGTATTCTACATTGTCCACCTTGGAAGCCGCCACACAAATCTTCGTGTAGTCTGCCCCTATAATCGCCATGCCACAATCATTTTAAAACTTTTATGCCACTGAAAGCACCAAGAAAGGGACAAGTGTTCAGTCCGATGAACAAAGCTTGATACTTAGAAAGAGAGAAAATATATATATATATATATATATATATATATATATATATATATATATATATATATATATATATATAAAAGAAAAAAAGAGAAAAAAAAAGAAAAGAAAAAGAGAAAAAAAAAGAAAAAAAAGAGAAAAAAAAGAAAAAAATAGAGAAAGAGAGTGAGTATTGAAAGTCTAGACACGCCTAGGATATATGAACTTTGCAAAACATTAAGTGAACACACGGGTGAGTTAGATAAACCTCACTGGGGCTATAGATGCCTGACTTACAGTGGGGATCTGTCTGTAAAAGTCTTCATGTCAGGAGCTATACTTCATAGCCTATGTAGAAAGAGATGATGGAATCTGGAGTATTTTCAGAAATGCAAAAATGAATCACTTTTGCACACATTGAGCAAATGCATATGGATTAGTTGTTTCATTCTAAATCTGTTTACCCCTGCTTTATCAAGACATTGCTAAATGATTTTTATTTCGCTAATTTTGTGTGTTTTCATTTCAGGTTGGGTTCTTACCAAAATTCTTAGGAGTATTTCCCAGCAAAGTCACCATTTGTTGTGGCTGCTCCACATTGTACCCCAAAATTAGGGACCCACTTTAAATTTTGCATGTTGGGAACTTTGGCATGATTTGAGTTCTACTTTTATAGGTTCCTCTCCATGAAGGTTGCAATGCAAGTTTGTTGCCTTGGCCAGGACCTCCTTGTAGCTCCTTGTTTTCTTTCATTGGATCAAAGGTTGAGTTAGTTAGGTCATTGGATTGGGTTTTATTGCATCCCTTAAGTCCTTTGATAAGAATGCCCTTTTATTCTTATTGAATATAATTATTGGTATATACATTATTATATATTATTATATATTATAATATAATACATATATTATAATAATGTAATATTATAATATATACATTATAATATATATCATAATATAAGGTAAACACCATATTTTAATGGATGTTTTTAATAAGTTTGTCCTCATTTTTATGATAAGAATACGTTGGAGGAAGGGCAAAGGAACACGGGTCAGCAGCAGGTTCAAGGCGAGAATTACTTCGATAGATAGTGGGCCCCTTAGCCGAACGACATGGTAGAAGAATTCACAACAATCATATAGAGATGAACAACGCGTGTGGCAACGTGGATAGTTGTGCACGGTGAATGGTGTGAGGGTTCCATGTAGGTAATCCAGGACACAGGAGATATGCATTGGATGGGGCTTAGCTCAGGCATTTAACATGCATAGTTGATGGACATGTGGTCACGAGATGATTCGACGGATCCACCATACCTCCAATAATGTGACCGACGTAAACGCAGGTAGGCAGTTACATATCTAATCACAGTGATGTGAACGGGAACTGGCCGGGATAGTGAGACATGGTTAAACAAAGTAATAGCACATAGATGACACAATGTGACATCCGGTGACTTAGATAATAACATGTAGATGTGGGGTTACACTCAGCTGCATCATGGTAATGGACGTATGCAGCGAAGGTAGTAGATAATCGTTGAGAGAAGCAACATGCATTCTTATCAAGGCTCGGGTTTGGGCATTGAATGTGTCACAAAGGAGAAATTTTGACACTATGGCACTGCAACTATTTCACAAATAGAATAATAGAACAGTTGGTAGTGACTCGGATGACAGTAATAGGGCCTACACGCGATCGAAGGGCAGACAGATGTGGTCATGACATTCCCCATTACATATGAGTCACCTCAGGGAGAACCCAATTTCGAATAGAACTACCAAAGTTTGCATAGTATGGATATTGCACAATGGGCTATGACTGGAAGCGTTGAAGGTGAAAGAAGTCGTGGACAGGGTCTATGGCAGGCGCGCAAGAGAATTTATGGTAGTTCAGCAAACGTAGGAGTATTGTGCAGTGTAGTAGCAACATGGACATAGTTTTAAATAGATGATGATGCAGAATGGAGCAAAGAGGGAGTAGATGATAGTGATGAAGTCCTGTACGCTAATGTGGACATCTCGGGTGCTAGAAAATGGCCAATGAAGGTGACACAACACGATGCACTCATCTCGCTAGTGAAATGTGTAGTAGCATTGACTACGGGTATCGAGAATAGATAGGCAAGGATTTATCACCAACGTGGGGCCCCACTAGATGAATAAGAACAACAAAAATACACGACGACTAACATATCCAACGACTACAACGAGACTAGGCGGTAGGTGATAGTAGGTGGTCATCAAGATGCAGTGTCAAAAATGATAGCAGTTATCAAGAATATGGTAGCAATGCATAGAAGCGAGAACTTAGGGTAGATGATTTAAATCTTTGAAAGGTCTCCTCTGAAGATCATGTTTACACTATCGATATTCGCTATGTGACAACGATGGTGTTCCATTAACAGCAGGGCGTTATACAAGTTTTGCCAGCGTGTATATAGGGTGAATGGAAGTATTTAATAATGGTTGCATATTAAAGGAGGATAAGGTATTTGAGGTGGATTAATGCCAAGTTAGTCGATGGTTCGATCGGGTATATATAAAGCAAACGACATCATTTTTGTCTTTTATAAGGTCACCTTCGTATTTATGGCCAAGGCATTATAAAAATATATGAGTGGATGTGTTATATAAAAAAAATAAAAAAATAAAACATTGCCAAGTATAATGGTTATGAACCCACACGTTTCAAAGGGCATTGTGCCCAAGTAAATGATTCATATTGGTCGTTATTAGAGAATGAAAAGTGGAATATTGGGGATGGAAAGCCATTCGAAGGAAGAAGAAACAAACAATCTGGGAATACGAACCAACAGAGAGGAGATGTAAACGAAAGGTTTTTTTTGCATCTTTAAAGATCCCACGAAATGGAGGAAGAAGGGCTAGATATCTTGGAGACCACATGCTGCTGGAATGACAGGGTTGCTGCTCTTTTGGGGAGGCCAGATTGTGCTGGAATGAATGTAGAAACAAGGATTTTTTGAATGTATTGCAGGATTTCTGCACTTTGGAGCAAAATAAGAGGAGAAAATCTCTGAGTGTTCCCAATTTAATGCTTATTTTTCCTTTCTTTGTTTTCTAGATTTCTAGACAATGCTATTGCTTTTATGGGTTCATTGTTGAATGTTCAGGAGCAAAGATTTCTCATTTTTCCTTAGACTCTTGCACCCACTTTGTTTTGGGATGTGTAAATGCAGTTCCGACGGAGTTGGGTTATGCTCAAAAAAATCTCATGTCTCAAATTTTGCATGCTAGGGTAGCATAAAACTACACTTTTTGGTTTTCTACATTTTATTTCAGTTTTTCACATTTTATTTTTATTTTCTAAATTTTTATTTTCAATGTTTTAAAATTTTAGGACATTAAAATAAAAATGAAAAAACTTTCAAAATCTAAAAATAATTGCATGGTTGCATAGAGTATACTTCGAAGTTATATTCTGCACTTAGACATTTTTACTTTTGAGTCATTTCATATTTTTAAAAATTGTTCGAAGTTGCTGTTTTATTGCAGATTTTTTAAAATTTCAAACTTTCAAAATTTCCATTTTGAGGCTAAATTTAATTTTTTCAGTTTTATATTTCAATGGCAAGCATAAAATAAACTTCCCTTTACGAAAATTTCAATTTCATCAAAGGGGGGTAAATTTCAATAGCATTTCATAGCTACCATTTCGGAGCCCTAAATTGCCTTCTCTTTATAAAAATTCTGATTTTATGAAAGAGAGGTAATTTGTGCACAACATTGAAGGTTATTATTTCAAAGCATTAAATTATTCTTCTTTATGAAAATTTGATTTCATTTAAGAGGAATAATTAAAGTGACATTTTAAAGCCTCTATTTTAAGGCAATAAATTATGGTCTCTTTGTGAAAACTAATTTCACCAAAGAGGGATAATTTATTAATCATATTAAAGGCTATCTTAATCTCCATGATAAGAAGCTACATTTGAGGATCCTATTCATCACTTCAAATTTACATTCATAGATAGATTTAATCTTCATTTTCAGGTTTTATAGTGGGATTTAACGCAAGATAAAACTTGATTAAAACCTACTTAATAAGGGAAGATAAAATCTACCTTAAAATCCTCAAGATAAAAGGAATTAAAACACTACATCGTGGTCATATGAGGGCCAACTTACATTTGTTTATTTTGGTTTCATGAACAATCATTAAAGTAGCATGGTAAAATAAACCAACATTGCCCCTTGTTTACAGTTGCAATCCCTAAGGTGTTCCTAACATTTATTGATATATTTTTATTGAGATTACTAATACACATATGCAAATGCTAATATAGTGGAGACCTTGGAGAAGTTGTTTGTTTAACTTCTTTGCAAGAGAGGGTTTTGGGATCCAAACACTAAGGGAGAGTGTAATTTCACAATTGGGTAAAATTAACACTCAAAACTACTAAAATAAGTGAAGAACTGTATGATCTACTCGAAAACTACCCTCTCGAGCTCGGGAATGTGCTGCTTGGACAAACTAGTGTGCGTCAGGTGCTCTATCAGACTTCTAAATAATTTGTGTGCATAGAGAGCTAGGTTATCTTCTTTGTACATGCGCTCCCCTATTAGGGGAAGGACTTTCATCATGGTAATATATTCTTTGGTGTCTAGAATCTCCAATCCCCGCATATGAACAACCTCATCTCTCATGGATTTTACAAAATCATTAGCTACCCCTACATCTTGGCATTGACTAACCAATCGACAATACTCCATCCAACCTGCAACATCAAATTGTGCTTGGATGTCTGTAGAAATACCTACACAGTCGATAGGTTCACTTTTCTTTAAATCATGGTTCTTAGACTTTCCCCCATATTTTTGAGTGTAAATTTTCCCTCGACTCAAGATTCACTCTACAATTGTTTCACACTAGTTCTTCTGGGTTATGACACTCTGTAATTTCCCTCCTTACATGGTAATTGTTTGGTAAGTAGTTTCTAAAATTGGTTGCTTCCTTGGACGTAGGTGGTTAACTACCGTAATCAATAGTAATTATGTTTATCCATGTAAAATTTCCTTAGAACATGTGTTGGATCTTGCATAGGTGATAACCATGAGTGTTTTACCAATCAGAGTTATGACACATGGAAAAGTGCCAAGTGGAACAATACGGGTGGCTAGGACTACAATGGGGGTTGTGTTGGTACTTTTTCATAGACACACATGCGTATGAAAATAATATATACATAAAATACAAAATTTAATTATGTACCTAAATTTATTCTATGTGTGTATCATACATAGATATCTATGGTGTATTGTTATTGGCTAGTAGATGATGATTAGGCAAACCACGTTAAAAATGGTGGTCGTATTTCCCACGTGGCATATTTCTCTCCATGTGACTAGTGCTTGATAACTACAATATGATACATTTGAGACATCCTGCAAAGTTTCAAAACAAAGGTTAGGAAAATCATATCTTCATGGGATGACAAACATCCCCTCCTCAAAAGTTGTTTGCTAATAAGTTTTAATTTCATCTATAAAATATTTCACTTTGTGTGTGTGGGGTGCTGACATGGCTCGAGCCACTTTTCAATGCTAAAGTTTATTTTTGTTAGGAGGGAAAATTAAAGGGATTTATTTTATTGATAAATGGTAACAATATATAGGCATAAGCCTATATGATGAACATGACACTTGTCAATGAAACTGACAAGTGTCAAGGAAGGCATAGTGCACATTACATTAACTCTAACATTCCCCCTTAATGTGCACTATCCTAACTAAAGAAAAAAAACAAGTCAACATTAGGTAACATTCCCCCTTAATGTTGACTTCTATAACAAAAATCTACATCCTCCTTTATTGCTGATTTGGTCTTAGGCTCTTGCTCTTTGTGCTTGGCTCTCCAACTGTGAATAATGCTAGATTCACTGTGTATACATCTTGGTCTGTTGCCTTAGGGTCAGCCACTTCCACGGGTCTGTTACCACTAGGTCAGCCATCTAAGTGCCTCGAGGTCATCATGGGTGCCTCAGGGTCAGCCACTTCTGGGTCTGTTGAATCTGTAGGTCATCCTCAAAGGATGTTGCCTCTCGTAGGTCACTGACTAGATTCACCATGAGTATGAAATACCTCCTCATGGTGAACTCAATCTAGAAGGTGTCGGTCTCTGCCAAAAATGCACCTAATTAAAGGAAAAATGAGCCATATAAGAGTGTCGGTCTCTGTCGAAAATGCACTCAATACAATAAAATGAGCCATAGATCAAAATAGGAGAGAAGAAGAAAAGAAGAGAATCTTCTAAAGTGTCTTTATCTGTAGTCTTCAGAAGTAGATCCGAAAAAACCTCGGATAGAGTCTAGGGTGTCTATGTCTATAGTCCCTAGATTAAGTGTCCTTATGGTGACCATGTCATCCTATCGAAATGCATGGGTAACCAGCCACTGCATTCACCAAGTGTATAGAAAAGGTCACTAGGTACAAGGATCACAAACAAGTGCCTTGGGAGTGTCGGGTACAACCGAGAGTGCACTCCAAGGTAGAAAAAACTTTGAGGCTAAAAAACTCAAATGAAATAGCCTCAAAATTACAATATGACACCACCATTGTGTCCGTCATGAAAAAATGTTTCCAATGACTATAAATACCCCTATACTTGGGTTTGAATGGGGCCTTCAACTTGCTAAAAAAAATAACATACCTGAAAAAATAATGAAACAATGCCAGAATGAAGCCCTCCTCTGGTGCAGGATTACAGAACCATGTCCACCAGTTTCTATGTTGTCATGCATAAGAAAATTTGAATCCAACCATATGCACGTGCTGACTGCTGCTTCAGTCGGGCTTAGATTCTGGAAAAAACACATCCAAAAGCTACCAGGAGCTACCCACATATCAAATGGGATTTTCCATTTCGGGACTCGCAATTGCCACTATTGCTGCAAGCAGCAACAACATATACATCGATGACCTTACACACTATGACATCCTTGGCCATACTTAAAAAAAAAACATTGCAGTTGATCATGAACTATATTCATTCACAAGAAAAACACAATGGGCGGCACTTCCCCTCGCACTTCCCCTTCACATTAAAAAATAGCCCCCATGTTGTATATGGCATTAAATAGTTATTTAAAATTTTTAATTAAATCATCCTTCATTACCATCTATGGTCTTCAAAAATGGCATTAAAAAAAAAATGGAGTCCAGTTCTCCATCTCCAGTGCCTCCTCTATTTACGCCTTCATTTACAAACTGCATGTTAATTGACTGACATTGCAGTTTTCCCTCAGATCTAGTAGCACACTACAGTATAACTATGACAAACCTCCAAAATATTTTGCACTGTCTAGAACGACGGTTTCCACGTGGAGTGCCATATGTTTAGTCCACAGTTCTCCTCACCGCCAGCCTGGCTGTCACCATCAGACACGTTTGACAGGCTGGGCAATTGGATCCATGCATCCTGGATCCTCGAACGAACTCCTCCGGTGTCGATCCAGGGCCTAGCTACTTAGCAACATTTGAGATAGACTTTGAAGTTGGGGGTTTGAATCATTGTAAAAGAAGTACAATAGAAAGATCTTTACATGAGGGAAATCATCAAAGAATTGGTGGTCAATCCTGGAGAAAGCTTTATTATCCACCGTCGTCTCCTTCGTTTCCCACCCATACAACATGTATTGCAATATTTTCTTAAAAATCTCTATGGCCTCTTCAGAAAACCCATTTTATATGCCGAGAACCCATATCAACTACCTCCTTCTCGCATCTCCTCTTCACATTTTGCACGAACTCGGCCATGGTCATCTCCTCGTTTGGATTCTCCAGCAAAAAAGAGTCAAATTAGAACCGTTTGGAAGCAGAACTCTAAAAGTGTAAACTTTCTCCTTCTTCTCGCTTTTTCCAATGTCTCTTGCTTCTTCGACCTCGAGAAGATGGCATTCCCATCCTCAAAAAAATAGTGCGTCTGCATCTGCGCTCATAGTTGAGGACCATGGTTATACAGACCATGGTTTCACGCTGCTCCTGCATACAGGTAAAAATTTTCTCCATGGTCATCGAACATAATCATATCCACCTCCTTTATCGTGCTATGTTTCATCATAATTTTTTGAAAAAACTCTCATCAGATCCCTTCAAAGATGAAACCGCCTATAGCTACAATGTGTCATCTTCCAAAAAAATTCCCATCGTTCACACCAGTGGCCTCCATCACAACATCTCCATGACTTCTGATGACATTCGTTGCTATGATTGGAGGTGCCCCATTTCAAAGTCTAGGCGACAGACTTGAGGCACAATCATCCAGCGAGATTTCGAACATTCTTTAGGAATTTGCGACCGGTGCGCTGGAAACTTGGTTGACTTTTTTCTATGATAGCGGCCCTGACTGCATCGAATGGCTTGACAGCAAACCCCTGATGAAAAAACAATAGTGGGCTCCAAGTAACAAACAGGATGGCAGCAAACTCACCACACCACACAACCTTTGGATTCGATGTCGAAACGGCACCACACGTGCTAAAAAACTTAAATGTCAGGCAGCTTTGCCAAATACTTTTTGCTGCCTTACATACTTCTATAGCTACCACGCGGAAGCCATAGTACTCTTTGAAAAAATCTGTAAACTAACATATCCCATGAAGAACCAGACCTTCTTCCAGCCACAACAATCTGTCCATTACAGCGAACAGATACATATTGGAAAAAAATCTAAAAAAAAATTGGGGGCAACCATTAATTTTCAAGCTATCTGGTTTCTGATCCATTTTTAAAAAATGGAGAGCATACTCCCTAGGCTTGAAAAAAAATGGGGGAAAAAATATGAGGGGGGAGGGAGGATTTCCATGAGGGAAATCCCCCCTCAAGGGTTTTCACAGGGCAGGTAAAGCCTGCTCTGATACCAAATGTTAGGAGGGAAAACTGAAGGGATTTATTTTATTGATAAATGGTTACAATATATAGGCATAAGCCTATATGATGAACATGACACTTGTCAATGAAACTGACAAGTGTCAAACTAGCATAGTGCACATTACATTAACTCTAACAATTTTTACAAGCCACAATGCCCATGAAAATAGAAAGTAGGCACTTTTTTTGTGTGGAAATTAGGTGCCTTTTTTTGAATCAAGGCACACAGGTGCCTAGAAAATAGAAAGCAGGAACCTTAGCAATCGAGCATTGCGCTTAACATGGAAAGTAGAAAACTTTTACTAGAAATAGGATGACGTAATTTGAAGCAAAATTTATACAAAACTCAAATTTTATTTACAATATTTTTTTTATAAATGTTCAGGAGACTAGGTGTGACTTTACCAAAAAAAAAAGAATTCGGGTGCCATCTCCTTGGAAAAACTAGGTATCAAGTGTCAGTCTACCAAAAAACGGGATGTAGGTGCCATCTCCTTAACATACTAGGAGTCAGGTGCCTTGTATCGTACAAACGGGAACCAAGTACCGTCTTCCCAAAATATAGGAATCAGGTACCTTATTTCGTAAAATAGGAATTGGGCACCATTTTCTCTAAAGAATGTGAATCATGTTCCTTTCTCATTAGAAAATGAAAAATGAGTGTTGCTTCCTTTATTTCAATGTCTGCTTGATATGCCCACTTATGTACTCTTAAGGTTGATCAGGCCTTTAGCACTATGGTTGAAGAACAAGGACAAAATTAGCATCCGCTACCTGAACCAACAGTTGAGTGTTTTATTGTCCATAAAGACCAATCCAAACACTCCTGTACAAATTCAGGTATAGTATTCCCATTTTTAAGTGGGGAAAAACTACTCCTCCTATAAAAAATTCTTCTAGAAAGTTGGGAAGGTGCAGGTTCATGGATCTTGTGCTTGTTAGGCCTAGGTTTCCCAAGTTGCCTAATAGCTACACTCAAGGTATCATTCCTGCAAAAAATACAACTAAAAAAGAAAAAATTGAAAGAATAATTTTTGGGACTATGTGGACTACGTCCACATATTATTGACTCAATTTAAAATTAGAATCAACTTGGGTCTCCCCCATGCCTAGTCTAGACTTCATCATATATATTTAAAACACATGATATGGACGCAAATGGTGACCATTAACTATAGATGTAATGTTGCCATCATCAATTGTTCTGATCCTAATAGCTCCATTGTTGATGAATTCAGTCACTTCATATGGCCCCATAAAATGTTGCATGAGCTTACCTTTACTTTCCTAGAACCAGGAGTCATATAGTAATGCCCATTCTCCCACTTTGAGCTTCTTTGGCCTGGTGTGGCAGTCATGCCTCTTGACCCTTTGTTTTTGGATGACCTTTGTTCTTTGTAGAGTAGCAAGACAGTATTTATCCAGCTGGTTAAGCTATTGAATTCATTCTTTCTATGCATCATCCAGATTTATATTCAAATCTACTGCAGTTCTAAGTGTTTTCACTTCAAACTCTATAGGCATCATAGCATTATTCCCATATACTAATTGGAATGGTGTGAAACCAATAGTAGTCTTCTAGGTGGTCCTGTAGGTCCACACTACTTCTAGTAATCTAGTGGCCTAGTCCTTCCTATGTTGTTGTCCTATATTTGTTAGGATATTTTCCAACTCTTTGTTGGTTACCTCAACTTGTCCATTTTCCTATGGGTGGTAGGGAGTGGTTTTTTTATGCCTTATTTTATATTGTTGCATGAGTTACTAAATCATATTTGAAGTAAATTGAGGTCCTTGATTAGTTGTGATCTCCCTTGGAACCCAAAATATTATAAAAATAGATGAATACAAGAAGTCTGCTACAGTATTATATTTTGAATCATGCAAAGCCTACGCTTCAACCCACTTGGTCACATAGTCGATACAAACTAAGACGTCTTACCTGATGACTATGGATTAATGGGTCCTATGAAGTCCATCCCCCATTTATCAAATGGCTCTATGTGAACATGTGGTTGGAGTGGCATTTCATCTCTGAGAGTAGGTCTACCCATCCTCTAACATTGATCACATTAGCTCACATGCTTGGATGCATATTTGAATAGTGTAGGCCAATAATAACCAGTTTGCAATACTTTGTATGCAGTTTTTTTCCCTATAAAATGGCCATCATAAGGTTCATCTGGCAAGGCTTCAATATTTTTACTATCTCATTCTCAACAACACACCTTCTCATGATTTGATCAGACCATATTTTAAACAAGCACCCATTAATCCAAGAGAATTTTACATTTTTCTTAATTAAATTTTGTTTTTCATGTGGTGAAAGTATAGGGGATACTTTACCAGTGGTTAAATAATTAGCCATATCTGCATACCATGGTATCTGTTCATTTAGATCAAACAAATGCTCATCTAGAAATTTTTCATCTATAGCTGCATGATCTGGAGGTGTCAACCTAGACAAGAAATTAGCTACCACATTGTATTTACCTAGCTTATTTACTATTGTCACATGAAACTCCTATAGAAGCAACAACCATATAATAATTCTACCACTAAATCTAGGTTTGTTTTTTAGGTATTTGATAGTTGAGTGATCAGTATGTAAAAAAATGTGATATCTTGTGATATAATGATGAATTTTTTTAAGAGCATGTATAACTGCAAGAAATTCCTTTTCTATGATAGTAAAATTGAATTCAACACCTGTGATGTGTTTAACAACATAATAGATGGTATAGAAATCATCACCATCCTTCTGTCCCAAAACTGACTCGATTGCATTGTTAGATGAATCAACATATATGTGAAAAGGTATGGTCCAATTTGGACCTCTTAGTACTGGGACAGTAATCAATTTTTTCTTTAATGTGTTAAATTCTTGTTCACATTCCTATGTCTAGACAAACTCTATGTAATTTGATAACAATGTGCTCAAGGGTTTAGTAGTTTTGCTAAAATATTCTATAAACCTCCTATAGTAACCAGCTGATCCCAGGAAACTATAGATATCCTTTTGTGTTTTGGGAGTAGGAAGGTTTTTTATAACTTCTATCTTCTTCCTATCTATGTTGATCCCATATACATAAATGTGATGTCCTAAAACTATCCCTTCCTACATTAGCATATAACATTTCTCTTTACTTAGGGACAAATTAGTTTCCTCACATTTCTTAAGTATTTTCTCCAAATTTTCTATGGCTTTTCAAAAGTTTCACCATATACAGTGAAATCATCCATGTATACCTCCATAGTTTCTCTAATCATGTCAGAGAATATGCTCAAAATTACCAAAAGATAAAACTCGATAAGCAAAAGTCCCCCAAGGGTAAGTAAATGTGGTCTTGTCTTGATATTCTTCTCCCATTTGAATCTGATTATATCCACTAAACCCATCTAGGAAATAAAAATAATTCTTACCTGATAAGGTGTCAAGGACCTAATCTATGAAGAGTAACGGGAAGTGGTATTTATTAGTTGCTTTGTTCAGCAACCTATAATCCACACAAATTCACCACTTGCCATTTTTCTTGGGCACCACCACAAAAGGTGATACCCATTCACTATCTGAAATGGGGTAAATGAACCCAACTGTGAGGAGTTTTTGCAATTCAATCTTGAAAATTTCCTTTATTGTTGGATTCATTATTCTCTATGGTTGTCTAACTAGTTTAACTTGATCTTCCAGATATATCCTATGAGTACAGATTTTAGGAGTTATTCCTCTTATGTTTGAATACTCCCAAGAAAAGGTATATTGATGTTTTACCAATGTTTCTTTCAGTTTAATTTGTTGTTCAGCTGTCAACTTGTCATCTATGTTCAACACTCTACCACGTGCAACCTCTATTTGCTGAATATGGTGGTCTTTTCCTCTCACTAATGGCAACTCAAGAGGAGGACATAAAGGTTCTCCTTGGAAGAAGTTTGCTATTACCTTATCCTCATCACTCTCATCTTCCAGTTCATCAAGTGTCATGACAGATTGGATCATTGATAGACCACCAATGTTTTGATTTTCATTTTCAAGTTCTCCCAACAATTTTGCAGATTGTGTAGGTGGATGGATGATCAATTTGTTTATATTATGACCATTAGAAATGGTAATTTGGCCATTTCTATAGCTTATGTAATCATTATTTGTTGCTAGCTAAGGTCTACCTAAGATTAATGGATATCCACCAAACCCAGACTTGGATTGTAACACTAAAAAATCTGCTAGATACTCCCATGCATCCACTGTAATAGTGATATCCTCCAACATTCCCTCTGGAAGTACTGTAGACCTATCTGCAAAATAGTCTTGTTTGGATTTAGATTATATAGTTTAATATTTTGCATGGTTTCTTTGGGCATGACATTAATGGAAGCCCCTAAATATACTAATGTATTGGGTAAATTGCGACCCTCTATTTGTACAGTTAGGACAGGTCTTCCTGGATCTGAGTATTTTTGGTTATAGGTGTTTGTTAGTCAAAAAGTGACTAACTACAGAAAAACAACTGATGCACCTTTTTGCATATTTTCCAAGAAGACCGAAGTGGCCCATATGCTAAAGATCAAAGAAAAAGCAAAACACCGCAATGAGGAAAAAATGTCGCGATATCGCGACATGTTGCATTTTCACGGTCCAAAGCAAAGAGAAAGAGCAAGGAGAAAAAAGTGTCACGATATCGTGACATTTCACATTTTTGTGGTCCAAAGTGAAGAGAAAGAGCAAGGAGGAAAAAATGTAACGATATCACAACATGTTGCATTTTCGTGGTCCAAAGCGAAGATAAAGAGTGAGGAAAAAGTGTCGCGATATCGTGACATGTTGCATTTTCGCAGTCCAAAGCAAAGAGAAAGAGCAAGGAGGAAAAAGTGTCACAATATCGCGACATGTTGCATTTTTGCAGTCCAAAGCGAAGAGAAAGAGCAAGGAGGAAAAAGTGTCACAATATCGTGACATGTTGCATTTTTGCAGTCCAAAGCAAAGAGAAAGAGCGAGGAGGAAAAAGTGTCGTGATATCGTGACATGTTGCATTTTTGCGAGCAAAAGCAAAGAGAAAGAGCAAGGAGGAAAAAGTGTTGTGATATCACGACATGTTGCATTTTTGTGGGCAAAAGCAAAGAGAAAGAGCAAGGAGGAAAAAGTGTCGCGATATCGCGACATGTTGCATTTTTACGGTTAAGAGCAACAAAAGGGAGCAAGGAGGCAAAAGTGTCACGATATCATGACATGTATTTTCGTGGCTAAGAGCAAAAAAAGGGAGCAAGGAGGCAAAAGTGTTGCGATATCGCGACATGTTGCATTTTCGCGACTAAGAACAACAAAAGATAACAAAGAGGCAGAAGTGTCGTGATATCGCGACATGTTGCCTTTTCACGGGCAAAAGCAAAGAGGAATAGCAAAGTAAGAGACGAATGTCACGATTTCATGACATGTCTCATTTTCATGGCTGGAAGCGGCAGAAGAGCAAAGCAAGAGACGAATGTCACTATTTCGCGACATGTCTCATTTTCGTAGCTGAAAGCGATAGAAAAGCAAAGCAAGGAAAGGATATCGCGATTTCATGACATGTCTCATTTTTGTGGCTGGATACGACAAAAGAGCAAAGCAAGGAAAGAATGTCACGATTTTGCGACATGTCTCATTTTCGCGGTTGGAGACGAAAAAAGAGCAAAGCAAGGAAAGAATGTCATGATTTCGTGACACGCTAGCTGTAAAGAAACAAAATGTATTTTTGGCAATCAAAGGCATGCACTGACACCAAGAAGTGATTTTTGACATGATTATCAAAAATCTAGGATAGAGCAAGCTTGCCAGATGATTGAAAATATGACAGGCTCATTTAGAATCTAATATGCAGAGAAGATATCTAATCCATAGAAGACTTGTGTATTATTAGAAACTGCAGATGATTGCTTGTAAAATAGTAAGATGTACTTAGAAAAAGATACTCTTTTAGGGTATATATAGGGGTGAGCGACTCCAGAAAAAGGTTCGGCTCTTAGATGTTTACAAGCTTGATGTACATGTACTGGATTACAAGCAATAAAATATTTCTTCTTCTGGCTTTCGAAACTTCTGTGTGCAAGTGTATGTATTTGGTGTTTTAAATTTTATTCATTCTAAGTTTTATAATGTATCTGTTCTAAAATCTGGACTGTGCATGTATAAATGTTGTTTCTAGAGTTGAACATTAAAAGATATTTACATGCTTTTAGACGAACATCTAAAAGTCACACTCAGGAATTCATGTTTTCTATAAAGAAGATATAAATAAAACTCTAAAAGTAGTAATCTGCATCATCAATGTTTGTTGTTGTCCAATATGTACCATGAGAAAAGTTTTAGCTTAGGCTATATTTCCCTTATCTCTTGTTCCCATTTTCTCTAAAAAACTCAAAGGAACCAACCTTCTCTGGAGACTAGGCAAATGATCTCAAGCAAGATTTATCTATTCAATGTTGGCAAATTCTAAGGCACAACACTATTAATCGAAGGTAGATTTTGTTCCAACAATTTTTGGCATGTCCGGTCGGACCAGCAATCCCACAGTATTGTATAAGTTTTGGTGTTTTACCTTAAGAGCCTTTTTGTTTGAAAATCTCAAGGAAAACCACCTGGCGACTCCATTGCAATTTAGACCATAAAAGAAAGACCTTGTCTAGAATAGTTTTTGGCACACCCGATGGGACCAACAATCCCACAGTATTGTTTAAGTTTTGGTGTTTTACCTTAAGAGCCTTTTTGTTTGAAAATCTCAAGAAAAACCACCTGGCGACTCCATTGCAATTTAGACCATAAAAGAAAGACCTTGTCTAGAAACCTTCCGGTTATATAGCCATATGATAACCAGATCCCAAGCTAGAAACTCTGAAGAACCTATCGAGTTCTTTGAACTACATATCGAAAGCCTAAAAGCACACCCTGTGCTAGCCGCACGATCAAATCCGCACGACACCATTAGAACCTCTTTAACACCCGTTGTAGGAGCATCTACAAGCAATCCCATAGTGGTTGTAACTCCTTTAGAAATCATGGCAGTCGCCCCTGCCCCAGTGTATCTCATGTGGAATCAAACTGGTCCTTTGAACTTGGGAGCACACCACCAAATTCCACAAGCTACACTAAAAGCATTACCAACCTTTGATAGAATAGGCAAAATAGCAGATGAGCACTATTTAGATGTATCATCGCTAGCATCTATTTACAACATCACTTAGGAAGATGTAATGGTCATATTGTTGGTTATATCTTTGAAAGGAAAGATGCTCTATTGGTACAAAGCGCTTCCCGTTGGATCCATTACTTCTTGGGTAGTACTTGTCGGTCTTCTGGTCAATAAATTTAATATACATGTAGATCCTTTCATATTTTTGAATCAATTCACTATCATTGAGAGGCATCCACAAGAAGAAATCCAAGATTTTAACATCAGATTTACCATAACTCGTGATAGAGTACCGCAAGGCCTAAAAACCATAGAAGAACAAGCTATATGCTATTATTTAAGGGCTTTTTATTCAGATCTTAGTATGATAATAAGGCAATCCCATGTAACCACTTTTCTTGGGATCTATCTAGAGGCAGCAAAGGGCGAAGCTGATCTCATTGCTACAAAAAGATACCCATAAAAGAGTCTATTGCCAATTGTACTAGAGCTTTCCCAAGCATCAATTTCTAAACTGCCTATACTCCCATCAACGGAGGTCCTCCCAACTATAACCGCACATCCTACATTCCTTGCATTACCATCTACACCCCTTGCATCAATGCCCCCCAATGATCAGTACACGACCATAATTGATACAATGAATATATTGTTAAATGAAATGGCATCCATGAAAAAGAGAGAGGCTGAACGGAATATCCAAGCAATAAGATTTTTGCAGATACAAAAGGAAAGTGCTTCGACAAGTGGAAGGGTATAAAAGAGACCGAGCACGGTATATACAAATGAGACAGTGGAGGCCAAAGAGCCTCCCACTGATTTTAATTTTTGGTGTACTACATGTAACGATCCACATGGGGAAAGTTCGTGTATGATACACCAGCATTATGTACAAAGTATAGCAGTTGAAAAGAGTAAAGAAAAAATGAAAATCCATGTAAATATAATTAGAGAGAAGGACCACAACTTCATGATGCCTACAGTAGAATAGGTTTTAGTTTTGACAAGATCAGGTAAGAAACCACTGCAATTAGACCCTAAAGAGCTTCAACCATTGAATGTTTCCCCTGCTCCCAAGGAAGTTCCCAAAGAAACTCCTAAGGGAAGTCTCCCTCAGGAAATAAAATATTAGTTTCTAGCCAAAAGTCAAGAGCAAGAAACACACAAAGAATTTATTCCTTGGGGGGAAAATGAAACCCAAGAACAGGCTAGGGAAAGGTTGAGATTCCCCTCACTGAAAAAAAGGCAAAGAACTGAAGCTACCCAGGGATACAAAAATAAATATGAAACTTTTGCCAAAGAAAGATAAAGAATAGTTGATTCACCTCAGTATAGTAGAGGAAATGAAAAAGACTCCTTCTAAGGCAAGTATGTATGATGCTCTTCAAATCCCAGGTCAAATCGATTTCCTACAGGAATCCCTAAGAACAATGAAAAATGGATGTAGGACTGCATCATCTTCAAAAATTATTCTAATGAACTTGACGTCTACTACTGGTAAGAACAAGCCACCACCCTTTTATTTATCCCTTCAAATGGAAGGATGGGTTGTCCACAACTGCATGATAGATTCAGGTGTTGCTACCACTGTGATACCCAAAGCAGTATGTGATATTATGGGATGGAGTACACTAGGAGCAGCGCAGGCATCCTATAGTTATATGGTACTCCAGTAAAAACTGTAGGAGTGATAAAGGATATTCCCATACGGCTACATAAAATGCCTCAGATGATAGTCATACAAGAGGTAGTAGTCATAGACTTGGAGCCCTATTTTGGTATGTGTCTATCTAGAGAGTTCACAACAAAGATAGGAGGATACTTATCCTTAGATTATTCTCATTTGGAGATACCTTTCAAAGGTAGAAGGATCAAGATTTTTAATGAGAAACCATCTACATTTCATGTAGAAAAGATTGGTGAAACTGACCGTGTAAATATGATGACTGAAGAAACAATAGAAGAAGATCTAATGGAAGAAACATTATAAGAGCTCCAAGCTGAGGATGAGTTTTCTCTATAGAATTTTAATGCCATGATAGAAACAGAAATAGGAAACTATTCTATTGAGAAACCAAAAAGAAAATTGATACCCTCCCTAGAAAAGGATGGTTATGTGAATCAATTGTGGAAGCTTTTCTTTGATGGGGCTAGGTGCAAGAATGGAGCTAGTGCCGGAATAGTTTTGATTTCTCCCACCGGAGAGGAAAAGGTTTTCTCTTACAGGTTGACTTGGAGGTGCTCCAATAACGCAGCAGAATATGAGGTCCTATGCTTAGGTTTAAGAAAGGCTGAGAAATTGGGAATCAAATAGTTACTCATCTATGGATATTCAGAACTTATTGTGAATCAAGTCACCAAAAAATTTATAAGTAAACAACATTATTTGAAGGCTTACAAGAACAAAGTGTGGGATCTCTTAGAGGCCCTTGAGGCCCTAAATATAAAGTTTATCCCTAGAGAATAGAATACCCACGCAGATTTGTTAGATTCAGTGGGAGCTAGTTTTTGTCCTGTAAGTAATGTTATTCAAAAGTCTAAAACTGTTAGACTTATATACAGGCCTTCAGTTCCTGATAAAAATATTTTCTGGCAAGTTTTTGAAAATGATGAACAAATACTGGATTTCTTAATCTATGAAATGAATTTCTCAGCCAACCGAGATCTACAGGATGAAGAGGAAGATGATATTATTTAGTTAAAAAAAAATCATATTCCTAAGGGTCTCATCACCCTTGAAAGCCTATTTGATAACAACGATAGACCAGTTGGTCAAAAAATAAAGGTCGATAAACAAAGATACAAAGATGTAGAGTTGGAGCGAGGCAAAATGATTAAGGTTGGAATCAGTTGTATAGAAGAGGAAGTGAACCAGATCAGATAATTGTGTAAAAAATTCCTTGACATCATAGCTTGGGTGTATAGTGATCTAAAAGTGTACAATAAAGATGTTATTCAACATACCATAGAATCAGAAGAAGGAGCTAAGCCTTTTAGGCAAAAGCAAAGACTAGTGAATCCGAAGATAGAATCTTTGATGAAACAAGAATTGCTAAAACTCCTCCAAGCTAAAATAGTATACCCTATTAAACACTCCACCTGGGTGGCAAACTTGGTAACAGTTAGGAAGAAAAATGGAGATATCAGATTATGTTTAGATTTTAGAAATCTGAACAGAGCATCACTCAAATATCATTACCCGCTACCTCAGATTGACCAAATTCTACACATAGTTGCAGGAGTAATGCAACTCTTACAGTTAGAAGAACAAATAGAGCAATCATACAATCACAATCATAAGCATGTGGCAGATACTGAAGGATGGTTCAACAAAAATACAACTACCAGAAAATTTAGAGTGGGAGAATTGGTTTTGAAATGGAATGTAAAGAAAGCTAAGTCAGGTAACCATGATAAATTTGATGCTTTCTAGGAGGGACCATTTGAAATTGTTTCAGAGAAACAGTTCAATGCTTTCGAGTTGAAAGATAAAGATGGATTGGTTCTTCCCATCACGGTGAATGCATTTCACCTAAAGTTATATTTCTATTGAGATAGTAGAAAAGGAATTATATGTATAGTATAATATAAGTATATTCAGACAATATTTGTAAATATTACCGTTTTTTGGCCTTAACAAAAAATTTCAGTCGCAGCCAATCAGAAGTCGACATTTTTTTTTGAATAGAGATACTAAGGTATAAAGGGAATTTTGACGAGGTAATGTTCACTTTTAATCTAAGTGCATTTTTATTTGTTCTTTGTCTTTCTCTAAAATATTATTTTTACAACTGTGTTGTTGACTCCGTTTCCCAATGGATGAAGGTCTGGTTCAAAATTTTTGCAAGCAAAAAATCCCTTGGAAGGCGCCAGATTGTTAGTCAAAAAGTGACTAACTACAGAAAAATAGCTGATGCACCTTTTTGCATATTTTCCAAGAAGACCGAAGTGGCCCATATGCTAAAGATCAAAGAAAAAGCAAAACACCGCAAGGAGGAAAAAGTGTCGCGATATCGTGACATGTTGCATTTTCGCGGTCCAAAGCAAAGAGAAAGAGCAAGGAGAAAAAAGTGTCGCGATATCATGACATGTTGCATTTTCACGGTCCAAAGCAAAGAGAAAGAGCAATGAGGAAAAAGTGTCACGATATCATGACATGTTGCATTTTCACGGTCCAAAGCAAAGAGAAAGAGCAAGGAGGAAAAAGTGTTGCGATATCGCGACATGTTGCATTTTTGTGGTCCAAAGCGAAGAGAAAGAGCAAGGAGGAAAAAGTGTCACGATATCACGACATGTTGCATTTTTGCGGTCCAAAGCGAAGAGAAAGAGCAAGGAGGAAAAAGTGTCATGATATCGCGACATGTTGCATTTTCATGGTCCAAAGCGAAGAGAAAGAGCAAGGAGGAAAATGTGTCGCGATATCATGACATGTTGCATTTTTGCGGTCCAAAGCAAAGAGAAAGAGCAAGGAGGAAAAAGTGTCGCGATATCACGACATGTTGCATTTTCGTGGCTAAGAGCAACAAAAGGGAGCAAGGAGGAAAAAGTGTCACGATATCGCGACATGTTGCATTTTCACGGCTAAGAGCAACAAAAGAGAACAAAGAGGTAGAAGTGTTGCGATATCGTGACATGTTGCATTTTCGTGGGCAAAAGCAAAGAGGAAGAGCAAAGTAAGAGACGAATATCACGATTTCATGACATGTCTCATTTTCACGACTGGAAGCGGCAGAAGAGCAAAGCAAGGAAAGAATGTCATGATTTTATGACATGTCTCATTTTCGTAGCTGGAGATGGAAAAAGAGCAAAGCAAGGAAATAATGTCATGATTTCGTGACATGTCTCATTTTCACGGCTGGAGACGACAAAAGAGCAAAGCATGGAAAGAATGTCGCTATTTTGCGACACGCCAACTGTAAAGGAATAAAATATATTTTTGGCAATCAAAGGCATGCACTGACACCAAGAAGTGATTTTTGACATGATTATCAGAAATCTAGGATAGAGTAGGCTTGCCAAATGATTGAAAATGTGACAGGCTCATTTAGAATCTAATCTACAGAGAAGATATCTAATTCATAGAAGACTTGTTGTGTATTATTAGAAACTGCAGATGATTGCTTGTAAAATAGTAAGATGTAATTAGAAAAAGATACTCTTTTAGGGTATATATAGGGGTGAGCGACTCCATAAAAATGGTCGGCTCTTGGACGTTTACAAGCTTGATGTACATGTACTAGATTACAAGCAATAAAATATTTCTTCTTCTGGATTCTGAAACTTCTGTGTGCAAGTGTATGTATCTGGTGTTTTAACTTTTATTCATTCTAAGTTTTATAATGTATCTATTCTAAAATCTAGACTGTGCATGTATAAATATTGTTTCTAGAGTTGAAAATTAAAATATATTTACATGCTTTTAGACGAACATCTAAAAGTCACACTCAGGAATTCGTGTTTTCTATAAAGAAGATATAAAGAAAACTCTGAAAGTAGTAATCTACATCATCAATGTTTGTTGTTGTCCAATATGTACCATGAGAAAAATTCTAGCTTAGGCTATATTTCCTTTATCTGTTGTTCCCATTTTCTCTAAAAAAATCAAAGGAACCAGCCTTCTCTGGAGACTAGACAGATGATCTCAAGCAAGATCTGTCTATTCAATGTTGGCAAAGTCTAAGGCGCAACACTATTAACCAAAGGAAGATTTTGTTCCAATAGTGTTATCTAACATAATATCAGCTAACTGACCCACCAAATTGATTGAATTTGTAGGTTTTCTTCCTATTTTTTTTAGGCACAATTCTCTTTTGGCCTTGCCATTGATAGGAATATTTTTGATGGCCTGAAAGAGAGGGATTGTGACTATCAAGTTCTTTAGACTATAGAGGATATCAAATTCTGATTGTACTGGCATTTTGGGTTCCTACAACCTTTGTGGAAAAGGTGGAACCTCTTATATATTATTTATAGGTGTTGATTCTTCTTCTACTTCTACTATAAGATGTGATTCCTCTTTTCCTAATTCTATATTTTCCTCCTCTTCTACCAAAGAAGTGACTTCTACACCTACAAGTTTCCCTGACCTTAATTCTATTGGACTACAATATACTTTAATATTGTACATGGGGTACATCTCATTATTCATTTGATAAGCTGGTTGATGTTTGTTATTTTTATTGGTTGTAGATTGTGCTAGTAGTTGAGCAGTCCTAAAAGCAGGAGGAGTTAGAAGGGTTGGATATAGTGGAGCTGGAGCAACCTAATATGGGTTTTGATTATAAACATTCTGGTTCCTCCATTGTTGCCCAGGCTACTATTATTGCATCCATGGATAGGATTTGTAAGGATTTTCTTCTTAGGGTTACTGATTCTAGGGTTGTTACCCCCACTAGCCCATGTTGGGTGGCTAAGCTTGACCTTGGTTTTGAAAATTTATACCCCCATAAGATGGCATTCCTACTAGCATGCTATTTCCCATAGGACACTACTTCTAGTTTCTCCTATTACCCATGAAGTACACTTATGCTACCTTAGGTTCCTCTCTAGTTTTTGATAACTGTGAACACAACTTTGTTTTGTGATATTTTGAACATACAACAAACACTCAAACTTTATTTTTAGGACATTCATTTCTAGGGTGTTTTCCCATATATTTAGGACATAAGTAGGTCAATGCTACCTCATTTTATTGATTCTTTTTTTGAATCAGAAGGGTGTCCATTTGAATAACCAGAGATGATAACATCTCACTCTTGAGATCTTCAAGCATATTACCTAATTTTGTTTTAGTGATAGTGGTTGATTGTTTGATATTTCTAGGGGCAAAATTACCTTTCCTTCTTGAAAAGTTTCAATACAAACACCAAATATCATCCATCTGATGTTGATAAATATCCCCTACATAAATCATGTTTAAGGCTTCCAAAGATTCTTTTGTGCTTCCTTTTAATAAAATGCTTCTTAAGGACCTATCTCCTAGTTTCGAATGGTGTGATATTTGTAAATTAAAATTGAACCTATCCCAATATTCCTCCATAGATTCCCCTTTTTTTTGTGTCATTTCTAGGACTTCTTCCCTTGCATCACATGCTCTAAAAAAATCTTGGTACTGATCTAGGAAAATTTTCTTCAATTCTTCCAAGGTAGTTATCTGTTTATCCCCCAAACCGATGAACCAACGTAAAGCTGAATCATCAAGAATGGAAGGGAATAATTTTAATTTTTGGGAATCAGCTATATAATCCACTGATTTGCATAGGACATCGAATTAAAAAAAAAATAGATCTAGATATTCTATTGGTAGTCCTCTAAATATTGGAAGGTGGGCAGGGGAGATATGTTTCATCTTGTGGTCTCCTCATGCCTCTCCTATGGGAAAATTAAAATTAGTGGATGCTTCCTTTGCATTAGCCATATTGTCTATGAACATGGTATCTACACCAGCTATATTCAAAGCAGCTTTCAAGGCTTCTAGTTCATTTCTATTATCCTACAAAAGGATTACTAAACCTGTGTTTGATATAGTTTCTTCTCTAACTGCTTGCAAGTGTTGAAAGCTCAATAAATATTCCTCAGATTGAACTCTACTTACCTCCGATCCTTCTCTAATATTTTTTTGATTTTTTAATAAGGATCCTATGCAATACTGGATGTTCAAGCCAATGCATAGGTGGAGATTATGGAGAAGAGGTTTCAATCTCAAGATCAGGTACAGCTAAAGCAAAAGAGTTTTGAAAAACATCTTTGTTTTTAACAAAATTACTGTCCGATCCTCTATTCTTTGGTGGACTCATACAAAGCTAAAAGTGGAGGTTCTATAAGTAGCAACCTAAACTACTACTAACATGATTCATTTAGAAAAAGAAATTACAATAGGATACTCCCTGAGGACGATGCCAAAATGTTGGGCAAAAAAATTTGTTAGTTTTCTATGTTTAGATTCATTGCCTCATTTAATTTGTCAACCCGAGGTAGCTCGTAGACTTGTGAGCAACCTTGCACAATATATGCTTGTAATTCCATTCAATGATATTAGTCCCTCAGATTTATGGTTTTGGGGGGGGGGTGTTGGTGTTTTTTTGGAGTTATAATTTAGTTTCCAACACTAATCTATCCTACACTATCAAAGACATGACACAATTATATTCAGAAACTAAAACTGCATACTTGCTGGAAATTACAAAAAAATAAGGAAAATAATAGAAATTAAAATTAAGCTATGAGAAATAAAATAGAATTAAAAAATATAGAAAATAGGGAAAATGTAAGGGAATAAAACTATTGAGAGTAGACCCATGCTTCTAGCAGGTTATACCCACATTAATCATTCATCAGACGCAAGTCGATTTAATAAAAAATGACTCAAAAATATTTTATTAAAATTGCAACAAGATAGGTACAGAAAAAATCGGAGATCACGTTTTTCAGGGGTAGCCTATATATTTATAAGATATGTGGCCATCCCTATTACATATTGGAAAAAATCAAATATTTGATTCTATTTTACAATAGTATGCATGAATAAAAGGAATCGAGTAAAATATCAAGTTTTTTAGACTATTTTAGCGTATTATGTTTTATCAAAATATGTCTGATATTTGCTTTACTCAATTTACATAGATATTTTACATAAAAACTAAAAAATAGATAGTTTATCATCTTTGATATTGTCCCTGGTCTAGATTCAATGTTGATACTCCATCTGCATCCTCTACTGAAATCACGTTCTATTTTACTGACAACAGAGTCATGCTAGAATTCGGCTTCAATGGGAATCAGGTGCCTTATCTATAGAAGTTAAGAAGTAAGTACAAATATGGGAGTCAGATGCCTAATAGGAATCAAGCACCCAATAGTCAAGCACCAAATGGGAATTAGGAGCCCATTAGTCAAGTGCCAAACAAGAGTCAGGTGCTTCAAAGGGAATCAGATGCCTGATTTAGTGCTTCACATCGACTGTAAAAGTTTGGCATTTATTTTTACCTTTATGAAATTAAAAGTGCCATGTTTGAGTGGGACCTTTACATAAAAATGCTAATACACAACAAATTCTATGAAATCTACACACAAATACACTCAGAAACAAATATTAAATATCATGCAAAATAAACTGTTAAACATATATAAAATTCTATCTATAAATAAGTGCCACAGTTCATAGGGAAACTAGTACAAAAAATGAGCATATACAGTATCGTCACATTTATTTTCTACAAATTGTGCAATTTTTTTGAGCAATTTGTCATCAAAAATTTGATTACAATTTTACAAAAATTTGTAATAAGTTTCAATTATAAAAAGATTGCAAAATATTACAAAAAGAGGCAATTTTGCACAAAAAATTTGGTGTTAAGTTTGGTTTTGAATTTTTAGATGACAAGATGACTGATGACGTGGATGATGAGATGACTGACAATGCAGGACATGAGACACAAAGGTAATGGGGGACATAATAGTGGGTGGAGACATAGACTCGATGGCACACAAAATAAGGCAAAGGGTGTTGGGTTGGCATATTGGTTGGCATGGGGTACAAGATGGATAGGGTAGCATGAGATATGAGGCAGACAATGCTATGTGGAAGAGATAGAGTGGACATAAATTACAAGGTAAGGTTTGATGGGTACAAGGTAATGAAAGGTGGATTATAGGTTGGATCGAGGGATGCACGGGGTCTTGTGACTATCATATGGTAGTAACTTCTCCTATGTGTGGAGAAGACCTTATAAACACTTGGCTTCCCTTTTGGTGAAGAATGTAGGATAATGCCCACTTCTTCATCAATGAAAAGAAAGAATCAGATGTAATACAATTTCATGATGATGACAAGGAGAATTAATGACAATGGAAATGTGATGGATAATGTGAAATTTAGGTTTTTACTTTTAATTTTTTAATTTAGATCCCAAATTTTTTATCACCTTGCCAAAAAATGGTGTCCTCACTAAATGCGATTTTTATTTTGTTTGCATTTCACCAAAAAATAATTTTCCTGTTGCAAATGGTAGTTTTTTGGGTCATTGTTGACGGTGATGTTTCCTTTGGACATCCTGATTGAGTCTGAGAGATCTTCCCTGATGCCATGAAGAATTTTTGTGCAGAAGTCCCGATACAAGCTAGTGATTTTATGGTGTTTTGGAATATCTATATATATATATGTCATCTTTCCTCAAAGAAACACCAATAAATAAATTGGTAGAACCCAAGAATAATAGCACTAAATATGTTCACTGTGACAGCCATTTTATCCTCCCATTGAGTTCGAGTAACTAGAGATAGAACATCAAGTTTGGTAGAGAAGGGTGGGCTCAAAAAGGATGTGGTAAAGAATATTTCATTGGCAAAAATAATTTGTAAGAGAAGTGAAGAGTATATATCTGTGGTTGGTATTTTCTGGACATAGCAGAGGGTGAATTGTTCTCGATGATCATGAATTGAATTATTTTATTTAAATTTATTACTCAAAGATATCTTGCAGCATTACAAACTTCAACCCTAGTTCTTTAATTAAATATGAATAACTTTATGACGAAGGAATACTAATATATTGGAGGGTGCATGAAACTACTATGAATTCAATGATCTACCTACTAATTAATGAATTCTCCAAAGTAGAAGTGATGTTTTTAAACATGTCCAGCTAGTTATTTTTTCACTTTCGCTCACTATGTATGCCTGCATGGAATTATGCACAATATTTTGACTTGAAAATTTATTGGACACTCACTACTTCCCTTTAGAAACAATTTTTGTGTTTTCCTAGGCCGATGATAAATTTGGTATTTCAAATATCTTACCTAAAAATACTAAAATTTGCATGTACAAGCAAGGACTGGAGGTGGGATTAGGGTTGGAAATCAATCCTCACGTTATGATTGGTTGCTTAACTTAACAAACTTTAATTTTGTGGTAAAATCACTTTAATATCCTTGGCTACTTATGAAAAACTTATAGTTGGTTTGTTTTGGCTTGTTTGTGATGCAAATTCAAATCTAACACGAATGTCTACCTACAACTTAAATCAAAACCTATTTTTTGGATCTCAATATCTATACAAGATTGGAGCAATGGTAAAATTTACTGGCTGCTTGTGATGCTTTTGCACCATCGTTCGACTGTGATGCGTTCAACTTACTTATAGTTAACTTTAGATGGAGGAAGTTCTTGAGACCTCACAAACTTAGTTTTTCTCACCCAAGATTCTCAAAGATTTTCTCTAATACCAAATGTTAGGATCTTGGATCCTAACTTTACATTTGCAATGAAATAATTAAAAATATATATTAAAAATTGTAAATAATGAATCACGGTTTTAAAAGGATCACAGTTTCACTGGTAAGGGGGTCCCTCCAATGTATTTAATAAAAAATTATATTCTTATTCATGGATGCCTTATGATAATATCAAACCCTAATATTTATATCTATCCTAGGGCTACATGGATGAAGGGACGTGACTATTCACATTAGTAATTAATAATATAATAATAAATGAATTAATAATATTAACTTTTAATGTTAGTATGGATGATATTAACACCTTGGGGATCAAGTTTTTATGCAAAATAGGCTTGATCAATGGCCAACACATTGAAGAATGGTCTTGGATGTGATATGCAATTTTCATAGTGAATTTGCCATCTTCAAAGAGTCTCAAAATAGGAGTGTCCTAAGTATGGTTATTCAAGATAACACAAACTCTGAGAATATTGGCAAGGTATTTGACCATAGAATTTTTCTCATTACTAAGATTATTCATGGGAATGTATTTCCATTGGTGGTGCTGGTAATGTTGGAAAATAAAATTATAAAATTTACCATAAAAATTTTGATTAGTGAAAGGCTTTACGGTGGTCAAATTTGGATAATTTATCATTGGGTATTATTTCAAACATGGGTCTTACCTTAACCTGATGCATCTACCACAACCAAGCTACCATCTTAGATCATCTCTAATGATATCTCTAATTTGGATTACTGAAATCTAGAACCAAGACTCACTAGGAATAGGTTGGCCATCTAGGAAGGAATGTCATTTTAGATATTTGCTTTTTATGATATCAACCCAAGTGGATTGAACATTTTTGATGATCCTCCATCCCTGGTTGGCCATAAGGGCTATATTCATTTTATTCACTCTTCAAAAGACTAGGCCTCCTTGATATTTCTTGGTACATACCTTGTTCCACACCACAAAAGGAAATTTGTTACGATTCTGAGTCCTAGACCATAAAAATATCCTTTGTATTTGCTCTATATTTTTTCAAATGGAAGCAAGGATTTTGAAAATGGATATGAAGAATACTAGAATTCTTTGCAGGCAAGATTGAACAAGAGTGGCTTTGGTTTCTTGGATTAGCATAGCTTCTTTCCATCCAACAAGTTCTTTGAGGATCTAGTCAATGACATTTTTCCACATGTTCTTTGATAGATTTCATTGGAAAAGAGGGAGACCCAAATGTTGGGAAAAATATTGGTTATTTTTTTATGCTATAAATCATTACCTCCATTTAATTGTCAACCTAGGATAGCTTGTAAACTTGTGAGTAACCCTGCACAGTATATGCCTATAATCTCCTTTTAATCAGATGAGTCCCTTAGATCCTATGGTTTGGGGGATGTTATTTTTTCATTGGAATTCTCATTTATCTTCCAAAACACTAATATAATTTGCATTATCAAATAAAGAACTAAAATTCTTTGAAATCAAAATTGCACACTTGCTAGAAATTTACAAAAAATAAGGGAAATTACAGTATTAAATTAAACTACAAAAAATAGTAAAATAAACTAAAATGACAAAAAAGATAAAAGAAGGGAGGAATACTATTGATAGTGGGTCCACTCTTCCAGCAGATTCTACCCACATTAAGTCATACACCAGATGCTAGTTGAGTTTGATAAAAAGACTCAAATATATTGTATTGAAATGTGCAGCAAAAATTTACAAAGAAAATCTAGGATCTATTTTTTAGGGGTGGCCTACATATTTATAAGATATGCGACCATACCTTGTTAAATTATGAAAGTAGATCAATCTCTGAGTTTTTTTTTACAATAATACGCAAGAATAAAGAAGGTAAAGCAAAATATTAAACTCAAAATATATTTAGCGTATTCTATATAAGAACATAATACGTCTGATATTTTACTTTATTCAATTACATTGATTTTTATATGGTTGTTGAAAAATAGATGACATATGGTCATTGACGTTGTCCTTGGTATAAATCCATCACTGATATCACATCTGTATCCATCGTTGAAATCATCATTCTGTTATGCCAACAACAAGGGTTGCATTGTAATTCTGTGTCAATGGGAATCAGGCACCTTATCTGTAGAAGACGAGAATCAGACATCATATCTATAAAAGATAGGAATTACGCACTTAACAAGAGTCATGCACCTAATTGGAATCAGGCACCCAATAGTCAAACACCAAATGGGAATCGAGTGCCCGATAGTTAGGCACTAAATAGGAATCGGGCAGTGCTTGACTTAGCACTTCATCACTATTTTGTTGTAGATATTTTTACCTTCAATTTATCATAATAACTGGAAAGTGCCAGTTCCAAGTGGGACCTAAATTTAAACATGCCAAAGTACCATAAAATCCATTGAATTTACACATAATCCACTCAAAAATAAATATTAGGAAACATACATTATCTAATGTTAAATACATATAAAATTTGCATAAAACATCTATTTCTATTAAAATAAATACCGCAATATATATGGAAATTTTGTACAAAAATGAGCATTTTTAAGGCTCATCATCCCCCCATGCTTAAGGTTTGGCACATCCCTGTGCCACTTTGAACTAGTAATTACCATTTTTATTTACAACCTTCCAGTAGGCCCTATTTTTCTCCTTCCTCTTCTTGGATGCAACCTTGGTTTTTTCCTTATCTCTATATTTTTTCCCTTTCGATGTTTTTGGGGTTGCTCCCTCCTAATGCTACATTTTTAGGTGCTTACTGCATCGAGTTGGTTGACTTGGCCCTACTCCTTCACCTAGTTGTCCCTTTGTCCAAAATTTCCTTCCTACCACATTCCTTAAGTAGTAGCTAGTAAAAGTGTAGGTATCCTTTTGGAATGTTGGCTTAGCTTACTTCTAGTATTCATGGTGAGGAGGTAAATATTATCCCACTGGAACTATAGATTCATCACAAAATGGAATGCTAGATTTCTCAGTAACCTTGTCCTTGGGAAAATTGGACACTGTTGACTCAAGTTCAACATCATCTTAAGATTCTTCTTCTTCTACTAGAGGAGCTTTGCTTGTTGTTGCTTGAGTTGTAGGTGGCACATGAATTAGTAGTCCCATATTCATGAAATATACCTTCATATTTTAAGGTTGATCACCTATTGACCCATACAAATTCTAGAACTACACTGGTGAAGAAAAATTGATTCCCTCATGAGGTGTTTTGGATGCCTCTTTAGCCTCTTTTCTAGTTTTCTTGGCCACTCTCTTGGAGGATTTTCTATACTTCTTATCTACCTTGATATCTACCTTGAGATGTTCAAACTACTTTTTTTGCTCATCAAACAATTTCAAAGTCTTTGCTCGCTCTTCATCAAAATTCATACCTGATGCTTTTAGTTGTGCAATCCTTACTCTAGTTCTAGTTATTCATTGAGGTCCCCTTATATCCTTCCTCTTTGATCTCAACTTCTTGGGTTATCTAGCAGGGTCTGTAGGTATATCTAAAATAGGGGAATTTCCCCCTTTCTACTATTTTTGCTGCTATTTCTATTATTGCTTGACCTTCAAAATTTAGAGACTTCTGAGTCTCCTATGCCTTCTCTATAGGCATTTGTTCAGGTGACCCTTCAATCACATTTTGTGCAATAGGTGATTCTTCTACTAAAGTCCCATTTTTTGCCTGAAGTTGCTCAGGCTTAGTCCCTGCATCTCCTTCTGGGTTTTTGCCTACAAAGTGAGTAAAATATTGAGATTTTACAACCCCATGGTGCTCCTCTACAACCTTATCTAAAATTTGAGGCTCTTCAACCTCAATTTCATCTTCCTATCTTGTGTCTTCCTCTATAGATTTTGCTAAAATTTAAGGTTCTTCGACCTCAATTTCATCCTCCTAATTTACCTCTATATCTACAAAGGAAGGAGATGTTGGGGACTATCCCATATCAACTTTAGGATCTTGATCTTACTCCTGTTATATAGAATGAGCTGGTGAATGGGGCTTTTCAACCTCTATTGCTTCATTTGTTTCTTGCTCTACTTCTGCATGGGATTTCTAGGAGGATTGTTCAGTTGTACTTTCAATAATAATTGTGGGGGTTCTTGCCCAAGAATTAGGGCTCCCTTATGCATAAATATATCTAATAGAATCCATTGATTGGTCCCAAGCCTTAGCTTCCTTGTTGGAATTCCTCACATCTAATCAAAAAGGTCCAGAGGAGGCTATTTTCTCCTCAAAATCTAGAGAGGTAGTGGGCACTTCCATAGCCCAGTTAGTTTACACCACTAATTCTACCCTGGCTAGCCATTTAGCCTCAATTTATTGGGCATTCAAATGCAATTTTAATATTGTCTCCTATAGTTGATGGATGGTATGATACAATTATTGTAATTTCACTACAACTGCTTTTCTAGACTCTTAAAAAAGACTCTCCTCCTCGTTATACTTGGCCTCCCAAGTATAGGCCTATTCTTTCATTATTTGTAGCTACTACTGCAGATACTCCATCTGTATTTCCTACTGAGGAGTCTACCTCATAGATAAATCTCATAAAATGTAGACCATGAACTCATATTTATTCAATTCACCAATCACTACCTCATCATCCAATGAGCTATAAACCACCATAGATGTCTTTATCATTCTACTTCTAGTTCTAGTGGAAATCAACATGTAAGTAGGGCTTGGAAGACCATGCCCTACCTCATATTCAAATTGAGGATCAATAAGTTATGAAGCCTATCCTACCTGCTCATCAAAATAAGGGAAAGTAGGAGACAAGGATTGATCTACATCCTGTATACTTTCCTTAGGTTGGGATACAGACACCATCTCTGTTTGCTCTATCACCCTTATCAGCTGGGTGGTTAGTCTATTTTGGTGCCACTGATTCTTTCCTTGCCTTAGGAACTATATTATTTCCTTTAGCTTCCTCAATTTTTGCATCTCTATGTGACTTAACATGTGATCCAGAGTAGACATTGTGCCTTCCTGGAACCGACTAGTCTCATCCTTGAGTGCATGTGCAAGATAATGGGGGACATTGATCTTGTACCCATGTAGTAAATGGTTGAGAAAAAAAAATGGTTATAGTTAATTTTGGAAATCCTACCCATACAAGTGAATAATCGAGCAATCTGCTTGAAGACTAACCTCTAAAGCTTGGGGATGTATTGCTTCAGCAAATCAGCATGCATCAGGTATTGCATTAGGTGCTTGAAGAATCATTGCACATAGAGTGTGGGGTTTTCCTCCTTATATGTGTGTTCTAATTTTTTGAGAAGGCCTATTATCTCGTTAATGTACTCTTAGGTGACTAGAATTTCTAGTCCCCACATGCGAACAACTCCATTCCTCATAGATACTACAAATTCTTTAGCCACCTTTGTATCCTAGTTCTGGCTAACCAGATGGTAGGACTCCAACCATTCGGTAGCATCGAATTGCATCTGTACATCCTCACTAATGCTTGAAAAATATATAATCTCACTCTTTTTCAACTGATGGTTGGTTGATTTTTTCCCCATGGCAAAGTTCAAATTTTTTTAGCTCTGAGTTTTTCTTGTACTAATTTCTCACACCCTGGTTTTTCTGTGGCACTCTGTTATTTTCTTGCATAGAGTTTTGCGAATGCATGATTTTAAATCACTTGCATCCATGAACGTAGGCACTTGATTATTGTAATTAGAAATAATTATGATTATCTATGCAAAATCTCGTTAAAGTGTGTCAGATTTTGCATAGATTATGACCATGAGTGTTTTCCCCAATCAAAGTAGTGACACGTAGAAAAATTTCAATTGGAGAGAAATGGGTGACTGGTAATTCAATGGGGAATGTGTCAAAACTATTTTATAGAAACATATTCCTATGGAAACATATATATATATATATATATATATATATATATATATATATATATATATATATATATATATATATAACAAAAAATTAAGCACATACCCGTATTATGTTTTGTGTGTGTATAATGTGTAGACACTCGTGGTGCACTGGCATTGGCTGCTTCATGGTGACTAGACGTTCTAGAATAAATAATGATAGGTATATTTCCCATGCGATGAATTTCTCTCTATTTTTATTGGTTCTTAGTTGCTGCCATTTGATACATTTGAGAATTCCTACACATTTTCAAGAAAATGTTAGAAAAACCGTCTTCTCGAGATGATAAACATCCCCTCATCAGGAGTTATTCATTGATGATTTTGGAATGTGCACAAATATTCAATGGAAAAATTAAAGTAATTTCATCCGTGAAGTTTTACTAATCCATGTGGGTTTAATGTTGACATGGCTCGAGCCACTTTCCAATGCTGACAATTATTTATACGAGGCACAACTACCCGTGAAAATAGAAAGTAGGTGCCTCCTTATATGGAAATCAGGTACCTTCTTTCGAATCAAGGCATGTAGGTACTTGGTAAATAGAAAGTAGGTGCCTTTCGTTAGCAATCGAGTGTCATGCATAATATTGAAAGTAGGTGCCTTTTTATTGGAAATCAAGCACTGTACTTAAAAATAAACTTTATACAAACTTTGTTTTTGGGTTATGTCCAAGAAATTAGGTGTCACTTTCTCAAAAATGGAAGTCAAGTGCCATTTCCTTATGAAAACCAGGAATCAAGCATTGGTATATCAGAAAATGGGACTCAGGCACCTTTTTCTTGACATAATAGGAGTCAGGTGCCTTCTACTATACAAATGGGAATTAGGTGCCTTTTATCGTACAAATGGGAATCAGAAGTCGTCTTTCATAAAAATGGAAGTCGAGTGCCTCCTTCTCTAGAAAATGATAATCAAATACCTTATTATTTAGAATATAGAAATCAAGTGTTCCTCCTTTATTTTAACGTCTACTGATGTATCCACTAGCGTACACTTATAATTTATCAGGCCTTCAAAATTTTAGTTTGAATAATAGGGATAAAATTATGTTAGGATTCTACTCCTAAACTCCATACTAATCACATTATTAGTTAATTATTTAATCACTCTCTCTTTCACAAAGGTTGTGACCTTTGATCACACCTTCACACTCATAGAAATAGGCATTTCATTTGGTGTAGTTGAGGCATCGAAGAATATAATTATTAATTAATTGTTGGGTTCCCATACAATACAACAACGATTCCTTAATAAAAGAAATTCCTTTTTATTATTCTAGCATTATAATCAATCTTTCTCTATTGGGTTCACTACAACTGGTATCAGAGCCAGCTTCAAAACATAATTTTTTTCACCCCATTCGTCATCACCAGTCGTCTGCCATTCAGATCCTGCACCTACGTTTATCTTATCATCCGCCACATCATTCCTAAGACATCCATATATCATCAAACACTGTAGATTCATTCTCAAGAGTCATTGGGAGACCGAGCGGTAGATCATATAAGTTCATAGACCGAGCATCAAAGAATCTAATTAGCTCATAGAACGAAATACACTCACCAATCGTCGATGAACTCAAAGCATTGGGAAGGTATAATCTAAAGGGAAAAAATCCAAAAATACCCTCAAACTATCCTAGAAATCCTCCAATCTCTTGTAGTCAATGCCCAGATCGAAAACAGAAACAATCCATGCAAAAAAAAAATTATGTTCTGTAGCGACGTCTGCAACTTTCGATGACGTCTTGGAGAAAACCGGCCATATTTTATAAAATAAAACTTATAACATAAAGTTTTAAATCATTTTCCATCATCGAAAAACTAAAATTTCGATACGTCTTCATATTCCGTCACCGGCAAGAGAAAATTTAAAAAAGTGGATATAACACATATCCGACATTCAATAGGAAAAGGGACAAAGCAGGGTTTAAAAAATATTCAGGGCGAGTAGTTAGTTGTGACTTCGGTCATGCTCTAGCCTTCCCTCGTGTGACCGAAGCCACTCATTTGATCGGGTACCATAAAATTATCGCTAATTATGCCACTTACGAAGGTTATAAAATCTCCAAAACCTAACCGCAATGGTCGAAGGATGACTTTTATGCAATTTTTAACGATAATTTTCAAGAAATTTTTGTGACGACTTTCAACACTTTTTGCGACACCTTTTCACCAAACGACTATACAAATTGCCAATGGAAGAATATATCATGACCCCAACCTACTTTTGCTACTTAATATTGTCCACCTACGTCAAATCACATCAGTGAGTGTATATAAAATGCATTTCTAGGATATTGCCAATCGCATCACAGGGTTGGACGAATCAGTCCTCATAAGTGGGTTCATCAATGGATTGAAATAAGAAATTAGAGTAAATATCATGATGTACACTCCTTGCACCCTACAGGAAGCCATTGGATTAGCCTTGTTAGCCGACGATACATTCAATGTTCAACGTCAACATGGGGAGCAACCTATTGATAAATCAACATTCATGCACACTATTCCAAAACACAAACCCTTGCTAGTTAAGTACCTTAGCCTACAAGAAATGGAGGAACTACAAGCGAACGACCTCTGTTATACTTGTGATGAGCAATTTAGGCCCCTTCATTGTTGTGCTACACAAACATTGTATTTATTGAATATAGTTGATCTCTGTCACTCCATAGAGGAAGAAGGTGAGGAAGATGTTCACGACATGACCAAAGCACCTAATCATAACAATGAAGGAAATGAGGTCGATGTGCAAGAAGTACTCGATGCACCATGAAAATATGAGGTATACATCCATGCAGTAAACAATGAAGGCAAGACATACACTCTCAAAGAACTACACACAAGTTCATCGCCAATAGTGAGTTCTAATCATATAGGCAACCTGATTCAGAAAGGAGGCAAAAGAGTGAGCGCACCTTTATTTTCCCTTCATTCTACACAGGAATAATCGGCTAAAGCGAAAGCCTACCATCATCACAATTCTCCTAAGGAAGATTCTACTATTATTTCTAGCAACCCCCCACTAATGCTTTGACCTTCAATATATCCTTGCCTTGACATTAAAATAGTACAAGAACTTGCACAAATTCAACTGGGAAAACAAGCAACGAAGCTCCTTACTTTGAGCTTTAAGGACAAAGCTCTTTTTAAGGAAGGTGGCATGTTAGGATTCTACTCCTAACCTCCATACTAATCACATTATTAGTTAATTATTTAATCACTCTCTCTTTCACAAAGGTTGTGACCTTTGATCACACCTTCACACTCGTAGAAATAGGCATTTCATTTGGTGTAGTTGAGGCATCGAAGAATATAATTATTAATTAATTGTTGGGTTCCCCATACAATACAACAATGATTCCTTAATAAAAGCGATTACTTTTTATTATTCTAGCATTATAATCAATATTTCTCTATTGGGTTCACTACAAATTAGCATCCGCTATCTGAACCAGCATTCGGGTATTTTTCTTTATGAAGACCAAAAAACATCCAAACACTTGTTAAGATATGGTTTTTCCCTCCAAGTGGGGATCAGCTAATTCTATTAGAATTTAATATCCTAGAAATATGGGATTGCATAGGTTCATGGATCCTATGCTTGTTAGGCCTAGGTTTCCTAGGCTAAATAACAGTTGCACTCAGGGTATCATTCCTGCAAAACATAAATACAACTAAAGAAAGAAAAATTGTAGAATTTTAAAAGAATAATTGTTTTTGGACCATGTGGACTATGTACACATATTAATAACTCATTTTAAAACTAGAATCAATTGGGATATTCCCCATGCCTAATCTATAATTCATCATATAAGTCTCAAACACAGGATATGGATGTAGTCGGTGATCATTGATTGTTAATGTAATGTTGCTACTATTAATTGTTCTGATCCTCATAGCTCCATTGTTGATGATCTCAATCACTTCATATGGCTCGTTAGGGTCCTATCCTAACATTAATTAATAATAATAATAGTAATAATGTATTTCATATCCTATAGTTATAATAATAACATAATATAATAATAAATAATATAATAATTAATATAATTAATTATTATATTATTATTATAAGATTAGGGTTAGGAAGCATTGCAACCTTTCACCTATAACCCTGGAGTGGGTATAAAATATTGTAAGAACTTATGATTCCAATATCCATGAATATAAAATATAATATAATTTATTGAAGGGACTTCTTGACAATATCAAAAGGCGATTCTTTTAGATTTAGGTTATTTATTATTTATTTATCATTTTATGTGCTAGGAACCCTAGGTTCCTACCATATGGTATCAGAGCCGTATGGATCCAACCATATGGGACATAAATATCAAAGGAATAAAAAATGACATTGCAAAAATTAGAAGAATGATTGAACAAAAACAAAATAAACAAATGGAACGTTCTGATCGTATTATACAATATTTAAGGGAAATGCAAGAGGAGACCCTAGCCATGGAATCTCAGGTAGAGGAGGAAGAACCCATAACCAAATAACTTTCAGAAATACCCATTGCACTTTCAAAGGAAGAAGATAATTCAAACCCTAAATTTTTTTCTCGAAAGAAACCAAAACCATAGAACTTCAAAAAGTACTTATTGAATTTTCGAAAAAAAATCGAAACCCTAAACATGCAAATTTTTTTATAGAGACGGAAAGTAAGATTCATAAACTTGCACTGGATGTTTATATTGCCAAAATTGGAGATATAATTTGTGCTGACCTTGGTGCATTTGATATTAATATAGACGATGCTAAGAACCATGAAAATAAAACCATTATAAACAAAATCCAAAATTTTGATTATCTACTGAATGTATTGAACAGTATGAGTCTTTCATGTACAAGACCCCCACCTTGGCCACCACCATTGTTCAAAGAAGCTACCAAGATATGCCCTTCCAAATAGCTAGTACACCTGCAATTTTTATTATTTAATCTTCACAAGATACTGAGATATTGAATCTAGGTTCCTACCTATAATTTTTGGCTGAATCTAGGTTCCTACCATGTACTGTCATGTCTCTTATTGAATGGTTGTACCTGGGTACATATGAACTGATGTAGAAGTAATCATAGATTTCCAGAAATAAAAAGCCTCCACCAATAAATAGCAACTCAAAGAATGACGATAGAAATTGGTTTTGTCAAAGGCAATCCTGAAGTGCAAACTTATGAACATCAGGCTATGTGACAATATTTATGATCCTAATGGCAGTTTTTTTCCCAACTTCACTAGACCTGATATCATATGGCACTATTTTTGAACAAAAACCTTAGCGTATTCATGCTGATGAAACAGGCTATTTTAAACAAATTGCTAAAGAATTTTAAATACTTCCCAGCTGGAAGATAATTTTGTTATTTTTTCCATTCGTAAGCACAACAGGAGAATGTCAAATAACATGAGTTCATAACATAGTTTACAGGGGATCAACCAGATATTATTATTATTTTAATACAAGGCACATAAAAAATTGTGCACTCCAACAATGTGAGACTTGTATCCAACATACTTATTTGAGATACTAGGATGCTTGGAAAGGAAAGGGTTGCACCTATCCAAAATCTGCATTGTCAAATATAGTTCATGAAAACTGTTAATTCATATGAGAAAAAATGAAAGGACCAGTTCGTTTCGATGCTGAGCAGAATTGGCAATGGTAGCCTAGCAATGGGGCTTTCCCAAATTCAAATAATTCTTATACATATACATACCCACCGTGGGGATTGAACCCGGGTCACATAATTGATAATGCAAGTGGTTGGCTTACCAGATGGCTTTTCCAAATTATTAATCACGAAATCTCCATTGATCTCATCCAATGCCTGCAGGTCGTGGGTAGAGAGTTTTTTGAACTTCCACAAGAGGAAAAGGAGGCCTACGCCAGCAATGCGACAACGAGAGTTATGGAGGGTTACGACAACAAGTTGGCTCACCAGATTGATAGAAAGCTAGAGTGGATTGATTACTATTTCTATATGCTATGACCTCCTTTCTCTAGAGATTTGAACAGCTGGTTCAAACACCCAGCCTCTTACATAGAAGTGAACAATGAATATGCATGAGCACTTGTGGGGGTAGTGAATACGCTTTTATTAGCTCTTTCCATAAATCTGGGGTTGGTAGATTCAGAGATGAAGGAAGCACTCGACAACGAAGATATGGAAATGGAAATGAAAATAAATTACTACCCACCTTATCCACAGTTGGAGCTCGCTCTCAGGGTGGAATCCCACATCGACATGAGCGATTTGACTCTTATGGTACCCAAAAATGTGCTAGGACTCCAAGTTTTCAAGGATGGTTGCTGGGTTTTTGCCGATTACGTTGCAAACGCCATCATCATCTAGAGACCAGCTTGAGATATTGAGTAACAACAAGTACAAGAGCATTCTACACTGAGTTTTGTGAGCAAGGAAAAAGTGAGAATGTCATGGCTGGTATTCTGCATTTTCCCTACAGATAAAGTCATCGCTCTCATGAAAGGAATGGTGAATGAAGAGAATCCTTTTCGCTTCAATGCCAAAACATATGCGGAGTTCAAACATCGCAAGATTAATAAGCTTCCCAAGGAGGTGGAATATTTGAAGAGCATATACTTACACACTACAATTCCAAGATTTGAGGACAAATCTTGTTTTAAGGAGGGTGGAATGTTAGTGTCCTATCCTAACATTAATTAATAATAATAATAGTAATAATGTATTTCATATCCTATAGTTATAATAATAACATAATATAATAATTAATATAATTAATTATTATATTATTATTATAAGATTAGGGTTAGGAAGCATTGCAACCTTTCACCTATAACCCTAGAGTGGGTATAAAATATTGTAAGAACTTATCATTCCAATATCCATGAATATAAAATATAATATAATTTATTGAAGGGACTTCCCGACAATATCAAAAGGTGATTCTTTTAGATTTAGGTTATTTATTATTTATTTATCATTTTATGTGCTAGGAACCCTAGGTTCCTACCATGGACCCATCCAACACTACATAAGTTTACCTTTCCTTTCCTCGAACTGGGAGTCATACAATAATGTCCACTCTCTCACTTTTAACTACTTTTGCCTGGTGTGACGATCATACCACTTGGCCCTCTATTTCTAGATGACCTCTGTCCGATGTAATGCATCTCTTCGGTATTAATCCAACTTGTTAAGCTATTGAATCCTCTCCTTTTGTACCTCATCTAGATTAAAATTTATTTCTACTATAGTTTTGAGAGTTTTAATCTTAAATTCTATGGGCATCATATCATTCTTCTCATATACTAGCTGGAATGGTGTAAAACTAGTAGTAGTTTTCTAGGTGGTTTTGTAAGCCCACATTGCTTCTGGTAATATTGTGGTCTAGTCCTTCCTATGCTATTGTACTATCTTTGTGAGAATGTTCTCCAATTCATGGTTGGTTACCTCTACTTGCTCATTTTCCTATGGATGGTAAGGAGTGGTTTTGTTATGTTTGATTTTATATTTTTGCATGAGTTCTTGAATCATATTTGAAGTAAATTGAGGCTCTTGATCAGTTGTGATCTCCCTTGGAACCCAAATCTAGTTAAAATAGATGAATAAAGGAAGTCTGCTACATTATTCTCTTTAGAATCATGTTTGTACTTCAACCCACTTAGTCACATAGTCAATGTAAACTAAGATATACCTCTTACCTACTGACTATCAATTAATGGGTCCTACAAAGTCCACCCCCCATTTATCAAACAACTCTATGTGCACATGTGGTTGGAGTGGCATTTCATCCCTGAGAGTAGGTATGCCCATCCTCTAATATTGGTCACATTTGCTCACATGCTTGGCTGCATCTTTGAATAGTGAAGTCCAGTAACAACCAACTTGCAATACTTTGAATGCAATCCTTTTTCTTATAAAGTGACCACCATAAGGTTCATTATGGTAATATTTTAGTATTTCTATAATATTATTATCAACAACACATATTATCATGAGCTGATCAGACCGTATTTTACATAGGCACCCATCAATCCATGAGAAGTTTGCACTTTTCTCAAAATTTTATTTCTCAAATGGTGAAAGTGTAGGGGATACTTTACCAGTGGCTAAATAATTAGCCATATCTATGTACCATGGTATCTATTCATTAATAGCAAACAAATGTTCATCTCAAAATTGATATTCTATGGCTGAGTGATCAGGAGGAGTCAATATAGAAAGAAAATTAGCTACCACATTGTATTTACCTGGTTTATCTATCACATCAAACTCCTATAGAAGTAACAACCATATGATAATGCTACCACTAATTCTAGGTTTGTTTGTCAGGTATCTGATAGTTGAATGATTAGTGTGCATAAAAACTTGATAACCTATAATATAGTGGTAAAATGTGTTAAGAGCATGTATGACTACAAGGAATTCCTTTTTTGTGATAGCATAATTGGACTCAGCACCCGTAAGATGTTTACTGACATAGTAGATGGCATAGAAATCATCACCATCCTTTTGTCCTAGTACTAACCTTATCACATTATTGGATGCATCTGCATATATGTGAAAGGGAATGGTTTAGTTTGGACCTCTCAACATGAGAGTGGTAATAAATTTTTCCTTCAAAGTATTAAATGCTTGTTCGTATTCCTTTGTCCAGATAAAATCTATATCCTTTTATAACAATGTGCTTAGGGGTTTAGAAACTTTTCTAAAGTCTGCTATAAACCTCCTATAGTAACCCGTTGATCCAAGGAAACTACAAATATATTTCTAAGTTTTGGGTGTAGGCAGGTTTTGGATAACTTCTATCTTCTTCCTATCTACCTTGATCCCACATGCAGAGATATGATGTCCTAAAACTATCCCCTCCTGCACTAGCATATAACATTTCTCATTACTTAGGGACATATTGGTTTCCTCACACTGCTAAAGTGTTTTTTCTAATTTTTTTGTAGCTTCTTCAAAAGTTTTACCATATATAATGAAATAATTCATATATACCTCCACAGTTTCTCCAATCATATCATAGAAGACGCTCAAAATTGCCCTCTAAAATGTGGTAGATATGCATTGCACAAACCAAAGGGAAAAAACTCGATAAGAAAAGGTTTCCCATGGGTAAATGAATTTGGTCTTGTATTGATCCTCTTCCCCTATCTTAATATGATTATATCCATTTAACCCATCCAAAAAATAAAATTACTTCTTACCTGATAAGGTTTCAAGGACCCGATCTATGAAGGGTAGGGGGAAGTGGTATTTCTTGGTTGCTTTATTCAACAACCTATAATCAACGTAGATTCTCCACTTTCCATTCTTCTTGGGCACAACAACCAAAGGTGATGCCCACTCACTATCCAAAATTGGGTAGATGAACCCAACTATGAGGAGTTTTTGCAATTCAACTTTGACAATATCCTTCATAGTTGGATTCATTCTTTGCTTTGGTTGTCTTACTGATTTTATTTCATATTCTAGATATATTTGATGAGTACAGGTTTTAGGAGCTATTCCTCTCATGTCTAAATACTCCCAAGAAAAGGCACCTTGATGTTTGACTAATATTTTTCTTAGTTTGGTTTGTTGTTCAAATTTCAACCCATTGTTGTTGTTTAATACTCTCCCAGGTGCAACTTCTATTTGCTGAATATGGTGATCCTTACCTCCCACTAATGGAAACTCTAGAGGAGGACAAGAGGGTTCTCCTTGGAAAATTTTTGATATAAACCTATCCTCATCACTCTCATATTCCAAATAATTAGGTGCCATGATGGATTGAATCACTGATAGACCACTCATATTTTTGTTCTCACATTCAGGTTATCCCAACAAATCTGTAGACTGTGTAGGTGGATGGATGATTAGATTTTTTACATACTGACCATCAAAAATGGTCATTTTCCCATTTCTACAACTTATGTAGGCATAAAATATTGCTAGCTATGGCCTACCTAATATGAGTGGATAACCACCCAACCCGTACTTGGATTGTAATGCTAAAAAATCTTCTAGGTACTCCCATGCATCCACTGTGATAGTTATGTCTTCCAGTATTCCTTCAAAGAGCACTATAGACTTGTCTTCCAATTGAATGATAGTTTTGGTTGGATTAAGATTGGTCAAACTAAGTTTTTGCATGGTTTCCTTGGGCATGGCATTAATGGCAGCTCCCAGATCTACTAATGTATTGGATAAAACACAATCCTCAATTTTCATAGTTAAAATAGGGCTTCTTAGGTTTGAATATTTTTGGTTGTAGGTATTTCCTAGCGTAATATCAACTAGTTTTCCTACAAAATTGATTGCCTATACTAGTTTTATTCTTGGTTTTCTTAGACATATCTCTCTTATGGCCTTGTTGTATATAGGAATGTCTTTGATGGCCTGAAAGAGAGGCATTATGACTGTCAGGTTCTTTAAACTAGAAAACATATTAATTTTTTATTGTATTGGCTTCTTAGGTTCTTGCAATATTTTTGGAAAAGGTAGAACCCCTTCTATGTTATTTACAGTTGTTGATTATTTAAGAGGTAATTCCTCTTCTACTTCTTCTATAAGAGGTGATTCCTCTTTTCTAAATCTATGATTTCCTCCTCTTCTACCAAAGGAGACTCTTCTACACCTACCTATCTACCTGGCCTTAATTGTATGGGACTACAATTTAATTTGATATTATACATGGGGTACATCTCATTCTCCATTTTGTATGTTGGTTGTGTTTTATTATTTGGATTAGAAGTAGGTTGTGTCAAAAGATGAGTAGGTCTTAAAGTAGGGGGAGCTAGCGGACTTGGCTATAGTGGGATTGGTGTAGGATGTTGTGGAGTTTGGCTCTAGGTATTCTAATTTCTCCACTACTATCTAGACTACTGATATGGCATCCATAGGTAGAAATTATAAGGATTTTATCCTTGGGAGAATTGAGTCCAAGGTTGTTGTCCCCACCAGCCCATGTTGGGTGGGTAAAATTGAATTTGGTTCTGATAATTGCTATCCCCATAAGATAGAATTACTGCTAGCATATTGTTTCCCATAGGAGACTATTGTCAGTTTATCCTATTACCCATGAAGTATGCTTCTGTTACTTCAAGTTTATCTTTGTATTTTGATAATTGTGGACACAAATTAGTTTTATGATCTTTTTAACACACAACACACACTCAAACTTTATTTTTAGGACATTAATTTTTGGGTGTTTTCCCCTACATTTAAGACAAAAATAGGCTAGTGTTACCTCATTTTCCTGCTTATTTTTCTTAAGCATGAGGGTATCCATTTGGAGTTATAAATATGATAACATCTCACTCTTGAGGTCTTCTAGCATATTATTTATTTTTATTTTAGTGACAGTTGCTGATTGTTTGATATTCCTAGGGTTAACTTACCCTTTCTTCTTGAAAATATTTGACACAACTATCAGATATCAGACATTTGATGTTGATAAATATCCCCCCTAGAAATCATTTTTAAGGCTTCAATAGCTTCATTTGTAAGTCCCTTTAAGAAGATACTTCTTACAGACCTATCTCCTAGTCTTGCATGGGGAGATCTCTACAAATTAAAGCTAAAACTATCTCAATACTCCTCTAATGATTCCCCTTCATTTTGTGTCATATCCAAGAATTCTACTCTAAAGTCCCATGCTCTACCAAAGTCCTGACACTAATATAGAAAAAGTATTTTCATGTCTTCCCAAGTAGTTATCTATTTATTCCCCAAACTGATGAACTAGTGTAAATTTGAATCATCAAGAGTGGAGGGAAACAACTTTAGTTTCTAAGCATTGGTTGTATAATCTACCGACCTGCATAGAATGCCAAATTTGAAAAGGAATAGGTCAGGATCTTCTATTGGAAGTCCTATAAATATTAGAAGGTGGGCAAGGGTGATATGTTTCATCTTATGGTCTCCTCTTGCCTCTTCTATAGGGAGGTTAAAACCAGTGGATGCTTCTTCTAGTGTTTCATCCATCTTATCTGCTATTATGGTTTCTACACCTACTATGTTTAGGGCATATTTCAAGGCTTCTATCTCATTTATTTTATTCTCTAGAAATATTACTAAATCAGTTTTTGAAATAGTCTCTTCCTCAACTACTTGCCAACATTGAAGGTTCAATAAATATTCCATAGATTGAACTCTTACTATCTTAGATCCTTCCCTACAATTTTATTGGTATATTTCATAAGGATCCTATGCAAACAATGGATGTTGAATCTAATGCACAGGTGGAGACAGTGGTGGAGAGGTTTCAGTCTAAGGATTTGGCATAGTTGGAACAAAGGTTTTTGAAGAAGCAACGTTTGTGTTCTTGATAAAATGATCGTATGATCCTCTAACTCTAGGTGGACTCATTAAAAATTAAGAATGGAGTGGTTTTGTAGAAAGTAACCTAAACTACTTCTAACATACTTTCTTCAGAACAAAAAATTATAGTTGGCTACTCCCCGATAATGGCACCAAAATTTTGGGTAAAATATTGGTTATTTTTCTATAGTATAAATCATTACCTCCATTTAATTGTCAATTCAGGATAGCTCATAAACTTGTGAGTAACCCTGCACAGTATATGCCTGTAATCTCCTTTTAATCAAATGAGTCCCTTAGATCCTATGGTTTGGGAGGATGTTTTTGTTTTGTTGGAGTTCTCGTTTATCTTCCAAACCACTAATCTAATTTGCATTATCAAATAAATAACTAAAATGCTTTGAAATAAAAACTATACACTTGCTAGAAATTTATAGAAAATAGAGGAAATTGCAGTATTAAATTAAACTACAAAAATAGGAAAATAAACTAAAATAAAAAAAATAGGAAAAATAAGGAAGGAATACTATTGAGAGTGGGTCCACTCTTCTAGAATATTTCACCCGCGTTAAGTCATACATCGAATGCTAGTTTAGTTTGATAAAAATACTCAAATATATTGTATTGAAATGTGTAGGAAAAATTTACAGAGAAAATCTAGGATCTATTTTTTAGGGTTGGCCTGCATATTTATAAGATATGTAGCCATGCCCTGTTACATTCTAAAAAAGCAAATCAATATCTAATTTTATTGTTACAATAATACACAGGAATAAAGGAGATAAGCAAAATATTGAACTCAAAATATATTCAACATATTTTATATCAGAACAAAATACATTTGATATTTTGCTTTATTCGATTACATTGATTTTTACATGATTGTTGAAAAATAGATGACATATAGATGTTGATGTTGTCCTTGTTTTACATCCATCACTAAGATTGCATCTGTATCCATTATTGAAATCATCGTTCTATTCCACTGACAACAAAGGTTGCGCTGTAATTCTACGTCAATGGGAATCAGGCGCCTTATGTGTAAAATATGGGAATTAGGTGCCATATCTATAAAATATGGGAATCAGGAACCTAACGAGAGTCAGACGACTAACGAAAATCAGGTGCCCAAAAATAAAATTCCAAACAAAAATCAAGTACCCTATAGTTAGGTGCCAAACATGAATCATGTGCCAAAACGGGAGTCAGGTGCCTGACTTAGCGCTTCATCATTATTTTCTTACAAATATTTTTACCTTTAATTTTTCATCATAACTGGAAAGTGTTAGGTCCAAGTGGGACATCAATGTAAACATGCCAAAATACCATAAAATCCACTGCATTTACACATAATCCACTCAAAAATAAATATTAGGAAACATACATAATCTAATAGTAAATACATATAAAATTTGCATAAAACATCTATTTCTATTAAAATAAATACCGCAATATATATGGAAAGTTTGTACAAAAATGAGTTTTTTTAGGGCTCATCACCAAATAAATGGAAGGAAGTCTAGAAATGGTGCATCCCAAAATTTTGGTAATTTTGATTTGCCTGCAGATGGGAGTATTTAGAAAAAAGATTTTTCTTTTTTGGAAGTTAATTTTTTGACCAACAGTTTCCTCATAGAAGTTGAGAATAACTTTGATGGTTTTGAATTTAGGGATGGAAGAAAGAGTTGCCAAAATGGTGTCATTAACAAATTGTTAGTGGGTGACAAGCCTAGACATAGAATATAACTTAATACATAAAATAGCACCTAAGGAGCAGACAACTTTGAGTTATCTACCAAGAGATTTAGTGAGAATAATAAAGAGGAAAGGTGATAGAGGGTCCTTTTGCCTTAGGCCTCTAAAGCTTTTAAAATACCCTATAGCGGATCCATTGATAATTATAGAAAACCAAGACAAAGTTATACATTCTTTAATTAGAGCAATCCAATCTTCACGAAAGCCAAATTTGGTAAGAACTATGAAAAGGAAATATCATGAGACTCTATCAAAATATTTGTTCATGTCATGCTTCAAAAAGAGACCAACGTTTTTACCCTTGGACACTAAATGAATGAGTTCATGGATTGTGATTATACCATTTGTTATGAGTCTCCCTTAGATAAATCTTTCTTGACAAGTGTCAATAATGGATGGTAATATTTCTTTCAATCTATATATAATGACTTTGAAAATGAGCTTGTAAATGACATTGCATAAACTAATGGGTCTAAAGTTAGATATGCATTTGCAAACATGAGATTTAGGAATGAGAGCAAGTAAAGTGGAATTGACATCTCTGGGTAAATATTTGGTCCTTTGGAATTCTTGCACAACTTCAAAAATATCATGGCTGATGATATACAAAAATTGCTAGAAAAATCAGGGTGGAAATCCATCAGGTTCTGGTGCTTTGTCTGGATATATTGAAAACATGGCTTCTTTAATATCTTCATGAGTGAAATTTTCTAACGATATAGCATTGAATTCCTTGGTAATGAGACAAAATATTTTGGAGGATGGAGTTGCAGTCCTAAGAAGAACACGAAGGACAAGGCCATAGAATATTTTCAAAATGAACAATCACTTCATCTCTTATCTCAAGAATATTAGTGGTGGTGGTTCCATCATTTCTAGATAATTCTCTTATTTTTTTTGTGCTTGTGTACCTAAGAGTTTAATCATGAAAGTATTTAGTGTTGGAGTCACCTTCCTTCAACCATAATGCTCTCGAATTTAACCTCCAGAAAATCTCTTCTTTTGCTAGAATTTTGTGGTACTAAAAAATATCTTTTTCATTCTCCTGAAGCTCAGGGTCCAAGTTCCCACTTTGTGTATGATATTCAATGGCTTTAAGTTGGATTGAAATCCTTTGGTTACATTCAAAGAAGTTTTCAAAAACTTCTTTGTTCCACACTCTTAGATTAAACTTGATTTTTTTTTTGGCTATTTGGGCTATGAGTGAGCCTGAAAACTCTTTAATCCACCATTCTATGACACAATTTTTTATATCATGATGCTAAATCCACATGGATTTGAATCTAAATAGAGTTTTGAAAAATTTGGTTAGATGTAGACTTTCAAGGACCAGAGGGTTATGGTCCGAGCTAATTTTTGGGAGGGAATGGAGAGTAGCAACACCAAAATATTTAATAGCTTCCCTAGATAGCAAGAATCAATTAAATATCTACTGAATGAGGTGATTACCTAGCCTTCTATTGGTCCACATAAACTTAGTTCCTTTTAAATTGATGTCCATTAATTCATTCCCATCAACAAACTCAACAAATTATTTGAAGGATTTTGGTGTAATGGGAGACCCTCCCTTTTTATCATATGTATAGAGAGGGTTTTTGAAATCACCAGTGAGCATCCAAACTTGATTTTGAAAATTTCTTCTCATTTTATTTAACGTATTCCATAAGGCCATACAACTAGAAGGATTTTTGGGTGCATAAATGTTTGAAAGGACCCAATGGATTCTATTGTTTTTATTGTAAAAAATGATGTTGATGATTCTTTTTGAGGAAGATATGAGTCTACTTTCTATTTTTCCTAGGTCCCACATGCAGATAAGACCTCCAAAAGTGCCACGATCTGGGCTGTAAATGAATTCATTGTTCTTCCATAGTGATTTGGCAATCCTATCACTGGTATCCTCATAAGTCTTAGTTTCTTGAAGTAAGATTATGTTTGGTTTAATACCATAGCATTTGAACATCTCAATTAGTGTAATATTGAGAAATTTAGAAATAATGCAAAGGATCAAGCCTTTGATATTAATATTAATGAAATACAAAGGCAGCTCCTATGGAGGAAATGTTATTTCTACAAATGGTCTTATGATCTGGTAAGAAATGAATAACAATGGATAAGTGATAAGCTAGTGGAAAAGAATAAAGAAAATATCTAATGGATAGAAGATAAGATTTAGGAATGGTGGATTTCATGATGCAAGCGAGATAAGCAAAAGAAGGCATTCCCCAGTCCTCTAGATAAAGATTTCAAAATGGAATTTGATGCTAAATATGAAATTTTGATGGAGGAAAACCAAAGGGAGGGATATTTGTAGTTTATGAAACTAAAGTATCAATAAGAAGAGATGTATATATATGAAGAATAGGAAGAAATGACTCAATATATCCTCATATGAGCAAATCCTTTAGTTGCTTATGGATATTTGGATGAAGATTCCAGCTTGAAAGAACTAATTGTACATAGGAGATGGAATATGGAGTTTAAAAGTACTAGTGCACCTGAACATGCTCCACTAATAGAAAATGTATTAGAAATAAGTCAATAGGAGCCAAAAAAACACATGTCAAGAGCTAAAGTGGCTCAGATAGTAGAGCACGCAAAAGAAGTAGCTTCTATGATAGTCCTTAATAAATATAAGCCCTACAAAATTTTTAGTGAGAAGGTAAAGAGAGATTCATCTGAGCACTAAGTAGAAAGAGATTTCAAAGAAAGCCAAAAGGTCATAGATAGAGTAAGAGATTCTAAGAACTGATATAGAGATCCAAAATTTTGATGTAGCAACTCAAAATCCATTGACAAAATTGAGAGGATCAAGTATGTATTTTATCTCTACTCTTCTTCTTAAAAGTCATCCACCTCCTTTACAACCTTTGTGAAAGCAACCACTCCTACCATATCCCCCTACAAGAGAGGTTTCACCCCCTTCAAATCTACTACCAAAAATGACTACCACTTTCCATACACATGAAATTCAATAAAACCCCAAGAGTATATATTCACACACCCCTATAAATACTAGCATTTTATCATTGAGGCCCTCTTTAGTAACTCTTTTTCCTTTTAAATAAACCTTTACTACTTCTTCTATCTCTAGTCATCAACTCCTAAAACTCTTCTCTACAATTCAACAAACTGAAACAAAAATCCAAAAATAGGTGAAGCAAGAACCTTAGAGCAAGACAAAGAAAGCAACCATCCAGACATATTATGCTATAGATCCAAATATCAAGGAGTGATTCAAAGTGGTTGCAATCACAAAGGTCAGGAATCTAGATTCAAAAATGATAGCAAAAAACTACCACATTATGATGTAGAGGTATGATGTCTCCCAAATCTCCAGTGAAGATACACTCAAAGATATTCATATCAAAGCAGACATGTTTTTCCTTCAAAACAATCAGACAGAAGTAAAGTATGCAATTCCAAAAAAGAACGTTGAAATCCTAGAGCATAGGCTAAAGAAGGAAGAAGTGGATAAAACACTCTAAAAATTGAAGTCTAGGACTTGAAGCTCCTACTAGATAAATCTCCAATTGAAGAGAAGTTATGGCATAAATATGGAAGAATTCAAAGTTTAGAGGAGCAATTATGATAGGAAATCACAAGGATCCACACATAGGAGAAGGAGAGTTAAGGACTAAGCTTCAAAATTAGGAAGAAACATTGACGATATTGCAATCAAAGCTTCAAAATGAGGAGAAGAGGCCACAAAGTCTGATATTTTCTAGGGAATTGCTAAAATAGTTCAAAGGCCAATATTAGATTAAGATTAAATAAGTAGACATGAGAGATTTAACTTTAATAAAAAAGATAGTATATATTGAAAATTTGATCCAAGAAACAGAAGAAGAATTTAGTAGAGGAAGAGAGAAACTAATGGGTAAGGTGGAGCAGGTAGAAGCAAAAATTTGTATCATGTGAAATAAAGGATAATATACATACCTAGTAGCATGCTCTAAAATATACCTAAGCAAGTCAAAAAAATTCTTAAATCAGGTAATATATGGAAACTAGATAATCATGGAAGAAGGGGACATAATAACTACAATCAAAGCAAGTATAGATAAGATAAAACTTGTAGTTCAAGAGGTCACGGATATTGGCTTCTTGGGATTCTAGGATAAGAATGGTTATTTTTACAATGCAAAGCAACTTAGCCAATTGTTGGATCAAAAAATTAATGATGGAGGTGAAACCAATGCATTGCCTACACCTTTAGAAGTAGAGCAGATCATTGCTCTCTTCCATAGGCTCTCTACATTGTGAAAATTACAACTAGCTCAAAGATACGAGGATATATCATATGACCGATACTTTGAATTGTAGGAAGTTATCCACAAGTTTAGAGTAGTAAATGTCCCCTCTTAGAAAGCATAGGATAATATGTACAAATAATTTCAACTTGTGGAAGCTCCTTAAATAGTTCAAGAAACCATTAAATAGGCAAATACATTTGGAGCAGCAATGGAAGAAGATTGAGGAGAATCTAATGGTACAAGTAAGACCTCAAATATGGGGAGTATGTAGGGAGCCTACCTTTGTACAAATAGATTTTTGTTTCCTTTTGAATTTGTTGCCTAATAGGGTAAGGTAACATGGGGTTTGTGTTACTACAAGTAGGAACCCCTTACGAGGCACCAATAATATAGGTAAAATTAATTCATCCACATCTATAAACTATCTCTTTGTAGAGAAATTTTTTTATTAGTATGTGTCAAACTAGATGGATAGAGGCACAACTGGACACATGAAATGGTCATCGAGACAAAATAAAATAATCCAAGGCTTAGAAAGCTTGTGCAACATCAAGATACAAAAGTTTTCTAAGTATAGAATGCTGCCAGAATTTTGGGATGCTAACATCAGTAATGAGCACAAAATTGTCTAATATTTGACATAGCTAAGTCTCAAATTTGAATAAGGTAGAAGAATCTAGATTTTTCTTTGACATCATATTCAAATTTTGTCTAAGTACAAGAAGTGGCTAGAATTTTGAAATGTTGATGTCAATAAAAGTGTGCAAAAATTCTGACATCCAATGCACTAGATCAAAAAAATTGGCTAAAAATTATAAGAATTTGACACCCAACATCAAGGAAACTCCTTTTCAATTATCAAAATTTTGGCTAAGTATCAAAGAGCACCAAAATTCTAAAGTTTTGGCATCATTATGAGACACATAAAAGTCTAATAGATCCAACATTAGCACCGAATAGAGGCATAAAGCTTGATAGTAAAGTGACAACTCTCAAGAGTAATATTTTGCATCTAGCACTCTGCATGAACAAAACTAAAAGTTACTAAGTGCATACTAGGGCCAAAATATTGAAAAAAATGACATCACAACAAGCTACAAAAATTAAAAGAGGGCCTATCCAACATCTAATAAAGTGTATTTCAATTTTTTGGCTAAGTGTAGAAGATGGCTAGATTCTAAAAGCATTTATGTCATCAAGGCAAGAAAAATAATATGGCATCCAATAAGACAAATGAGAAAATTATCTAAGTGTTAATAAGAGTCAGACAAATGATGGGATTGATGTCATCAAATCAAAAGGAAAACCCATTACATACAAAATAGATAGCTAGATTGATTTTAGCTAGGAAAAGAAGAATCTATACCTATTCTTAACATCCAAAATATGTTTTCAAAAGATCTTAATAGTCAAAGGCTTCCACATTTGACACCTATCTTTATGCAGCTAGGCTAGTCATGGCGAAATATGGAATAAAGAAAAAATGGCATATAATCTTATGGATTGGATGAAAATACGTAGGACACCACTCTCTTAGATGAAATCAAATAGAGTCACATCAATATAGTGGTGCCAATTCAGTTGCCCTAAAATGAGTTTGAAGAGGATGCACACATACTGCACTAAACTAACAAGACTACAATCAATTTTAAAAATAACATGTTTAGCTAACTGAATATATATGTAAAACTATAAATATTTGAATGTAACCCATTCAAAGGGTCAAATTTTTAGCTTTTACAACTACAGATGTTGTATGATTGAATGTTATATGCCTCTTAGTAAAACTTAAAGTGTTGTTTGGCCTATATCAAAGGATGTTGTAGAATATGTATGTATATTGATTTACTTTTTGAAGAATTTCTATTAAAATTGAATGAATAGTTTATTCTATTAAGAGTTATTTTTTTATTTGAATTTCTCCTTAGATTATTGTTAGTTCAATTCTTGGAATGCTTAAATGTGTGTGCTTAGGTGATTAATATTTTGTAATATTTTATGATGGTTGGTATATTAGGTAGTTTTTTCTAGCTAGGAGAATGAGACTTTCATGCAATTGTGTCTCTTAATGTTACTAAATATTGATCATTTTATTTTCTAACTTCTGACCCTATGTATTCCTTACTTTAGTTTTTAAACCCCTTTATTATTTTAGCTAGTATCATAGGAACTAGCCTACTCTAGAGGTTGAATCAAGCTATTCTTAGTCTTCCAATATTGGTTAAGGTATTGAGGGTGCAACTCATCCACTTGGTAATATTTCATACTAAGAGGTGTAAACCCTATATAGGTATTCTATGTGGTCTATTAATCTAGCCATCTAATCCTATCGATGAATTTTTATATTCTTGGTTAATATATTTTTAGATTCTTGTTGATGACCTCTATTTGGCTACTAAGTTATGTATAGTATATTATAGACTTCTTGTGCCAAATTCCATATCCCCTCACCAAGGATGATGGCAGACCGAGAATCACACACAGTCACACTCACGCAATTCTCAAATTTTCATGCATTAATTTGAAAAATCTTTAAAATAATAGCCCACAGGCTTTACAATAGCTAGTGCTCAGCTTAGCTTTCAACTCACACTTCTACGTGTGATCTTTAATCCACCACCCGCATATTACATAAAACTAGGTTTTTATAGAGGCCCCGACCCTCTGAAACATCTTTTCCAAAAATTGGATCACCAACCCGATTAATGGCTCCACTCCACACGGCCCCTATCATCGTCGCTTCCTGTCAGATCACTCTGACCACCGCTCCTTGTTAGATTACTCTATGTGACCCATCCTCTTTGTTTCCTGTGCTTCTGGGTAATCGCCCACTTTAACTGCACCTTGGTGCCATGTGGCATCCTTTCTCTGTAACCGCTGCCTGACCTTTGTCGTCTTCTTCCTCTGACTGTACTATAGCAGGTGTCACGATATCGCGACATGTCATGATATCACGACATCTTCCTCTTCCTGCCCCTCATTTTCTTTTTTGGTCATGATATCATGATAGGTCACGATATCGCGACCTCCCTGCATTCGAGCCTTGATTTCAAATTCATGTCACGATATCGTGACCTCCTCGCTTCCCTGCCTTGGCTTCAATTTCATGTCGCGATATCGCGATGTCGCGATATCGTGACCTCCCCGCTTCCCTACCTCGCTTTCGCCTTTATGTTATGATTTTGCGACATCATGATATCATGAACTCCTCACCTTCTTTCCTCGCCTTCGCATTTACATCATGATTTCATGACGTGATATCGTGACCTCCTTGCCTTCTTGCCTCGCCTTCGCCTTTATGTCATGATTTCATGACGTCGTGATATCATGACGTCGCGATATCATGACCTCCTTGCCTTCTTGCCTTGCCTTCACCTTTATGTCATGATTTCGTGACAGTCGTGATTTCATGACATGTCACGAAATCATGACATTCCACAAGCGTCTCCCCTTTGCTGCCTTCTTGTCATGATTTCATGACAGTCACGATTTTGTGATAGTCACGATTTCACGATAGTCATAATTTTGTGACATGTCGTGAAATCACAACATCATCATAAACATCTTCCCTTGGCTGCTCTCCATCATGATTTTGTGACGGTCATGATTTCGTGACACGTCACAAAATTGCGGCCCTTTCAATGGCATTTTATCTCTCCTACCAACTGTCATGATTTCACATCGCGAAATAGTGACAGTATTTGCTCTGCATTTTCTCCTTGCCTTCTACTTCTTCTTCTTCTTCCTTAGCCAATTTTTTAGAAGTGGCCCTCCTGCCACTGGATGCTTCTACATCAGGTGCTGCTGGATGCTCCTGCATCAGACACCCGGGGTTGGTGGAGAAGTGATCTTCACTTCTACACTGTCTAGTTACTGCCTTCTATAGCACCTCCAGACATTCATCTGCCTCTGTAGCCTATTCCAACCCCTTCTCCTGGCCTAAACAACTTCTGCCTTCCTCCAGATAGATTCTCCCACTGCTACACACTTCCTCATCTACAGCCTGCTTAAACTTTGACTCTTGGCCAGATAAATTTATGCCTTCTTCCAGGTATATTTTGGCACTTCTGCACACCTCTTTGTATGCAGACTTCAACGACTTCAACTTTTGAAGCACTCCATTATCTCTCCTTTTCTATTTTTCCCTATGTTGTCTGTGCAGCTCCCTTTGCAGGGCTTTCACTTGCCTATGCAAATCTCTTCTGAGCAGCTCCTCTTATAGGGCTTGCACTTGCCTCTGCAATGCCTCAAAATCTTCCATTGTCATCATATCGCTCTTACTACCATAGCTTCTTCAGGGATGCTTTTTTTTTACTAGGTCCTGGCGTAAACTGCCTCATGTTCGACAAATCTGCTTGCACACTCAAAGACCCTAACTCACTCTTCTCTTTCAGAACCCTGCCATAGATCTTGGCATAACTGCCTCACATTCGATGAATCTACTATGCACTCAGAATCTTCTAGCTCTGATACCACTGATGGAAGATCGAGAATCACACACAGTCACACTCACATAATTCCTAAATTTTCATGCATTAATCTGAAAAATCTTTAAAATAATAGCCCATAGGCTTTACAACAGCTAGCACTTAGCTTAGATTTCAACTCACACTCTGCGTGTGATCTCTAATCCACCACCTCGCCTATTACAAAAAACTAGGTTTTTATAGAGGCCCCGACCCTCTGAAACATCTTTCCAAAAAATTGGATCACCAACCCGATTAATGGCTCCACTCTACACGGTCCCTGTCATCGTCGCTTCCTATCAGATCACTCTGACCACCGCTCCCTGTCAGATTACTCTGTGTGACCCATCCTCTTCATTTTTTGTGCTTCTGGGTAATCTCTCACTTTAACTGCACCTTGGTGCCACATGGCGTCCTTGCTCTGCAACCGCTGCCTGACCTTTGTCATCTTCTTCCTCTTACTGTACTGTAGCAGGTGTCACGATATCATGACATGTCATGATATCATGACATCTTCCTCTTCTTGCCCCTCCTTTTATTTTTTGGTCATGATATCACGATAGGTCGCGATATCGTGACCTCCTCGCCTTCGAGCCTTGATTTCAAATTCATGTCATGATTTCATGATGTTGCGATATCGTGACCTCCTCGCTTCCCTACCTTGGCTTCAATTTCATGTCACGATATCACGACCTCCTCGCTTCTCTGCCTCGCTTTCGCCTTTACATTGCGATTTCACGACGTCACGATATCGCTTACATTGCGATTTCACGACGTCGCAATATTGTGACGTCACGATATCATGACCTCCTCACCTTCTTGCCTTGCCTTTGCTTTTACGTCATGATTTTACGATGTTGTGATATCGCAACATCGTGACCTCCCCACCTTCTTGCCTCGCCTTCGCCTTTATGTCATGATATCGCGACGTTGTGATATTGTGACCTCCCCGCCTTCTTGCCTCGCCTTCGCCTTTACGTCATGATTTTGTGACAATCGCGATTTCGTGACAGTCGCAATTTTGCGACATGTCATGAAATTGTGACATTCCATAAGCGTCTCCCCTTTGTTGCCTTCTTGTCACGATTTCGTGACAGTCGCGATTTCATGACATGTCACAAAATTGTGACATCATCATAAATATCTTCCCTTGGCTGCTCTTTGTCGTGATTTTGCGATGGTCACGATTTCATGATGGTCGTGATTTCGTGACACATCATAAAATCATGGCCCTTTCAGTGGAATTTTCTCTCTCCTATCGACTGTCACGATTTTGCAACTTCGTGAAATTGTGATAGTTTTTGCTCTGCATTTTCTCCTTGCCTTATGCTTCTTCTTCTTCTTCCTTAGCCAATTTTTTAGAAGTGGCCCTCCTGCCACTAGATGCTTCTACATTAGGTGTTGTTGGATGCTCCTGCATCAGACACCCGGGGTTGGTGGAGAAGTGATCTTCACTTCTACACTATCTGGTTACTACCTTCTACAGCACCTCCAGACATTCATCTACCTCTGTAGCTTGTTCCAACCCCTTATCCTGGCCCAAATAGCTTATGAATTCCTCTAGACAGATTCTCCCACTACTGCACACTTCCTCATCTATAGCCTGCTTAAACTTCGACTCCTAGCTAGATAAATTTTTGCCTTCTTTTAGGCAGATTCTGGCATTGCTGCACACCTCTTTGTCTATAGACTTCAATGGCTTCAACTTCTGAAGCACTCCATTATCTCTCCTTTTCTATTTTTCCTCATGCTATCTACGCAGCTCCCTTTGTAGGGCTTTCACTTGCCTCTACAAATCTCTTCTGAGTAGCTCCTCTTGTAGGGCTTGCACTTGCCTCTGCAACGCCTCAAACTCTTCCATTGTCATCATATCGCTCTTACTGCCATGACTTCTTTGGGGATGCTTTTTTTTTACCAGGTCCTGGCATAAACTACCTCACATTTGATGAATCTGCTTGTGCACTCAAATAACCTAACTCACTCTTATCTCTCAGAACCCTGCCACAGATCTTGGTGCAACTGCCTCACATTCGACGAATCTACTGCGCACTCAAAATCTTCTAACTTTGATACCACTGATGGTGGACCGAGAATCACACACAATCACACTCATGCAATTCCAAAATTTTCATGCATTAATTTGCAAAATCTTTAAAATAATAGCCCGCATGCTTTACAACAGCTAGCGCTCGACTTAGCTTTCAACTCACACTTTTGCATGCGATCTCTAATCCACCACCCGCCTATTACAAAAAACTAGGTTTTTATAGAGGCCCCGACCCTCTGAAACGTCTTTCCCAAAAATTGGATCACCAACCCGATTAATGGCTCCACTCCACATGACTCTTGTCATCACCACTTCCTGTCAGATTACTCTGTGCAACCCATCCTCTTCGTTTCCAGTGCTTCTGGGTAATCGCCCGCTTTAATTGCACCTTGGTGCCACATGGCGTCCTTGCTCTGCAATCACTACCTGACCTCTATCGTCTTCTTCCTCCGACTATACTATAGCAGGTGTCGCAATATCACGACATCTTCCTCTTCTTGCCCCTCCTTTTCTTTTTTGGTCATGATATCACGACAGGTCACGATATTGCGACCTCCCCGCCTTCGAGCCTTGATTTCAAATTCATGTCACGATTTTGTGACATCGCGATATCACGACGTCATGATATCGTGACCTCCTCACTTCCCTGCCTTGGCTTCAATTTCATGTCACGATATCACGACATCACGATATCATGACCTCATTGCTTCCCTGCCTCACTTTTGCCTTTACATCGTGATTTCATGACGTCGTAATATCGTGACCTCCTCACCTTCTTGCCTCGCCTTCGCCTTTACGTCGTGATATCATGACATCATGATATCGTGACCTCCCTACCTTCTTGCCTTGCCTTCACATTTATGTTGTGATTTCATGACGTCATGATATCATGACATCGCGATATCGTGACCTCTCCGCCTTCTTGCCTCGCCTTCGCCTTTATGTCGCTATTTCACGATAGTCGTGATTTTGTGACATGTCACAAAATTGTGACATTCCACAAGGGTCTCCCCTTTGCTACCTTCTTGTCATGATTTTGCGACAGTCATGATTTTGTGACATGTCGCAAAATTGTGACATCATCATAAACATCTTCCCTTGGCTGCTCTTCGTCGCGATTTCACAACGGTCACGATTTTGCGACACGTCATGAAATCGTGGCCCTTTCAGTGGAATTTTCTCTCTCCTATCGACTGTCGTGATTTCGTGACATCACAAAATCGTGATAGTTTTTGCTCTACATTTTCTCCTTGCCTTCTGCTTCTTCTTCTTCTTCCTTAGCCAATTTTTTAGAAGTGGCCCTCCTGCCACTGGATGCTTCTGCATCAGGTGCTGCTGGATGCTCTTGCATAAAAGGAAGTGATGATTTCTAAGATAAATTATAGTCCCTAATATGTTACTATTTGCTTGGGATTTTGAATCTTGGTAAAATGCATTTGTACAAAAAAATTGTCTATATAGAATCCTAGACATGATTCAAATAATTGATCTTTACCCACTTCATAATTTAGTTCATGCAAACCAATATGTATTAATTTTATTTTTATGACATGTCTAATGGACCAGCAAAGTTCAACACAACTAATAAAATGATTTGAGGACTAGTTGAAGATGTAGAGGTATTACATCAAATTGGATAAATTTTCTCATTCTCTTGCATCCTTAACAATGGCTAACATAGTATTTTGCATTCCTATAAAATATGGGCCAATAGTAACCATATTTGAGATTCTTTTATGTTGTTATCTAGGCTATAAAATTTCCTTCATAGTAAAAATCATTACAGAATATCAATGTCATAAGTTTCATCTTCTTGGATACACCAACACATGATGTTATCTAGTCATGTATAGAAGAGAATCTTTTTTATCTATAAAATTTATTTTCTATGATGAAATAATTTGCACTACTCTCTTAGTGAGAAGTGTTGTGAAATTTTACAATAGCCAAGTAATTTTATATTTAGAACAATTTCCATAAACATTATGAAGGATGGCACACACTACTGATGGCTTTTTAAGCCTTAATACTACTATAAATATCACAGGTTAAATATCACAGGATCAAATATAATATAGCCACAATACAATAAGGTCAAGATAATGATATGAGCAAATTAATATGTATATAAAGGATAATAATGTATCAAATAACATTAATTAATAAGCAACAATATGAATGTAAATATCCTGAATCATACATGTACAAAGCATGTAGAACAACTTCCAATATTAATTCCTCAAAATGTATGTAATATTTATTACCATGCTCTTCTTTGCATCATATAAAGTATCCTTATGGAGTATATATCCATATTAGAATGACTCTTAGGATACTTGACTATTCCTTTCTATATGCCAAGTATCATGGACCTTCGCTTAAATACTTGACACTTGCATACTTGATGAACACATGACTCTATATTGTATGCACATCTTGACATGACTATTGACCTTCAATTTGCACACTCTAATCTAATATACTTTTGCACAAATTTACATTAAATATTTTATCTCTTACATGTAAGACACTTGTGAACATAGACTCAACTTACATTTGCATAAAAAATCACATGACACTTGTGCATTTCTTGCACATTACAACTTTACATGACACTTGTGCATTTCTTGCACATTACATATTTACATGACACTTGTGCATATCCTACACATTCACACTTACATAAAAGGAAATATAAATCACACTCTAAACTATGACTCAATCCTAATATATTATTTACAAGTTGTACCATGAAGGTACCATGGAGGTACATTAGCATGTACCAAATAATGTAATATACTCCAAAAACTACAATTATATGCAAAAGAATATGCAACCAAGTTAAAATAGCATATAGACAAAATAATAATAATAGGTAATAAAAATAGGAAAGGAGTAGGTGCCCATAGGAATACCCACAATATCCCATGACATAAAAATGATACAATGGATCAATAATTAGGGAGTACTTATAGAGATACCTAATCCCTAATTATTACAAACATTAAGTTGACATAACTTTGCTTCAAGATAAATTTTAATATATTAAATATATTAAACCTCTAATTGAGGTTAACCATGCAAGTGATTTATTGGATATTTCTAAGGGTGAATCCATCACTTATTTTCCATAGCCTTACTTATATAATGCTTGTAGGCTTACATTATACATGCCTATGTGCTTACATCAAGAGTTCCCAAAAGCTTTTGTAAACATTGTCAACCTTAGCCAATAAGGTTGGATTACATATTCCAACTCCCCCCATAATCTAAATTGAGTGGCCAAGAAGAAGAGACATTATATATGATAAAATCTTCCCCATAATAGATGTTCTAAGGGTACTCTAAAATATATTCTTCATCATCTAAAAATTTGTCACCTGACTTCAAGAATTTTGCTTTAAGTACCTATAATCTTAATATACAATTAGTAATAGAGTATCCTTATCTTTTACAATACATATATGCCATTGATTTTTCTTAAGGATCTGACTTACACTTATCTTGTTGAACCTTATCTACCATTGGTTTGAAGTCCTTAGTATGGACTTGTATATGAGGAGATGCTCATAAGTCCTCTTAGCAACTTTATAATAAACAAGAAGTTTGAAGAGGCTATCAAGGGACATAGGTGGCAACTTTATAGTCATTGCATTCATGTGAGTCACTAATCCAACCATCTAAAAATGTAAAGTAATATTTATAAATAATATATTTTGTATATTCTTCATTGATATTTAACTCATGGGACCTTAAGGCATGATGCATAGACCTTAACATTATTAAAATATTGATATTAGAGAGATTTTTTTCTAATGTGTTGGATTAAATGGAGTTTACTATTCCATAAAGATCCTTTAAATTAATCCAAACCTTGATAGTATTTTTCAAGTATCTAATATGAAAAAATACATCTGGTCCCACAAAAATAAAAATACACCAAGAGATTCCTCCTTTTTAACTAGTACTTATTCATCAAGATCATATATTACACCATTGAAAATGAACCATAGATTCCTACTTCTCAGTATACTAACCATTTACTAACCAAGTGCCATAAATTTTCCCATTAAGACAAGTAAAATATGCTAAAGGATACATTTTACATGAAGACATCATAACTATAATAACTTCTTGAAAAAATTTCATAAATGTATAGGAATTGAAAAACTATGATCTAAAAAACAAGCCCAAAAAACTTTTGTATGCAAAGGTTATGTCCTCCAAAAGGTTAGTCTTATTAGCACTCAAATTTATCAAATGACATATAATATTCAAACCTTAGAAATATTTTGGTAAATTAGTTTGTCATCTATTGTGTATTGACACAATACCTTGTACCACATATTTTCCATTGTGCTAGTTTGATGAATGGATAATTGACACTATTGTTGTTTATTTAGTCATCAATGCTTTTGTATATTAAAAAAAATATTCAGTAACAACATTGGTGCCACATTAGATGCCAACTCAAAAAATAAGAAATCATGGAGAGATAATGATTTGAACTCAATACCCCTATAGTGCTAAATATTTGTATACCCCTTTACTTGCCACCATGCCACCAAGAACATTGAGGGAAAAAAGGCTTTTCTTAAAGACAAGAGATCAAAATGGGTAGCATGGAGGATTGCTCCCATGACCTAGGATGAATTAATGTACTATGTAACTTAGGATATCCATATATTTGCATAGGAAAATCAAACCAAAACATGTGCTTGTATGTTTTTTAAATAAAGGGGTAAAAATTTATTGATAAAAAGTTTGGATTACAGAGTACAACTGAGCTCCCAACCAAGACTCAAATAAGCAACAAAATAGGCTAAAACCACCAGACAAGGTCGAAACCCGAAGAAGACAACAAGAACAAACCACATTAAGTCTGAACATCCTTGTGGATCAACTCCCAGAGGCGTTGAGAGTCCCCAGATGGGAGACTCTCCCAGTTATCGATAATCCAAGGATCCAACAGCTCAGAAGCCCTTTTGGCCAGGTAATCAACAACCCCATTCCATTCCCTTGGAATGTGCACAAAGGATATAAATTCGAACTCTTCACTCATTCTGAGAATCTGAACGGCCACAGAGGCCAACTGCCAATTAACATCCTCCACCCTTTTATTGTTTAAAATATTAACCAAAATTTGAGAGTCGGACTCGTAGATAATCCTATGCCAGCCAAGAGAAAACCCCCTCTGCAAGGCCTCGAGAATCGCAAGAGCTTCCATAAAATTGTTGGAGTGAACACCTTTATAAATGGAAAAGAAAAAACTGACCACGCCAGCAGAATCTCTCCCAACACCGCCAATTCCAGCATGTCCAGGATTACCCCTGGATGACCCATCAATATTAATTTTTAAAACTCCTCTAGGGGGTGGCCTCCACCTACCATCTCTCCTAACCTTCTTGCTGAGCTGAGGAACCCTGCTAGGGCTAGAAGAGTTCACACCAACCCCAAAGAGACCAAGGGCCTACCGTACCTTCTCCTCCCTAGAGTCCAAAAGAGGGTCCACATCACATTTTCTATGGATAGTTTCCTGAACCATACACAAGATCCTTTGCTAGATCTGTTGAACAACCAAATGACTACCCTAAAATATGTGATGGTTCTATTCGAGCCAAATCTTCCAGATGATGCAAGAAGGGCCCAAATTCCAAGCCACCCAGAGGAAGGGGGCCTTGGTCGGAGGTCTACCCAGACTACTCCAAAACTCCACCAGGGAGAGCACATGAAAACAAGGATGGTTCCAAGCACTCCACCAATGGTGCCAAATGTCTCTGGCAAGGGAGCATTGGAAAAATAAATGAGAAGAGTCATCCTCATTCTTACCATAAAGGACACAAAAAGAGGGACCCTGAAATCCCCTCTTCCTCACGTTATCCCAAGTGAGGCATTTATTACGAGCTACCAACTAGAGAAAGAAGTTACATTTCGGCCAAGCAAATCTGTTCCACACCTTTTTCCACCATGTGATAGGGAGACTCCCAAACTTTTGCTTATCAAGAACCTGATAACCATAGGCTACAGAGTAGGTTCCCTTGGGATCAAGGTTCCAAGCCAGAATGTCTTTACCCCTCAATGAAGAACAGGGTCTCCCCACAAGAATAAGAGCAAGCACATCTCTATCCTTGGCCAATCCCCCTTAGGGCCATTCCTATGGATCTTTCCACCTGTACATCTCCATATTTCCAAAATACTAGATTTTTTTAAAGTCCTCCACATGAGACCAACCCGCTTCCAAGAAACAAATACTTAGGGAATGTAACCTGGGATATTGAGTCAAGATAGGAGGGTGGCCATCCCAAGAATCCTCCCAAAAAAGAGCATCTGATCCCCGATTGCAAATCCAGAACAAACCCTGCTTAATTAAATTAGCTCCTCTTTTTAGAGTGTCCCAGATAACTGAACCTTTCCCAACCAAGCTGACTCTAGGGATCTCAACCTCAGAAATACCTCTCAAGTATTTACAAGATAATATTTTAGCCCAAATATGATCTTGAGAGGTACACCATCTCCAATAAAGTTTTGCAGCCAAAGCCTACCCAAAAAGAGTCATCTATCGCAACCCAAGGCCTCCCTCTTGAACCGACCTACAAATAGAATCCCACCTAACCAAACTCTATTTAGATTGATCAAGTTTTCTAGACCATAAAAACTATCTTGACAAAGCATCCATGTCCTTGATGAAATGAGAGGGAGTTGTTTGCACAAAACACCTGTAAATGGGTAAAGCTTGAACAACATATTTTAAAAGCAACACTCTACCTACAGAGGATAGCCATATGACGGTCCAATGATTCACCTTCCTTCTAAACTTATCAAGCATAGACTACCAAGAAGATCTAGGTAGAGGATGAGATGAAATCAGAATACCAAGATAAATGAAGGGGGAGTCCCGACCTGGAATCTTAGAATGCGAGCAATCCTAGCTTGAATAAGAGGAGGGGTATTGAAGAAGAAAATAGAAGACTTGTCCTCATTAATCAACTATCCAGAAGCACCAAGATATATGTCAAGAGACCGTCTAATATTGCCAGCTTCCCTGATAGTGGCAACTCCCAACAAAGTAGTATCATCAACAAATTGAAGGTGGGAAAGAGGTGGCAAACTACTATCCCACTTCCACCCCTGAATGAGACCATGCCTAACCTGAGACTTGAGAAATCTTCCCAACCCTTCTACCATAATGATAAACAAATAAGGAGATAAAGGATCTCCTTGCCTCAAACCCCTTGAGGCCTCAAACAACTCTGACGGCTCATTATTAACAAGAACGGAGAACGAGGAAGAAGAAACACAACTCATCACCCATCTAATCCATTCCTCCTCAAAGCCAAAAGTAGCAAGAAATTTCTGAAGAAAGGACCATCTGACCCGGTCATAGGCTTTGGCCATGTCCAACTTAATGAACATAGTTTTCTCCTTAGAAGTTTCCATCGAGTGAATAGCTTCTGTAGCAATAACAACCCCATCCAAGATTTTCTAGCCAACAACAAACCCACCTTGCTCCTCAGAGATGATTTTTCTCAACCATATCTTCAGCCTCTCAACAATAATTTTTGTGATGATCTTATACACAACATTGCAGAGAGCAATAGGCCTGAACATATCTAAGGAATTCTCTCCTCCTTTTTGGGAATAAGCACCACAAAGGTAGCATTTAGGGCCCTTAGCATATGTTTGTTCTTTTGGGACTCATGGACCACCTCCAGAAGATCAAATTTGATTAACTCCCAAAACTCCTGATAAAACTCAATCGAGAATCCATCCGGCCTGGGGCTTTCCATTTTTTCATCTTGAATACAACATTTTCCAACTCCTCAAGGGAAATTGGACCCATCAAGTGCTCATTCATCTCTCTAGAAATAATCGAGGGAATACAATTTAGAATAATCTTTTCATCCTCATCATCTGAGAGGGAGTCCTCCTTGAAGAGAGAGGAAAAATACCTCCTAGTCTCTTCTAAAATATCCCTGAAAGAAGAGAGCAGGGCACCCTGAGAATTCACAAGAGAGGTAATCAGGTTACCATTACGGTGAGCCTTAACTGAGTTATAAAATAAGGTCATGTTCCTATCCCCTTCCTAAAGCCAATCTACTCGAGCTTTTTATTTCCAAAAAATTCTTCCCTCAGTTCCCATTCAGCAAGGTCTTTCGCAACCTCAGATTCCTCAATGAGAAGCTCCTCCATGAGTCCCTGATCTCTAATATTCCTTGAAGCTTCTTCCACCCTCCTAAGAGCCACCAACTTAGCCAAGGAAAGGTTCCCAAAATTTAGTCTATTCCATCTCTTCAATTTATGCTTAACAAATTGTAGCCGCTTCATAAAGGAATACATAGCGGTGCCATGAGGAGGTTTGCCATTGGTCCACCAGCCTCGCATGAAATCATGAAGCTTAGGATCTCGAAGCCACATAAGTTGAAACTTAAAGGAAGGATTCTTCTTTAGCCCTAACTCCAGAGTAGAGAGTTTGATAGGCCAATGATCAGATCCCCTACCCTCCAGAATCATAGAACTAGCACTTCTATTATTACCAATCCAAAAACTAGAGATCAAAAACCTATCCAGTCTCTCTGAGATGGAATCTTCCCCACATATTCTATTGTGCCAGGTAAATATCCCATTATCCGGCTTGATGTCAACCAAGTTCAAGGCCCGGATATGAGCACTGAAGATAGAAGAAAAAGGCTCGAGATGATCAACCCCACCATGTTTCTCCTCCAGACAAGTGATAGAGTTGAAGTCTCCAACCAAAATCCATGGGTACAGGGGAGCCAGACTTCTCACAAAGCCAATGTGCTCCCACAAATTCACTTTACCATTGTAATCAATAGGAGCATACACATTTGTAAGTAGGATGGTTTCACCAGATTCATTATCATGCCCGATCATCGAAATAGACCATCTGCTAGAAATCCAAGTAAGAGGAGAGATCTTAACCGGATCCCATAAACAAGCAATGCCACCAACATATCCACATGCACCAATACACTGGCATTGACCCCTTCTCCACAACTTGGGAGCAATATTGAACATACTATCAGTAGCCAATTTAGTCTCCTAAATAAACACCACATCCGAAGAATGAACACGAACCAAATCACGAACAACTTTTTATCTAGGGATGTTGTTCAACCCCCTTACATTCCATGAAAGGATAATCATTTTTGGGGGTTAGAAAAATGGGAGTCCAATGTTCTCACCAAGCCTGACTCCACCAAAGTCTCCCCCATTAACTTAATTTTATCCTGGTCTTTCTTTCGACCCACCTTCATATTCTTATCCGAAGCACCTTTTTTAATTATTTTCTACTGCAATCCCAACACCGTAGGAGTTTTGCAGTCCAAGGATGACTGCATCAGTGCCTGAGTAGGAGAGGGCATAACTAAATCTATGCCACTTTCCAAAATAGTTTCCCTTCTAGGGCTAGAGCCAACCATATCACCTATACTCAGAACCAAAGCCCTTTGTTCTTCATTTAAACCCCCTAGATCTGATTCCTTAGGTTCCACCTCAAGAAGAGACATCTGATTCGGCCCTGTTATATCTGCATCAGGTAGCGATGTTTTAGGTATCTCCATGCACTGATCAAGATCATCTAGTATTTCAAAATGGTTGAGCAGAGCATCTGGTTGGCTATCCTTAAGGTCTCTTTTTGCCCTTCTTCCTCTATTTTGGGGTTTTACCAGAACAAAGCCTTCCTTATCCCGATCCCCTTCCTTTATCGAGGCTTTTCCTTTATCCAAATTTTGTGTAGACCGAGAGGGCCCAGGATTTGAAGCCATGGGTGGGATAAACTTAGGGCATTTTCTTTGCAGGTGGTCGTATTCATGGTAGATCCAAAAATAAAATGGAAGAGCTTCATAGTCAAGTTGTTGAACCCATGTAGTCGATCCAAACTATATTTCAATAGAATCTAGAATAGGATTGTTTAAATCAATTTCAACATAGATACGAGAAACAGAGATTACCTTTTTATCCATCATCTATTGTGATGGTCCAACCGACTTCCCAAGAAGAAGGGCAATCATATGCAAGATGTCATTTCTCCAGAATTCCAATGGGAGCCATGAAAGTCGAACCCACACTGGAACCCATGATGGCTGCTCCTCTGATGGGTTGAAACCCACATGCCAAGGTTTAAGAAAGAGTCCCGCTTGGTTACAGAAATAGGGACCCCCTTCAAATGCTTTGTTACGATCCGCAAGACAAGAGAAAACCACCATAAAATAGCTATTCACACTCAACATCACCTCCACATCACCTTCAGGGTTCCAAGTCTTCCTAACCCAAGCCTCCACAAAGGGAAGAGAAATTTGGATGCCCATAAATTTACCAATAAGTGCATGTTTGGTTAAATACTCCACATCTTCCACCACCGAGTCTGGTTGAACCACTAGAACCGGTCTGGCTTCACATCGTTCCAAACATCCATTGTTCTTTAACAAGCGATTCTCGACATGCAATGGGAAATCCTGTTCCTTCCAATCATTTTTAGATGAAAAAATGTCGCTAGCATGCACGCTCTGTGATGGGCCCGATGCCATCACAACATTCCTCCAATTGTTCAGACCTCCTCCAAAAATTGCTGCCATCCCTGCAGAGCAGTTTTTCCTCATCAAACCCTAGCAGAGTAGTTTTCCTCATCAAACCCTAGCCTATGCTTGTATGTTAATGTAAACAAGAAAATTATATTTTCTCAATTTAAAAATGTGTGTTTTCAAATAATGAACCTTCTACCTTCTAGAACCTTTGAGCTATTCAAAGAACTAGATGTATTCCTTGGAATGAATATAGAATTGGTTTTCCTAAAGAAAACTTTAGATGGTGCAAGAAAGATAAAAGAGGTAGTGCTCCTATTGTTAGCCTAAAAAATTAATTCATTAGAGAAGTTTAAATTCGTAACTTTCATTTATGAAGGATTTTTAAATTTGAGCTAACCATAGTACCACCCATGCCAACAAATATGGGATGCTAAGACAAAATTAAAATTTAATTTAACGATCATTTTTTGAAAAATATAAAATTATAGTGAACTCTCCTAAATATTAGAACATATAATATTTAAACTAGCCACATTGAGACTACAAATCATAATCAGAATTATTGGGCAAGATTGGTTTAGCACTCCTTGAAGCCACAAATATTCTATAAAAATTTTGATATAGGATTTGATCCTCTGAACTTCCAATTGGAAGGATTTAAAACTTATTGTACAAGCCAAGATGGCTAGGCTTCTAAATGGATGTGAACCACAATGTCTAATTCAATGCATTTTCTTCCAACAAAAAATGAGGTACTTTTGGCATGCATGTGCAAACAAAAAATATAAAAATTGGGAATTTATCCCATTACATGTTGATTGAAAGGCTTTAACACTATTGTGTTTGCCAAATTAGCAAGGAGTATGTATGAAATATTACCTCTCTTATTCTAAAAGAATGTAAAAATACAATGCAATATAGTGTTAGAGCATAATTTTTGGCACCAAATCTCAATTTTCAAATTCAAAATTAAAACAAATTCCATCTAAAGAGGAATAATAGGGTATTTATTATATTTTTTACCTCAAACTATTGAACACAAAAATTTCATCTATGTAATTTATGGTGTTGCTCATTTTTAGCTCTAATACCATTTTGAGTTTTAGAACAATTTTTGGAAACACTCCAAAGCATAGCATTCACCACAATTATATACAAAATAATACACAATCAAGATAAAAGAGCATATAAATAAAAGACAATAATAATAAATACTTTAAATTGGAATAAGGGGTGGGTGACCATAGACACCATCATAATATCACATCACATAAAAATGATACAATGGATTAGTGATTGGGAGTATTTATAGAGACACCTAATTCCAAATTGTTATAAATATTAAGCTAAAATAACTTAGATTAAAGGTAATCAAATGGAATTATCAATCAATTAAATTTATAAAATTTCAAAGAGGAGACCTAGGTTCAAACATTTCCAATTGATACATGTATAATTGAAAAGATGTTGTAATACACCCAGGTGTTGTAGGTGAGTTGGAGAGGAGAGGGCAATCCTCCAAGGGAGGTCCCAGGTTCAAATATCCTCCCTATCAAAAAGCTGAATTGGGTATCCAAAATCCAATTGATAATGTTGGTGTGGGCAATCCTCCTATAATACCCAATATGTCCAAGGAAACTACATACATATTTTTTGTTTTTAAGGAGAAGGCAAATTATATATTAATTCAACCTAAGTAGGATAAACGCTAACTCCAACTGGTGAGATATGGTGCCCTAACATAATTTATTTTATCACAATAAAGCAAAACTTCTCAATAATCAAATATAGATTATTTTCTTGGCATCATCACAAGATCTTAAAAATATTTGCCATGGTTTACACATAGGTATTTGTATAGATTATGAAGTTATCCATGTATATTTTAACATAGTCATGGATCAAATCAGCAAAGATATTGAGTAGCACTCTTTTAAAGGTTCTAGAAATATTACACAATCCAAAAGGTGGGATAGAGTAGTCAAAAGTACCCAAAGTATAGGTAATAGTGGTTTTATCTTGGTCTTCTAGGCCCATGTGGATTTGTCTAAAACTTGGTCAATGAGGGGAAAGGGAACATTATCTTTTTTGGTTGCTATGTTTAACTATTGGTGGTTGATGCATATTCATTATTTTCCATCCTATTTTGAGATTATGATAAGTTGGAACATGAATTTTCTACCTAACATGGGATAAGCAATGTTGGAATATATTGTGGTTAAGCTTCTCTTGAGGCCATAGCCAATTAATTTGGATCCTTGTAATCCTTGAAAAAGTTACTTTTATATTATGTAATTATTTATTCCTTAAGGTCAGTCACTTAAATTTAACCTGAAAGTAACTTGTATTTGGGTATAAATACCTAAATTATCAACCATTTTATCATTATTTGGAGAGTAATTCTATTCTTTGATAGTGAGATTATTTGGTGTCCACAAACACCCCTATAAATTTTATGCTATTTGATTTGAATGTAGTTCTTTTCAACAATACTAAGTAATGTATTAATGTTTCTAGAAACTACTATGAAATATAACATGGTACCAACGTGGGTATGAATATATATTACTCAATTGATTACTATCAGTAGTGTGGCTTCTATGGCTTATTCCAAGGGAATTTATATTTAGAGCAGGTAAGAAGATTATTTTGTGAAAGTTGGTAGCAAGACTAGAAATTTTTCAATAAACCCTAGGTGGACATAGATCACAAGGATCTCACTAGGATTGACATATGTTCCCCAAGAGAAAATTAATTAATAGGTTCCTTTACATCTATCCTTGAAAATTAATATTTTTTGTATTTTTTTATTTTTGACCAAACGAATACCCTAGTTTCAAGATTGAGTTATTTGAGGTTTTTTATAAAACTCATTTATCTGTTATATGTTTAAAAATATTAATTTCCTTTTCACTTTTGGCTTCTCATATTTAATAGTAGCATATATGAGAGTATAAAGTGCTTGGTCTCTATGAAAGAAAAAAATAAAAGGCTAAATATCTTTAGGACCCCTATTTCCCAAGAGGCCATTGTTAAGCTTTTGTGCTTGGCAAAGACCTTCAAGCCATTTGACAAAGTTGCAAAAAATATCTAGCAATTTTTTTGCTACATAGGCATGAGAGGATGTCGTGATTGGTTGTGTTTGACAAAATGGTTGTGTAGGGAAAATTTTGGTAGATATGAACAAAATATCAATAATTTTGGATTCTTTACAATATTTTAGAGGGTTTTCAATCCTGCACTTTTTCTCATTCTACCTCTATCTTAAATTTACATATTAATAGTCTATATTTTTCCCTCTAATATAAAAATTTTGAGTTTGAAAAATAGAATATGCAAGGTAATACTCATTTGTTTGGTGATAAAAAGGATTCATGATTTCATAATGCTAATGTAACACTATGTCATGGAAGGAGAAAATGGTTTATTATTTATTTAACTATTATGACAGTATTTTATATGCTAAGGGGTTCCTTAAGGAGAGTGGCTAGCATACATTATGCTAAGGTATTGCATATAAGAGGCCTTGAGTTCAAATATTCCATCATCATGAACTTTTTAAATGGATGATGTCAAGGCATTATATGAAATCACTCCTTTCTAGGTGAATGATGACATGGTAGTAGTTCACATGCAACATGTGACAATCCGTATGGATAACATGTTAATATATACATGATAGGGTAGTGGTGCACATGCCATACATGGAAATTTATACAATTGATATTACAATCTATATAGGTGATGTGGCAACTTACATAGGTAGTGATGTGGTAGTGTATACATGAATCATGGTGCAAACCTTGGTAGTAGACATGCGCATTGATATAGGTAGTGACATGGTAATTCATACACAAATCATGGCCTGATATGTTGGAGTTGATAACTAATGTAGGAAATGATATGGCATGTTGTGATAGGGTTAGCATGGTAGGCCATATGCCACTTGGAATGTATAACTATAGAATTGATAAATTAGAATCTACCAACTCATTAAACTTGACTTCTCATTTGCATAGTTAGTAGTAGACTTGGCAAAGCACAAATTTTAGAAATAAATCAAGAAATGACAAGTGGCACAATGTGGTTCATAGATCAAGCTACCAATCAAAGCATGACAAGTGGCAAATTTTTATTTAATAGTATCCTATCTAGTAGCTTGTATAGTTAGTGCATAGGTGCTAGTTCCTTAATCATGATAAGTGGAATCACATAATTTGCTAGTATTTTATCTAGTTAGTGCATGCTTGGAACCTCATTAGCCACTCATGCAATGATTATTTGCTATAGATACTATTTTTTTTTTTTAAATTGAAGGTATTTTATGTGATTTTGGGGTAAAATTTATAGGAAAGTAACTTTTGGATACATAATTTTTTTGAACACTTTTTTCTAAATTGTATAGTTCTTTCATATTTATGCATTAGTAGTGTTGTTTTTTGTCACAAATACATGTAGGGTTTTGTATTTTGGTAGTATAATAATGGATCAGTATGTTCCCTTGTTGAGTGATCCAAACTATTCTACATGGAAATTCAAGATTGAAGCTTTTCTCTAAAGCAAAAAAAAATACTCAAGTATGTGAACAAGCAACCATGTGATACTAATTCTAGAGAAATAAAGTAGCTCTATAGGGATAATAAGGATGAGGGACATGGTGTTATAGACTTTCATGTTGATAAATTCTATGACACACATGTTAGTAGCACCATAGATCTTAAAGTGTTACTTAACCAATTTTTAGGGATTGTGTGATTGTATTGATTCTACACAAATTAGTAGGTTGGAGGATGAGACTTGAAAATGTTTCCATGGAATCATTTGATATTTTTAATGAATAAATTAGTCACTTTAATAAAGTACAAGAATATATGCAAAATGCAAAAGGAATCCTTCAAGAGAAAGGAGAAGGACAAGAAGCTCTAGATATGGAAAATAACATTGAACTATTGAGTATTTTTTCAAAAATATTTTGAAGATATATGAGATAGTTATTGTTGGTTTTAGATTATTTATGTGCACTTTACCAATCCTCCTACACCACTAATTGATTAAGTATTCAAGTAATTTATACATCATTAGGCTATAATATAAATGCATAAAGGTAATTATGTATTCAATTAGACCCATCAAAAGAAAGCTATTGTAAAAGCTCAAAATGATAAGAAGCCAAAATATAATGATAAGTCTAGAAGCACTTTAAAAATACATGTGAGTTTTGCAAAAACAAAGGACGTAAAGTAGAGTTTTGAAAGATTCAAATAAATAACCTTGAGGAATCAACAAGAAAGGGGTTATGGATGTTGTTATCTTCTATGCATAGGGTGAGAATAATTTGATGGATAAAATTTATAGGCACATGTATTTCATTTATCATATTGAATATCTAATTATTCTAATGAGTGGATTGTAGATTTAGGAGAAACTAGGCACATGAAAATGTACAAAAAATCCTATAATGGTATAATAAATTACATTCAAGGGAATGTGTTGTTATTGGAAATGAATCTTCATTACAAGTTACAAGATGTGGAGAAATTAGGATTGGATATTCTTCTTTTAATGAGCTACTTCCTATTCCTAATGTTATCCATAACATATTATCTACTAATCACATTATTCATATAAATAAAAGGTTAAATTTAAGCCTTATAATTGGGTAATAAGAATATAGACAATGGGTTCAAAATTTTTGCCTTTGGATACTATGATGATTTTGACCATATGTATAAGTTAAGAGAAAGGTCAGACTCCTCTATTTCCTCTTCTAGGAAGAGAAATTTTATTATTCTGGTTACACATATAGATGATAAAATTCAAAAGTGGCATCATGTGCTTTAACATATCAACTATGGATCATTGGGATACACGAGCCATAATTATATGGACATTGGACTTTTGCACATATCCCCTCAATGTGGTTCATATGAGGGATGTATTCTAAGTAGCCATCATAGAGATACTTATTAAAAATAAACTATGATTTAGGCTTCTCAACCCTTGGAGATAATACATAGTGATATTTTTGGACCTATGGATACATTGTATATTTCTATAAATAGTTATTTCCTCTTTTTTATTGATGATTTTTCTAGATATGTGTGGTATGCTATTTTTCATAACCCATCCCTTGGTAGACTTTTTATTTTTCTTGGACACATGTTTTGGATAGTTGTATTATGGATGAGATATTTGACTATGTGTTTATTGCTATGAAGACATATGTATTTTGTGGAAAATGTAGACAAATCCATAATGAAATGATAGACTATTTCATGTTTGGTTTATAACTATATGGATTTTGTGAAAGGATAAGATGCTACTAATGGATTTCACTTTTGCAAGAACAGGTTCCCTTATGGTGGCAAAAAGAAACTAACCACCGAGAAAAAGGATGCCTTGGGGAAATGATGTGATGGGTTATTTATCAGATTATTTGAGGAGGCAACATGGAAAAATACCCCTTTTCATGGATATGCATATCATAAATTTTCATAAGAATAAATATATCAAGTTTTAGTTTTCTCTATGTAGGAATTTAACTTAATTTATTTCTTGCTGCAAAATAAAATGAATGCCTTAGTTTTATTAAGGGTTCATCCTTGTTGATATTGTATTGATTGATTAGAAATAAGGTTATAATTTAAATTAAAATGAGAACAATGAATATCCTCTATTTTTTTATATAGTAAATATTAATAGAGTGCTTTGCATAACTTAAGTTATATTTTCTAGAATCCAATGAATGTAGCTTGAAATTGCACTTTAGAGAACCATAGTTGTGAGCTAGAAGACTATCATTCATAATTTTATATTAAATATGAGAAGTAGTCATTGGTCTATCATGAGATAGAGGTTGGACCAATAGGACTTCTCATTAATGAGAAAATAAGTGGAAATTCATTGTGTGGAGAATGAACGTCGGAGACTTTGCATGACTAGTTGGGATAATGAGGAGTTTGGAAAAAACATCTAAAAGGATAATTGTTGAGTATGGCGGAGAGGACATCGATGAAATGGAGTGAAGGATGGTTCTAAGAGTAGGAGTGTTTGGTTATATATGAAAGGAAACCAGGTTGCTTTGCACTTATTTGTTATTGTTGTCATGTTGATGTGTTATTTTTAGTTTTAATAATATACAGGCTAGAATTCTCTCAGACTCATTTAGAATATAGTCAAGTCTTATCAAGAAACTTAGACTCTAGCTAGGGAAAGAACAATCGATGATGCTCAAATTAGTTTGAAATAGTACATTCTTTGCTTGGTGATAGATAGAACTCAAGTAAAATTCATTTGTTGTTAGTTGCTTGATGTTTCTCTGAATGAACAAGGGAAACGGTGTCTATGAGTTTTCTTTAACATATAAAATGTAGAGATTAGAAAACCTAGATATTACTAGAGTAGGAAAACTTGGAGCATCTCTTAAACAATTGTTATAACTTTTTTTTTGAAGATAATATAGTTCAGAATTCAAGGGAAGATAGAGAGTAAATCATCCACTATAATGGAATGAAACCTATGTTATAACCGAATGTGTTTTGTTGTGTGGTGGATATTAATATATAAAAGAAAATATGTTTTCTTCTAGTTTATATCCTTTATTTTTATGAAATCATATTCTTTTTATTTTATGGAATTTATTTCATATTTTTGTTGTCTGTGAAAAGAAAGGAGTCGATGCTCGATTGAGAAAAGAAATATAGATTTATTTTGAAATAGGAAATGTGTATTGTTTTGAAATGTTTCTATATTGTATTATTCTTGGGAATACGAAGAATGTTATTGAATTATAGATTCCTTTGAGATAGCATGACTAAGAATTATATTATTTTTTGGTAGGTTAAATTAAATTAAAGTGGGTTTTTATGAAGGGACCCAAAAATTAATTACAACAAGTTAAAATACTTCAAACAAGGCCAAAGGACAGCCACTATGAAAGGCCCAAGGATGGGCCTGAAGATAGGATCTAGGACAGGGAACAGGATCCAGGACATAAATAAAAAAATAGGAAACAGGACAGGAAGTCTGAAGTGGGAAAGCCAAAAAGCCATGCACAACTACAAACATGAAGAAACCACCTGATAGAAAAAGGGGAAAGGTGGAAAAATTGAGTTTTAAACTCTTGTCTAAACAAGTAATTTGAAAATAACTCCCACCAAGAATCTGAACCAAAGAAAAAGAAATTTTAAATACAAGGCACTCCTACCTACTCTCAAAAAAATAAATATCCCAAGATGTGAGAAAAGAAATAATAGGAGTGCACAATCCCACGTAGGGGAGAAACCATAAACTGATAGGGAAACACCAAAAAACCACCCTTTAGCATAGGGTGGAGCAAAGAAAATGCTAATAAGAAAAAACCTACCCAAGAAAGGATGGGAAACCAGCAAGGATGCCTGAAAATCAAATGAAATGTAATAAAACCGCATACCGCATAGGCCTAGAAAGTGGAACAACAAACTAAGGATCTCCATAGGCCATGAAATACTCTTGGAATGAAGCAGGAAACTAAAAGGAAGCCATCAGGAGCATAGGAAGCAGTAGATGTATAACACCAGGCCACAGAAAAGAGATAGGAAATTTCCCAAGGAATCCAAAAGGAAGGAGCCACAAGGGAAAATAGCTACAGGCATTAAGCACAGGTCTTCCTAGACTAAAAGGATGTTGCAAGAAAACCCGAATCAACCTTTAACACCGCCAATGAATATATTTAGGGAAATAGATGAGTAAGCCCAACAAGAATCTAGTAGCAAGCAATATAGGGGCCCTCATGCAAGCTATGAAAAACACTGAGATCCCACCAAGCCCACATCAATGATCCCAAAGAGCAGAGTCATAGGAGAAAGCACATGGTCCATAAAACCAAAAATATGTTGTGTAATATTGCACATGAATCCACTCTCCTACAACCAAAACAAACTACACCTATAGAACCATTGAAATCCAACATCAAGTAGAAACCTGGAAAAAACCTGAGGAAGATCTAAAAAATCTAATAAAAATAACCCCTAAAGCAACCCAAAAATCCCAAGGAAGGTCCCAAGGACATCCAGGAACTAGGCACTGGAAAGAAACCCACCATAAGGCAAGGAAAGACGTAGAAAAATGGAGAAGTGACATCCCACCCCAAGGAGATCATCTACAACACCATCCAACCAAGGAGGAAGGGTTAAGGACGTGCCAGGGAAACTGGGACCAACTAAGAATTATATTGTAGAATGAATGGAAGATTTTATATTTTAATGAAACGTCTTCTTATTCTGTTAATTTTTGGAAAAAGAAAGAATTCTATTGATTGTAATAATTTTGTAAATAAAGTATGATTGAGTTATAGTGTTGATTGATTAGAAGATTTTTTTTATTGATGAAACATCTTCTATACTTGTTCTCTAAAATTAGAATGAAAGAAAATTGCTATTGTATTATGTTGGAAATTCCAATTGAAATGGATATGGTGAAAAAGGGGTGGTTGGAAATATACCACTGAGTAAAATGATTTGCTAAATAGAAAATGGAGTCATCTATGATCCCCAATAAAAGGAAACTTTACTTGGTGGTTAGTGAAGCTGCTTCGAAGAAGGAAAATATGACTTCTCATTGGATAGATATGATGGAGCGGTTATCAAAATAGGAACTTCTAATATTATAGCTGATCCAGGTGGAGTACATCTAATTTTGGTAAAATATAAGGTATTTTGATGGAAAATGGACTTTTTGGAGGAACGTATATCCATATGTAGCACCCTAAAATTGGTGTAGTAAAATTGGAATAATTACATTCACCTTAGTAAATAAATTTAAATTCAAATTTAACCTCCCAAACCGCCCGTTAACCATCGAGAAACCCGTTTCCCATTTTTCCACGCCATTTTTAGAGGTTGTTTTGACCGTTGGACGATATCGTCACCGATCAGACGATATCGCCCCAGATTTGACGATTTCGTCTGGACTAGAACGTCCAGACGATTTTGTCACAAAACTAAATTTGCATAGTTGGAATCCGTTCCAACGGGTCTCCAATCCGGGCAGAAGCGTGTCTACGTCGTTGGGACCCTCCCCCGTTGGAGATCTCCCAAATTGGGAAGATCTCCAACCTCCCAACAACTCTCCCTAAGCCTATTTAAACTCTAAGATTTTCCCTCCCCAACCCCTGGCTGAATTTTATCTGCAAGTTGAATCCCTCTGCACTAAAACACCTTAATCTTATTTTTGCACTAGTCCTATAGCAGTTTTTATGCAGGTACACCACTGATTTTCAATCGGAGCCAGCACCCATCGCCGTCGACGAACCTGTCAAGATCGGAGGCGATCCTATCAAATTCGAGATGATTTCGTACTGATGCGAGACGATCTCGACTGCAGTCCACATCGAGGCAATCAGTGCCTGGAGTTTGCTTTTCTTAACTTTGCCTCAGTTATTTTGTTTTACAAATTAGATAATCTATTTAGTTTTTATCCTATTTTGCATCTGGAGTTCACCCATCTAGTCTAGAATGCATGTTAAGCTCACAATATGCCATTAAAGTACAGCAATTTACTTTTATTTCTATTTTTAAACTTTGTTCAGTATTCAGTTTATTATTTGGCATATTTTGCCTCTGTTTGCATGAGTAGGAGTTCTTGCATTTTGCATCTATTCTCTGTTTTGCGGGTTTTGACGAATTCGTCGACAAATTCGTCGGATCTCGAGACGATCTCATCCGATTGCGAGTGATTACGTAGAATTCCAGATGATCCAGACTGCATCAACCGCCAGAATCTTCTTCAGACATCCATATCAGGTATTCCCCATTTTCCTCCTGTAAATTCTCTATTTTTAGCTTTCAAAATCTATTTTCTGTATTCATTGAAAGTTGCATTTTCATATAGATTAAGTTAGATTCATTCAGCCAAACCTAGGATGAATGCTTAAAAGATAAAACAAACTCATCTAAACACATTCCAAAACCTAGGCGTGGAAACTGCCATCAAATGTTTCCTGGTGAACCCACCATCCGTCAAAAAATCACCAAAACACACCTCCCTTGAGAGGCGGGACCTTCATAAAGTCCTCTCGTCCGAGGTACCGCACCATCATTTTCCCATCCTCCTTTCGGGCATGGATCCAATAGCCTGAAGGTAGGGATGCGAAAAATTTGAAGCGATACATTTTGGTGAACCCGACGTGAATGCATCATAACCTTTTGAAAACCAAAAACAAAAACAAACAAAAAATTAGAACAACTAAAACTTAGATGCATTTTAAAACATTTAAGGTTCAAAATCATGTTTAGATGGTAGCTCCTAAAAAGAGGTTAGCGGTTACTATAAACGTAGAAAACCAATTGGCAGCTATAGAAGTTAATTCTGTCCTTAATATCCATGAAACAAGTAGAAATCAATCCTTTTGGGACGAACTTGATAGGAGACTTAGGCTTATTTCATCTAGGTCCACACAACTTAAGCAAATCAAGAGGCTAGTCTTGGATAGAATCCTGGATCCTCACCAATTAGTTTTCTATCATGAACTTGAGAGAGCCTGCCATAGATGGCTAGCCTATAGGAGAGCTTTAGTATCTTCAAAATTATTCAGCTTCGAAGAATACCTCGAGAACACAGACATTGTACACCGATTCCTAGGCCTTGTAGAAGACCAAGAGGTTGTTCTTATAGATAGGGAAATATGGAATAGAGTTCCGCGTGTTGTGCTATATTGAGAGTATTGCCATGAGCTTTACTTTTATCAACCAGCATCTGAAACAGACAATATCACCATAGCCCTTTTCATCAAATTCTTAAAAGAAAACTTTCAATTTGAAGAAGAACATTTCATGACTCTGGAACAACTTGAACCTATTAATGATATTCATAAGTTATTCATAGAATATTAGTTCATTTACTTTCAGCTTTATTATTATTGCGTGCATTTATTGTTTCATTTGCTGTCTTTATTATATTATTTCAAAGAAAAACTAAAAAAATAAAAAAATAAAAAAACAACATAGTAAAAACTTAAACATTTCATTTCAAATATTGCATTAGGTATATATAAATATATACCTTTTAATTTGTTATATATATATATATATATATATATATATATATATATATATATATATATATATAAATATATATATATTTTCTGAAATCAAAACTTAGCACCATGACTAGACTTAGGAATGGTAAAGAAACTTTAGGGGAAGGAGAAGATTGGTTGCAAGATACAATTGAAAACCCAAATGTCCTTCTTGGAGATACAAATCCGGAAGGAGAAACTCTAGGTCAATCAGATGAAGACTTAGGTGAAGATAAGGAACAAGAAGGAAATGTTAAAGAGAATGAATCCTCATCCCCTAGAATAGCTCCCAATGGAGCCATCGCTTTTGACAACGCAGAACATTTTCAAAAATTTCTCAATCAGAATATCGACATCCTTAATGTAGCAGTCCGTATTGATAGAGGGGAAGTTAGTGACGCTCAAGCAACTATAGAACGGGCACTTGATATACACACTAATCCTTTATCTTTTGTTGATCAAGAGAGTGATAAGGGTGGACCATCCAATACGGATATGGTCACTATAGCCCAAGCCATGTCAAAACAACAGGTTACCCAACCTCCTAAGGAACCTGTTACTCAACCTAAAACCACTCCTGCACAAAAGAAAATTCCCTTCACTACTTTGTTCCGCCAAACTATTGAGCAAAATGCTTTAAATAAACAGAAATCTAAAACAAAGCCAAATACAAATTTTCAACAATCTAGAACACAACATAATCCAACTTCAAAATTCCTCCATAACATTTTTCCTACTAATGTTTTACACAATAGTAACATGGCATCTAATCTACATGTTCCTCCATCCTATGCTCATAAAACTCATGTCAATGCCCTACCGAATCAATATGGGGGGCAAACTAGTAATCTGGAAGCTATGGTGAAACAATTGGCTTCACGTATGGACCGAGATAGATCCCTACCATCCCTCGTACAATTATCGAGAGATTTGTAGCCAACCATTGGATCCCATAGTGGTAGCTCAACCATACCCTAAACATTTTCCCATGCCCGTCCTGCCTATATATAAAGGAACCGAAGATCCCATAGAACATCTTCGCATGTTTAGGATAGCATGTCACGACATTTCGCATGACGACTTGCTATTACTAAAAATGTTCCCCAAAATTTTAGGTGGAATGGCATTAGAGTGGTACTATCAATTGCCCACTCACTCCTTAAGAAACTTTGAAGAAATAGCTGAATCATTTGTTCATCAATTTAGTGCCTACATCGAGAGACATGTAACTATTAAAGACCTATACAATTTAAAACAAGATAAAGATGAATGTTTTGCTGATTTCTTGGCTAGATGGAGACAATTGATAGGAAAACTACACTTTGTGCTACCCTATAGGGAAATGCTAGACATTTTCATCAATAATTTACAAGAACAACTCTCTTATGAGCTATCAACGACTACTTTGACTACCTTCGATCAAGCTATAGACTTAGCTCGAAGAGTAGAAGATGCCCTCATTAGGAGAGGCCAACTTAGGAAGAAGGATGATGAGAAAACATCTAGAAATCAATATAAAAACAAACGAGGTTGTTGGTGATGGAGTCATGACAAGAAATGTTGCTAATGTCAATGCAACAAAGACAACAAAAAAATTCATATTGAAACCCCCTGACAAGCCTCCTCGAGAATTCACTAGATTAAACCAACCCTTGTCAACCATTTTACCTCAATTGCTTGAAAGAGGTTTAATCCAATTACCAGCTATCTAGGAACATGACCCAAGTATACTCGGATATAGAGCTGATTTGCACTGTGACTTTCATAGAGGACCTGGACATTCTACCAACGCTTGTAAGAGATTGAAACATAAAATACAAGATTTGATTGACAATAATGAAATGGAAGTGCAAGCCTTCCAACCTAGACAAAACCCTCCTAATAATACCCAAAAGACTATTCCCCAAAATCAAAATCAAAATGCCAATCAAACTTTAGACATATTTCAACACCCTTTACCACGACATGGTAAAGAGGTAGCCAATCAAATCGAACATCATAATGTTCCCCCTCCTACTCGATATGTAGGAACCATTAGCGGACAATTACCTATTCAGGATTCTCAAATATTTGACACAACCTTATCCCTGGTTACAACCAGGCCCTTACATAATTTTCAAACTTCGGATTCTAGTGATATAGAGTCAGATAGTGAAAGTGAAGTAGACACTATTCAATCGAATAGTTCTAAAAACGAATCAAGATCCTATTCAACTTTATCACAGATGCTAATGTTCCAGAAGAACCATTTCCTAGAAGAGTCACTACTCGACCTTCTTCTAATGTAGTCCTTCCCTATGAACAAGCCATAAATTCTCAATCGAGACCATTTCAACGTCGTCACTATAACATTGTAGGTACCATCGGAGTCGTTACTCGACAACAAGCTCAAAATTCTCAACAAGAACCAAACTAGAATGATGGATCAGCTCCATTCATTTTGAAAAACCCAAATAAAGGGAATCATGCTCCTATTGTTCAACCTAAACCCCCTTACAACATTAATGAACAATTGTCTAATACCACGGCCAGAATTTCCCTCTTGGATTTATTAAGATCCTCTCCCACACATAGGGATGAGTTGATGCTTACATTGAGCCAAATGATGGTACCTCAAAACATTCAACTTTGAAGCTATGGCCAATACTATCATCACTCGAGAGATTGATTGTATTGACTTTTGAGATAAAGATATCCCACAACACAGTTTACACAAGGATAATCCCTTGTACATTACTACTCTAATTGGAGATGTAGCTATCAAACGAGTCCTGATTGATAATGGCTCATCTCTAAACATTTGCACCTTTGACTTCTACCAACGATTTGGTTTTAGAAGTGATGAAATGAAGAAAACTGATATGATTATCAAAGCTTTTAATGACGAAACACAAGAAACGTGTGGAGTCATTACCCTCCCATTGCAAGTTGGCCCTAGAACCCTAGAAACAACCATGTTTATTGTACATTGCCCAGCATCGTACAATATACTTTTGGGTCACCCTTGGATTAACGCCATGCGAGCAGTCCCATCAACTTTACACCAATGTGTGAAATTTGAGTTTAAAAATCAGTTGGTCACTATTCATGGTGACCCTAGACCTTTGATATGTGTGCTTTGGCAGAACCCGTTGGAGTGCAATTTTGCCCTGCTCTGTCATCCACACATTCTAGTTCTTCTTTTTCATCTAAAACTGTGAAACATAAACCCATAACTTCATCTATTCCTCCTCCATTAACTTCATCTTCCTATATAGACCAACAACCTTCTAAACAAATTTTAGAATCTCAAAAGGATCTCAAATCTACAACTAATCCTTCAACTATTATTCCTATAAATTCAAAACCTTTAGACACATCCATCATACCTTCCACACCTCAAGACATAAGTAATAAACCTTCTACATCTTATGCCCTTTCTGATGAACTTTTACAGATTTATCTACAACCTTAATATCAAAAAAAATGAATGCTTTCATGCAAGATTCAAACCTTTTAAATAAATTACCGCCCTCTCCTCGTACTTTGGGCCTCCCACAACCTATGGGAAGTACTTACCAAGTCGGGAGTTGTGCCTTCATTTATAAAGGATATGATTGGGGAAGAATCCCTCGAAATATCAAAACTCATCATGAGGGATATGCTCGGTGTTATTTTACCAATGATTATATTAAAGCTAAACCCATGATGCTTAAAATGGGATATAAAGGGAAAGGCTTAGGACCTTTCCAAAATGGCATGAAAGAACCTTTCGAGGTAGAACCGTGGCCTGCCCGTTGTGGTGTGGGCTTATTTCCTAGTAAGGGACAACCCTTTCCTTTTGAGGATGATGATCACCTCATATGCTATCAAGATTATTTGGATAGGCATGTTGATTTGCCTCTTAAAAATCAGTCATTTTCATGCAACATGCTATCCATAGCCTACCATGAAATGATTGCTGACCCTGATGAAGAGTTGGAAGGAGATATCTTCCATGATGTCTCTGTTGAAGAGATGTTGCACAATGGATTCTATTTTGATGGTTCTATACCAACTATAGCCCAACTTGAGACCACTAATCCTCAGAATGAATTATCTAAATTAACTTTACAAGAATTACAAGAACTGGGTGTTTCACCCGCCCCACCTAATTTTGAAAGAGATCTACACATGGAGGTAGAAAATGTCATTAAAATTAATATTGGAACTGAGGACAATCCTCACATAATCAATATTGGAGCGAGAACTAAGTCAAGACAAACAAGAACAATACATTGCATTCCTTAAAGAGTATGAAGATGTCTTCGCTTGGACATATGAAGATATGCCGGGTCTAGACCCTTACGTAGTCATGCATCATCTAGTGGTCCATCCGGATGCTAAACCGGTTAAACAAAAACTCGAGAAAAATGCATCCCAAAGTGGCTCTGCTAGTCAAAGGGGAATTAGAAAAACTCCTGAATGTTATCTTCATACAAGCTATTGATTATGCTTGAATGGATCTCAAATGTAGTTCAGGTCACTAAGAAAGAAGCTACCAAAGTTAGGGTTTGCACCGATTTTAGAGATATTAATGCTGCATGCCCTAAAGATGACTTTCCTCTTCCAAATATGGATCAAATCATTGACTTTACTACCGAAAGTGGGATGATGTCCTTAATGGATGGATTCTCCGGTTATAATCAGATTAGGATAGCTCCTGAAGACCAGGCTAAAACAGCCTTTATTACCCCATGGGGTACCTTTTGCTGGAAAGTGATGCCATTTGGCTTAAATAACGCTCGGTGCAACTTATCAACGGGCTATGACCTACATTTTTCATGATATGATGCATGATATCTTACATGATTATGTAGATGATATTATAGCTCGCTCTCTTATTGAAAATAATCATTTAGATGATTTAAGAAAAGTTTTTAATCGATTACGAGAATATCTCATTCGATTAAATCCATCAAAATGCATATTCGGAGTTAAATCCGGCAAACTATTAGGGGTTTTAGTTTCTTTACGTGGTATCAAAATTGACCCTCTCAAAATTGTGGCTATCACAGATATGCCCACACCCACTAATATATCTGAACTACAAAGTTTACAAGGTAAACTTCAAGCTATCCGTCGCTTCATTGATAAGCTGGCAGACAAAACTGGTCCCTTTCTCAAACTTCTTAAGAAGGATGTCCCTTTCAATTGGGACACAGAATGTAGAGAAGCTTTTGAACTTCTCAAACAATACCTCCTTAATCCATCGGTGCTTTCACCGCCTAAATCTGATCGCCCATTTCTTCTATATATTTTTGCTTCAGATTCTGCCTTAGGAGCTATGTTAGCTCAACTTGATGATGAAAAGCGAGAACGTGCTAATTATTACATTAGCCGAACTTTCATCAGTTATGAAACCTGCTATACAGCGTTAGAGAAGTTATGTCTAGCAGTCATGTTTGCTACGCAAAAATTATGACATTACATGCTTAGCCAAAAAACGTATGTCATTGCCAAATATGATCCTTTAAGATATCTTATGAGTCGCCCTTATTTATCGGGTCGCATAGCCAAGTGGGTTCTTGCTCTAAGCGAGTTTGATCTCACATTCATAGGATAGAAGTCGTTAAGGGTCAAATCATAGCGAGATCAATTAGTTGCTGCACCCTTAGAGTCTACTCATCCTCTCATCATCGAGTTTCCTGATGAATGCCTTCAATTAGAGGCGAGACCATCCTGAACAATGGTCCTTATACTTTGATGGAGCCTGATGTATGAGTGGGGCTAGTGCGGGTATTATTTTAATATCTCTGCAAAAACATCTTATTCCTCTATCCTTCAAACTGACCTTTGATTGCACCAACAATCTCTCTGAGTATGAAGCTCTAATCCTTGGATTACGAGCTGCTTTAGCACTAAAAATCAAAAACCTCTTAGTTTTTGGGGATTCCCAATTGGTTATAAACCAAATTAATGAAGTTTATCAAACCAGAGATGATAAACTTCATCCATATAAGGCCTATGTTTTACAACTAATGTCCTTGTTTGATCAAGTTACTTTGGAAGCCATTCCTCGAACTAGCAACCGTGCAGCTGATGCTATGGCCGCAGTTGCATCCCTCTTGCCCTTGGAGTTAGACGACGAATATGCGACTATCATTATTCATCGACTCCAAGAACTCGCCTCAAATAAGTCATGCTTAGAGCCTTTGGATGTGTTTCTAATCAATGAAACTACTCCTGAACCTTGGTATACAGACATATTTGATTTCCTCCAAAATGGGACTTTCCCTACTAATTCTAATAGAAACCAGCGTCGGTTATTACGTCGACGAGCAAGTCGATTTGTAATAATTGGCAATACTTTGTATAGGAGATCTTTTGAAGGTATCCTATTAAGATGTTTAAATTCGAGATGAGTCTAAATCAGCCTTGAGTGAAGCCCACGATGGATCTTGTGGAGGACACTTTAGTGGTAGTGTCATTGCTAAAAAGCTCCTTCGGATAGGATACTTTTGGCCTACCATGGAAACGGATGCACATGAGTATGTGCGCCATTGCGACAAGTGTCAAAAACATGCTGACCTTGTCCATGTGCCTGCACAAGAGCTGCAAGCTATTTCATCCCCTTGGCCCTTTTCTAAATGGGGCTTGGATATTATTGGTAAAATCAATCCTGTGTCTTCTGATGGGCACAAGTTCATCATAACCGCCACTGAGTATTTCACGAAGTGGGTTGAAGCTATGCCTTTAGCTTCTTGCACTTGGTTCACGGGTCTCTAAATTCATTTTTAATCAAATCATTTGCGGAGTTCGGAATTCCTGCTGAATCTCATCTCAGACAATGGAACTCCTTTTAAAAACAAAGATGTTAAGAAATTATGCCAAAAATACAAGATTCAACACCATTTGGTCTACTCCCTATTATCCTCGGGGTAATGGTCAAGCATAAGCTTCTAACAAAACTTTAATCAAAATTCTCAAAATATTGGTCAATAAAGCGGTCGTGAGTGGCATATTCAATTATATCCGACCTTGTGGGCTTATCGAACTAGTGTTCGAACCCCCACGGGCACTTCACCATTTGTTTTGGTATATGGTGCGAAGCGAGTTTTCCATTTGAATTGGAAGTTCCTTCTTTGGCTCTGCTACTTCAAGATACCGAAGTAGGAGATGAATATCGTCTTTGGCGAGACTCGGTCGATTGGAACTCCTAGATGAAAAATGCATCAATGCTTTGGAGCATCTCCGTGCATACCAAAACAAGCTTAAAAGAGCATATGCTAAGAAAGTTTGTCATCGATCCTTTGAGATTGGCGACCTTGTTCTAAAAGAAAATAAAAAAAATACAAATGCAACCAAAGAACTTAAAGGTAAATTTGAGCCCAACTAGCTTGGACCATACATCATTATTGCAAAATTTGAATCAGGAGCATATAAATTATCTACCTTAGATGGTAAAGAACTTAAAGAACCCATGAATATTTTACATCTCAAACGTTACTATGCATAAATTTGGTCATTTCATCCATGTATATATTTGTTCAAAGTTACTCTCTTATATTTCTTTCAATTTATAAAAAAATTCAAAAACATCAAAAACATTCATAATCATCCAAAAATCTTCAAAAACTATCTATTGCATTTATTTAAAGCACTTATTAAAGTTCTTTTTGCTCAAAAACAAAAATCTAAATAAAAATCTAAAAACAACTATATGCTTGACTCTTTCGAAACCAAAACAATATACGGAAGAAAGAGAGAGTCAACATTCTCCCAACTTCTAAAAAAATCATGTATATATTTTCTTACAATTATTGCAGTTATATGTTTCAACTTATTTTGGATACAATTAGCATTTATTTGGCATCCCTCACTTGCACACTCACAAAAAAATAAATATCTTGCTTTTATATGGCATGATTACTAATCTCTCTTATATCAAAGTTCACAAATTTCAATTAAATAAAGTTTGAGCATAGAGAATTGATCTTGTTATTTACTTAAACCAAGCACATCTTTTCACAATAAAATGATTATATTTGTAATTTCCATGTTTTGCTACATAGTAGAACTGATTTCTTGGGTGAAAAGTTTCCCCTGCTATCCTATCATGCACATGGTCTAGAATCTTTGAGAATTGGCAAAAGGACAAGCTCACCCCTACCCAAAATAAAAATCCCTTGCTCTATGACTAATCTGAGCAAGTATCCCTAACACAAAAAAAAAAAAAAAGTTCAAGAAAGAAAAAAAGAAAAGAAAAATGTTATTTCAGCAATATTCCAAGAATTATCAAGCAAAAGAAATACAAAAGAAAAAGAAACAAAGTTCAAAAGAAAGCAAGAAAGCAATAAAATCCCTTTCCCTACCCTTTGAAAAGAAAAGAAGGGTTGATGAGCTTGAATCCCTGGAATTCTCAATTATTCGAAAAGCTGTGAGGTAAGCCCCATAACGAGTGGTTTGTGCCCAACTCTGCTTGGCCTTGGGTAACTCCTAGCGTGGCGATATATCCGTCACCTTAGCGACCTTCTTTTGTACAGACCTATATGCCTTATGGATTAGCTAGCTCTTGATAATCCGATCTACATAGTAGTCTAATATGGTTATATGCATCTACATCATGGTTAATGAACACTTATTTGGTTTCTTCAAATCACTTGTATCATAGTATCTTGCTCAAACACTGGTAAATGAACCATACAATTGCACACACATTTGTATTTGAGAGATTTTGTCTATCATTATGATAAATCAAGATTGGAAATGAATTCACATATGCACATGGGATTCCCTATAAATCTAATTTTTGTCTTCAAAATACTTTGAAATATTATTTTTGCAACTTGTTTGGAATAATCAAGTACAATTATTTTTCATAAAGACAACCATATAATAGAAAAATCACAAATTTCTTTCAAAACATATCATACATATCATATCGACTTTCGCGACGATGGTATAGTTTCAAAACCAAAATTGAAATTATATGCCTAGCACAAGTCCTCATTTTCATATTTTACTGTTCATCAAAAATCAACCATGCAATAAAACTATTTTCTTTGATTTTCGCGATGATGGTATAAGTCTATACCTACATATTCTATGCCTAGCGCAAGCCATTGTAACAATTGTTATTCCCATTTATCAAAAATCACAAAAACCATATGACTTCATTATGTTACACAAATTATGCTTTTCAAAATCAAACCCCTTTTCATTATTTCATATCATTATGTCAACCTTTAACTTTGCAATGATGGTATAATTCCTAAGGAATTATTCACAAATTTTATCACACTTAGGAATTTATGCCTAGCAAAAATCATTTTAAAATATTTCATTCATAATATTTTTCATGAAAATCTGAAAACAAATTATTATCATCATCATCATTTTTCATCATTGCACCAAAGTCTTAAGACAGTCTCTTAAGCACTCCTTTTACTTTTTGCAATATTTCTATACTGGGATTAGCTTGACGACCGAGTGAGCGGTGGCTCCATGAAATGGTCCATAATAGCGACAATGTCCTTTGAAATTATTGTTAGAAGTCTTTTTATTTTTATCACATTGCATCACAAACAACCAATTTGTTACATCAGATTATTTCATCAATATTACAGCATGACATCAAAAGGTATAAATTCTTTTCCAACGAAATAATTACAAGCATTATCAAAATCAATCAATCAAAACATTAAAAGCATCATAAAAATACATAAGACACAAGTCATATGATCAAAAATATCTCATCTATATATATCACAAATATATGTCACATCATCTCAGCTAGATTGGTATGCCACAATCCATATCTTGGCATACTCAATCAAGTGTCCTCCGAGCAGTGTCTCGAGAGCCCCTAGAGCTCTCAGCCTCATCTCCTCCCCCGCCCTATGGAGGACGAGGTGGTACCATCATAGTATGTGTGGTGCTGCGAGTCCTCGTCATCGATCGGAATGAGCTCCTCGACGACCCTGTCCTGATCGGATCTGCTATGGCAGCCGACAGTTGTACCCTTTGGCCCTCCGACACCGCCTGGTAGTATAGAGCCTGATAGAATGCGGTCTGAGAAACCAACCACAGCAGCTCCTGAGTGCTCACCCCTCCACCCTATGCCCTGAGATGTGCATTCTCATCTTGTAGCTGTGACACCTCAGCATGGTATCGTGCAGCTGCATCCTGTAATGTCTACACCTGAGTCTGCAGATGATCCCTCTCTACCCGGAGAGTAGCCATCTCGCTACTCTCTCCTATATCCATGCCCTTTCCCTTATCGGGCGATGGTTGCTTCTGTGGAGATGGGGGTCTCGCCTCCCTTCTCTCCCTCTATCTCTGTCACGGCTGCTCCTGTGCCTGTGGCCTCCTCTGATCTCTCCCGCCGTGACCTTGGACTGCCTCTATCACTGCCTGGTGTTGCCTCCCTATTCGACGCACGACTGCGTGGATCGGGCCCTATGCCCTCGTCATTCGAGGAGGGCGGATGCCTGCATACCAGGCATCATAGCCATCGGCTACTCCTACATCATCCCCATCCACTGGCTGAATGGGGGCATCATCTGAGTCCTGGCTCCAGAATCGTTGCATGTCTGGAGCCCCGCTAACAGTGGTGTTATCCCGAACGGTCTAGAAAAACTCATAATCCTTGAGAGATGGGATCCCCTACTGTAGACTGAACTATCGCAAAACTCGGTCGTAGCGATGGAGCTCCACCTCTCCCCTCTCCATCCTCAGCCAGCAGACTCGCTTGATGCGAGCCAACTCCTGTCCGTCCTTTGCCCACCCTGGACGCTGCCTCCACGGCCTCTAGGTGATCTAGTCCGGGACAAGGTCATCCAGTAGTCTCCGGGACACCGGTAGGTCGATCCATCGCTGTGCCCCTCTTCGGAGCCACTAGTAGAAGACTCGGGGCCTCTCCCCGTCTATCCCTATCAGTGGAAGCCCTACCGGCCTTCGCATCGTAATGTGCTCCCAGCACCAAACCTGTAGTAGCGATGTCATAACCAAACATCGCCCGCCCTTGTACACGACCCCGTAAAGGATCCTGTACAGCCAGCATAGTACAAAGCTGCCCCATGAGAACCTGTAGCTGTGGTCCCGCATGTCGCAGATCACATCTGCTAGCATCCACGGCACCCTGCACCTGCTCTGGTGGCACAGTAGAAGTCCACCAACTACCCCAGCCAAAACCCCTGTGAGTCCAGATGCCCCAGGAATCTAGCATAGTGCCTCGATATTAACTCCGCCCTTCTCCAGGGTGAAGCTCGGGTCACCACACAGCCGTCCCATCGCGTGGCCCTGATTGGCCGCCGGTGTGATCATCCATCCTTGTATGGGGATTCTCAAAATCCTCCATACATCCTCTAGTGTGGGAGTCATCTCCCCTGTCGATAACCAAAAATAGGAAGACCTCAGATACCATCTCTCTGCTAGGGCTGTCAGTAGCCCCATGTCTGTGGAAACCTGTGACATCTCTACCACATGCTGCAATCTGACTTGTGCCAGCAGATCCCGCTCTTCCTGGGTGAGAGCGGCCAAGTCGTCTCTCAATCTGTTGTACTTCCACTCTCTGCTTTTTAGTAATCCTCTCTGCAAACATAAACAACAAAACAACAAACAATAATTAATCAATAAATTCCAGTAATTAATAATGCAACTTAAAGATCAATTTTTTGCAATTGATGATATCGCCCCTTTCGACGATTTCGCCCTCGGGCGAAATTGTCAAAATTGAGATGATTTCGTCGAAATCGGGACGATTTTGTCCCGACGACGTCGACGGCCAAAAACGGTTGTGATGCTCCAAATTCACTTAAAAATTCATCTATACAGCATGTAAAAGCAACTTAAATCAATCTAAATTGAGTTTAGACCCTTACCCGTAGACCGTGTCGGACCTCTGCAGATCTGTGCGCTGTCTCAACCATTTTTTGCTCCAGAGCTCTAAAACAGTAAAATGAACAGTAACAATGAATTAGGGTTTTACCCTATTTTTCTTAATTTTATTCAACAATAATTTTTTTGCTTTTTCGCGTTTTTACCTCAAACGTTCGATTTGGGTAAAAACACGGAGGGGGCACCATAGTAAGCTGTCGTACGATTCGACCAAGAATCGTCACCTAAAAATGGGTATAATTTTTTGCTTTCTCGTAGATCGAGAAGAACTCTTCTTTAACGCATTTTCTTCAAAAAATTCGCTAAAGAGGGGGCAAAATATAGCACCCTAAAATTGGCGCAGTAAAATTGGAATAATTACATTCACCTTAGTAAATAAATTTAAATTCAAATTTAACCTCCCAAACTGCCCGTTAACCATCGAGAAACCCGTTTCCCCGATCAGACGATATCGCCCCAGATTTGATGATTTCGTCTGGACTAGAACGTCCAGATGATTTTGTCGCAAAACTGAATTTGCATAGTTAGAATCCGTTCCAACGGGTCTCCAATCCGGGAAGAAGCGTGTCTGTGCCGTTGGGACCCTCCCCCATTGGAGATCTCCCAAATTGGGAAGATCTCTAACCTCCCAACAACTCTCCCTAAGCCTATTTAAACTCTAAGATTTTCCCTCCCCAACCCCTGGCTGAATTTTATCTGCAAGTTGAATCCCTCTGCACTAAAACACCTTAATATTATTTTTGCACTAGTCCTATAGCAGTTTTTATGCAGGTACACCACTGATTTTCAACCGAAGCCAGCACCCATCGCCATCGATGAACCTATCAAGATCGGAGGTGATCCTGTCAAATTAGAGACGATTTCGTACTGATGCTAGACGATCTCGACTGCAGTCCACATCGAGGCAATCAGTGCCTGGAGTTTGCTTTTCTTAACTTTGCCTTAGTTATTTTGTTTTACAAATTAGATAATCTCTTTAGTTTTTATCCTATTTTGCATCTGGAGTTCACCCATCTAGTCTAGATTGCATGTTAAGCTCACAATCTGCCATTAAATTACAGCAATTTACTTTTATTTATGTTTTTAAACTTTGTTCAGTATTTAGTTTATTATTTGGCATATTTTGCCTCTGTTTGCACAGTAGGAGTTCTTGCATTTTGCATCTATTCTCTGTTTTGCAGGTTTCTGACGAATTCGTCTGACGAATTCGTCAGATCTCAGACGATCTCATCTGATTGCAGGCGATTCTATAGAATTCCAGACGATCCAGACTGCATCAACCGCCAGAATCTTCTTCAGACATCCGGATCAGGTATTCCCCATTTTCCTCCTGTAAATTCTCTGTTTTCTGCTTTCAAAATCTATTTTCTCTATTCATTGAAAGTTGTATTTTCATATATATTAAGTTAGATTCATTCAGCCAAACTTAGGATGAATGCTTAAAGGATAAAACAAACTCATCTAAACACATTCCAAAACCTAGGCATGGAAACTGCCATCAAATGTTTCCTGGTGAACCCACCATCCATCGAAAAATCATCAAAACACACCTCCCTTGAGAGGCGGGACCTTCGTAAAGTCCTCTCGTTTGAGGTACCGCACCATCCTTTTCCCATCCTCCTTTCGAGCGCGGATCCAATAGCCTGAAGGTAGGGATGCGAAAAATTTGGAGCGATACACCATATAAGAAGGAAAAAATGATATCTTCACAAATTTTTATCTTAATGTAACCTGAGCTATGGATGCTTTCTTTGTGATAAACTAGCTTTAGTGGAGATACTATTAATAGAGCCTTGTGATGTCAATGATTCTAGTATAAATTAAATTGATTGTAATTTGGTCACTTAGCTTGTGATGTCATCAAGTCAGATGGTGAAATCTATATTATAAATGCTTTAAATAGAGATTTAAGTTAAGTTATGTCCATATCTTGCATCACTAAATTGATTGGTTGAGTCTTCTGGTAGTTTATGAAGAGGGATGTTTATATCCACCAGAACTCCCATTCACTAGTATTGTGGAAGAGCTAATCCTTTTTGGATTACGATAATGGAAATCTTAGCTTACAAATGTTTTGTAGCCAACATTTGGGCATCGGGTGATAGTATTCGTGAGTTATGGATATTATTGACCAAACTTATGGTTGGAATTACTGATTAAAGGTGTTTGGGGTTGGTTTGCTTCAATGAGTAGCTAATCGTATTATTATAAAAAGGAATATATAAATTCCTAAAGAATAAATTGCAATTCTTAGAATAGAAGATTTTAAGAAAAAAATTATTAAGATAAATAGAGTTTATTAGGGGAGTTCTATAGAGGGTATTCAATGACTAGATACCACCATGAGTTAAATATGAGCTCAAAATTAAGACTATATCTCCAATAGATGTGAGCTACAGTTAGCACCCATCATGCTAAGTGCACTCACAGAGGGACTTGCACGAGGAGTAGAGACTAGTATGATTGTTTTTTATTGACTGAAAGAAAGGTTAAGCTAACTCATTTGGCCAATGGGACTAATAGCTAAATGAATAAAGGGTGTGACACCTAGTACTGAGATAAATGGATCAAGGAATATATATATATATATATACACACACACAATGAAATATATATAAAGGGGTTGAAATTGAACAATTTGAGTGGTAGTGACATTTGGTATTAGAGCATGGTTCATAGTGGGATAGGTTCCCTAAGTAAAATTAGTTTTATGTAATAGAAAATATACTTGTAAAGGAATTGAATATTGTTGATGGAATACCCATAAGAAGTAAAATCTGTCTAATTTGATTTAGATAATTGGGTGAATAATTATTAGTAAGAGGAGTAATTTGAAGGACTAATTGCTAATGAATTCTTACTACCTCTTTTGTGTGTGGCTAGGGATAATGCCACCAAATAGAAGAAGAGAAATTACTACCCCAATTACAAGGCAAACACGACAAACTAATGTGGAGGATAGGAATCCATATGTGGGTTCAGGAAACCCTAGTAACATAAGGGAGAATCCTAGTAATGAGGATCTTATTGAGACAGTGGCTTTCCTTCAGGAACAAGTAGAAACCCAAAAATAGTTATTAGATGTCATGTTGAGTCAAGAAACACAGGTAGGTAATTCTATATTGGGTTAGAAAAATTAACCTCTTACCGAGGAACAACAAGTTAGGGTCCATTTTGAGGCCAAACTGGGTAAGAAGATGAAACATCTGAAATCCTCCAAATTTAATAGAGAGGAATACGAGGACAAGGTTGAGGCTTGGTTAAAAGAGATAGAAACATATTGTAACATGAATAACTTCTCCTTGAGCACTCGAATATATTATGCCACACTACATTTGCAAGGTTATTGTTTAGATTGGTGGGAAGCATGTAGTGATGAATTGGGTCTTACAGTAGCAATTGACCTGAAATAGGAGGAATTTGTAAAAGCCTTCAAAAATAGATTTCTCACAAAATAATTTTATTGCCATAATTTTGAAGAATTCTCTAGAATCTGGTAGGGAAATAGGATAGTGGAAAAGTATTATCAAATATTTGTCAAATTAATGAAATATGTGCTTGCTTATTATTAGTAAGAGGAGTAATTTGAAGGACTAATTGCTAATGAATTCTTACTACCTCTTTTGTGTGTGGCTAGGGATAATGCCACCAAATAGAAGAAGAGAAATTACTACCCCAATTACAAGGCAAACACGACAAACTAATGTGGAGGATAGGAATCCATATGTGGGTTCAGGAAACCCTAGTAACATAAGGGAGAATCCTAGTAATGAGGATCTTATTGAGACAGTGGCTTTCCTTCAGGAACAAGTAGAAACCCTTATGTTTCTACTTGTTCCTGAAGGAAAGATCCATAATTTTATATTAGGAGTAGATCCTAGAATATGAAGATCCATAATTTTATATGAAGATAAGAAAATGAAGATCCATAATTTTATATTAGGAGTAGATCCTAGAATAGAATAGGAAGTGGATATGCGAAAACCTGGAACTCTATATAAGGCCTATTATTTGGCCAGGAAAGCATAAACATATCTCAAACTCTACTTTGATTATGAAATATCATATGAAGAGGGTAAAGATGCACTATGAAAGATGAATAGTGTAGTTTTTATGAAATGGGAAGAGAAACAGACAAACAAGAACTTCTCTCAATAAGATCAAAGAAATGACAGGAAGCAAGGGAAGTTTAGGAAAAGGTTCTAGAGGAAGAACTACAATAGCAACAAGGATAACAATAGATCATTATAGGGACAGACTAATTCTCCACCTACAAAATGAGCAAAAGAGGTCCAGAAGTGAAAAGAACATATAGGTCTGAAAGAAGGATGTTTCCTTTGTAGAGGACCACATTATGCTATTAATTGTTCATGGAGAACATAAATGAGTTCTAAAGGAAAAGAAAAAATGTTCAAATAAACTACACCTAAGGAGACCATGCACAATATTTATGTAGCTAGCCACACTGCTAATGGTTAAAGATAATTTTTTTTGTAGGAATGTTAAAATCTTGATTGATAATGGTGCTACAGATAGTTTTATTTTTGCTAATTTAGATAAAGATATTTTATAAAGACTATAAATCTTGGCTCATGTGTGGAAGGTCAAGTATGGTTCTTGATAAACTTGTTAGTCTTACAATGGCACTGAGAGGGGGGGTGAATCAGTGTAGTTCTTTAAACTTAAATTCACAGCTCTTAAAACTAGAAATAATGAAACCTTAAAACCAGATAAAGCAAGTATCACAAGAGAACATCACACAACACAAGATTTAACGAGGTTCACCAATTTGGCTACTCCTCAAGAATGACTGCTTGGACTACCATCCAAATCCAGCCTTTGCAAAGCACCAACTTTACAATCAATTTACCAGCACCCACTGGAAGGAGCACCAACCCCTGATTTATCTGTACCAACAGAAAGGAGCACCAACCCCTGATTTACCAACACCAACTGGAAGGAGCACCAAAACCCCTTACACCAATGAAAGGAGCACCAACCCCTGATGCCAAGCACCAACCTGGACTTCAATTTGAATCTAGAAGATTGATAGTAAGATACCTTTGCTTTTGCATGACCCTAACTGGTCTTCTTCACCTTTGCTTTCTCTATGCACTCTGCTCTTTCTATGCAAACACTTCGCACACTCTGCTTCACTACAGTTCAACTTCACGATCGTCTTCTCCCTTTTGTGCACTCTGCTCTTTCTGCGCAATCACAGACGCACTTAGGACAATTCGACATGACTTCTTCGCTCACTTTGTGCACTTCACCATCATCTCGCCGCTTCTGTGCTTTTTGCGCTCTTACGGCCACATTTCACACTTCGACGCATATTCGATGACGCATTCATCAACACTTCAAATCTCCAAACAACCCTCCTTTTATAACAAAATTCTTGTGATGAAAACCCTAATCTTAGTCGGTTGTAAACCCTAATCTTAGTCGGCTTTCATGACAACTGTAAACCCTAATTTTAGTCGGTTGTCATCGGTCTTCGTCGGCTTCAACTCAACCATGAAAATACAACATGTCGCGATATCGTGACACTTTCACTTTCTCTCTCTTTCTCCTTGCTTTGGCCTCCGAAAATACATGTCGCGATATCGTGACACTTTTTCTCCTTGCTCTTTCTCTTTGCATCGGACCACAAAAATACATGTCGCGATATCGTGACACTTTTTCTCCTTGCTCTTTCTCTTAGCTTTGGCCCATGAAAATACAACATGTCACGATATCGTGACACTTTCTCTCCGTACACTCTATTCCTTTGTCGTGAAAATGTGACATTGTCGCGATATCGTGACACTTTTGTTATTTTGCCTGCCTACCCTTCTTGAGTCGCAAAAATGTGACATGTCACGATATCATGACACTTTTGCTTCTCTGCCTTCCTATCCTTTTCGAGTCGCAAAAATGCGACATGTCACGAAATCGCGACGCTTCTGCTTTCGAAGTCTTGCTTTCTGCTTTTGTCGTGAAATCGTGACACTCCTTTCTTCAAATTCTTCTTCTTCTTTTGTCATGAAATCGTGACACTTTTGCTTTTGTACTTCACTTCTTTGCTTTTGTCGTGAAATCGTGACACTTCTGCCTTCAAAGTCTTCTTCTCTGCTTTTGTCATGAAATCGTGACACTTCTGCCTTTGAAGTCTTCTTCTCTGCTTTTGTTGTGAAATCGTGACACTTCTGCTTTCATACTTCACTTCTTTGCTATTGTCATGAAATCGTGACACTTCTACCTTCGAAGTCTTCTTCTACTTTTGTCACAAAATCGTGACATTTTTTCTTTTGTCACGAAATCGTGCATTCTCTTTTGCTTCCTCTCTTTCTTTTGTCGAAAATGCGACATGTCGACGAAATCGTGACACTTTTCCAACTTACTTTCTCTCTATTATTTAGTCATGAAAATGTGACATGTCGCGAAATCGTGACACTTTTCCAACTTACTTTCTCTCTCCTATTTTAGTCGTGAAAATGCGACATGTCATGAAATCATGACACTTTTCTTACTTGTTCTCTTTCTTCGAACTTGTCACGAAATCGTGACACTTCTTCCTGCTTTCTCTTTTTCTTCCAACATGTCGTGAAATCATGATAGTTTTTCCACTTGCCTTTTTCTCTTCCAACATGTCACGAAATCATGACAGTTTTTCCACTTGCCTTTTTCTCTTCCAACATGTCACGAAATCGTGACAGTTTTTCTTGCTTTTTCTCTCTTCCAACATGTCACGAAATCGTGACAATTTTTCTTGTTTTTTCTCTCTCTTCCAACATGTCGCAAAATCATGACAGTTTTTCTTGCTTTTTCTCTCTTCCAACATGTCGCGAAATCGTGACAGTTTTTCTTGCCTGCTGTATATGTCGCGATATCGTGACACTTTTCTTACTTGTCTTTTTCTTTGATCTTTTGCATATGGGCCACTTCGGTCTTCTTGGAAAATCACTGTACATACTCTGAATAACCTTTGAACTCCTATCTTCTACATCTGAATAGCTTTTGAACTTCCTGTCCATTGCATCAACAGATCTATCTGACCGTGTTGACAACAATGACAATCACTGTTGTTGCACCTTGCTCAACAATCTCCCCCTTTGGAATTGTTGGCAACACATGTGCAATTTCCTATAACTCTTCTCCCCCTTTGACAATAATACCAAAGGGCTACTGCAGACTCCCCCGAGTCCATGCACAACATTCTCAAGAAAAATTTATTACACTTAGCAAAAATCATGAACATGAGCAAAAAGATAAACAAATACATAAATGCTCCCCCCTGATAATGTGATCCCGATAGCTAGTCAATTCTTGGGAAGTGTGACCACTCCAATTTTTGAAGGTACTCAAAAATCTTCAATAATCCCACGCTCTATAGTTGGAACAAAATCCAACTTAACCTCACCTTTCTCAACTTTCTCCTTCAAAACAGTACAACATGTTGTCGCTGCAATATATTTTGCCTCTACTTGTCGATAAAGAAACTGACTCTTGTTTCTTACTGTGCCACGTGACCAATCTGTCTCCAAGATAGAATGCACCTCCACAACTCTTTCTCACACACCCCTACCCAAAACCTCTCCACTTGAAGAATCCTCACTCAGATCTATCTTCAACTGTGTTGGCTGCTGGATCTCTATCCATTGAGACTTTGTCCTCTGTACTCTATCACCTCCAAAGCTCTATCAATAGGCTCACTAAGAACCTGCTCAATAGGCTCACACAGAACTTGCTTAACAAGCTCACATAGAACTTGTCCAATGTTGAATAACAAGCTCACACATAACCTATCCAAATCTGCTCCAACAAGCTCACTAAGAACTTGTCCGAATCTACTCTAGTAAGCTCACCAAGAACTTGCCCAAATCTTCTCTAGCAATCTCACCAAGAACTTGCCCAAATCTGCTCTAGAAATCTGTCCCAACACTGTCCTCAAATCTGTCCCAACATTGTCCTCAAATATTTCCCAAAGGCCTTCTCAAAGGCTCAATCAATCATGCTCAAGTAGTACTCAAAATGAACTCAACAATGAATGGCAATCTCAAATCAAATCCACTTCATAGAAGCATAAAGAGAATTGTTAGAGACTTAATATGTTCTAACCTCAATCTCAACTCAACATAGAATGATGGAATAATTTATTTCATAGAACTTTAAAAATCACTTCACACATAACTTGACTAGGCTCAATCAAATCAACTCAACCAATCATCACAAGGGACAACTCTCTCTCACACAACCCTAGTCCAAGTATGAATCAACCAACTCAAACATTTCCAACAATGCTCAACCACAAATATCACATAACAATGATACTCATGTTCTTTTCTAACTCAAGTTCTTTCACAACCAATGGGCTTCAACCATTATGCTTAAAACACAAGGTTTAAACACAACTCTCAATTCAGAAAACCTTGATGCATTCAACCAACCACTTTCGAAAAGGAAACCACAAACAATCATTTTCCCTCCAATGATATTTTAGAAATCAACCACCATAATGTTGTCACATGAGTCTCCTTGGGATTAGCCTAAAATCGTGCTACCATGCATACTGCCTGCAAAATATCTGGTCTGGTAGCTATCAGGTACAGTAAGCTTCCAATCATAGATCTGTACATGGTTTGATCAATAGGTGGAGATTTGTCATTCTTGCTCAACTTGCACCCTATCGTCATGGGAGTGCTAACTGGCTTACAATCCTCCATTGTGAATTTTTTAACATCTCTTTCACATATTTAACTTGAGAAATAAATATGCCCTTCTTATTTTGATTAACTTGCAACCCGAGGAAATACGAAAGTTCACCAATCATTGACATTTCAAATTCTTTCTGCATCTTATTTGCTAAATCTTTACACGACTCATCTTTGCTGCTGCCAAATATGATATCATCTTTCTTAAACCTTTGTTGAGTGAGATAGTTGTCTAGCCTTGCATATCATGCTCGGGGTGCCTGTTTCAAGCCATATATCTTCAACTTACAAACCAAGTTGGGATCATCACCAAGCTGGAAACCATCTGGCTGCTCAATATAAACCTCTTCTTCAAGCTTCCCATTCAAAAATGTTGATTTCACATCTGTCAACAAAATTGACAAGTGACTCACACTTGTACCAACTTTTGTCCAACACTATACCGACACTGCAATTTTATCGCCAACTCTGTGCAAGCATCAAACACTGTACCACAACACCAACCAAATCCCTTTTTACATTTTCAACTTGGTCTATGTTTTCTACAGTCACCGCTGGTCACACCTTACTTTCAACTGTTCGAATCAGGAGACAATATTTTGTTAAACACTTCACGGCCAACTATGGTGCACCTTACTCAAACTCATACTTCTGGACCTCGGATAGGTATGATTCACAAAGCAAAGTTGCTCATATTGATGAGCTAAACATGAATCAATGATCAGACTTCAATATTTTTCACCACAACATCATAATGGATCTAACAATCTTCACGTCAATGTGTAGTTCAAATACACTACTTTTATCGAAACACATATATGCGGCTAGGGCAACATTCTTTCACTAACCAAATTATCTGAACTATTATAATCCTTAACTTTGGACAGTGGCAGTAAGAACCATCACCAGTACAACAATGACATATAGCAATACTACCAAAAATGACAACTCTCAATTTAATCACCACCCTTCACGGCACTTCCACAAACAACTACATGAACTAAAAACACACTTTGACAACTATACGACAACTTCCCTGACTACTTGCCTTTCATCCTCAGGTAATCAAACAAATACATAGGAGCATTAAAATGAAACTTCAAGATTGCTCCCCCCGAGGATGTGCTACCCGGAGTTGCTTAGTGCAATAGCGGAGTAGTCTCCTTCAGACCAAGGAGACACGATTTCCTTTCTTCTATCTTTCTCCAAACTTTCTTGAACTCGGGCTTGGATTTTTCAACTACATCCCTGTTTTGCACCTTTTCGTGAACTCAAACATTTCTCTTGTGTGGTTGTCTCTTGTGCATCCTTGATGAATGATTATTTTCCTTTCTTTTTATGTATATGATTTATTCCCTGTCTGTGTTGCGTTCTTTGCATCTGATGAAATCTACTATTTTGCCTTAGATTAGATACAAAAGTGCTTGGACAAAACCTTGCTATGTGCCCATGACCATTACATTGAAAACATTGTACATAGTGTTCACTCGAAAACGCAGATGTATTTCTACCAGCATAACTCTTTGATTTATTATTCAATCCACAATAAATTGCCTTGTGACCATATTGGTTGCATCTGAAACAATAGCCATTAAAAGTATTATTATGAATAGAGTGAGAGTGATAGAACCTCTTTTGTTGTGGTTGCTTTGCTGTAGATCTCCTTTGATATTTTCTTCCTTTTGAAGATTCAACTTCAAACTTTTCTTGCTTCGATCCTTCAATAGTGAACTTCTTCTTCTCTGCAGAGTTGGAAGATGAAGGTTGTTCAACTTCATATCCAAGACCACGCTTATCCATGGAGCTTCTTTGTTGGCTTATCATTTTATCTAGCAACTCTGTGCTCTTCTCGAATTTGAGATTTGTATTGGCCTCTTCTAGTTGTTTCTTCAATAAAACAATCTCTTCCTCTTGTTTGCAGGAACCAATCTCTTTCTCATTGATCTGTGACCTGAGAGTTTCTTCAATCCTTTTGAATTCATTCTACCTATACTTTCAAACTGGTTATTATTTCATTTGCATCCTCAAGCTTTCTTGAGATTTCCTTATTCCTTTTTCTTTCTATCTTCAATTCATCCAGAGCTGCAATTAGTTCCTCTTTCAAATTTATTTTTGCATCAATTTCTTCTTCATCACATTCCTGTTCTTTTTTTGTTTCTTCTTCGAGTGTCATGAAAAGACCTCCACCTGTTTCCTTTTTAGAATCATCCTCTAGGACTTCATTAACTCTCAGCATATATGCCTCTATGTTCTCATCGTTATTCAACTTTAAAGCTTCAAACTGAGCTTGATGTGTTTGTAACTTGGCCTCCTTGATCTCATCATCTCCTTCATGAATACTCCTCAGTTTGTCCCATATTTCTTTTGTCATTTTACAACTCATGATCTTTACCAGTTCACTGTCTACTAATCCGCACCTGATAGCATTCTTTGCTTTTGAGTCATTCTCAAACAGATTCTTATCGACAACATCGGTTGGAGGAGTGATGGGTATTGTGTATTCACTATCTACTGAATCCCGGATGTCGTATCCCAAAGCACAAAGATATGTCTGCATCCTGATTCTCCAGACCGCGTAATTAGTTTCGTCAAACAAAGGTGCTTTGTTTGATGAGAAGTCTTCAACCTTTTCTGGTTCAATTTTCTCTTCCACAGGAACTAAAACTGACTGAGATGCCCTTTTGGAGGAGGATCTATTCTTCTTACCCATTGCGTACTAATCCAAGATCAACCCTGACTGATTTAGCCTGAGAAGGGAACTTGGCTCTGATACCAATTGTTAGTCTTACAATGGCACTGAGAGGGGGGTGAATCAGTGTAGTTCTTTAAACTTAAATTCATAGCTCTTAAAACTAGAAAAATGAAACCTTAAAACCAGATAAAGCAAGTATCACAAGAGAACATCACACAACACAAGATTTAATGAGGTTCACCAATTTGGCTACTCCTCAAGAATGACTGCTTGGACTACCATCCAAATCCAGCCTTTGCAAAGCACCAACTTTACAATCAATTTACCAACACCCACTGGAAGGAGCACCAACCCCTGATTTATCTGTACCAACAGAAAGGAGCACCAACCCCTGATTTACTAGCACCAACTGGAAGGAGCACCAACCCCTTATTTATCTGCACCAACAGAAAGGAGCACCAACCCCTGATGCCAAGCACCAACTTGGACTTCAATTCTGAATCTAGAAGATTGATAGTAAGATACCTTTGCTTTTGCATGACCCTAACTGGTCTTCTTCACCTTTGCATTCTCTGTGCACTCTGCTCTTTCTACGCAAACACTTCGCACACTCTGCTTCGTTGCAGTCCAACTTCACGATCATCTTCTTCCTTTTGCACACTCTGCTCCTTCTGCTTTCTCTGCGCAATCACAGACGCACTTAGGACAATTCGACATGACTTCTTCACTCACTTTGTGCACTTCGCCATCATCTCACTGCTTTCTGCGCTCTTACGACCACATTTCACACTTCGACACATATTCGACGACGCATTCATCAACACTTCAAATCTCCAAACAACCCTCCTTTTATAACAAAATTCTTGTGATGAAAACCCTAATCTTAGTCGGCTTTCATGACAACTGTAAACCCTAATTTTAGTCGATTGTCATCGGTCTTCGTTAGCTTCAACTCAACCATGAAAATACAACATGTCGCGATATCGTGACACTTTCGCTTTCTCTCTCTTTCTCCTTGCTTTAGACCGTGAAAAAGCTACATGTCGCGATATCGTGACACTTTTTCTCCTTGCTCTTTCTCTTTGCATCGGACCGTGAAAATACATGTCGCGATATCGTGACACTTTTTCTCCTTGCTCTTTCTCTTAGCTTTGGCCCACAAAAATACAACATGTCACGATATCGTGACACTTTCACCTCCATACACTTTCTCTATTCCTTTGTCATGAAAATGCGACATTGCACGATATCGTGACACTTTTGTTATTCTGCCTGCTTGCCCTTCTTGAGTCACAAAAATGCGACATGTCATGATATCGTGACACTTTTGCTTCTCTACCTTCCTATCCTTTTCGAGTCACGAAAATGTGACATGTCACAAAATCGTGACGCTTCTGCTTTCAAAGTCTTGCTTTCTGCTTTTTTCATGAAATCATGACACTTCACCTTCAGTCTTCTTCTCTTTTTGAAATCATGACACTTTTTTTCATACTTCACTTCTTTGCTTTTGTCATGAAATCGTGACACTTCTGCCTTCGAAGTCTTCTTCTCTACTTTTGTCATGAAATCATGACACTTCTGCCTTCGAAGTCTTCTTCTCTGCTTTTGTCACAAAATCATGACACTTCTGCTTTCGTACTTCACTTCTTTCTATTGTCGCGAAATCATGACACTTCCTTCAAAGTCTTCTTCTCTGCTTTTGTCATGAAATCTCACACTTTCTCTTTTGTCACGAAATCGTGACAGTTCTACTTCCGTATGCTTCCTCTCTTTATTTTGTCACGAAAATGCGACATGTCGTGAAATCGCGACACTTTTCCAACTTACTTTCTCTCTCCTATTTGAGTCACAAAATCGTGACACTTTTCCAACTTACTTTCTCTCTCCTATTTTAGTCGCGAAAATGCGACATGTCACGAAATCGTGACACTTTTCTTACTTGTTCTCTTTCTTCGAACTTGTCGTGAAATCGTGACACTTCTTCCTGCTTTCTCTTTTTCTTCCAACATGTCGCGAAATCGTGACAATTTTTCCACTTGCCTCTTTCTCTTCCAACATGTCGCGAAATCGTGATAGTTTTTCCACTTGCCTTTTTCTCTTCCAACATGTCGCGAAATCGCGATAGTTTTTCCTACTTTTTCTCTCTCTTCCAACATGTCGCGAAATCGCGATAGTTTTTCTTGCTTTTTCTCTCTTCCAACATGTCGCGAAATCGTGACAGTTTTTCTTGCTTTTTCTCTCTCTTCCAACATGTCGCGAAATCATGACAGTTTTTCTTTCCTGCTGTATATGTCGCGATATCGTGACACTTTTCTTACTTGTCTTTTTCTTTGATCTTTTGCAAATGGGCCACTTCGGTCTTCTTGGAAAATCACTGTACATACTCTGAATAACCTTTGAACTCCTGTCTTCTGCATCTAAATAGCTTTTGAACTTCCTATCCATTGCATCAACAGATCTATCTGACTGTGTTGACAACAATGACAATATTGTTGCTGCACCTTGCTCAAAAAAACCTACTCTGTTAATCAATGTTACCCTATGGAAGAAATCACCTTACCTAGTGGAATAATAGTAGGATGTTTGTATGTAGCGCCTCTGCATGCTCTTGACATAATCCTAGGAATGGATTGGTTACAAGCACATAAAGAAAGTACTCAACTTTTAGGATGAAGGTGTTAGAGTTTCTTCTATGGTGACAAGTGGCACCTTCTTTCCTTTGTATCTCCTAGCCTTATTAATGTATTCTTGCAAACTTGTCCAAAATATGTTTTCATATTTTCCTTTGCTATGTTTCAATAGTGTTGAGTTGGTTCCAGTTGAGCAATGCTACGATGGATCTCGAGTGGCTTTGAGTAGTGCTTTTATGGAGCTCAAATGGGTTTGATATAGAGAAATGATTATCACTTTGGTGGAGACTTCGTGATGCTCCAATGATGATATAGAATGCTCCTTGGATGTACATATAGCTCTGGTATTGCTTGCTTTGATTTTATTCTAATTTCAATCTACTAGGTTTCTTTATTTGTGAATGATATATCTCCTTCCTTATGCTTTGCTTTGTGTGTTTGTGGGTTACCTATTATGGCTATCCAAACTATGGGTGATGTGAGTCTTTTGATGGCTCTTTTAGCCTTGCTTAGATGATGATTTTCTATGGCAACTTTGATATGATTCTTCCTTGTGAAGGATGTGTCTTTGTGACACTTAAGACTTGCCCTGTCTCCTACATAGGGCAGAATATCATGGTGCAAGATAATATAAATAAAATTTGTAAATACAATACCTTTTTGCACCTCCTTTTGCAATCTCTTTTTGATGATTTTAATGGCGACTTTCTTGTAGGTAAGGACTGATTTGATGTTGTCTCCTTTGTTGGAAAACTCTCTCATTTTTCTTGATTAATATATAGATAGAAGCTCTTGTAGAAGTAATTTTTGCACTAATTTTCACCTGTATAAAAACCTTTAGTGCACCTTGAATATGAGACTCACCAAGTCTCGATTTGTAGCTTATTTTACTGATTTTTATGGTGGTTTTCTTCTCCACTCCTTGGAGGAATCTAATCCAACTTTGGTGGTTTATTTGGATCATGAAATATTGGAGGTTATGTGCACCAAATTTTTCTCTAGAAACTTTGATAATCTGTTGGTTTTGTGCTCTTTATATATAACAATCAACAAACACAAACTAATCCTTTTAAGAGTAACTAGTTAAATATTAACTAGTGTAGTGCTAATGGATTAATATCTCCAACTTAATGCACTTTAAAGGTAAAAATAATCTCACCTTATTGCTCCTATAAATGAACTCTCAAAATAATTTCAAATACACTTAATAATCTCTACAACTTTTAAGAGTAATCTGTAATGAACCCTTAATGAATATTCTGCAATTTTCACTACAATCAATATTGTAAGATATAGTCTTCTTTCTTTCTAGATAGATAATAGGTAGGTGATAATTTTATTTCTTTTAAAAAATATTTAATGTGCAAATATATTCAAATGAATTCTCCTCTTTTTTTTTTTTGGATGTGGAGGGACGTTTTTCGTAGGACTGCCCAAACTGTCGAACTCGTTTCGGCCATATCTCACTCATCCGGACTCGGATTGAGCTAAAATTTTGAGGGTAGATGCCTGAAAAACCCTAGAACGTCTCCACCAATTTTCATATCATTTGGAGCAACACAGATCCTAGCGCATCCCTATGTGTGAACGAGATATTTGGCAAGCGGCTATGCGAGGGTTTCATCCGGGTTGAGTGCAAGCAGCTCCAGAGGTTGGTTTTTAGGGCCTTCGGGCCCTAGCGGCCAATATTTTTGTGGTTTATGCTCAATATTTTAGCAGGAAATGTTGCAGGGGATCCAAGATGGGTTAGAAATTTGTCTTTCAATAGATCATACTGTGAACTTGAGTGACAACGGCTTCCAATTTGCTGCACAAAAGAAAAGTGAAAACCATACCTTTCCACGACGTCTAGGGCAAGGATTAAAGAGATCACGAAACAAGTTTCAAGCAGTTGATCAAAAAATGGCTCATATCTCAAGTGAATCTGGTGCTAAGGTGCACCCACAAAATAATTCTACCGTGAAAACCCCTCGTCAAGGGTAAGAATTTTGAAGACTCAGCCCCAAAAATGAATTTTAGGGATGCCCTCCATGGTGGACAGCCTCAGCCCAATGCTAATATCAATCTTAGGGCTTCCCATAAACCTCTAAGAATGCCTAAGATTGATCCCAGGAAAATGGAGTCGGGATGTCTTAAAGCAGCTGATGGAACTCCTATTGTTAAGCTTGATATGGGTAACATTCAGACTGGCATTGAAGATTTGGAAAAAAGAGGACTAATTTGTCGGTTCGTGGGTTTTCGTCCGAGTCTATCTCGCTTTCAAAGTTTGGGCTGCAAAAAGCTGGAAAACTAAAGGTGAGTTACAAATCTCTATTTATCCAAATGGTTATTTTCTTGTTTTATTTGCTAATAATGAAGATAGAGAGAAAACTTTTCAAGGGGGTCCTTGGTTTTTTGGAAGGGCAGGGCTTTTCATGAAGCCCTGGCATACTAAATTTAAAGCCGAAGAAGAGATGCCTTCTATAGCTCCCGTGTGGGTTAGACTCTTTGGCCTCCCTATTGAATTTTGGAATCCTACTATTTTTTCTTCAATTGGAAACTCTTTAGGAACTTTTATGATGACTCGCTGATTGTACTCAAAATTTTGAACATATTATTTATGCTCGGATTTGTGTTTTAATGGATTTTGACAAACCCCTACCTAAAAATATCACATTACAATTTGGGGAAGACACTTGGGAGCAAGTAGTGGACTATGAGAACATTCCTTTTCATTGTAGAATTTGCCATGAATATGGTCATTTGGCCAGATGCTTGCCCAAATAAAATTCCTGATCAAAAGAAAGAAGATATAAACTCAACGAGTTTCCAAATACCTAAGAAGAAGAACACTAAAAAAAACCAGTTATGAAGGATCAATCAAAGTCGCTAATATGTTTGAAATCCTTTCCACAAATGATGTCCCAAGTGAGGAAGAGGAAATAATGGAAACTAAAATCTTAGAAACACAATTTAAATATGAAGGGAAGAACTCAGAGACAAACCAACAAATCAAAGGTTTTCAACAGAAAAAAAGGGAGAAAATTTACACAAGAAAAACAATCTTTCAAATGTCAAAACTTCAAATAATGCAGGTCCCAATATAGACTCCGTTGAACCATCTAGTAAAATTTTGGCTGTGTACGAGCATTCTTCAAGGTTAGAAGCCATCTCAGATTCAATTGGAATAAGTCAAGAAACAGGGAAAAAAATTGAAGATGGATTCTAATCAAAAAGCAGGTCGCAAGACCAATCAATATCATATGGTAAAAGAAGGTGAAAAGCTTGTAGAGGAAGGTAAGATTAATGCCCTTCCCAAATTTTTTAGCCCTGGTATTAATGAAGATCATCACTTGGAATATTAGAGGACTCAAAGGGAGTCTTTCAAAACAAAATGAAATTAGAAGAATGATTCAGATAAATCATCCACATCTTGTTTTCCTTCAAGAAACAAAGATGTCAATGGAGGATATGGACTCAATTGCCAATAAAATTTGGCCAGCTGGAAAAGTGGTTTCCCTCAGCTCCCAAGGGACTTCTGGTGGCATTGCTTGTCTTTGGGACCCAAAAGAGGTAGTTATTCACCATATGGTTGGCAGTTGGGGTTTGTTGGCTATAGCTATTCAAAGTAGACATTCCAACCAAATTATGCTCTGCATTACTGTTTATGCTCCGACTTCTTTGGAGGAAAAAAGAAGACAGTGGAAGGATATTACTCATATTATCTCTCATTTTCCTGAAGCTTGGATCTTGATCGGAGGAGATTTCAATACCATCCTCTCTGGATGAGAAAAGGGGGGGAAATAGAAATTTGGACAAAAGCACTGACCTCATGAGCGAATATATTGCAAACCTCCATCTTGTGGATATCCAACTAGATAATGGCCTTATGACTTGGTCTAACAGAAGGCAAGGCTTAGCTTGTATAATGGAGAGATTGGATAGGTTTTTGCTCTCTGAAAATTTCTTAATCCATGGTCACATTCCTAAAGTGAAGACTCTTAATAATGTCTGGTTCGGATCATTGGCCACCATGGTGGAAATGTGGAAAACCAATGTGAGTTTCTCTCCTTTTCATTTTCAATTAATGTGGCTTAGAGACATTTCCTTCAGACCTCGTGTGCAACAATGGTGGAAGGAAGGTAAACCTAGGCATGGGACTAAGATGTTCTATTTTGCCAAAATACTGCAATACATTAAATCCAAAATCAAGACTTGGAACTGGAAAGAGTTTGGGGATGTTCATAAAAAAACATGAAGTTATTGCTCATCTTGAAAATTTGAATAAGAAAATCCATTTAGATGGCCTCACAGAGAAGAGAAGTGCAGATGAAATTAAACTCACAACTCAGTTAGAGGAATGGGAAAAAGAGAAGAAATCTTATGGAAGCAAAAATCTAGAATTCAATGGCTCAAAGAAGGAGATCGAAACACAAATTTCTTCCACAAATCTCTTCTAGCTCGAAGATCTCACAACTTTATTTCTTCCTTAAAATCAGATTCTGGAGATGTTGTTTATACTTGGGATGGCATGAACTCTATTGTTGTTGATTACTTTTCCAATATTTTTGTCTGCTACTCCTCTTGACTCAGCTTCACAACAAAATGTTCTTCAAGCAATCCCTTCTCTTATCACTTCTGAGGAGAACTCTATTTTGACTGCTCCTGTTACTATCAATGAGCTTCAACAAGTAGTTTTTAAAATGCAAAAAGGGAAAACCCCAGGTCCTGATGGTTTTCCCATTGAGTTCTACCAAGAGTTCTGGGATATCCTTCATGTTGATTTATTAGAGGTGGTGGAAGAAGCCAGGAAAGCCAAAGAAATTTTGAAGGTTATCAATAAAACTTATATTACTCTTGTTCCAAAAGCTCAAGAGGTTGATCATATCTCAGCTTTTAGACCTATTGCTTTATGTAATGTTCTTCTCAAAATCATTACTAAAATCATGGCAGAAAGGTTGAAGCCTCTTTTGCATAAGATTATTTCCCCAGAGCAAGGGGGTTATGTGGAAGGACGTCAAATAGTAGATGAGATAGTTCTTGCTCAAGAAGCCATCCATTCCATGGATATGCAAAAATCTCCTTCCATGTTCATTCGGTTAGACTTATCCAAAGCTTATGACAGAGTGGATTGGCACTTCCTTATCAAAGTTTTGAGGCAATTTGGTTTCTCTAAGGATTGGATGGATTGGATTATGGGATGTATCTCTTCAGTTTCCTACTTAGTTCTTATCAATGGCAGGCCTTCTCAGTCATTCCCAGCTTCCAGAGGTATTAGGCAAGGTGACCCGCTATCCCCTTATTTATTCATCATTCTTGTTGAATGCTTGGGTAGGACTATAACCAAAAAGAGGGAAAACAAAACCCTTGAGGGAGTTACCATTGCTCATGGAGCTAGACCTATCTCTCATCTTCAATTTGTGGATGACTCTACTCTTTTAGGTAAAGCTACAGTTAAGGAAGCTTCTAATATTAAGCAAATCATTAGCTATTTTTCTAAGGCTACTAGGCAATTGATCAATGAAGACAAATCTAAAGTTATTTTCTTTCACTGCTCTGCTAGACAGGAATCCATGGTCTTGGATAAATTAAGATATAAGAAGACCTCCCTTCCAATCACTTATTTAGGTATTCCCATAAATATTCAAAGGCAGAAAAATAAATATTGGAATTGGTTGTTGGACAAAGTCAAGAAGAAAATTGGAAAGTGGACCAACAAGTGGCTTTCTTCTGGGGGTAGAATCACCTTGGTAAAATCAGTCCTTCAAGCTATTCCTATTTATGTTTCTTCCATTTTGAATATCCCAAAGGCTGTTCTTCGAGAATTGGATCAAATCAGTCATCGTTTCCTTTGGAGTGGTACTAAGGAGAAAAGAAAATGGGCCTTGGTGAAATGGGATACTTTATGTCTTCCTAAGAATGAAGGGGGGTTAGGATTCTGGTCTTCTATTAATAACAACAAAGCTTTAGCTGCTAAATTATATTGGAGGATGTTGCATAACCCCAATGCTCTTTGGGCCAATAATCTTCATGCTAAATATGCTGAGAACAAAAGTCCTGAAGACCTTGTTCGCTATCAACTTCCTACCAAAGGTTCTCCCATTTTAGCAGTTCTTAAGACTGGTGAGGATTTGATAAAGAAAAAATTATTTTGGATCATTCATAATGGTCAACAAGTAAATTTTTGGATAGATTCTTGGGATGGTCACAAGCCTTTGATAACTCAGTTTCTCGATTGGAGGCCTTGGATGGAGGAGCTTCACCGAGCTAATTGGATAAAGGTGGCTAATTACTATCTGGTACCATACTCGGTAATTCAAAGGTTGGTAGATATTGGATCCCTATTGAGGACTGGCCTATTCAAATCCCAGAAAGGCAAAGACAAGATATCCAAGGCATCCTTCATATGAGATCCCTCTCTTGGTCCCATGAAAAAGATTGTTTTGGATGGAACAACACTACTAAGGGTGAGTATTCAGTTGCTCAAGGTTATTTGACCTTATGCCATAATAATCCCAACCATTCTTCTGACATATTTTCTCGATTGTGGGCTCAAAAGCTCTGGCCTAAGGTGAGGTTCTTTAATTGGCTTTTATTGCATCGTAGGGTGCTTACTGGTGAGCAACTTATGAAGCGTGGTTTTCATGGCCCTTTTAGATGTGAAATGTGTGAAGAGAATGTAGAAACTCTCAACCATATTTTTATTGAGTGTACTTTAGCCTCCCGAGCTATGGAGGAGAATGGCCACTTTACTTGGCTTACAGTGGTCCAATTTTTTTACTTTTGAACAACTTTGGAGGGATTGGCCTAATCAAGAGGGTGTTGATCATTTTATTAGGCAGTTAGTTTGGATGGGTTCTACCATTCTTCTTTGGAATATTTGGAATGAAAGGAACAACCAAATTTTTAATCAAGATAGGAAGGATATTCACTATATTTGGCAAAATACCATAGCCAACTTAGTTGAATCAGTCCATCAACTCCTTAATCACCCCCAAAACTCCCACCAAAGATGGGATCAAGTGATGCAAAGATTGAAGATTAAATCTTCTAAGGGCAACCAACTTAAAGGGAATGTGAGTATTAGTAAGATGGATAGGACAAGAAATTGGCAACCTCCTCCTAAGGATTTTGGAAAAGTCAATACCGATGGAGCCTCTAGAGGGAACCCTGGAAAAGCCAGTGTGGGAGGAATTGGTAGACTTTCAGATGGCTCCCTGGTTTTTACTTTTGCTGAGAATTTGGGTATTCTTTCCAATAACCTTGCTGAGGGGTATGGTATCCTCAGAGGCCTTCAGGAGGCTACTAAGGTTGGATGGGAAAAGGTGTTAGTTGAGTCTGACTCTCAACTTATGATTAATCTCTTGAAGACTCCTTCTAAGAATCATAAGGTGGATTGGAGAATAAAAGAATTATTGAGAAGATTCAATTAATCCAGATGGGATTTTTGAAAGTTGATTACAATCATGTGGTCAGAGATCAAAACAAGAGTGTTGATGCTTTAGCTAATTGGGCTTTGGACAAAGGTGATCTTACTTGTTATGGCCACCCTCCTAGATGGTGGGCTTCTCAAATTAGGGAAGCTCTTCTTTCTATCATTTCTTTGGATGGCTCCAGTTCGAAGGTACCTAGTTTCTTCTTGTTTTTTTTTTTGCTTCTCTTTGGTTCATTCAGTTTTTTTTAGTTCCCTAGCTCATTCTATTCTTTCTTTTGTTTCCTCTGTTGATTCTTGCCTTAATAGTCTTCTGGTCTAGATAGGTCATTGTTATGTTCAATTTTTTTTTTCTTTTTTGTTTTTTTGTTTAGTTTTTTAAGGTGGGTGGGTTTTTTTGTTTTGTTTTGTTTTTTGTTGTTCTTGTGTTTTTGTTGTTTTGTGTTTTTTTTTTAATGTTTTTTGTTATTGTTCTTGTGTTTTTTTCGTTCTTGTTCTTGGGTTTCTCTTTGTTTGTGTTAATTCATGTTTTTATGTGTGAGTGTTTTCTATGTTTTTTGTTTTTGTTTATTGTCTTGTTGTTGGTTGTTTTTTATTTTTATTTTTTATTAATTTTTTAGGTTTTGGTTGTGTTTATTTTTCATGTTTTTTTTGGGTTATGTCTTTGTAGTGTTCTGTTGTTTTTGTCTTGTTTGTGTTTTGTTATGTGGTTCTTGTGTTTTTCTATGTGGTTCGTGTTGTGGTTTCTTTTATCTTATTGTGCGTGTTTGGTTGTGCTTTTGTTTTTGACACACTCAAGGAGCATGTTTTTTATTTTATTTTATTATTTTTGTTGTTATTTACTTATTTTTAAATTGGTTTTGTGTGTTTGTTTGCTCCTTGAGTATGTCAAAGGTGGTAGGCCAGGTCCGAGTCCTGGGCGTTTTTGGCGGAATGGATACCCCTGCCTCCTTGGGTCTTACCCGAAAGTGGCATCCCTTTTGGGATGTTTTCCACAAATAAAAAAAAAAAAAATCTCCTTTTTACACTTTCTTGAAGACTATAATATGGCCCCTTATTGCAATTTTAATCCAAATATGGTGCTTAATAGAATTTTATAATGAAACCTAATTTGAAGTTCAACTAATTGCACTCTAGTTGCTTACATTTAATGGATTTTGTATATGATGTAGATTTTGGAGTTTTGATTCACCAAGTTGTTGCCTTGTAATGAATGAATTCACAACTTCTTGTTGACTGTCCAGAATAGCTTTTTGCTTCACCAAACTGTGGTCTTGAACTTTCTATCTTGAGCCCAGAGTTTGGTGGCTTGATCCTTCCATTGATCTATTTTTTATTGTAGATTTAGAGAAATATTTTTCCCTAAATTGTACCTTCTTACTGTGAGAGGCAATCTCCAAATCTCCTAGATTTGGTAGGCTTCTTCTGTCTAAATATTCCTTCAATCTTCTTGTCAAATTCTAACTTTAAATATGATCTTCTCCTTCTTAAAATTCTAAATGTCTTAAGGTCTTCACTGTATTCTTCTTCTAGGATTTGGCACTCCTTGCCAAATTCTTCTTCTCTTGGGCTTGTTTTTGGATGGTGATAATTGTCCTAAGTCCTTCACTATCAAGAGCTTCTCCTTGGTAGTGGATTTCTCTAATGAGTTCTCCTAAGAACATTTTTGATGATGCTTCTTCGACCTCTAAAAGAAGGCTCTCCAAGCCTTATTATTTTTACTCCTTGAGATATCTCCAAGGTCTTATATCTTGTAGCTTCTATGGTATTCCAACTAAGACATTTTCTTCAACCTTCTACTTCTAGAAGTGTTGGTGATGAGATATTCTTATCAGATCTCTAAAATATGCTACTTTTGGAATTGAATAGGATTCTCCTAGTCCTTTACTTTCTTCCAATAATGGAAGTTCTTCAATGAGATATTCTCCTGACCTCTTCATCTTCTTCTAAAAGAAGTATTTATTTAGTAAAAGAGATCACCAATATCGTATTTTATGGAACCTTCTCTAAAGTCTACTTTAGGAACTCTTCTTTGGATTTTTCTTCAAAATCAAGAACTTTTCTTCTAAATCAAGAATTTTTCTTAGAATTTTTCTTCAAAATAAAGGCTTCTATGACCTTCTATTCTAGATCAAGGCTTATTTGGCCTATTATTCTTCTATACTCTATAGGTATTGATCTTGAATGGAGATCACCAATTTTCTATCTCCTCCTTGACTTGTCTTCTGGAGTCTCTTCTTCCTCGAGTCTGCTATAAGGCTAATGTGGATTTTTATTCACTTTTTTTAGTTTGTAGGAATGTAACTCTTGTAATGGGATCTTTTTTTAGGTCTTTCAAATCTTCAGTCTTCTTATTGTTGTTGCAAGTGTTGGAATGATTCTAAGAATATATTCTTCCTAAATATCTTGTAGGAATATTACAAATCTTTTTTTGAATCTATTTTTCCTGCAACAAGTTGTTAGAAATTGGAATGAAATAATTTATAATTCTGGAGATAATAATATTCACTAGTTAATTTTTTAAACTAGTGGAATGAATGTTGAGTCCTAGTCTTCACGAGTTTTTTTGCAACTATGTGGAGGAAAATAATATCTGGAAAAGACTCCATTATAATAGAGTTAACCATACATTATTTAGTAGAACTATTAAGTCCCCTGATATTCCATGATAAGAGTTTCATTTACAAGTTTTGGGGACTTGTTTCTTACCTCCCAAAGCCACTAAGGCTTGCTAGCAAAATGATTCTATTTTAAGTTGCTTAACTCCCACATATTTTTCCATCTCTACTTTTAGGGTGGCTTGGGACTCATCAGAAATATCTAATTCTAACTCTTTCTTCCTAAGGTATTTGTTGGAAGGTCTCCCAACCTTCTTCTCAACTCTGACATCGATCGAGAATTTTCTCTAGCTATGAGTTTTGGGACCCAAATATATCTTAACCAGATTGATTTTTGGAGAACCCTCTAAAAACCCAGAGGGATGAGCAACCATGTGTACAATAGGTTCATCCTCCCCCAAACAATCAAAATAATTATGGAGGAGATCGTTGGACACCAAGACTTTAGTAATAAGGTTTGAAGGGCTTACCTCAAAAAGAAGATCCAAAAAAATTATATTTGACTAAGTCAGGGGCACCAGGTCCTCATTAGACATCCCACTCGATACTTTCTAGACCATGTCATCCACAAAATTTCACCCAAGACTATTTTCAAGGATTGTGCCTCCCAGCTGGTGGGACTCCTTCACCATTTTTTGGATCTCTAGGGAAATTGGGTAACTCCTAGGTTTAGTGGGCTTTGGCCCACCTATTTTATTCCTTGAGTTTTCATGAATCACAAGTTTCTTGAAAGAATTTTGGATCCATTTGTTAGGGTTCTTCACACCCCTTCCATTAGGTTTTAGCCCCAACCCTCACTAAGAACAGTGCTCCAGAGAATGACCTTGTATTTTAAATCCTAAATAGACACTAGGTCTATTTTTATATACAATGACCTAAGTCTAGGAGCCTAGAGGGGTTTCTAATTCAATTGAAGAGGGGAGCTCAGATTTTGGGTATGCCATAATGCCATTCAAGCCACAACTATCCTTATTTTCACTTTGATGGCTAAATCGATAAAAATTAGATATCCTATTACCTTGGCCATATCCCTAAGAATACCCTCATGCCATATGTGGAAGGGCAAACTTAGGAGATTAACCCATATGGGAACCAAGTTAATATTCTAGGTATTGAGGTTGAAACTAGTCCTTAGTTTTCTAAGAAATAGTCTTCTCTTATTGAAGAACTAGGAGCCTCCACCTAGAATTTGCTTTGAATCCTCTTCACACTTTAGTTTAAAAATAAAGAAAGCTTTAGGTGCTGTAACTATTTCCAATGATCCCAATGGCTAATATTTGGTTACTATTTATTTTTTTATGGAATCTATATCCGATCAAACCCCTTGACACGTTTCCACCAAGTTCCATGTGCCTTCATTCAATGTAATATTCAACAAATCTATTGGAACCCTAAAATTGTTTTGGATCGAGGAGAGATCAAAAAGATACTTTGATCCATAGCTCTTACTACCTTTCACCACAAAAGCAAACAAATTTCTTGGTTCAAAAGGCTTAAGAAGTGCATGATACCCTAAAATATGAGCCCAAACCTCATAGGTGACAATAGTAAACCCATGATTAACTACATGATACACAAGCCCCTCTTGACATGTCACCTCACTAACTCCACCCATGCCTTTTGCAGACACTACCCTAGATCCCATCCCCCAAAATAAGTCGTTGAAGAAACTACCCCCATAGTTGGTAAACCACCAAAACCAAATACCTCTTAGGGTCTGCCAAACCCCTCCACTATACTAGCTTGATCACCCTAAAAAACCACCTTCCCATTATTTTCCAAATCAAAAGCTTCACCCACCAACTCATAGTAAGCATCTAGTTCCATTTCACAAAAACCCTAAGTTGCACCCCAAAAGAACTTCAAATATTATTATTATTATTAAGTCACTAGTTAGATACTTCTCCTCCTATGGATCCTTCACTCCACACACCTTTGATGCCACCACCAAGATCCTGCTCCTCCTATGGAACCTCCATTCCATGCACCTATGATGCTAGGATTTTTAATTTTTAAAATAATTTTTTTTTAAATATTTTTTATAAATCCTGCTCCTTTTATGGAACCTCCACTTTGCGCACCTCTATAACTATTGCTTCACCAAGGTTTTTTAAGCCATCATCACACCTCTAACTTTTCTACTTAGATATCGCTCCTTCTATGGAACCTCCACTCCATGCACCTTTGATGTTAGGATTTTTAATTTTTAAAATAAATATTTTTAAAATATTATTTATAAATCTTGCTCCTCCTATGGAACCTCCAATCCACACACCTTTGATGTCACTACTCAAATATTACTCCTCCTATGGAATCTCCACTCTATGCACCTCTGACAATGTATTATTATAATATAAAAATATATGCTGCTAAAATCATGCTCCTCCTTTGGAACCTCCACTCCATGCACCTTTATCATTGTTTATTTGCTAGTATTTTTGAAGCCACCACCACACCTCTAACGTTGTCACTCTCCTCCTATGGAACCTCCACTCCATGCACCTCTGATGCCATGAAATATTTAAGCATTAATATTGAAGCTTGTATGCATATTTTTAATTATTCTACTATAAGTTTTCTTCATGTTATTGCATGAATGATTTTGGCCATTTATATTGATATTTGTTATTTTCATGAATATTATTATTAATTATTTTAGATATTTAATATATTTATTGCTCTTATTTTTTATTCTACTCAAGATCCAAAACTTTGGGACCTAATATAATCTAGCTAAAAAGCCAACAGTGGTATCATAGCTACTTTGAGTAGACTTTATTTCTAGCACCAGAGGAAGTATTTGATGTGAATTTGTATTAGGAGTCATGTGAAGAAAACATAGACTCATATTGCTATAAATTTTGAATTTGTAGACATGATAAAGGTTCTATTTATTTGAAAACATTATATATTTTTTTCATTATATGCTAGAGTCTATTTGTTCTATTCAAAAATAGGTGAAGACTAGGACTCTACAAAGGTATAATTTTTAAAGATCAATATACACTATCACAAGATTGGATATTTAAAAAAAAATATTAAGGGGATAAATCAAATTCACCCTGACATTAGTTGGATTGTCTCTGAAGAAAGAGAACCACATAAGGAGTGGCTCAAGCCACCTAAGAAAAAAAAGAGGTTTAATATTTTTGGCCATATTTGACCTTGAATGGATAGTGCACATAAAACACATCATTTTGAAGAGTTATAGAGGCTACAAATTATTGGAGAACTCAAGGAAAAAACCTAAGAAGAAGAATATAAAGGAACTTAGGGAGAAGACCTGAGAAGTATAATATTGTAGTAAAAATAAAGGAAGAAAGCATTCAAAGGTGCATCCCTAGCCAATCAATTTTGAAGGGAATCAAAATTTCAAAGCAAAAAATTAACAAGAATAGCAATATCTGATTTCAATCTATGAGCTATCTATTATGGTAATGAGCTAAAGTAGTCAAGCCAAATAAAAAGGGATAATCCAAGCTAGAGAGTGTCATTTATTGTGTCTTTTTTACTAAGGAAAAAGAGTGGTAAGGCAAACTAGTTGAGCCAAAGATTGTCATTCCTTATATTTATTATTGATGACAACAGTGATAATCTAAATTACTTGAGCCAAAGAGCACCATTACCTATAACTTATTCAAGACTTTTTTGTTGAGGATAGAGATATTACCACTACAACTACATCAATAGCAAACGGAAGATGTAATATTTGGAAAATATTTGCATGAGAGAGATACAAATGTTACATAATGGTGTAATGTATATCTGAGAGCACCTATCATCAAAGCACAATAGTGATTAAAGCACAACAATGAATTTTTTGGAGTAAAACATCTTAATTACCTATGTGTTATAGTCTAAAAAAATTGTGTGACCTAATATTTCTAGGAAGGAAAGGTAAGCAATATTACCTTTGGTTATTTTTTTGATAAATTAAAATTGGCACTATATTAAAGGCCTAAGTTTTAAATTTGAAGTATTGAAAAATTAGGAGTTTTAAATATTATTTTAAAAGTGGGAGTTAAAAGGAATTCAACCCCATTTGAATTATAAAAAGGAGGGAGTTAAAAGGACTTCAACCTTAATATTTTTAAAAAATTAGAGATATTGAAATTATTGATATATTTGCAATTATATTTCTTAAATTTTTTTTATTAATTAGATTTTTGGAGATTTTCTACTCCAAACAAAATATAAAATTTTGAATTTAGAAAATTTGCAAATTTGATAAATTATTTGGGAGATAATAGGTTTTCCACTTCAAGAATTTGAAAACTTTAAATTATTAAATTTGTATATATCTATTAAAAAAACGTTTTTGATTATTGAAATTGAATACTTAACTTTGTAGTAATAAGGCATTCGAATTCCAAGCAAGCAATCATATTCCAAAAGGTATCAACTCTACTTTTATTTCTCTAATTCCTAAGAAGCAAACCCCTGAATCTATGGTTGAATTCAGGCCAATCAGTCTGTGCAATGTTTCTTACAAGATCCTAACTAAAGCCATTGCAAATAGAATGAGAGATATTCTCGTCCCGCATCATAGATCCATGCCGGGGAAGCTCTGTCTAAGGCAAGTCAATCTTGGATGGAGTTATCACAGTTCATGAAGCTCTGCACTCTACTCATAAGACTAACAGGTCTATTTTTGCCCTCAATATTGATATGAACAAAGCATTTGACAGGCTAAATTGGGACTTTCTGATTGTTGTCCTCCTTAATTTTTTTTTTCACCACAAATGGGTTAATTTGATCAAATAATGTATTTCTAAAGCATGGTTCTTGATTCTAATTAATGGAACAACTGCTGGTTACTTTCAAAGTCATAGAGGAATTTGGCAAGGGGACCCTATCAGCCCCATGTTATTCATCATTGTGGCAGAAGCTTTAGGCAGAACCATCAAAAATTCTTGTAGTTCAAGGCTAATATCAAGAATCAAGGCAACATCTCTCACTAGGGTTGTTTCTCACCAATAATTCATTGATGATACCCTTATATTGACTAAGGCATCAGTGGTTGAGGAAAAAATAATTAAATACATCCTACAACTCTATGAGGACGATGCTGGTTAGAAAGTTAATTTTAGTAAAAACAAGTTATATTTATTGAACACCCCCATTCAGAGGCAAGGGAGGATTGCAAAAATTTTAGGGTGTGATATAACAAACCTCCCCACTTCGTATCTTGGTCTCCCTCTTTTCATTGGTTCTTCGATAGAGTCAATGTGGGACAGGGTTATTGAAAGAATTCAAGAAAAACTTGCTGGATGGAAAGGTCATCTTCTATCTCAAGCAGGAAAGCTGAATCTCACTAAGGCCTATCTTTAGAGCATTTCAGTCTATTTCTTCTCCGTTTTAAAAGCCCTTGTGAAGGTTTTCCAAAAAATTGAGAAACTCCAAAAATAATTTTTATGGACTAGATTAGAGGAGAAAAAAAGGATACACCTTGTAGGATGGACCAAAGTGTGTAGACCCAGGGAAAATTGGGGCTTAGGTCTGAGAATAATTGCTCATATAAATTTAGCTTTACTAGCTAAGAAGGCGTGGTGTCTCATTTCTGGTGAAAAAAATGAATGGACAGCTATTATCAAACGAAAGTATTTTCAAAATATGGAATTTCTAAGTGACTCAATTCCAATCAGAGGTTCTGCTTTTTGGAAAGCAATTCTTAATTGTAAGGAAATTATCAAAAAAGGTTTGATATGGGTTTTAGGCAATGGTGAGAGGATAAATAGCTGTAATGACAGGTGGGCTAAGGAAAAACCACTAATGTAATATCCTAACTTAGCCTGAATCAGAGATATCATAGAAGAACTCATTGGTAGAAAAGTCTCTAATTATATGGTTGAGGACATAGGTAGAATGAAGTGGAAACAAATAAGAATTCAAGGATTTCAAGTAGAATCAAATGATATTTATAACATTCTCGGGAAATAATTTATCCCCATGAGACCCAAGGAAGATCAAGTGACCTGGTCTCCTACGAAAAATGGGCAGTTCACTATTAAATCAGCTTACAAGCTTCTGCTTGATGATGAGGATTTTGTCCTCCAAAAGGACTTAGTTTGGATAAAAAATTTAATTCCAAAAATTGTAGTATTTTCATGGTTGGTTATCCAAGGAATAATTCTAACCATTGATAATATGATGCATAAAGGTATTTGTATCACTAATCATTGTTATCTATGCAGGGCTAATTGGGAGACCATTTATCACATTTTCCTTGAGTGCCCTTTTTCCTTGATTGTCCTAAGTGGCATTTTTCAGGCCTTCAATATTTCATGGGTTAAACCAGCCATCGTACTTGATTTTTTTGTATAGTAGCCTTGCCCATTTTCAATCCAAAGACTTAGATACATGTGGAAAATTTGTGTCAATCACTATCTTTGGAAGGTGTGGTTAGAAAGGAACCATAGAGTCTTTAATGAGTCTATCCATGATCATCAAACTATCATTGCTAGGATCCTATCCTTTGCCAATGAGAATGTGAACCTTATCCCTTTTGATAGCTATAAACCTCATATGCAGGAGACCACGATTGCTCAATATTTAAGCTTAACCTTGTTAGATGAGTCTATGCCTAGGGTAGTCAACCCCAGAGCCAATGTTAAGTGGTCTCCACCTCCTACGGGTTGGTTTAAGATTAATTTTGATGGAGCAACTAAGGATAATCTTGGCAGAGCAGACACTAGTGGCATTGTGTGAGATCATAATGGGAATATGATGATTGCATTTTCCAAATATTTGGGAATAAGGATGAAAAACGAAGCTGAAGCTAGAGCTATGTGGAGAGGCCTTCAAATGACTCAAGACTTAGAAGACAATTTGATCATAGAAGGAGACTCTATGCATGTTATAAATCTCCTCAATAATTGGAAAACACCTCCTTGGAGGATTAAAACAATTGTTGAAGAGGCTAGGATCCTTTTCTAGGGAAGACAAGACAGAAAAGCCCAACATGTCTTTCAAGAAGCTAACAAAATTGTTGATAAGCTGGCCAATTTGGGTGTCGATGGTGACAGAATTTTTAAATGGGAACACGGTGTCCCAAGTGAAGTAGAGGAGCTTATTCAAAAAGAATGCCAAGAATGATAGTCGAATTTACCAACAGGGAAGGCACTATAAGTTCAAAGGCTAGGAGTATTCCCGTCTCTTTTTTGAATTGGACTCACAATAAAAATTATCTAAGTTGTCAGTCTTCGTGGATGCTGCTTGGAAATACCATAGACTAATGGGGATAGTCACATGTCAGATAACATGGCTCCTAGTCATCTTAGTAATTTGAGGTTGGTTGATAATCACAAGGAAGGAAAGAAACGATAATATAAGACTTCAAACCAAAGCCACGTGGACCACTAGATAGCCACCGCCATAAATCTAGCCAGCAGGTTCACTTCTCCAAGGCTGATTGGCCAAGATAGTATGTGGTACCAAAGCATGTCATATATGAAAGAAATCAATTACCAAAGAATTATTAAGAGTAATTGTCAATAAAGAGCTTGTGGAAGTTTTTTTTAGTACTCTACTATGTGTGCCTACAACTTTTTGTTTCTCCATTGTATCAAGGAAGGGATCCATGTCTATTTCTTTTTTGTAATTATGATGCATGTGTGTTTTCTCGAGGTATACCCAAAATCTTGTATGGGAAGTTTCTTTTTGATAATAGGCTATGTGCCTTACCGGATGTAATGGCTTTGGCGACATGTAGATTTTACATATATAGGATCCTTAGTAAGGATATGTTCATCAATAGCCCTGGGATAATTTTTGTAAAAGGTTTTGGGTCAACCTGTAAAACCCTATATTAATGCTATAGTATCTTATCTACCAAAAAAAAAAAAAAAGGTGTTCTACTCCAATTTTTTTTTTTATGGATACCATAAGTATTCAAGTAGAAAACAACACATCATTAGGAAATATGCAACTTATTTATGAAGAAAATAAAGAAATAATGGCTCTAATATTGCATCATTGGTTGTGTTGTTTTTCCAATAATAGTAATTTTTATGATTGCAAAACTTTGATATGGAAACAAGAGTTGCAATATAGATTTAAAATGGATACTATAATTATTTGAGATGTAAACATTGCTATAGAATTAGATATGAAGAGGCAATATGTTGAAATATTTATCCACGTAAATTTTATGGAAAAAATACTCATTCTCCAACATTTTGTTAGTATAAGGATATATATCATGAAAATTTTGAAAAAATGTTATTAGTCATATTTTTTTTAATAAGCTATGTGTGGCTTTTATTGGGGGATACTCCTATTACAAAAACAAAATATTACATTACTCTCATTACATTTCTAGCAAGTTAATTAAAGCATACTCATCTTTGCCTTTCTATTAAAGATATTCTCCATCCTCCTCAAACTGCTAAGTTTCCATGATCAACTCTTTTTGTTTAAGGAACTAACAACAAGAACAACACTTGCATGACACATAACTCCAATATATATAAGGAAAAGAAACATAAAAATCATCCATCAAAGAGGAAATCAGTTTGATTATTTTTATTCTATAGAAGAGGTTCTTCCTCTAGAGTGGCAAGATCTGTGAATGCATTTTTGCACTTCAAGCTCCTGAGATAATATCTACTTGTAACACATTTTGTAGGATATTTCTTTTTAGAAAACCAACCATCACTAATAATTTCAAAATTAGCTTCAAGAATACCATCTGAGGTGCTAATATTTTCCATGGAACCATCTAGATGGTCTTTAGTAACCATTCAGATTTCATCAATGATGTGATTCCAATTATTCTTTTGGAATTGAGTATTTTGTTGCTTGCATGATTCTTGTTGGAAAATTGGTCAATCTAGAGGATGAGATTTTTTCTTTTAAACTAGGACATGTCAAGGTTTTGAATAATTCATATGTAGGTTCTTCTCCTCCACCAAAGAGCAATCATAACATGATCAGGTGACTAGGTATCTCTTCTTTAGGTGGCCATATTGTTGATAGCCATAACATATTAGGGAGTGTAGACACTAAAATCATGTAAATTGGATAAGACTACCAATGCACCACTTGCGCCACTTGTTCCACTCTTATCAACATCATATGACCCCATTGGAAAACTCTCTAGGGTAATATAAAGCTTCATAGCACTTTTGGGAAGGTTTCCATAAGTTTTAGGAGGTTTTGGGTCATATCCTTATGATTTTCCCACCTAGGGATGGCCACTCATAATTGTCCCTGTGTGGGATGGTCCCTAAACAAACCCTTCAAAAGTCAAATGGGTGGATAAATGGTAATAAATTACTGCCATATTCCCTACCTAATCATCAAAAAATTATTGGAGACTGTCATGGAGACTAGAAAATCCAAATTAGAGGTCCCAAATGGGTAACCTCTTCCATCAATGCATGGAAAAGGTTTCGACAAGTGGCGGCACTTGCCTTGCATACAATAAATTGCCCCTTTGCCCCAAATTCCCTATTTTGTCTATAAATTAATGTGTGCTCACCCAAATTAGAAGAGAGAAGAGTGGAAGCAGAGACCACGAAGTGCTGCCCAATTCTACCCTCACCTTTTGCCATTATATTTGCCCTCATATTTCCTTGAAACCCTATTTATTCGAAGGTGATTTTAGGGGCATTATAAACACACTAAATCCATTCCAAAAATAGTCAAATTGGTGAGTAATGTGACCACATTTTCCAATACAACATTTAGGAGAGTTTCATACTAGATCCCTTTGCAATTGGTGGTAAATTCCACTCATATTGGTAACCGTCCCACCTAGGGACGGTTAGCAGTGGGTAGTTGCACCTTTTAGAGACAGTTAGAAAAAAACAAGAAATTTTGATTCAATTCCACCATAGGTAATTTATAAATATTTAGATTAGTTTTGCATTCAATTTTGGTGAGATTTGGAGTTGTTTTGATGGGTCAATTAGAATTTTTATGGTTGTAGGTCTAGTTGTCCCTGTCAGGGATTATCACTATTTTTACTAAAAATTTCCCTTCAATTCATACTCATATATTTCCAAAACCATATAAATAACAACATAGTATATTTGCAAGCCATTTGGAGTTGTTTTTATTTATTACAAATAAGTTTCATTATGTCTAGATGCATGCTTTCTATATTTTCCTAGCTTTCAATCTATAAATGCATATGCCTTTAATCTATTTCAATATCTTGTGTGCAGTTATAGATATTCTAGACATGAGGGAGGAGCTAAGAGGCATATAAGGATAGGCCCAAGACTAGCTCTCGAGTGTGGGTTGCGAGAAGAACATTGGAACACACCATCAAGCTTTTGAAAGGATTAGATCCTTGGTATTTTGAGTATGAAATGTATCAAAGAAAAGCCCTCAAAGGGGGATGTATTGTAACCGTTGGAATCATTGAATAAATAAATATAAGGAGAAATTTGCCCTCTTTTATTGCACATTATTCTTCATTTCAATAGATTACATATTGTGCATATTTCCCTTTGAACACTTACTTTAACACGCTTTTACATTTCAATAAAGAACCCTTAAGGCGTGTCGTTATTTTCACTTCTTTAGTGGCAATCACAGTGGTTGAAAATTTTCATTTATCCCCTTTGAATGTGTTAATTTTGACCTCCTTTTTCTATTTTACAGGTTGTAGGTTTTGACCGTTCTGAGCGTAAACAACCCCTTTTCTGCCAGTTGAACCTCTCAGGTATGGCCAGCTAGGTGACATAGCCTGGGACGGTCCCCAAATTGCTCATCGTTCCACCCTGGGATGGCTAAAAAACCAAAGGTTTTCTACAAAAATTTATAGAAACAAAAAGTTTCAGGTCAAAATTACACCTTTTCCAACCTTCAATTTGCATTTATATTGTTCAAATTAGCTTAAATTTCAAGTTTTCTTGTCCTCTTTGTGCATGTGAAAGTTAGACATCATACTTATAAATTTTGCATTAATCAAATCAAGAAAATAGAAAAATGAATAATATTCTGTATGCTTTTTATTTGGTTTACCTGCTTGCAACTTACCAAAAAGGTTAAGTTCATATAGGTTGTCAATTTTGTAGCTTCCTTTTATGCATACTAACGATTCTAAAATTAAAATGTACTTTCCTACATTTAGTGAATCATCATTGAATATTGTATTATTTTATTTCAATATTTTAAAAGGAACACACACACACCATGATATTTTTAAATGTTGGTGAGTTGGACTTCATTCCCAACCACTAATAGAGTTTAATTATGGTAGTTGTCATTTCCATCCATTGACTCAAATCCCTCATACCCTATTGTATTGTCCAATACTAACTCCAAGATCTGTCCTAACCATGTAAAATAGCATGCATTCCTCTTTGGAGGGGTGCATCACTGTATACAGGGTGATGGGTGAGGATCGTAAGGACCTATACTCCCTGATCGGGTATGGACTTCATCACCATAATTTGGTTGGTTTACTTGACCAAAATTTTATTGCTAATTATCGAGTTGTGAGTGTATAGGTGAAAACCACTTAATATTTTGAGTATTGAAGAACATGTGCTTGTACTGAGAGGGGGGGTGAACAATATAACATAAAATTTTTATCCAAATAGTAACATCAGCATTAATAAATAGTGAACATCACACAAAGCATCACACACATGAGAGACATCATTTTTAATGTGGTTCACCCAATGTGGGCTACCTCCATAGAAAAATATTTCTTCTAAATATTTCTCAAATAATATTTTGGGAATCCTTCCCAAGTACAATTTTTATGGATCTCTATCTAAAGGATATTTTGATCCCCTAATCTCAAGTTCGTGGATGTCTTCCATAGATGAACTCTTTCCCCTTCTGCTCTAGCTAGTGATCTTCTAGAAGACTCTATCTCTCTACTGCACTGACTGGTGGATCTCTCTCCACTTGAAGACTCCTCACTCAGATCTGTCTTCAATTGTCCTGGATTCTGGATCTCTATCCACTAAGACTTTTTCCTTTGTACTCTATCACCCCAAAAGCTCTATTAATAGGTTCACTCAGAACCTGCTCAAATATTCTCAATAGGCTCACTTAGAACCTTCTCAAATATGCTCAACAATATCACTCAAAACTTTTCTAAATATGTTCAATAGGTCCACACAGAACCTATCCAAATCTTCTCAACAGGACCACATAGAACCTATCCAAAGCTTCTCAATAGGTCCACACAGAACTTACTCAAATATGCTCAATAAGTCCTCTCTAGGACTTCCTCAAATCTGCATAACAAGCTTCCACAAAAGCTTACTCAAAATCAGTCCACAAGCCTTCTCAAAGACTTGTCTCAAATCTGCTTAACAAGCTCACACAAAACTTGTTCAATCTCATAGAATCATAAAGAGAATTTTTAGAGACTCAATATGTTCTATACTCAAATATCAATCTCAACTCAAATCAATCTCATAGAAGCATAAAGAGAATTTTTAGAGACTCAATATGTTCTATACTCAAATCCAATCTCAAATCAATTCAAAATATAGAATAGTTTGTTTTATGGAACTTGAACAACCACATGCATCCACTTGACTAGGCTCAATCAACTCAACTCAACCAATCACCTAAATGAACAAACCTTTCTCACAAACCCTAGTCCAAGCATGTATCAACCAACTCAAATTATTTCCAACAATGCTCAACCACAAATCTCACATAACAATGATACTCATGTTCTTCTCAAACCCTAACTCAGGTTTTTCACACAACTAATGGCTTCAACAAAAATGCTTATAAAACAAGGTTTAATAACAACTCTCAAACCAGAAAACCTTAAAGCATTAAACCAATCACTTACTAAAAGGAAACCACAATCAATCCTTTTCACTCCAATGATATTTTCAGAAATCAACCACCCAAATAAATCAATAGGATAATGTGCTCATACCTTTTATGAAGATGAAGAAGCCTCTTTGGAAATTTTCCACAATCACAATATTCTCTTGCCAAACTTCATGAGGGTTAGGAGAAATTACAAAACAAATATCATAACCTTTTACACCTTATTTCTCCTATTCAAAAATCACATCCACCACTAGAAAATAATTAAAAATAATTATTTCCTCAATTAATTAAGCATAACATGGATATCACCACAACCATTTACCATTCCCTTATTTCTTCTAAAAATCACTTTGCAGTAATGCACAACTCACTAAGCTCCTTAATGCAAAAATTTCCACATCAAATAGTGCAAAATATAAACCTCAACTCATAAATCACATCACCATAGTATACCCTCAATAATGGTGGTTGAAAACTTAGCTTTGACAAATTAAAACATTAATTATTCATTCTCAAAAAATTGCGGCGACAAGCATACCTTAGAAAATAAAATATTTTTTGAATCTGAAGAATGCAATGACAACAAATCATGCAAAAATAGGTTTCAGGTGACTCAAAACTGAGATCTGCATTGAGTGCACCTTTGCACTCCCTCTGCCCACCAAGTGGGCTAAGCTTCCCATGTGGAAGCTATTCCATCTTGTGCTCCTTATGATTCTTTTTTACCACAAGATTTTAAACAATGAACAACGCTTCAACCAATACAATGATAAAATGATGCTCGTGGGAATCGAACTAATGACCTCTGTGCTATCAACACCTTTGTACAATCCAAGCTACCACTAGGCCACACTGCCCAATGATATTTGGAAAGTTATCACTGTTTGCTTTTAACCATTCGTTGTGTCACATAAAACAAAACACAAGCTCTTTCCTTCGCATATCCCACGTAAGATTATCAACGAGCAAGGATAATTGATTTAAAAACTTGGTGGCATATTTATATGCCTTTCCCTTCACTTGGAAACATCGATGCTTTTAAAACTACCCTCATGATGTCGACGAACATGGCGTAAAACTTTTTATTTAATTTTAAAATTTAAAAAAATTAAAATTTAAACTAAACCTTTAAAATTAAATTTCTCCATCATCGGGGCACATTTTTTGATGAAACAAAAAGACAACTTGGGTTTTAAGAAAAACCCATTTCAAATCTGCCATACATGGTTTTAAATAAAACCTTTTATTTTCCTACCTTGATTTTGATAAAAACCCTTCCTTGCACTTTTACAAAACATAGTGCATACCATCATAGATCCTTTTGACATCAAATAATATTTTGACATCAATGACAACATTTTAGCTTAGGGACTCAAAATGTCCAACAATCTCCCCCTTTGTCATTGATGATAACCCATATTTATTTTATTGAAACCTAATCTTCTTTTATGCTCCCCCTAGGACTTTGCTCCCCCTGGGACTTTTCTCCCCCTGGCTAAATGTTCTCTCAAATATCAAATCTCTCCCCATATCAAAACTCTCCCCAATATACACAAATCTCTCCCCCTTTGACATCAATGGCAAAGGGTCACCTTTATGGCTTAGGGCTAAGAATGAGCCTATTAGCTTATCCCCTTCCCCACCTCCACATGAGGTGGTTAATTTTGGGGTGGGAGTATTCTACTCCCTAAAAGAACTATTCTTTGTGTTTATTTTTCTCTCTTCTTCTCTGAGTCTTTTGAATCCTCTCATTATTTCTTTCCAATTCATCATCCTTGTTCCTGTCATCACTTATGTTCTTGTTCCTGCTCTTGTTTTCATCCATGTTCCTATTCTTATTCTTTTCTAAGTCTCTATTCATGTTCATCTTATTGTTTCTAGTCATATTCCTATTTTTGTTCATGTTCATGTTCATGTTCATGTTCCTATTCCAATTCATGCTTGCTTCTGGAATATTTGCTCTACACCATCTTGTTATGTGACCATCATTATTGCACTTATAACACTTAATATTATTATTCCTTGGAGGTGCAACTATCTTAGGACTTCTCCTAGTGAATACATATCCTCTTCTGTCATTAATCCTGCAATTCATTGCCTTGTGACCAAAACCATTGCATGAGTAGCAATACCCATGTAAAAGTTGTCCTTTCCCATATTCCTGTATTTCATGTGTCCTACATTTTGAAGCCATATGCCCAAACCTGTGACATGAAAAGCATATTCCATTGAAGCCTCCTTGTCTTGACCTCATTGGTCTTCTATTCTGATTGATGTTGCATCTGCATCTTATTTATGCATTGTTCCTCTCTTTGTTGAACTCTTTGTTGTCCAACTCATCCTCTGATGTCCCACTTTCACTTAAACTATTTTCTTCTAATGTATCTTCTTCTAAAGTTTCTTCTTCATCAAGACTTGAAGTAGATTCTTTTTCCTATTTATTTTGAACCTTTCCAAAGCCAAGATTTGTTGAACATGATGTTCATTGTTATCCACAGATGAACTTATCCAAGTTCTTAGAGCTATTTTTTAAACTCTTCATCTTGATCTTGGAGTCCTTTAAGTCTTCTTTTATATTATCCACTTGTGTTAACTTCTCACATTCCAAAATATTTTCTTCTAACTTATCCTTGAACTTGCTTGCCTTAGTCTTTGACTTCTCTAAATCTTCTATGATCAATAACCTTTCTTCATCACATTCTTGAAACTGACTTTCAAGATTTGAGTGTTGCTTTCTAACCTTATTTACTGTGTCAAGGGAATAGATAAGTTCTCCCTTGAGGTCATAGCCATTCTCTACTGAATAATCCTCTATTTGTTTACCTTTGTCCATATTTTTTCTTTCTTTTGGATTGTATTCTATAGGATCATCTTCTTTATCTTCCAAAGTCATTAGAAGATTCTCCTTTGGTCCCAATCTTGTATGTTGAAACCGGATCTCATTTTCTTTGGACAAGAGACATTTTCCCTTTTTGATCTCATTGAGTACATAAATAATTTTCTCTTATAGCGCTAGCTACTAGTTTTCCAGATTCATATTTCCTTACTTCACATCTATCTTGATGAAAAATTACCATATGGCCTTGATCACAGAGTTGAATAATGCTCAAGAGATTATGTTTTAGACCTTCCACATATAGAATATTTTTAGCTTTTTCTTTTCCATTGCCTATACTTAGAGTTCCTTTTCCACAAATATTTGCTAAACCATTGTCCCCAAAGTTTATTGACCCTCTATTTTTTTCTTTCAAAACTATAAACTTATCTTTTTATCATGTCATGTGTCTAGAGCATCCACTATCCAGAAACCATTTTTCTTCTTTATCCTGAGCATGCAATGGTATTTGAACTAGCAAGGATTTTAATTTTCCTTTCCCTTTTTCTTATTTTCTAGTAGTTTGAGTTGTGGTCTTTCTACTAGACTTAGAGATTTCTAGTTTGCACCTTCTAGCAATATATCCAAAACTATTACATTTGTAACACTGAACATCATCATCCATATGTGGTGCAAGAGAATATGTACTACTATCATTGTCTCTACTAGTACATTGCGTAGCTCTATGAATATATTTATTGTAAGAAAAACAATGTCCATGGAAAGAATTTTGTGACTTGTTTTGATGTTGACTTGATCTGGTATTCTTCCTTTTATGGTCTTCTTTCCTTGAGATATGGTAAGATACCTCTCTTTTTTTGGATGTTCTTGCCTCTTTCTGACTTGGTGCAACTCCTTGTAATCTCTTGTTTATTTTAGTTCTACATTTTATCATAACAATTTCTGCTGCCACTTTCTCAAGTCCTACTTATTTGGATTCCAACGTGTCTCTCAACTAATGTTCAATCTCTCTTCTTTATTTCACTTCTATTTTAAGTTCTATTAACCTTTGTAGAAGCTCAATTCTTGTCAATTCATCATTTTAGATTTGTTACTTTAGTTTTACACTCTCTTCTTGAATTATTTCAATATCTTGGAGATAGTTGAAGAGTGCTTCCTCAAAGTCTATACTTTATTCACTCTCTAAGCACATGTGTGTTACTAAAGGATCCTCTTCCAAGATGTTAAACTCTTCATGGAGATACCGGATTTGATACCAATTGAAGAACATGTGCTTATACTGAGAGGGGGGGTGAATAGTATAACATAAAACTTTTCCCCAAATAGTAGCATCAAAATTAATAAAATAGTGAACATCACACACATGAGAGACATCATTTTTAACATGGTTCACCCAATGTGGGCTACCTCCACAGAAAAATATTTCTTCTAAATATTTCTCAAATAATATTTTGGGGATCCTTCCCAAGTACAATGTTTATGTATCTCTATCTAAACGAGATGTTGATCCCCTAATCTCAAGTTCATTGATCTCTTCCATAGGAGAACTTTTTCCACTTCTGCTTTGGCTAGTGATCTTCTAGAAGACTTTGTCTCTCTACTGCACTGACTAGTGGATCTCTCTCCACTTGAAGACTTGTCACTCAGATCTATCTTCAATTGTCCTGGCTACTAGATCTCTATCCATTGATACTCTATCCTCTATACTCTGTCACCTCCAAAGCTTTGTCAATAGGTTTACTTAGAACCTACTCAAATCTACTCAATAGGCTCACTCCTAACCTGCTCAAATCTGCTCAACAAGCTCACTCAGAACTTGTCTAAATCTACTCGGTCCACACAGAACCTGTCTAAATATGCTCAACAAGACCATACAGAACCTGTCCAAATATGATCAACAGGTCCACATAGAACCTGCTCAAATATTCTCAATAAGTCCTCTCTAAGACTTGCTCAAATCTACATAGCAAGCTTCCACTAAAGCTAGTCCACAAGCCTTCTCAAAGACTTGTCTCAAATCTGCTTAACAAGCTCACAGAACTTGTTCAATCTCATAGAATCATAAAGAGAATTTTTAGAGACTCAATATATTCTATACCTAATGCTCAATCAATATCTCAACTCAAATCAATATCATAGAAGCATAAAGAGAATTGTTAAAGACTCAATATGTTCTATACTCAAATCTCAATATCAACTCAAATCAATCTCATAGAAGCATAAAGAGAATTTTTAGAGACTCAATATGTTCTATACTCAAATCCAATCTCAACTCAATTTAGAATATAGAATAGTTTTTTTTATGGAACTTGAACAACCACATGCATCCACTTGACTAGGCTCAATCAACTCAACTCAACCAATCACCTTAATGAACAACCCTTTCTCACAAACCCTAGTCCAAGCATGTATCAACCAACTCAAAATGTTTGCAACAATGCTCAACCACAAATCTCACATAACAATGATACTCATGTTCTTCTCAAACCCTAACTCAATTTTTTCACAAAAATAATAACTTCAAGAACAATGCTTATAAAAAAAGGTTTAATAACAACTCTCAAACCAAAAAACCTTGAAGCATTAAACCAATCACTTTCGAAAAGGAAACCACAATAAATCCTTTTCACTCCAATGATATTTTTAGAAATCAACCACCCAAATCAATCAATAGGAGAATGTGCTCATACCGTTTATGAATATGAAGAAGACTCTTTGTAAATTTGCCATAATCACAATATTCTCTTGGTAAAATTCATGAGGGTTAGGAGAAATTACAAAACAAATAGCATAACCTTATACACCTTATTTCTCCTATTCAAAAATCACATCCACCACTAGAAAATAATTTAAAATAATTATTTCCTCAATTAATTAAACAAAGCATGAATATCACCACAACCATTTAACATTCCCTTATTTCTTCTAAAAATCACTTTGCAGTAATGCACAACTCACTAAGATCCTTAATGCAAAAATTCCAACATAAAATAATGCAAAATATAAACCTCAAATCATAAATCACATCACCATAGTATACCCTCAATAATAGTTCTTGAAACCTTAGCTTTGACAAATTAAAACATTAATTATTAATTCTTTAAAAATTGTGGTGACAGTCATACCTTAGAAAATAAAATAATTTTTAACTCCGTAGAATGCAGTGACAACAAATCATGCGAAAACAGGTTTCAGGTGACTCGAACTCGAGACCTGTAGTGAGTGCACCTTTGCACTCCCTTTGACCACCAAGTGGGCTAAGCTTCCCATGTGGAAGCTATTCCACCTTGTGCTCCTTATGCTTCTTCTTTTTGCCCATGATATTTTAAACAATGAAAAATGCTTCAACCAATACAATGCTAAAATGATGCTCGTGGGAATCAAACTCATGACCTCCATGCTATCAACACCTTTGCACAATCTAAGCTGCCACTAGGCCACACTGTCCAATGAGATTTGGGAAGTGATCGATGTTTGCTTTTAATCATTCGCTGCGTCACATAAAACAAAACACAAGCTCTTTCCTTCGTATATCCCACGCAATATTATCATCAAGCAAGGATAATCGATTTAAAAACTTGGTGGCATATTTATATGTATTTCCATTCACTTGGAAACATTGTTGCTTTTAAAACCGCCCTCATGATGTTGATAGACATGGCGGAAGTTTTTTTATTTAATTTTAAATTTTAAATAAATTAAAATTTAAACTAAACCTTTAAAATTAAATTTCTCCATCATCGGGGCACTTTTTTTGATGAAACGAAAAGCCAACTTGGGTTTTAAGAAAAACCCATTTCAAATCTGTCATCCATAGTTTTAAATAAAATCTTTTATTTTACCTATATTGGTTTTGATAAAAACCCTTCCTTGCACTTTCACAAAACATAGTGCATACCATCATAGATCCTTTTGACATCAAATAACCTTTTGACATCAATGACAACATTTTAGCTTAGGGAATCAAAATATCCAAAAATCTCCCACTTTTTTATTGATGGCAACCCATATTCATTTTACTGAAACCTGATCTTCTTTTTTGCTCCCCCTAGGACTTTTCTCCCCCTGGCTCAATGCTCTCTCAAATATCAAATCTCTCCCCATATCAAAACTCTCCCCAATATACACAAATATCTCCCCCTTTGACATCAATGGAAAAGGGTCACCTTTGGGGCTCGGGGTTAAGAATGATCCTCTTAGCTTATCCCCTCCCCCACCTCCACATGAGGTGGTTAATTCTAGGGTGGGAGTATTCTACTCCCCAAAAGCACTGTTCTTTGTCTTTATCTTTCTCTCTTCTTCTCTGAGTATTCTGAATCCTCTCACTATTTCTTTCCAAGTCATCATCCTTATTCCTGTCATCACTTATGTTCTTGTTCTTGCTCTTATTTTCATTCATGTTCCTATTCTTATTATTTTCTGAGTCTCTATTCCTGTTCATATTCTTGTTTCTATTCATATTCCTGTTTCTATTCATTTTCATGTTCCTGTTCATGTTCCTGATCCTGTTCATGCCTACTTCTAGAATATTTGATCTACACCATCTTGCTATGTGACCATAATTATTGCACTTATAACACTTAATGTTATTATTCCTTGGAGGTGCAACTATCGTAGGACTTCTCCTAGTGAAGCCATATCCTCTTCTATCATTAATCCTACAATTCATTGCCTTGTGACCAAACCCATTGCATGAGTAGCAATACCCATGTAAAAGTTGTCCTTTCCCATATTCATGTATTTCATGTGTCCTGTATTGTGAAGCCATATGCCCAAACCTGTCACATGAAAAACATCTTTCATTGAAGCCTCCTTGTCTTGACCTCATTGGTCTCATTTTCTAATTGATGTTCCATTTGTAACTTCTTTATGCATTGTTCCTCTCTTTATTGAACTCTTTGTTGTCCAAATCATCCTTTGATGTCCCACTTTCACTTAAACTATCTTCTTCTAATGTATCTTATTTTGAAGTTTCTTCTTCATAAAGACTTGAAGTAGATTCTTTTTCCTATTTCTTTTGAACCTTTCCAAAGCCAAGACTTGTTGAACATGATGTTCGCTGTTATCCATAGATGAACTTATCCAAGTTCTTAGAGCTATTTTTGAAACTCTTCATATTTATCTTGGAGTCCTTTAATTATTCTTTTATATTAGCCACTTCTTGTTCTAAATTCTCACATTCCAAAATCTTTGCTTCTAACTTATCCTTGAACTTGCTTGCCTTAGCCTTTGACTTCTCTAAATCCTCTATGAGAAATAACCTTTCTTCATCACATTCTTAAAACTGAATTTCAAGCTTGGAGTGTTGCTTTCTAACCTTATTTATTGTGTCAAGGACATAGATAAGTTCTCCCTTGAGGTCATATCCATTCTCTACTGAATAATCCTCTATTTATTTACCTTTGTCCATATTATTTATTTCTTTTGGATTGTATTCTATAGGATCATCTTCTTTATCTTCCAAAGCCATTAGAAGATTCTCCTTTGGTCCCAATATTGTATGTTGAAACCGGATCTCATTTTCTTTGGATAAGAGACATTTTTCCTTTTTGATCTCATTGAGTACATAAATATTTCTTTCTCTTATAGTGCTAGCTACTAGTTTTCCAGATTCATATTTCCTTACTTCACATCTATCTTGATGAAACATTACCATATGGAATTGATCACAGAGTTCACTAAGGCTCAAGAGATTATGTTTCAGATCTTCCACATATAGAAAATTTTTAGCTTTTGCTTTCCCATTGCCTATACTTAGAGTTCATTTTCCACAAATCTTTGCTAAACCATTGTCCCGAAAGTTTACTGACCCTCTATTTCCTTCTTTCAAAACTATAAACTTATCTTTTTCTCCTGTCATGTGTCTAGAGCATCCACTATCCAAAAACCATTTTTCTTATTTATCTTGAGCATGCAATGGTATTTGAACTAGCAAGTATTTTAATTTTCCTTTCCCTTTTTCTTCTTTTCTAGTAGTTTGAGTTGTGGTCTTTCTACTAGACTTAGAGATTTCGAGTTTGCACCTTCTAGCTATATACCCAGAACTATTACATTTGTAACACTTAACATCATCATCCATATTTGGTGCAAGAGAATATGTACTACTATCATTATCTCTGCTAGTACATTGTGTAGCTCTATGACCATATTTATTGCAAGAAAAACAATGTCCATGGAAAGAATTGTGTGACTTGTTTTGATGTGGACTTGATCTGGTATTCTTCCTTTTGTGGTCTTCTTTCCTTGAGATATGGTAAGATACCTCCATTTTTTTGGATGTTCTTGCCTCTTTATGACTTTGTGCAACTCCTTGTAATCTCTTGTTTATTTCAGATCTACATTTTAGCATAACAATTTATGCTACCACTTTATCAAGTCCTGTTTCTTTGGCTTCCAATGTGTCTCTCAACTGATGTTCAATTTCTCTTATTTATTTCACTTCTATTTTGAGTTCTATTAACCTTTGTAGAAGCTCAATTCTTGCCAATTCATCATTTTTGATATGTTTATTTAGTTGTGCACTCTCTTCTTGAATCATTTCAAGATCTTGGATAAAGTTGAAGAGTGCTTCCTCAAATTCTATACTTTCTTCACTCTCTAAGCACATGTGTGTTACTAAAGGATCCTCTTCCAAGTTGTTAAACTCTTCATGGAGAGACCGGATTTGATACCAATTGAAGAACATGTGCTTATACTGAGAGGGGGGTGAACAGTATAACATAAAACTTTTTCCCAAATAGTAGCATCAACATTAATAAAATAGTGAACATCACACAAAGCATCACACACATGAGAGACATCATTTTTAACGTGGTTCACCCAATGTGGGCTACCTCCATAGAAAAATATTTCTTCTAAATATTTCTCAAATAATATTTTGGGAATCCTTCCCAAGTACAATGTTTATGGACCTCTGTCCAAAGGAGATGTTGATCCCCTAATCTCAAGTTCATGGATCTCTTCCATAGGAGAAATCTTTCCCCTTCTGCTCTGGCTAGTGATCTTCTAGAAGACTTTGTCTCTCTACTACATTGACTAGTGGATCTCTCTCCACTTGAAGACTCCTCACTCAGATCTGTCTTCAATTGTCCTAGTTTTTGGATCTCTATCCACTGAGACTCTATCCTCTGTACTCTATCACCTCCAAAGCTTTGTCTCAATAGGTTCACTCAGAACCTTCTCAAATCTTCTCAATAGGCTCACTCAGAACCTGCTCAAATCTACTCAACAAGCTCACTCAAAACTTGTCCAAATATGCTCAATAGGTCCACACAGAACCTGCCCAAATATGCTCAATAGGTCCATACATAACCTGTCCAAATCTGCTCAATAGGTCCACACAGAACCTACTCAAATCTGCTCAATAATTCCTCTCTAGGACTTGCTCAAATCTGCATAGCAAGCTTCCACAAAAGCTTACTCAAAATCAGTCCACAAGCCTTCTCAAAGACTTGTCTCAAATCTGCTTAACAAGCTCACATAGAACTTGTTCAATCTCATAGAATCATAAAGAGAATTTTTAGAGACTCAATATGTTCTATACTTAATGCTCAATCAATATCTCAACTCAAATCAATCTCATAGAAGCATAAAGAGAATTGTTAGAGACTCAATATGTTCTATACTCAAATCTCAATCTCAACTCAAATCAATATCATAGAAGCATAAAGAGAATTGTTAGAGACTCAATATGTTCTATTCTCAAATCTCAATCTCAACTCAAATCAAGAATATAGAATAGTTTGTTTTATGGAACTTGAACAACCACATGCATCCACTTGACTAGGCTCAATCAACTCAACTCAACCAATCACCTCAATGAACAACCCTTTCTCACAAACCCTAGTCCAAGCATGTATCAACCAACTCAAAATATTTCCAACAATGCTCAACCACAAATCTCACATAACAATGATACTCATGTTCTTCTCTAACTCAAGTTCAAGTTCTTTGCACAACCAATGGGCTTCAACAACAATGCTTATAAAACAAGGTTTAATCACAACTCTCAAACCAGAAAACCTTGAAGCATTAAACCAATCACTTTTGAAAAGGAAACCACAATCAATCCTTTTCACTCCAATGATATTTTCAGAAATCAACCACCATAATCAATCAATAGGATAATATGCTCATACCTTTTATGAAGATGAAGAAGCCTCTTTGGAAATCTGCCACAATCACAATATTCTCTTGCTAAACTTCATGAGGGTTAGGAGAAATTACAAAACAAATATCATAACCTTTTACACCTTATTTCTCCTAGTCAAAAATCACATCCACCACTAGAAAATAATTAAAAATAATTTTTTCCTCAATTAATTAAGCATAGCATGAATATCACCACAACCATTTACCATTCCCTTATTTCTCCTAAAAATCACTTTGCACTAATGCACAACTCACTAAGCTCCTTAATGCAAAATTTCCCACATAAAATAGTGCAAAATATAAACCACAACTCATAAATCACATCACCATAGTATACCCTCAATAATGGTTCTTGAAACCTTAGCTTTGACAAATTAAAACATTAATTATTCATTCTCCAAAAATTGCGACAACAGGCATACCTTATAAAATAAAATATTTTTTGGCTCCGAAGAATGTGGTGACAGCAAACCATGTGAAAATGGGTTTCGGGTGACTTGAACCCGAGACCTGCAGTGAGTGTGCCTTTGCACTCCTTCTACCCACCAAGTGGGCTAAGCTTCCCATGTGGAAGCTATTCCACCTTGTGCTCCTTATGCTTCTTCTTTTCACCCATGAGATTTTAAACAATGAACAATGCTTCAACCAATACAATGCTAAAACGATGCTCACGGGAATCGAACTCACGACCTCTATGCTATCATCACCTTTGCACAATCCAAGCTACCACTAGGCCATGCTACCCAATGAGATTTGGGAAGTGATTGTTGTCTGCTTTTAACCATTCATTGCATCACATAAAACAAAACACAAGATCTTTCCTTTGCATATCCCATGCAAGATTATCAACTAGCAAGGATAATCGATTTAAAAACTTGGTGGCATATTTATATGCCTTTCCCTTCACTTGGAAATATCAATGCTTTTAAAACTACCCTCATGACATCAACGAACATGGCAGAAAACTTTTTATTTAATTTTAAATTTTAAATTTAAATTTAAAAAAAAAAAAAAATTTAAACTAAACTTTTAAAATTAAATTTCTCCATCATCGGGGCACTTTTTTTGATGAAACGAAAATCCAACTTGGGTTTTAAGAAAAACCCATTTCAAATCTGCCATCCATGGTTTTAAATAAAACCTTTTATTTTACCTAAATTGGTTTTTATAAAAACCCTTCCTTGCACTTTCACAAAACATAGTGCATACCATCATAGATCCTTTTGACATCAAATAACCTTTTGACATCAATGACAACATTTTAGCTTAGGGACTCAAAATATCCAAAAATCTCCCACTTTTTCATTGATGGCAACCCATATTCATTTTACTGAAACCTGATCTTCTTTTCTGCTCCCCCTGGGACTTTTCTCCCCTTGGCTCAATGCTCTCTCAAATATCAAATCTCTCCCCATATCAAAACTCTCCCCAATATACACAAATATCTCCCCCTTTGACATCAATGGAAAAGGGTTACCTTTGGGGCTCGGGGCTAAGAATGATCCTCTTAGCTTATCCCCTCCCCCACCTCCACATGAGGTGGTTAATTCTAGGGTGGGAGTATTCTACTCCCCAAAAGCACTGTTCTTTGTCTTTATCTTTCTCTCTTCTTCTCTGAGTCTTCTGAATCCTCTCACTATTTCTTTCCAAGTCATCATCCTTATTCCTGTCATCACTTATGTTCTTGTTCTTGCTCTTATTTTCATCCATGTTCCTATTCTTATTATTTTTTGAGTCTCTATTCCTGTTCATATTCTTGTTTCTATTCATATTCCTGTTTCTATTCATATTCATGTTCTTGTTCATGTTCCTGTTCCTGTTCATGCCTGCTTCTGGAATATTTGATCTACACCATCTTGCTATGTGACCATCATTATTGCACTTATAACACTTAATGTTATTATTCCTTGGAGGTGCAACTATCTTAGGACTTCTCCTAGTGAAGCCATATCCTCTTCTATCATTAATCCTACAATTCATTGCCTTGTGACCAAACCCATTGCATGAGTAGCAATACCCATGGAAAAGTTGTCCTTTCCCATATTCATGTCTTTCATGTGTCCTGTATTATGAAGCCATATTCCCAAACCTGTGACATGAAAAACATCTTTCATTGAAGCCTCCTTGTCTTGACCTCATTGGTCTCCTGTTCTGATTGTTGTTCCATTTGTATCTTCTTTATGCATTGTTCCTCTCTTTGTTGAACTCTTTGTTGTCCAACTCATCCTTTGATGTCCCACTTTCACTTAAACTATCTTCTTCTAATGTATCTTATTTTGAAGTTTCTTCTTCATCAAGACTTGAAGTAGATTCTTTTTCCTATTTCTTTTGAACCTTTCCAAAGCCAAGACCTGTTGAACATGATGTTCGTTGTTATCCATAGATGAAATTATCCAAGTTCTTAGAGCTATTTTTGAAACTCTTCATATTTATCTTGGAGTCCTTTAATTCTTCTTTTATATTAGCCACTTCTTGTTCTAAATTCTCACATTCCAAAATCTTTGCTTCTAACTTATCCTTGAACTTGCTTGCCTTAGCCTTTGACTTCTCTAAATCCTCTATGAGAAATAACCTTTCTTCATCACATTCTTAAAACTGAATTTCAAGCTTTGAGTGTTGCTTTCTAACCTTATTTATTGTGTCAAGGGCATAGATAAGTTCTCCCTTGAGGTCATATCCATTCTCTACCCTTTGTCCATATTATTTATTTCTTTTGGATTGTCTTCTATAGGATCATCTTCTTTATCTTCCAAAGCCATTAGAAGATTCTCCTTTGGTCCCAATATTGTATGTTGAAACTGGATCTCATTTTATTTGGATAAGAGACATTTTTCCTTTTTGATCTCATTGAGTACATAAATATTTCTTTCTCTTATAGCACTAGCTACTAGTTTTCTAGATTCATATTTCCTTACTTCACATCTATCTTGATGAAAAATTACCATATGGAATTGATCACAGAGTTGACTAATTCTCAAGAGATTATGTTTCAGAACTTCCACATATAGAAAATTTTTAGTTTTTGCTTTCCCATTGCCTATACTTAGAGTTCCTTTTCCACAAATATTTGCTAAACCATTGTCCCCAAAGTTTACTGACCCTCTATTTCCTTCTTTCAAAACTATAAACTTATCTTTTTCTCCTATCATGTGTCTAGAGCATCCACTATCCAAAAACCATTTTTCTTATTTATCTTGAGCATGCAATGGTATTTGAACTAGCAAGTATTTTAATTTTCCTTTCCCTTTTTCTTCTTTTCTAGTAGTTTGAGTTTTGGTCTTTCTACTAGACTTAGAGATTTCGAGTTTGCACCTTCTAGCTATATACCCAAAACTATTACATTTGTAACACTTAACATCATCATCCATATGTGGTGCAAGAGAATATGTACTACTATCATTATCTCTGCTAGTACATTGTGTAGCTCTATGACCATATTTATTGCAAGAAAAACAATGTCCATGGAAAGAATTGTGTGACTTGTTTTGATGTGGACTTGATCTGGTATTCTTCCTTTTGTGGTCTTCTTTCCTTGAGATATGGTAAGATACCTCCATTTTTTTGGATGTTCTTGCCTCTTTATGACTTTGTGCAACTCCTTGTAATCTCTTGTTTATTTCAGATCTACATTTTAGCATAACAATTTATGCTACCACTTTCTCAAGTCTTGTTTCTTTGGCTTCCAATGTGTCTCTCAACTGATGTTCAATCTCTCTTATTTATTTCACTTCTATTTTGAGTTCTATTAACCTTTGTAGAAGCTCAATTCTTGCCAATTCATCATTTTGGATATGTTCCTTTAGTTGTGCACTCTCTTCTTGAATCCTTTCAAGATCTTGGAGACAGTTGAAGAGTGCTTCCTCAAATTCTATACTTTCTTCACTCTCTAAGCACATGTGTGTTACTAAAGGATCCTCTTCCAAGTTGTTAAACTCTTCATGGAGAGACCGGATTTGATACCAATTGAAGAACATGTGCTTATACTGAGAGGGGGGTGAACAATATAACATAAAACTTTTTCCCAAATAGTAGCATCAACATTAATAAAATAGTGAACATCACACAAAGAATCACACACATGAGAGACATCATTTTTAACATGGTTCACCCAATGTGGGCTACCTCCATAGAAAAATATTTCTTCTAAATATTTCTCAAATAATATTTTGGGAATCCTTCCCAAGTACAATGTTTATGGATCTCTGTCTAAAGGAGATGTTGATACCCTAATCTCAAGTTCATGGATCTCTTCCATAGGAGAAATCTTTCCACTTCTGCTCTGGCTAGTGATCTTCTAGAAGACTTTGTCTCTCTGCTGCATTGACTAGTGGATCTCTCTCCACTTGAAGACTCCTCACTTAGATATGTCTTCAATTGTCCTGTTGCTGGATCTCTATCCATTGAGACTCTATCCTCTATACTCTATCACCTCCAAAGCTTTGTCAATAGGTTCACTCAGAACCTTCTCAAATCTTCTCAATAGGCTCACTCATAACCTACTCAAATCTACTCAACAAGCTCACTCAAAACTTGTCTAAATATGCTCAATAGGTCCACATAGAACCTGTCCAAATATGCTCAATAGGTCCATACATAACCTATCCAAATCTGCTCAATAGGTCCACACTGAACCTACTCAAATCTTCTCAAGAATTCTTCTCTAAGACTTGCTCAAATCTGCATAGCAAGCTTCCACTAAAGCTTACACAAAATCAGTCCACAAGCCTTCTCAAAGACTTGTCTCAAATCTGCTTAACAAGCTCACATAGAACTTGTTCAATCTCATAGAATCATAAAGAGAATTTTTAGAGACTCAATATGCTCTATACTTAATGCTCAATCAATATCTCAACTCAAATCAATTTCATAGAAGCATAAAGAGAATTGTTAGAGACTCAATATGTTCTATACTCAAATCTCAATCTCAACTCAAATCAATATCATAGAAGCATAAAGAGAATTGTTAGAGACTCAATATGTTCTATTCTCAAATCTCAATCTCAAATCAAATCAAGAATATAGAATAGTTTGTTTTATGGAACTTGAACAACCACATGCATCCACTTGACTAGACTCAATCAACTCAACTCAACCAATCACCTTAATGAACAACCCTTTCTCACAAACCCTAGTCCAAGCATGTATCAACCAACTCAAAATATTTCCAACAATGCTCAACCACAAATCTCACATAATAATGATACTCATGTTCTTCTCAAACCCTAAGTTCAAGTTTTTCACACAACTAATGACTTCAACAACAATGCTTATAAAACAAGGTTTAATAAAAACTCTCAAACCAGAAAACCTTGAAGCATTAAACCAATAACTTTCTAAAAAGAAACCACAATAAATCCTTTTCACTCCAATGATATTTTCAGAAATCAACCACCCAAATCAATCAATAGGATAATATGCTCATACCTTTTAAGAAGATGAAGAAGACTCTTTGGAAATCTGCCACAATCATAATATTCTCTTGCTAAACTTCATGAGGGTTAGGAGAAATTATAAAACAAATATCATAACCTTTTACACCTTATTTCTCCTAGTCAAAAATCACATCCACCACTAGAAAATAATTAAAAATATTTTTTTCCTCAATTAATTAAGCATAGAATGAATATCACCACAACCATTTACCATTCCCTTATTTCTCCTAAAAATCACTTTGCACTAATGCACAACTAACTAAGCTCCTTAATGCAAAATTTCCCACATAAAATAGTGCAAAATATAAACCTCAACTCATAAATCACATCACCATAGTATACCCTCAATAACGGTTTTTGAAACCTTAGCTTTGACAAATTAAAACATTAATTATTCATTCTACGAAAATTGTGACAACACGCATACCTTATAAAATAAAATATTTTTTGGCTCTGAAGAATGTGGTGACAACAAATAATGTGAAAATGGGTTTCAGGTGACTTGAACCCGAGACCTGCAGTGAGTGTGCCTTTGCACTCCTTCTACCCACCAAGTGGGCTAAGATTCACATGTGGAAGCTATTCCACCTTGTGCTCCTTATGCTTCTTCTTTTCACCCATGAGATTTTAAACAATGAACAATGCTTCAACCAATACAATGCTAAAATTACACTCACGAGAATCGAACTCACGACCTCTATGCTATCAAAACCTTTGCACAATCCAAGCTACCACTAGGCCATGCTACCCAATGAGATTTGGGAAGTGATTGTTTTCTGCTTTTAACCATTCGCTGCATCACATAAAACAAAAAACAAGCTCTTTCCTTTGCATATCCCATGCAAGATTATCAACTAGCAAGGATAATCGATTTAAAAACTTGGTGGCATATTTATATGCCTTTCCCTTCTCTTGGAATCGTCAATGCTTTTAAAACTACCCTCATGATATCAACGAACATGGCAGAAAACTTTTTATTTAATTTTAAATTTTAAATTTAAATTTAAAAAAAAAAAAATTTAAACTAAACTTTTAAAATTAAATTTCTCCATCATCGGGGCACCTTTTTTGATGAAACGAAAAGCCAACTTGGGTTTTAAGAAAAACCCATTTCAAATCTGCCATCCATGGTTTTAAATAAAATCTTTTATTTTACCTATCTTGGTTTTGATAAAAACCCTTCCTTGCACTTTCACAAAACATAGTGCATACCATCATAGATCCTTTTGACATCAAATAACCTTTTGACATCAATGACAACATTTTAGCTTAGGGACTCAAAATATCCAAAAATCTCCCACTTTTTTATTGATGGCAACCCATATTCATTTTACTGAAACCTGATCTTCTTTTCTGCTCCCCCTAGGAATTTTCTCCCTCTGGCTCAATGCTCTCTCAAATATCAAATCTCTCCCCATATCAAAACTCTCCCCAATATACACAAATATCTCCCCCTTTGACATCAATGGAAAAGGGTTACCTTTGGGGCTCAGGGTTAAGAATGATCCTCTTAGCTTATCCCCTCCCCCACCTCCACATGAGGTGGTTAATTCTAGGGTGGGAGTATTCTACTCCCCAAAAGCACTGTTCTTTGTCTTTATCTTTCTCTCTTCTTCTCTGAGTATTCTGAATCCTCTCACTATTTCTTTCCAAGTCATCATCATTATTCCTGTCATCACTTATGTTCTTGTTCTTGCTCTTATTTTCATTCATGTTCCTATTCTTATTATTTTCTGAGTCTATATTCCTGGTCATATTCTTGTTTCTATTCATATTCCTGTTTCTATTCATTTTCATGTTCCTGTTCATGTTCCTGATCCTGTTCATGCCTGCTTCTAGAATATTTGATCTACACCATCTTGCTATGTGACCATAATTATTGCACTTATAACACTTAATGTTATTATTCCTTGGAGGTGCAACTATCTTAGGACTTCTCCTAGTGAAGCCATATCCTCTTCTATCATTAATCCTACAATTCATTGCCTTGTGACCAAACCCATTGCATGAGTAGCAATACCCATGTAAAAGTTGTCCTTTCCCATATTCATGTATTTCATGTGTCCTGTATTGTGAATCCATATGCCCAAACCTGTCACATGAAAAACATCTTTCATTGAAGCCTCCTTGTCTTGACCTCATTGGTCTCCTTTTCTAATTGATGTTCCATTTGTAACTTCTTTATGCATTGTTCCTCTCTTTATTGAACTCTTTGTTGTCCAAATCATCCTTTGATGTCCCACTTTCACTTAAACTATCTTCTTCTAATGTATCTTATTTTGAAGTTTCTTCTTCATAAAGACTTGAAGTAGATTCTTTTTCCTATTTCTTTTGAACCTTTCCAAAGCCAAGACCTGTTGAACATGATGTTCGTTGTTATCCATAGATGAACTTATCCAAGTTCTTAGAGCTATTTTTGAAACTCTTCATATTTATCTTGGAGTCCTTTAATTCTTCTTTTATATTAGCCACTTCTTGTTCTAAATTCTCACATTCCAAAATCTTTGCTTCTAACTTATCCTTGAACTTGCTTGCCTTAGCCTTTGACTTCTCTAAATCCTCTATGAGAAATAACCTTTCTTCATCACATTCTTAAAACTGAATTTCAAGCTTTGAGTGTTGCTTTCTAACCTTATTTATTGTGTCAAGGACATAGATAAGTTCTCCCTTGAGGTCATATCCATTCTCTACTGAATAATCCTCTATTTATTTACCTTTGTCCATATTATTTATTTCTTTTGGATTGTATTCTATAGGATCATCTTCTTTATCTTCCAAAGCCATTAGAAGATTCTCCTTTGGTCCCAATATTGTATGTTGAAACCGGATCTCATTTTCTTTGGATAAGAGACATTTTTCCTTTTTGATCTCATTGAGTACATAAATATTTCTTTCTCTTATAGCACTAGCTACTAGTTTTCTAGATTCATATTTCCTTACTTCACATCTATCTTGATGAAACATTACCATATGGAATTGATCACAGAGTTCACTAAGGCTCAAGAGATTATGTTTCAGATCTTCCACATATAGAAAATTTTTAGCTTTTGCTTTCCCATTGCCTATACTTAGAGTTCCTTTTCCACAAATCTTTGCTAAACCATTGTCCCGAAAGTTTACTGACCCTCTATTTCCTTCTTTCAAAACTATAAACTTATCTTTTTCTCCTATCATGTGTCTAGAGCATCCACTATCCAAAAACCATTTTTCTTATTTATCTTGAGCATGCAATGGTATTTGAACTAGCAAGTATTTTAATTTTCCTTTCCCTTTTTCTTCTTTTCTAGTAGTTTGAGTTGTGGTCTTTCTACTAGACTTAGAGATTTCTAGTTTGCACCTTCTAGCTATATACCCAAAACTATTGCATTTGTAACACTTAACATCATCATCCATATGTGGTGCAAGAGAATATGTACTACTATCATTATCTCTGCTAGTACATTGTGTAGCTCTATGACCATATTTATTGCAAGAAAAACAATGTCCATGGAAAGAATTGTGTGACTTGTTTTGATGTGGACTTGATCTGGTATTCTTCCTTTTGTGGTCTTCTTTCCTTGAGATATGGTAAGATACCTCCATTTTTTTGGATTTTCTTGCCTCTTTATGACTTTGTGCAACTCCTTGTAATCTCTTGTTTATTTCAGATCTACATTTTAGCATAACAATTTATGCTACCACTTTATCAAGTCCTGTTTCTTTGGCTTCCAATGTGTCTCTCAAATGATGTTCAATTTCTCTTATTTATTTCACTTCTATTTTGAGTTCTATTAACCTTTGTAGAAGCTCAATTCTTGCCAATTCATCATTTTGGATATGTTTATTTAGTTGTGCACTCTCTTCTTGAATCATTTCAAGATCTTGGATAAAGTTGAAGAGTGCTTCTTCAAATTCTATACTTTCTTCACTCTCTAAGCACATGTGTTTTACTAAAGGATCCTCTTCCAAGTTGTTAAACTCTTCATGGAGAGACTGGATTTGATACCAATTGAAGAACATGTGCTTATACTGAGAGGGGGGGTGAACAGTATAACATAAAACTTTTTCCCAAATAGTAGCATCAACATTAATAAAATAGTGAACATCACACAAAGAATCACACACATGAGAGACATCATTTTTAACATGGTTCACCCAATGTGGGCTACCTCCATAGAAAAATATTTCTTCTAAATATATCTCAAATAATATTTTGGAAATCCTTCCCAAGTACAATGTTTATGAATCTCTGTCTAAAGGAGATGTTGATACCCTAATCTCAAGTTCATGGATCTCTTCCATAGGAGAAATTTTTCCACTTCTGCTCTGGCTAGTGATCTTCTAGAAGACTTTGTCTCTCTGCTACACTGACTAATGGATCTCTCTCCACTTGAAGACTCTTCACTTAGATATGTCTTTAATTGTCCTCGCTGTTGGATCTCTATCCATTGATACTCTATCCTCTATACTCTATCACCTCCAAAGCTTTGTCAATAGGTTCACTCAGAACCTTCTCAAATCTACTCAATAGGCTCACTCATAACCTACTCAAATCTACTCAACAAGCTCACTCAAAACTTGTCTAAATATGCTCAACAGGTCCACATAGAACCTGTCCAAATATGCTCAATAGGACCATACATAACCTGTCCAAATCTGCTCAATAGGTCCACACTGAACCTACTCAAATCTGCTCAAGAATTCTTCTCTAAGACTTGCTCAAATCTGCATAGCAAGCTTCCACTAAAGCTTACACAAAATCAGTCCACAAGCCTTCTCAAAGACTTGTCTCAAATCTGCTTAACAAGCTCACATAGAACTTGTTCAATCTCATAGAATCATAAAGAGAATTTTTAGAGACTCAATATGCTCTATACTTAATGCTCAATCAATATCTCAACTCAAATCAATTTCATAAAAGCATAAAGATAATTGTTAGAGACTCAATATGTTCTATACTCAAATCTCAATCTCAACTCAAATCAATATCATAGAAGCATAAAGAGAATTGTTAGAGACTCAATATGTTCTATACTCAAATCCAATCTCAAATCAATTCAGAATATAGAATAGTTTGTTTTATGAAAATTGAACAACCACATGCATCCACTTGACTAGGCTCAATCAACTCAACTCAACCAATCACCTTAATGAACAACCCTTTCTCACAAACCCTAGTCCAAGCATGTATCAACCAACTCAAAATATTTCCAACAATGCTCAACCACAAATCTCACATAATAATGATACTCATGTTCTTCTCAAACCCTAACTCAGGTTTTTCACACAACTAATGACTTCAACAACAATGCTTATAAAACAAGGTTTAATAACAAACTCTCAAACCAGAAAACCTTGAAGCATTAAACCAATCACTTTTGAAAAGGAAACCACAATCAATCCTTTTCACTCCAATGATATTTTCAGAAATCAACCACCCAAATCAATCAATAGAATAATATGCTCATACCTTTTAAGAAGATGAAGAAGACTCTTTGGAAATCTTCCACAATCATAATATTCTCTTGCTAAACTTCATGAGGGTTAGGAGAAATTATAAAACAAATATCATAACCTTTTACACCTTATTTCTCCTAGTCAAAAATCACATCCACCACTAGAAAATAATTAAAAATATTTTTTTCCTCAATTAATTAAGCATAGCATGAATATCACCACAACCATTTACCATTCACTTATTTCTCCAAAAAATCACTTTGCACTAATGCACAACTAACTAAGCTCCTTAATGCAAAATTTCTCACATAAAATAGTTTAAAATATAAACCTCAACTCATAAATCACATCACCATAGTATACCCTCAATAACGGTTTTTGAAACCTTAGCTTTGACAAATTAAAATATTAATTATTCATTCTACGAAAATTGCGACAACACGCATACCTTATAAAATAAAATATTTTTTGGCTCTGAAGAATGTGGTGACAACAAATAATGTGAAAATGGGTTTCAGGTGACTTGAACCCGAGACCTGCAGTGAGTGTGCCTTTGCACTCCTTCTACCCACCAAGTGGGCTAAGATTCACATGTGGAAGCTATTCCACCTTGTGCTCCTTATGCTTCTTCTTTTCACCCATGAGATTTTAAACAATGAACAATGCTTCAACCAATACAATGCTAAAATTACACTCACGAGAATCGAACTCACGACCTCTATGCTATCAAAACCTTTGCACAATCCAAGCTACCACTAGGTCATGCTACCCAATGAGATTTGGGAAGTGATTGTTTTCTGCTTTTAACCATTCGCTGCATCACATAAAACAAAACACAAGCTCTTTCCTTTGCATATCCCATGCAAGATTATCAACTAGCAAGGATAATCGATTTAAAAACTTGGTGGCATATTTATATGCCTTTCCCTTCTCTTGGAATCGTCAATGCTTTTAAAACTACCCTCATGATATCAACGAACATGGCAGAAAACTTTTTATTTAATTTTAAATTTTAAATTTAAATTTAAAAAAAAAAAAAAATTAAACTAAACTTTTAAAATTAAATTTCTCCATCACCGGGGCACCTTTTTCGATGAAATGAAAATCCAACTTGGGTTTTAAGAAAAACCCATTTCAAATATGCCATCCATGGTTTTAAATACAACCTTTTATTTTTCCTACGTTGGTTTTAATAAAAACCCTTCCTTGCACTTTCACAAAACATAGTGCATACCATCATAGATCCTTTTGACATCAAATAACCTTTTGACATCAATGACAACATTTTAGCTTAGGGACTCAAAATTTCTAAAAAGTATTACATCAATTAAAATCAAACATGAGAAGTATTTTATTTACGAAAGCAAATCATCTTGAAACAACAACAAATAGTTTAGGGATTCACATCTAAAAGACTTAAAAGAGATAATCACTTCTATGCTTGTGTGTTTCTATTATTTGTTTGTTTGTTTCAAGTTCATAAAAATTGTAAAGGAGATAATCATATAGTGGCCTAGAGTACATAGTTATGGTACATACTCATAGCCAAGCCCATTTAAGGGTGGACATTGTGGAGATTAGGGAAGAGGATATAGAACGTCTTTGCCTTGATCACAAGGACATGGTCATACCTCCCTGGAGACCACCTACTCTTCCTAGCCCTAGAGAGGTTGAAAAGAGACCTAGCCAACAAGGGACTCCTACATAGGGCACCCCCCCAGGTGATGGTCTCAACTTAGGAAATCATATCCTAATTGTTGAGTGGCAGATAAATGGATGGTCAGTCATAGAATAGCAAGAAGGGGACCTATCCAACAAGGGACTCCTACATGGGGTACCCCCACCGGTAACAATCCCAAATTGGAGAATTATTTCCCTAATATAGATGTGTCTAATGCCTTCTTTCAAGAAGAGTCACCATGCAATGGGGTGCTTCCCAATAGAGAAATCCTATGCATCTGCATGCCTACTCGGTCTACTCCTTGCACTACTATGTAAGATCATGAATTTTTACCTAGGCTAGGGTTGAATGATCATCTTATGATTTCAAACCACCCTTTCCCAATGTACCAACATCATGATGAATATGATATTCATTTCCATAGGTGAGCTAATTCTACCTTACCTTTCCTTGTTTATGAGGGAATACTTGAGGAGGATCTAGAGTATCCTCATTCAAATATGTCAATGCAAGCATGATGTGCCTTTGCATCATTATCTTATCAAGAACATCTATTTATAGGTGAGCCTCAAGTCAATGCAACATACCTCAATCGAGGGAAATTTTTAATAGATATCACAAACACTCTGAAATAAGATGGATATCAAAGTAACAATGCTAAGGCACTTAGACCTAATACAACTAATCAGATCAATCAGTTGGTAAAGAAGTATGTTGACCACCAGGCCAAATTTAATCAACTTAGGTCTAATAAACACCACTTAAATCTCTTAGAGTAGTGGCAACAATTAGAGAAAGAAAGAATTGAATGACAAATTCAAGATACTTTGCGTAATGGAGCTTCTACTCCAAATACACGTAGATAAGAGGCTCGCTTGAGGTAACCAAACTTCCAAAAAGATAGGTCTCCTAGACCTAATCCAATGTTTCCTCCTAGACCTCCTAGGCCTAAAAATAATGTATATAATAGGCCTAACATAGATCACCTTCAAGAGGCGTTCGTTCCTCCTTGTAGGACCATGCCAAAAACACCTTATGGGGCCTATGATGACTTGGAACAAAATGAGGATTATGTAGAAGCACCTTTTGGAGGCATGGATGATGTAAATAAACCACCCCAATCTATGATTAATATTCCTCATCCCCCCTTGAGGGTTCAAATAAAAGAAGAGGAAATCAAATCCTCAGATGCGTATTAAGCTTTTCTTGAACATTTAGAAAATGTAGAGGGTAAGACAACAGGGAATGGGCTTAAAAAATACACCTTGCATCAGTTAAAGAGTCAACCACTACACCCATCCATTCCTTCCTCAATATATCCTAAGCATTTAAAAATGCCAAAATTGGTTGATTCAAGGGGGAATAATATGCTCAAGAGCACGTTACTAGATTTTTAAATTTGTGCTTTAACATATAGGACAATGACGCATTTCTTCTAAGAACTTTTTTAAGTACCCTCTTTGGTCTCACCATTGAGTGGTTCAACCAACTTCCAAAACATAGAGTCTACACATTTGAACAATTTTCTAATGCATTTTTGGAATGTTTCACCTTTAACACCAAAATAAAGGTGACATTAACTGACCTCATGGGGTTAAAGCAGTACGATGATGAGTCAATTAATGATTATGGAAATAGGTGGTGGATGCTTTTGGCTAAGTTACCCTACATTTTTCAAGCATTTGAATTAACTCAAATATTCTCAAAGATTTTCTTAAAACCCACCTCTTTAATATTGCAACTGCAATAATACCCCACCTTGGAAGAAGCTCTAGCACAAGCTATAAATATAGAGTAAATAAAAATCCAAGAGGGATAAATAGCCAAGCATTACAAAAAGGAGTGGACAAAGAATCCTAAAAATAGCTTGGTACCTACAAAGCCAGCAATGATCAATCAAGTGACCATTAATGTCCCTGGTCCTACACAAGCAATGCCTCCTCAAAAGGTAAACTATCAGGCCAAACCTCTCTTGTAATTTATGATAGTAATGGTCAAGCGAATCAGGGACAAAACTAATAGCGTTGCTCTAAGTGACACTTTACTCCCTTTATTGAATCCATGGATTCTCTATTCGATCTATTGTGGGTTGCAAAAATGATTAATATTCTAGATATCAAACCCATTGATCTGAATACAAGTAAACCCAAGCCTATGGGATACCAAGAAGATCAATATTGTAAATATTATAGGCAAAGTGGCCATGATTTACCAATGTGCTATGGTTTTAAACACTTAGTATAGGATATGATTGAAAGGAACGAGCTTCAAGTAGATGCTCCACTAGCCCCTAACAATCAGAATATGGGTATATACAAGGACCCATTACCAACTCATGAGGTACAAGTAGTGCTTGCTAAATTGATGAATGAGGTGAAGACAAAACCCCCTTTGCAAGTGTATGTTGGGATGGTGAGTATTGTGACCAGGAACAAAAAATATATAAGCCAAGTTGCACCACCTATAGCTTCAATTGATGTTCCAAATACTTCACAACCTACACCACCTATAGTACAGGGCCTTCCACCTAGGCCATAATTAATAATAAAGAACAAGCTTGCACAGATCTTGAGGACAACATCAGTGAGAATGTCCATCTATGATCTAATTCAAAAATCCCCTCCACATAGGGACACTTTTATGGACATTCTACAGTCAATAGAGTTACAACCACATGAGTCTAACTCCTTCATTAACTTTGTGGGTCATGTGCAATAGTGCAAGGAACCAATAATCACATTTCATTAGCATGATCTTAAGGAAATAGAAAGTGATGTGGTAGATCATCCTTTGCACATCATTACATGTGTAAACGATATACCATACAAGAGAGTGATCATAGACACTGGTTCCTTGAGTAATATCATCACAACTAAAGCACTAAAAAACTTAGGATTACCAACATCCTATGTTGTTGCATCTATTTACACTCTTTGTGCATTCAATGATGCAATATGCTCCACCATCGATACCATAGTCCTACCTATCTAGGTGGGGTGCAAAACCATATCGATATTGTGTCATGTGTTGGAAGGTGAGATGGCCTATAAAATTTTTCTAGGTAGACCTTGGATTATGGGATATGAAGTGTGTCCCATCCATTGCACGTCAATATCTCAAATACACTCATGAAGTGCTGGTGCACGTAGTCTCTATAGATCTAGAGTCCTTTAAGTACTGTAATATGGTGTAATAGATGCCTGAGTTGACATTACCTTCGACTCATGTAGACTTATGACTGAATGCACCTGTCCAGGGTCTAACCATTTCACCATCACCTTCCATTTCACCATATACATACTCATCCATGTCATACTCATCATTTTTAGCTTTAGAGATACCCTCGACATCATCAGATCCTCCATCGAGGAACATGTCAAATAGGCCAATTGATGAGAACCCGCCTCTAGTTTCTACCATATCCATGGAAGAAATTCCTTGTTTAGTAAATAAAGAATCATCTCAAGAGGTTCACATTGAGTCATCTCAAGCCTCACTTCCATCTCATCCACCTTCACCATCCCAGGTCATAGTGCATATGTCTAGTATAGGGATAGGAGAATATCTAGTGAGAAATGTCACAATGATTCCATCTATAGAGATAGTGCAAGATATGGGGCAACCTCGTCTTCCCATAGGTAGCATCATGCCTCTTGGTCTACCGCCCAATAAAACTAATTTCGTATATGGGGGTTTAGAGTATGGAGCTCTACCAATTCCTTAGAAAGAAGAAGATGATGAACCTTTTTCTAAGGATGTAAACTATATGTCAAATCCATATTATGCATTATGGTATTTACATCACTGTAATTGGTATGCTTTTGGTCTAGGCTTATATAAGCAAGGTCCTCATTTTCAATGTTAGCCCCAATAGCAACTACTATATGATAAATTTGGGTTGGGAAAAAATAAGCCAGTACCATTGGTTGTTCTCACAGATAGGCTAGAACACCTATGTCTAGGTTATCAAGATAAGCTTTAACATGATCCATATGCCAATATGAATCATTTTTATTCATTAGAAGATCATTTTCCCATAGAAATGATAGATCAAGGGTTATCTAGTGATGTTTCTCAACCTCATGAAGTGGGGGAGAGCTCACATACCTTGAAATATGATAGTGAGGAAGAGGATCAATGTCCTCATCACAAATGGACAAGTTATGATGAAGATGACTATGGCATCACACTGATAAACTATCATAGATTAGATGATGAACATGAGAGAGTGTTCCCCTTGGATGATGAGGATGAGTATTATCTTTGCATGTTATTCCCCATCCAAGGCCCTATCTGACACCAGTTGTTACCATGTGAAGAACAAGCTCACCCTATTTCGCAATGGCCACCACCATTCATTCCACCTCCACCATATGTCCACATGATTCAGATTGAACCTTCACATGAAAAGTTCTCTCAACTACACAATTACTTGAATAACATCAACTGGGGGACTCTGTTCTCTCAGAATTATTTTGATACTAGCACAATGCTATATCTCCAAGTTTATTCTCAATTAGTATTTGCATGAGATGAACATCAAAAGGATTACTCTATTCATACAATTGAGGCTTATTCAAAGCAATATTGGTCCACACAAATCAAATATTATTTAAAACTAGGAAATATTCCACCTAGATTATCGCACACCACAAAGCGAACATTTAAGAAAAAGATGGAAAAATATGTATTATTAGGAGATACAATGTATCGTCAAAGCTATGAGGGTATCCTCCGTTTCTTAGACTCACAGGAGTAAACTTGTTCCTTTATCCAAGAACACAATGCTACATGTGGTGGCCACTTTAGCGGTATGGCCATCATAAAGTGCATTCTTCGCATGGGGTATTACTGGCCAAATTTAGAGCAAGATTGTTGCGCTTATGTAAATAAGTGTGTGAAGTGTCAACATCATGCAAATTTGACACATGTACCTTCACAGGCCTTACAATCGATTCAATCGGTTTGGCCATTTGCACAATGGGGGTTTGATTTAATTGGAAAAATATCACCTACCTCCTCAAGCCGTCACACATTTATCATAATGACAACTAAGTTTTTCAAAAAAATAATGGAAGCAATTCCCCTTACCACTATGACTGGACCTTGCATCATAGAGTTCATGCTACATAACATCATATTTCATTTTGGTATTCCATCCAAAATAATATCGAATAATGGAACACCCTTCAAAAATAAGGATGTGTGTGCATTAACTATAAAGTATAACATAAAACATAACTTTTCCATGCCCTATCATCTGCAAGCTAATGGGCAAGTAGAGGTATCCAATAAGACAGTAGTAGCCATCTTGAAGAAAATCATTAAGGAAAATCATAAATATAGGCATAATCAATTACCTCTTGCCCTTTGGGCCTATTGCACTAGAATTTAGATGTCCATTGGGACAACTCTATTTTTACTAGTGTATGGTGTTGAGGCTATCATACCTCTAGAGTTAGATATTCCATCATTATGCATTTCTATGTAGGAATTCATCGATGATGATACTGTTAGGCAAGCTCATTTAGATCAATTAACATTAGTTGATGAATGATATGTCAATGCTCTTAAGTATTTATGTGTTTATCAAGAATACCTCAAGATAGCTTACAACATGAAAGTACATCAGAGAGACTTTTAGGTTGGTTATTTATTTCTAAAAGAGAACCAACAAAACTCAAATTTACCATCCCATCCATGGGATAAATTTACGATAAATTGGTTAGGTCCATTCATCATTACAAGTCATATTGGACCTAGAACTTATCACTTAGCATCCATAGAAGGAATTGAAGAGCCTAAACCAATGAATATTAGTCATCTGCGGCATTTCCATGCTTAGAGCACCATCAAATATCTCTAGGTGATCTATGACCGTCTAGTTCAACCTAAAACACCCCTAGGCGGTCTATAACCATCTAGATCAAACTAAAATTCTCCTAGGTAGTCTATGATTGTCTAGGTCAACCAAAAAATCCCCAAAGGTGTATATAAGCCCTTTGGTCACCATAGAATATCCCTAGGTGGTCTATGACAATCTATGTCAACCTAAAACATCCCTAGGTGGTCTATGATTGTCTAGGTTAAACTAAAATGCTCCTAGGAAGTGTACGATTATCTAGGTCAACCCAAAAAGACCCAAAAGCATCTATAAGACCTTTGGTCACCATCAAACACCCCTATATGGTCTATGACCATCTAGGTCAACCTAAAATATCCCTAGGTGGTCTATGATCATCTAGGTCAAACTAAAATGCTCCTAGGTAGTCTACGATTGTCTAGGTCAATCCAAAAAGCTCCAAAGGCATCTATAAGCCCTTTGGTCACCATAAAACATCCCTAGGTAGTTTATGACCATCTAGGTCAACCTAAAGTTTCCCTAGGTGGTATTATGACCATATAGGTCAAACTAAAATGCTCCTAGGCAGTCTACGATTGTCTAGGTCAACCCAAAAAACCCCAAAGGCATCTATAAGACCTTTGGTCACCATAAAACACCCCTAGGTGGTCTATGACCATCTAGGTCAACCTAAAATGCCCCTAAGCGGTCTATGACCATCTAGGTCAAACTAAAATGCTCCTAGATAGTCTACAATTATCTAGGTCAACCCAAAAAGTCCCAAAGGCATCTATAAGCCCTTTGGTCACCATCAAATGCCCCTAGGTAGTATATGAATATCTAGGTCAACCTAAAATTCCCCTAGGTGGTCTATGATCATCTAGGTCAAAATAAAATGCTCCTAGGTAGTCTACGATTGTCTAGGTCAACCCAAAAATCCCCAAAGGCATCTATAAGCCCTTTGGTCACCATCAAATACCCCTAGGTAGTCTATGATCATCTAGGTCAACCTAAAACGCCCCTAGGTGGTCTATGATTGTCTAGGTCACCCCAAAATACCCCAAAGGCGTCTATAAGCCCTTTGGTCACCCAAAAATCCCCAATGGCATTCATTAAGCCCATTGGTCAACCTTTATATATATTTATCAAAAATACAAAAACATCATCATAATCTCAAAAATACAAAAATATTGCATTGCATTGCATTTTTCATCATTTTGCATTTCAAACATCAATTGCATTAGGCATATACACCATTGCATCTTGCATTATTCAAAGTGGCTCATACATGTTTAGCACCAGGTCTATACACTAGGCGTCTATCAAACTTAAAGTTGTCAAAAGTTAGTTGTACCACCTGTTCATATTACATGTACCATTTACATTTACACTTTGCATTATGTGGTTGTTTCATAACACTTAGCCATTATTTGTAAAACATAGTTAAGGTTTTTTGGTCACTCAACCATATATAGTTTTCTTTTCAGATTTTGTAGAAAGCTATCATGATTTTTATAAGGTATAATCCTGCTTAGATTATACCTTGTATACATCAAAATCTCGACACATTTTCACATTAATAAATCCAATTCTAGCACAAGGAAAGATGAAAACTATAAAGTGGTCTAGGTTACTTTAAGAAAAAAAGGTTATCCCACTCATCCCCCTGTGCAAATGGTTCAAAGATGCTAAGAATTGACAAAAGGACAAGTTCCTCCTTACCCAAAATCCCTTGCCTCACACTGGGGCAAGTATCCAAAAGAGAAAAATCAACAGTGATTATTATCACTTCAAAATATGCAAAAATAAACAATGATTATTATCACTTCAGAAAAAGCAAAAAGAAACAGTGGTTCTCACCACTACTAAAATCCCTTGCTCAAAAAACAAAAATGAGCAACTCCCTTGAAAAATTCAAAGTTAAAAGAAAAGAAGGGAGTCTTGAACTTGAATCCCTATAATTCTCAACATTAGAGAACCATAAGGTGATCCTCATTACAGGTTTGGTGGATAGCCTACTTGGCAATGGTGGTATCCTTACGCATGATGATATGTCTATCACATAAGCACCTTGATTATGTCCAGACCAATATTTTCATGTGGATGAGCTAGCTTTTTGTAGCCTATACTACCTAGTGGTCTAATCTAACTAAGTACAAAACTATGGATAATGAGACTCACAGGGTGATCCCTAGTACATATGGGCTGCATGAATCCCGTTTGGCACTAGGGTAACTTCATGTGTTATCATAGTAATGAACTCACATGCACACATAGGGATGTTGATTATCTTGGTTATCTTAGTAGATGTATACTTTGTTAAAAATTCTTACATAGTTATTATACAAATTTTGATTAGGTAACTAGAGTGTTTGAGTCTCTTAAAAACTACCTAAAATATCATATCACATTACATTATTCATTCCATTTTACATCATCGTGTCACATGTTTGTCAAATTATAAAATCCATTTCATAAGTATCATAATAACACAAAAATAATAAAGATACATTTTGTACAATCTATGGTGCTAGCATATAATGTGTCAAATAGTCATCATAAATCCATCATACAAAATTAAATCAAATCATCCATTTCATTATGCATTTCCATTACATTTCAGATAATTTCATCATCACATCATAACAAAATACATGCATACATGATAAGCATTCATCAAAAGCATAACAAAGCAAATATAATCATAAAAATAGCATACATATCATAAAGTAATAAAATGTTACATGATGATCAAAGTAAATTCATACATATCTATATATCCATATGTAAGAAGTCAAAAGCTACATCATAATCCATAAGCTGCCCGTAGGCTACAATAAATGTGAGTCCTCAAACTTCACACTCCAAAAAACCAAAAATCTAAAAAAGAACTATCAGAGTCTCCAAGCCATGGTCACACAGGACCGACACCATGACTCTCTCGTCTACCCTCAGTAGGAGTCCATCACAAGCTCCCAGACCTACTCTCCCTAAAACTATCCATCCTCCATGTAGAACTAGGAGCCCTCATCCATGTAGATGACTATCCTGTCTCACTCCTCTGACTTTGCTATGATACAATGGCTAATGCTCGATTTGGTATATGCCCCTTAATATGCACTATCTCATCGTCAAGTATGTTAGTATAGGTCTGATCCTCTCGACATCAAGTTTGATAGGTCAAAACCAAATCTTGAATATGCACCACCTCCTCCCGCATCCTAGATACCTTGCCACTGATTGACTCCCCATATCTAGAGCTTGGTCATTTAACCTGTGCTTGAAGAGTAGCTATCAATTTTGCCTGTCTTTCCATCTCAGTCTGTGCACTCTACACCTGTGTCTATAGTAGAGCTCTCTCCTTTGTAAAATCTTGTCACACCCTACTGAGATCATCCTGTAGCTCTGTAATTATAGCATCTTGTACTCCTAATTGTGTTTGCATACCCTAATCTCTAGGGTCCTCACCATAAAAGTCTAAGGGATCCTACATATCAATCAACTCCACCCTATCCGCTACAATATGACGATGCACATACTGCTCACCTGTGTCTACCTCCTCATCATCTGAATATTCATCCTAACCCTCCTTTTCTGGAGCACCCCTAGCTACATATTCTACTCTAGTAGCTACATCCCCTCCTAGTGGCCCCTCTCCTCACCACTACTATATAACCCACCAAGCATCATACTCCTCTATCGTACCAGCATCATCCAACTTAGAAACTGGCACCACAAGATATGACTCCTCTCCTAGTGCCTCCATAATAGGCCATCCTAGATTCTTCTCATCACATTTATGATGATACATCATCGGCTCCCTAGGAAACCCCTAGTATAGGCTAAAATATCATAGGGCATGATCATAAGGGAAGTACTCTCACTCCATCCCATACCGCCCTATCAGCCACTTGCCTTGCCTAACTTGATATAGATGTGTCTCAACATCACTCCATGCGGGACAACTCCTATAGGGTCTCCATGAAATTTCTACCACCCTAAGCCATACAAAAGCCTCTACATAGTGCTCAACCTACCTAGCATGTCAATGGCTTTAGCCTGTCTCACATGCCCTCTACCATAACACCCCATAACCAATATCCTTATTCGGTAGCTCTGATTGAGTAGTCCATGGTAGTCCTCGTGGTATCTCCACAATAATATGCTATAAATCCCAAACCTATAGTAGGAAGATACAACCCAATACCTTCTACTCATGAGAGTAGATATCATATAACTCCTCATATAACTGATCTAACAAAGTAGGACCCCAAGCCATCACTACAGGCTCATCCTCTGTACACTCCACAAGAGTGAACACCAAATATATAAGGTTCCACGGGAACCTAGAACCTAAAGAGTCTAGAAGTAGTATTTTTATGATCAAATTCATCAAAAAATCATGCTTAATCCCAATCACATCAGCCTAAAACCATGATACCACTAGTATCCCTCCACTGAGGAGATCAATTGTTGCATCCTCCCAGCACACCCCAAAGTATCTTTATAGCATGACCTCTCGTCCCTCTGTAGGAGTAGATACTATAGGATGACCCTCTATAGAAATACATAGTATCTGATATGTATCCTCTAAATTCACTGTCATCTCCCCCATAGCTAGATGGAAAGTATTAGTATACGGGTCCCATAAATCTATCAATGTAGTCATATAGGCGTGGTTGCTCACCACGGGCTCCAATCGCGTAACATTCTTCAGGTCAATGGCATCAAGCCATCACCAATACATAGTAGTCAAAATGTCTCCAATGACCTAAAATATAGTCATAACCTTATACCGACTCTTCACTATCTGATAAAGTGAACCAATTTGTCAATAAAGAACTAAAAATGCATCAAAATAGTCTAAAAATACAAAAAAATGACTAAAAAAGGGCCCTTTTGGCCTAATTTTTGACCGTCCCACCTAGGTAAATCCCCTAATTTGGTAATCATACCACCAAAGGATGGCCACCAATGACTGTCCCACCCAGGTATGGTCCCCAAAAAATGGCTTAAATAGGGTCATTTTGACCCTTAAAATTGCCCTAAAATAGCCCTAAAAAGCATAAAAAATAGTATAACATCCAAATTTAAAGCATTTAAATGGAAAATAAAAGCTAAATATCATACATTACACTATTATTAGGGTTCCTTAACCATGATTTAGTGTGTGTTATGAAAATTACAGTAAAATTTACAATTTCACAATAAACTAGAGAAGAGGAGGAAATGTGTTCCATACTTGTTTTGCACCGGATCCACCGCCTATCGCATCCAATGGATGGATCATATTTTTGGGTAGATATTTTGGTAGTGCTATTCTTCAATAAATTACTCTCCTACATTTCACCTCTCCAATTCCTCAAAGCACAATAAACAAATGAGATTATTTGCCTTATTTTTGGCTTATATGGCTCCAAAAGAAGCCGACCATACCTAGGTGGGATAAGCATAGAATTGGCTGGCCATCCCACCCTAGTATGGTTATAAAATATGTACTCATCCCCCCTTGGGATGGTCACCAAAATATTTTTACCAAAACAGCCCAAAAACATCAAAAATAGGGTCCAAAACCCACAAAAAATAAGGCAAAATGGTCTAAAAGTCAGTAGGGATCAAGACTCAATAAAAAACATTTATGGATGCTTTAAAAGTATTTATTTATTCCCCCAAGAAGGCATATATGTCTGGAACACTCCATAGGAATGAATTTTTTTGCCTTTTGCTTCCAGAAATGTTCATTAAAACAATCAAAAATCCCCTCCAAATAGGTATATAGTACCATGGGTAAAATAGAGAGTTATTCCAATTCAGTCATATGTGTCAAGAGAATCATCACTTTATCATCATTGATTCCATTATTGACTCATTTCTTGAGGGGGTATTCATAATAATTATTTCATAAATCAAATCAACACTAAAACACTCAAAAGTGCAAGTTTCATACATTCAAAAGAATCTTTGCTAAAGATAATTTTTCAAGCCCATGCTAGGGAAAACAATTAGTATAAGAAACAAAAATAGGGCTTGACCTCCTTGAATACTTTATAATTGACCCATTTAAAGGCTTACAAGAACACAAGGCACCAAGACCTAGTATACCCTAAGCCCCTAAAACTGTCATTACAGTGCGACTGAAAGGTATACCCAATTAATCCTTCGACTATGTCAAAAGCAAGTACTCAAAGAATGTATGCTATTTATGAAATAGAGGCATATAAATTTGGTTAGTTTAATGAATAACCTCAATAATTTAATGATTTATTCATCAATTTATTCTCAGCACTTTATTGCACATAGCGTGTCCCAAAAAGGGGCATTTGTAGACACTAAAATCATGTAAATTGGATAATACTACCAATGCACCACTTGTGCCACTCTTATCGATATCATATGGCCCCATTGGAAAACCCTATAGGGTAATATAAAGCTCCATAGCACTTTTGGGAAGGTTTCCATTAGTTTTGGGAGGTTTTGGTCATATCCTTATGACCGTCCCACCTTGGGATGACCATAGATGGTGACCATCCCATCCAAGGATGGCCACTCATAACCATCCCTAGGTGGTATGGTCCCTAAATAGACCCTCCAAAAGTCAAATGTGTAGATAAATGGCAATAAATTACTACCATATTCCCTGCCCAATCATCAAAAATTGATTGGAGACTGTCATGGAGACCAGAAAATCCAAATTAGAGGCCCCAAATGGGCAACCTCTTCCACCAATGCATGGCAAAGGTTTTGACAAGTGGCAGCACTTTCCTTGCATGCCATAACTTCCCCTTTTCTCCAAATGCCCTATTTGAGCTATAAATTGAGGTGTGCTCACCCCAATTAGAAGAGAGAAGAGTGGAAGAAGATACCATGAAGTGCTACCTAGTTCTACCCTCACATTTTACCATTACATTTTCCCTCATATTTCCTTGAAACCCTCTTCATTCGAAGGTGCTTTCAGGGGTATACCAAACACACTAAATCCATTCCAAAACTGGTCAAACTAAAGAGTAATGTGACCACATTTTCCAACACAATATTTAGGAGAGTTTCATACTAGATCCCTTTGGAATTTGTGGTAAATTTCACTCATATTGGTAACCGTCCCACCTAGGGATGGTTACAATGGGTAGTTGCACCTATTAGGGATGGTTAGAAAAAAACAAGGAATTTTGATTCAATTCCACCATAGGTCATTTAGAAATGTTTATATTAGTATTGCATTCAATTTTGGTGAGATTTGGAGTTGTTTTGATGGGTCAATTAGAATTTTTATGGTTGTAGGTCTAGTTGTCCCTGTTAGGTATGGTCACTATTTCTGCTAAAAATTTCCATTCAATTCATGCTCAAATATTTCCAAAACCATATAAATAGCAACATAGTATATTTACAAGCCATTTGGAGTTGTTTTTATTTATTACAAATAAGTTTCATTATTTCTAGATGCATGCTTTCTATGTTTTCCTAGATTTCAATCTATAACCACATATTCTTTTAATCTGTTTCAATATCTTGTGTGTAGGTGTAGATATGCTAGACATGAGGGAGGAGCTAAGAGGTATATAAGGATAGGCCCAAGACTAGCTCTCGAGTGTGGGTTAAGATAAGAAAATTGGAACACACCATCAAGCTTTTGAAAGGATTAGATCCTTGGTATTTTGAGTATGAAATGTATCAAAGAAAAGCCCTCAAAGGGGGATGTATTGTAACCATTGGAATCATTGAATAAATAAATATAAGGAGAAATCCGCCCTCTTTTATTGCACATTATTCTTCATTTCAATATATTACATATTGTGCATCTTTCCCTTTGAACACTTACTTTAACACGCTTTTACATTTCAATAAATAACCCTTAAGGTGTGCCATTATTTTTTATTCTTCAGAGAGACATTTTCAAATTCAATATTTTATATCCCTTCCCCTTTGCTTGAGGAGATGGTAATATATTGAGGCCTAGGAACTAAAACATCCATCCAAATAGGTAATCTTGCTTTACTCATATTAATTATACTAGACAATTTTTTCTCTATTTGGGCATTCATATACTAGAATGCACCAATGTCATTATCAATTTTGGTGAATATCACCTAGAATGGGAAGCCATTAACCTCTTCTATAAATGGATTGAAAATAGGAATCCAAGGTCTTATATAGACACCCCTTTCTTTGAAAACCCAATTAAATATAGAAAACAAATTTTTGGGTAGGAGAGTTACTTGGAATTTTGTACTGGTCCACCAATATTTAATGTATTCTTTGACCTCCTCCAAGTCTGGTCTCTTTCCCTTGAGTTTGTAGATAATTGTTCGAGCTTCATGATTAATCATATCTAACCCAAATTTATCCTTAAAAATCTTGATAGAGGTAAGAGGTTCATCCACCCATGAACCCAAATATCCCTAAGGGATATTTCTTTTGATAGAAGAGGCTTTCTCATAGACTAAAGAGATAGTTTATGAAAAACCCTCTTTCTTCAATGCTTTACTTCACCTAGGGTTTGCATCCCTTTCATGAATATTATAGCCAGATTTATTGCTTTGTTCCATCACTTGACTACACCTAGGGTTTACCATGTTATTTATCATATTAGACAAAAAAAATTAAAAATTTATTTTTGAAGCAATTCCCAAAGTTATTAAAAGTGAAGTAAAATAGTTGATTTCAGAGATATATACCAAAATTGAAAAAGATAAGATAAGGAAAAAGAAGAAAAAATCCAAAGAGAAATATTAAATCATTTTTTACCTCAATAAAAGCTTAATGATGAATTGCTTGGTTTTTCAAAAAGATAATAAATAGAAATATGGATCAAGCATAGTCCAAGATTTTCTAGCAGAGATTACAAAAAAAGGTAGTGGATGAACACAAGAAACAATATGAAGATAAATACTAAAGTCTTCAATAACCAAATAATGTAATAAGGGGGGTTTTGGAGAATATTACATCATTTGGTCCATGGAATAGGTTTTGATTCTATAGTTTAGGAGTGTAATTTATATTTTCCCTGTCTATATGTAAGATGTGCACAAGTGTCATGTAATTAATTGTGCAAGTGTGTAATGTGAGAAAGTGCACGTGCCATATAATTAAGTGTACAAGTGTGTAATATGAGAAAGTGCACAAGTGTGTAATGTGAGAAAGTGCACAAGTGTTATGTATTAGGTGTGCATGTAGAAGTGTCATTTAGTAAAGTGTGCAAGTGTGCATGTAGGAGTGTGCAAGTGTCATAGAGTTAAGTGTGCAAGTAAATAGAGATTCAAGAGTCATGTATACAAGTGGCAAGATGAGAAGCCAAAAGGACATGAAGATTTATCTTATGTATGGAACAGAAAAGGTTGCAACTCTTGAATATGTGAGGAGTGCAATAATATTTTTTTTGGAGAAAATATGATATTAATTCATTAACCAAAATATTACAATAGTATGGTGCTAACATTGTGCACAAACTAAAAAAAAAATGAGGTGGATAAGGAGTAAAGCATCCATAATTGAATATACATAAGAATAAAAACTAATAGCAACAAAAAGAATATAGCTATATCTTACTACAATACACCATATATTAGCACTAATCTGTGGAAGAGCATATTATATGGGGAAATTTTGGGTGTGTCTTTTGTGATATCTTCTAAAGTCTTCAAACAAGAAATAGAAATAATCAAATCCTAAACTTGCTCATCATTGTTAACTTCCTTAATTTTAGTTTCTTATTGGACCTTTTGAAGATCCTGAACTATTGATAAAGTTGATGAAGTCTATCAATAACATCTCATGGTGTTTTGGAAGTTCCATAGACTTAGGAATGAATGTGTTCTATATGTAGCAAAATATCAAAGTTCAAGTCTGCTAAAACTATATCCCATGGAGGAGCAAAACCAGTAAACACCATTTTGCATCTGCACTTCTAAATGTACTTGAGAAAGATGAGTCTACAAACATCCCAAAGTTTGGGGTATTGATCTAGATGATAAAAACCAAGTAGAGAAATATTCCAAGATCTAATGAAAGAAGGAAAAAGAAAAGTGTAGAAGACGTCCCAAAACTGCTTAGCCATGTCACAAAACCAAAATGAGTGAATTAGAGTTTCTAAAGTATTACAAAAAATGCATTGAGTGGAAATGTATAAAATCAAATCCAAAATTTCAAAAGTTGGAAGTTTTTGATGCAAAATATACCATCCAAGAAGTTGAGTTTTGAATTCAATAAGAACTTTCCAAATTTGAGTAGCAAGAGACTGCCATTGGGCATTGGTAAAATTCATTTACCACTTGACATTTTTTTTTGGTAGATAAGATACTATAGTATTAATACCGGGTTTTACAGGTTGACCCAAAACCTTTTACAAAAATTAGCCCAGGGTTGTTGATGAACATGTCCTTACTAAGGATCCTATATATGTAAAATCTACATGCCACCAAAGCCATTACATCCGGTAAGGCACATAGCCTGTTATCAAAAAGAAACTTTCCATACAACATTTTTGGTATACCTCAAGAAAAAACACCTACATCATAATTACAAAAAAAGAAACAAACACAAATCCCTTCCTTGAAATAGTGGAGAAACAAAAATTTGCAGACACACATAGCAGAGTACTGAAAAAAACTCCCACAAGCTCTGTATTGATAGTTACTCTTAATAATTCTTTGGTAATTACTTTCTTTCGTATATGACATGCTTTGGGACCACATCCCGTCTTGGCCAATCAGCCTTAGAGAAGTGAACCTATTGGCTATATTTATGGCGATGGCTATCTGGTGGTCCACGTGGCTTTGGTTCAAAGTTTTATATTGTTGTTTCTTTCCTACCCTATGATTATCAATCAATCTCAAATTACTAAGATGACTAGGAGCCATGTTATCTGACATGTGACTATCCCCATTAGTCTTTGTGGTATTTCCAAGCAACATCCACCAAGACTAACATCTCGGATAATTTTTATTATGAGTCCATTTCAAAAAAGAGATGGGAATACTCATAGCCTTCGAACTTACAATGCCTTCCCTTTTGGTAAATTTGACTATCATTCTTGGAATTATTGTTGAATAAGCTCCTCTACTTCGCTCGGGACACCATTTTCCCATTTGAAAAGTTCATCACCATCGACACCCAAATTGGCCAGCTTATCAGCAACTTTGTTAGCTTCCCAAAAGATATGTTGGGCTTTTTTGTCCTGTCTTCCTTGGAAAAGGATCCTAGCCTCTTCAAAAATTGTTTTAATCCTCCAAGGAGGTGTTTTCCAATTATTGAGGAGATTTTAACATGCATAGAGTCTCCTTCTATGATCAAATTGCCTTCTGAATCTTGATTCATTTGAAGTCCTCTCCACATAGCTCTAGCTTCAACTTCGTTGTTTGTACTTGTTCCCAAATATTCAGAAAAGCAAGCATCATATTCCAATTACAATCTCACACAATGTCGCTAGCGCTTGCTCTGCCAGGATTGTCCTTAGATGCTCCATCAAAATTAAGCTTAAACCAACCCGTAGGAGGTGGGGACCACTTAATATTGGCTCTGGGGTTGACTACCCTAGGCACAGACTCATCTAACAAGGTTAATCTTAAATATTGAGCAATCGTGGTCTCTTGTAGATGAGGTTTACGACTATAAAAAGGGATAAGGTTCACATTCTCGTTGGCAAAGGATAGGATCATATCAATGATAGTTTTATGATCATGGATAGACTCATTAAAGACTCTATGGTTCCTTTCTAACCAAACCTACCAAATATAGTGATTGAGAGAAATTTTCCACATGTATCTAAGTCTTCGGCTTGAAAAGGGGCAAGACCACTGGACAAACAAATCAAGTATGGTGGCTAGTTTAACCTAGGAAATATTAAAGGCCTAAAAGACCCCACTTAGGATAGTCAAGGAAAAAGGACACTCAAGGAAAATGTGATAAATGGTCTCCCAATTAGCCCTACACAGATAATAGTAATTAGTGACACAAATACCTTTACGCATAATATTATCAATGGTTAGAATTATTCCTTGGATAACCAGCCATGAAAAGACTATAATTTTTGGAATTAATTTTTTTATCCAAACTAAGTCCTTTTGGAGGACAGAATCCTCGTCATCAAGCAGAAGCGTGTAAGTTGATTTAACAGTGAACTACCCATTTTTCATAGGAGCCCAGGTCACTTGATCTTCCTTGGGTATCATGGGGATAAATTGTTGCCCAAGAATATTATAAAGATCATTTGATTCCGCTTGAAATCCTCAAATCCTTATTTGTTTCCACTTCATTCTGCCTCTGTCCTCAACCATATAATCAGATACTTTTTTGCCAATGAGTTCTTCCGTGATATCTCTAATTTGGGCTAAGTTAGGATATTGCAATAGTGTTTTTTCCTTAGCCCACTTGTCATTCCATAAATTTATCCTCTCACCATTTCCTAAAACCCATATTATACATTTTTTGATGATTTCATTACAATTGAGAATTGCTTTCCAAAAAGCAGAACCTCTGATTGGAACTGAGTCACTTATAAATTCCATATTTTGAAGATAATTTCGTTTGATGATAACTGTCCATTCATTTTCTTCACCAGAAATGAGGTGCCACGTCTGCTTAGCTAGTAAAGCTAAATTCATATAAGCAATTATCCTCAGACCTAAGCTCCCATTTTCCCTGGGTCAGCACACTTTGGTCCATCCTACAAGGTGTATCATTTTTTTCTCCTCTGATCCAGTCCATAAAAATTCCTTTTGGAGTTTCTCAAATTTCTGGAAAACCTTCATAAGGGCTTTGAAAATGGAGAGGAAATATATTATAATGCTCTGAAGAGAGGCCTTAGTGAGGATCAGATTTCCTACTTGAGATAGAAGATGACATTTCCATCTAGCAAGTTTTTTTTGAATTCTTTCAATAACCCTATACCACATTGACTCTCAAAGAACCAATGAAAATAGGAAGACCAAGATACGAAGTGGGGAGGTTTGCTATATCACACCCTAAAATTTCCACAATCCTTCCTTGCCTATGAATGGGGGTGTTCAAGAAATATAACTTGCTTTTACTAAAATTAACTTTCTGACCAGCAGCATCCTCGTAGAGTTGCAGGATGTATTTAATTCTTTTGGCCTCAACCACCGACGCCTTAGTCAATAGAAGGGTATCATCGATGAATTGTTGGTGAGAAATAGCCCTAGTGAGAGATGTTGCCTTGATTACTAATATTAGCCTTGAAATACAAGTATTTTTTATGGTTCTGCCTAAATCTTCTGCCACAATGATGAATAATATGGGGTTGATTGGGTCCCCCTACCGAATTCCTCTATGGCATTGAAAGTAACCAGCAGTTGTTCCATTAACCAGAATACAGAACCATGCTTTAGAAATGTATTCTTTGATCAAATTAACCCATTGGTGGTGAAAACCAAACTTAAGGAGGACAACAATCAGAAAGTCCCAATTTAGCCTATCAAATGCTTTGTTCATATCAAGCTTGAGGGCAAAAACATACATGTTAGTATTATGAGCAGAGTGTAGAGCTTCATGAATTGTGATAACTCCATCCAAGATTGACCTTCCCTAGACAAAGCTTCCCTAGCATGGATCTATGATGTGGGGCAGAACATATCTCATTCTATTTGCAATGGATTTAGTTAGGATCTTGTAAGAAACATTGCACAAACTAATTGGCCTAAAGTCAGCCATAGATTCAGAGGTTTGCTTCTTAGGAATTAGAGAAATAAAAGTAGAGTTGAGACCTTTTGGGATATGATTTCTTGCTTGGAATTATTTTATAGGATAAATTACATCCTCACCTACGATGTCCCAAAAATCTTGATAGAAACGAGGGGGAAAGCCATCGGGTCCCGGGGCTTTGTCTGGCTCCATGCTAAACAAGGCTTCCTTAATTTCCTCATTAGAAAATGGAGCTATAAGCTTAAGGTTTATATACTCATTTATTATGCTAGAAATAGATTACAAGAGAATATCTTTGACCTCCTCATTGCACTATGATTCTTGACCGAGGATAGAACTGAAATAAGTTACTGCCTCATTTTTTATTTCTGTTAAGTCCTGAGTAATAGAACCATCTACTTTAAAAAAAATATATATCTTGTTATTGCTTCTGTTTCTAAGCGTGGTGATGTGAAAAAACTTATAATTTGAATCTCTATATTTCAACCAAAGATCCCTTAATTTTTGCCTCCAATAGATTTCCTCACAGGCCAAAATGTTATGAAACTCTGCTAGTTTTGTCCGTTCCTCCTGCCTAGTAGTTTCATCAGCATCACCATGTTGAATCCTCTGATCAATTATCTTTAAAATTTCAACAACCTATTTTTTATTTTCAAAGAGGTTCCCAAAGACCTCTTTGTTCCAATTTCGAAACTTTTCCTTAACAAAATTTAATTTGCCAATAATTTTAAAAGTTGCACTACCCCTGACAGGCTGTTGCCACCACTGAATTAAGTTATCTATGAAACTAGAATGTTTGATCCACATAGATTGAAATATGAAAGTTTTCTTGAATAACAGAGAGTTAGGGATCTCCAAAAAAATAGGATTATGATCAGAGGCAATTTTAGGAAGGGCTTGCAGGGTAGAATCACTAAACAGAGTTGTAGCCTCCTTTGATAGAAAAAACCTATCAAGCCTTTCTTGAATGAGATGACACCCTATCCATCGATTGCTCCAGGTATAATTCGCTCCTCTAAGTTTTACATCCATAAACATGTTGGAGTTCACAAAGTCATTGAAATCATCCATGATCCTGATAGGTGGTCCATTTCCACCCATTTTGTCTGAAGGGTAAAGAGGAGTGTTAAAATCCCTAGCCAAAATCTAGAGTATATTATGGAATATTTCACTCAGATTGCCTAAGTACTCCCATAGTAGAGCCCTCCCTTGAATTGAAGTCGAGGCATAAATATTTGAAAGGATCCATGACCTGTTGTTGTTTATTTCCTTAAATAAAACACTAAGAACCTTGTCATATTTTTGAATAATGGTGCCTTCTACTATTCAGGGATCCCACAAAGTCATAAGGCCTCCAGACGCTCCTCTGGATGATTTACAAACCATATCCCCTTGATTCCTATTTTTTTTGCTACTTTTTTGACTGAATATCATCAGTTTTTGTTTCTTACAACATGATAATAGTTGGATTCACTTGATTTATTATTGCACTGACTTCCCTATGTTTGGGCAGGCCATTGAGGCCTCTCACATTCCATGAGAGGAACTTCATTTAGATTGTTTGGGATTTCTTCCTCTCCCCCTCCCTTGAGGGGGTTTTCCTAATTTGTTTTCTTCAGAACCAAGAATAACCTGTTGAAACAAGGTTCTCTATTTTCCATTGGCAATGTCATTATAAGTTTTATTTTTTTGATGCTCAGCATTTGATATTCTCCCTCTTCTTTTTTCACTGCCAAAATCTATAGGAGCCTTCATAGTGCTCCTGGTTTGTTTAGGACTAAACTTGTGGGAGGAAATTTGTTGCAGAATTGGACTGCCATATTCCTCAGTCTGAAGAGTTTCATATATCTTCACCCCTACATCCAAATCTTCTCCTTTTTTCCTATATTCACCTGGTCTGCGGGATGACCCTTCAGTAGGATTCACCCGGCTCCTAGTGATGATGTTAGGGAGATGAGAATTTTTATTTTCCAATGCCTCAAATTTCTTCCTAAGTTCTTTAGCATTAGGGTTTGGCTTTGGGATGCCCAATGGGCTTGAAGTAATTTTAGCATTGGGGTTTAAGGATCCCAACTTGGATGGGGATTCTAGATATCGGGCATTAGGATTTGGCTTTGTGATGCCCACGGGGCTTACAGTAATTTTAGCATTAGGGTTTGAGGATCCTGACTTATATGGGGATTCTAGAGAGTCAAAAAGGTTAGCTTGAAGGTTCTGGGCTTCCGTGTCTTTCGATAATCCTCCTACTCCCATATTGGATATAATTGAAAATTTATTTGAAACTAGAGGATTGGAACTTACCTGAGTATTTTGGTTGCCAACAACCTATTGTTTTCCTTTGTCTTGTTGGGACCCTACACCCTTTCTTTTAATTTTTTGGTAGACATAGTTTTCCCAATTAAAATTGCCTCTCCTAGGAAAACTCCTCAAATTTACTCTGTCTAGCATTCCCTGCTTCTAATTTTCTCTATTCATTGCTAGGTTAGGGCACTGATTGCATAGATGTCCTTGATTTTTGTATTCTACATAGAATGTTGGTATGTTCTCATATTCTACCGATTATTTTTGATAGTATTCTCCATACTCTAGCTCCACAAACCTTGGCAATTCATTATACAAATTAGCATTTATGCAGATTCATGCATGATTCATCCTTGTCCTCGCCAAGGTCGCATGGTCAATGGAGATCAAGTCCCCTATAGTTTTGGCTATGCCCTGCAACCAATATTCATTGAAGAACTAGGCAGGTAGACTTGAGATACAAACCCAAATAGAAGAAATATTAATGTTTTAATTTTTAGGGTTGAAATCTTCACCCTATCATCTGAGAAAAAGGATCCTTTTTCCCAAAAACCAAGGACCTCCTATTAAAATGTGGTTAGCATACTCCATATTGTTAAAAATAATAATGAAGAACCCTTGAGTTAGAGCTACCAACTCCAAGCTACCTACCGGTTGCCATTTACCCGTCACCCAAGCCCTGATAGTCTCCATGTTCGGCCTACCTCCCAAAAACTTGCCTACCAGGGAGAATTCTTCCATTGAAAGAAAAGGGTTCATGGAACTTACCGAGGCCAAAATTTTATTATTTATTGGAAATAGGGGTGGAGGAGAGAGAACCTCATTTATTTTTCCTCTAAGAGTCTCAGCAAAAGACAACCACTTCTTGGGCCCCGCATTATCCTTTGTATCCTTTTTGTTGGGGTCTTTTTGAGGAGGGTCAGGCCCCCTCATGATGCCTGCCTCCAAATCTGTCGTAGCCTAACCGCCTTCCTCTGGATCCTCACTTGATCCATGCTTGAGGTTCCCACCCACCCCTTCCATACCTGCTCTACCTTTGCCACCTTGGCTAAGATTCCTACCTAGAAAATTCAAACCCTCACTCCCACCACACCCGCTAAACCTCAGCTCACTCATTCTTTGGTTCTTATTTACCACTTGACATTGATATTAGAGTCTAAAGAAGTAATACACAAAAAAAAATTGTATATCCAACTAGAAGTAATGGAAGAGACTCTATGACCATTAAGCCATCTCCAGTAATTCCATATATTATGGGTAGTTATTCCTAACTTTATAAGGACATCATAATGGATGGAAGACATAACTAAGACATAATACTCTTTGAACCTAGAGGGAAGGGAACAATAATTATAGATTTTATTCTAGGTAAGAATTGAGTAGCTACTCGGATCCCAAATATCTCTAATTCTATTAATACCTTTCTTCGAAATGCTAGACCTTGAATAGCACTACATAAAGCTAAAGGTTTATCATTATGGAGGATAAGTTTATTCTACAAAAAAATATTTAGATTGATGCTCAGTCATATCTCAATGAGTCATACTTCCAAGCCAATAAATGAGAAACTAATTTCCAAGCTTTCCAGTTTTGGGTAACTAGAATAGATTCTTTAACTATAAATTAAGGTGCATTAAGGACATTATCCTCCCATGGGATTTCTTTCCATTTACCTTTGTGAGTAGCTAGAGATATTTTGTATCAAAATAGGTGTTTCCAATTTTCATCACCAGTGATGGCTCTAACAACCCATTTTTTAGCCAAACTTTTGCTTTGGGTAAGAGGATCAATGATGCCTAGACCTCCTAAAGCCTTTGGTTGAGTACAAATTTTCTAAGATATGGTTGTCATTCCCACATCCCCATCCAATTTGGTACATAAAAATTTATGAATGGTCTGATAGGCTACCTTGGAGGCCATTCATCAAGAGGAGTAATAAACATGAGAGGTTGCCATAATTTTATTTGCAACTTGAATTCTTCTAGCTAAGGAAAGAAATTGAGCTAGACAAGCATTAAATTTTTTTGAAGTCTTTTCATAATCTAATTCTACATATCCTTAGGAGAGGTATTAATTCCAAAGAGAATTTCTAAATAATGCACAATCATACCATGAGGGATAATATTCCACTCAGTCAAGGATTTAAATCCATGAGGAGAGGAAGAGGTATAGAAGACTTTAGTTTTAGAGTCATTGATACAAGAGCTAGAGACATCACAAAACAATTGAACAATATATTTAGTTGTTTCCACCTCTTGTTGGGTATTTTGAAGATAAATAAGGAAATCATCAATAAAATGAGAGTTAAGTGCACAATTATTCCTAGTAATCTTAATACCTTGAATGAGGCCATCAGAATGAGCCTTGTGAAGAAGGTACCCTAAAGCATAAGAAACCAACAGATACAAAAAATGAAAAAGAGGGCAACCCTATATAATAGATTATTAAAGAGGGAAGGAGGGTGAAAGAGCTCCATTAACCAGAACACAAGCTGAAGCATCACCAAAGAGCATCTCAATTTGATTACAACATTTTGGACCGAAACCTGTTGGAATATTTGATAAATATTCCTATTTTCCTAAAAGTATATAGGTTACTATTTGTTAGCAATTAATATTGTATTAGTTTTGCTAAAGTTAGTGTTGGTTAGTTGAGCTTTGAGAACTTATAGGGTTAAGTTAGATTTGATTTTTTTTTTGTGGGTGTGTCTTCAACCTATGTTGGGAGTTGTTTCAGCTATTCTAGGCTTAGGATAATTATGAATTAGTTTGTTGGAGTATATTGTGGCTTCTTAAAGCCTATATAAGATTGTAAATTATCTTTGATTAATAGAACAAATAAAGGTTTCTCATTTGGTATCAGAGCATCAGAAAAGTACTCCAAAACCATTGAATTGCCCATCACACATCTGTGAGTTCAGTCCTGGCATTTGTTGTTTTGGAGGTACAAATCTATGTTTTGTATACTAGAAGGACCGTGTTGTAGCAAGGACACGCTATTGAGATAAGCATGGTGGAACGCTCTCGTTGAAGTGATTTAATTGGATTGTTGTGCACAATTTTTAGTGATTGGAGGAGATTGCATGTTAATTTAGATCTGCGTGATTCGTTGGAGTTCTGTGTTGTGCAGAGCTATGAACTCAGAATAGTTGAGGTTCTATTTTGCATATGAACAGCGCAGATCTGGGAATTCTCCCGCTCAGCGCTCATTGCCACTTTGTAACTATTGGAGAGAAGGAGCACCGTGCCAGTGTGGAGCGCCCACAGACGCTGTAGTGAGCCATCGGATCCTGGCGACCCAAGCTGGCAACGATCTGCAGACAGATCGAGCACTCACAACCCAGATCCGTACTGTTGCCACTCCTGTGCATCCGTAGAGCTGAGTCTTGTAGAGAAGAAGCACCGCGTATATAAAGGCATGGAAATTGTGCATCCCTAGATTTGATTAGTATTAGCGACAATCAAGGGATTGCTCGCTCGATCGCTAATCCCACTCGCAGCCAACAGAGACCATCCAGAGGAGAATTGTTTTTACAGTGGAGTGCGTGATGATTGGAGCGTGTGACAATTGGAGGCTGCTGAAGGAGGGAGAGAAAGTGTGGAGGAATGTTATGAAAACATGTAGTCACTGCGTTTTTTAAAATATCGAATCACTATGTTTTTTTTTTTTTTTCTTTCTTAAAAAAAAATCATGAGACGTGATTTGCTGTGGAATCTACTGTGACGTGAGCATATAAGTGATACCATTCGGAGGGCTATGTGTTCACTGAAGGATATTTAAGGTTGCAGCCACCTGTGTTGAGTTTTCCTTGTTGAGCGAGCAAAGGAGAAGTGAACGTCTGTGAGGAGAGAAAAAGACTTGTTGACATCTAATAAAAGCTTGATGTCGAAGAAGCCTTGTTGGCTGTATTATCGATGGATGCGATGAAGATTATCGGTGGACGTGATGAAGAACGATAATCGATTAACTCATGGAGGTCAAACTTATTTTAATAACGTGAATGCCCAGATTGGAATAGCATATTGTCTTGTCTGTGGGAGTAAGAGAAGCCGACTGTGTTGAAAATGGCAATTATTGGTTCGTGAAAATGTGAGTCTGCATCACCGAAGAAGGCAGCTGCATAAAAATATATGCTGTATTTATAAGCTGCAAAGTGAACTGTGGGAAGACATCGTAATTGAGGACATAAGTATGCTGTGATTCACGATTTAAATTATGTAGAGAGCCTGCTACAGCTTGTCTGACATAATTGTGATTGGCTCATGATTTGTTAAAAAAAAAGACGCTTGGTCTGTGACGTTTGCTTACTTTGAACAGTAACAATCAACAGTAAGACATTTGCTTGTTTTGATGTTTTCTTGTTTTGTATAAAGGGATCTAGGAGATTGACTGTGCATTGAGATTGATTGTGTGTCCTATTGATGTTTGTTGAGAGGAGCTCTGTGTTGAGAGGAGCTCTGATGTCAGTAAAGAGCTTTATGTGAGGCTGATTACATAGAAAAACAATAGCAAGTGTTGAAACATGTGCAAAGCCATGTTGAAAGTAACAATGGCCTGCGTGGAAGGAGATGTTGTAATGTCTGCTGTAAGGAGGAACCTGAATGCCTTGTGCTAGATGTCTTTGCCACAAAGAATCATGTTGAAGGAGGAGGAGATCTAGACGTGAGATGAAGGAAGTGCACAAAGACGGAGTCTCAACGTAGGAAGGACCAGCAAATATCATGGTTTGTTTACATTGCTCTGCTGCGTGTTCATTGACGCAGAGAAACATTGTTTATTGGCGGATTGCAGCGACAATCATTAAAAAAAATGTGAAAAAAGCTATTCATTGATGCTGAGGAGTTAAGCATTGGTGAAGACAATTGCAGTTTTGTTGAAGAAAACACCAGTAGAAAAGGATCTAAGGGCGTGGTGACTTTGTGGTGACTTTGTGATTCACCACCAAATAGTGCACCACGTTGAAAAGTTTGCACGCGTATGATGTTGTGTGCATTTGAAATTTACTGCCTTCAGAATACGTAAGGACAGATCTACTCTAAAAGTGACAGGGGATAGTGTTGTGAGTTGTGACATCCTCATGGCAAGGAGTGCCATTGGTCTGGTATGTTACACCACGGTCCAGAGAAAGTGTTGTTGCTAAGTTGAATTGTTGCAGACATAGAGAATGGCCACCGTGTTTGAAGATTTGAAGGTGCCAGAATTTGATGGTGAAGACTATCAATTCTGGGCAGTTAAGATGAAGACTCTTTTGATTGCAAAAGGGTTTTGGGACATAGTCCAAGAAGGATATGAAGAACCCTCAAATTGGAGCAGCCTTCAGGGAGATACGAGAAGAGAGAAGAAAGAGCAGCAATACCAAAATTGCTTAGCCCTTATGGATTTGAGGAGAGGAATGGAAAAGAGTGTTTTTCCTCTCATAGCCAATTGTAAATCAGCTACAGTGGCATGGCAAGTGTTGAAGGATGCTTATGGGTTTGATGCAGACACCCATAAAGTCATGAGTGACAATCAAGAAGATTGTTTAAGCAAGGAGGAGCCTTGCTTCCTTGAAGAAGTTTCTGAGTTAGATCCTTTTGCAGGAGCTTTTGAAGACTCTTGTGAAGGCTCATATGAAGGTAGGTCATTTGAAGAATACATACATTCTTATGATGCTGAATTCTTCCTTGAAGAGGATGACATGTGTGACGAAGAGAGTGATGATGAACTTCTTGAAGAGAAAAGAGCCGAAGATGCGGAATCCCTTCATGGAGAAGAGGATGAGAAGGCGAAGGAGCCTTGTATAGCTCTCATTGGAGAGAGTTATTGTGAGACACCGATAGTTGCAGACATGTCTTGTAATGACATGGAAAATTGTAATAGTCAATTATTTCTTTTAGGAGGAGAAAAAGATGAAAAGAAAAATTGTACTAATGAATTGTTTGTAGGAATGGAATGCTTTGAAATCATTCACATTGATAGCAAAAAGGATGAATGTCTCAATGACGAGACAATTACTCAAAGATCTTGTTGTGAAGATCATTCAAAAGTGGAAGCAGAATTTGAAGTTGAAGGAAGAGAAACACTCATATTGGAGTGTTCCTTGCTTGTAGATCACCTAGATGAGGTGATGTATGATGAAGAATGTCTCATGGAGGAGACATATGAAAAAGAGTGTCTTATGGAGAAGACACCACATCAGTTATTTGTTGCAGAATGCTTCATGAACAAAGCATCTACAATTCTCATGGAGGAGAATAAAGCAGATAATGATGGAGAAACCCTCATCATGGAGTGTTGCATAGTTGAAGACCACTCACATAAAGCAGAGACAAATGAAGAGTGTATTATGGAGAATGCACCTAAAATTCTCATGGATGAGAATAATGATGAAAATGACCTCAACCAAGACCATTCACTTGGAATGATTGTGTGCTCTCTTGAAAGAGCAACTAAAAATCTCCTTGAAGGAGATGATAAAATTGTTCCTCTACAGGGGGAAGAAAATGATAAATATAAAGATGAGATTGATTCACAAGAAGTATGGGATGTGGATTCCCATGACATTGTTGATGAAGAGGAGATGAAGACTATACATTTCATGCTCAATTGTGAAGATCACTCATCAAGAGTGACAAATAGAGATACTTCTTGTCCATCAGTCCAAGAAGGTTATGTGAAGAGAGATTTTGTGAATCTCAAAGATGACAATATGTTGTGTGAAGAAAAGAGCACAAAAGATTATCTCATTTGGGAGAAGAAAAGTGAGAAAGCACATAAGATAGAAACAGAAAATAACAATGTGACTGCTGATTTTCTTGTTGTAATGGCCAAGGAAACATCACTCATGATTGAAGATCACTCATCAGGAGTGAAAACTATTTTGTATGAGGAAAACTATCTCAAAGAGGAGCTAGAAAATAGGGAGATAGTCATTGATGAACTTCATGGTGAAATGGAGGCATCATCAAAGGAGATTGAGAATTGTCTTGAAGAGACAATTGTGGATGGAGATCACTCACTTGGAGTGACTACATTGCAAAAAAATATTTGTTTTGATAAAGCAACAATGAATGATTGCTTGGATGAATGGTGTTTCAACACACCAACATGGCTTGAACAAAGGAGGAGAACTCTTAGTGAAGAGTTGATGGTTGCTCTTGAAGCAACATACAATGAAGGAGAATTGCCACAAAGCAGCTTTATGGGAAGCACCAAATCTAATCATAGTGAAGGTAATATTTTTATGATTAATGATTTGTTTTTTGTGAGTAGGTATAAAAAGAAAGGAGAATGTCTTCCAAAGGCATTATTTAAAGGTAATTGTCTCATTGAGACAACTTTGATGAAGAGTCTTCTTGGAGCAAAGACAGTAATGAAGAACTTGGGTCACATGAATCCAAATGATGTGTTTAAAATTCCTTGGGAGAAGGAATATTGTAAAGCCATTGTTTTGAGAGAACATTTGTGTGAGGAGCAACTTTATGTTGCATATGTAATTGGTCATTGGATGGCCATATTTGTTGTGATATTTTGTGTAGAAATATCTGAAAGAGTTGTATGGTATAATCATCTATGTGAGATGATTAATTGTAAATACTCATGTGGAGTATTGTTTAGTGATGAAGATGTAAAAGATGATCAAAATGTGAAAGTATGGTTTAAAGACCATCATGATCAAGATGTAAGAGAGTGGTTGCTGAAAACCACAAGAGGAGAGACTTTTGTTGAAGGGAGAGCTAATCAACAAAATATGGCACTCAAGCATTTGCGTTATGGAGGAGCAACATCAAAGATGAATGAAATTCCAATGCATATTACATACTCAGGAGGAGTATTAGGAGATGAAATATGGTTTGAAGTTCATAGAAAGAATAATGAAAGAAATGTGCTAGATTGGTTAGTGAGAACCAATACATGTGACATGATGGAAATGTCATTTTTTGAAGAAGATTTTGATGAAGGGGGAGTAGCTCATCAAAAGAGGGCACTCAGTTACTTGCAGGAAAGAGTAGCAACAAAGATGAAGGAGATCCCACATGAAGAGTGGAAGGAGTGCCACCACAATTTTTTTATAAATTCTGATTTCTTGATTCAAGATTGGAGGAAACGTAAGAAAAATATTTTCTTCCAATTTTGTGATGCTTAAAGAACTCTTGCATGAGTGTCTTTAGCATCAAGGGGGAGAATGTTGGAATATTTGATAAATATTCCTATTTTCCTAAAAGTATATAGGTTACTATTTGTTAGCAATTAATATTGTATTAGCTTTGCTAAAGTTAGTGTTGATTAGTTGAGCTTTGAGAGCTTATAGGGTTAAGTTAGATTTGACTATTTTTGTGGGTGTGTCATCAACCTATGTTGGGAGTTGTTTCAGCTATTCTAGGCTTAGGATAATTACGAATTAGTTTGTTGGAGTATATTGTGGCTTCTTAAAGCCTATATAAGATTGTAAATTATCTTTGATTAATAGAACGAATAAAGGTTTCTCAAAACCAAGCTAAGAAAGTATGCTAAGAATAAAATCCCATCTGATTCTATCATAAGCTTTGTCAAAATCTAACTTAACGAAGAGGGCATATTTATTAGAGTCGATAGCCCATTGCAAAGTTTCCCAGGCCATCATAAGATTATCTAAAATATAATTACCTTTAAGAAAAGAATATTTTCTAGGTGAACAATTGCTTGAGCAACAATTTTGATTTTTAAAGGTATAGCTTTAGCTATGATCTTATACAAAACATTGAGGAGGGTAATAGATCTTCAGTTGGAGATTTTATTATGACTTATATATTTAGGAATCGATTTGATTATCCTTGCATTGAAATAAGCTCCAATGAAACTATTATGGAGATATTCTAGGTAAACATGACGAAGATCATAGAAAAGAATATAACAAAAAAATTTATAAAACTCTATTGGAAGACCATCCAATCCAGGAGCTTTGTCATTCTTCATAGAAAAAATAAGTGGTTTGCAGATCATTCATAGAAAGAGGATATTCAAGTTGATCCCAAATGATAGGATCTACAAGGGAGGGAATATGTTCCTACACATATTATATTAAGATACATTGGATTTAATTCCTTGGCTTTACTATAAAAAGTTGAGAGAAATGAGCTACACAAATATTCATGATCTCTCTAGAATCAGAAAGAGAATGACCTGAAGGGTCCTCCAACTCAGTGTTTCTTTTTGAAATAATATTGTATCTGAGATAGTTAAAAAAATAGTTTCCTTGTCTCCCTCGGAGATCCATTTGAGGTGATATCTAATATCTGCCCCTATCGCATGGTAAGACTCATAAACTCTAGCCTAATTTTCAATATTAGCTAGATCACATTGAACAATAGTGTTTGTAGTGTCTTTCATAAGCATGGAATAAATATGAGAGATCTCTTTGTGAAGGTAACTCTATTGAATCTTCTTCCTTGTGGAAATAGAGCGCCCATACCATCTAAGAGATGAAATCATATTGGAAATAATTGTTTCAAACATTTGATCTAGCCAATATTACTAGTTGGTTTAGGAAATCTATTCCAGATATGCTCTACAAGGTGGCAACAGTTAGGGATCTCAATGTGGGACACATTTATTTTGAAAGGAAGAAACATAGAATTAAGGGATATAGAGGAAGTTTGGATAGAATACAGGATATGAAGGTGATCAAACAAAGTTGTATAAGAAAGGACACAAACTTGCTCATGGATGGAGAATTTATCTAGGAAATAATTACTAAAATAAAATCTAGTTAGATGAACAAGCTTCCTAGTAGAACCTTGATGATAGTTGGACCATGTAAACCAAGTATCTCTATGAGAGAAGGCTTTACCAAAGATAGGTTCATGTACACCTAAATGACTACAACAAAACAACAAACTACCAAATTCAGCATTAGAAAGGGGTTTACTACCACTCCAACTTTTGTCACTAGGACTCTCAATCATATTAAATTCTCCTCCAAGGATCCATTTTGTAGGAGGGAGATAAATATATAACTATTACTAGAGGTCCATACAACTAGGGGGGTCATAGGGAGCATATATAGAACAAAATCCAATAACCTGAGAGTTGAGAGCCAATCTAATCCACACACAAAGGTGAGCAAGATATTCACCATGGTCTAGAATATCATAACAAAGAGACTTGGAAATGGAAAGGACAACACCTCATTTACCATTAATATGAAAAGTAGTAAAGGTATATGCATATCCATCACCAATGATGTCCATACAATGGGTGAGAGTTTGACCGGTAACTTTTAGTTCTTGAAGGAAAAGAACAAAAATATGATTCTCAGCAACTACTTTTCAAACTTAAAACTTAAAATAAGGGAGGGAGATCCCCCTAACATTCCAAGATAGAAGATTTAAATTTATGAGGGAAGATTTATAGGTTGCTCAACCTTATGAATTAGATATTGGAATATATTTTTATTGATTAAAAATAATTGTGTTGTCCAAATGGGTTTGCTGAACAAGAACCTTATTTTGAGCAACTTGAGAGAAGAATCTAGCAAGATATTTGAAAGATGGTTATTTTTTGCTCTGTATGGATGGACTTATTTTGGGGGGATCTATGAACATTGTCACTTGCCTACCATTCTCCACCCATCTATCGTAATACTATCTTTCAAGAGTTGTGGTGAAGGAACAAGAGCTAACTCAAGACTCGTGTCTAAATTTGGTGTGGCTTATGGATTAATAGGAGTGTCTTAGGATTTAGTATAAGCTATGGAAGTGGCAAGAGGGTTCTTAGGGGGAAAAACCTGAGAAGGATAAGGATTTTCAAGAATAGGGGGGTGTTTAGGGTCATTGGTAGAGAATTTATTAGCTAAAATATCAGTTGTGGTTTCCATATGAGGGCCATTAGTTGGGATTTTTTTTGTAATTTTTTTTGCAATTTTTTTAGCAGTGGCTTTCATTTGTTCTTTTTTAGTTAATTTTTTCAAAAAAAAATTGATCAAGTGTCCAACTTCTCTTCTGTAAAAACATGCATTAGGTAAATTTAGGTAGATAAGAGGTCGAATAACATGGAAGACTGCCCCATTGAGGTCAAGGGAGGGGGGAAATGACTTGGAAATGTCTATTTATACACAAATACGAGGGTGCACTCTATACTTAGACAAAAAAATTGAAATAGGGTGAGACCACAAAACCTTACCAACAAGAGCAATAATTTTATTGAGAAAGGGGTGACATAAAAGATATAAAAATGGAAACTCTATCCAAAGAGGATATTTTTATCTAGAGGAGCCCTCTAGACGAATATCCAAAGACTAACCTTGTAGATAATAAGTTTACCCACATATAACCCAAGTTTTTTATTGGAGGGTTTTTTTGGCATGTTCAATATTTGCAAAGGAGACATCTATGTACCCCCTTACCAAACCTTGAATAGCCTCAACTATCCAACCTATAGTATTTTTCCAAAAACCCCTAACCCATTTGAGAAATTTATCCTTAGGTGTTATCCCCCATAAAAAAAGAATAAATGATAGTACATCTAGACAAGTTAGTAGCTACTTTAGCAAAGGAATTAGGAAGAACAACTAAAATGGACTTACCTTGCTCTACACGTGGTTGGGGTCTTACTGGATTAGGTTTTGATGGGTCAATGGTGTATCCCTTTGGTAAGCTCCTCTCACTCTATGGATTTGTAGGCTTCTCCATGGAATTTTTTGCAAGGTTCCCAAGGGGAGCCAAGGGAACTTGACATTTAAGAACATTGAGGGATAGAGTTTCATCCATTAAAGAAACCTCACATCCCATAAAAACTATTTTTCTATACCCAAATGCTTCTCCACTATAGAGTTGGGTTTGTTGTCAAATGGCAACGATTGTCCCAATTATTCACTCTAAGCCCTAAAATAAGCACACCTTTTGATAAGCTCCAAAGATGGAAAAAACCCATAAAATTAGCATAGGAGTGCCCTATTTCTTTTCCCAAAAATATTTACAATGTTTGGATGTTCATTGGTGGAAGGAAAATACCCTTCGAATGTTGAAAGCTAAAATAGTGAGTACTCCTAAAAGCAAAAGTGGTCGTAGAAGAGCTCTTAAAAACCCTATTTAGAAAGCAAAAGTGATCATATAAGGGATATTTGAAACCCTATTTATAATATCCATTACTATTTCAAAAATCTCCTAGATTGAAATATGGGTAAAAACCCTAAAAATAGCATAGGAGTTCCCTATTTTTTTTTACACAAATCTTTGAAATGTTCACTAGTGGAAGGAAAATCCCCTCAATATGTTGAAGCTAAAATCATGAGCACTCATGAAAGAAAAGCGGTCGTAGAAGGGCTCTTCAAAACCCTATTTAGAATATTTGTTGCTCCAAGAGTGCAATAGTTAGATATTTGAATATTCACCTTTCTAAGGTTATATTATGGAGACAAAGCTCCATGAAATGTATCTAAAAAGTATATGAAACATTCAAGCATTAATATTAAAGTTTGTATGTATATTTTGAGCAATTATACTATAATTTTTCTTCATGGTATTGCATAAATGATTTGGCCATTTATATTCATATTTGTCATTTTAATGAATATTACTATTAATTTTTGTTGGCCATTTAATATATTTATTGCTCTTATATTTGAGTCTACTTAGGATCCATAATATTGGGACCTAAAATAATTTGGCTAAAAAGCTAACAATGTTGATGCTCAAGGATTGACTTAATCATAACTAATGGGATTCAGTCAATCAAATAAAACATAGTAAATATAGTTATATCAAGGCCATTATATTGATCATAAAATATTTATAAATAATTCTTCTTGCTACTCAATAGAGATGTAGAGGCCTTATGGAAGGACAAATTTTTGACCAACAATTATTTCCTTAGATGGATGTGAAAATTGGATTCACCCTATAGTCATGGTTTTGGAAGGATATAACACCAATTTTTGGGTGTAAGGAAGAGAGAGTGTGTAAAAACCCAAAAATACCAACCCAATTTTTTTTTAAATAATTATTACAATCAAAGGTTCACAAGGGAAAATCCCTTCTTTTGTCTTTTTAGTATACAAGGCTTCACCGCATTTGAGTTCCAAGTCACTACCAATGATACTCAGTGGACAAGAGTGGCTAACTCTTATGGTTTCTAGGGTTCATATTACTAAACCTACTCATTTATAAGGATACCAAAAGTGGTCCCCCACCTTTCCCATGCCCTCAATGGCATAGGACAATGTGACCACAATGTAGAAATTATCCTTTAAGGCCCATAACACTTAAAGGGGATCATTTATTCCCTAACCCTACTCTAAGTTCATTTAGGTAGGCTAATCAACGTAAATCCTTGGTGCTTAGTTACCACACCTGCATGGGTTAACTAATATTATTACCACTTCATTGGAAATAAACATGATCTCTCGATCCTACACATTCAAGAAATCACCATTATTGTCTTGTGAATGGTTTCACAAATCTTAGTTGGGATACACTCGATCCTACTCATTTAAGGTGCAATGATTCATAAGAACCCTGGATATTGTATTCACATAATTCCTTATAGGTTCATGAGTTCTTATCTATTTGTAGACACCAAAATCTAACCACTTGTCATCCATCTATGTCCTCTAATAACAACCATCTATTATATATATATATGTGTGTGTGTGTGTGTGTGTGTGTGTGTGTGTGTGTATTTTAAATATTAATATTATATATATTATATTTATATATATAATAAATATATATGTAATTATATAAATTAATCCCATTTGTATATACTTATTTATTAAATTAATCCTATCCTAAGAAGAAAGGGTTAAAAACCTTCAAATATTTCATACCTTTAAGTCTTTGCAACACTATTTACAATATTATCTCTAAAGTGATAGCCCTTAGATTAAAGATATTCCTCCCATCCATTATCTCTTATGAGCAAGGAGGTTTTGTTAAGGGTAAACAAATTTTGGATGGGATCATATCCCTTCATGAATCCATGCATTTTCAAGACTGGTGAAAGAAAAAGTATGTTCCTGAACTTAGACATGAGCAAGGCTTATGATAGAGTTTCTTGGAGTTTTTTGGATAAAGTTTTGTCTACCTTTGGTTTTTGTAGATAGTGGATAATATGGGTTGTAAGTTGTTATAATATTGCAAGATACTCTATTTTAAGCCATAATAAACAATCAAGTTTTTTAATAGTAGTAGAGGTCTAATACAAGGTGACCCCCTCTCTCCTTATCTTTTCATTATTATGGCTGAAATGCTTGAAAGATACCTCCATGCTTCCAAGGGTTTTGGCTAGATAGGGGGACTTAAGCTAGATCATAATATTGAGAGTATTACTCATTTATAGTTTATGGATGATACTATTTTCCTTGGTAATCCTACTGTGGTAGAGGCAAATGAATTTAAAATAATCTTAGACCTTTATGAATGTGCCTCTCACCAAAAAATCAATTTGGAAAAGAGAATGATCTTCTTCATTAACACTAAAGTATCTCTCCATAGAAGGGTGGCTAGAGTGATAAGGTGTCCTATGTCAGCCCTACCTTCTTCTTACCTTGGTATGCCTATGTTCGTGGGAACTTGTAAGGCACATCTTTGGAATGGTTTGGTTGACAAGTTTCAATCCAAAATTACAGGATGGAAATGTAATCTCTTGTCTCAAGTAGGTAAATTTTTGTTGGTTAAGATTGTTTTATATACTATCTCCATTTATTTTCTCTCCATTTTCAAGATCCTTGATAAATTTTAAAAAATCATATAAGGAATTAAAAAACAATTTTTTTGGTCAAGATATTAAGAGAGGAGGATTCATCTTGTAGCTTGGGAAAAAATATGCCATCAAAATAAGCATGGTGGCCTTGGTCTGAGGAGAATCAACCTAGTTAATAGTGCTATGCCAGCCAAGGTGGGATGGATAGTTCTAGGGGATGGTTAGACTCTTTGGGTAAGTATTATTAAAGAAAAATATCTTGAAAACTAGGAGGATACCATATTTCTTCCAATTTAGGACCCTTGTCGTGGATATTCTTTATGGAACCACTTGGTGGAGGCTAGGGAGGCCTTGTGGAAGGGTGTGAAATGGCATGTTGGAGATGGGGCCTCTATAATTTTTTGAGAAGATGCCTAGTTAGATGACAACCCTTTATCCATAAATAATATTTTCTCTAACCTGAAAGAGAATCTAGAAGATAGATATGGTAAAAAGGTTTGTGATTACATGAATTTATTGGATAACTAATTGATTTAGAAATATTTAGAGGTAAACCCTAAGAATTTTGAGGCTTTAAACCTATTTAAAGCTAAACTAAAGGCTTATTACTTAGGTTTTATTAGGTATAGAGACTCCATGGTTTGAAGCAGAACTAAGAATGGAGAATTCAGCATGAAGAAAACCTATGATCTTTTGGAATCTACTATATATAATGGTTTCCATTGGAATAGAATATGGGGTAAGAAATTTATTCCTAAACTAGAGATTTTTCTTTGGGAAGCAATCCAGAATAAGATCCTAACAGTGGATAATCTTAAGAAGAGAGGTTTTTAGTTTTCTAATAGATGTAGTTTATGTGAAAAGATAGAAGAATCAATGGAACACATATTCTTGGAATTTCCCTATGCTCTAAATATTTTCCAGATCCTCATCAAAAGGATGGTCATCTCTTGGATGATGCCTTCTAATATGGTTTTGTTGTTACAACAATGGGAGAACCCCTTTTTTAATCCTCGTATTAATGTAATTTGGAACCTGATTTCATTTCATTTTGTGTGGGGAGTTTGGTTAGAGAGGAACAAGAGAATTTTTAGAGGGAAAAAAATGTTTGCAATGAGAATTTTTGGAAGTATCACCCACTTTTTAGAGAAGAATGTTAAATATATCAAGTACCTTATTAAACCAGATAATACTAAAGAGAATATGATAGCTAAGGCATTGAATTTGGCACCTATTAGGTGTGGAGAGTAAATTTTCAAGTTAGAACTGATGTAAAATGATAACCACCTTGAGATGACTGGTTGAAGTTAAATTTTGATGGGGTATCCAAAGGTAACCCAAGTAATGCTAGAGTAAGAGTAATTTTGAGGGATAATCAGGGTAGATTTATGGGATAGCCTATAAGTTTTTTGAAATTAATACTAGTCATAAAGCTGAAGTTAATGTTTTATATTTGGGTGCAAAGCTATCCAAGGATATAGGTGCTAAAAAGGTTATCTTTGAAGGAGACTCCTTGAACATTATTAATATTTTGAAAAATGAGGGAGAATCTAATTGGTAAATTGATTACATTGTGCAAGCTATTAAAGAGATTGTAAAGCATTTTAAAGAAGTTGAATTTGTTCATGTCTATAGAGAAGGTAACAAATTAGAAGACTGGATGGCAAACTTTGGTGCCATTAAACAAGAGGATACAAAATGGATCCCCCCTACGGTGGTCCATGAGGACTTAGAAAATTTTACGATGGAGGATTACAACTAATTGAGTTCTAGGATGGATATTGTTTTTCTTGCATACAGGGGATCTCTGGCTATTTGCCCTTCATAGCTATGTAATTGATGGGCTGAATTTGTGTTGTAAAAGGGTTCGGGACCTTTCAAAATCATGATTTTATTCTAATGAAAAATATATATAAATTAATCCTAGTAATTTACCACATTTTAATCTTAGCCATCCATCCATATTAATCCATGTCACTTACCCAAACTTAATCTCCACCCTTCCTCATGTTTTAGTCTTGGCCACACATTAGGGTTTTAGAGAACCCAAGCACTTGTAAATTTGTATCACCAAAAGCATTGTAAAACCCCACATTTGGGTACATTAATTGTATCATTTTGAGATCCACCTGCATTAATAAAAAGCTTATTCATCTTGTGTAATATTGTGGATTACTATGCTTATTGTAATTTTATCTTTTGTATCGGTCTTGCTTTATTTTGGTTTACACTATTGCATCCTCACAACTCCTTATAAGACTCATATCTACCTAGTTATTGCATTCATGTAACTCATCGCAAGATTGAGTTTTATTATGACTTAGTTTACCAGAAGAATTCTAACCACCCTAAGATAATCATCATATAAATATATCTTGCAATTAGAAAAATAATTCTAAAGTAAAACAACATTCATTCCATTATATCAAAAGCACTTTAAATCAAGACATAATCCATATAATTTGAATGCTATGATAAATAAACATGAGTTCATCTTAAACAAAAACCATATTATGCTTAACCCAAATTCTTGACATAAAGCTTTAAAGGATGTAGTTTTTATTTATTTATTTACTATTTTTTTATTTTTTTTATTTACATGGTGGAATTGGTAGCTGCCATGAATCCAAGTAGGTTTTCCAACTTTTTATCGCCACCACAGTATTCTGTGTTATCCACCCCAAAAGCTGCCACATAGATCTTTGTGTAGTCCTCCCTATAACCACCATGCCACAATCATTTCAAACCTTTTACACTGCTAAAAGAACTAGGAAAGGGACAAGTGTTCAGTCTGATGAGGCTTGAGATTTGAACCTTGGACCTCCACCCCCCTTACATGGTTTTGTCGAACCAATTGGTCTACACCTTGAACATTGAATGCATTTTTTTTAACATAGGTTTTTAGCATCATAACTAAAGCAACTAACATAAAAAATAATTCCAGTAGTTGATAAAGCTTAATACTATCCAAAATAAAAGAGGGTTCAAAATGTTAGAGTATATTACATTATTTAGGTTCATGTAAATGTACCACATTTGGTACATAATTAGAGTAGGAGTTTACTTTAGAGTAAAGTTATTTGCTTCAAGTATTGTAATAAATACATGAGTTTCAATGTGCAAGTTGTAAATGTACAAGTCCACTTGTACGTCAGGTAGATAGGTAGAGTAATTGCCAAGGAATCTATCTTCCTATATAAAGACCTCATAGTTAGTGTTTTATAGAAAGTGTAGTAAATATAAAGAGTGTGTGGCATAGTTCAATAGTATAGTACAATGTAGTCCTTTCATATTTGTTCATGGAGTGCTCATGTCCTCCATTATATATCATTGTACTATTTTTATCACTTTCATTAATGGCATATTTCTAAGTTATTTATAGATGTTTATCTCATTACCTTCCTACATATTATTGTACCATTAGTTTATAGTTATATTTCATCTTGTGGTTGTATTTCTTGGAATACCATCTCATCAAAAGCTAACAGTGGTATCAAAGCCACAGTATATTAGTTAGAAGATAGGGAAAGCCACAAGAGATATTGAGAGAAATCAAGAAATCTCATCTATAAAAAAATTGAGATTACATTTGGCTAGTCTTTCCACGAGGTTGCATAAAAACTCGTGAAGACTAGAACTCAACAAAAATTCCACTAGATTGACAAATCAACTAGTGAATATTAATCATCTCTAGATTTAGAATTTCTTTAAGTACAATCCTAATAATTTGTTGTAGGAAAAGGTGATTCAAAGTGAGTTGGGAAGCTTCCTATATAGAGCTAGGAAAAATATATTCTTTGGAATCAATCCAACACCATAAGCAACAAATGGAAGATTGGATATTTGGGGGCCTAAAGAAAATATCTCATTACTAGATATTGTAGACCTTAGAGTGCAGAGAAAGAAAAGGTCATAGTAGCCTTATTATTTATTTAAGAGACTAGAGAAGAGTCCAGAAGAAGATAGGAGATTGGTGATCTCCATTAAATATTGAAGAAATCAGATAGAGAAACTAAAGAAAACCTACGAGAGGTCTCATTAAAGAACTCATATTTTTGGAAGATTAGAGGTTGGTGATCTTCATTGAAACCTTTAGATTACATAAAAAGGACTAGTAATATCATGTTCTCGATCCTAGAAGCAGCAGACTATAGAGATCTAAGAGGAATATCTCATTACCAACACTTCCATAGTAGAATGTTGAAGTAAAAGTCTCATTTGGAAGACATAAGAGCTACAAGATTGAAGACCTTGGTGAGGTCTCAAGGAGAAACAAGGATAAGGCTTGGAGAGCCTTGTAGGTCTAAAATTTTTGCACCCTTACCTTCAGGCAGATGGATCCGTGCCCGAAGGGGGATGGGAAAAGGATAGGTCTACACCTCGGATGGAGAGACACTTTGAATCATGCCCTCTTTGGTGATTTGTCGACGGATGGTGGGTTCACCAGGAAGCATTTTGGGGCAGCTTCCATGCCTAGGCTAGGAATGAATTGGATGTGTTCATTTTAGTTTAAAAACACTCAAATACCTAGGTTGGCCAGAATGAAGCTAAACTATTCTATATGCAAATTGTGATTTATATGCAGATAGAAAACAAAAATAAACTCTAAATGCAATGCTTGAAAGGAAAAGGAAAGATCTTACCCAGTTCTGGATGTCTGATGAAGGTTCGACTTTTTGAAGCAGTCCAGATCATCTCTAATTCTGCAAATTCATCTGCAATTGGACAGAATCACCTGCAATTTTGTAGGTTCATCTGTAATTGTGCAGATTCATCCGAAATCGGACGAAATCATCTGAAATCAGATGAAGTCGCCTGACCGATTTCATCAGAAACCTGCAACAGAATAGATAGATGCCAAAACAAAGGAAAATACAGTGCAAAATACTATTTAAAAGGATAAAAACATTAACTGAATGCTTAATTGATCCTAGAAAATCCGATAAAATCTGAAATAACGAAATGCCCTTATGTTTTAAGTGGAATTGATCCTAAATGCAAAATGTCATTAAGAATGAGGTGAACACCAGATGCAATACAGAATAAAGATCTAAACTAATGTAAATTGATTAATTGAATCACTAGGAAATGCAAACCTCGGATCTTGATTGCCCCCAAGAGGAGTACAATCAAGATCACCTGAAATGGTACCGGATCATCTCCAATAGAGACGAGATCATCTCTAATTTGAACAGGATCACTTGCGATGATCCAAGCTTCCTCTGACTGATGCAAAATGAAAACCTGCAAATGGATCTAGAAAACTTATGTGAATAATCAAATTTCAAGATGTTCTAACAGGGTATGGAGCTTGGGTTGCAGGAAATCGATCAGCCAGGGTGGGTTTAATGGAAATCAAGGTTTAAATAGGATTGAGGGGGAGTTAGGAGGTTAGGAGTCATCCCAATCTAGGAGATCTCCAGTGGAACGTCCTCCAATGGCACATACATGCTTCTGCTAAGCTGGGAATGGGAGTTGGAACTATTTCCAATTATGAAAATTTGGTTTTTGAATGAAATCATCTGGACGTTCGGTTCTAGATGATCTCATCCAATTAGGGATGATATCATCAAATCGATGATGATATCATCCAACTACCATAACTACCTCTATATTTGGCATGAAAAATGAGGCGGGTGGTTAAAAGGTGGTTTTACGATTGATTTTTGAATTATTACCTTAGGGTAAATTAAATTGTGTCAATTTTAGGGTGTTACATTTTGCCCCCTCTTTAGCAAATTTTTTGCAGAAAATGTGTTAAAGAAGAGATTGGCATGCTTTACGAGAAAGCAAAAATTTATTCCAATTTTTAGGTGATGATTCTAAGTCGAATCGTACAACTGATGACTGTGGTGCCCCCTCCGGGTTTTTAACCAAATCGGACGTTTGGTAAAAATGTGGAAGAGTTAAAAAAGTGCATTTTTAATATATATTTTTAGAAAATAGGGTAAAACCTAATTTCATTTTTATTTTCACTGTTACCATTCCAGAGCTCTGAGGCCGGAGAAATGGTGGAGACCGAGCATCGAGCGACGACAGTGCGACGAGGGATGCGGGTAAGGTTTCTAATATTTTCTAAAAAAATTTAGCTTTAAATTTTTATGTTTAGATTGAATTTTTGTTGGATTTTAGGGCACCGCGGCCGTATTTCACCGTGTTGACGAAGTCGAGATGAGATCGTCTCGATTTTGACAAAATCATCCCAATTTCAGCAAGATCGTACCAAATGATCTTGACGAATTCGGGATGGTTACATCCAATTTGGGACGATTCGGCTGTTAGGGCCGAATCGTATAGGGTGAGATGATTTCATCGAAACAAGGACGATCTCATGAAATTAGGAATGATATCATCCAATAATGGATGATATCAAAAAATTGTTAGGCGATTTTTAATTTGTTGATGTTATTGATTGTTTTATGATGTACTAATTATTGATTTTTGTTGTTTGTTTTGTAGAAGGAATTGCTAAAAAGTTGAGAGTGGAAATATGGTGGGTTAAGAGATGATTTGGCCACACTGACCCCAGTAGAGAGGGATACTTTAGGGGTAGTGGGACTACAACATGTGGTAGAGATGCCATAGGTGCCTACAGATATGGGGCTATTGATAGCCCTAGCAGAGAGATGGTATCCGGGGTCATCTTGCTTCTGGCTACCGATAGGGGAGATGACTCCCACTTTGGAGGATGTATGGAGGATTTTGTGAATCCCCATCCAGGGTAGATTTATTGCTGCTTCGACCAGTTGTGGTCGAGCGATGCTGAGATTGACTGGCGATGCTAGCTTCATCCTGGAGAAGGGCAGAGTGAACATCGAGACTTTGAGACATACAGATGGAGTATCCACCTTGACTAAGGTGTTGGCTGGGGTGGTAGGTGGCTTATTGCTATGCCACCAGAGTGGATGTAGAGTACCATGGCTGCTTGCAGATGTCATCTGTGACATGAGAGAGCACAAATACCAATTTTCTTGGGGGTCATATGTTCTATGCCGCTTGTACAGGATCCTCCATGGGATCATGTACAAGAGAGGCAAATGTGTGGTGTTGACTTCGCTCCTCCAGGTCTGGTGCTGGGAGCACATCATAGTGAGGTGACCTATGGGGCTACCATTGATAGGGGTTGACCAGGAGAGGCCCAGGGTGTTCTACTGGTGGCTGCAGAGAGGCTCATAGAGGAGAGCCGATTTACCTACCTCTCATAGGTTGATAGATGATTTGACTCCAGACCAGATTACCTAGAGGCCATGGAGAGAGCTTCCAGGGTGGCCAGAGGATGGGTATGAGTTGGCTCGCATCAGGTGAGTCATTTGGATGAGATTGGAGTGGGGTGAGGTAGAGCTCCACCGGTATGATCGAGTCCTCCATCAGTTCGGGCTCCAGTAGGGGATCCCGATGATGAGGGATTACGAGTTTTTGAGGATGGTGTAGGATGCCACAACATTGAGTGGGGTCCCAGACATGTGGTATTTCATGAGCCACAATGAGGATGATGCCCCCATCCAACTAGTAGATGGGGATGATGTAGGGGTTACCATGGGTTATGATGTATGGTATGCCACTATTCACCCTCCATATTTGATGAGGGTGAGGGGACCTATACACGTGGTTGTGCGATAGATTGTATAGCAATGACAGGCTGCATCTCAGGGAGAGAGCAGACAGAGAGGACGGGCACCTTCTACACAGAGGAGGGTTAGGATGCGGGGTGGACATGTGGTGTCCATGGGTGCTCGACAGACATAGTCTAGGGAGAGGTAGAGGTGAGAGCAGAGGAGGGAGAGATCTTCTCCTCCATAGGCAGATAGGTCTCCTTCACCCGATAAGGGCAAGGGTGTGGAGGTAGGAGAGAGTAGTGAGATGGTAGCTCTCTGGGTGGAGAATGCCACACTATGGAGGTAGGTGTAGGGTCTCCAGGTGATGGACACTGCACTACGAGGATAGATACAGAGTCTACAGGTAGAGGTCCTACGGCTCAGGGAGAGAGGAGGAGGAGCTAGGGCCTCCGAGTTGGCATGGTCAATGGCACAGACCACATTTTATCATGGGATGTACTACGTGCTGGCCCCTGAGGGCCACAGAGAGGAGTTTCCTGTAGACATAGCAGGACCTATTCGGGTTGGATCGTCATCCAGGACTTCATCGAGGATGACTTCGAGGACACAGACTATAGATGCATTTATGGGACCACCTCCTCCAGCTCCTGGAGGTGGAGGAGATGAGGCGGAGAGCTCGAGAGGCTCTAGGAGATAGATAGATGAGGTGTATATATATATATATATATTTTTGTAGATTTTGTATGATGATTGAGTATGTCGAGTCATGTATTGTGGCATACCAATCGATATGATGGATGTATATATTTTGATGATGATATATATGTAGATATATGTTTTTGTCATGTGACTTATGTTCGTAATGATGCTTTGTGAATTTATGTTTTCATATGATTGCATGTCATGAAATGTTTATGGTTTTCTCATGCTATAAAATTAAATGAAAAATGTGTTTGTGACAACAAATGTGTGGATGAAAATGAAAATAGAAAAAAAGACTTTTAACAATAAACCATGAAGGATGTAGACGTTGTGACATGACCATTTGATGGAGTCACCGCTCGCTAGGTCATTAAGCTGATCCTGTTATGGGTAGTATTGCAAAAGTAGTTGGTTTTGCTTAAGAGTAATTCTTAAGGCTTTTGGTGATGAAAAAGTAATGATGTTTTGATGTTGTTTTAGAACAGGATTTCAAATAACTTTAAGCAGGAAAACATGAGAGAATGATTTGTGTGTAAGTATAGAATTCCTAAGTGTGATGGGCAATTTAATGTGTACTTAGGAATCAAAAATCGAAATGATAAAATGGTATGAAAATTTCATTTTTCGATGAAGCATGTGTTTGCAAAGAATAATTAAGTCACATATTTTTATAAGTTTATAAAACGCTTGTGGACACACAAAAATTAAAATGATGACTTGCGCTAGGCATAGAATTCCAAAGTGCGGAATTATACCATCATCGCGAAAAATCATGATGGAAGAAAATATGATGTTTTATTTGATAATTTTTACGATGGGTATAAAATTATGTAAATATGACTTGCGCTAGGCATAAAATTCCAAATTGGTTAGGAATTATACCATCATCGTGAAAGTAAATATTTTGATTGTAATATTTTATTACAAGATTTTGAAATATTTTGATAAAAAATAAAATTAAAGTTTAAGAGATCGCGAAATTGACTTACACTAGGCAAAATTCGCAAGTATGAAAATTTTGAATTTATAATTTCTTGAAAATGATGCCATCATAATGAAGTCAATGTTTTTGTAAGCAATAACTATTTTGCGAAAAATAATGGATACCTTTTTTTTTTAGAAATTTCAAAATCATATTTTAATTTATTTCAAAGAGAAATTTAAATTTATCCAGAACCAATGTGTGCAAATGTGAGTTCATTACCCATTTTGATTTAACATAATGACACAAAATCTCCCAAAGATCAACTGTGTGTGCTTTGTAGTGTTCATTTACCGATTTTGAGTAAGGTATTTTGATGCAAGCAATTTGAATGAACCAATGTGTGTGCGATTGAAGATTCATTAACCATGATTTTTGTGCATGTAACCGTACCAAACTACTATGTAAGTTAGGTCATCAAAAGTTAGCTAATCCACAAGCTGACATAGGTCTATACAAAAGAAGGTCGCTAATGTGACAGACGTGTCGCCACGCGAGAAGGAGTTACCCAAGGCCAAGCAAGTTGGGCACAAATCACCTGTTATGGGGTTTACCTCACAGTTTTTGAATAATTGAGAATTCCAGGGATTCAAGCTCATTCACCCTTCTTTTATTTTCAAAGGGTAGGGGGGATTTTATTGCTTTTATTTTTCTCTTTTCTTGCTTTTTATGATTTTTCTGGATTTTTGACTTTGATATTTGATATTTCTTGGATATTGCTTGGATTTCTTTTTGTATTTTGAACATTGCTCTTTTTTTTTTCTTCTTCTTTTTCTTTCTATTCTAGGGATACTTGCTCAACTTAGATGTGGAGCAAGGGATTTTTATTCTAGGTAGGGGTGAGCTTGTCCTTTTGCCAATTCTCAAAGATTCTAGACCATGCGCATGATAGGATAGCAGGGGAAACTTTTCACTTAAGAGACCACAACTACTGTGTAGTATTGTTTTCCGAATTTGCAACAAATCATTTTAATATGTAAAAGTGGATTTGATTCAAATAAATAGTGAGATCAGTTCCCAAAACTCAAAATATTAGTTATTGCAATAGTGCTTCGATATAAGAGAGATTTATAGTCATAATGCTAAGATCAAAAATATTTATTCATGTGGATTTAAAGTGCATGGTCCAAGATAACTTTTAAATTCATCCAAAACAAAGGAAAATATAACTGCAAAATTTCAACTTTGGTAATGTAAATGAACATGTTTTTGATAGTTTTAATGATTTTTTATTTTTGTTTGATTTTGAATTATTATGTAAATTGCTTGAAATGAGAAAAGCTATGCAATGTAAATGTTTTTGATGGTTTTGAAGTTTTTATATGAATTGCTGAAATGAGAAAACATATACAATTATGTACAATGATGAGTCATTTTGTTTTTAAGCATAATATCATTTAAGATGCATAATGTTCATGGGTTCCTTGAGATATTTTCCATCCAAGGTTGCCAATCGATATGCACCCGATCCAAATTTAGCAGAGTGATGATGTATGGTCCAAGCCAATTGGGCTGAAATTTGCCTTTATTATCTTTAGTTGCATTAGTATTCTTTTGATTTTCTTTTAAGACTAGATCGTCGACTTCAAAAGATCGGTTATGCACTTTCTTTGAATATGCTCTTTTGAGCTTGTTTTGATAGGCACGAAGATGTTCCAGAGCATTGATGCGCTTCTCGTCTAGAAGCTCCAGCTGACTGAATCTGCCAGCATGATATTCATCTCCTACTTCAGTATCTTGAAGTAGCAGAGCCAAAGAAGGAACTTCTAGCTCGAAAGGAAAGACAACTTCAACACCGTAAACCAAAACAAAAGGTGAAGCGCCTGTGGGAGTACAAACACTGGTGCGATAAGCCCACAAGGTAGGATATAATTGCATATGCCAGTCACGACCTGATTTGTTAACTAATATTTTGAGAATTTTAATTAAGGTTTTATTTGATGCTTCAACTTGGCCATTACCCTGAGGATAATAGGGAGTGGACCAACGATGTTGAATTTTATATTTTTGACATAATTTTTTAACATCTTTATTTTTGAAACAAGTTCCATTATCTGAGATGAGATTTGAAGGAATTCCAAACCTACAAATGATTTGATTGAAAATAAATTTTGAAACTTGGGCTCCCATGCAAGAAGCTAAAGGTATAGCTTCTACCCACTTTGTGAAGTATTCGATTGTTGTTATGATGAATTTGTGACCATCAGATGATATAGGATTGATTTTTCCAATGATGTCTAAACCCCATTTAGAGAAGGGCCAAGGAGATGAAATAGCTTGGAGTTCTTGAGCAGGGAGCATGGACAAGGTCAGCATGCTTCTGGAACTTGTCGCAATGGCGCATGTAATCATGTGCATCCTTTTCCATGGTAGGCCAAAAATATCCTATTCTAAGGAGTTTCTTAGCTATGGCACTACCACTAAAGTGTCCTCCACAAGATCCGTCATGGGCTTCACTTAAAGCTCTTCTAGATTCATCTAGATTTAAACATCATAATAAGATACCTTCAAAGGATCTCCTATACAAAGTATTGCCAACTATTACGAAGTGAACTGCTCGCTTACGTAATAACCGACGTTGGTTTCTATTGAAGGTTTTGGGGAAAGTTCCCATCTGGAGAAAATTAAGGATGTCGATGTACCATGGTTCAGGAGTAATTTCGTTGATTAGAAATATATCCAATGGCTCTAAATAGGATTTGGTAGAAGCAGGTTCCTGGAGTCGATGAATAATGATAGTAGCATAATCGTCATCCAACTCCAAGGGTAATAAGGAGGCGATTGCAGCCATAGCATCAACAACACGGTTACTAGTTCTAGGAATAGCTTCTAAGGTGACCTTATCAAACAAGGACAACAACTATAATACATAGGCTTTATATGGGTGAATTTTATCATCTCGGGTCTGATAAACATCATTAATTTGATTTATCACTAATTGAGAATCACCAAAAACTAATAAGTCTTTAATTTTTAGTGCTAAAGTGGCTCGCAATCCAAGGATTAGAGCCTCATATTCGGTAGTATTATTTGTGCAAGCAAATGTTAATTTAAAATATAATGGTATAAGGTGCTTCTGAGGGGATATTAAAATAATACCTACACCAGCCCCACTCATGCATCGGGCTCCATAAAAATATAAAGACCATTGTTCCGAATGATCCTCCTCTAGGTTGAGGCATTCATCAAGAAACTCAATGATGAGGGGATGAGTGGCTTCTAAGGGTGCAACAACTAATTGGTCTGCTATGATTTGACCCTTAATGGATTTTTGACCTATGAATGTGAGCTCAAACTCACTCAGAGCAAGAACCCACTTAGTTGTGCGACCGGATAGATAAGGTCGGCTCATGAGATACCTCAAGGGATCAGATTTGGCAATGACATATGTCTTTTGACTAAGCATATAATGGTACAATTTTTGCATAGAAAATACAACTACCAAACATAACTTTTCTAGTGATGTATAACGAGTTTCATAACTTATTAATGTTCTGCTAATATAATAATTTGCTCGTTCTTTCTTCTCATTATCAAGTTGAGCTAACATAGCTCCTAAGGCAAATTCTGAAGCAAAAATATACAAGATGAAAGGATGATCAATTTTGGGAGGTGCAAGCACAGGAGGACTTAAAAGATATTGTTTTATTTGTTCAAAGGCTTCTTTACATTCATCATCCCATTGAAAGAGGATATTTTTCTTAAGAAATTTGAGAAAAGGTCCAGTTTTTCTTGCCAACTTATCAATGAAATGGTGGATAGCTTGAAGTTTACCTTGTAAACTTCATAACTCAGATATGTTTTTAGGAGCTGGCATATCAATGATAGCCTAAATTTTAAGAGGGTCAATTTCTATGCCGTGCAAAGAAATAATAACCCCCAACAATTTACCTGACTTAACTCCAAATATACATTTTGTTGGGTTTAAACGGATATGGTATTCTCTTAACCGATCAAATACTTTTCTCAAATCATCTAAATGTTCATCTTCTTCAACATAACGGGCCATAATATCATCCACATAATCATGCAGAATATCATACATCATATCATGAAAAATGTAAGTCATAGCTCGTTGATAGGTTGCACCTGCATTCTTTAATCCGAATGGCATTACTTTCCAACAAAAGGTTCCCCAAGGGGTGATAAAAGTTGTTTTAGCTTGGTCTTTAGGAGCTATCCTGATCTGATTATAACCTGAGAATCCATCCATAAGGGATAGCATCCCACTTCCAGTAGTAAAATCAATGATCTGATCCATATTAGGAAGAGGGAAATCATCTTTAGGACATGCAACGTTGATGTCTCTAAAGTCTGTACAAACCCTAATCTTGGTTGCTTCTTTTTTAGTTACAGGGACAACATTAGAAATCCAATCAGCATAATCAATGGCTTGAATGAATGTAACATTTAGGAGTTTTTCTAACTCACCTTTGACTAGTAGGGCAACCTTAGGATGCATTTTTCTAAGTTTTTGTTTAACTGGTTTCGCATCCGGTCGTACTACTAGATGATGCATAACTACAGAAGAGTCTAAACCAGGCATATCTGCGTATGTCCAAGCAAAAACATCACTATATTCTGTAAGAAATGCGAGTGTATTTGTTTTGTTTTTCTTCATTTAATTCTGATCCAATGTTGACTATGTGAGAATTCTCTTCTGTTCCAATATTAACTTTTATGACACTTTCCACTTCCATATGTAAGTCTCTTTCAAAATTAGGAGGGGCGGGTGACACACCCAGTTCTTGTAATTCTTCTAAGGTCAACTTAGATAATTCCTCTTGAGGGGTTGTGGCCTCAAGATGAGCTATAGGTGGTATAGACCCATCAAAATAAAAGCCATTATGCAATAATTCTCCAATGGAAATATCATGGAAAATGTCACCCTCTAATTGTTCGTCCGGCTCAACAATCATTTCGGGGTAAGCTATAGACAACATATTACAAGAAAATAACTTACCCATAGACTTAAGGATCTCTTGTTCATCTAAATAATCTTGATAGGGTATTAAGTGATCATCATCCTCAAATGGAAATGGCTGACACTTACTAGAAAATAGGCCTATACCGCATCGGGAAGGCCATGCTTCGACCTCAAAAGGTTCTTTCATGCCATTCTGGAAAGGTCCCAAACCTTTCCCTTCATATCCTAATTTAAGCATTATAGGTTTAGCTTTGATATATTTATCGGTAAAATAACATTGAGCATATCCATCATAATTGGTTTTAATATTTCTAGGTATTCTACCCCAATCATATCCCTTATAAATGAAGGCACAACTCCCGACTTGGTAAATACTTCCCATAGGTTGTGGCAAGCCCAAAGTGCGAGGAGACGGTGGTAATTTGTTTAAGGCAAGGGAATCTTGTATGGAAAAAGATGTTTCTTCTGATGTTATGAGGATTTTGGACAAATCAGGTAATAGTTCATCAGACAAAGCATATGAGGTAGAAGGAGCCTCTTCTATGGCTTTAGATGTAGAAAACACAAATTTGGTAGATGTGGATGGAATAGAGGTTGTAATAGGTGGAATTACTATGGATTCAGATGGTGTAGGGGTAGAACAAAGAGGAGTTATCATGGGACTAGTATTAGATGTAGATTTTGGTGGAGATTCCTTAGGAGAAGGCTGAGGAGATGGAGATGTAATAGGTGTAGATGGAGGAGATGATATCTTAGGTGTAAGTTTCACATGTTTAGAAGGAAAGGTAGAATTAGGATGAGTAGAAGATAATGCGGGGAAAAATTGAATCCCAATAGGTTCTGCCAAAGCGCACATATCAAATGGTCTAGGATCACCATGAATGGTGACCAATTGATTCTTGAATTCGAATTTGACACATTGGTGTAAGGTAGAGGGTACAACTCGCATTGCATTGATCCAAGGGTGACCCAAAAGTATATTGTATGATGCAGGGCAATGTACAATAAACACGGTCATATCCAAAGTTCTCGGACCAACCTGCAATGGAATTGTAATAACTCCACATGTTTCTTGTATTTCATCATTAAAGGCTTTTATGATCATATATGTTCTCTTCATCTCATCACTTCTAAATCCAAATCTCTGGTAAAAGTCAAAAGTACAAATATTTAGGGATGAACCATTATCAATTAAAACTCTTTTGACAGCTACATCTCCGATTAATGCAGTAATGTACAAGGGATTGTCTTTATGTAAACTATGAAGTGGGATATCTTTATCATGAAAGTCAATACAATCAACTTCACAAGGTATAATAGTATTTGCCATAGCTTCAGGTTGTATGTCTTGTGGTACCATCATCTGACTTAATGTACGCATTAACTCTTCCCTATGTGTGGGAGATGATCTTAGAAGGTCTAAGAGAGAAATCCTTGTTGTAATATTAGAAAGTTGTTCATTGATATCATAAGGGGGTTTGGGTTGAGCATTTGATGCATTATTTCCTTTACTAGGAACCTTCAAAACAAATGGGGCTGACTTATCATTATGATTTTGATCTTGTTGAGAATTTTGGGCCTGTTGTCTAGTAACGGCTTCGATGGTACCCACAATATTATTGTGTGCATGGTGAATGGGTCATGGTCTAGCATTTATGGCTTGCTCATTAGGGAGGATTTGTTGTGAGGATGGTCATGTCGTGACCCTTCTTGGAAATGGTTCCTCTGGAACCATCTGAGCTGTGATAGGGAGAATAGGTTTTGACTCATCTTCAGAGCTATTTGATTGTCCGAATGTAATATCTAGGTCACTTTCTATTTCAGAATCTGTATCACTTGGATATGTTGTTGGAATGTTATGTATGGGTCTAGTGGTGACCACAGATAATGTTGTCCCAAATATCTCAAAGTCTTGAGAAGGTACATGTCCACTAATGGTTCCCACATATCGGGTTGGATGGGGAACATTATGATGCTCGGCTTGATTAGCCACTTCTTTACCATGTTTAGGTAAAGGATGTTGAAAAATATCCAATGTTTGATTTGCATTTTGATTCTGATTTTGTTGTGTATCTTTCTGAGCATTGTTTGGAGCATTTTGTTTTGGTTGGAAATTTTGTACTTCCATTTCGTTGTTATCAATCAAGTCTTGTATTTTATGTTTTAATCTCTTGCAAGAATTTTTTGAATGTCCAGGTCCTCTATGGAAATCACAATGTAGGTCAGCTCTATATCCAGGTATGGTTGTATCAGGTTCTCGAATATTAGGTAATTGTATTAGACCTCTTTCTAATAACTGTGGCAAGATAGTGGATAAAGGTTGATTTAACCTAGTAAATTCTCTTGGAGGTCTATCAGGAGCCTTCAATACAAACTTCTCTATAGTTTTTGCAGCATTAACATTCACAGTATTTCTACTATCGGTGACTCCATCACCCACAACCTGCTTATTCTTATATTGATTTTTAGATGCCTTATCATCATCCTTCTTCTTAAATTGGCCTCTTCTAATGAGGGCATCTTCAACTCTTCATGCTAAGTCTATAGCCTGATCGAAGGTTGTCAATGTAGCAGTTGAAAGCTCATAGGACAATTGTTCTTGCAAGTTATTGATAAAAATGTCCAACATCTCTCTATGGGGTAATGCAAAGTGTAATTTCCCTAGCATCTATCTCCATATTGCTAGGAAATCGGTAAAGCATTCATCTTTGCCCTGTTTCAAGTTGTACAAATCCTTAATTGTCACATGCCTCTCTATGTAGGCACTAAATTGGTGGACAAATGATTCAGTTGTTTCTTCAAAATTTCTCAAAGAATTGGTAGGCAATTGATAATACCATTCCAATGCCATGCCTCCCAAGATTTTTGGGAACATCTTTAGCAATAGCAAATCGTCATGAGATATATCATGACATGCTATTCTAAACATACGAAGATGCTCTATGGGATCTTCGGTTCCTTTATATATAGGGAGACAAGGCATAGGAAAATGCTTAGGATAAGGTTGGGCAACCACTATGGGATCCAAAGGTTGACTACACATCTCTCGATAGTTATATGAGGGATGGTAGGGGTCTATCTGGTCCATGCGGGAAACTAATTGTTTCACTATGGTTTCAAGATTACTAGATTGTCCACCATACTGATTCGGTTGCATTATGGTATTGGTTCTTTGAGTGTATGAAGGGGTGACATAAGGATTCGATGCCAAATTACTATTATGCAAAGCATTACTAGGAAGGGTGTTATGAAGTGGATGTGGGACAGTGTTCTGTTGAACCTTTTGATGTTGATAGTTGGTATTTGGTTTCGATTTAAGTTTTTATTGTTTTGAAATTTGTTGATTAATAGCTTGAGAGAATAAAGTGGTAAATGATGGTCTCTGAGGTGGAGGATTGTTCTTTGGTTTATTGATAGGCACTTTAGAATGTTGGGTTGTCTGATGTTGTTGCATGTTTTGAATTAGGGATGCCATATTTGCATTTGATGGTCCTGCTTGGTCACTTTCTTGATCTATGAATGAAAGAGGGTTTGTATGCATTTGAAATGCATTTTCTAAAGTGGCCTGTGTTTCACTAATTCTAGCTTTATCTGCTAATACTGCTAGGTTGAAATCCTCAATGTTGGTTTTTACAAATTTTAGAAGGTGTTCCATAGATTTAAAGTTAACAGTTCCTTCTAGAGTCACCTTAGGTGATCCAGTTTCATCTTCTCTATTGATTTCTTCTTGTTCATAGTCTTCAGCAAGACTCCCATCACGGTGGTCATGAGCACCTTCCTCTTGATCTTGTTCTTCAAGAGGGGGATTTTGAGTAGGTGGTGGTTCCACCCACTCATCATCTATTTGTTTACCACTCCTTAGTTTAGGCATTATGGTAGATTTGAATTTTTGCAAATATATATGTTCTTATATATATGCGGTGGAATTTAAGGAGGTATATATTTTATATATATACCTAATTAATATAATGTATATATGTATGTTTTTTTTTTAGATTTTTATAGCTTTAATTTGCAGAAATTAAAGGAAAACAAGAAATACAAAATATTATAATATAAGTATTATAAATATTATAACCTAGCTCTCCAGAAACAACTTATAAATATCATTGATGGGTTCAAGTTCATCAGGTGTCATGTAATGCTCTTCTTCAAATTGAAAGTTGTCTTTCAAAAATTGGATAAAATGTGCTACAGTGATATGATCAACTTCAGAATTAGACACATAAAAATAGAGTTCGTGACAATATTCTCGGTATAAGACTGCCCTAGGAACTCTGTTGAATCTTCTTCTATCAGTCAAGACAACCTCTTGGTCTTCTATACGAGATAGAAATTTATGTACTACCACAACATTTTCAAGATAATCTTCAAAGGTGTATATGTCAGAGGAAATGATTGCTCGTTTATCTGCTAGCCATCTATGGCAAGCTCTCTGAAGTTCATGATAGAAGGATAAGTTATCGAAATCCAGGATTCTATCTAAATCAAACCTCTTGATTTGTCTAAGTTTGGGTGCTCTGGACTCAATAATAGTTAACCTTCTATCCAATTCATCCCAATGTGCTTGAGATCTAAATCTAGGACCTCTAACTAGAGTAGAAATTTCTATGGTTGCTAGTTGAACACCAACATTAATCAAAACACCACGTCTTCTATTGTAATCTACCATCTAATGGATTGATAAGTCAAATGATCTAAAATTTTAAGTTCTCTATATATTTTTTTGTTTTCAAAATATTTTTAATGTGTTTCACGTCGAGTTCACCAAAGAATGTAGGTCTAAAATTTTTGCACCCTTACCTTCAGGCAGATGGATCCGCGCCCGGAAGGGGGATGGGAAAAGGATAGGTCTACACCTCGGATGGAGAGACACTTTGAATCATGCCCTCTTTGGTGATTTGTCGACGGATGGTGGGTTCACCAGGAAGCATTTTGGAGCAGCTTCCATGCCTAGGCTAGGAATGAATTGGATGTATTCATTTTAGTTTAAAAACACTTCAAATACCTAGGTTGGCCAGAATGAAGCTAAACTATTCTATATGCAAATTGTGATTTATATGCAGACAGAAAATAGAAATAAACTCTAAATGCAATGCTTGAAAGGAAAAGGAAAGATCTTACCCGATTCTGGATGTCTGATGAAGGTTCGACTTTTTGAAGCAGTCCAGATCATCTCTAATTCTACAAATTCATCTGCAATTGGACAGAATCACCTACAATTTTGTAGGTTCATCTGTAATTGCGCAGATTCATCCAAAATCGGATGAAATCATCTGAAATCAGACGAAGTCGCCTGATCGATTTCGTCAGAAACCTACAACAGAACAGATAGATGCCAAAACAAAGGAAAATACAGTGCAAAATACTATTTAAAAGGATAAAACATTAACTGAATGCTTAATTGATCCTAGAAAATCTGATAAAATCTGAAATAATGAAATGCCCTTATGTTTTAAGTGGAATTGATCCTAAATGCAAAATGTCATTAAGAATGAGGTGAACACCAGATGCAATACAGAATAAAGATCTAAACTAATGTAAATTGATTAATTGAATCACTAGGAAATGCAAACCTCAGATCTTGATTGCCCCCAAGAGGAGTACAGTCAAGATCGCCTGAAATGGTACCGGATCATCTCCAATAGAGACGAGATCATCTCTAATTTGAACAGGATCACCTGCGATGATCCAAGCTTCCTCTGACTGATGCAAAATGAAAACCTGCAAATGGATCTAGAAAACTTATGCGAATAATCGAATTTCAAGATGTTCTAACAGGGTATGGAGCTTGGGTTGCAGGAAATCGATCAGCCAGGGTGGGTTTAATGGAAATCAAGGTTTAAATAGGATTGAGGGGGGAGTTAGGAGGTTGGGAGTCATCCCAATCTAGGAGATCTCCAGTGGAACATCCTCCAACGGTGCAGACACGCTTCTGCTAAGTTGGGAACAAGAGTTGGAACTGTTTCCAATTATGAAAATTTGGTTTTTGAACGAAATCATCTGGACGTTCGGTTCCAGATGATCTCATCCAATTAGGGACGATATCATCAAATCGATGATGATATCATCCAACTACCATAACTGCCTCTATATTTGGTGCAAAAAATGAGGCGGGTGGTTAAAAGGTGGTTTTACGGTTGATTTTTGAATTATTACCTTAGGGTAAATTAAATTGCGTCAATTTTAGGGTGTTACAAGCCTCATTTCAAAATTTGAATAAGGCCTTTAAAGGCGTTCCTAGGAGAACTCATTCAATAAATTCACTACCAAGTAGAAGTTATTGATAGTGAAGAAATTGGGACAATTGTTGCCATCCAAAAACAAGTCCGAGAGAGAAATATTTGGCAAGAAATTATCCAAAATTTAGAATACCTCAAGAATTTTAGATTCTTGAGAAGAAGGCCTAGATTGAAGTTAGAATTTTACAAGGAGGTTGAAGGATAAAGGAGCCAAACATTACTACCAAACTTAAAAGGTTTGAAGATTACCTTTGAAGGCTAGAAGTCTCATTCAGAGAAAGTAGATCTGCTAGTTTCTACAGTAGAGACCTAGAGGAGTTCTTGGAGAAAAACTTAGCTACGATTTGGAGGAGTTTCCTACCAAATTTTTGAGTGTCAAGGATAGGATTTTAGTGTAAAAATTGACTATGATAAGGCAGCAATTAGGATAACATTACTAGTTGCAGAACTTCAGATTTACAAAGAGTATTTTGAAGGAGAATCAAAGTCACCTACTATAGTTAAAGAGCAGCAAGTTAGAGGGTTTTCAGAGCTGCAAAAAGGTGATTTAAAGAGCTATTTATGATAGCCAAGAATAAGGTAACAATAAGACAACAATAAGGTGAATCTAATCACCTAGTGATTATTCATCTTCAGAGATCATTAAGGTAAGCAACTTGGGTGTAAATAGGTTCATTAATTGAACTTTAATTTAATTCATTGCCAAGTTCCATTAAGCACCATATTAGAGTTTTAAGATTTTGTAAATAGAAGGTTGCATATTATAGTCTTCAAGAGAGTACAAAAGGAATTTTATTTTAAGATTTATACCTTCACATTAAATAGAAGTTGGATATATTTCGATAGAAATAAAAATATCATCTTCCTATTACATTATTCATAGTTGAAAGTTGCAGAGATTATTAGTGCATTTGAGAGTTCTTTAAGAGTTACTATTAGTGCATTGAAGGAGAAATAAGGTGATATTACTATTGCATTATTCTAGTTATTCAACTTATTACTCTTAAATATTATTATGTGCATTGGTTGTTAACTTAAGGTGAAAACCAAAGGGCACAAAATCTACATATATCAAAGTATCTAGAGACACTATTTGGTGCACAAAACCAACAACTTATTGTGTCCTAGAGAATCCATCTTATAGGTTGATATTCCTCTAAGGAGTGGAGAAGAAAGTAGCCATTGAAATCAGTGAAAGGAGCTACAAAATGAGACTAGAAAAGTCTTAGATTTTTGGTGCAAATAAGGATTATTATAGGTTGTTATTTGAGAATCAAACTTATCTTATACTATTACATCAAAAGGATATATTGAGTGTCATAAGGAAACTCTACGTTGCTCTTGATCCTATCTACAAATATTCATTATTGGTGTTTGAGTGAAAAGTCATCCTAAGGCTCGAAATCTAGATTATATTAAGGTGTCTAAATACACACCCATAAGCCATGAAATTAAGCATCCATAGAAGTATACCTATAGTACAAGGGAGTTATCATCATTACATATCAATAACATTAAGGATAACTCATAACAACAAAAAATGAAAGGTGTAATACTAGGTTATATCATGGATAAAATATCAGTTAATAGCATCACCTATAGTCACCAATAGAGCACCATAGAACTATATTTGAAGTTCCCTACAATCACCATTGAACTAGATCCAACCTCTTGAAAAAATAATAGCATCATCATTCGCATAAGAGAAGCATTTAAGAAGAGGTTATAAGGTTTAAGAGACATTGGAGGAATAATTACATGCAAATAAAATGGTTGCCACGTGGCACAACTTATAGAGCACTCATATATTCCATAATGTTTACGAAAAAATAAAATTATCATTGTAACATCCATTCCTTAAGCATTGGAAAACATAATTTAGAGGTTAAGGAGCATATTCATCATAGCTCATCATTCAAAGAAGGCAAGAGCATTGAAAGCATATTAACAAGTATTATTCAAGAATGTAACACCCTTCAATATTGTAATGCCATGTGGGTGTAATTCCAAGGTGCATCGAAGCTACTTAAGCACCCAACCAAGCTGGAGAATATAGCGAAGTAAGATTGAAGTAACAACAAAGTAAGAGCAAAGTAACTACGAAGTGAGATATCAATGAAAGCACATAGTGGAAGCATCTCATTCAAAGTTTAGTGTTGTTTAGAGAGAGCATTGAATGCTCATATTACACAATAAATATCAGCACCCAAATTTAGAACACTCACCGCCATACAATCAACTTGTTTGCTATACATTGAAGGGAGGTAAATATGTATATCATCTAATTATTTACTTTCCTCCAATTAGGAGTTATAAGGTGATAAGTATAAGGTTGAAAGTTGATTATTATTTCATTGAAATATCAACCTTAGAAAGCAATTTTAACAAAGGTAGAAGACATTATAAAATTGCTTGATATTCAAACAGTGAGATATTTGCAAATCACCAAGTAGGAGATATAAGGTTTGATGAGCATCAACAATGCTCATATTTTGTATACATTTTCTTGATTATTATGTGGCTATATAATAAGGATTGCATATGTTTATGAATTATTATATAATTATTTGATGAAATTATGTGTGTTATCTAATTCATGTGTTTTCAATGTGTTTTTGTGGAATTGTAGTTGATTTAGTCAGATTTGGATCAGTCGAGGTCTTTTCATGGACCTGGAACTTTGTTTCTTTTGGAATCAACATAGAGAAGGTAGGCACCTTCCTCTTCTAGGAAGGCACCAAATGTAAATAGGAACCTTCCTCTTCTAGGAAGGTGCCAAACGTAAGTAGGCACCTTCCTCTTCCAAGAAGGCACCAAGCGTATGTAGGTGCCTTCCTCTTCCAGGAAGGCGTCAAGGAAAGACAAGCGCCTTCCTCTCCCACAAAGGTGCAAATAGAATGCTAGCGCATTCCTCTTCCAGGAAGGTGCCAAAGGAAAAGAAGCACCTTCTTCTCACAGGAAGCCACTAGAAGGCAAGCACCTTCCTCTCATAAGGAAGGCACCACTAGAAGGCAAGCACCTTCCTCTCATAAGGAAGGCATCGATAGGAAGGTGCCACTAGAAGGCAAGTGCCTTCCTCTCATAGGAAGGCACCAATAGAATATAAGCACCTTCCTCTTCTAGGAAGGCACCAATTGCAGTAAGGCACCTTTCACATAGATAAGGCACCTAATATACTTAGGAACCTTCCTAATAGGGAAGGCACCCTTGTTCTTCGCTAGTTGACCAGATAAGCATGACGTGGACAATAGCAACTGGTGTAGTTCCAACTCTACATCATGTAGAGTTAAATTGGGGATCACGCCAATGTATGAGAACATCCTACCAATGCCAAAAAAAACACAAACCAATCAGTGAACATGCCATCGTTAGAAACAAATGCCAATTTTAGCAAACGTCGATCACATTTACCAGACTTTCTTAGTTTAGTCTGGAATGAATCGACTATTGTAACTTCTTTGTAATAGAAGATCTATGGGTGTGCTATATAAACACACACAGACCCCTCTAAATATATATAATATTTTTTATAGTAATTATAGAGAGATATACAGAAGAAGCATTGTAATACTTTGATAATTATAATACAGTTCTAAGAGTTTCTAAGTGCATGTTTAGCTGGGAGGAAGCTGTTGGAGCCTGGGCCCACTCCAAGCCAGTATTTCTTTCACTATTTTTCCTATGTTTTTTCTATATTAGTTTACCACTTTTATAAGATTGTTTATCGCATTGTTATTTCTAGTACTGCAGTAGGTTTACTTCCATGAATGCATGAATATTTTTGTAGCACCATAAAATTGGCACAGTTAAACCATCAGTAAAAAGTAGAAATTTGAATTTTAACCTCAAAATCGCCCGTTAACCTCTTACCTCGTTTTTCATGCCATTTTTAGAGGTTTTTGTGACCGTTGGACGATATCATCGTTGATATGACGATATCATCGTCGATCTGACGATATCGTCCCAAATTGAATGAATTCATCTGGAACAGAACCTCCAGATGATTTCATCCCAAAACCAAATTTTTGCAATTAGCTTTTGTTCCAATGACCTCTCCAACTTGGGTAGAAGCGTGTCTACGTGGTTGGAGATTCCCACATTGAGGATATCCTAGATTGGGATGATCCCCAACCTCCTAACCTCCCCCTAATCCTATATAAACTAGGATTTTTCTAGTTTATCCCCCTACTCCCCTCCCTTCTAATTCTTTCCCATTTTTTTATTGTGATCTCCCATCATTCGCACTTGTGTTTTAAATTTTTGTTGTAGGATTTCACTGTGTTTTAGCCAGAGGTAGATCGGATCATCGCAGGCGATTCAACTACAATTCTAGATGATCCTTTCAAGATCGACGATGATCTTGTACGATTACAGACAATCCGGTCTACAATTTAGCTTGGGGGCAATTAGAGCCCTTAGTTTGCATTCTCTATCTCATTTTCCTTATTTATTGGTGCATTAGATTAATTTACTTCCATATTGCATCTTGGAGTTCACCTCATTTAGCATAATTGCATGATAAAATTCAAAATAAGTGTCCAAAATAGTGCATCTCATTTAATTTGATATATGGATTTATCATTCAAACATCTATATTCTTATTTCTATCATTTTGCATCATTCTCATAATTGTATTTTTGGTTTTTGGTGTCTGTTTTCTTGATTGCAGGTTTTTGATGAATTTGCCTGACGAATTCATCAGGTCACTGATGATCTTGGGTGATCTCAGATGATCTCCTATGATTTGGGATGATTATGTACAATTACATATGATCCTATCATATCCGGGATGATCTGGACTCCTACAAGCTTTAGAATATTCATCAGACATCAGAAATTAGGTGTACTCTTCTCCATTTTATATATTCTCTGTATTCAATCACATTAGGATTCATTTATGTCTTCTGTCTTCATATAAATTAGAATCTTCATATAGAATAACTTAGCTTCATTTTGGCCAACCTAGGAATCTGAATGATTGAACATAAAATGAACAAATCAAACCTATTCTCAACCTAGGTGTGGAAACTGCCACTCAAAGTTTCCTAGTGAACCCCACCATCCATCAAAAATTCACCTTTATACCCCTCCCCCGAGATGCGCGGCCTTCAAAGGGCCTCTCCTTCCGAGGTATTGTTCCATCCTTTTCTCACCCCCCTTTCGGGTATGGATCCTTTAGCCTGAAGGTAAGGGTGCAAAAAATTTGGGCGATACATTTTGGTGAACCCAACGTGAAACTAAAAACACCTTTTGAAAACAATCCAAAACAAAAAAACACATTATTAAGAACATCTAGAATCATTAGAAAACTGTTAAATTTGCATATCATACTTAGATGGTAGATTATAATAGAAGACGAGCTGTCTCCATAAATGTTGAAAATCAATTAACGACCATAGAGATTACTTTTGTGCTTAGAGTACCTCAAACATATAGAGCCCAACCTTTGTGGGACAAACTTGATAGGAGATTGGGTATTATTAAATCTAGATATGCAGAACTTAGGCAAATTAAGAGGTTTGTCCTAGATAGAATCCTGGATCGTGATCAAGTGACTTTGTATCATGAAATTCAGAGAGCTTGCCATAGGTGGTTAGCCGATAAAAGAGCACTTGTGTCTTTTGAATTATACACCTTTGAGGAATACCTTGAGAATGTAGTTGTAGTACATAAATTTCTATCTCATGTAGAGGATCAAGAAGTCATTCTTATGGATAGAAAGAGATGGAATAGAGTTCCTAGAGTTGTGTTGTATTGAGAGTATTGCCATGAAATTTATTTTTACATTTCAGAGTCTGAAATAGATCATATTACTATAGCACATTTTGTCAAGTTCTTGAAAAACAACTTCCAATTTGAAGAGGAGCATTTCATGACTCCTGATGAACTTGACCCTATCAATGATATCCATAAACTATTCATAGAAAGCTAAGTGATTATTTCTACTATTGTTTCTTACAACTAGCATGTTGTTTGTTATTTTTATTCTCGCAAAATAATAATATAATAAAATCAAAATAAAAAAATAAAAAAACATTTCTTTTAAAATATTATAGTAGGTATATAGTTAAAATATATACCTCTCAACCCTATCGCATATATATAAGTATATATATTTGCTAAAACCTAAGTTTAGCACAATGCCTAGACTCAAGAATGGAAAACAAACCGAAGAAGATGAATATTGGTTAGGAAGACCATTAACTGACCAAAATGTCCCTCTTGAGGATCAAGTTCAGGAAGAAGAAACCCTAGACCAACAAGAAGAAGAGCTTGTTGTAGGAAATGAACAAGAAGAAACTATTAGAGAGGAAGGATCCTCATCCCCTAAAATATCTCCGGGAGGAGCTATCACTTTTGAGAACATGGAACAATTTTGGAAGTTCATTAACACTAATATTGGTGTTTTTAATAGAGCAACCCATATGGACAAGGATCAAATTAGTGACACTCAAGCAAATCTAGAAGAAGTATTTCAAACACACACTAATCCCTTATCCTTTATTGACCAAGAGAGTGATCAAGCTGGACCATCCAATTTGGATATAGTAGCTGCGATCCAGAGCATGCAACAACAGCAGGTTACCCAATGGTCTAAAGTGTCTGTTAACAAGCCTAGAGTCATTCCCGCACAAAATAAACCATCATTTACTGCTCTATTTCACCAAGTGTTGTAATCACAATGACACTGAGAGGGGGGTGAATCAGTGTGTTCTTTAAAAACTTAAAAGCAATTTAGACTTTTAAATAAACAACAACAGATTAAAACAAAAATAATAAAAGTACTAAGAGCATCACACATAACACGACATTTTAACGAGGTTCACCGATGTGGCTACTCCTCAAAAGGACTGCTTGGACTACCATCCAAATCCAGTCAAATGCAAAGCTCCAACTTTACATAATCATTCACCAGGCACCAAGCTGGTAAGAGGCACCAACCCCTAAGTTTTATCTCGCTACAACGGAATGGAGCACCAACTCCAATTTTTCCAAGCACCAACTGGAAAGAGGCACCAACCCCCTTTTCAAGCTACAACTTTGAAGATAATAATAAAAATTGCAGAATGTAAACTTTCACCTCAATTATCACGATCTGCTATTTTTCTATGATCTGTTGCTTGTCGGCATTCGACTGCTGCTGTGAAAAATGATTCACACTTTTTCAACCACTCCTCTATATCTCTCCGCGTTCTCTACTGCAACTTCACAGAAATATCACTTCTACAGCCAGCACACTATCATTTCACACTCGGAACACGACTTCTGCATACCGCATTCTTATCTTCTCTTCGCACCACTCACACTGCTGCACCCAAACTTCATACACATATATCACATCATGCTGCACCTTTTAAACTCGAAGAACCCTTGCTTTTATAGAAGAAATTTTAGAAACAAACCCTAGAAGAACGTCGACTGAGAAACCCTAGAATTTGTCAGCTGCCAAACCCTAAAATCCGTCGGCCCAGATTTAACTTTGTCGGCCTCAAACTCTTCTCCACCTTCGTCACTTTCTTGTAGCTTATTGCCGCGAAATAGTAACACGTCGGCCCTTTTAATTTAATTTAATATTTTAATTTAAATTTTAAATAAAATAAAATTTAAACTAAATATTTAAAATTAAATATCTTCATCACCGGGGCATCTTTTTCAACGAAACGAAGAGCCAACTTGGGTTTTAAGAAAAACCCATTTCAAATCTGTTATCCATGGTTTTAAATAAACCTTTTATTTTGACTACCTTGGTTTTCACAAAAAACCTTTAAAATTTAAACTAAATATTTAAAATTAAATATCTTCATCACCGGGGCATCTTTTTCAACGAAACGAAGAGCCAACTTGGGTTTTAAGAAAAACCCATTTCAAATCTGTTATCCATGGTTTTAAATAAAACTTTTTATTTTGACTGCCTTGGTTTTCAAAAAAACCTTTTCGCTTCTTGACATCTCAGGTTCTGAAGACTTCTTCTTCTCATTCTGAATTATGTTTTCTGTTTCTGTGCATCTATCATTTAAGGACTCATGATCTGACTAACTTTTGAACTTTATCCTCTACATCTGAGTGACTTCTAAACTGCCTGTCCATTGCATCATTAGATCTAACTGACTGTATTGACAACAATGACAATCCTCCTACAACACCTTGCTCAACACTGAACTCCTATCCATTGTACTTTGGCTGCACCTTGTTGTTCAATAAACTCTTGTCCATTGCATCAATAAATCTGTCTGACTGTGTTGACAACAATGATAATACTGTTTGTTGCACTTTGCTCAACAATCTCCCCCTTTGGAATTGTTGGCAACACATGTGCAATTTTCCTGTAAATCTTCTCCCCCTTTGACAATAATACCAAAGGGTTGCTGCAGACTCCCCCTGAGTCTATGCACAATATTCTTAGACACAAATTATTACAATTAGCAAATATTCCAAGCATGAACAAGAAGAAAAACAAATACACAAATGCTCCCCCTGAGTCCAAGACCACTTCATTTCACTGATTGACAACATCATGATAAGCATAATAGGCATCAATAAAATCAACAATGTGAATAACAGCAATAACCAGTGAATGACACCATCACCGTCAACTTCACCAATATAACATGTGTAAGAACATGACTGAACCACTGTCTTCTGTGCAACTACCCTCTGTTACCTTGCAAACTCAAACTTGTCCACTGTTAGTGAAGGCATACAATAATCTTATATAGCCAACTTTTTGTTCTGCAATGCCAGCAACATCTGCATACAACTTCACCATGCATCTTGGATATATTCTCAACAAGCTTGAACCCAATGACAGCTGTTTGTCTCTCTCTGCAGTGAGAATCCAACAAGCTACCTCAATCCACTTTCAACTCTGTGCAAGTACCAAACACTGTACCACAGCACAACCAACATCTTTTCTCAACCAATTAGGGCTTTAGCAACAATGCTTATAGACAAGGTTTAACCAACATCATTCAACTCAAGATTAACCTTGAAGCATTCAACCAATCACTACATGAAAAAGGAAACTAGTAGACATCCTTTTCCTTCCAAAGGTATTTGAACAAGACATCCACCAACATAAATCACCAAGGCAAAGAATAACTTGCTCAAATCAAACTCAATGGAGTAAGCCCAAATCATGTATCAAGAAAAGCATTAACTTGATCAAAACAACCACTATGAAAGCAACTCAACTATTCATCACTAGGATGGAAATCATCTGGCTGCTCATTAAAAAAAAATTTCTTCAATCTTCCCATTCAACATGCTGATTTCACTTTTGTCATCAGAATTGACAAGTGACTCACTTCTGTACCAATTTTTGTCCAGCACTACAATTTTACTGCCAACTCTTACTTTCAACTATGCATGTCGGAAGAAGACATTTTGTCAAACACTTTATGGCCAACCGTAGTGCACCTTACTCAGCCTCAAGCTTCTTATCCTTGGATTGGCATTAAATCAATAGTTAAAACAAAACTGTCTGTGAATTAAATATATTCACCAAGGTGTCATGAAAGATCTGACAATCTTCACATCAAGCGTCAAACAAAAACACGCTGCTATTATCGAAACACAAATACACAGCTGGGGCAATCATTCTTTCACTAATCAAATTATCTGAACTATTACATTTCATGGCTTTGAACAGTTATAGTAAGAACCATCAACAGTACAACAATGACATACAACAATACTAGAAATGGTGGCGACTCTCCATTTAATCTCCAGCCTTCATGGCACTTCCACAAACAACTATATGAACTGAAATAAATTTAAACAACTATAGTGCAACTCCTCCTTACTACTTGCCTTTCATCCTCAGGTTAATCCAACAAACATATAAGAGCAATAAAATAAAACCTTTTTCAAAATGCTCCCCTTGAGGATGTGTTACCTGGAGTTGCTTAGTGCAGCAGAAGAGCAGTCTCCTTTAGTTCAAGGAGACACGATTTCCTCTCTTCTTTCTTTCTCCAGACTTTCTTGACCTTGGGCTTGGATTTTTCACCTGCGTCCCTATTTTGCATCATTGTGTGAACTCGAATATCTCTCTGGTGTGGTTGTCTCTTATGCATCCATGATGAATGATTATTTTCCTTTCTTCTATGAACCTGATTTATTCCCTGTCTGTGTTGTGTTCTTTGTGTCTTATGAAATCTACTGTTTTGCCTTAGATTTGATACAGAAGTGCTTGGACAAAACCTTGCTATGTGCCCATGACCATTGCATTGAAAACATTGTACAAAGTGTTCACTCAGATATGCAGATGTATTTTGACTAGCATAACTCTTTGATTTATTATTTAATCCACAATAAGTTGCCTTGTGACCATACTGGTTACATCTAAAACAATAGCCATTAAAAGTGTTAGCATGAAAAGAGTGAGAGTGGTAGAACCTCTTTTTTTGTGGCTGCTTTGCTGTAAATCTCCTTTGATATTTTCTTTCTTTTGAAGATACAGCTTTAATATTTTCTTGCTCCAACCCTTCAATAGTGAAATTTTTCTTCTCTGTAGAGTTGGATGATGAAGGTTGTTCAACTTCAGACTTTTTATGCTTTGATCCTTCAACGGTGAGCTCCTTTTTCTCTGCATATTTGGACGATGGGGGTTGTTCAGCTTCATACCCAAGACCATGCTTATCCGTGGAGCTTCTCTGATAATTTATCATTTTATCTAGCAATTCTGTGCTCTTCTCGAATTTAAGATTTGTATTGGCCTCTTCCAATTGTTTCTTCAAAGAGATAATCTTTTCTTCTTGTTTGCAGCAAATAGTCTCTTTCTCATTGATCTGAGACCTAAGAGTTTCTTCAATCCTTTTGAACTCTTCTATTTGCAGCTTTAGATTGCTAACTATTTTGTTGGAATCTTCTTCATGTTTGCTACATACATTAACTTTCTTATTCATCTCTTTTGTCTATATTCTTAGACCGTCTATCTCTTCTTCTAGCTTATTGCAATACTCTGATTTCATGGTTAACTGCATTTCGAGATTTTTAGAAATTTTCTTGTAATCTTCTGTCTGTACTTTCAAACTGGTGATTATATCTTCTGCATCCTCAACCTTTTTAACCAAAGCTGAAATTAGTTTATGTTCCCAATTTGCTTCTGCATCACTTTCTTCTTCATCATATTCTTGTTCTAAATCTATTTCTTTACCAATTTTGAATGGATTATCTTCAACTTCACTGCTATTAGAACCATGGCATTGACATTCATTATGACCGAGTTGACCGCAAATAAAATATTTTGTACCTAGAGAACCTACATCATGATCGAGTTGTCTCTTGGCCTTTTCTCCACTGTTTGATTCATCTTTATTTTCTTTCATGACCCTGTGTGTTCTTTTCTTCTTGTGTCTCATGGTTCCACTTTTGCCTTTCTTTGCCATTTGTGTAATAATCCAAGATCAACCTAGACTGATTAAGCCTGAACTGGGAACTTGGCTCTGATACCAATTGTTGTAATCACAATGACACTGAGAGGGGGGGTGAATCAGTGTGTTCTTTAAAAACTTAAAAGCAATTTAGAATTTTAAATAAACAGCAGTAGATTAAAATAAAAATAATAAAAGTACTAAGAGCATCACACATAACACGACATTTTAACGAGGTTCACCGATGTGGCTACTCCTCAAAAAGGACTACTTGGACTACCATCCAAATCCAGTCAAATGCAAAGCTCCAACTTTACATAATCATTCACCAGCACCAACTGGTAAGAGGCACCAACCCCTAAGTTTTATCTGCTACAACAGAATGGAGCACCAACTCCAATTTTTCCAGCACCAACTGGAAAGAGGCACCAACCCCTTTTTCAAGCTACAACTTGGAAGATAATAATAAAAATTGTAGAATGTAAAATTTCACCTCAATTATCATGATCTACTATTTTTCTGTGATCTACTGCTTGTCGGCATTCGACTGCTCTCGTGAAAAATGATTCACACTTTTTCAACCACTCCTCTATATCTCTCCGCGTTCTCTGCTGCAACTTCACAGAAATATCACTTCTACAGCTAGCACACTGTCATTTCACACTCGGAACATGACTTCTGCATACCGCGTTCTTATCTTCTCTTCGCACCACTCACACTGCTACACCCAAAATTTATACACATATATCACATCATGCTGCCCAATTTAAACTCAAAGTACCCTTGCTTTTATAGAAGAAATTTTAGAAACAAACCCTAGAAGAACGTCGACTGAGAAACCCTAGAATTTTCCAGTTCGCCAAACCCTAAAATATAGTCGGCCCAGAATTTAACTTTGTCGGCCTCAAACTCTTCTGCCACCTTCGTCACTTTCCTGTAGCTTATTGCCGTGAAATAGTAACACGTCGGCCCTTTTAATTTAATTTAATATTTTAATTTAAATTTTAAATAAAATAAAATTTAAACTAAATATTTAAAATTAAATATCTTCATCATCGGGGCATCTTTTTCAACGAAACGAAGAGCCAAATTGGGTTTTAAGAAAAACCCATTTCAAATCTATTATCCATGGTTTTAAATAAACCTTTTATTTTGACTACCTTGGTTTTCACAAAAAACCTTTAAAATTTAAACTAAATATTTAAAATTAAATATCTTCATCACCGGGGCATCTTTTTCAACGAAACGAAGAGCCAACTTGGGTTTTAAGAAAAACCCATTTCAAATCTGTTATCCATGGTTTTAAATAAAAAATTTTATTTTGACTGCCTTGGTTTTCACAAAAAACCTTTTCGCTTCTTGACATCTCAGGTTCTGAAGATCTTCTTCTCATTCTGAATTATGTTTTCTGTTTCTGTGCATCTATCATTTAAGGACTCATGATCTGACTAACTTTTGAACTTTATCCTCTGCATCCGAGTGACTTCGAACTGCTCGTCCATTGCATCATTAGATCTAACTGACTGTATTGACAACAATGACAATCCTCCTACAACACCTTGCTCAACACCGAACTCCTATCCATTGTACTTTTGCTGCACCTTGCTGTTCAATAAAATCTTGTCCATTGCATCAATAAATCTGTCCGATCGTGTTGACAACAATGACAATACCTTGTTTTCTGCACTTTGCTCAACACCTTTAATAACCCTAGCGCCCTCCCCCCAAAAAAAAAAACCACCTTCCCCTCCTTCTTTCACCAATTTCTTGATCAACATACCTTAAATCAACAAAAATCCAAAACAAAACCGAACACCAATTACCAACAATCTAAGGTACAACATAATACTATTACAAATCCCCTTCATAATACTCTTCATACCAATAGTTTGCATAATAGTAATATAACATCTAATCCTTGTGTCACACCATCATACACTCATAGATCCCATACCTATGTGCCACCGAACCAATATGGTGGACAAACTAGCAATCTAGAAGTTGTGGTGAAACAGTTAGTTTCCCGCATGGACCATATAGATCCCTACCATCCCTCATATAATTATCGAGAGATGTGTAGTCCTTTAGATCCTATAGTCGTAGCACAGTCGTATCCTAAACATTTTCCTATTCATGTTCTTCCCATATATAAAGGAACCGAATATCCCATAGAGCATCTTGATATGTTTAGGATAGCATGTCATGATATATCACATGATGACTTGTTATTACTAAAAATGTTCCCAAAATGCTTGGGAGGAATGGCATTAGAGTGGTATTATCAATTACCCACTAATTCTTTGAGGAATTTCGAAGAAACTGCCGAGTATTTTGTTCATCAATTTAGTGCCTACATCGAAAGATATGTGACCATTAAATATTTGTATAACTTAAAATAGGGCAAAGATGAATGCTTTGCTGATTTCCTAGCTAGGTGGAGACAATTGATAGGAAAATTGCACTTTGTGTTACCTTATAGGGAGATGTTGGACATCTTTATTAATAATTTGCAAGAGCAACTATCTTACGAATTATCAACTGCTACCTTGACCACCTTCGATCAGGCTATAGACTTAGCCCGAAGAGTGGAAGATGCTCTCATTAGGAGAGGCCAACTTAAAAAGAGAGACAATGAGAAAACATCCAAAAATCAATATAAGAATAAACAAGTTGTGGGTGATGGAGTCAATGATAGCAAAAATATTGCTAATGTTAATGTTGTGAAGACAGTGGAGAAGTTTGTACTGAAACCTCTTGATAGACCTCCTCGAGAATTTACTAGGTTAAATCAACCTTTATCAACTATTCTACCACAATTATTAGAACGAGGTTTGATTCAATTACCAAATATTCGGGAACTTGATCCAACTATACCTGGATACAGAGCAAATTTACACTGTGACTTCCATAGAGGACCTGGACACACTACCAACTCTTGTAAAATATTAAAACATAAAATACAGGACTTGATTGATAACAATGAGATGGAGGTGCAAGCCTTTCAACCTAAGCAAAATCCTCCTAATAATGTTCAAAAGAACACCCCACAAAACTAGAATCAGAATGCCAATAAGTCATTGGACATCTTTCAACATCCCTTACCAAAACATGGTAAGGAGGTGGCTAATCAAGTTGAACATCATAATGTCCCTCCTCCTACCCGATATGTAGGAACTATTAGTGGGCATTTACCTATTCATGATCTAGAAATATTTGACACAACTTTATCCATGGTTACAACCAAGCCTCTATATAATATTCAGATACCTGATCTTAGTGATACAGAATACGAGACTGAGAGTGATATGGAAATCACATCAAATCAATCGAATAGTTCTAAAGATGAATCGGATCCTATTCACCCTATCACAAGTTATATGGTTCCAAAAGAGCCATTTCCAAGAAGAGTCACTACTAGACCATCGTCTCACCGATTACTTTCTAATGAGCTAGCTATAAATGCTAGACCAAGACCCATTCATCATCCACAGAATAATATTATGGGTACCATTGGAGCTGTTACTAGACAACAGGCTCAAAATTCTCAACAAGATCAAATTCAGAATGGTGGATCAGCTCCATTTGTTTTGAAGGTTTCTAATAAAGGGAATCATTCACCTAATGTTCAACCTAAACCTCCTTATAATATTAATGAACAATTATCAAATATTACAGCTAGAATTTCTCTCTTGGACCTTTTAAGATCTTCTCCTACACATAGAGATGAATTAATGCTCACATTAAGTCAGATGATGGTACCACAAGATATTCAACCTGAAGCCATGGCCGATACTATAATAACTCGTGAAGTTGATTGTATTGACTTCCGGGATAGAGACATACCACAACATAGTTTACATAAAGATAACCCCTTGTATATTACTGCCTTAATTGGAGATGTAGCAGTCAAACGAGTTTTGATTGATAATGGTTCATCTTTAAATATCTGCACTTTTGACTTCTACCAAATATTTGGGTTTAGAAGTGATGAAATGAAAAGAACTGATATGATCATAAAAGCTTTCAATGACGAAACACAAGAAACATGTGGAGTTATTACCATTCCATTGCAGGTTGGTCCAAGAACCTTGGATACGACTATGTTTATTGTACATTGCCCTGCATCATACAATATACTCTTGGGTCGTCCTTGGATCAACGCGATGCGAGTTGTTCCCTCAACTTTACATCAATGTGTTAAGTTCAAATTTAAGAATCAGTTGGTTACCATTCATGGTGATCCAAGACCCTTTGATATGTGTGCTTTGGCAGAACCTATTGGAGTTCAATTTTGCCCCGCTCTGTCATCCACACATCCTAATTCTCATTATCCATATAAACATGTGAAACTCACACCCACAACATCATCTACTTCTTCTCCATTAGTTGCACCTCCACATATAGCTCAACCATCTTCTGAACAAACCGCATTAGGACCTAAGAAAGATCCTAATCCCACAACCAATGTCTCTTGTTCTACTCCTATAACTTCCATACCTTTAATAGACCCATCTATCGACACCTCTACACCGTCTACATCCACCAAATTCATATTTTCTGCATCGAAAGACGTAGGGAATGTTCCTTCTACCTCTTATGCTCTTACTGATGAGCTCTTACCCGATCTATCTAAAATTATTATATCAGAAGAAATGAATGCTTCTATGCAAGATTCCCTTATTTTAAATAATTTGCCACCATCTCCTCGTACCTTGGGCCTCCCACAACCTATGGGAAGTATTTACCAAGTCAGGAGCTGTGCCTTTATTTATAAGGGATATGACTAGGGTAGAATACCTAGAAACATCAGAACTCATTATGATGGATATGCTCGATGTTATTTTACTAATGAGTATATTAAAGCCAAACCTATAATGCTTAAATTGGGATATAAAGGGAAAGGTTTGGGACCTTTCTAGAATGGTATGAAAGAACCTTTTGAGGTAGAAGCGTGGCCCACCCGATGTGGTGTGGGCCTATTTTCTAGTAAGGGTCAGCCATTCCCATTTGAGGATGATGACCATCTTATATGTTACCAAGATTATTTAGATGAACGTGATGCTTTGCATTTAACGAATAAGACATTCACATGTAATATGCTATCTATAGCTTATCCTGAGATGATCGCTGAATTCGACGATGAGTTGGAGGGAGATATCTTTCATGATGTCTCCGTTGAGGAATTATTACATAATGGATTTTATTTTGATGGCTCTATACCTAGTATAGCCCAACTTGAGGCCACGACTCCTCAAGACGAATTATCCAAGCTAACCTTGGAAGAATTACAAGAATTGGGTGTTTCACCCACCCCACCTAATTTTGAGAGAGATCTACACATGGAAGTAGAAAATGTCATAAAAATTAACATTGGAACCGATGATAACCCTCACATAATCAACATTGGATCAGAATTGAGTCAAGAAAAATAGGATAAATACATTGCATTTCTTAAAGAATATGAAGATGTTTTTGCTTGGACATATGAAGATATGCCAAGTTTAGACCCTTCTGTAGTTATGCATCACCTAGTAGTGCATCCGGATGCTAAACCTGTTAAGCAGAAGCTTAGAAAAATGCATCCTAAAGTGGCCTTACTAGTCAAAGGGGAGTTAGAAAAACTCCTGAATGTTATTTTTATACAAGCCATTGATTATGTTGAATGGATCTTGAATGTAGTTCCAGTAACTAAGAAAGAAGCTACTAAGATTAGGGTTTGTACAGACTTTAGAGATATTAATGTTGCATGCCCTAAAGATGATTTTCCCCTTCCCAATATGGATCAGATCATTGATTTTACTGCTGGGAGTGGAATGATATCCTTAATGGATGGATTTTTTGGTTATAATCAGATCAGGATAGCTCCTGAAGATCAGGCTAAAACAACCTTTATTACCCCTTGGGGGACTTTCTGTTGGAAAGTGATGCCATTCGGTTTGAAGAATGCAGGTGCAACCTATCAACGAGCCATGACTTATATCTTTCATGATATGATGCATGATATACTACATGATTATGTAGATGACATTATAGCTCGTTCTATTGAAGAAGATGACCATTTAGATGACTTGAGAAAAGTATTTGATCGGTTAAGGGAATATCTTATCCGATTGAATCCAACCAAATGTATATTCGGAGTTAAGTCAGGTAAATTATTGGGGGTTATAGTTTCTTTACGTGGCATCAAAATTGACCCTCTCAAGATTACGGCTATCACTGATATGCCCGCACCTACAAATATATCTGAATTACGGAGTCTACAAGGTAAGCTTCAAGCTATCCATCGCTTCATCGATAAGCTGGCGGATAAAATTGGACCCTTTCTTAAGCTTCTTAAGAAGGATGTCTCTTTCCATTGGGACGATGAATGTAAGGAAGCATTTGAACTCCTCAAACAATATCTTCTTAACCCACCTATACTTTCACCACCTAAACCTAATCGCCCATTTATCTTGTATATTTTTGCTTTAGATTTTGCTTTAGGAGCTATGTTAGCTCAACTTGATGATGAGAAAAGAGAGCGTGCTAATTATTACATTAGCAGAACATTAATTAGTTATGAAACCCGCTACACAACATTAGAGAAGTTATGTCTAGCAGTCATATTTTCTACACAGAAACTATGCCATTATATGCTCAGTCAGAAAACATACGTTATTGCTAAATCCGATCCCTTGCGGTATCTCATGAGTCGACCTTATTTATCTGGTCGCACAGCGAAGTGGGTTCTTGCTCTAAGCAAGTTTGAACTCATGTTTATAGGACAAAAGTTTGTTAAGGGTCAAATCATAGCAGATCAATTAGTTGTTGCACCCTTAGAGTCCACCCATCCCCTCGTCATTGAGTTTCCTGACGAATGCCTTAACCTAGAGGCGGATCATTTAGAGCAATGGTCCCTATACTTTGATGGAGCCCGATGCATGAGTGGGGCTGGTGTAGGTATTATTTTGATATCTCCACAGAAACATCTCATACCTCTATCCTTTAAATTAACGTTTTCCTGTACTAATAACACTATTGAATATGAGGCTCTAATCCTTGGATTACGAGCTGCCCTGGCACTAAAAATTAAAAATCTATTAGTTTTTGGTGATTCTCAACTTGTTATAAATCAAATTAATGATGTTTATCAGACCAGAGATGATAAATTGCACCCATATAAAGCATATGTATTACAATTAATATCTTTATTTGATCAAGTTACCTTGGAAGCTATTCCTAGAACTAGCAATCGTGCGGCTGATGCTATGGCCGTAATTGCATCTCTTTTACCCTTGGAGTTAGATGAAGAATATGCTACCATCATTATTCGTCGACTCCAGGAACCCGCTTCAACTAAATCATGCTTGGAACCTTTGGACATGTTTCTAATCAATGAAACTATTCCTGAACTTTGGTACACTGACATCCTCAATTTTCTTCAAAATGGGACCTTCCCTGAAGGTTTTAATAGAAACCAACACCGGTTATTACGTAGATGAGCAAGTCACTTCGTAATAATTGGCAATACGTTATATAGGAGATCTTTTGAAGGTATCCTATTGAGATGTTTGAATCTAGAAGAGTCTAGATCAGCTTTGAGTGAAGCCCACGATGGATCTTGTGGGGGACACTTTAGTGGTAGCGCCATTGCTAAGAAGCTCCTTAGGATAGGATATTTTTGGCCTACCATGGAGAATGATGCACATGATTATGTGCACCATTGCGACAAGTGCCAGAAACATGCTGACCTTGTCCATGCGCCTGCACAAGAACTGTAGGCTATTTCATCTCCTTGGCCCTTTTCAAAATGGGGCTTAGACATCATCAAAAAAATCAATCCTGTGTCATCTGATGGACACAAATTCATCATAATCACCACCGAGTATTTTACGAAGTGGGTCGAAGCTATGCCCTTAGCTTCTTGCACTGGAACGCAAGTTTCCAAGTTTATTCTTAATCAAATTATTTGTAGGTTCGAAATTCCTGCAAATCTCATCTCGGATAATGGAACTTGTTTCAAAAACAAAGATGTAAAGAAACTATGTCAAAAATATAAAATTCAACATCGTTGGTCCACTCCCTATTATCCTCAGGGTAATGGCCAAGCAGAAGCATCTAATAAAACATTAATTAAAATCCTCAAGAGACTGGTCAATAAATCTAGCCGTGATTGGCACATTCAATTATATCCTACTTTGTGGGCTTATCGAACTAGCATTCGTACTCCCACGGGCACTTCACCTTTTGTTTTGGTTTATGGTGCTGAAGCTATTTTTCCCTTTGAACTAGAAGTTCCTTCTTTGGCTCTGCTACTTCAAGATACTGAAGTAGGAGATGAATATCATGCTGGCAGATTTAGTCAGTTGGAACTCCTAGATGAGAAGTGCATTAATGCTTTGGAGCATCTTCGTGCCTACTAGAACAAGCTCAAACGAGCATATCTCAAGAAAGTTCATAATCGATCCTTTGAGATCGGCGACCTCGTCTTAAAAGAAAATAAAAAAAATACTAATGCAACTAAAGACCTTAAAGGCAAATTTGAGCCTAACTGGCTTGGGCCATATATTATCACTGCTAAATTTGGATCGGGAGCATACAGATTAGCTACCTTAGATGGTAAAGATCTTAAAGAACCTATGAACATTATGCATCTTAAGCGCTATTATGCATAAATCTGGTAATTTCATCACTGTATATATTATACATATTGTCTCATATTAGTAATTCATATAAAAATTTCAAAAAACAGTAATATTATGTATTCTCTCAATTCATAAATTAAAATCAAAATATAAAAAAATCAAAATCATCAAAATCCTCAAAAACATCTTCTATTTTGCACCTGTCAATTCTTGAAGTATTGCAGTTATATTTTTAGTTATTTTGGATAAATTAGCATTTATCTGGAATCCCTCACTTTCACACTCACATGAATAAATATCTTGATCTTATTTGGTATGATTATTAATCTCTCTTATATCGAAGTCCACAGTTGAATTAAATAAAGTTTTGAGCATAGAGAACTGATCTTGTTATTTACTTGAACCAAGTACACCTTTTCACATTAAAATGATTTCATTGCAAATTCAAAACGATGCTACATAGTAGAAGTGGTCTCTTGAGCGAAAAGTTTCCCCTGCTATCCTATCATGCACATGGTCTAGAATCTTTGAGAATTGACAAAAGGACAAGCTCACCCCTGCCCAGAATAAAAATCCCTTGCTCTACAGCCAATCCGAGCAAGTATCCCTAGTATAGGAAGAAAAAGAAAAAGAAAAAGAAAATCAAGAAAAATCATGAGAAAAAGAGAAATTATTCAGAAGCATTATTTCAGTATCATTTTGTACCATCTCAGCAATATTTCAGCATTATCTCAGTGTCAAGAAAAATACAAAATACAAAAAAAAATAGAAAAAGAAAAGAAAAGAAAAAGCAAAAAGCAATAAATCCCCTCCCCCCTTTGAAAGAAGGAAGTGTGAAGCTTGAATCCCTGGAATTCTCAATTATTCAAAAATTGTGAGGTAAACCCCATAACAGGTGATTTGTGCCCAACTTGCTTGACATTGGGTAACTCCTAGCGTGGTGATATGTCTGTCACATTAGCGACCTTCTTTTGTACAGACCTATGTCCGCTTATGGATCAGCTAGCTCTTGATGACCCGACTTACATAGTAGTCTGGTACGGTTACATGCATATAAATCATGGTCAACGAACACTCATTTGGTTAATTCAAATTACTTGTATCAAATTATCTTGCTCAAAATCGGTAAATGAACATTACAATTGCACACACATTTGTGTTTGAGAGATTTTGTATCATTATGATAGATCAAGATCGGCAATGAACTCACATATGCACACGGGGTTCCTTATAAATCTAAATTTTGTCTTTGAGATAATTTAAAATATTTATTCAAATCTTCTGGAATAATTTGACTTTCTTACTTGAGAATATCTGCTTAGCGTAAAATCAATTAAATACATTTTTTTCAAAAATCCAAAATTTTCTTGCAAAACATGTTCAAAAATCTAGCAATAAAGTCACATTTATATATTTTTGACTTTCGCGATGATGGTATAGTTCCTAAACCTAAATTGGAATTTTATGCCTAGTGCAAGTCCTCATTTTTATATTTTCTATTTATCTCAAAATCAAAAATCAACTATGCAATAAAACTATTATATCAATTTCTTCTTTGGATTTCGCGATGATGGTATAAGTCTATACCTAAAATTCTATGCCTAGCGCAAACCATCGTTCTAATTTTATTTCCCATTTATTTAATCCATAAAAGCATATGGCTTAAATCATTATGTTACACAATTGTGCTTTAAAAAGAATGAAAACTTTCCTATTTCATTTCATTATGTCAACATTCATTTTTTTTGCGACGATGGTATAATTCCTAGGGAATTGTTCAAATTTCTATCATACTTAGGAATTTTATGCCTAGCAAAAATCATATTTTTAATATTTCATGCATAATATTTTCATGGAAATCTAAAAACAAATCATCACTATCATCATTTTTCATCATCACAACACAAAGTCTTAAGAAAGTCTCTTAAGCACCCTTTTACTTTTAGCAATATTTCTCTCATACCGGGATTAGCTTGATGACCTAGCGAGCGGCGACTCCATGAAATGGTCATGTAACAACGACAATGTCCTTTGAAATTATTGTTAGAAGTCACTTTATTTTCATCAAAACACACCACAACAACCGGTTTGTTTACATCAGATTATTTCATTTAATTTTATAGCATGACATAAAATTATAATATTTTCAATGACATAATTACATGAATAGTCAATCAACAATTAAAATATTAAAGCATCATAAAACATATGCATAAGTCATATCACAAAAAGAACATCATATATATATCAAGAAGTATATACATCATATCAAAACGGATTGGTATGCCACAATCTATACCCTGGCATACTCAATCATCTCAAAAATAGTCTATGTACAATGTGCATCTAGTCTCGAGAAGACCTCGAGCTCTCAACCTCATCTCCTCTCTCACCTTGAGGTGGAGGAGGTGGTCCCATCGAAGCCCATCCTGTGTCGTGGGTCCTCGACGTCGATCGTGATGATGTCCTCGATGACCCCATCCTGATCGGCTCCACAATGTCGGCTGGAAACTGTATCCTCTGGCCCTCTGGAACCAGTTGGTAGTACACTCCCTGATAGAACGTGGTCTGAGCAACCGACCACGCCAGCTCCAGAATGCTCGCCCCTCCGCTTCGAGCCCTGAGCCATGTAGCCTCATCCTATAGAGTCTGCACTTGAGCTCGTAGGTGGGCATTCTCCACTCGGAGAGCTGCCATCTCGTTGCTCTCCCCCACCTCGACACCCTTGCCCCTATCGGGCGATGGTGGCCTATCCCTCTACTGAGGAGGGAGTCTTTCTCTCCTCTCCTCTCTCCTCTCCTCCCTCCTCTTTGGTTGTTGTTGTCTCTTCGGAGCCTATGGTACTCTCCGGCATCTCTCCTAAGGAGGTCGTCGCTGATCCCTCCCTCTATGACCCCTCATTGCATCGATGGCAGCCTGGTGCCACCTCTCCATCCATTGCACTATAGCATGCATCATACCCTATGCCCTCGTCATTCGAGGAGGGCGATTTCCTGCATACCAGGCATCATATCCATCTGCTACCCTCGCATCATCCCCATCCACTGGCTGAATGGGGGCATCATCAACATCCTGACTCCAGAACCGCTACATGTCTGGAGCCCCACTCAGTGTGGTACTATCCCGTACAGTCCAGGAGTACTCATAATCTCTAAGACTAGGGATCCCCTATTATAGACCAAATTGCCTCAAAACTCGGTCGTAGCGATGGAGCTCTACCTCTCCCCACTCTGTCCTCAACCATATGACTCACCTGATGTGAGCCAACTCCTGTCTATCCTCTACCCACCCTGGATGCTCTCTCCATGGTCTCCAGGTGATCCGATCTGGGGTGAGGTCATCCAGTAACCTCCGAGATGTTGGTAGATCTATCTGCCATTATGACCCTCTCTAGAGCCACCAATAGAAAACCCGGGGTCTCTCTCGGTCAACTCCTATTAGTGGAAGCCCTACTAGCCTCCGCATTGTAATGTGCTCCTAGCACCAAACTTGTAGAAGTGATGTCAGCACCAGACATCGACCCCCCTTGTATACGACCCCGTAAAGGATCCTATACAAGCGACACAGTATAAAGCTGCCCCAAGCAAACCTGTATCCGTGGTCTCTCATGTCACAGACCACATCTGAAAGTAGCCACGGTAATCTGCATCCACTCTGGTGGCATAGAAGAAGGCCACCCACCACCCCTACCAAAACTTGGGTCAACCGAGATGCCCTAGGCATCTACCTCAATGCCTCGATGTTCACTTTGCCCTTCTCTAGGACAAAGCTTAGGTCCTCGCATAATCTCATCATGGTGTGGCCCTGATTGGTCGAAGGCATCATGGATCGACTATGTATGGGGATCCTCAAGATCCTCCATACATCCTCTAGAGTGGGAGTCATATCCCTTATCGGTAGCCAGAAGCAGGACCAATCCGGATACCATCTCTCTACTAGGGTTGTCAGTAGCCCCATGTCTGTAGGAATTTGTGGCATCTCTGCCACATGCTACAATCCTACCTCTGCCAATATATCTTGCTTGGCCTGATCGAGCATGGCAAAATCATATCTTAGACTATCGTATTTCCTCTCCTGACTCTTTAGAAATCCCTTCTGCAAAAGAAGCAATAAAACAACAAAAATCATTAGTACATAATCATTAAAAAATCAATTAAAATCAAATCATCCCATCAAAGTTGATATCGCCCATTATTGGATGATATTGTACCAAATTTAGATAAAATTGTCTTTAATAGGATCGCCCCTTATTGAATGGGATCGCCCCTATTTCTCTAATTTCATCCCTAGACGAAATCGGAAATATAGAGATGATTTCGTCGTCGGCCTAAAAATGGCCACGATGCCCAAAAAAAATAAAATTCAAGTCAAAAAATTTAGTAAATCAAGTTAAAAACACAGTAAAACTAGGTTTAGATTCTTACCTGCAACCTGCGTCGGATCTCTGTCGATCTATGTGTTATTTCCACCATTTTGCCTGCAAAACTCTAAAACAATGAAAGTGAACAGTAAAACTGAATTAGGGTTTTACCCTATTTTTCTTATTTTTATTCAAAAAATGACATTTTTTTAATTTTTGCTTTTCCGTGCTTTTACCTCAAACGTTCGATTTGGGTAAAAACTCGAAGGGGGCACCATAGTAAACAGTCATACGATTTGACCTAGAATCGTCATCTAAAAAATGGAATAATTTTTTTGCTTTCTCGTAAAGCATGAAGAAATTGTCTTTAATGCATTTTTTTTGGAAAATTCGCTAAAGAGGGGGCAAAATGTAGCACCCTAAAATTGGCGTAGTTAAACCATCAGTAAAAAGTAGAAATTTGAATTTTAACCCCTAAACCGCCCGTTAACCACTTACCTCATTTTTCACACCATTTTTAGAGGTTGTTGTGACCATTGGACGATATCGTCGTTGATCTGACGATATCGTCCCAAATCGAACGAATTCGTCTGGAATAGAACGTCGAGACGATTTTATCCCAAAACCAAATTTTTGCAATTAGCTTCTGTTCCAACGACCTCTCCAACTTGGGCAGAAGCGTGTCTGCACAGTTGGAGATTCCCACATTGAGGATCTCTCATATTGGGATGATCCCCAACCTCCTAACCTCCCCCTAATCCTATATAAACTAGGATTTTTCTTCTTTATCCCCTTGAATCCCTCCCTGATCTCCCATCATTCGCACTTGTGTTTTCAAGTTTTGTAGTAGGATTTCACTATGTTTTAGGAAAAGGTAGATTGGATCGTCGCATGCAATTCAACTACAATTCTAGATGATCCTTTCAATATCGACGACGATCTTATACGATTACAGACGATCCGATCTATAATTCAGCTTGGGGGCAATCAGAGCCCTGAGTTTACATTTTCTATCTCATTTTCCCTATTTATTGGTGCATTAGATTAATTTACTTTTGTCTTGCATCTTGGAGTTCACCTCATTTAGCATAATTGCATGATAAAATTCAAAATAAGTTTCCAAAATAGTGCATATCATTTAATTTGATATCTGGATTTATCATTCAAACATTTATATTATTATTTCTATCATTTTACATCATTCTCGCAATGATATTTTTGGTTTTTGGTGTCTGTTTCTTTGATTACAGGTTTTTGATGAATTCTCCTAACGAATTCGTCAGGTCGCTAACGATCTTGGGTGATCTCAGATGATCTCCTATGATTTGGGATGATTCTATACAATTACATATGATCTTGTCATATCCGAGATGATCTGGACTCCTACAAGCTTCAAAGTATTCATCAGACATCAGAAACCAGGTGTACTCTTCTCCATTTTATATATTCTCTGTATTCAATCACATTAGGATTCATTTATGTCTTCTGTCTTCATATAAATTAGAATCTTCATATAGAATAGCTTAGATTCATTTTGGACAACCTAGGAATTTGAATGATTGAACATAAAATGAAAAAATCAAACCCATTCTCAACCTAAGCGTGGAAACTGCCACTCAAATTTTCTTGGTGAACCCCACCATCCGTCGAAAATTCACCTTTAAACCCCTCCCCCAAGAGGCACGACCTTCAAAGGGCCTCTCCATCCGAGGTATTGTTCCATAATTTTCTCACCCCCTTCTGGGTACGGATCCTTTAGCCTGAAGGTAAGGGTGCAAAAAATGTGGGCGATACAATTTCCTTCCTATAGATTTAATTATTTTTACATAAATTATTGAGGAGTGTATGAATGATTGATGACCATTTTTGAAACACCCCCCAATAGTAGAACTAGTGGACTCATATCAAGTGGTATTGTAAGCAATCTTGTTCAAGACCCTTCGCAAGTTTACGAAGATCCCTGGGTTGATAAATTAAATGCACGAGCATGTGACAAAAGTAGGAAAGAAATTAACCTTGTTTGGCCCACAACATTTTGGCATCGTTGCCAAGGAAAATTCCTCTATTTTTGGGAGTGAAGGGGAAAGAAGTCCCACAACACCTCCTGTCATCGTCCTGAGTGATACAGAGTAGGACAAGGGCCAAAAATAGCAGACAGGACCGAGGGATAAGGAAGAACTCCCTGGATCTGAGGAAGGAAGAGAATAACCTGAGGGGTCGGCACAGGATAGATATGGGGGCGAATAAGCATCCCTAGGGACATCAACACAGGTCCCCCTGAGTGAGGAGAACGCTCCAGGGACCATAGAGCAGGTCCCTTAGAGGGATAAAAGGAAAACCCCTATTTGAGCCACCACATTTTCTATAGAGGCCAAAGGAAAGGGGCCCAAGATGGCTCGAAAGAAGGTGAAGGTGACCTTTGTCGAGCTAGAAGAAGATGAGTGAGATATGCAACTGTTTGTAGAGAGGCGAAAATAGTTTGAACGTCTGCTCAAAGAGATGATAGTAGCTAAGGATACCAGGAAGACAACCTCGAGGATGTAGAGGGACTCTGGTATCTATGTAAATCTGGTAGAGGACAGCCAGTTCTGGGAGATTTACGGGTCATCCCGGGGACAACCCTCCATGATAAGAAGGTATTTTAAATGATGGGGGGTATATGGCCCTGAATTGGAGGTCACTGCCATTGCAAAGGAGAATGTAGGGCTTACTCCTAAAGCATCCTGATTGTACAAAGCCTAGGTAGTTCATCTCAAGAGGGATAACTTATATATCCCTCTTGCAACGGTCAGACCATCGGATGCTGACCTATGGCAAGCTGTAGAAGTTGCATTTCAGGCAAGAACAAATAAGACTAGTTTGAACCCGGGCTGTAGGTACAGTCGAATACACCAAGAAATGGCAATGATGAGGGGTCAACAGGGCTACCTGTAGTTTTGATGCCATGAGGGCATGGCATATGTTATGCATAGGGGGATGATGAGCATCAGAAATGCTCATATTTTGTATACATTTTCTTGATTATTATGTGGTTGTATAATAAATATTGCATATGTTTATGAATGATTATTTTATGAAATTATGCGTGTTATCTAATTCGTGTGTTTTCAATGTGTTTTTGTGGAATTATAGTTGATTTAGTCAGATTTGGATCAGTCTAGGTCTTTTCATGGACATGACACTTTGTTTCTTTTGAAATCAACGTAGAGAAGGTAGGCACCTTCCTCTTCCAGGAAGGCACCAAACGTAAGTAGGCACCTTCCTCTTCTAGGATGTAGGCACCTTCCTCTTCCAGGAAGGTGCCAAGGAAAGACAAGTGCCTTCCTCTCATAGGAATGCGCCAATAGAAGGCCAATGCCTTCCTCTTCCAAGAAGGCACCAAAGGAAAAGAAGCACCTTCCTCTCATAGGAAGGCACCGACGGGAAGGCACCACTAGAAGGCAAGTGCCTTCCTCTCATAAGGAAGGTGCCACTAGAAGGCAAGTGCCTTCCTCTCATAAGGAAGGTGCCACTAGAAGGCAAGTGCCTTCCTCTCATAAGGAAGGTTCCACTAGAAGGCAAGTGCCTTCCTCTCATAAGGAAGGTGCCACTAGAAGGCAAGTGCCTTCCTCTCATAAGGAAGGTGCCAACAGTAAGGTGCCACTAGAAGATAAGCGCCTTCCTCTTCCAAGAAGATGTCAATGGTAGTAAGGTACCTTTCGCATAGATAATGCGCCCAACATACTTAGGCACCTTCCTCATAGGGAAGGCACCCATGTTCTTTGCCAGTTGACCAGACAAGCATGATGTGGACAACAGTGACTGGTGCAGTTCCAACTCTACATCATGTAGAGTTAAATTGGGAATCGCATCGATGTATGAGAACGTCCTACCAATTCCAGGAAAAACACAAACCAATCAGTGAACATGCCATCGTTAGAAATGAATGACAGTTTTAGTAGACATCGATCACATTTACTAGACTATCTTAGTTTAGTCTGGAATGAATCAACTGTTGTAACTTCTTTGTAACATAATATCTGTGGGTGTGCTATATAAACACACGCATACCTCTCTAAATATATAGAATATTTTTGATAGTAATTATAGAGAGATATACAAAAGAAGCATTGTAATACTTTGATAATTATAATACAGTTCTAAGAGTTTCTAAGTGTGTGTTCAGCTGGGAGGAAGCTGCTAGAGCCTGGGCCCACTCCAAGCCAGTATTTCTTCCCCTATTTTTCCTATGTTTTTTCTAGATTAGTTTACCACTTTTATAAGATTGTTTATCGCATTGTTATTTCCAATACTGCAGTAGGTTTACTTAGAGGAATGCGTGAATATTTCCTTTGTATAGATTTAATTGTTTTTACGTAAATTATTGAGGAGTGTATGAATGATTTACGATTATTTTTGAAACACCCCCCAATAGTAGAACTAGTAGACTCATCTCAAGTGGTATTGTAAGCAATATTGTTCAAGACCCTTCACAAGTTTACAAATCTCCCTAGGTTGATAAATTAAATGCATGGGCATGTGACAAAAGTAGGAAAGAAGTTAACCTTGTTTGGCCTGCAAAAAGGTTGTCAACCTTGGTAAATTAGAATATCAATTCCTCCTGTACAAGTTCACCAGGGTCTTTTTAAAGTTTTGTACAATTTCCTCCTTTTGCATTTCCCTTCAGGTAACCTCCCTACTCCTTAGTCTAGGGAAGAGAATTCTTCCTCAACACCGAGTCTAAAAACCACTAGATCCAAAACAAAAGACAAAGGGGGTAAATCCTTTTCTGATTTTTCCACCAGGAATAAGGCCAAAGTTGAAATGACCCCTATTCATAGCTCCCAAAGGCTGAAACACAAAGAAATTGCCAAAACCCCTTCGTCCACATCTGTAAAAACTCCAAAGGATACATCTAATTCTCCTGACCTAGTTGAAAGGTACCTTCACAAGTTGGTTTTGCATACAACTTCAGCCACAATTTATCATCTTGACACTTCTCATTTGGCCATTGGAAAGGTGATAACAACTCTCAAATAACAACGCCATGCACTAAGCCTCTTTTTTTTCTATGACAATTTTGATAATGTTCCAGTCTTGGTCGGTGCTGAGGTATTCTTTGATACAAATATTGACGTCAAAGATGCTGTCAACGATGAATATGTAATGGAGATCGCTAAGGATACATGTACCACTATTCTTAAGGATAGTACTAAAGATATTTTAAAAAAATATGCGAAATATGTTGGCCTGGAAGGTGTTGCTTCGTATCTCATGCATATGGACATTCCCCTTGATGGTTGATGGTTTTTGCTTAGTTTTCGGGTTTCTCTATGGTGGAGCATCGCTTCTTTTTGAGTTCCTCTATGGCGGAGGATCGCTTATTTTTGGGTTCTATCATATTTCTGTCTGTTTCTCTCTGTTCCTTTTTGTCAAAGGCTACTTCTTTTTGCTCCTTTTAGTTTGAGGATGTAATTTTTTGTTTCAACAAGTAGTTCTGTGGTTCCTTTTCGTCTGCTCCTTTTTCTCCTTTGATGTACAAGGCGTTGGGGTGCCTTTCAAATGCCCTATTTTTAATAAAATTATTAATTTACCAAAAAAATAATATCAATTTGCAAATATTATTATCATTATTTTCTAACATTCCAAATTAGGGAGTTATAAGGTATACTACATCAAATCTTATCTTATTGGAATTTATAAATATTAAACTATTGTATATTAAGGGCTATAAAATGAAGTTCATTATTAACTTAAAGGATTTGGAATTATTTATGTACACTTGTTTCATACTCATACTAAAGAGATAAAAGAAATCCAACCATAGATAAATTCAAATTAATAAGTGCATAGTTCATTAGAAGAGATAAGGTGAAATAGGAGTTGATTATTGTTATTTACAAAATATTACAAAATCAACCCAAAAGGTGAACTATTACTTGCTAAGCACTTTATCAAACTTATAACACATTCCAATCACTAGGGAGACATAAGGAATCCTACAAAACCTAAATCTAAAAAGGTTTTATCAAATTTGTTCATATACTTTCAACTAGGGAGTCATAAGGTAGTCTACTACAAGGGATCTATCAAAAGTGTTCTTAAAACATAAATAAATAAAACTAAGAAATATGTCTACCTCAAAGAATACAATGAAAAATTATATGAACAACACTATTAGAAAGGAAAGAGCAAGTGTCATAAAAATTGGAATCAAGAATTTACTTATAAAGTTTGAAGGAGACTTAGACCTTACCTAAAAAAGGATTCATAGTGAAGCTTTAAAATATAACTTTGAAACCATGGAATACTATCTACATGTGTGACTTACTAAAGCAATTGATAATGAAAAGAGTAATATTCAAATTCCTTTAGAATTTGGTAGCATCTTATATATGGTACTACTTACATTCAAATGTTACAAGGATGAGAATGTAGAACAAAGAGGATTGATAGAATTACTTAAATTGAAAATATAAATAGATGAATATACCTAGAGAAGATATTTCAATCCTCATGCAGTATTGATATTTCAATTTCTACTAACACAAAAATCTTATCATGATGCCTTAAGTGTTTATTCAGAAGCTTCTATACAGAACCTAGAAAATGATAAAAAAGACAAAGGCAAAGAGAAAATACTCTTGCAAGAATCAGGTGATAGTACATCCACCTATGAAAGTACTAACTCCAAAGATAAGAATAAATAAGAAGAAGAAGAAGAAGAAGAAGAACCAAATCAAGGAGGCATACAATGCAATGTGAATTAAAGATAATACAAAGGACCATATCAAGCTAAAGAACATCTGAAGATTGAATATCCATATTGAAGACTAAAGTCTTCAATACCCAAATAATGTAATATAGGGGTTTGTTAGAGAGTATATTACATTATTTAGGTACATGTAAATGTACCACCTTTGGTACATAACTAGAGTAAGAGTTTAGAGTAAATTTAGTTAATTACTTCAAGTATTGTAATAAATGCACAAGTGTAAATGTGTAAGTTGTAAATATACAAGGAGTCCACTTGTACATCAAGTAGATAGGTAGAGTAATGGCCAAGGAATCTATCTTCCTATATAAATGCCTCATAGTGAGTGTTTTATAGAGAGTGTAGTAAATATAAAGAGTGTGGTATAATTCAGTACTATAGTACAATGTAGTCCTTTCATATCTGTTCATGGAGTGCTCATGTCCTCCATTATATATCATTGTACTATTTTTATCACTTTCATTAATGGCATATTTCTAAGTTATTGTAGATGTTCATCTCATTACCTTCCTACATATTATTGTGCTATTAGTTTATAGTTATAATAAATTAGTTATCTTTTATATTGTGGTTGTATTTCCTAGACTACCATCTCATCAAAATCTAACACAAAACACAATAATGTACAAATTTAAACAACCAAATCATTCAGTTTGTATAGTAATTTCATATTTACAAAACTCCTTTATTAAAACATTATTTTACATAGCTTTCATTTCTTTTCCAAGTCAACTATACATTTCAAAATTTATGAAGCCAAGATCTTCAAGCCATCTAAAAAATGCATCTCCTTTCCCGATAGGGTATGCATCCTTAGATGATGAGGGATATTTAGGGATCAAGACAAATCTAAATGCAATGCAACTTGTAGACACAGAAAATTGACCCACTTTCAGTGGGCAATCTTCCTTAGAGCCCCTAAGAGGTCCCTAACCCTTGCCTTAGACAAGGGTAAACCTCTTTTCCCCCTCCCTTGCCTTTCTTTAGCCTTTTAGCGAAATCGCACCCAGTTACGATGGGGCGTGACTTCGTAGAAGCGATATCGCACCCCATCGAACACGGGGTGCGATTTCGCTATTTTAGGGTTTTAATTATTAAAACCTGGGTTTAAACCCTTTCCACATGTTTTGCATCGGCCTGTGTTTGTTTTCCCACCCCTTTCACCTTGAATTTCATCTATAAAAGGAGGGGTTAATCTCACTCTTTCATAGCAACAATGGACGATTTTTGGGATACACGATTAAGCTCAAAATTCTTATGATTGACTTGTGCTCGCATTTTTACTTTCACTCTACTTCCTGTTTCTTCTACAAGCTAACCCCGAAGTGCGAATTTTGGATTTGATCTTCTACTACATTGATTTGGATTGTTGTGTGGTTGGTGGATTCGTGTTGTGGTCCGAAAGGAAAGAGAGTGCCCATTTGGATACCTCGATCTCTTCTGCCTACTTTTGTGCCATCCATCAGGTTCTGCATACTTTGTTTCCTACATTTATTTATGTTCTGCATTTATCTTTTATTTTTTGTGTCTCTGAAGCGAAATCATGCCCTTTCTCGATGAGGCATGACTTCGCTAACCCTAATTTAGGGTTTTCACTCACAGAAGTGAGATCGTACCCCATTATGATGGAGCGTGACTTCGCTTGTAGCGTTATCGCACCCGCTATCTGTGAGGTATGATTTTTCCCAGGACTGAACTAGGGGTATCTGTCAGATTTTGATTGCATGAGTATTTTCTAAATCACATCTAGGGCATGATAGCATAATCTATTTTCTGTTTCTCTGTTGTTGCATTGTTGTTTTATGATTAATTCTCCAAAGGTCAATTTTTGCTTTTGTTTTCAAAGGTCATCTAAAAGGACCTAGGGGGCTTGATTGTTGTGCCTCCAAGCATTGTTGTATAGTGGCCTAAGCAGGCCCCCTAATGCTAATCTCATTTTCAAGTGTTTCATAAGTTATCTTGCAGAAATAGGTATTTTTGATATCATTGGACAAGAGGCAGAAAAGCTAGATCAACCACCGATCAAGATAAGTGTTCTAATTATTTTATTGGTTGAAGATCTGATCTGAATATTGATTCTTAGGCATCTGAAAGTGAAAAGCATATAGTGTGCATCTAGGGTTAATATTGTGCATTTATCTTGTGCCCTTGCTTTAAAGGTTTTCTAGATAAAACCCTAGGTTAGCAAGCATTCAAAGGAAGAATCATATTAGGTTAGCTCTTGTATTCTTGCATTCTATTTTTTGCATTGTCCTTTATCTTTCATAGCATAGATCTAGAAAGGCCAAACTTAGGTGATTGCTTGAAACTGAATACATCAAACTATCCCAAAATCCTGAGGACTTGGAGTGAGTCCTTAAACCATTCCTGGTGAACCCTTCCCCCTAGCACCGAGTGTAGAGAACAACATAGCCCCCATGGTTCACCCCATAAGGCTTTCTATCTTTCATGGATCCAACCTTTTTGGGAATTGTACGTGGTAGGGTAGTTTTCCCCCTCTACATATTTGGTGAACCCGATGTGAACACCTCCTTTTATTTTGAAAATAATAAGCAAGATCATTAATTTGTGTGCCAAATATTTAAAAATATAATTCCCTTGTGTGAGTGCGTAGGTCTCTTTGGTCTTAGTTCTTCTTCTTGTCTTTTTCCTTTTTCTCAATGGCTTCTGACCTTGGGGAAGGATGAAGACTCCTTAGGTTTGATGAGATTTTTCATGAGAATGATCAAATTGATAGAGAAAATCATAACCTAGAAGAAGAGGTTGATAATCATCTTGATCCTATTCGAGATCCCAATGGGAACCTCATCTTTAAATATTTTGACCATGTATGGACTTTCTATAAATATCATAAACATGCATTGGATCTAGCCTTAGAGGAAGAAGCATTACTTGAAAAGGATGACCCACTTCAAGGAAATCCTTTGAGTGAACCTTTGAATCATGGTAATCAAACCTGTCAACCTACTTATGCCACTACTGTGACCACCAACATTGGATGGAATCCACCTATTCCTCCAACTAGTAATGGCACCCAAAATTATTTTCAATTTCCTCCTTCATCTTCTAATGTCAACACTATTGCTTCTATTCCACCACAAGTAAATCTTCCATTCTCACAAGGCACCACATATAACAATAACCTTCTCATGTCCAACCTAAGTCAAGGGAATATTGAAAACACACATAATCCAAAAATGTAGAATTTGGCAAATATAGTGAATCAATTGGTTTCAAGGATGGATATGATTCAACCTTCAGGGTTTACATACAGTTATAAGGAAATGTGTAGTCAACCATTGGATCCTATTGTTGCTGCTAGACCTTATCCCAAGCATTTTCCTATGCCAATTTTACCAATCTATAAAGGGACGAAAGATCCAATAGAGCATCTAAGAGGATTCAGGATAGCTTGCCATGATCTTGTTTATGATGATATGCTTCTATTGAAAATATTTCCAAAGAGTCTTGTTGGAGTTGCATTAGAATGGTATTATCGGTTGCCCAACTATTATTTAAAGAGCTTTGAGAAGACTGCAGAGATGTTTGTTCATCAATTTAGTGCTTACATTGAAAAGGAAGTGACAATGAGAGACCTATATGATTTAAAGCAAAGTAAAGAAGAAAGTTTTTCAGAATTCTTAGCTCGTTGGAGAAGTTTAGTTGGTCGATTAAGACAACCTATGTCTCAGAAAGATATGCTTGATATATTCATTAGTAATTTGCAAGAACAAATATCTTATGCACTAGAAACTACTACTGTCACATCTCTTGATCAAGCAATTGAGTTAGCAAGAAAAGTGGAACAAGCTCTCATTAGAAGAGGTCAACTTAAGACTAAAGAAGAAAAGCCTACTAAGTCTCAACATAAGAATAAGCATACAGGGGGTGATAATGATAGTAGGCCTATTAATAATGTCACCAACAACCTACAAAATATTGTACTTCAGAAACCTCCTCAAAGGAATTTTACCAGACTTAATATACCTATGGAAGTAGTTTTGAAGCAATTATTAGAAGCTAAGGCAATTGAACTACCTCCTATAAGACAACCAGATACTACAACTCATTGGTATAAAGTAGATCAACATTGTGCATATCATAGAGTAGAAGGACACTGGACAAATTCTTGTAAAATATTGAAACATGTGGTTCAGGATTTAATTGATGTTGGTCGTATTGACACCAGTAGTTTTTAGTCTTCAAGAAACCAACAGAATCAGGATAGAACTAGATAAACCAACCAAGTGTCTTATAAGAATGTGCCACATCAATACGATAACAATATGGTTGGAATGATAACAACTACTCCAGAGAAGTTAGTACAGAGTCAATAAATTCAGTGATCTCAACAAGAGATGAGTGTGTCAGCAAATATTTCTCTCTTAGAACTTCTACAAAATTCTCAAGCCCATGAAGAAGCTATGGTAAATGTTTTGAAGTAGCATACAGTACCTCCAGATATTTCTCCTAGTGATATAGCAAAGGTTGTAAGTTCTCTTGGAATGCCTCATCTCACATTTTTAGATGATGATATGTCTTTCTTAGAAATACAAGAAGATTCATCTCTATATATCACTACTTTTATTGGGGATACTCTCATCAAAAGGGTCATGATTGATAATGGTTCTTCACTTAACATATGTACACATCATTTCTTTCAGAAGTTTGGATTGAAAGAGGAAGATTTAATTGTAACTAGTGACATCATTAAAACTTTCAGCAATGAGTCTCAAAAGGCTTGTGGTACTATATCACTCCCTCTTAGAGTTGGACCTAAAATTTTGAATACAATGTTTTACGTGGTGTCTTGTCCTGCATATTTTAATCTTCTTCTTGGATGACCATGGATTCATGCAATGAAGTTCATCCCTTCTACCTTTCATCAATGTGTGAAATTTGAATTTGAAAACCAAATCATTTCTATCATGGGTGATCCTCATCCATTTGAATTTTTCTCACCAGAGGATTTAGCCCAAATTCATTCCTCACAATCTTCCTCTAAGAAATTCTCTACAAATGTTTCATCATAAGATCAAGATGACTCTTCTTGTTTAGATCTTCTCTTTGATGAATCTCATCAAGGTTTAGAGTGGAGTGTTGAGGATGAGGGTCCACCCTCTCCTATGGTCTTAACCCCAGAGTCGCATGTTATAGATGAGGCTTTACCTCAGAATGACATCTGCTTTGATGGGTTTATCCCTTGCATAGCATAAGTTGAGTCTTCTAGTTCTCAAGTGGACTTTGGTTCTATGTCTCCCGAGGACCTTGAGCAACTAGGGGTGATTCCTGCCCCACCTCCTCTTGAGGATGATTTGTCTATCCTCATTGAGGAGACCATAGATGTGAACATAGGTTCTGAGGAAGCCCCTAGAATCCTTAAGTTAGGAAAATCCCTGACCATGGATGAGCGGGAGCAATTGACCAATTTATTAAAATAATATCAAGATATTTTTGCTTGGTCATATGTCGACATGCTAGGGCTTGATCCCTCCCTTGTCATGCATCATTTGGTAGTTAAGCCTAGTGCTAAGCCTGTTAAGAAGAAGCTTTGGAAGATGCATCCGAAGGTCACCCTTTCAGTCAAGGAGGAGCTCCAAAAACTCCTTGATGTCAGTTTTATAAAAGCCATCGACTATTCTGATTGGATTTCTAATATCGTTCCTATAGCTAAGAAAGAAGGAACAATCAGAGTATGTACCGACTTTTGGGACATTAACTTAGCATGTCCCAAGGATAATTTTCCCTTGCCCAACATAGACCAGATTGTAGATTTCACTACCAAATGTGGAATGCTTTCACTCATGGATGGTTTCTCAGGTTACAATCAGATTATGATTGCTCCTGAAGATCAGGCCAAGACAACATTCACTACTCCATGGGGTACCTTCTACTAGAAAGTCATGCCTTTTGGCTTGAAAAATATGGGAGCTACTTATCAATGGGCCATGACTTATATTTTCCATGACATGATGCATGATATTCTCCAGGACTATGTGGATGACCTTTTGGCTCGGTCACTAGAATGAAAGGATCATGTCCATGATTTAAGATGAATCTTTGAAAGGCTTTGGCAATATAAAGTTCATCTTAAACCTGCTAAGTGTGTGTTTGGAGTTACATCTGGCAAGTTGCTAGGCTTCATAGTGTCTAGGTGAGGCATTGAAGTGGACCCTGCTAAGATAGCAACTATCATTGATATACCTCCTCCCCGCACCCTGACCAAATTGCATAGTCTGCAAGGTAAATTGTAGTCTATTCATCGATTCATTGCCCAGTTAGCTGATAAGTGTCAGCCTTTCCTTTGGCTCCTTAAGAAGGATGTAGTTTTCTGATGGGATTCTGAGTGTCAAAAAGCTTTTGATGACCTCAAAAGGTATCTCACCTCCCCACCTATTTTAGTTCCCCCTATGCCTAGTAGGCATTTGTTGCTTTACATAGCAGCCACAACTCACGCTTTGGGAGCCATGTTGGCTCAACATGATGATGAAAATAAAGAAAGAGCTATCTACTATATTAGTAGAACTTTGGTCAGCTATGAAACTAGGTACACCCCCTTAGAGAAGCTCTATCTTACCATAGTGTTTGCTTCCCAGAAGTTAAGGCACTACATGCTCAGCCATAAGATATTAGTGGTTGCAAAGTTTGATCCTTTGTGCTATTTGATGTCTAAGCCCCACCTATCAGGATGGGCTACTAAATGGGTGTTGGCCCTTAGTGAGTTTGACCTAAATTTCATAGGTCAGAAGGCTATCAAGGGTCAGGTGATTGTTGATCAGTTAGCCTTCGCTCCCTTAGAAGCTACCCATCCTATAGTTGTTGAGTTTCTCGATGAGTGCTTCAATGTCGAAATTGAAGAGTTCAAGTCTTGGACTTTGTTTTTTGATGGAGCCTGATGCATGAAGGGCGTTGGAGTTGGAGTCATTCTAGTTACACCACAAAAATAGCTCATCCCCTTGTCCTTCAAGATTCATTTTTCTTGCATGAATAACACTGCAGAATATGAAGCTTTGATCCTTGGTCTTAGAGCAGCCTTAGCTTTGTAGGTTAGGGTCCTTTCAGTCTTTGGTGACTCTCAACTTGTGGTTAATCAGATCAACGATGTTTATCAGACTCGAGATGATAAAATTAAACCATATAAGGAGATTGTTACCAAGTTGTTGTCTTCTTTTGAGAAGGTAACCATAGAGTCTATCCCTAGATCCTCAAACTACCATGTGGATGCCATGGCTACCATTGCATCTTTGTTCCCTTTGGAGTTGGAAGATGATCAAGCTTCGATTATCATTTGACAACTCTAGGAACCTGCATCTTTGAGTTCTTGTTTGGATCCCCTAGAGTGTTTTACCATCGGAGATTCCCCATATGAACCATGGTATAACGATGTCTTTAATTTCCTTAAATATGGATCAATGCCTGATGGTTTAGATCATAATCAATGTAAGCTATTACGCAAAAGAGCATGCTAATTTGTTATAATTGGCAATACTTTGTATCGACATTCTTTTGAAGGTATCCTCTTGCGATGTCTTAACTTCGATGAAGCCCGACTTGCTCTTAGTGATGCTCATGAAGGATCATGCGGAGGCCATTTTAGCGGCAATGCTATTGCCAAAAAGCTCCTTTGGATGGGGTATTATTGGCCTTCCATGGAGAAATATGCATGTGATTATGTTTGGCACTATGACAAGTGTCAACACCATGATCATCTTATTCATGCTCCTTCTCAAGACCTTCAGGTTATTTCTTCCCCTTGGCCATTCTCCATGTGGGGATTGGACATTATCGAGAAAGTTAACCCAGTGTCGTCTGATGGTCACAATTTTATCATTACTATGATAGAGTACTTCACTAAATGGGTTGAAGCCATACCCCTAGCTACGGTGACTAGAACTCAGGTTTCCAAGTTCATCTTCAACCAGATTCTTTGTAGGTTTGGGATTCCTTCGGTAATTATTTCTGACAATGACACTCCTTTCAAGAATAAGGATATCCATAATATTTGTGCTAAGTACAAGATTCAACATAGATGGTCAACTCCTTATTACCCTCAAGGTAATGGACAAGCCAAAGCATCCAATAAATCCTTGATCAAGATTTTGAAGAAGTTAGTTAGTAAGATCGGTCGTGACTGGCATACCCAACTTTATCCTACCTTGTGGGCCTATCGTACTAGTGTGCGTACTCCCATGGGGGCCTCACCATATGTCTTGGTATATGGGTCTAAGGTGGTGTTTCCTTTTGAGCTTGAGGTTCCTTCTTTGTGCATCTTGTTGCAAGATGCTGAGGTCGATGATGAGTATCGTGCAGACCATTTGCACCAATTGGAGTTACTAGATGAGAAGTGCATTCATGCCTTAGAGCATTTGTGAGCCTATCAAGGTAGGCTCCAATGATCTTACTCTAAGAAAGTTTGCAACCATTATTTTGAGGTTGGGGACCTTGTCCTCAAGGAAAACTAGAAGAACACTAATGCTCGTGTTGATATTCGAGGTAAGTTTCAGCCCAACTGGTTGGGGCCCTTTGTCATAATAGCTAAGTTTGGCTCAGGTGCTTATAGGTTGGCTTCTATGGATGGTAAAGAGCTTAAAGAACCAATGAATATAATGCATTTAAAAATATATTATGCTTGATTCACTTGCATTTAGCTAGATCATACTACATGTTTTCCTGACATATTATGCATGCTTGCCTATCATATTATGCATGATTGCTTAACATTATGTTCTTGCATATTGCTTATCATATTTGCATTGTTGCTTGCTCATAACTGCTTGTTCATATAGTTTCTAGGGATTCATGATAATGGCATGTGATGATACCTAGTTAGGTCATAGCTCACATGCATTGCACTCTTCACTAGGGTTTTGATGCCTAGCGAAGCCCCAACCTAGGGCCCATGCATTTTTCATCCCTTCTTCTCTTCTCATATTTCTTTGCTCTTTTCTTCTCTTCTCTCTTCTTCTTGTATCCCTTGAATTTGAAAGTTTTTACAATGATCATCACCTCTCTCCAAAGTCAAGGAATGCAATCCTCTTATTGGTATATCCTTATCCTTTGCATGATTCTTATTTCTCCTCTATTTTCTTTGTTCAGACAAGGATATACATTCTTCTCTTCTTTGTTTGATCACTTCCTCCCTCTTGAATTTTCGCTTGTTGAAACTTCAAGTAGGGGGTACACATGCACAATTCTTTGCTCCTCATTTTCTTCCTCTTATTTCTTCTAGCACATGCACACACTCATGTTGTGTTATGCTCATATTGATTGGTTCATACATACATCCGCATACACCCTATCGGGTAGTACTAGCATATACATCATTCACATCAACATACATTATATATCACCCCTATCAGATTACATCTCTCTTTGACTCAATGGGCTCAACACCCCATTACAAGATCAGCTCCTTGGCCATTTTAGTAGGCCTTGACATACATCCTAATGGGTAATCACCCCATAATAGTCACTAGTGAGCAATCATCCATAGCGGGTTACACTCCAGCTACTTGTTCATTTCATACAATCACCCATAGTAGGTTATTCACTCCATATATGGACCATATTTTGAGCATAACACCCTCTAGTCAGGGTTCTGATTTAGCCTTCTTCTCACTTTTAGATGATTGACCTTTGGAGCTTCTTCTTTCTTCTTATAATTATTATTTTCTTCTCTTCTTCCTTCTTTCCCTTTCTTCTATGTATTTCATGCTAGCTGCATTAGATTCATGTTGTACCCAATAATCTTTGCTTTGTTACTTATTTGTTTTGTTCTCCATGTTTCTATGTTCTAATTTTTCTTTCTTTACCTTTTCGAGTTTCTTAAGGAATTTCATTTCCTTAGGTACCTCTCTTGCACCATTCCTCTATCCAAACCTAGCCACCCCTTCTTTGTGCTTGTTGTCTTCTTACCTTTTAGGAGTCTACATCTTTCTTTGATGCATTTACTTGGCCTTAAATGCATCAAAGAGGGGGCAAAATATAGACACAAAAAATTGACCCACTTTTAGTGGGCAATCTTCCTTAGAGCCCCTAAGAGGTCCCTAACCCTTGCCTTAGACAAGGGTAAACCTCTTTTCCCCCTACCTTGCCTTTCTCTAGCCTTTTAGAGAAATCGTACCCGATTATGATGGGGCGTGACTTCATAGAAGCGATATCACACCCCATCGACATGGGGTATGATTTTACTATTTTAGGGTTTTAATTATTAAAACCTAGGTTTAAACCCTTCCAACATGTTTTGCATCAGCTTGTGTTTGTTTTCCCACCCCTTTCACCTCAAATTTCATCTATAAAAGGAGGGGTTAATCTCACTCTTTCATATAGAAACAATGGATGATTTTTGGGATACATGATTAAGCTCAAAATTTTCTTTGCTTCCTATTTCTTCTACAAGCTAACCTCGAAGTGCAAATTTTGGATTTGATCTTCTATTGCATTGATTTAGATTGTTGTGTGGTTTGGTGGATTTGTGTTGTGGTTTGAAAGGAAAGAGAGTGCCCATTTGGATACCTCGATCTCTTCTGCCTGCTTTTATGCCATCCATCAGGTTTTGCATACTTTGTTTCTTGTATTTATTTACGTTCTACATTTATATTTTATTTTTCATGTCTCTGAAGTGAAATCATACCCTGTCTCAATGAGGCACGACTTTGCTAACCCTAATTTAGGGTTTTCACTCATAGAAGTGAGATCGCACCCCATTCTGATGGAGCATGACTTTGCCTATAGCATTATCATACCCGCTATCTACGAGGTGCAATTTTTCCCAAGACTAAACTGGGGGTATCTATCAAATTTGATTGCATGAGTATTTTCTAAATCACATCTAGGGCATGATAGCATAATCTATTTTCTATTTCTCTACTATTGCATTGTTGTTTTATGATTAATTCTCCAAAGGTCAATTTTTACTTTTATTTTCAAAGGTCATCTAAAAGGACCTAGGGGGCTTGACTGCTGTGCCTCCAAGCATTGTTGTACAGTGGCCTAAGTAGGCCCCCTAATTCTAATCCCATTTTCAAGTGTTTCATAAGTTATCTTGTAGAAACAGGTATTTTTGATATCATTGGACAAGAGGTAGAAAAGCTAGATCAACCACCGATCAAGATAAGTGTTCTAATTATTTTATTGGTTGAAGATCTGATCTGAATATTGATTCTTAGGCATCTAAAAGTGAAAAGCATATAGTGTGCATCTAGGGTTAATATTGTGCATTTATCTTGTGCCCTTGCTTTAAATATTTTTTGGATAAAACCCTAGGTTAGAAAGCATTCAAAGGAAGAATCATATTAGGTTAGCTCTTGTATTCTTGCATTCTATTTTCTGCATTGTCCTTTATCTTTCATAGCATAGATCTAGAAAGGCCAAACTTAGGTGATTGCTTGAAACTGAATACATCAAACTATCCTAAAATTCTGAGGACTTGGAGCGAGTCCTTAAACCATTCCTGGTGAACCCTTCCCCCTAGCACTGAGTGTAGAGAACAACATACCCCCATAGTTCACCCCATAAGGCTTTCTATCTTTTGTGGATCCAACATTTTTGGGAATTGTACATGGTAGGATAGTTTTTCCCCTCTACACAACTTAACCATGTCATTTCTACTATGTAAACAACCATGCATCATACCAATAAAGAAATCATTCCAATAATAAGAGAATATCATTCTTCTCTTTATAATGATTTCTTAACTCACTTAAGTCTTAGGAAGCATTGCATTAGTTTCTCTTTCAAAATCAACATTCAACAATCCATCTTATAAAAGAGAATTTCATACTTTGCTTTATAATGGCTCATTAACTCACAAGAGTCTCAAGAATCATTATTTTAGTTTCTCTTTCAAAAGCACCATTCAACAATCTATTTTATAAAATAGAATCCCATACTTCTCTTTACAATGACTCCTTAACTCATAAGAGCCTCGCGAATCATTATTTAGTTTCTCTTTCAAAATCATCATTCAACAATCCATTTTATAAAAGAGAATCCCATACTTCTCTTTATAATGATCCCTTAATCCAAAAGAGTCTTAGGAATCATTACAATAATATATTTTCTTTCAAAACCAGCACGCATTAATCCATCTTATTATACTTATTAATGCAAAGAACATACACCCCCTTTTTTTATTTTCTTCCAATTCAATTACACAATGGATAAACAAAATTGAATCATTTTTCAACTAATAAAGTTTTTACAACAACCAAACCCACTCTAATCAATAAATCAATACAATATCTTTTATCTAAGTCATCACTTATAAAGAAAGCAACATTTGATACAAATAAAGATATACTTTTATAATCTAAGAGATAGTTCTCCTAAGTTCGCATTTTAATAAATAAAATGAGACTTTCAGAGCATAAATAAAATATTTAGCATGGTTATACAAGAATCATGATTGCACATAACCACCCACAATAATAAAGTAAAAGATACGAAAGCCAAACTCTTAGTTGCAAGAAGACAATTCACCCAGGCAGTCGATCGATCCAAAATCAATATAGACAACATAACTAGATTCAAGCTAATATGACCCTAATAGGTTACAAACATTCCAAATCCCCTATACTCATCCAACATAAGCATAGCCCATGATTTAAAGATAGCAAAGCACACAAGTTGAATATAGCTCGAATATGCATAGCTAAGGAGGGAAAAATAATGCAACTAAGGGAAAAATAGACCTCATAAAAGCAAAACCAAGCATCAACGAAGAAAGCATACCAAAATGGCCAAAAAATGAATGGATTCTATGCAATTGAAAGGTATATGTCAAGAAAAAGGACAACACTCAAATATCTATGATCATACACAAGCTAAGGATGAGCTAGTTTGCAAGAAAAAGTTAAACCAACATCATAAAGTCCATCAACAATTAGCTAAAGCATTAAATACAAACAAATCAAGGATAACACCTAGTTTATAAGTTTTCCCTTTGTCCTCTACAATGGATGTCACACTACTTTGAAGTTCCCTTCTCCTTCCAACCTTCGGGCTCCTTTCTAGTTTTCTCTAAACTATTCCCCCTACCCCACACTAGTTTTAAGAAACAAAAAGGTATGGGTGCTTGCATGGAAGCAAGCGCATGTGAAATATACAAGAAGGCATTTTCCAAGACTTGTGCCACCCTATGTCACTTAAAAGAAATGTGCTTCAATAATTAAGTTACCCTTATTATTTTTTTTTTAAATTGATGGTCATCTTTATTAAATTCAAAAGGACTAGTATTAATTATTATCCTCTTCCTTTATTTAGCATTCTAACCCAAAAAATGCTTTATTTTTGTATTGGTTTTCTTTAAAACTTTAATGTCATCAATCTAATTAATACTTTACTAGCCTAAAGTATTAAAGCCAACATTTAATTAACTTAATAATTTAGAAGTATTAATTTATCAACTAATTAATACTTAATGATTCTAAAGTATTAATGTTACCAATCAATACTTATTTATTCAACAAAATATATGCATACCAAGAAAAAACATAGATTCACACCAACATTGCCTCACACCATTATTTTATCCTTAAATAGGTGGTCTCCTTTAATATAGTCTAATGCTATCACCAACCTATTAAGGAGACTCGTTTCACAAGCAACTTCCTAGCTCAATGGTGTGAACGTGAGAACAAACAAAATGCAATGCATCTACATGAAGGGTTTTTTGTTACCCTGATCTATTGATAAGCAAGTCATCACCATAATTTCCCAAAATATCTCTCTTCATAGGTGGTTCACCCATATGGTCCCACCAAGGAGAGCACTTGGCCCTACTCCCACAAATATATCAACAGTACCATATTCCAAGCTCAAAAGAATGGAATCATCCCATCATAAATACATCATAAAAAATGAAGCTATGCTAGTAAATATTCACACCAAAACATAGTTCATTGTTCATAAAGAAATATGTCAAGGAGGGCTGTTACAGAGTGAATGGACATAGAGGTAGTGTGTTATCTTTAGTCAATATGATTGGACTTACAAACCTAAAATAGGTAAAATTATTATGGAAATTTGAGCTTTTAAAAATAATCATAGAAATAGAGACTTGTAGTTGAGATCAAATCATATTAAAATAGTATAAAACAAATAACAATAGAATTTACTACAAAAGGAATTAAATCAAGCATATAAGTATTTGGAAGGAAGGCCCTAATATACAATTTTCAGGAAGATGATTGGAAAAAGTCTAGGTTGAGCATCCAGTACATGAATGTGCATGGCCAAGTAGCAATAGCAATGTGTTCAAGAGGATTTATCCTTATTTAATTCAAGAGGGGAAGTTAGAGAGGTTATATTCAAAATAATCCAGTGGTTCATGGGTAACATAGTTCTCTTTTTCAATGAGTTTACACAAGTTTTTATAAGTATCCTAGTCCCCTCATACTAAGTGGGGTTTGAACCTTGGACCTCTCGAGGAGAGGTCAAAGCCCTTACCAATACAGTAAGCTTACAACTATAGCAACATAGTTCTCTTTATGATAATATGGACCTCATATTTTGAGTTAATGGACTTATTGGTGTCCCTAGTATGTGCTTATATATATATATTTTTTTATCATTAAAAACCTTTTTATATTAATCTCCTTAGCAATGGTATGTATTCTTCTAGACCTAAGCATGTTTTTAAGTGGGAGATCCTCAAGAATGTGGGCTATAAGAATTTTTTAAGGTGTAATATTTATATAAAAAATAGGCACCTTGGAAGGAACTATCTAATTGCAACTTTAACAAGATTACAAAAGGTTACATTGACTTCTCCTAACAAGAAAGTTTTTAGGATCATAGGAAAAATAATACAATTCAAAAAATAAGACAAGGTCAAGAAGAGATCTCAAAAGGAAATACCATAATGAGTTACTCTCAAAATAGATTCTAAGTATTTAGATTACAAAAGAAATGACAACATTGATAAAAGAATCAAGAATTTGGATAAAAACAATGTCTATATTAGAACAAAAATTGAGACAACAAGCTCAAAATAATCAAATGTAGAGGACGATAGAAAGATCTTAAAAAACAAGATTTAACTTAGTGTTAATAATATCTTAAAGTGTAAAGGCTCATATGACAATGCTTAATTTTTTTTTTTTTGGTAATATTAAGATATGGGGGTTTTGATCAAGAATCCCCCAACTTGTTACAACAACTCCACCAGAGAGACACACACCCACCCCCTCACACACTCACCCATGCCACGGTTTGAACCTTGGACCTCTCGAAGAAGAACCAAAGCCCAAACCGTATAAGAAAATTTATAAATTTTTAACTAAAATAAATATTAATAAAATTAGTAATTGTTATTTTTATAATAAATATATATATATATTTAATAAAATTATTTAATAATCTTAATAAAAATAATCCTTTAATAAAATTTTATTCTACATAAAATTTATAATCAAATCTACCTACCATTCAATTTAATTTGAGCTGAATTAGTTCTTGACTATTGCCATCCACATGGACAACATCAAGCTTTTGATAGACAATAATATTTTTTTCATATTGCTTGTTTAGTTAGGCATTTACCAAGAAGACATTCAAGTTCAAACTTTGGGGCAGCCTATTTGCAAAGGTAGTAGTCTGATCTGAATCCTCTAAGTGAACCAAACCGACTATGAGTGACTAGTAATCCCCTTCACGTTGGATCAACAATTAGAAAGGTTTAATGCACTTATCGATTACTAAGAATAGTATGATTATGAACAACTCTCTTATATTAAGAAATAAAATATTAATATGAATTTTTTCTAACACTATAATTAAATATAGATAAAAGAAAGCAAAGTTCCAAACTTAAGACAAGAATGGTCAAACTTAACCTCTTTCCAATATCGTTCCCTTCAGACATGTTCCTCCAAACATACATATAGTATCCTTACATCTGGTTCCTCAAAACATACATATAGTATCCTTACATCTGGTTCCTCAAAACATACAGTAAATATTATTGATTTGGCATATACTCACATCATTGATTTGGCATTATTGATTTGGTAAAAGTTCCCCGAGGCATTATTGATTTGGCATATACTCACATCATTATTAGATCATTTTGTATTAAAAAAATTATTTTTTTAATTCTTTAAGATTATTTTTTATTTTAAATTTACTTTAAAAAATCAAGTTTGTCAACTTTTTATCGTCTTTCACAATGAGACGTCATATTCAAATCTGAATCCCTTCCCACGCTCTGCATTACAACCTTTTTTTTAATTTTTGACAACTCTACAGCACTAAGTTGTCACGGCTATTGTTTAAGAAAGTGCACAGCGCCGTCCCTGATTTGTATCAGTAACAATGAGAATCATTTTAACAATCATATCATCTTAAATGGCATAATGAAAAAGGTTATTTTTTTTCATAATTTAAATTTTGATTTTTTTAACGAGAATTCAAAAGTATATTAATTGGATGTGTTTACAGAGACAACATATAAGTTTAACCAATTGAATAGTATAAATTTTAATTTTCTCAAAATATATAATTATCAATTTATTTTAATATTATACAACCATTAAACAATAATATTTGTGGTTTTAATATTATCAAACTAACCATACATAATTGTCAATCAAAGATATACTAATTGGATACAGGGACAGCATATAAGTTTAACCAGTTAAATTTCGAGAGACAGATTCTAATCTTATCAGGTTATCAACCATTTAATTGAAAAGCTTTTAATATTATCAAACAATCCCTACATAATTGTTAATTGAAGTCTTGAAACACCGTATAACCATTTAAAAATAGAAGATAAAAAGAAAAGATGTCACCATGATCTCTCAAACTACGAAAGCATGGCAGTTATTATCAGGACGTACTTATTGCTGGCCAGTCGGCCCTACATTATGTGCTAAATCATTATCACGGCATTGCAGTTGATCTGCTTGGCAGCTTCATCATTAACTGTGCAGATATTAAGCGAGAGAATCAGCTTTCTAAACCATGAATGCAAATCAATGTTTCATGTCTCTTAATTTTAAAAAATGACGTTAAGGGAAGGTTTGCCTAAATCAATGATGAAGGTTGAGAAGAAAGAGAATAATAAGAAGAAGAAGAATTGTCATTAGAAATTTGTCGGCCATTACAATGTTCATCCTTTTTGACTCAGGCACATTTCATCATTGTTCTCTTTTCTTTTCATATTTCCATTTCATCATTGTTCTCTTTTCTTTTCATACTTCCCTGACACAAACCTAAAATCTCGGTTTCTATATTTTCTTTTTTTTTTCCTTTCAAGTAGAATAACATGTTTTTATATAAAAGGGGTAAAAATTTATTAGATCAAAGAAACCTTACAGCAGTGAACAGATAACTAGCAAAAATAGCCAACAAAAACCTCAAACAGACATATCCTCAGCAAGTAAATTATGAAGTTGCTGAGAACAGTCTAAAGGGAGGTTATCCCAACCCTTAACGGACCAATTCCCCCGAAACTGAGAAGCCCATTTAGCCAAACAATCCGCAACCCTATTCCATTCCCGAGGAATGTGAACAAAAGAGATAAACTCCAAATTACAACAGAGTTGAAGAATCTGTCGAACAACCAAAGTCAACCTCCAGTGAACATTATCAAGATGGTGAGTCCTTAACAAATTTATAATAATCTATGAATCAGACTCACAGATTATCCTCCGCCAACCCATAGCCAACCCTTGTTCCAAAGCACAACAGATAGCAAGAGCCTCCATATAATTATTAGAGTGTATCCCCTTATAGCATGAAAAAATGAAACAAGCATTCCCAAGACTATCTCTCCCAACTCCTCCGATACCAGCATGCCCAGGATTACCTCGAGAAGACCCATCCGTATTGATCTTGAACACCCTTGGAGGAGGAGGATGCCATCTCCCATCTCTCTACATTTTTTTTCCATCTCGGTTTCTAGATGAAATAACAGGACGAGGACCATTCTCCACAAATCCCAAATTTTGCATCATCAAAATCTTCGACTGCTCCAAAGGAAGACTAATCTGGCATGTGGAAGAGATAGTTTCCTGGATCATACCAATGATTCGCTGCCAAATTTGATGAACAGTAAGCTTGTTATCATGAAAAATTCGTCGATTTCTTTCCAACCAAATCTGCCATAGAATGCAAGAAGGACCAATAGTCCAAGCAACCTGGAGAAATAAAGACTTAGCGGGAGGTCTCCCTAAACTCCTCCGGAACTCCAAAAGAGAAGAAGCATGGGCACAAGGTTGCTTCCACACCTCCCACCAAAGATGCCAAATATCCCGTGCAAAAGAACACCGAAAAAGAAGATGACCCGAAGACTCTTCACTGTTCGCACATAAAAAACAAAAAGAAGGTCCTTGAAAACCTCTCTTTTGCACATTATCCCAGGTAAGGCATCTATTGTGAGTAGCTAACCATAGATAAAATTTGCATTTAGGCCAAGAGAACTTAGACCACACTTGCTTCCACCAGGGCACCTCATCATCCCCAAAATGTTGTCGATCCAACTCCCCGTATCCTAAAGCCACCGAATAGACCCCTCTAGGATCCAAGCCCCAAGCCAAAACATCATCATCCTATAAATAAGAGCAAGCCCTACAAGCCAAAATACGAGTCAACTCCTCTCTTTCCCTGAAAAGCACCCCCTACTGGCCAATCTATAGGATCCTTCCAACGAACAACCTCAACCTACCCAACTCTTTCAACAAATTTGTAGTCCATAACCCGATTCCAACCGGCATCCAAAAAGACTTTGCACAAATTTTGAAGATGAGGATACATGGATAAAATGGCAGGGAACCCATCCCAAACATCCTGCCAAAAGAGAGCCTTGGAACCCTTATGAAAAATCCAGAACAAACCTTGCTTAACAAGATTCGCCCCCTTCTTAAGAGTGTTCCAGATGAAAGATCCCCTACCAGACAAACCGTATCCTGGGAATCTCGGAGCCCTCAACCCCATTCAAATATTTATAGGACAGAATCTTTGCCCAAGCTTGGTCTTGAGAAGTACACCATCTCCAATAAAACTTAGTTGCCAAAGCCTCTCCGGAAAGGGAAGACAAACGAAGACCCAACCCCCCTGCTTGCTTTGGTCTACAAATAGTTTCCCACTTAACCAAACTCCACTTTGAAGACTCCAAATTACCAGCCCATAAAAATCGTCTAGACAAAGAATCCAACTCATGAATAAAGCTAGCAGGAGCAACTTGAATCATGCACCTATAGATGCAAAGGGCCTGAACCACAGACTTAAGGAGTAAAACTCTACCAGCAGAGGAGAGCCATCTAACAGTCCAATGAGAAACATGAGCACGAAATTTGTCCAAAATGGAGTTCCAGATCTCACGAGGCAAAGGACCTATAGAAATAGGAATACCCAGATACTTCAAGGGAAGAGCACCAATCTGAAATCTTAGAATCCGTGCAATACGGGCCTGTATAAGCGGATTAGTGTTAAAGAAGAAAATGGAAGATTTTCCCTCATTAATCTTTTGCCCTGAAGCAGCCAAATAGATATCCAGAGCCCTTCTGAAGTTGGTAGCTTCCCGAATAGAAGCAAGTCCCATCAGAGTCGTATCATCCACAAATTGAAGATGAGAATAAGCAGGCAAACTCATACCCCACCTCCAACCATGAATCAAACCCTGAATAACATGTGAATTTAGAAGTCTACCCAAACCTTCAGCCATAATGATAAACAAATAAGGGGACAAAGGGTCACCTTGCCGAAGACCTCTTGAAGCTTGAAACAAAGAAGATGGATGACCATTAACAAGAACTGAATATGAAGGTGAAGTAATGCAGCTCATCACCCAACTTACCCAGTTGGAATGGAAACCAAAAGCTAGAAGGACCTTTCTTAAAAAAGACCATTTAACCCTATCATAAGCCTTAGCCATATCCAGTTTCATAAACATAGCTTTCTCCTTAGAAATGCACATAGAGTGAATGGTCTCAGTAGCAATAGTCACCCCATCCAGGATTTGTCTGCCCACCACAAAAGCACCCTGTTCATCAGAAATGACCTTTTTAAGCCAAGGCTTAAGACGCTCAGCAATCAACTTTGTTATAATTTTATACACCACATTACAGAGAGCAATAGGTCTGAAATGATCAAGAGAAGTGGCTCCTTCACTCTTAGAAATAAGCATCAGGAAAGTAGAATTTAGAGCACGCAACATTTGATGAGAGTGACTTGCAAACTTTTGCTGAATAAAATCATACTTTCGGTTTCTATATTACATTATTGTTTATATTGGAATTTCACATGGGTTTGGTCTCTCTAAATTTTTCAGCACTTCTTGCACCGATTGTGTTGTTAGAATGAAATTACATTTCTGTTACGTGATTTCTCTAAATTGTTCAGCACTTTTTGAATTTCAAAGGATTAGCTGTTCTGTGTGAATGATCATTGCCTTCTAATTGTAGTGAAAAAATATAAAATAAAATTTACAATTTTGCTCTATTGTTATTGTTTAACACAGAGTTCATAAAAAAAAAAAAGCCTGTATCAGTGACATGCTAAATAATGATTAATTTTTAGTTTTAATTGAGAAATCTGTCAGTAAAAGACAGTATAATTAGTAATCTGTCGGTAAAAGACAGTATAATTATTCAAGGGTATAGGAAAATCATTTTTTATTATGTAATATCTTGAGGAAAGGCTTCAATCATGGCAAATGTGCATTAATATAAGGATTAAGCTTACCCAATTGAAAAACCATTTAGTTAGTGGCCAGAAAAATGAAACTGATTAGTGAATGAATACACGTGCAATTAATTTAATTTTCGGTCTCTACCGAAACAACATTCTCCTTAAAAGAGCGTATAAAGATCAAAACATTTTGTTGGGTAGTTCGAATGCATAACCATTGTTATTTAGTTGTGCTACATATATATACACACAAATATTTTAAATTTAACAAAATTTTAACACGAGCATAATAATATGATGGTTATTTATACATAGGGAGTTGATTATAAATAAAGTAATTTTCAAGTGCACGGGTGAGGTAATTTTTAAGGTAGTATAGGGAGTTTATAGTACTTTGTTGTTGATGACTCAGCATGAGGGGACCACCGGGTAGCTGGACCTTGTTGTTGGTGATCCGGCCTAAGGGGACCACCGGGTAGCTGGACCTTGTTGTTGGTGATCCGGCCTGAGGGGACCACTGGTAGCTGGAGATTTGTACCTTATACTACGTTGTTGTTGATGACCCAACGTGAGCCGACCACCGGAGATTTGTTGATGATCCGGCGTGAGGGGTCCACCAGATTTTTTGATGATCCGGTGGGAGGGAACCACCGATAGCTAGAGATTTGTACCGTCATGGCCTGGCATGCACTCAGAGGATTTAGATCATACTACTACCTTTGCAACAGACATGCCAGTTTAAACCAGTTTAAACCGAGTAAATGCATGAGTAAGTGCGTGGCCAAAAAAACAATTACCAGTCCACTAACCTTTGTGAACATAATAACATGATTGTTATTTAAATTAAAAATATATGTATATTTTAATAGTTAAAATGCATCATTAAAATTTATTTTTTATTTGTTTTAATAGAATTTTTTGCTTACTATTTTATTTCATTAAAAGAAAATTAATACAACAACAATCAAGAGAGTATACCAATCAATTGGAGACATTATGACTTTTGAATGTCATGTATTTCTCAGCATAACTGGAGTGAAGGGCTTTAGCTGCTTTGAGATACATTTCAAAACTTTGTAATTAACCTCAAGAACTGTAGTTGATGTTGCACTTAAATCGATAAACATTTGTCCTTCCAAAGTCCAAATAGATTGAAACTCTAACAATAAGAGATGGTTGTTACTTTTAAATGGGAAAAATTAAATCAAGAATAAAAGCTTATCCTTTTATTTTGTTTTTTAAAAAATAAATATTTAAAAATATTATTTTTATTGTATTTATAAAACAAAATTATTTTAATATAACTAATGTGATCGCAGGCATGGGTGAGTGTGTGAAGGGTGGGTGTGCGGTGGTTGTGTGTTAAATTCCCTGTTGATAAGCATAGCTCTCGGCTTTAAGAGGGGTCATGGTTGGGGGAGCCTTTTCAGCCCTCTGCGTTGGTTGTAGGGTTTTCTCACACTAACCAAATAAATAAATAAAACCTAATATTAAAAATTTATATATAATCTTTGTTAGCTTTATGATTATTAACTAAATCATCAAATATCAACTATTTTTGTTTCTATAAATAACAAAATTAAAGTTATATAAATGCACAAAAAAATTCTAACAATAAACATAGAAATTAATTTATTAAACATCCTTAAGATGCATGCACCCTTATCATGTTATCAATATAGCGAAGCAGTTTCCTATCCCTTCATAGAGTCCTCACTACTAGATGTGGAATTAAAATTTGCTACCACATCCATTATGAGCCTTCATAATCTTATGTGGAATTTGCATATTCAAGAAATATTTTTTCTATTGTTTTTGAATGGGAATTCAAACCTTTCTCTAAGTTCTTTCTCACCATAATAATTTTAAAAAATTAAAAATAAAAATGAATCCTAAAGAGATATGGTTTGTTGGCCTTAGAATCATATAACTTTGTCTCTTTTCATTTGCATTCTCTCAATTAATATACACATTTTTAATTATTTAGTCATAAAGTTATTTTTTCAAATTTATATATATAAATAAATCATAGTGTACACATTATTGGATCTAATTAATCCATATGTTTTTAGAACTCAATGCTTTGATACTTTGCATTATAAAATGATAGATATTTAAATACATAGGATGCCTAATTTAGGTATAACAAACCTCCATCTAAACTTACAACTATTTTTGTCTTATAGTGCATGTATAATTCTTCTAATTGGTGGTTATACCACATGTCATTTTACATGGGCTATGATGTAATAACTCCTAACATACCCCCTTATTGCATCATATCCATAGATCCATCTCTAGCTTATGACCAAAAATAATTTCTAAGATGATGCTAGGATCTATATATTTGAGAGAGAAACCCCCCAATGTAGACTTTCTACTATGATACTTAGGATGTTGGGTTCCTCCAATCATGCACTTCGTAAACATATTTATTATAAATATTCATTCAATACTTTCTAATACTTATAAAATTTAATACATGAATTATGTGTCTCATCCAATGTCTTCAAGTGAAGTATGTGCTACCATACATCAAGTGTTAACTATTGAATTGATTGGTTACCAATTTTTGTCTTCCATGTGATAGAAAAAATGTTGTGTAAGACATATTTTGTTGCTTTGCATTCCTTTGCTTGTCATTTATTTCAAAGTGATCAAGCTATGGATTCTTTACAAGTTCTAATTTTATCTTAAGCTCTTTGATGTTATAAATAGAACGTATATTTTGAATGCAATATTTAGCAATTATTATACTTGTTTCATTCCTTTGAATGATCCCATAACTCTCATATTTTTTCCTTGAAAAAGAATGTAACAACCTATCAAGTGCTTTGTAGCCTTTAAATTTGAACCATTAGGGCCCAATAGCTATTATCATCTAAAAAATATTTCTTTATTTTGTATTATGTTATCAATATTGATAATATCATAGTGCATATTATCATTCAGTATCATGATTGCTTATAGTTTTAGTACACTCTTTAAAAATAGTTCTATGAGATCTTGGGCTTTTAATGATATATGGATCTCTTGTTTGAGTTGCAATAATAGATAATCCTCTCTTGATAATACTAAGTTTGCAAGCTATGACACGCTTCTTCAAAGATCTTCTCACAATATGTCATTCATTCTACAATTTTTTTTCTCTGTATTTGCAAAAATAAGTAGAAAAAAAAATAACTTTGAACATGTCATATTCATTCTAGAAGGTAATGAACTTCTTGGACTTATATGTATCCCATGGCTCTCACTTGTAATTATTGTCTTTGTATCTCAATGGTGTTACCTCCTATTGGTTCCTTGGCTTGGAGTGATCAACTAATGCAATATTTCTTGTATAACAATTTGGATGATTTGAATGGATCCAAATTTTTTGACCTATCATTTGTTTGGTTACTTTGGAGTCATACCAAACAATTTTATGTTGTCTTAGCTAGGCTTGTACAACAAACACATGTTCTTCTTCTTCTTGATATTTTGATTCTTTTTTTTTAACTTGATTTTCCTTGGCTACATTATTTTCAGGTGCATTTATCCAAATATAATTTTGCTAATCGAAAGATGATATGTCTTGCTATCAATTCATTTTTCATGAAGGAGATCTATTTTTGAATATATTATACCAATATTCCTTCAAGTGTCAGCACTCTTACAATTTTATTTGAATGGTAAGGTGATCAACCCACCCTTTCCATAGCATGTACAAGACTCTTAGATTTTACTACAAATCAAAACAAAAAATATGAAACCTACTCCTCAAACCCCCAATAAAATAATTTGGGGTAATATTAGTGGGCCCAAATTTTATACAGTAATCCAAGGTGTTCTCCTACAACAAAATGGGTAGAAGAATAAAAAATGAGTCACTTTATGGAATTATAAGATTCCTCCCAAGTTTCAAGTTTTTCTCTAGATGGTTCACCAAAACAAGATTCTCATAGGAGAAACTCTTGTAAAAAATAATATTATGGGGTCTCATGTATGTCTTATATGCTTCAAAAAAATTGAAAGAGTAACACATTTGTTCTTTGATTACCGAAAAAAAATAAAAATATGGTTTGAGATAACAAAGTAATTTGGATGAGCTACATCAAGAAGTATAAACTCATAAAATTATCTCAAAAATTGGGTCCATATGTATAGATAGGAATTAAAGGACAAGCACCTCTTAAAATGATTTTGGTCATCCATACCACCCTTCATTATATGGCACATTTGGAAGGAACAAAATAAGATAATTTTGTAAGACAAAAGGACCAACTTCAAAGTTCTAATCAATAGAGTGGACACCAAAATAGTACTAAATACAAAAGTCATGTATCACAAGAAATAAAACACCAACAAATTAAGGCACAAGGAACTAGAAATGTTACATAAAATAGAATTCCAAGGGCTCTTGAAGATAGGGAATCAAATAAGCCAAGTTAGAACACCAAAAATAAAGTATCCTACTCTTTTCTTTGATGGAGCATCCAAGTCAAATCTGAGTAGGTTGCAAATGGAGAAGTGATCTTGGTAGCTCCTAAATGCGATCTAATCCAATTCAAGATCAATTTGGGAAAAATAATCAATAATGTAAAAAAGATGATAAACTATGAAATGAGACTCAAATTGGTAGTGGAATAAAGAATTAAATAACTTCATGTATATAAAGACTCAAGAATTGTGACATCTATCCTCTCTAAGAAAGAATTATCATTAGTACAACCTAGAATTTTATAGATAAGAATAAAAGCCTTGGACAAAAAGTTTGATTACATCGCTTCAGGGTTATGCATAGCGACGAATTATCATTAATTCACAAATATTAAGATTTTTAAAATTTCAAATTTCAAATTGGTGAATATGGGAATCCTTGACCGAGGCCCATTCACCCAAAAATTTTGGGGGTAAATTTTTTTTTGGGTTGGCTCTCTCCACTTTGATAATAATTTCACCATTTTTATTTTAAATCACCAACATTCCCGCCTAAATTATGGCTCTTATTTTATTGAAATTATAAATAATTTTATTTACATCACCAAATTTACCTATTATACCACCAATATATATACCTAATACAACAATGATACTTCTACATCAAAAAAATGATTGTAGTAGTGAAAACAATAGGTAAAAAGTAGAGAGAAGCCATGATAGGAATAGACAATCGATAGTAGAGAATAATAGAGATAATCAACAGAATACATAGATGATCAATAGCAGAGAAAAACACATACAATTGTTAGAAAGTAGAGACAATCGATAGTAGAAAAAGTAGATATGATTGATAGTATAGAAAAGCAGAGATGATCGATACAAATTAAAGATGATCAGTAGTAGAGAAAAACACAAATGATCATACAAAAGAAGAGATGATCGGTAGTAGATAAAGTAGAGATGATTAGTAGCAGAGAAAGTAGAGATGACTAGTAGTAGAGAAAAGTAGAGACGATCAACAAAAAGCAAAGATGATTGGTAGCAAAGAAAAGCATATATGATTGTTAGAAAGAAGAGACGATCGATAACAAAGAAAGTAGAGATGTTCAATAGTAGAGAAAAGTAGAGATACTTGGAAAAAGCAAATATGATTAATAACAGAGAAAAATAGATATGATAAACAGAAAGTAGAGATGATCAATAGCAGAGAAAAATAGATATGATTAGTAATAGAGAAAAGCATAGATAATCATTAGAAAGAAGAGGTATTCGATTATAAAGAAAGTAGAGATGATCAAAAGAAAGTAGAGATGATTGGTGGTAGAGAAAAGCGTATATTATCATTAGAAATAAGAGATGATTGATAATAGAGAAAGCAGAGACAATTGATAGTAGAGAAAAGTAGAGATAATTGGTAGAAATTAAAGACTTTTGATAGTATAGAAAAGCAAATATGATCGATAGAAAGCAAATATGATCAGTAGCAGAATAGACATCAAAAAAGCTATAAAAAGTATAAATAGTGTTGATGATCAGTGCAAGAAATAGATGTCCTATGATCGATAGTATACCATGAGTTCCCTTATACCAGTTGTAAAAATTTTACAATTTTTTTCAACATCATGTTCATTTTCTAACATGAAATACTTTGTATATACAAGTACAATGGCACCTAATGGCAATGGAAATAAGGGAGGCCAATCTTCTGTTAAAAAAATTATCCTAAAATACTTTAGTCATATATCAAAATTGAGTGAACCATCGACATCTACACAAATTCATGCTACATACCCATTTTACCTACTAAACATTTAATTTTTGTAAGTTATTATAAAAATGATACATAATACCTTTGCATGCAGAAAACACTACCTTGACATACCTCCACTTGAAGATATTCCCAAGGATGAGATGCCTCCACATGAAAATTTCTTAACAATGACATGCAACAACCACTTGAAGAGATTCCTAAAATTGACATGCCAACCAAAAAATAAAATGATCAATTCTAATAAAATGTCAACTTTTGGAGACTCTTCTACTCATAAACCTAAATGTAGAAATTTAACCAGGTGGACTATTGGAAGGACATTTATAGTTGAAAACTAAGAAAGTATCATAAGATGCAACTTGTTGAGTGTGCAAATGACACATTGTCAAGGGCATGTCAACATACTTGGAACAAAGATTTGTTCCCTCTTGAAAGGGAATTTTTTTCCTCCAAGGTTTGGGTATGCCAGGTCTTGTCCAGAGTGGATAGACTCAAAGGTTGTTGATAATTGTTCCTTCAAGGGGCCTTTGTTGGTTTTGTCTAAAAAATACAAATTTCCTAGTACAATGCTTGGAAAGAAAATGCTTGATTGTATGAAAGCTAGTTCTATTGGGAGTATTGAGGGCCTTGAGGACTTAGAAAAATTAGCAAATCACTACCCTCCTTATGTATCGTTCATTGCCATTAAGATATATCCATACATGCCATCAATGATTCTTTTGAAGCTATATGAAATTTAAAATGCGATATAAACAATAGCTTCAATGCTTCAAATGAAAACTAATCTACTCCTAATCTAAACGAGTTCCAAATAAAAGTCAAAGGTTGAAGGGTTAGAGAAAATAAAATAAAACAAGTGATATTGCCCTAAACTTCAGCTCCGATCTAGTAAAGCAACAAACCCAATTTAAAACCAATCTTGACCCGACCAGTATTCACACAGCCTAAGGTCCAAGATGATGTAATATTCAAAGGAGCAATAGACTGTGAAATGGACTGTATACAACTATCATCAACATGCACAGATTGGACACAACAAATTTCAAAGCCTTTATATTAAAATATTAATCATTGAATACACAACTTTAGGTTTGTCCACTTCAGTGGATTACAAATAATTGACCTCAAAACAGTAGCCACTTGGTTTAGAATTACCATCCACCTACAAAGAAAAATAAGCAAAAAATAAAAGTCTACTGCTAATAGATGGATTCCGACCCTTGTAACCGGCTAATGAGCCAATATTTATACAACTATTGGCCTCATCTAGCATTAAAAATATGTAATTAATTTTCCTCCACTTCTTGGATGGGACTTTTGAAATTTAATTTCCCTCCATACCATAGCTAGGCCTCATAAATATGTAGTACCTTGGCCATGCCTTGTAATATCTTCATCCACAGTGAGTTCGCCAGCTTTACAACTGCAATACCTCATTTAATTTAAATTTACATGATGCATAGGAAATCTAGAATGACCACACTACATTAATTCTCCATGACTCTAGAAATCCTAGGTTGATCATAAATTTTCCCTACCTTCCATCATGCACGACTGTACTTTACCCAGTTCGCCTTGAAGTTTCATGTCTGCCATTAAATGTAGCCATCAGAAAAAAATTGCAAAAAAATCAAAAGACTCATAGTTAGAACATTAATAATAATATTAATTTGATTATTTTAATATTTTCTAAGGTTATATTTTAATTAATTTTCTTTTCTTATAAAGTTTTTGGAACCTTTGATTTTTTTTAATTTTTAATTTTTTTAATCATTATCCTTATGGCAAATGCTTGCAAATTATTTCCCAAGCTTAAGATTATCCTTCTAAGCATTACATCATTGCCTAGGGCACAAAACTAAGTAGCTTCCAATTGTCGAATGCACAATTTCATGGGTGGACATCATTCCTTGTTGTCGAATCTCACTCTTTCCAACAATGTTCAATTTTACCAACCAAGAGCATGGGCGGCATTTCGGGATTCAAATTTCTTCGTCAATGTCTAAAATCTCTGCCCTCAAGGTTGTACGAGGTTTTAGGATGCTCTCGAAGTGCAATGAATCCCATATTTCCTTCAATGTTGGTAGAATTTGCTTTTAGTGATGGAATTTTAGGTTTTAATTTTGAAGTTGGCCTCCCCGAAAGTCCGACATCCTTTCATACATAGCACACTCTAATATTCCCAACAATATGCATGGGCAAAATTTTAGGTTTGTGACTTTATCAATGGAATCCTTTTTTTTTACCCATGATAGTGGGCAAGGTTTCGGGTTGCTTGCTTTCTCTTTCAATGCCCATTTTTCTACCCAAGCATTTACTTAGCATTTTTGCACGTTGAGGGGCAGACTTTATTTCTTGTTGAGTGTCGATGGGGTTTTGGGAGATTCATTCCCCTTTCAATATCCCATTTCTCCACCCATGCACACTTGGCTAGTTTTCCTTTTTATTTTCTTCAAGGTGGGTGAAACTTTGGGTTCCTATTGGGGTGTGGAGACATCGCATTTTTTTGCCCTTCTTTAATACTTAGAAATATTTCTCGGACATTAAAATTTGGTTTCAAAGACACCCGTCCTTATGTATTTTGCATTCTAAAGGTTTGTAAAGGATTTTTACTGCCAAAAAATATTTTCAATACTCAAATAAATTTGAAAATCCCTGTGAAGAAAAATGTGAGTAAAATTATGGCAAAAATGAAATTTTCCAAAATTTATTGAAACTTTGTATACACCTAAATGAGCCAAATGGGTACTCGTAACCACTAAATTAACTCAAAAATTTATTACGAATCACAAGATATTGCTATTAGAAGTTACATGGCTGCAAATGAAAACTGCCATTTTTGGAAAATATTTCAAGTCTAAAAATCTGTAACTTTGACACCATTGCAAAGCTGAGTTCAATATAGTCCCACCAGGTTTTGAATCATCTGAAACAGATTTTCCTATTAAAAGATATGATAATTTCAAATTTGCATCAAAAATAAGGTAAGTGAAAATAAAAAAACCCTAAAATTTGAATTTAATTAATTTCAAACCATATGATAAACCTTTATAATTCAATATCCTGAAATATTAATCCAAAATAATGTCCTTGAAGAGCCAAAATTCAAACCCAAGTGTTGTAGGTGAGTTGGAGAGGAGAGGGCAATCCTCCATGGGAAGTCCCAGGTTCAAATCTCCACCCTACCAAAAAGTTGAATTGGGTATCCAAAATCCAATTGATAATGTTGGTGTGGGCAGGGTCGGGTGTGACTCCCGAGTGACTTTGATGGTGTAGAACCCCATGTTCATGGTCTCTCAGACCAAGGTGGCCCCGCAAGGGGTTTTTTGCTTTAAAAAAAAAAAAGCCAAAATTCAAAATTTTAAAATGCAATCCACTTTGGAAAGCTCTATGTAAGTAGATTCAACTCCTTGATGCAACCAAATTTCAAAAAGATGCAAGCAAAAATTTAAAAGCTTGATGCAAGCCAAAATTTGGGATTAAAATCCAAAAAAATTCAATGGGTCCCTAGTCTAGACTGGGGTATGTTGTGCAAGTGCAACAACACAACTTAAGTTAGATACAATAGAAAAACATTGTAGAAAAGTTTATGTGACAGTAAAAGAAAGTGATGGAACAAATAAGAAAAAAATTAAGTGGAAGGATGCATCAGAATGTGTACATGTCAGATATGCACAAGAATATGAAAAAAATGAATCATCAACAAAATCTTGTTGAGAATGGTGGAACGATTCAAACTCGATTTCAAAAAATTTTAAGACCACTTTGGCTTCAAAAAGTTTGAAATTTATTGTTGTATATACTATTCTTAAAAATGGTGGACCTATGTCTAATTTTATTGATTTTAAGCATCTATTTCAGCTAGTTGATGTGTAGAACCTTCCCAAATCCCATTGGTTAAATATAAGTGATTGGGAAATGGAAAAATGTCTCTTATTGGTTGAGAAGGAGGACCTAAGAGAGAAAGTAAAACATGCCAAATTTATTTCACTTTCAATTTATGAAGAAACTGCTATTGGTAATACATCTTGGATTTGCATGCATGTTTACACATTTTAAAATCATTTAAAGCAACCTCTTTTACTAGCACTACATAATATGGTGGAAAAGTGTAATATGGAAAATCTTTACAATATTGTTGTAAGTAGTTTAAAGGATATAGTGGGAATGGATGATATAAAAATAGCCACTAAGTTAATATGTGTTAGAGTTGACAGTGCTGCTACAATGCCAGGACACAAGAATGATTTTTGTGTTTGACTTCAGACATCAATTACCCCATATTTTATCTCCATTCATTGCATATCTCATAGAATCAATCTTGCATTCAAAATTATCAACACATTTAAAAATTTTGTGAGAGTGGAATAAATCGTCCATGAAATACATGCTTATTTTTTGTGCAATCTGAAAAGGTTTGCAGAGTTTTAATACTTTGCACCAGGAGTTACTAAAGGCAGAAAATTGTTAAGAGATGTAGATACTAGGCAGATTTCATTGTTTCAACCAACATAAAGAGTTTTTAAAGAATATCAATCATTCGTAGGGTTTATGTATGTAAATCATAGGGTATTTGATAAGGCAAAATATTTGCTACACCGTATGATTGACTTTGAAAAACTTCTCACATTATATGGTATTCTTCCAATGTTGCAAGAAATGAATACTTTGATTAAACTTTCACAAGAAAGATCCATTTATATTATTGATTTCATTAAGATGAGAAAATAAATATATTTGCATATTAATAGGTTATACTTGTCTAGAGAAAATTTTATAGATCCTTTGTTTGATAGTTGGAGAAATTTAACAAATGTTAATGATCCAAAAAGCTTTTTGAAGTTTAACATCAATAATCATATTTGTATTAATGTTCATGGAAATAAGATACTTTTATATTTTTTCAAAAGTGATCACATATAGTTATAGATGATGTGGAACAAATACCCATAACATATAATAGATTTGATGTAGTTTTATACAATACAAATATTAAATTAAAAAAATAGCAAAAACCTTGACAAGAGAAATAAGACAGCATTTTCAAAGAGATGAGTTACTTGAGGTCATGGGTGTGGTTAATCCCATGTTTTGGGATTCTTGTACTAACTACAATAATACAAATGAGTTGTTTATAAAATATATAGGTACTCTTGTTAAACATTTTATTAAACATGTGGAAATCAATGGTATTGAAATCAATGTTATTCTCAATAAATAACTTTTGATAAAACAATCAGGCCATTTTGGATTGACAATGGTTTATCAAATTTTATGTTTGACTAACCCTCATGAACCAAGTTTTATTACACGTTTATGAAAATATTGTATCCCAACAGTGTCTTACAAGATATGATTAGTGAACATTTTTATTTATATGAATTATGTCAAACAATAATTTTGAGATCTATGGAAGATAAAAGGGTTTTAGTGCACTATCTTTTGTGAAATCTAAATTTTGTAACAATTTGGAAAAATATTTAGAAAACCGTTTGAGAATATATGTATCATCTTATGAGTTGGACAACTATCCTTATGATAGAGCTTTGGCATATTAAAAATATTTAATATACAGAAGACATATCACTAATACTCATGATAATGAAGATATTGATACTTTTTGTGATCAGATTTTAGAGATACAGAGATAATATTTGTATACAAGTGATTTTGGACAACTTGAGAAGTGTTTGTTTCAGTTTCCCCCATTTTAATATTTTTGAGATTTAAAAAGTTTGATATATTTGATAGTATTTGTTATTAGTTGTTGTCTACAAATTGACTTTCTGGTTTATTAAAAGTATAAAAAATATAGTATGTTCATAAAATTGTATGTTTTATATCATAGCCTTTCTCATAAAATTTTATGTTCTATATTATAGCCTTGTTCATAAAATTTAATGTTTTATATCATAGCCTTGTTATTGGATTATTTGTCTACATTCATATAATTTTATGTCTTTTATCATAGCCTTTTTTTTCTTGATTGATCATTATAAAAAATGGTTGGCTTTGAATAAATTTAATCCCACGCATGCATGTATCCTTCGTAAATATTTGTATTATAGAAATTCCTATATGTATTATAGAAAGCGCTCTATGGCTCGACTAAGTTCTTGGATATTTGTATAATGTAAATTTAAAGTCCCCCTATGTACATCTATTTTTCAAATAAACCCAGGTGTTGTAGGTGAGTTGGAGAGGAGAGGGCAATCCTCCAAGGCAGGTCCCAAGTTCGAATCTCCACCCTACCAAAAAAAGTTGAATTGGGTACCCAAAATCCAATTGATAATGTTGGTGCGGGCAGGGTCGGGTGTGACCCCCGGGTGACTTTGACGGTGTAGAACCCCCTGTTCGTGGTCTCTTAGACCAAGGCGGCCCCGAAGGGGTTTTTCGCTTAAAAAAAAAAAAAAATCAAATAACTATACTATATTTGGCAGTCAACTTTAAACCAATAGCAAATATCTATTTTATAAATTTAAAATCCAATAGTAAACATAATTGCATTATCATCAATTTTAAACTAGTACACAAATATACATGGAAACAATAATTAAAAAATATAATACACAAATTTTGGAAATATCTTTTTTATTAATTTGAAAAGAATATCATTACATTTTACAAAATTATTGACTCCAATACAATAACTAGTGAATTGTGTGTTCATTTTTTAGTCTTTAGTTAGGGGGGTTGGGGCAGTTTCAAGCTCTCATTGAGCTTGAGATTATATTTGTTAGCTTTTGAAACTATAAACTTAAAGGAAATGCAACCACAAGTATGGAAATAAGTATGCAATGTTATAACTATGATAATGGCTAACTAATATGCATGAAAATATGATAGAAAACTTGATACAATGCTCAAGAAATGCTCATATATGAAATATCTTAAAAATATACAATGTTATTCAATGGAGGTCACAACCTCTCCATATTTACAAAAATGGATCTACATTGTATCTACTACTACTCTACCTATGCACTCCAAAATCCTCTTTTTCTTCTACTCTATGAAGGCCTATTTATAATTAGATGCAACTCTTTGCCTTCGATATTCTTTTGACACCTCACTATTCTATTCTAATGATTTATGTACATGTGCACTACATGCATATTTACATCATTGGACATTCTAACACTTGTGCATTTATTACATTGCTTTAAGAAAGTACTTAAGTCCTAATAAACTCTTAATCTAAATATGTACCCATGATGGTACATTAGTAAAGAACCAAATAATGTAATATATTCCAACGAGTCTTTTGTCATGTATTTGTTCAATAGTTTGCCCTTGCAGTGCATAATTTATCATCAGGCCTTCCTCTGTTGTCTCCAAACTCCCCAACAACACCCTTTCTTCTTTCATAGGATATTCTTTTGACGTTGAAAGCATTTCTTTCTCCTTTTTCTTAAGCAAAATATCAAGATCTAAATTGTTTTCCTTTGTGATTCTCCTAAAGGTATTGTTTCTCCTTTTTATTTTATTTTTATAACACCTTACAAATTTTTATTTCCATTGTTTAGATAAATATATAGGCTATTCACCTATTTTTGTAAGTTATCAAAATAGGTCTACACAAGGGATAAGAAAAAATATGTCAGTTGACAATTGTACGGAAAAAAATATAAGAAACAAAATTATGATGACTTACCTTAGCTACATCATTTGCCTAACCTCTACAACTTCAACTTCTTTCTTATCAATAGCCCATTGGTTAAAATAAGCCTAGGCTTCAGAATTAAGGTTATCTAACAAATTCAAAAGAATATCTAAAATGTCATCATTGTGCAAAGAGGTGGCCTTCACTTTGCCATATTTAGCTTGATGTAGCAAAATATCAAGATTTTTTGGTTTGTTTTCCACCAAAGAAAAATGTCATCTTATATATATATATATATATCAGTATTTATTTCCTTGATAAGAACTTTGGTTTGATACTTCCAATCTCTTATTTTTGTAATATCTTGAACCATCATTTATTTAATGATTGCTTAACAATTATCTAACAATAAAATATCTTCAAAAAAGTTTAACTACTCATCCTTAGAGGAAGAGGGTCACCAATTTGAATGGGAGGGAATGAGGTTTGGGGAACGGTAGCTAATTCTTTAGTTTGTTGCACTTCTTTATGCAGATCTTGAAGCACATCAATCACTTTAAAAAACTTAAAAATGCTACCCTGTAAAAGATAATCCTCATCAAGAGGAGGATTATCTAATTCTAAAGTTCCATGTAGACTTGAAATATTTCCAAGAAAAATATTGGATAATTTTGACAAAGTCTAGTTTGGTGCTCCTTAAACCCTTGTAGAAAAAGATTGTTTTTCATGCATACATTGACCCCTCATAAATTATAGCTATGATGGAGGTGGTGGCAACATAATATGTTATATTCTATGAGATAATTTGCGCGGTGCCCCTAAAAAATATTATAATAAAATTTATTAAAAAATATTGTAAAAAGTGATGCAATAAATTTAATTAACTAAATGGGTATTAATTTAAGTTAATTAAACTTATCAAATGAAGATGTGACCTGTTGGGCTGCTTTGGCCTTTAAAAGAAAATCCATTTGTATTGATGGATGGGTGTGACATTGCTTTGAAAATATAAAAAAAAAAAATTAATAAAAATAACTATAGTTTTAACTAAATGAATTACTTGAATTGAAGTTTGAAACAGTAAGCTTACCTGTCGTATGTGTGGATTTTTTAACTTCTTCAATATCACTTTGCACATGATGTGCAGGTATTGGAGGTGGATGAGAAACAAGAGAAGTAGAAGACGTCAAACATTTTGTAAATATTCTAAATAAAGGTGTTGATTTTGATTGTGTGTTAGAATATCTAGTGGTATATTGCATATGACCCCTTATTGTAGCCTCCCTTCTTGTAGAAGAAGAGGATATTTTTCTCTGCATTTAAGTACAAATTTAAAAGTAAAAATAAAAATAAAAAATGTATATTTTAATATTAACATAATTACTTTAATGAAATTTCAATTTTACCTACACTTATTCAACCGTCAAACCAACAGTCCTTATGTTTGGGTGCAGTCAGGTCGGTACTACGGTATTATGCACATTATAATAAGTTTTGTAAAAAAAATAAAGTATAAAATTATATGTGGAGACAAAGATAACAGAGTATGTTTGAGCATTGTTTAAATCCACTCTAATGTGGTTCAAAATAGAGATACTCCAATCGAATTTCATGTGGCAAAAATATCAAACTAAATAGACCAATACCTAGGACAAAATATCTATAGTTCTTTCTTACAGAACAAGTTGTGCTTAGAAGAATTTGATACAATCTCTAAGGAACTTGTTTATAACAATTGCAATAGTTAAGCCTCTTTTGGACTTAGAAGAGGTAACTACAAAAATATATAAGATAAAATTAGTACTTACTTAAGAATCTTATTCAATACCAACAATATTAACTTTAAATAATATTTGAAATATGGAGAGTCATACCAATCAAAAAAAATTAAGAGACACCAAAGGTGATCTCTAGGTATGCTTTATCATCATAAATTAAAATGAACTTTTGAGTGATGGGATCAACACCCTTGTGTGGCATACCTATCAACATTTGTTAGAGTATATTACATCATTTGGGTCATGTAAATGTACCACCCTTGGTACATTACTAGAGTAGTATATTACTTTGGGGGGTAGTTAGCTAGTTACTTCAAGTAATATAATAAATGCACAAGTGTCTATGTGCAAGTTGTAAATGTGCAAGGTGTCCCCTTGTATAGCTAGGTAGAGTGTTGGCCAAGCAATCCATATTTCTATATAAAGGGCCTCATAGTGAGTGATTATATATCATTGTAGGTAGTAGTAGGTATACTGGGTAGATCACCATATAGATTGGTGATGGATACAATGTAGTTCTTTAGTATCAGTTCTAGAGTGTTCATTTCCTCCATTCTGCATTGTATCATTTTCATCACTTTCCATTAATAGCATATTTTAGCATCTTACATTTTTGCATATTTTATATCCTATGATTGTATTCTCCCTTGGCATACACCATCAAAAGCTAACAGTGGTATCAGAGCCATGGTAGATCAATAGGATTAGGGAGAGCCATAGTAGGTCACTAGGAATAGAAAAGTCACAAGAGATATTGAGAGGAGAAGCAAATATTAGTTCTAGAAATTTTGAGATTGCATTTGGCTAGAGTCTTTCCACAGAGTTGTAGAAAAACTCATGAAGACTAGGACTCAACATTCATTCCACTAGATTGAAAAATCAACTAGTGAAGATTCATCATTGACAAGATTTAGAATCATCTTACTAATACTTTCTTGCAAGAAAAGGAAACTAAGGGAAGCCCTATTGCAGACCAACACATTGTAGAAGAAAAGGCCATAAAAGCATTGATTCAAAATAAAATGCCACAACCTTGATCCAAAAGAAAAGGCCATAGAAGCCTTGAACCCAAATAAGAGTCCATGAAAGATAGGAGATTGGTGATCTTCTTTGTTGATTGAAGACTTCCTCTAGAAGAAGCTGAAGAGACCCATCAAAGGTCTCATTGAAGAACTTCCATCCCTAGAAGAGATAGAGAAGGACTATCAAAATTCATATTCCAGAGATCCATGAAGAAGATCTCATTGCCAACACTTTCGTAGTTGAAGGTTGAAGGAAAGGTCTCATCAAGAAGACCAGAGAAGTTGCAAGACTAAAGACCTTGGAGAGGTCTCAAGGAGAAACAAGGAGAAGGCTTGGAGAGCCTCATTGCAAAAATTGGAGAAGCCATCAAAGAAGTTCCTAGGAGAACTCATTGGAGAAATTCACTACAAAAGATAGTGGAAGAACTTGGGACAATTATCGCCATCCAAAAATAAGCCCAAAGGAGAAATATTTGGCAAACAACTTGTCAAAATTTAGAGAGAAGATTTGTGAAGACCTCAAGACCTTCATATTCTTGAGAAGAAAATCATGTTTAAAGTCAAAACCTGATAAATATGTTGAAGAAGAACTCATATAGAAGAAACCTACCAAATCCAAGAAGATTTGGAGATTGCCCTTCATAGCTAAATAAGGCACATTTCAGAGATAGATATTTTTTGGATTCATAGAAAAATATTGAAAGGGTTCTAGAAGGATAACATTTTAGTGAATAGATTGATTGCTAAAGGACAGCAATCAAGATAGTATTACTAGCTACAAGACTTTGAAGTTCCAGGCTAGATCTTGAAGGAGAAGTTGAAATCATCTACTACAATTTTAGAGCAGTAGACTAGAAGCATTCATAGGTACGAGCAACCACCATTCTAGATAAGAAATTTGGTGAATCAACTCATCAAGATATTCATCATCAAATGTAAGAAACTTAGGTGCAAAAGGTTCATTACTTGAATACTTAATTCAGATTACTACTTAACTTCATTAAGCACCTTATTAGAATTTGAAAGTTGCAAAATAGAAGGTTGTATTTTAAGTCCTCAAAGAAAGTGCATAAGATAGTTTCTATTAAGGTTCATTACCTACACATTAATAGGAGTTAGATACATTCTTCCTATTATCTAATTATTGAGAAGAGGACTACATTAAGAAATTTGTAGTGATCATTAGTGCATTTGAAACTACTTTGAGAGCTTATTAACAGGAGCAATAAGGTGAGATTATTAAAGTGCATTAAGTTAGAAATATTATTGGTTCATTGCACTATACAAGTTGTTCATTAAACTTGTTACTCTCAAAGGGTTATTTTGTGTATTGATTGTTAAGATCAAAGGCACAAAAATCTGCAAATAATCAAAGTGTCTAAAGACACTATTCAAAACTCAATACTTGCAAGGTATTGTGGCCTATAGAAGCCACCAAATAGATCGAAATTCCTCCAAGGAGTGAAGAAGAAGAAGGCAACCATTAATATCAATGAAAAGAAGCTAAAAATCGAGACTTGGTGAGTCTCAGATTCAAGGTGCACTAAGAGCTCATTACAGGTAAAATATTAGTGCAAAAATTACTCCTTCAAGGGCATATTATCTACATGATTATTAGCTTGGTTTCATTACTATATTAACCAAGTGAAGGAGAGAGTTTTCTAGAAGAGAAGACAACATCAATCAGCCCTTGCCTACAAGAAATAGTACAAAGAAGCCACCATTAAAACCAGCAAAAGAAGCTTGCAAAAGAGAAGGTACAAAATCAAGGTATTGTATTACAAATCTATTTACATTATTCTACACCATAACATCTTGTCCTACGTAGGAAAGAGGACAGAATTTGAGTGTCTTAAGGACACATCCTCCACAAGTGAGGAACATCATACAAGTGATCGTAGAGGAGCACTATCCGAAGCAAGAGAGAAGAGCTAACAAAGAGCTCTCATTATGGTGTCTAAAAACACCCTTACAACCACGAAAGTAGGTAGTCTCAACAATCAACCTAAAGCACAAGATATCACAAAAGGGTCATTTTCCATCTACGTTGACCATCATCTATTGTACATTGCAAAGGGAGCATTTGAACTAGCATATTGAAAGCAAAAGCATAGAGCAAAAGAAGCAATACCCAAGCTCTTACTTGGAGAAGATGTCCATCAAGAAGCAACATTCAAACCAACCCTTGGACCACCATAGAACCATCTCTAAGCTCCTAATACCTCCATCGAATCAAGAGCCAACCTATGCTTGCTTGGAAGAAGCATTGAAGAACAATAAACAACTAGATTTACATTGGCAAGGGGAGTATATAGAAGAAGAGAAAGCATTGGAGGGAAAATACATGCAATCTACCACTTGTCACCACTGATAAGAAAAACTCATCTCATAAGCAAATGCTCAAATTTTAGAAGGTTACAAAGCATCTTTGATAGGAAGGAGCGTTACAATAGTTTCACCTACAATCGGAGCTCATAAGCCACTTGGAGAAAGCATTAATTCTAGCCATGAGCATTACTCAAGAAGGCGTTGAAACCAGCCTCAAGCATTATGTAAAGAAGTCCTTTGGATATCTCTCAAATAAGAATTAAAAACTACCTCAAATGTTACTCAAGGCACACATGCCATGTAGCTATATAAGAATTCAACTCCAAGGTAAATAAGTGAAGCAAAATTACAATGTTTGAGTGAGTAAGAACACGCTAAAATCAGAGTCAAAGGAGGCAACAAGGACTATCATAAACCAACATTAAATTCTCATGGTGATAAGTGCCCATTAAGGAGGAGACCAAGCCAAAATAAGCATTGTGGAAACATAGAGTTCGAAGAAAGAGCACACAGGCCCTTCATTGGACAGCAAGGTCAAAGCAACATTAATACAACATTGGAGATACGTACCAACCAGCCATCAAAGTACATGGAGCTACTCAAGGATACGTAGAGCATCAAGCCTTACTAAGGTAAATATTAAATTTGCTTGCTTTAATTAAAATTGGAGTTATAAGGTGATATAGACTATTACATTGGAATAAACTTATCAAGCATTAGTAATTATCAAGCAAGCTTATTTCAAGGTATTGAATATTCATATTTGCAATTAACCTAAGAATATAAGTTCAACTAAATCATTATTAAATTGAAAACATTATTTTCTAATATTCCAAAAGTAGGGAGATATAAGGCATACTACTTTAAACTACATATATATAAATGGAATTTAGAAAATTAATCTATTGGAAAGAGAAGCAAATCAATTGCCTACATATAGAGTTGGAATTAATTGGTAAAAATTATCTCATACTCATTCTAAGGAGACAAAAAGAAATCCAACCATTAAAGCATACTTCATTGGGAAAGATAAGGTAAAATTAAAAGGTTGATTATTCTCAAAACATTACAAAATCAACTTAGAAGGTGAACTAAGCATATTCTAATTATTAGAGAGATATAAGGAAGCCTACAAAACCTAATTCCAAGAAAGGTTTTATCAAATTAATTCATATACTCTTATCTAGGGAGCCATAAGGATGTCTACTAACATATTGAATAATGCTATCAGAAAAGGCTTAAGAAAAGTACCAATCTAGATTAGAAGCATGATTGATGATTCAATGGATAATAATGAGAAAGATATAGACATAAGGAAATAATCAATAGAGTATAAAAGGATTTCTAATAATGGAAATATAGATCCATCAGTTGCATCTTCAAATGAGACAACAAAAGAAATTAATGATATAGGAGAAGAAAAGAGTATTGAACAAAAAGATATCATACAAATGTATGAACAAAGTAAGAATGAAATTGCTTCAATTATCCACATATGGTTTAAGTATCTCATCAAGGAGATAGATAAACATGATATTCCTAAAATAGATAACAAAGCAGTTGGAATATCTTTACTATGCACTTACTGCAACCAATTTGGTCATGAAAAGGTGAATTGCTGGAGCCTCCATCCTTGTAAATATTGTGGAGGAAAGAACCATTTATCTTTCTTCTGTTACTATAAATATAAGTACTATAGAATTCATGAATAAATATTACTACACATAATAGATTTCTTATTTCAAGATCTCATTTCAGAAGCATCCACTAACAATAAGTTCAAGCTTAACATTTATGAAGATCAAAGAAGCAGGTTATACAAAGAATCAAAGGAGGAAATATGGAGTTGCCCTGATCCACTTGCAACATGTAAAATTATGAGATCTCTAGTTCATCAAAGATGCCTGACAACAAGGAACAATGGATATAACATGAAGACTATTGCAAAAGAAGAATAACCGGTTGAAGCCAAAGACTATTCAAGAGAAGAAGATCCATATTGAATACTAAAGTCTTCAATACCCAAATAATGTAATATAGGGGGGTGTTAGAGTATATTACATCATTTGGGTCATGTAAATGTACCACCCTTGGTACATAACTAGAGTAGTAGATTACTTTAGGGGGTGGTTGGCTAGTTACTTCAAGTAATATAATAAATGCACAAGTGTCTATGTGCAAGTTGTAAATGTGCAAGGTGTCCCCTTGTATAGCTAGGTAGAGTGTTGGCCAAGCAATCCATATTTCTATATAAAGGACCTCATAGTGAGTGATTATATATCATTGTAGGTAGTAGTAGGTATATTGGGTGGATCACCATATAGATTGGTGATGGATACAATGTAGTTCTTTAGCATCAGTTTTGGAGTGTTCATTTCCTCCATACTGCATTGTATTATTTTTGTCACTTTCCATTAATAGCATATTTCAGCATCTTACATTTTTGCATATTTTATATCCTGTGATTGTATTCTCCCTTGGCATACACCATCAAAAGCTAACATTCTCTAGATGTATGAGGATTTTATAGTAAAAGAGAGAGTCATGTTGTCAATTGTGATCTTCACAATCGACCCATCATCATCATACGAGCTAAAAATCCTTAGCAATAAATTATTTTCTATGTTATATTGTAGTATTGACACTAATCCTTAAATACCAGAGTCCTCAATCCATGTAATGTCATATCTTGATGTGGTCAAAATTTTGGAAATAAGAGGGCAAATAAGGTTTTTAAAATAAATTGTTAAAGTAACAAGGGGAAGAGCTCTCCATTGCTATAAGTGTTAGAAAATTTAGTAAGGTTATAGGTATTAGGTCATAGGGTGTAACTTAACAAGTTGGAAGGTGTATGATAATGTTTGCTTTGCTCTAATGTGCTATGTGGTGAAAAATATTGAAAAAAAACTATGCATACCTGTTTATAGTTGTTTGCATGCATGAATTAAATGTGGATTTGACATGTGGTTGTATTTAATTAGAACTATTGTAGGTGATGCTACCAATCATCCATACTTGGGTATGTTGTTATCAATCATAAATCATCCACATTGTTGGTATCGATTGTCAATCATCCATAGTGTTACTATTGATCATTAATTGTACATAGTGTTGCTATTGATCATAAATTATCCATAGTTTTGCCATTGATTGTCAATCATCCTTAGTGTTGCTATTGATATTCAATCATCCATAGTATTGCTACCAATCTTAAATCATCCATAGTGCTTTTATTGATCATTAATCATCCATAGTTTTGCTATCAATATTCAATCATCCATAGTGTTGTTATCGATCATCAATCATCTATAGTTTTGTTATCTATAGTTAAAAGTCTATCATCCATAGGGTTACTATTGGTAGTAAAGAGTTTATCATCCATGGTGGTATTATCGGTAGTCAAGACTCTATCATCCATAGTGTTGTTATCGGTAGTCAATATTCTATTTTCCTTTGTGTTGTTGTTGATAGTCAAGAGTCTACCATCCATTGTGTTGTTATCGATAGTCAAGAATCTATAGTCCATTATGTTGTTTTTAGTAGTCAAGAGTCTATCATCCATAGTTTTAATATTAGTAGTAATGATTCTATCATCCATATTGTTGCATTAGTCATCTATCTTAATTAAAGTACAATATCGTATGATAAAAATGCCATATTTTTATATTTTTTAGTGAAAAAAAGACAAATTTCCATGTATCCTACATGATTTTGGACATGATTTGCTTTGATTTATAAACTAATTCACCCTATTTTTATAATTGCATTCCAGGTTTGACCCCTTAGACATAACCCTACATCGTTTACTCCCATATTGGGTTGGAGCACAATAGGAAGGAAAATAGGTTTGCAAATGAGGATATAAATGCAACCCATTTGCACCTCAAAATAATAAATAAAAAAGAAGAAAATATTTCCAAAATAAGAAACATTGGGTGTAGTGATAACAAAATTTTGGGAGAAAGCAACTGGGAGAAAAAAGTGAATAAGTAGGCCCTAGCAAATTTACAGTAGAAGAAAGATGTTATGGATGTAGAGAGAACAAAGAACTCAACTACGAGATGAGAAACTTGTAGAAAAGTGAATCATAAATCTCAAGGAAGCATAATTAGTTGATCCAAACTAAATTTTTAAGTTATGTGTACTTATGTTTCATAGTTTAAATTATGGATAGTATTAGTGTTGGCAAGGATCCTACACCTACCAATTGCATCTAAAAATATTTTTGAATTATATACAGACAACTAGCATAAAAGATATATGAAAATTCTTCAAACATAATATAATTATAGATTATTATTTTTTAAATATTAGAAAATTTTATTAAAAATATTTATGGTGGTTGCTTCTTTTAAGCCATAGTTATTTGAGGATATGAACAATTTTCTAGAATAAGTGATATATATAAAATAAATGATATATTTATATAAGATCTTTCAAGAGCCATATCTTTGCATATAGTTGTCCAATTTAGATAATTTTATACCATTTTATGAAAAATTTGAAGAGCTTTAAAATAAGTGATCATATGAAAAATTCTGAGTAGTATTGAGGGAGATACAAGCCTATGAAGTTAGCCATCCAGAACTAGAATAGTGACCATTTTTCAAGTCACAATAAAATAAAATTACAAATATTTTCTAGTCAAGGTTCAAATGATAGGAGGAGTAATGAAGGGCTATGGAATTAGTAAGGTAGGATATTTTATCTAGATGTAGAATTTTTTTAGCTAAGTTTCATTTATCTCTTCATTTTCTTTGAAGTTCTGCATGTATATTATTGTAGGTTTATTTTCCAATAATATAATTGCTATAGTATGTAGTGGTAAATTTTAGTAGATATTGATTTATAGGGTCCTTCGCATGGACTAATTTACACCTAAATCCTTAAAGTCATCCCTAGTAGTAGATATTAGGGGGGACCTCATTAAGCAACAATCTTTGTTCCTCAAAGATAAGGCAGTCATTGGTAAATTTAATGGATGTTGGTCAGGGGCTATGGATATAAGAAAAAGGATTGATAGGAGATGAAAGAATCCAAGAGTGATTTTATCCTTTCTTCCTAAAGGTTTCTTCATAGAAATTTTCTATTCTAGGGAGAAAAGAGAGAGAATCTTGAAAGGGGATCCTTGGTTTATGAGAAGAGCAAGGATCTTCCTTACCAATTGGTTTGAAGGCTTTACACTTGAAAATGTAAATCTATCCCTAGTATCATATTGGATCATGATGTATGTTTTACCCATTGAATTTTAGGAAATTGATACCTTCAAGGCAATAGGAAACACTCTAGGAGAATTCTTTGAGATTTCAAAAACTACAAAATATGGAGTCTTGGCTATTTATGCCTAGATATTGGTCATGATTGATATTATTAAACCTTTAAAAAAATTAGTCATTCTTAAGTTTGGGGGTAAGTTGTGGATCCAACCATGGACTATGAAAATATATCTTTTAGATGTAGAAATATGTCATGAGGTGGGGAACATTGAGAGATCATGCCCTAAAAATATTCTAGCAGAAACATATGTAGAAAAATGCAATTTACAAATGAATATGGATGAGGATGGTTTTCAATTTCCAAAAATTAGGTCCAAATAGATGAAAGTAAATAAATAGTGGATATCAATAAGGATATTGAAAGAAACACCAATTATTTTGAGGATTTAGCCTATGAAGAAAAAGAAGATCAAAGCTTAGAGGATATTATATAAGAGGATTAGAATATTAACAAAGAACCATCTACCTAATTTAGGGATAAAAATTCGTATTGAACCTAAGGAATGTACCTTTTCATATTTTGAAGACTTTTTTGAAGTATCATGCACCATTTATCAGAAGAAAACTGTTAGATAAAATTTAGTGTTATATGTCAATATATCTACCATTAACAAGTAAATATCATAAAATGAGTAAAATAAGTCAAAAGCTACATTAGCATATCTAGGAGAGTATATATATAATGAAAAGAAAAGTTTTGAAAGAATTTAGAGGAATAGAATGATAAGACATACCCCTGAAATTGGCAAGGAAAAAAGGGGAAAACATTCAAATTATCAAGAGAGAGCTAAGGAAGCAAGAACAAACATAGAGAAAGGAACACAATCTAATTTGGTTGAACTTCTCTTTACCAAACAACAAAATAAAATTGGTAATTCAAATGAGGAGTCAACAACCCCTAATGAGACATGATTACCATCTCATAGAATATATAAGGGGTGTTAATGCCCCCTCAAAACATAGGTGTATTAGGGGTATTTATTTAAGCAATAAGTCTGATCTTATTTGTATCTAAGAAACTAAAATGACAAAGAAATATTTTCAAAACTATGAAAGAAGTATGGGCAAGATGTGAATGGGATGTTGTGGATTCATATGGAATAGTAGGGAGAATTCTAACATGTTGGATTCAGTTAGAATCTTATGTGAAAACATTAAAAAAACTAGGCATTATATAGCCTCGTTAGTCTCATGCTAATTCAGGTATTTCTTTCATCTTTATGAATACATATGGACCTATAAATCAGTTAGGCAAATAAAAATTTTAGAGTGGGATTGAATATTTTATGAGTATTAAAGACCAAGAAACTTGATTTATGATCATAGGATATTTTAATGCCATAACCAAGTTGGATGAAAATTTTGGAGGGATTACAAAAACAACCCAAAGTATGAGAGATTTCTCAACTTTCATTCAAAACAATAATCTATGGGAGATTGAGTTTGAAGAGGACCATGATAAGTCAAAACCTTATAGTAAAAAAATGGGCATATGCATACTCTCATATCATTGGCTAGATGAAGGTACTTTTTCTAGAATTAAAACCTTGATAAGGATTGATCACCGTCCACTATGATTTAAAAGGGTGGGAAGTGAATTTAAAAATTATAATATTTTAAATATGAATAGATGTGGGAGGACCATCCTCAATTTATTGATATGATAGCACCAATATGGAATTATTCAAGAAATAGTGGGTTGTACACTATTCCAAAATAAATTAAATCAATGACATCTAGATTCAAATAATGGAATAGGAAACTAGGACATCAGTTGGGTACACAAAGTGCTTTTTGGTAGACAATATTTTTTTCCCAAGAGGGCCTAATGGGGACACCTCTAAATACTCTTTTAGATACATAAAGTTATTTTGCATATTTTTTGAAGGAAAAATCTCCAATAGAAACTGAAGAAGCACAAAATATTGCACTAAAAATGCTCTTTACGAATGTTGGAAAAATATCGACATCTCAAAGAGTCAATGGATGCTTTCCACAGTTAGAATCAAGGCCAAATATTGTCATTGAGTAGAGGATGGTAGAATAAATAGTCTTATATAGATCATATCATGATATGATCTATAAATTCATGGGTATTTGCCCTACCTTGAAATTTTTGCATTCTTGGGTTTGGTAAAATTGAGAGCCTCTTGGTGGGTATTCTTTGTGGTTTATTAGTAATGGATATTTTATTGTTAGTTTTTCCTCACTTTTCGATAGAAATAAGTATTTCAAATAAAAAAAGAGGAATCATGATCTGATAGGATTATTTTTTCAACCTTGGAGAGTGGGATTTGATCCTCGAATTGAACCCATTGTTATCCTAGTTTGGATGCATTTGTATGCACTTCCAATGGAGTTATAGAGTGAGTAGGTATTTAAAATCATCGATAATTCCCTTCGAAGATATTTGGGTATTTATAGAGACAAAGGAAGGAAACATAATCATTTATGCTAGATTATGAATGGAAATGGATCTCAACCAACCTTTGTCAATAGATGTTGAACTCAAACTTGTAGGACTATCTTGGCTTCAAAAACTGGATTATGAGTCATTGCCCTTCAAGTGTAGAGTTTGCCATAAATATGGGTATTTATCCTAGTCTTTCCCAAACAATATGAACACAAAAATGGAGGCTCCTCTAGGAATATCGAACATTCCTAAGGAGGGTAAGTCAACAATCAATAAATAAACAATCAATATTTCTTAGGGTGCAAAAGCATAGGATAATATTATGTAACATAGCATACAAGATAATCTCCAAAGTGATGGAAAATTGGTTAACACCACTATTAGACAAAATTATTTCAAAATAGCAAGGAGGATTTTTAAAGGGAGATAGATTGTGGATGAGTCATAGTAGCACATGAAGTAATGTATTCAACAACTTCTACAAAAAAGAGAGAGTAATGATCTTAAAACTTGATATGAATAAAATTTTGATAGGGTTAACTATGATTTTCTTTCTTTAGTAATTGAAAAGTTTAGATTTGAAAAAAATGGGTTAGATGGATTAAAAGCTTGTGTCTCTACAATATCATATTCAATGTTGGTTGATGAGCTACCAATAGAATCATTTAAAGCCAAGGGGAGTCTTATATTTGGACATCCTTGGTCACCTATTTATTTATTATTATGGTAGAAACCTGAAGAAGGCATACAAATATGGGATAATAAGTGGACTTACGACTACTAATAATATTGACAACATCACCCATCAATAGTTTGTATATGAACAATACTTTTTGGGAGGGCAAGAAAAAAAGAAACCATAGATTTGAATAACTTATTCAAGGAATATGAAAGAACATTTGGGTAAAAATTTAATAGGACAAAATACAAAATTTACTTCCTAAATATTTCAGCTAGAATCATAATAGGAATATGCAGGTTACTTCAAAAGGGGAGACATATTTACTAGCAACATATATAGGGATGCCCTTATTTGAGAGGAAAATGAGGATAGAATTGTGGAATCCAATTATAAATAAAGTTAAGAATAAACTATCAGTATGGAAAGGTATATGGTTATAATTAGCAGGAAGGGTGAAGCTAATTAAATCAATCTTATAGGCTATTCCAACATTTTATATGTCCTTGTATATTATACCAAAATTGATAGAAAAATATTCAATCTATAATATGTGGTCATTTTTGTGGTTAGTATTACATGATAAAAAGAAACTTCTTTTGGTGAAAGAGGCAAGGTGTGTGATGATAAACTAAGGGAGGTCGATTTAAGAGTTCTTAGGGATGCAAACATAGCTCTAATGGGAAAAGGAATTTGGATATTGTTCAAAGAGAGTCAAAAGCAATGGGCATGAATTTTTCTAAGTATGTTGAGCCCAATGACCCAAACTTAATCTTTACTACATTCTCATTGCTAGATGGTTTTGCACTATGGAACAATTTAAAAAAAATAAATTTGATCTAATGATTAAAGGTCTAAAATGGGTGGTGGAATCTAGAGAAAGTTTTCTATTTTGATGGATATTTTGTGTGATAAGAGGTCACTCAATCTAGATCTAATTTTGAAACCATGGATGATATTACTACGAGAAAAATATGGTGATATTATTCTAAACATTATGTACAAGGATCAATAAGGAAGTTATATATGGAATTACGAAAAGAAGATTGTTTTATAAGTATATTGGATATTGTTATTAGAAGGCAGTTGAGCAAAAAGATAACAATACAAATAATTTTAAATAGATCAGGAGAATACACCAAGAAGTGAATGTAATGTAAAGGACCAACAAAATAGAAATACCATAAGAATACAAAGAGATATTTGGGATAGCATAAGCATTCCAAAATTCAAATGTTTGTATGGCTAGTAGGTCACAAGAAAAAATTATCTTGAGATAACCTAATGAAAAGGGGTTTTCATGGCCTCTCATGATACATTCTATGTAAAAGGGGGAGGAGAGTATAAAACTTCTCTTGGGACACTGCTCAATAGTCTAGAAACTATGGTAATAGATTCTTAATATGTTTGGTAAATGCATGGTGATGAATGGTAGAATTAAATAATGGTTAAAGCAATGGCATAACAATTAAAAAAATGAGGTATTACAGACAATCTAGGATACATCAAAAGAGACAACACTTTGGACTATATGGATGGAAAGGAATAGAATAATATATAAAGGAAGGGAAAACATATTAAAGGTAATGAAAATGAAGATTTGTTTAGTCATAGAGGAGTCTAAACCAGCCCTATCAACTCACCCAATCCCTAATTTTAAAGTAGGGAGCCTTATATAGTAAGGAAAAATACACCATGTATGGAAAATAAATGGAATATGATATTTAATAAATCTTGAGTACAATAAACCCTCCTTAGGGTTTTTACAAATGATGTTTTTAAAGGGAGTGACCCCTTTTACAAAGAAATATTTATGGTGCAATATTATTTCTATGCCACAATAAAGAGATAGATGGGTTATACGTTGAGCTTGAGTGTGTTAAGACCATCCTTTTGTTGTCTTTAGATCCAAAATACTTGTTTTTACTTTTGCTGTCAAGGGGAAGCACTCACTCAAAGGACTAAGACTCAATAGGGGGCACTCAAGGCTAAAAAAAATTGGTAGCATGAGGGCTTAGTAGAAACCTGAATAAGGCATACAAATATGGGATAATAAGTGGACTTACGACTAGTAATAATATTGACAACATCACCCATCAATAGTTTGTATATGAACAATACTTTTTGGGAGGGCAAGAAAAAAAGAAACCATAGATTTGAATAACTTATTCAAGGAATATGAAGAACATTTGGGTAAAAATTTAATAGGACAAAATACAAAATTTACTTCCGAAATATTTCAGCTAGAATCATAATAGGAATATGCAGGTTACTTCAAATGGGGAGACTTATTTACTAGCAACATATATAGGGATGCCCTTATTTGAGAGGAAAATGAGGATAGAATTGTGGAATCCAATTATAAATAAAGTTAAGAATAAACTATCAGTATGGAAAGGTATATGGTTATAATTAGCAGGAAGGGTGAAGCTAATTAAATCAATCTTATAGGCTATTCCAACATTTTATATGTCCTTGTGTATTATACCAAAATTGATAGAAAAATATTTAATCTATAATATGTGGTCATTTTTGTGGTTAGTATTACATGATAAAAAGAAATTTCCTTTGGTGAAAGAGGCAAGGTGTGTGATGATAAACTAAGGGAGGTCGATTTAAGAGTTCTTAGGGATGCAAACATAGCTCTAAGGGGAAAAGGAATTTGGATATTGTTCAAATAGAGTCAAAGGCAATGGGTATGAATTTTTCTAAGTATGTTGAGCCCAATGACCCAAACTTAATCTTTACTACATTCTCATTGCTAGATGGTTTTGCACTATGGAACAATTTAAAAAAAATAAATTTGATCTAATGATTAAAGGTCTAAGATGGGTGGTGGAATCTAGAGAAAGTTTTCTATTTTGATAAATATTTTGTGTGATAAGAGGTCACTCAATCTAGATCTAATTTTGAAACCATGGATGATATTACTACGAGAAAAATATGGTGATATTATTCTAAACATTATGTACAAGGATCAATAAGGAAGTTATATATGGAATTACGAAAAGAAGATTGTTTTATAAGTATATTGGATATTGTTATTAGGAGGCAGTTGAGCAAAAAGATAACAATACAAATAATTTTAAAGGGAGCTAAGGATAAGTCGATTTAGGAGTTAAATAGATCAGGAGAATACACCAAGAAGTGAATGTAATGTAAAGGACCAACAAAATAGAAATACCATAAGAATACAAATAGATATTTGCGATAGCCTAAGCCTTCCAAAATTCAAATGTTTGTATGGCTAGTAGGTCACAAGAAAAAATTATCTTGAGATAACCTAATGAAAAGGGGTTTTCATGGCCTCTCATGATACATTCTATGTAAAAGGGGGAGGAGAGTATAAAACTTCTCTTGGGACACTGCTCAATAGTCTAGAAACTATGGTAATAGATTCTTAATATGTTTGGTAAATGCATGGTGATGAATGGTAGAATTAAAGAATGGTTAAAGCAATGGCATAACAATTAAAAAAATGAGGTATTACAGACAATCTAGGATACATCAAAAGAGACAACACTTTGGACTATATGGATGGAAAGGAATAGAATAATATATAAAGGAAGGGAAAACATATTAAAGGTAATGAAAAGGAAGATTTGTTTAGTCATAGAGGAGTCTAAACTAGCCCTATCAACTCACCCAATCCCTAATTTTAAAGCAAGGAGCCTTATATATTAAGGAAAAATACACCATGTATGAAAAATAAATGGAATATGATATTTAATAAATCTTGAGTACAATAAAACCTCCTTAGGGTTTTTACAAATGATGTTTTTAAAGAAGGGAGTGACCCTTTTTACAAAGAAATAGTTATGGTGCAATCTTATTTCTATGCCACAATAAAGAGATAGATGGGTTATACGTTGAGCTTGAGTGTGTTAAGACCATCCTTTTGTTGTATTTAGATCCAAAATACTTGTTTTTACTTTGGCTATCAAGGGGAAGCACTCACTCAAAGGACTAAGACTCAATAGGGGGCACTCAAGGCTAAAAAAAATTGGTATCATGAGGGCTTAGTAGAAACCTGAAGAAGGCATACAAATATGGGATAATAAGTGGACTTACGACTAGTAATAATATTGACAGCATCACCCATCAATAGTTTGTATATGAACAATACTTTTTGGGAGGGCAAGAAAAAAAGAAACCATAGATTTGAATAACTTATTCAAGGAATATGAAAGAACATTTGGGTAAAAATTTAATAGGAAAAAATACAAAATTTACTTCCTAAAAATTTCATCTAGAATCATAATAGGAATATGCAGGTTACTTCAAAAGGGGAGACATATTTACTAGCAACATATATAGGAATGCCCTTATTTGAGAGGAAAATGAGGATAGAATTGTGGAATCCAATTATAAATAAAGTTAAGAATAAACTATTAGTATGGAAAGGTATATGGTTATAATAGGAGGATGGGTGAAGCTAATTAAATCAATCTTATAGGCTATTCCAGCATTTTATATGTCCTTGTATATTATACCAAAATTGATAGAAAAATATTTAATCTATAATATGTGGTCATTTTTGTGGTTAGTATTACATGATAAAAAGAAATTTCCTTTGGTGAAAGATGCAAGGTGTGTGATGATAAACTAAGGGAGGTCGATTTAAGAGTTCTTAGGGATGCAAACATAGCTCTAAGGGGAAAAGGAATTTGGATATTGTTCAAAGAGAGTCAAAGGCAATGGGCATGAATTTTTCTAAGTATGTTGAGCCCAATGACCCAAACTTAATCTTTACTACATTCTCATTGCTAGATGGTTTTGCACTATGGAACAATTTAAAAAAAATAAATTTGATCTAATGATTAAAGGTCTAAGATGGGTGGTGGAATCTAGAGAAAGTTTTCTATTTTGATGGATATTTTGTGTGATAAGAGGTCACTCAATCTAGATCTAATTTTGAAACCATGGATGATATTACTACTTGAAAAATATGGTGATATTATTCTAAACATTATGTACAAGGATCAATAAGGAAGTTATATATGGAATTACGAAAAGAAGATTGTTTTATAAGTATATTGGATATTGTTATTAGGAGGCAGTTGAGCAAAAATATAACAATACAAATAATTTTAAAGGGAGCTAAGGATAAGTCGATTTAGAAGTTAAATAGATTAGGAGAATACACCAAGAAGTGAATGTAATGTAAAGGACCAACAAAATAGAAATACCATAAGAATACAAAGAGATATTTGGGATAGCCTGAGCATTCCAAAATTCAAATGTTTGTATGGCTAGTAGGTCACAAGAAAAAATTATCTTGAGATAACCTAATGAAAAGGGGTTTTCATGGCCTCTCATGATACATTCTATGTAAAAGGGGGAGGAGAGTATAAAACTTCTCTTGGGACACTGCTCAATAGTCTAGAAACTATGGTAATAGATTCTTAATATGTTTGGTAAATGCATGGTGATGAATGGTAGAATTAAAGAATGGTTAAAGCAATGGCATAACAATTAAAAAAATGAGGTATTACAGACAATCTAGGATACATCAAAAGAGACAGAACTTTGGACTATATGGATGGAAAGGAATAGAATAATATATAAAGGAAGGGAAAACATATTAAAGGTAATGAAAAGGAAGATTTGTTTAGTCATAGAGGAGTCTAAACCAACCCTATCAACTCACCCAATCCCTAATTTTAAAGTAGGGAGCCTTATATAGTAAGGAAAAATACACCATGTATGAAAAATAAATGGAATATGATATTTAATAAATCTTGAGTACAATAAAACCTCCTTAGGGTTTTTACAAATGATGTTTTTAAAGAAGGGAGTGACCCCTTTTACAAAGCAATAGCTATGGTGCAATCTTATTTCCTATGCCACAATCAAGAGGTAGATGGGTTTTATGTTGAGCTTGAGTGTGTTGGGACCATCCTTTTGTTGTCTTTAGATCCAAAATACTTGTTTTTACTTTGGATGTCAAGGGGAAGCACTCACTCAAAGGACTAAGACTCAATAGGGGGCACTCAAGGCTAAAAAAAATTGGTAGCATGAGGGCTTTGTAGAAACCTGAAGAAGGCATACAAATATGGGATAATAAGTGGACTTACGACTAGTAATAATATTGACAACATCACCCATCAATAGTTTGTATATGAACAATACTTTTTGGGAGGGCAAGAAAAAAAGAAACCATAGATTTGAATAACTTATTCAAGGAAGAGAACATTTGGGTAAAAATTTAATAGGACAAAATACAAAATTTACTTCCTAAAAATTTCAGCTAGAATCATAATAGGAATATGCAGGTTACTTCAAATGGGGAGACATATTTACTAGCAACATATATAGGGATGCCCTTATTTGAGAGGAAAATGAGGATAGAATTGTGGAATCCAATTATAAATAAAGTTAAGAATAAACTATCAGTATGGAAAGGTATATGGTTATAATTAGCAGGAAGCTAATTAAATCAATCTTATAGGCTATTCCAACATTTTATATGTCCTTGTATATTATACCAAAATTGATAGAAAAATATTTAATCTATAATATGTGGTCATTTTTGTGGTTAGTATTACATGATAAAAAGAAATTTCCTTTGGTGAAAGAGGCAAGGTGTGTGATGATAAACTAAGGGAGGTCGATTTAAGAGTTCTTAGGGATGCAAACATAGCTCTAAGGGGAAAATGAATTTGGATATTGTTCAAAGAGAGTCAAAGGCAATGGGCATGAATTTTTCTAAGTATGTTGAGCCCAATGACCCAAACTTAATCTTTACTACATTCTCATTGCTAGATGGTTTTGCACTATGGAACAATTTAAAAAAAATAAATTTGATCTAATGATTAAAGGTCTAAGATGGGTGGTGGAATCTAGAGAAAGTTTTCTATTTTGATGGATATTTTGTGTGATAAGAGGTCACTCAATCTAGATCTAATTTTGAAACCATGGATGATATTACTACGAGAAAAATATGGTGATATTATTCTAAACATTATGTACAAGGATCAATAAGGAAGTTATATATGGAATTACGAAAAGAAGATTGTTTTATAAGTATATTGGATATTGTTATTAGGAGGCAGTTGAGCAAAAAGATAACAATACAAATAATTTTAAAGGGAGCTAAGGATAAGTCGATTTAGGAGTTAAATAGATCAGGAGAATACACCAAGAAGTGAATGTAATGTAAAGGACCAACAAAATAGAAATACCACAAGAATACAAAGAGATATTTGGGATAGCCTGAGCATTCCAAAATTCAAATGTTTGTATGGCTAGTAGGTCACAAGAAAAAATTATCTTGAGATAACCTAACGAAAAGGGGTTTTCATGGCCTCTCATGATACATTCTATGTAAAAGGGGGAGGAGTGTATAAAACTTCTCTTGGGACACTGCTCAATAGTCTAGAAACTATGGTAATAGATTCTTAATATGTTTGGTAAATGCATGGTGATGAATGGTAGAATTAAAGAATGGTTAAAGCAATGGCATAATAATTTAAAAAATGAGGTATTACAGACAATCTAGGATACATCAAAAGAGACAACACTTTGGACTATATGGATGGAAAGGAATAGAATAATATATAAAGGAAGGGAAAACATATTAAAGGTAATGAAAAGGAAGATTTGTTTAGTCATAGAGGAGTCTAAACCAGCCCTATCAACTCACCCAATCCCTAATTTTAAAGGAGGGAGCCTTATATAGTAAGGAAAAATACACCATGTATGAAAAATAAATGGAATATGATATTTAATAAATATTGAGTACAATAAACCCTCCTTAGGGTTTTTACAAATGATGTTTTTAAAGGGAGTGACCCCTTTTACAAAGAAATAGTTATGGTGCAATCTTATTTCTATGCCACAATAAAGAGATAGATGGGTTATACGTTGAGCTTGAGTGTGTTAAGACCATCCTTTTGTTGTCTTTAGATCCAAAATACTTGTTTTTACTTTGGCTGTCAAGGGGAAGCACTCACTCAAAGGACTAAGACTCAATAGGGGGCACTCAAGGCTAAAAAAATTTGGTAGCATGAGGGCTTAGTAGAAACCTGAAGAAGGCATACAAATATGGGATAATAAGTGGTCTTACGACTAGTAATAATATTGACAACATCACCCATCAATAGTTTGTATATGAACAATACTTTTTGGGAGGGCAAGAAAAAAAGAAACCATAGATTTGAATAACTTATTCAAGGAATATGAAATAACATTTGGGTAAAAATTTAATAGGACAAAATACAAAATTTACTTCCTAAATATTTCAGCTAGAATCATAATAGGAATATGCAGGTTACTTCAAATGGGGAGACATATTTACTAGCAACATATATAGGGGTGCCCTTATTTGAGAGGAAAATGAGGATAGAATTGTGGAATCCAATTATAAATAAAGTTAAGAATAAACTATCAGTATGGAAAGGTATATGGTTATAATTAGCATGAAGGGTGAAGCTAATTAAATCAATCTTATAGGCTATTCCAACATTTTATATGTCCTTGTATATTATACCAAAATTGATAGAAAAATATTTAATCTATAATATGTGGTCATTTTTGTGGTTAGTATTACATGATAAAAAGAAATTTCCTTTGGTGAAAGAGGCAAGGTGTGTGATGATAAACTAAGGGAGGTCAATTTAAGAGTTCTTAGGGATGCAAACATAGCTCTAAGGGGAAAAGGAATTTGGATATTGTTCAAAGAGAGTCAAAAGCAATGGGCATGAATTTTTCTAAGTATGTTGAGCCCAATGACCCAAACTTAATCTTTACTACATTCTCATTGCTAGATGGTTTTGCACTATGGAACAATTTAAAAAAAATAAATTTGATCTAATGATTAAAGGTCTAAGATGGGTGGTGGAATCTAGAGAAAGTTTTCTATTTTGATGGATATTTTGTGTGATAAGAGGTCACTCAATCTAGATCTAATTTTGAAACCATGGATGATATTACTATGAGAAAAATATGGTGATATTATTCTAAACATTATGTACAAGGATCAATAAGGAAGTTATATATGGAATTACGAAAAGAATATTGTTTTATAAGTATATTGGATATTGTTATTAGGAGGCAGTTGATCAAAAAGATAACAATACAAATAATTTTAAAGGGAGCTAAGGATAAGTCGATTTAGGAGTTAAATAGATCAGGAGAATACACCAAGAAGTGAATGTAATGTAAAGGACCAACAAAATAGAAATACCATAAGAATACAAAGAGATATTTGGGATAGCCTGAGCATTCCAAAATTCAAATGTTTGTATGGCTAGTGGGTCACAAGAAAAAATTATCTTGAGATAACCTAATGAAAAGGGGTTTTCATGGCCTCTCATGATACATTCTATGTAAAAGGGGGAGGAGAGTATAAAACTTCTCTTGGGACACTGCTCAATAGTCTAGAAACTATGGTAATAGATTCTTAATATGTTTGGTAAATGCATGGTGATGAATGGTAGAATTAAATAATGGTTAAAGCAATGGCATAACAATTAAAAAAATGAGGTATTACAGACAATCTAGGATACATCAAAAGAGACAACACTTTGGACTATATGGATGGAAAGGAATAGAATAATATATAAAGGAAGGGAAAACATATTAAAGGTAATGAAAAGGAAGATTTGTTTAGTCATAGAGGAGTCTAAACCAGCCCTATCAACTCACCCAATCCCTAATTTTAAAGCAGGGAGCCTTATATAGTAAGGAAAAATACACCATGTATGAAAAATAAATGGAATATGATATTTAATAAATCTTGAGTACAATAAACCCTCCTTAGGGTTTTTACAAATGATGTTTTTAAAGAAGGGAGTGACCCCTTTTACAAAGAAATAGTTATGGTGCAATATTATTTCTATGCCACAATAAAGAGATAGATGGGTTATACGTTGAGCTTGAGTGTGTTAAGACCATCCTTTTGTTGTCTTTAGATCCAAAATACTTGTTTTTACTTTGGTTGTCAAGGGGAAGCACTCACTCAAAGGACTAAGACTCAATAGGGGGCACTCAAGGCTAAAAAAATTTGGTAGCATGAGGGCTTAGGAATCCTTGCTTCTTTTCTCTCTTCTCATGAAAGAAAAAGGGTGGATGGAGGTATTTATAGGAAATTGTGAGAGAGAGGGGAGGGTACCCAAGATCTGAAGTGGCATTTTACCAAGTGTGAAAAGGGGTTTGAGAATTTAATGCATGTTTATTGGGGGAAATGGGCACCTTCCCACATTAGTGGCCTTGGAAAGCGTGAGGTAATTTTAAATTCAAAAAATATTGATGTGGTAGTGTGAAACGATGAAATGGAGGGTGTGGAGAGGTTTGGCATTTAATGTGTGTGTTTTGACTTGGGCGGGTAGTGGGAGATATTTAATGAATGTGGACTTTGGGCCACCCATGTGAATTTTAAATTTGAATTTAAATCACATGGGGTGTGAAAGGGGGTTTATGCATTTAATGTGGGTGTTAGGTGGAAGATTAGGGAGAAATGTGAGTTTAATTAGTGGGTAAGCGCAATTATGGGAGGATTAGGGATTGAGAAGAATAAATGAAGGATGAAATGGGAATTAGAGGACTAGGAAGGGGATAAGAAAGGATTAAGAGAATTAAATGGAGTACAAGAAAATTAGAGAGATTAGGAAATTTAGAGGAATTTGGGGAAATTGGAGGAATTGGATGAATTTGGGCAATTGGTGAGTCGATTGGGAGATGAGCTCAAATGCTTGCAAAAATGACTAATTTTGGGTGTCTACACCTTGATAGATGGAGTAAAGTCATCAATTGGAATTAAGTTGGTGGGTATAGGAGAAATAAAAAAATGCAAAAAAAAAGTGGAAATCATCGAAACTTGAGTTGGTCAAATTGAATTTTGATGGAACTTATAAAGGAAATCTAGGACCAACAAAAGGAGGAATAATTAGAAATAATAGGGATGATATTTTGTCACATTATGCTTTCAATAGTAGATTCAAGACAAATATTGAAGCTAAAACTTGAGCAACTTTGGAAGGATTAAAAATATGCAAACAAATAAAATGAAATAGAGTATGGATGAAAGACAATTCACTAATAGTGATAAATACAATTTTGAAGAAAGCAAAGGTTTCATGGAACATACAAGAGATCATTGTGGAAATACAAGACCTTGCTATAGTTTACACATACGTTAAGAGAAAGGAATAAATGTGCAGTTAGGCTAGCCAATAGAAGGGTTTTAATAGAGGATCATAAAGTTAAATTTTCTTTTCCATGGTTAAAGGAAGTAGTAAGTTTAGTTGAAGTTGAAAAAAAAAATTGAAAGTAGCAAATTCAAAATAATTTTCTAGAGCATTACAAAATGTTTCAAGGGATCTATTTATAGATCAATGCATTGGAGGGAACTAACAATCCAAATTTGGTAAAGCAAACTATATTTTTGTGAAGCGAGTATAAGTTTTGTATGCTAAAGTAGAAGAAGGTGATATTATATGGACTTTATGGTTGAATGGACTATTTGAGTTCTTGGTTGGATAATTGGACAAAGCACAAATTAAAATTTTCATTTTTTTATCACTACTAAACTAATTATTACGATAATATCATTATGATTTGTTAAATCATCATTTATCATTATAATATGAATGAGATTCATTTCATAACTCATTTAAACAATAAAATGTTTTTTTAATTTAGATTACAATGAATTTCACTTGTATTATATAATGATCCATAGTTTATTTGTTATGCATATATTCTATAATAAAATTTAATTATGAACTTTTAACTTTTTGAGATTGTTAAACTATTTATTACAGTTCTTGTGGTTGCACTTATGCTTCAGAAGGAAACTATCAGTCTAAAGCTGGTAAAGTGAACTGTGATTGTGGCAATATGAAGTTTTGGAAATATTACTCTACTAAAATGCATTGTATAAACACTAGAGGTAGAGTTTTGATATTGTAAAGGCTACTATAAGAATATGTCAAGAAAAAATGTTGAATTTTAGAATATTTATAATTACAAAAAAAAATTAAAGAACAAAAGAATGAAAATCAAGAATTTAAACTTTTTTAATGAAAAATGTAAATATTTAGTTATAACAACTTATTAAATTTGCTATCAAATGGCATTAGTTCAACCGGTTAGATTCCTTAATATTTAAAAAAGAGAATACCAAGGTTCAAATCTTGCCAAGCAATACATGGATAATATCCAAACTTGCCCCCAAGGGCTAGGTGGATTGGCAAAGGCTTGATTGGCCAAGTACTTACCAAGAAGAGACCTAGGTTCAAACCTTGGGGGCACGCTGCCAACTTTAGTAAAGGTAGTAGTCTATTTTGAATCCTCTAAGTGCACATTAGACCGATAATTATGGTACGAACCCCGAGCAACCAATGGTCTCCATTTCACGTCGGGTCAACAACAATGAGACAAATAAGCTTGTTGAGAGCAACCCCTATGGTTTGAACCTTGCGCTTACTAGTTACTAAAAATAGTGGTTGTAACCAACTCCTCTATATAATAAAAAAAATATATATATATATCCAAAATTTATTGTAATACTACTATGTGGTGATGATATAATAGGGATGAGGCTTGTTTCAATTCTATATAATTAATTTAAAAAAAAAAAAACTTAATTCGAATTTGCATGCAAACTTTCAAACTTAAAAAAAGAGTTATAATTTATAAAAGATAAAAACTTACATACGATTTTTTTAAAACATATAATATCCGCTCATGTAGAGGAGTTGGAGAGCAAGTGGGTAGTTAAAACTCTCCAGTTATCGAGAGGCCCAGGTTCAAATCTCTCCCCTCACATGTTGCGAATATGTTGTATATAAAAGATTCCTCATCATATATATATATATATATATATAATTAAAAAATACTAAAATATCAAAGATCTTTTATATTTTTTAATTTAAAATCTTCTTAAAAAATTTTAATATATCTTAAACAAATCTCACATATTCTTTTATAACCTTGCGTATACTTATCAATGTTTAATTATTTATTTCTTAAGCTGACCCCACTTAATCGGTGTGCATATCAATTTCATTATCAAATGAAGGTTAGAGGGGAGGATTAATGTAACAGACCATGATAAACTAAAAGGCATGCATTAAGCGATTTAGGCAAATGTCAAAAAACCTCATATTTATTTATTTATTTAATAGTAATTATATTTTAAGGAGTGGTTACAAGGTCAAATTGTATTGCCTCCAAACATAGATTCTTACCCCTATTTCATTTCAGTAAACACAACTCAGAGTGAGAGATCTTCGGTGGCTCAAGGTTGGTACTACCGCTATCAAGCTAGCATTCAGCGACTCAGGTCAGACTACTACCTTTGCCCAAGATGGACATGTCCCCTAGGTTTGAACCTAAATGTCCTCTTGGTAAATGCTCATCCTCTTAACAATCCACTGAACCTAAATCTCCTCTTAATAAATATTCATCGCCTTATCAATCCACTGACCCTTGTTTTTTATTTTTTTATAAATAAAAAAATTAAAGCGCAAGATTTTCACATAATAATAAATTGGTATTATAGAGGTCAATTACCTACCCTTGTAAAAGGTGAATTACCTACCCATTGGTTTTAGAGGAGATATGGCCCACGGAGTGACGTCAGACATAAACATTTGAATTCCAAGGGAAGAGAACGCGTGACGTATTTGTCAATCGACATCACAAGTAATAATCGTAGCGGCGAAAATTTTATCGTTGCAAAAACTCCTTGTCCATGTCCAATGAAAGTTTCAATTTGGTTAGGATTTGTCTTCCTTGTCCCTCTCACAACTCTCGTTGACCTTTCAATTCTCTCTCTGACATTTGTTTCTTTTGTTTCTTGCCTTCAGTCATTCATTCCACAAAAGTTTTGACAACGATCTATAAAATTCCTTCTAACTTAAATAATAATAATAGTTATGGAAGATAGGATCGGTTACATATATAAAATTTCCTTAGGTGTATTTCAGACTTTTTATCACCTTTATTTAAAATAATAATAAATTTAAAGAGATATAATTTACTAAACATATATAAAAAATATATTTATAAGGTAGGTAAGCACTTAAATATTTAAACTAAAATTAAAAAAATAATTATTTTTTATTAAGAAATAATATCTAAAAAAACCTACCCTAGAAGTGCCAATCAGGAAGGGGAGGGGACCGGCGAGTTCGGCGACCATCCGCGGAATCGTCGGTGAGAGTGGGGCCCACCGCATAAAAATTAGCTAACTCACCATCGGCACCACCTACACCGAAAGGAATAATAGCGACCGAGACCGCAACATTCTCTGTGTTTTTCTGTTTTGTTTAGGTTTCAAACATTTCAAAGGAATTATTTCAATAAATATTAAAGTCAACCTGAACTTGACATGATGATAGATTTATACCTTTGGGTTCTTATTTATTTATTTATTTTTGTTAAGTTATTTCAACAAGGGTCAAAGCCAGAAATGATTTGGAGGTTTGTCCATATTATACCACGCATGCACCTCCACCACATCCGATTTGGACATTCTAAGCTCACGTCACGTCGGCCCCCTCACACGCGTGATGATTTACAAAATCTCTTCCCTAAAATTTTAAGGCAAATTGTCCAATTAAATACGAAGTAAAGATAAAGGGACTTGCGGAAATCGACAAAAATGAGCATGATTTAAGGGGGGAAAGAAAAGAACAAAAGGGCCTCGTGAGGGAGTTGCTTAGTTGGAAAGAGACTTCCTTTCATCTTATTGAAGGGGAATTTCCCAATAGTGACAACGTGCAACATCCACGTCGACACCACTTATTCACACAATCCGGTTGCTCTTAAACTAAATTTTTCTTTGCCGACTTCTTATCCTCTAAAAATAAATTTCTTTTACTACATTAAATTATCTAAAATAATAATTCTCCTTTAATATGTTTTTTTTGTTTTTTTATTAAAATACCTTTCCTAACATTTCTTTATATTTCAGTTTAAAAAAAATAAACTAAAATACCTTTTCTCTAAAAAATCCCATCTACCTTAGAGAAAGAGTCTTTTAAAAACCGTTTATCATCATTACTTTTCAAGTTTTTTAAATAATAATAAATGTTCTCTATTATCCTATGGTTGTTTGAAGGTTATTATAGCTAAAGCTCCTTTCAACTTTATGCTCTAGAATATTCTTCTTATTTGTTTTAATTTAGTTGGTACTGTCTGTCCTTTTAAATTCTAAGAACATACTAGATTGAAAAATGCCAATTTCACTTTGTTCGATATGCTTGTCATGTAGATATATTTTCAATTGTTAATTGAAAGTCAAAATAATAGGCAAACAAGAATGAACACTTTTTTTTATATAGGAGTCTCATGATTAAGGTGCATACAAAGTGCATGTAAAGTTAAGATATAATAACATCACACCTAGAATAGTTTCATGGTGGATTAGAAAATTCTAGCCTATATTAAAAAACCCAATTCAAATTTTGGAGGCAAATTTTTAGGTAAAGTAGTAGACTATCCTAATTTTGTTAAGTGTGTGTCAGTACGACAATGGTAGTTTTAATATTGAACTATCGGTGGTCTTCTTCATATCGAGTTGTTAATAATAAGGTTAGGTAGAGTTTATAATGATAACTCCAAGGATTTGAACCAAGTCTAATAATAGAAAATGAAGGGATGTTACCAATTTCAGTGTATATATAAAAAAAAATACATCACAACTAGAACATAAAGTAAAATTAGGAAAGCAATGAATAGAAGGGAGTATCAAGGGAGATTTCAAGGCTTAAAAGTTAAAGATAGTAAAGGATGGTAAATTTAAGTGGATTTAATAATTAAATTTTTGAAATTTTAAATAAAAGGTTTGTGGTTCGAATAAGGTAGGATTGTATACATTATTTTTTATAACCTATGACTTTGTACATATTATATTTTATGTGATAAAATGGTTTATTATTTATTTTTCATTAAATTATAACATTTTTTTTATTTGTGTGAGAAATCCTTATGACAATAAATTATAACATGGGTTAAAGAGGTTTTCTTTCAATGGTTGAAATATATAGATGATGCAACCCACACCAAGGTTTGAATCTTAATGATACTAAATAAGTTATATAACTTGAAATAATTAATTGTATCAATTGTATTTGTTTTAAATAAAATCATAACATAAAGATTTAAGTAATTTAATATAATTAATTGTATCAATTGTATTTGCTTTAAATAAAATCATAACATAAATGATTTAAATATTTGAATCATATAATCAAAAATAAAATTAAATAATTCAAATATTAAAAATCTAATATTTTTTATTAATAAATTGATTTAAAATTTAGAAATATACAATATTACATTTAGTTAGGAAAAGGGATCATGTAAGAAGTTACAACTTAGAGTATATGTACATGCCTTTTTAATGAAAGACTAAAGTATTTCTTTCAAATACATAGCATAATCAAAACATGAAAGATTAAAGTATTTCTTTCAAATACATAGCATAACCAAAACAAGGAAAATAACCTTAAACAACTATGTAAGAAAATATTAAAGGATTAAATGGTATTATTTAATTTGGTTATATAAATTTTTGAATCTTGTCAAGTAATACTTAAAAATGTCAAATAGTTATAATACTATTATGTAAGTTGGGGCGTTTATCAAGAGGAGACCTAGGTTCCAATCCCACGGGCGTGCTCATGCATAGACAGTAGCCCGATCCGACTTCTCTACGTGTTGCACCTGATTGATGACTACGATATGTTTCCTACTTGTCTGAAGGTCCCCTTCATGTCACGTGTTGAACCAAACTGATGAAGACGATGCGAACCCTGTGCGTCCGACGGTCCCCATCTTACGGCGGGTTACCATTAACGAGACGGTGAGTGTGTTGGAAGCCTTCGCTGATAGTTTGAACCCTGCAAGCTGCGCTGGCAATTACTAAAAATTGTGATTGTAGCCAATTCATCTATGTAACAAAAAAAAATTAATACTATTATGTAGTTATGATGTAATGCTTGTAAAATACTACTATGTAGTTATGATGTAATACATGTAAAACCAGTTTCAATTCATATAACTCATTAAAAATAATAATAAGTTTTTTTCAATGGATTATATGGGATTGAAATTACATCACACCATATGGTGGTATTACAACAAAGTTAGATATAATCCAGTATCATTTGACAATATTTGAAACTTCCTCTCCTCTTTTTTAAATATTAAAGAATTTAAATACTTAAACTAATACTATGATAGTACATGATGATTAAAATGATAATAATTAAAAACTTAAAATATTTTAAATAATATTTTGTCCAATATTATTTTGTTGGGGCGTTGGCTAGTGGTCGAAAGAGTGGGTGTGTGGTGACTATAATTTAAATTCATTATTGATAAGCATAGCTACAAGAAGTCATGGTTAAAAGAAAACTGATCGGCCCTATACATTAATCGTAAAAATTTATCATACTAACTAAAATAAATAATAAAAAAAAAACATAATTTAATTTCCTCCCTTATATTTTTATTTTATATAATATTAAATTTACCTTCCAGATTAAAATTCATCTATTCAATAACATGGGATTAAAATTTCCCTTCTCCATACACCATGAGAGGAAAGGGAGAATTTAATTATTTAATTAAAAAAAAAAAAACTTGGTTCCAATGGGCCAAACACCGTCAGGCTCTCTGGATGGTTATGGCTTCACAAGAATCATTGAAAAACTTAAATCACTAAACATGGTGGGATCTATTTATCTGCGTGGGAAAATTGTGTGTTTTTTATTCGTGAGCATAAAATGTAGTCCAAGGTGGTATTAAATGAACAAGATTCCCACAGGGTTTTGCAATATTCCTTTGTTGGGATTAATTTTGAATTTTGTACATATTATATTATTTTTTAATTATTATTATTATTTAACATCATTACCACATAGTGGTATTACAACAAAGTTTGGATATTATTTATGTATCGATTGGTAAGATTTGAACCTTGGTCTCCTCCTTAAATGTTGAGGAATTTAACAGATTGAACTACTACCACTTGATAGAGCTTCTATTCTTATATTTAATTGCATTTTATATATAAAGATACCAAAAGGTGAGAACTTCTAACTTATATCTATTTAATTTAATGTTAAGAGATCAAACTTGAGGTGCTCATCTTAATTTTTTTTAAACTTAACATATAATATAGTTGTTTTAAATTTGATATCACTTGTATCAAATAAATAAATATTTAGATATTTAAGTTAATTGCATTGTAGATGGGTATTATTTATAGATAATAAAATTATCATTTTTTATTATAATAAAATGAGTAAGTAAATGAACAATTATTTATAAAAGTTAGGGGTTTAACACACTAGGAAAAAGATGGCATTTAAAAACACCTAGAATATGGTATTAAAAACACAAAGTAAAAGATAGTATTCAATTTGGTCTTCTATTATTGTAGCTCAAATTTCAAATATATTAAGTATCTCATCCTCCCATCTTGTTTAGCTCAACTCTCATACACCCTCTTTCTTTGTTCTTCCATTTGGTTTTTTGTCATTACAACTCAAAATTGTAATCTTTCATGTCCACCTTGCTCTTTATCTTGCTAAGCTTAACTCTCATGCACCATTTTTTTTGCTTTTCTATTTGATTTTCTATCATTGTAGTTTAAATTTCTTATCTTTCATGCACCTCTTCCTCCTTTTCTTGCTTAGCTCAACCTTAATTTGCCTCTAAGACATTGACTGGATTTATGTGTAAATGTTTGACAAAGCGGTGAATCTATATTTTGAAGAATCTTTCAACCAATGAAGTTGTCTATCATGTGCTTGTTTCTTTTCATCTTACTATGCTCAACTCTCATGCACCTTTTTTTTTTGTTTTTCCATTGGTCTTCTATTATTGCAACTTGAAAGTACAGTCTCTTGTGTTCATATTTCTCTCATCTTGCTCAAATTGGCTCTTATGTGTCCCCTTTCATTGTTTTCCATTTTTTTCATTTTGTCTTTTGTCATTGTAGCTAAAATTTATCTACCATGCCTCATCCTCTTCATTTTTCTTAGCTAAGCTCTGATGCTCTTGTTCCCTTGTTTTTCACTTGATCTCTATCATTGCAACTCAAACTTGAAGTCTTTCACATCCCTCTTTCTTTTAATCTTGCTCAAATCATCTCTTATGCGCTCTATTTTTAATTCTTTCATATGATATTATGTCATTGTAGTTGAATCTTATTGTTTATCATGAGTCTCTTCCTCTTCATATTTACCATCTCTACTCTCATGTGTCCTCTTCATTTTACATATGGTCTTTGGCCACTACAACTTAAAGTTGTAGCCTACCATAAGCATCTTCCTCTTCATATTGCGTATCTCATGTTAACTCTCATATTCCCTTATTATTCTTTGATTTGGTCTTTTATTTATTGTAGCTTAAAAAATAAAGTCTTCATGTGCCTCTTTCTCTCCACCTTGTTGGGCTCAACTCTTATGTACCCTCTTTATTTTTTCTTCCACTTGGTCTTCTTTGATTACAACTTAAACTTGTAGTCAATCATTTGCCTCTTCTTCTTTATCTTGCTTAGATCCACTCTCATTCATCCTTTTTTTATGCCCTTCAATTTGGTCCTCTATCATGGCAACTCAAACTTGTAGTCTTTCATGTGTCACTTTCTGATTTGAGTGTGTGGAGGGGATATGCTTGTGCATATATGGAAGGAGGAAAATTTTACCATATTTTAGCATTGGCACCAATACTAGCTACTAGTGTCAACACCGCATTTCAGTATTGGCACCAACATAAGTGTTAGTGACATATTCAATGTTGGCACCAATTGGAAGCATCAATGTAATCATCCTCTAATGTTGGTGCCAATACCAACTACCAATATTAGTGTCATCATTCATAATTAAGACAATACTAGTAGACTTAGCACAACTTCTAAACTTGGCATTAGCCCCATCAACTTTGGCACCCATCTGGGATCTTCACTAGATAGGTTGGTAACAACCCACACTTTGGATCCATGATTACTTTAGCACCAAGGTATTAGTATACTCTCACTTGAACTCATCTAGAAATGAAAGAATCCATTGGCACTTGTTTGAATATGACAAAATATTAACATCAATATTGTGTGTCATAATTTAGTGACCATTGTAGCATCCAAATCGAATGTTTTATAATAATTCAATCACTTGCACACCCCAAAAATTAACACTTGATTTTTTAAATTATAAAAAATATATATTCTTGGTTATTTTATTGATCCAATGTTGCTCATTCTTGATCTATAGCATCCTTTTGTGGAAGGGAATGCACCAAGTAGATCATAAATTAGTATTTTAAGGTAAAAAATCTAATAAAGATAGTATAAGTAGAAAGAGAAGAAGAGTTCAAAATACTAGTATCAACCATATCTCACTAGCTAAGATCAACAACTACATCCAAAGGTTCAACCAATGCCACTACATATCTATATAGGGATCTAACTAGAGCCATCACATTCCCTCTAGGAATATGACCCACATTGTTACATCTCTATAGAAAGATCTATCATGCATCCTATCATATTCCTTCTCAAGAATCTAGCTTATGTATCCAAGCATCTCTCTCTCTCTCTCTTATATATATATATATATATATATATATATATATATATATATATATATATATCCCCTTCTAAAGTAGATCTATTATAACATTATATTGTAACATAAGAGTTATCACTTTTATAAAAGTCTACTTGTGTTCACTTTTGTGTGTATACATTCAATCAAGTTTATTTATTTGGTCTTAGCACCTCATTTTTATTTCTTTTAGAACTATAAGTTATTCCCACATGCATCCTCATATTAACAACCATCTTAAGTAATTATTTCACACAACATCTAACAATTGATCTTGACACTAATGTCTTAGTATATAGGCAACATTCTCTTATACCCTACCTTCCATAATAACACTCTGACTATAACTTGCAAGTACCACTAAATCATTCTATAATTTGTCCTCCATTCCATTGTTTTGGTCCTCTAACATAAGGATCGAGTGGTATTAGAGTTATTCTACACTCCAACATAGGAAAGACTCATAAGTTAAAACAAGAAAAACAACAACTATTAAAGGATATTATGTTGTTGAAGGAACAAAACTAGGGGCTATAAGATGACACTTGAGTAAAGAAGATGAGTTTTCATTTCACTATTACCTCAATAGTATAATAAAAAAAAAAGTTCATATATGTAGGAGACCTTATCATGAAAGGTACATATAAGATCAAGGATTAATACAACCAGACTATAGAGAAAATTTGGCAACAATTGAAGGAAAAAGAATCCATCTATAGCAACATGCAATAAAAAGCTTCTGTACCTAAAAGAAAGTTTAACAAGTTTTAAGTAAAGGAACCATGTCTCTAGGATTTTCACACATAACATGACACTTATTTGATGAATTCTACATCTCTTGAAAAGCATATTGTTCATTTGATTCATGAATCTACTTTAAAAAACACATAAAGGGTATCAATTAAAATCTCTTAAAGAAAATGATTTATACTAGCCAATATTTGGAAAATAATAAAAAAGAATTGAGACACCCTATCAGAGTTTAACAACCACCAAATAATACATGGATTGGGTACATGAATCTATTATATGCATTGATATACATCCATGATATTTTTGGTAGGCACCACCATAGACATTCAACTTGTTGATTCAACAAAGTCCCTAGATAAAGGTCATACAAGCTGGTACAAATGCATTTTGGATGGTATCCTTCCTATAGTAAAAATAAGTTCATGATTGACCGTTCAAAACATCTACAATTATAAAGAGTCAAAGTTTATACATTTAAATCCCTCTACATACAAATCATTTTCATGTACTCATGTTGAGGTGCTCTCTTCAGACCCTAAGGTTCTATGGAGTACTATTGCTCCACCTATGTACATATAAATTATTTTATGCTTTGTTACTTTGTGTTTTATAGGCACTAGTATTTGTTCTCATTCTTACCTCTTCACGAGTATGAATCATTTAGGATGTATCAACACTAGATATCACTCAAACATTCTTAGTGTCACACAAATAAATTATTTGTAGATTGAAGGGGTTGCTTATAGTCCTTACATAACAATTCTAACTCACAAGTATTGGTGGCCATCATTACTCCCTTGTTAATGGTCTAATGCCATAACACCCTATAGTGTCACACTTGTTCATGGTACTAACTCTATCTATGGCACCAATTGCAACTTTGAAATATGGCATCTTATGTATGTATATATATATAAGTTTATTTAAAAGATAAAATACCTAAAGGTGTAAATGAATATTTGGAATGTCAAATACTTTAATAACATATTTAAATCATAGGAAGAAATTGAATCCAAACTAAAAAATTTATGGGAGATAAAATAAATTAATAGAATGGACTAAAATACTTATGTGAAAAAAAATTGCTTTCTAATTGTCGTAGTGTATTCAAAAAGAGTCATTTTGGTTCCAAAAATCTCAGGAGAGATGGCTTAAGGAAGGGGATAGAAACACTAAACTCTTTCATGCTATAGACAAAATAAATTTATCTTTTTGTTACATAAAAACATTTCAACTTTGGATGGAAGAAATACAAAGGAAGAAGATATTAAGAAGAAATTAATTACTTCAAAGATTTTCTATTAGATGTTGAGCAAGATAAAGAGGATCAAGATAAGATTTTCTAAAATATCCTATCAATTATCACACAAGGATAAAAGTAAAATTTTATGAGGAATATCTTTATGGAGGATCTATAATAGGTAACATTCTATTTTCACCCTAACAAGGCATCTAACCTCAATGAATTTCTTATAATTTCTTTAAAAATTTGGGATTTTTTGAAGAGTGACATGTTGGATATAGTTGAAGAAACCAAGTGTTGGAGAATTTTACATTATTTGGTAAATGTTAAATTACCTTGGTATCCATTGTAAATATTAGATTAGGAAATTTTCTTATATCTTGTCTGATGCATGTGTCAATGTGTGAGGAGTATCCAAGTATTATGTAATAAAGTGTGCAACTATCAAAGTGTGGAAGGTGTGAGGTGTGAGTTGTGAGAATTCAAAGTTTCAAGTAAGTCAAGATTCACAGATGTTATGTGTTAAATATGCAAGTGAAGAGTCACATGAAATGTGACAAGATGTTATGTGAAAGAGATCCATTGATATTGATATTATGTGAATGCATTATTGCGATTAATATTTGATCTTGGATAAGGGACCTATGAGATAATCTAGGATAATTCACAATAATGGTATCAAATCTACACTATGGATTGAGAGAGAATGAATTATTGGAGTTAAATAAATTGTAATAATTATTGCTATAAGATCAATGCTATTACTAGAATTGTACTCCAAAACAAAGAGGAGTTATGCTCTAAAACTAAGAAAATAAAGAAGTTATAACCTAAAACAAAGAGGAGTTGTACTTTGAAACTAGACAAAGAGAAGAATATACATTGCAAGAGAAGAATATTTATGTTGTACCAATTGATGTATTGGATGAGAGAGATTGGAATTGAATGTTGGTGTGGAGAAAAAAAACTAGAGACAGATGCGGTCTTGAAGGATAGAAGCCTAAGCATAAAGAAATCAAATTATTTTAAATACTAAACATGAGAAAATAATGTTGTCTAAATTGAAGCCTAAATCTTGATCTAAAGAATTGTTCCAAGGAGAAAAATTTAGAAAAGAATCACCAAAGGAAGGATACAGAGCATCAAAAATCCAGAAGAGGAGCACTAGAGAGAATACATAGAGCAAGAGCATCAAATAGAGGAGTGTAAAAATGATACATTTTGTTTGCCAACATTACATCTAATGAAGCCTATGATTTTAAATTTTTCCTAACACAATAGAAGATATCAGAATACATTAGAAGATTGAGCAACATAATTTTGGGTATAAATTGAGGTAAGCGCTAATTATTTGGGACAACTTTATTTTAGGCACTCATTTTATAATTTAGGAGTTATTAGGGGAAAGTAATTAAATAATGATGTGATTAATATTTTATAGACACCTAAAACATGTCATGTTTAGGAGACTACTCATATGGGCACCTTTGCAGACCATATGAATGATCTTGGACCTTTCCAAGACCAAGTAATGGTTCTAATCACTCATTTTAGGTATTCTAGGCCTATACAGCCTTAGCCACTGACAACATCAGTGGCTAAGATCCCAGTCGCTGATGATCAGATCAACTAAAGGTAGCCTGCCCCTAACCGCACTGAGCAAGAGCATCTAGCCCTGTAACAAACTCGACCTTCTTGAGACAAGCAAAATTAGTTGCAGAAACTCAATTTGCAATGATTTTGGAGTGATTCTAGGCTAGGAAGCTTCCAGAGGCTTCCTCCCTACTACTCAGGCCAACTAATTCTTGATCTTGGCTTCCTTGAGAAGCCAATATTGAGATTTGGGGAAGTCTATTTATAGAACCCCCAAAGAGGCATAATCATCCTAAATTGAATGCAACGAAGCCCTACCGAAATGGAGAGCCAATTGCAACCCTTGAGGAGTTTCAAGATGCTATCCAATTGGATAATGACACCTGCATTTGAAGCAATGGAGTTTCCAATAGCCTGAGGAGCAAGCTTGCCATTCCACACCAATCCATCATAAATTCAAGATAATTCAACCCCAAATATATGTTTGGACACATTGGTGACCCTTGATCATCAATTCAATGGAGGAATTAAGCATACACAAACCTAATTTCAAGAGCAAATTCCATTTCTCATGGCCATTGTTTTCAATAGAGGCCTGTAGGCTTAGCTTCTAGACTTAATAGTGGCTAGCAGAGCCAGCTGCTATGAGCTACAATGACTAGGATTTGGCATGCAAAATCCTTCAAGTTAACCCTAGATTTACATTTATTAGCATTTATTTAGCTTAACTTAGCATAGATTAATCACATTTCATGCATTTATATGATGTATTATCAATTTCATAGGCATATTTCCTTACATTTGTGCACTTCATGCATTATTTTACATGCTTTCATATACTAGGTTCCTTTATGCTCAATATGCAAGATTACATGTAATTTTAGGATCTTTTATATGTTTCAAGTTGCGCTTTATGCTTATGTGTCAATATTTTAGTCATATTTTTGCATCTTTACACATTTGCTTTATTTCATATATTTTCTTAGAAATCAGCCTCATCATGAGAGGTTCCATGTGCTACTAATGTGCTTTGTTGTTTCCTTGTATTCAGATGACATATATTTCTAAGGACAAAGCATCATTCAATATCCTACCTCTTGATATTGGAGAAGGAGGCATATAGTAAGCCCTCAAGCAAAGTTATGAATATCTTAAGAGTATTTATGGCATCTACCACATGAGTTATGGATTGTAATATGTATCACAATGGTCAATCCCTAAGAGGGATGTTCTTGTAACCTTGTTGTAAAAGAGATTCACAATTATTAATAAATATGGGCACATTATTTTACTTTCCTTCTTTGCATTTGGTTATTTGATTAATCTTGTCCTTTTGATATCATATTGCATTAGTTGTTAGACTTTTAACGCTCTTTCATGTTTTGGGAGAGATAAGGGGAAAATAAAGTTAAGGATTGATTAATGAATGTGAATTTGAATTTGAATTTTGAAGGAATGAATTGATGCATGGGAGATATAAGAAGGAAATAAAGAATTTAAAATTTGCATTGAAATTTGAATTGAAGTTGGAATTAATTTGAGCGAGAGTGAAATTAAAATTTGGAGTAATTGAAGAAAAAAATTAAATTGGGAGATATATAAATTGAATTTGATATTTGATTGAGTGAATTTAAGAATTAATGATGAATGAATTGTTTGATTGATTGAAGGAAGGATTGTGAATTTATGAAATTGAAATTTGAAATTTGGGAGATATAAGTGAAGATTAAAAATTGAATTTGGGAGATAAAATGAGTGAATTTAAAATTTGATGAATTTGAATGATTTGAATGAATGAAGGAAATTATTGAATGAGTTACCTTATGGAAAATAGTAAAAATAAATCACAAATTTTGATAGGACCATACTTTGCATCATGGAAAAATAAAATGAAATAAATTCTCATTATTGAAAAACTTTGGGATATAGTGAATGGAATAAAAAACATGCTAGAAGATGAAAGAGGACATAAAAAATTCTAGAATATGATGCAAAAGCTCTTATGATAATTACATTTGACATAAAATATGACATCCAACCATATAAAAATAAAGCAAAAACTTCAAAATTTTCTTGGAAAAAATTATGCAAAATATTTGAATGGAAGAACAAAGCGACTATCTTGCATTTACAGTCATAGTTATATTCATTAAATGATAATAATAGAGAGAGTATAGAAATTTTCCTCAAAGTATAGTGTAATTAAAGGGTAAGTTATTAAATTTGGAAGAAAAAGTAGAAGACAAAATCCTTGTCCAAGTTACATTAAGAGCAATCCCAGATACATTAAAAAAATTAGTCACTTATCTTCAAGTGCTAAATAAAACCATAAACTTCGATGAGTTAGTCTATATTATTCAAGAATATGAAGTGGAGAATTTAGTCAAATATCAGATGACTAATAATGCTTTAGTATCAAATAAAAATGTATCAAGTAATGTTGCAACATCATCACTATCATGCCCACAAAGTATGTTGGTATAAAGGGAATGGTGTTCATGATTGGAACACTATAAAAGGAATTTTACTAATGGCATTGGATGAAATACTTAAATAGGTTATTGCAAAAGCAACTTTTGAAATAATTGCCATTATAGAAAATCTAGCACCAACAACCATACCACAACTAAAGACAAAGATAAAGAATGAAGAAGACAAGACAACCAAAATTAGATATTGAAAACTAAGATTCTTCACACCAAATAATGTAATACAGGAGGGTGTTGGAGATATTATATTATTTGGTAAATTTTAAAGTACCTTGGTGTATATTTGTAAATATATATATTTTTTCATTGGTATAAAAATATTTTTGAAAGGAACCCTAAACCTTTTACAAAGCAAGCATAAAGATAACCTCCGCAAGGTTACTAAAAAGGATCAACAAAAAGATAATCTTGCACAAAACCATCAAACCCAAAGATCAAATTTAGGGAAAGTAGACCAAAAGAACCCAAATGAGGAAACAAAATAAACAACAATAGAGATCGAAAAGAGCCAAGGACCAAGAAAACAGAGTGTCATTGGTTACTCAAATATTTTTTGTTCATTATCACTTGCAAGGGTGTCCTTAACAACCTTACCACCTTATTTTTTGTTAGATTTAATTAATTTGGTAATTTTGACCACTTTATGAAATATGGTCCATGTTTTGTTGAAATCCATAACTGCATTCTTAGGCATTTCCACCAGAACTACTAATGGGTCAATATTACCCTTTGACAAGAAATTATCCTCCTTCAGAGAGAGGGCTTTAGATGACCCAACTTTAATATTTTTACTTTTGAGCTTGATAGGAACATCATCAAAAAATTCTTGGTTATTGATAGAGAGATTCTATTTCATTTTTGAAGCTTTGCATTTGGAAGAGCAGCATCACAATTTGATTTTAGCAGAAGGCAGAGTCAGAGTCTTCATTTTTGTTATATTTGTAAATATTAGATTAGAAAGTGTGTTTATACTTTTTCTAGTGTATGTGTCAACGTGTGAGTGTCAAAGTGTTGTGTAATAGAGTGTGAAAGGTGTGAGGTGTGAGTTGTGAGAGTTCAAAGTGTCAAGTAAGTCAAGATTCATAGATTTTAGGTATCAAATATGAAATTGAAGAGTCACATAAAATGTGAAAATATGTAAAGTGAAGAGTCATGAGGATTTTTCATATGCGAGGAATGTGAAAGAATGTTTGAGGAGAGCAATAGTTATAGTATTGAAGATTTATGTAAGGTAATATGATGGAGATAAATTTCCATACATTGTAATGAGAATAATTTTTGAACCATTATAATATTTGATGATTTATGAATATATTGTGAGTTTTCTTATTAGAAATGTTCTTGTTATTCTATGAAAGAGATTAATTGATATTGATGTTATATGAATGCATTATTGTGATTGATATTTGATATTGTACAAGGGACCTATGAGATAATGTGGGATAATTCCCAACACCAAGGAAAAAATGCTACAATAAATGAGATCAATGCTACCTTAAAATCAATGATGGATGTTAGGGGAGGAAAAGGGTCATACCCTATCCACTAGAGCCTAGATATATTGATATTTGAGCATGTGACTACAAAAAAGGGTTGGTGTTGGATGAGTCCCTATCTCAAATTGAGATTCAAAAAGTACCTCTAGTCTTTGATCCTCCCCCGATCTCTTCCAATTCTTCTTCTAGTGACTCCTTGAAGTCTGATTCTTAGGATCTCAAGAGTCCCATTATCTCTACTAAGGAGAAAGTCAAGAATTATAGAGGTGTTTCGATGTCACCCAAAGGTATCAGAGGAGGGAGGGCTAGGAACTCTAAGCGTATGTTTTCTAAGTTTGTCAAAATTGAAAACTCCCTTGTCAATGTGAAGTTTTTAGATTCTGATGATCAGTATCCAACGATGAAGAAGGGAAATATGCCAGAGGAATCAAATGAAGTTAAAGAGGATTCTCCCATGACGATGCTTGATACTTCCAATAATATCATATCCTTCCTTAATAATATGGAAGAGAAACATCAGGCCCTAATTGGGTCTTTACAAGTGGCCATTTTGTTTGTTGAAGAAATACAGGGCATGACACATCTTCAGTGTGGTGAACCAAGAACTTCCAAAAAGGACATGGGGGACACTAAAAATGCATCTCCCAAATTTTCATGTTTTGATTTGGTAGTTTTTATTGGTCTTTCTAGTGTTAAATAATGGTCCTACTATTCTATCCCTCTGATGGATGAGGTGATCTTGTCCTAGGGTGGTTCTTCCTTTTGGTTGGTTGGTTGGTTTGTAAAAGTAGTTTGATGGTCTAGTTTTGTTGGTTATTTTTGTTAGGGCCTCTTGGGATTGGCCATGGGCTCTATCAGTTTCTCCTTTTGTAAAAGGTTTGGGGACCCTTTCAAAACCCCTTATTTTACCTTATCAAAAAAAGGTAATTTTTTTTTTTATCGAATAAGACTTTGTAATATGATTTATAATATCATTTCAAAAATGATAGAAAATAGATTGAAAGCATTCTAGATTATGTTATCTTAGAGGAACAAGGTGGTTTTTTCAAGGTAAACAATTTCATGATGGTGTAGTCATTCCAAAAAAGGTTGTACATTATTTTTATTCCATACAAATTCCATATATGCTTATGAATTTAAAAATAAACAAAACATATGATAGGGTTTATTGGATTTTCCTACATGATATTATCAAAAATTTAGTTTTGATCAAGGTTAGTGTGGATGGATTGAATATTGTTATAACACTAAAATACTTTATTTTGATCAATGAATCCCCTGGTAGATACTTTAAATCCTCTTATGTATTGTTCTAGGGTGACCTACTATCTTTTTATATATTTGTTATTCTTGTAGAGGCATTAGTGAGGGCTTTATTAAAGGTAAAAATAGAACAAAAAAATTAAAGGTATTCAAGTTACAACACATGGTCCCTCCAAATATCATCTTCAAGTTATTGATAAACCTTTTCTTTTGGGTCATCCCTTAGTCAATGAGGTCATGGAGTTTAGATTAATATTATCATGCTATGCTAAGGTTGTTGAATAATTGGTTAATAACACCAAATACAAGATATTTTCCATTAGTACTACCTATATTTACAATGGACTATTATGGAAATTTTAGGTTTTAAAGTTAGAAATATTTTGTCAACATTTGAACGGTAAAGAAAAGGAAATTTAGCAATCAATGTTGGATAGAATGAAATACTATTTAGTAGGCTAGAAAGGAAAATTATTAACCATGTATGGAAGGCTATAACTTATAAAGACTACATTATAATCCATCCTTATATATTATGTCATTTTCAAGACTACCATTAGGTATAATATCCAAATTATTAAAATTGTACTTGTAGACACCTAAAACATGTCATATTTAGAAGAATACCCATATGGGCACATTCGCAAACCATATGAACCCTCTTGGATATCTCCAAGAGCAAACAGTGGTCCTAACCACTCAGGTAGAGCAATTATGGCCCCTATAGACTTGGCCTATCTTAAGAAGAATTGCTAGAATAGCTAGCCGCTGGAGACTACAATGGCTAGACTTGGACACTAGACCAGATAGTGGCCAACATCACAAACAGTCTAGCCATGAATACGGGACCAGATCGCATAGTTCGACTACACCTATGCATGTATTTCAGGTGGATTTTGGTGAGGAACTCCCTGAGTCCCTCCTAACTACCCCTTCAATGCAAATGTGTGACTAATGCTTCCCACCTAGAATGGTCAATCGCATGCAACCTAGACTGAAGCTTCTCTAGGAAGCCAAAGTTCTAGATCTAAGAGGGAAGTCTACATATAGACTCTCCCATGAAAAGTAAAGGATACACAAATTTTTAGAGTTAAGCAGCGAAGCCATGTCAAAATGAAGGACCAATATTTAACACTTTGAGAAGCATTGGAACACCATTCGGTGGAGCTACACCCATGCATTAGTTGTCAGATTCACCATTTCCAACTGCCAATCAGTATAGGAGATACATTTGATGACCTTTGAACATCAATTTTGGCAAAGAGGATAACACACAAATCCCCATATCACAAGGAGGGGAGCTTCACATCATGACCATTGTCTTAGATAGTGGCCCACAGGCACATATTAGGGCATAAGCATTATTTCCTCTTTTTGTTAGCTTAGCTTTATTATGGCTTGATTTATGGCTTGATCATAGTTTAGGTTTGGTTTCATTCACGCTTCTATTCCATATTTCCTTATTTATCACGTATTTCTAATTATGTTCATGCTTATATTTCATTATTAGTATCATGAGTATTTAGATCCGCTAACAAAGGCCTCATTCGGAGAGGTAACCCATCCCACTGAGCATGTTTTGTTGTTTTCATGAATGTAGGTGCAGATCATCAGGACCAGATTGAAGTAGTAGGAGCATAAATATCCCTCTATGACCATATCTAGAGAAAGGAGGTATCTGTAAGCCCTCATACAATTTCATGTGTGGGACCAGGAGGCCTGTGTAGATGTACCGTTCCCTTGTGGGGAATATATTCGATCATTGCTCTATATTTGTGTAAATATTTGTATCAAAATGATGGGTATACCTTAGAGGGATGAACTTGTAATCGAGGATCCAAGATATCAATAAATAAAGCATATTTATTTATTTCTTATTCTTCGTGTTGCATGTGCTTTTAGTATTTTTATTTTGTGCAAGTGGTAGCATACATAATAAATCAATATTGCAAGTAGGGCAGTCGGGGTGTGCACTTCTTGGGATCACACAAATGGTGATCACAATGGGACCCCCACCAGGTTTTTGTTTTTTGGCTTATTTACTAATGATTCAGGTGTTTTTCTCTATGCAAGTCTAGCCACTTTTTCAACAATGACCAACAGAGCTCAGCCGCTATAGTTGTGAGTGACCAGAATCAACCGCTTTGGTTAATAGTTGCTAGTAGGAAAATAGATATAGAGGTTAGCCAGGTCATCATCAGGTGAGGAAATTAAGGTTGGTACACATTTTTGATTATCTATGTTTACTTGTTTGCATTTATTTTCCAAAAACAACAAGCAAAAACATAGTCTAAGTAGGGAAAAGCGAAGAAAATGAAAAGAAAATTGTATTGTACATTTCTTAGATTTCTCTAGTTTCCTCTAGGCACTACTAGGAATAACGGGCCTCTAATTGTAATATATACCCTAGTCTCCAACGTGCTAGGCTTCTATGTGATCAATCTGGTTGCATATGGCCTAATCAGTAGGCTGCCCATTCACAAAGTGGAAGGTGCATTACATGAAAATCATATAGAATAGATTGGATATGCATCTCTTTGAAAGCAAAATGTTCTTTTTAGGCATGTGGTGAGGTAAATAATTCATGCTGGTTGATGCATTGTTTTACATTTCAAATTTTAAAAAGAACCCCACACACTTGCACATTCCACAATAACATTAGTAAGGTTGGATTTCATCACTGATCCCCAATTCAGACTGGTGATGTTAAAATTCATCTCCTTCCATCGGATTTCCCTCTAGATGTCCTTAGATAGAATAGAGAGCTCCTTTTTAGTTTGCACTAGTCACTTGTGTTCAAACTATCTCCCACTATTTCATAGTGGAAGAGCTAGGCGAACCCCCCACTAGGATTTAAGTGGTGTACCCTAGAATATTTTGAGAAATCATATTTGGCACTAGTGTTCCTAGCATCCATTTTGATTGAGTTCCCTCATTCTAAGTCCACAGTACAAACAAGAAGTCAATATCAACAACAAATCCAAACACACCAAACAGTTTAGGGAGCACACAAAATACTTAAAAGAGATAAAAACTTGCTTGTTTTGTTTGTGTAATTTTGAAACTAATCAAATAGATAGTACATAATAAAAATGGTGAACACATAGAGTAGTCACCCCTAGTACAATAACAAGGGGGATACTAATACTCCTAAAATTAATAGTCACATTGGTATGGAGCCGCCCACCTGTAGTATAGCCGAACAAAGTTTAACAAGTCTTGGGGATGATAATTCAACCCTTGGTGGAACTCCATGAGAAACCACAACAAGAGATACACATATTAGATATGAGGAGGCCTCAAGGCCCTCCTCGACACATAGGGATGAGGAGTATTCATGGCACCTTTCATCATATAGACAAGAAGGGGTATCACAACCCCCCTTTGCACACTGACAAACGAAGGCATCTCGACCTCCCTCATCTCACAGATAGACATAGGCTGCAAGACCTCTGTCATTGCATCGGTGTGAGGAGTAGTCAAGAATGTCCTCATCACATAGGCATGTAGGGGCTACAAGACCTCAAGCTTCATAGGAAACACATAGGACAGATCCACCCACTGAGGGGTAAGACCATAGGGCTACACCCAGTCATAGACTTTGAATATCATACAACCTCCCCACAGGTGGGAGAGTACCCTTAGACCATGAGCTCATTGGTGCCAATGGGACTCCATGGGAGCAGCCATGGAGAACCCGATAACTTTATGAATTAGATCGAGTTCCATCAAGACCAGCTTTGAGAAGCATCACTACCACACATTCTACTTCAAGAAGTTCACATAGTGTAGCCACTAGACACACCAATGAACCAATGGAAGCTTCAAAGCAACCACACAACACACACACTACTTTAGATCATAAGCATACTAAACCCTTAATATAGTACACTAAGAAAATCACCCTAGAAGAAAGGGGTAGGCACACAAGAAGAGTCTCCTTGAGAGGCCGTAAAATTAGAACTCCTCACGAAGAGGTAGAAAGACATGAACCCTCAATAACCGTTTGCTTTGACCGCCTATGTAGGTTGGAAGAAGAGATACACATGGAACGAGAACACGTGGAAGATCTTAAGCAATAAGAGTACAGGAAAAGGTGCCTAAAATTACAAGAGCAAATCTAAAGAGAAGAAAGAGAGGAGTGTGAGGTGCTAGCAAAAAGTCTAGCTTGAATAGATGAACATATAGCTAGTGAGAGGTATCAACATGGAAGGCATGTTGATTCTCCACAAGAGAGATCTACCAAGAAATATATGAACACACCCACCACGTTTTGCAACATCAACAACACTTGGACTCCAAGCAAATGCAATGCAATGAGTACCAAACTAGGATGGATAATAATGAACAAAACCATCTTGAACCTCCAAATATGGTCATAGGAGATGAGTGTAGATGCTCGATTGAGGCAAACACTGGGCTACCTCCATTACCACCATGGGTAAACCTTCAGGAGCATGAGATTATTTCCTTGAAGGTATACCAAACGCTCATTGAGAGAGTCAAATCTCTTGAGAAGGACACAAGTGAACAAAAGCCAATATTAGATAAGATACACAACCAACCTCTATGCCCATCAATCCCATGTCCCGCATATCCTAGGTACTTTGAGATGCCTAGAATAGATAATTTTAAGGGAGAGGGAAACACATAGGAACATGTGACGAACTTCATGACCGTGTGCTTCCACATTAACAAATATGATGCCCTAATGTTGAGAACATTCATCATGACATTCTCGGGTGCAGTAACGTAATGGTTCAACCAATTTCCCAAACATAACATCACAAATTTTGAGCATCTGGTGAATGCATTCCTAGAATGTTTCTCCTTTGATGCTAAGAAGAAGGCGAAATTGTATGACCTAGCTAATTTGAAATAATACGATGATGAGCCAATGATGGACTATGGGGACAGGTGGAGAAAAATCATGGTAAAACTATCATTCTCCATCCCCACAGAGGAACTTGTACGGATGTTCATAAAGAGTTATGCAAAACACATTTCCCCACTCTTGTAGCTGCAACAATATGAATCATTTGAAGAAGCCTTGTCCCAATACAAGCTTATTTAAGACATTAAGGTTGATGAGGAAGACCTTAAGCTCCATGACAAGAAAGAATGGAGCAAGAACAATCAAAACAACAAGAACAAATAGAAGCAGACCAAGCCTACTCAAGTTAATCAGGTTGTGTTAGCTATGCCACAAGGGGGGAATGGATAGAAACCCTAGAACTATCAAGCACAACCTCCATCGGCTAACTATGATCCCAAGGACAACCAAGGCCAAAATAGGGAACATTGGTCACCTCATTATTTCATGCTTCTAAACTAATCAATGTAGTCAATATTCAACCAATTAAATTATGCATAGAGGAAACAATTTTCCAACATACAATTTATTGACCCTAACTATCCCAAGCCAAGGGGATACAGGAAAGATCACCATTTCCCATACCATAGAAGACAAGGGCATGACATCGAGAATTGTATCAAATTCAAGAATGTTATGCAAAACATGATCAAGAAGGGAGAGCTAAAATTTGACAACCTTCTAGCTCTCGATAACAGAGATATGGGTATATACCAGAACATGTTGCCAAATCATGAGGTCCCTAGAGATCAGGGTCCCCAAGTTAACCAAGTCCGGGTCAAGCCACCCATTTAGGGGTGCATCAGAATGGTCAAATTGGTTAATGTGGCAACTAGGAGTTGGAGATATGGGCAACCACAGCCTCCAACGGCTCCCATCAATATCCCAACTACACCTCGATAGAGATAGGCACATGAAAATCTTCCAGGTCCACCAGCAAGACCTATGGTGACTATTCAGAGTAGATTAGAAAAAAATCTATAGATGACTTCAGCTAAGTTATCCATTTATGAGCTCATACAATAGTCCCCTAGGCATAGGAAGACTTTAATGGAGATTTTGAGATCAATCAAGCTCCAAACCCAGAACCCAAAAATGTTCACACATTTTGTGGGTCAAGTTCAATAGTTCCAAAAGCCCATGATTCATTTCTACGATAATGAAATTAATGTAGTACCCACTGCCTTAGTAGATTCGCCTTTGCATATTATTGTGTCAATAAATGATACTCCATTCAAGCAGGTTTTGATCAATATGGGATCTTTGACCAACATCATCACTACCAAGTCTATAGAGCACTTGAAGATCCCTAAGTCCAACATTATCCTGACCTCTTACACAGTTAGGGCTTTCAACGATACCCTGTGCTCCATCATAGGTATGATCATTCTACCGATAAAAGTAGGACATAAGACCATCCGTATGATGTGTCATGTGCTATAAGGGGTGATGCAATATAACATCCTTTTGGGATGTCCCTGGATTAGAGACATGTAGTGTGTACCCTCAATCCTACACTAATGCATCAAGTATGTGCACGAGGGACAAGTCCACATGGTGCCATCCAATGAAGAGCCATTTAAGTATGTGCATCAAGTCAACTTGTTGGGGGATTTTATCCTTCCATAAACACACTTATACATAAGGAATTCATCCCCATACATGAAACCAAGTAGCAAAAGTAGATCAGTGTGGGGTGACCCCCCCATGTCGGTACCATCGCCTACATACAAATCTACTGGCACTTCTGGAAAGCATTCTACAGATAAGGCAAATGACAAATAGAATCTGAAGGCATCCTTGGTGGAGGAAGGACCCAACAAAATTTTGACCATAGCAACTGTAGGGATCCCTACTCCCATGGAGGAGGAGCACTCCTAGGAAACTGTCGAGGAGGTACCTCAGCCTACCTCACCTACATAATCAATAACATCATCTGTACTACATGTGATAATTCACCTAGCCAACATAGCACTAGGTGAATATCTTGTGCAGAACATAATGTTCATGCCAATCATTGAGTCTGCACAAGACATGGGATGACCAAGAGTCCCCAGTATGCCAGTAGGGATAGTGGTTCCCTTGGGAATGCCACCCAACTAGACTAACTTCATATATGTTGGGCTAGATTACGCCCACACTGCTCCTGATCTAGAAAGGAATGAGGATGAACCTTTCACCACAAATGTTCATTATCTATAAAATCCAGAGTTTGACCTAAGTTATTTCAAGTAGTGCCACTAGAAAGGCTATGGCTTAGGCCTATATGAACAAGGATAACGATTGCTCTTCTAGTCACAGTACCAACTACCTATTGATAGGTGTGGTTTGGGCTATCAAATGTAGAGCCATGATGATTATCTAGAAGTAGCCTTAGACAAGATAAGCATTGGGTTCGAGGAGGACATTGACTGGAACCCCTATCATCCCCCACATAGAAAATTTTGGGGTGATTAATGGGTGTCTATGGTCAATATCGCACCACCATAGGCATACCACCCTGAATCTTCTCTAGAAGTACCCCCATCAGGAGCAATCTTATAGGAGCAGGATCAAATGCATGGTTGTGAGTAGGAGGAGTATGATTATGTTCCAAGTGAGGATGAATATGGGACCAACTTGGCCTACCATGGGCCTTGGTATGTACAAAAACTTATTTGGATAGGCCACATAGAAAGTGGTTACATATACGATGAAAACGAATGCAATTCAGATGAGGGTAGATGCATGTCGAACGAGAGTGGCTATAATATAGAATATTCAACTGAGATGGTATTCATAAGACATGCGTGCCAAATTGTAGGGCCTAAATTAAATGCCAATAGTTTCTTCATAAGTAATTATAACTATGAATATGAGACTAAAATTGCCTACCTAGGGCACTAGCAAGCCATCCACTAGCCCATCCTAGGACCAAAAACCAATGCCAATGGCTTTTGGATAAGCGATGATGACTTTGAAGATGAAACCAAAATGACCTATCTATGGGATCAGTATGTAAATCAACACCCAACCCCCATAGGAAAGAATGAGGGTTCTCCCACAAGAAATGATGGCCTTGGAAGTGAAGCCAAATGGTCCTACCTTGAGCTTCATCTCCAACAAGTTAATATGCTTGTTGAATGAGAAGCGTTACTTCACACTATAGACTACAACCTTCACTTTGTAGAGAGACCAGTAAACCTGGAAACCATCCATTGCATGGTCAACCTGAATCCACCCACCTTTAGAGAGTAGATACTACCAAATGATCCCATCATATCAACTATCCATAGACCAGATCTTGAGATCCCTATGCCCCAGATCCTCATCACGAGTATAGAAGGTATACCCAGGATATAGAGTTTCACCTGTGCGGTCTTGGAGATCCCATTCCATCCATTAACATGATATCCATTGATTTGACCACTCCACTCCATAACCCAGTAGATCCTAAAAAACTATTGTGTCTTAATCTAGATGTTATTGATTGGGATCACGCTGATTCACCCCTAGAGCCCAAAGATTTCTTCCCAAATGAAGATATGTTGCAACCATTCCATTTTGCATCAGGCTATGCCCATGATGTCTATCACGCTGGTCTTGATGCTGAGGCAGTGGGAACTATAAATCTAGTAGATGACATTCATTTAATACCCACTCCTCACCAACTTGAGGATGGGTCCCACATGGCAATAGAGGAGAATTTTGAGGTAGACATCAACAATGTTCCTTCTCAACCAAAGAAAGTCAAGTTAAGAGAAAGCCTATCTCCAAGAGAATAGGCCATCATAATTCCTCTACTGAGAGAGACCAAATCTCTTATTATAACTACAAATACATACTGGGGCTAGATCCAAATTTGGTGGTCCACAACTTGTCGATAGACCCCACAAAGAAGTCAATCAAGCAAAATCTTAGAAATATACATCCAACCATCGCTTTGATGGTTAAAAATGAGTTGCAAAAACTGTTGGATGTAGTCTTTATTGTTTCCATCAACTATCTAGAGCGGGTATCAAACATGGTACCCATAGGAAAACCTGATGGAAGAGTCTGCATTTGCACAAAATTCAATGATCTCAACAAGGAAACCCCAAAGGATTCATTCTCGTTCCCCAACATAGATGCACTTGTGGATGCAACTGTAGGTCATGATATGCTCTCCCTAATGGACGGTTTTTTTGGTTACAATCAGATTCATATTAAACCCGAAGACCAACATAAAACCATGTTCACTACTCCATGGGGGATATTCTGCTACAAAGTGATGTCGTTTGGTCTTAAAAATACTGGTGCCACATATCAACAGGCTATGACATACATTTTCCATGACTACATGCACACAATTTTGGAAGACTACATCGATGATTTATTAGCCAAGTCATTGCTGCATGAAGAGCATGCTGAGACCCTCACAAAGGTCTTCGATCACCTGAATGAGCACAATATTAGGTTGAGTCCCAAAAAATACGTATTTGGCATGAATTCTAAAAAACTCTTAGGATTCATCATTTCTAAACGAGGCATCAAGGTAGACCCAGTAAAAGTAAAGGCTATTCAAGAAATGACTTTGCCTGCAAATATAAAAGAACTAAGAAGCTTATAGGGCAAATTAGCATCCATAAAGTGATTTATTGTACAACTATCGGGTAAATGTCAAACCATGAATCAACTACTATACAAGGGAGTTACATTCCAATGGGATGAAGAATGTTAGCAAGCCATTGCTGAGATCAAAGAGCATCTAGCAACACTGCCATTTCTAGCTCCACCCAGGCCATATATGCCATTCTTGTTATATACATCCGCTACAGATTTTGCTTTGGGTACCATGTTGGTGCAAAATAATGTGCATGACAAAGAGCAAGTGATATATTATATTAGTTGCACCCTAGTGAGCTATGAAATTGGATACGCATACATAGAGAATCTATGCTTAGAAGTGGTATTTATAACCAAGAAATTGTGCCACTACATATTGAGCCATATGACATATGTAATATCCAAGAAAAATCCTTTGTAGTATATGATGAACAAGACATATCATAATATACATACTGCAAAGTGGATCATACTACTAACATAATTTAATTTAGAATTTATAAGATAAAAATCCATCAAGGAACAAATCATAGCTGATTATCTAGCTGAGGCACTTCTTCATAATAGTAGACCCCTTACCATAGAGCTTCCTGATGATGTAGTCTTTTCACTATCAGAAGCACATGAACCTGAAGAACCAAAAAATGAAGTGGACATGACTTTGTTCTTCGATGGTTCAAAGTGTGAGCAAGGAGGCGGTGCGAGGATTATCTTTTTCATGCCACAAGGCACTCCAATGCCCTTGTCATTCAAGCTAGACTTCCCTTGCACCAATAAAAACACCAAATACGAGGCCCTAATTTTGGATCTCCAAACAACCATCGCCATGAAAATCAAGAGGCTAAATATCTTCGGTGACTCCCTCCTCATAGTCAACTAGGTCAAAGGACTGTTTCAATGTTGAGATCCAATCTTGAAAGATTACAAGGAGCTTGTTGACACATATCTGACTAAACTTGAATTGTATGACATCGAGGCAATCCCTCATTCATCAAAAAAAAATTTAGACACTATGGGATCTTTAGGATCCTTGATCTCTCATAATTTTTCTACTAATTTCACTACCATTTACGTCAAAATTCTCTCGCATTCAGTGATCCAGTGATAGGCCTTTGATAACAAGGAATCAGTCAACATGATCCATATAGAGCCAGACCATGACTGGTTCTGTAGAGCCAAAGAATTCTTGAAGAAGGTACCTTGGGGGTCCTTGATATCTTAGGGTCCTATGGGTAATGGTACCTCTATTCACCACAAGGTTGTTACTCAATCTGCATTTGTGCAAATTGAGTTACATGAATAACAAGTTGTTTTAGCTGTCAAGGTCATAGCCTATCAGGATTGGCTATCCCAATTGTAAGATTTTATTATATTGGGAGTTGTCCCATAAGAACTATCATATACTAAGAGATGATCATTCAAGCATAAAGTGACTAGATATGTCTTGCTAGGAGGTATATTGTAGCGTCGAAGCTACGATGGAGTTATCCTACATTGCTTAGAGCCCCAAGAATTAGCTTGGGTGATTTTACAAGATCATGATGGTATGTGTGATGGGCACTTCAGTGACATGGACATTACCAAGCGCATCCTTCGAATGGGCTACTACTGACCCACCATAGAGAAATATTGCTGTGAGTATGTCAAGAAATGCGTTAAATGTCAACATCATGCAAACCTAATGCACTTACCATCTCAAGTCTTATAGCCCATTCAGGTGGCTTGGCCATATTCTTAGTGGGGTTTTGATCTTATTGGAAATATTTATCCCCCATATTTGGATCGAAACACATTCATATTAACGACCATTGAGTACTTCACCAAGTGGGTGGAAGTGGTCCCCTTAACCTCAATAATTGGTCCTCGAATTGTGAAGTTCATACTTCACAATATCATTTGTCATTTCAGGATACCTTTCAAGATAATCTCGGATAATGGTTCGTCATTAAAAAACAAAAATGTGCAAGCTCTAACAACTAGATATAACATTCAACATAATTTTGTGACACCATACTATCCATAGGCAAACGAGCAAGCATAAACCTCAAACAAGACAATAGTAGTCATCTTAAAGAAGACGATGAAAGAAAATCATAAGGATTGGCATCTATAGTTGCCTTTAGCATTATGGGCTTACAGGACTAGTATAAGGATGCCCACTAGGGCAATACCATTTTTGATTGTATATGGCATTGAGGCCATTATGCCCTTAGAGTTGGAGATTCTAACATTGTGCATCGCATTGAGAGAGTTCATCAATGATGATACTGTGCGATAATCTCACCTCGATCAATTACCCATCCTATATGAACGACGTGCCAATGCCCTTGAGCACCTTCATGTTTACCAGGACCATCTAACATGGGATTATAATAGTATATTCCATTTGAGAGACTTTAAGGTTTGGGATATTGTGCTAAAAGAAAACCAGTAGAACTCAAATCTACCACCGCATCTACAAGACAAATTTATAGCTAATTGGATGAGTCCCTATATCATCTCGAAGAATATGGGGACTGGGGCATATCGCCTTGCAACGCTAGAGGGTTTTGAGGATCCAGACCCCTCAATATCATTCACCTGAAGGCATTTCACTCATAAATGAACAAAATACCAAAAATATTCTAATAGTTCTAAAATTCCAAAAACAATAGAAATCATAAAATCCAAAAAAATAAGAAAACATTAAAAGCAAAAACAAAAAGCTCCAAAGGCATATTAAAGCCCTTTGGTAAAATCACAAAAATCTCCAAAGGTATCTTAAATCCCTTTGGTCAAAACACAAAAGCCCCCAAGGCATCTTAAATCCCTTTGGTCAAATCATAAAAAGCTCCAAAGGCATCTTAAATCCCTTTGGTCAAATCACAAAAGGCTCCAAAGGCATCTTAAAGCCCTTTGGTCAACTCACAAAAGGCTCCAAAGGCATCTTAAAGCCCTTTGGTCAACTCAAAAAGCCCCAAAGGCATATTAAAGCCCTTTGGTCAAATCACAAAAATCCCCAAAGGCACCATAAGCCCTTTGGTCAACATTCAAAATAATCAAAAGCACAAAAACAATTTAAAATCAAAATATCAAAAACATTCAAAATGATCAAAAGCTCAAAAATAATTAAAAGTATCAAAAATACAAAAACATTTGCATTATGCATTCACACTTGCACCCATATAGATGCATTGCATTAGGCACGTTACATTTATTGCATTTACATTTATATACATATGTGTTCACAATATTACAAATGAAACCACATTGGTACATCTATCATGCATCATCAAAATCTATCATCATCCATAACCCGTGTGCGTAATTGTGTTTTTCAACACAACCCCTTTCTATTGCTACAAGGAATGTACAAGGGTTTTTTTATCACTCAACCTTATCTAGTGGTTCTATCAACTTTGTGGAAAGTAATCTTAGCTTTTTATATGTAAGGTTTAGTTTTGATAGCATTTGGTGTAGGCAGCAAATACACCTCCCAGAAGAAGAAAAAGTGATTTTCTAGATTTTGACAATTTTGGGAATAATTTTCTCAAGTTTTGTAAAACTATACAGTTGGAGAAAATCATACAACTGGATTTCTAGATCGTACAGAGCAGTAGCAAATCATACAGGGCACACCGAAATTCACTCAGATGCAAAGAAAATGTAATTTTAGGATGAAATGTTGCATGGATTTGCTAAACTAAGGTGTAAACTTAGGAAAATGCCAAAATAATGTATTCAATTATAGATGGACAGTTGTGAATAATATATTATCTTAGGAACCACTTTGGAATGGCCTAGGCAACTTTATATAAGGCCCCATTTTTGAATTTGTAGGCCTAGCTACTAGTTTACTGGTTATTAGTTGCTAGAATAGAGATATAGACATATTTCTGAGTTATTGCAATTACCTTGAAAGAGTTTTCCACATTGTAACTAAATTTACAGCCATTAATGAGAATAAAAGACGTTGTGGATGATAGTGTATAGTCTTGTTGTGAATGGATAATGCATTATGGATTAACATTGTGTAATTGAGTTTCTACCTTACTGTTATATGTTAGTTTTAGCCTTGTTGCAACTTTGTGGAGAAGATGATCACTGGTGAATCATGGGGAATGATTTAGGAGCTTAGTGATGTTGGTAAATATGTTTTGAAGTAGACTGTATGATTTTTGGATGGAATTACTTGTATAGAATCTCTCACCAGCCTGGTTTGAATGCTTTGTTTGTGAAAGAGATTGTCTTGTTTAGGTTGTTAAACCTTTACAAAACATCCCGGAGAGAGATTGGAGCAAAAGAGCATAGCAATTAACACCTTTCTATACCTATAGTTTGTACAAATCATACATCATACAAATCGTACAAACAGTTGTTACCCAATTTGGTAAAACAGACGATTGATAGGAATTTACCCGATTTGGTAGTTTTGGTGAATCGGCTTGAACGATTACAAAACTATGTATGGTAGCCTCAAAAATAGTATCTATCAATTTGGCTGAGTACAAGATCATACCATATTGGCCACTATACAATCTAAGATTGTACAGTGTATGTAATTAGGGTCCTTACAAGGAATTGATAGTTTGTACAAGGGTAGTTCGGGTGATTATAAGACTATCCGATTTGGTAATTGATATAGGATTGGCCTAGGAATCATTATTACCTCTAGAAAACATTTCACCACAAATATTAATCCACCGTTGTGTTACATTTGGTACCATTGCCTTATCGAATATGGCATTCTTGTTAAAACGGGTCGAATTTGACTAAAGACTGGAGGTGATTTTTTATGACGGACACCAGTACACAAAGGTGTGGGAGAAGGGAACCATGAGACAATATTATAGTAAGAAGGAGCACAAGGATTTCTCAAAGAGGAAACACGAGTAACTCATATCAGAGTACACATGAACCAGAGATAGAGCAAGTTTGGACATCCAAAGAGGGAGACTTTGAGACATTGTTGATTGAGATAGAAGATTAGGAGGAAGAGCCACCAAATGTATACGGGACAGGTGACAAAGAGAAAGTGCACGATGACATAGAGTGGATGGTAAGACCTGGGGAAGTTGTAATAGGTTTTCCAAAGGGTGTAAAGGATAGGATTCAAACACCAGGGCAACAAGACATGGGGACTCAAGAGGATAGACCAAGATCATCTCCATCAAACCAGCGAAGAAGGTCGCAGAGTGAGGACACACAAGAATTTGGTCATCGAGTGGAGGGACAAAATAAGATACCTCTAATTAACACTTCTAAAGACAACGAGAGTAAGACACCCCCAAGGATGAACCCAACAAAGGTTTCATGGGACACCTCAAGTGAGAGCGACGACTCTCCCAAAATGGCTAACAGAGCAGCCAAACAAAGATGTCCATCATTTTTAGGTGAGGGTAAGGAATACCCCACATGGCACATAGGAACTTGCATAACCATTTGGAGAGCAAATGGTGTAGATAGACCAAAGAATTGGGTAGTCCTCTTTCCTGCCACCTTGAGAGGATTGGCAATAGACTGGTACCTAAAGAGAGAAAATAATGTTGATTTTTAGACTTGGAATAAGATAAAGGAGAAGTTCATTGAAGAATTCTAACATTTAAAAAATTATGGAGACATAGTCACCGAGCTTTGCATGACAAAATAGAAAGTAGATGAGGATATGAAATCCTTCAATCATCGACTACAACAATTAATCGATAAGATGCAAATACCATTGGTGGATGTTTTGATAAAATGATGGTTTATAGATGGGTTACTACCAAAATATAAGAAAAATATGAAGGGAGTACCATCTGAAATATATATGGAAGCATTGAAACACACAAATACCTTTGAGAGTTAATAAAAATAGATGTACATGAGAATATTGTCTCATCCCAAGTCAAAATATTTGGATAGTGAGGAAGAAGACACTATCCAGAGGACGGTAGCATCATTCCGCAAGGAGTTTGATAAGATGGTTAAATAACATAAGATAAAACCAGACAAGAAGGAACTATGGTGCACATAATGCAAGACAGAGGGACATACAAATATGAAGTGTCCTAAGAATGACTATTGCCATACTTGTAATTTTATGGGGCATGAAGTAATGCTCTGTCCCTACAATGCAATAATTCATCCATAGGTACTATCAATCCAAGAGTAGGAAGAAAAACCATAGGCCCAAGAGAGTGACCAACAAGCAACGAGTGGTAGTTATAGAAAGAGTAGAAGATGTGGCAGACAGAATCAAGGTAATCGATAAGGAGGACAAAGTCTCTTATAGTATGACTCAAAAGGTAGACCAATCATACAATATCACAATTTCCAAGAGTGGGGGAATTTTGCGAAGAATTGTCCTACACCTCCGATGCAAGGAGCACCACAAATGAGCACTACACACATGTGTAGATGGTGTGGTCTAGGGAACCACAAGGAGGAGAATTTTACAAAGCATATGAGTTCGAGTAACCCACATAATGTGATCTATTTGGACATCGAAGTTCCTCAAGTTAAATAGGAAACTCAGGAAGTGTTATCCATGACAAGGAATCACACTAAAAAGAATAAGTATCCACAGTTAGCAAAATAAAAGCAATGCTAGAAAGTAGCAAAGAAAATAGTGCAAGAAGAAACTGAGAAAACTAAGCAAGTAGAGTCGAGCACTCGAAAGGAATTATGAAAACCATCTGAATAATAGATAGTTGTGTAGAATATGGCAGCACAGGTGTTGGATACCATAGTGGAACTTAAAGTATCCGACTTACTAGAAGCTATCCCATAATTGTAGAAAGAAATTATGGAGGAAATGCAACCACATAAGGTGATGGAAGTAGAGAGCCAACCAATTATAGAGGAAGGACTGAAGGACCAGTTTATGGATCCTACTATACTAATTATTGATGTGGAAAAGAAGCCTGCATTAATGCATATGGATATTTTGGGGCACAAATTGATGCAAGTGATCGTGGATGGAGGATCTAGTGTTAATGTGCTACCAAAAAGAACTTGGATAGAACTAGGCACTCCATCCCTATGGGCATCGAGATTCTAACTATATGGGGCTGACCAAAATGATATTAACATCAAAGGAGTTTTGACTGCACAACAAGTAATGATAGCTAAGCAAGAGTTTGTCTTGGACTTTGTTGTGATTGCAATGTAGAAACCTGCATACGACACCCTCTTGGGGTGATGATGCCTACAAGTAGCTAAAGTTAATCACAATTGGGGAAATAATTAGATCACCTTAAATAAGAGACAACATAAATACATGATCAATTTACCTAATTAGAGAGTTAGTGAGGATGTAGCTACAACTGACGAATCAAAAAACTCATCAAGAGATGAAGGACATGAACCTAATGGAGAAGGAATGTTGTACATAGATGAATGTAGCGAGTATGAAGCTTGATCTGATAGCAGACTTCTTCATTGGAAAATGGAGCATTACAATATGTTTCAACCCAACTACCTTTGTATTGAGTTAGAAGATATCATGGAAAAACATGATGAACCAAAAGCCAGTAAAGACACTAAGAAGGAAATAGAAGAGAAGTGGATGTTTCCAAAAATCTTTATGGAGTATACAGTAGGATATGCAGAGATTGATACAAGACCGACACACCCTGATAATGTAATGAAAGCTATGAGTGAGCTGGAAAATATCAAGTATGAAGGACCCAAGATAGTGGACATCAATCTAGGAATGGAGGAGGAACCTAGGATGGTCCACTATGGTGATGATTGGAATCCTGTATTGAAGGCAGCAACTTTCAAGATATTCTTGGAGTACAAGGATGTCTTCACATGGACATATAAGAATTTGAAAGGAATCCCACCCGAATTATGTGTCCATAATATTACACTAATTCCTGGTGCTCAACCTTTTAGGAGAAGGCCATATAAAATGAATCCAAAGTATGTGGCACTAGTAAATACGGAGATAGAAAAGATGTTAGAAGTCAGGGTGATGAAAAGTGAATGGGTTTCACCTATAGTAATCACCTCGAAGAAGGAAGTCAATAAGATAAGGATAAGCGTAGACTTCAGGAGTCTAAATGCAGTAACTATTAAGGATCCCTTTGCTATTCCATTCACACATTCTATCTTAGAGGAGGTTGCAGGACATGAGATCTATTCATTTTTGGATGGATTCTCGGGATACAATTAGATTAGAATCATTGAGGAGGATAAGCTGAAGACCGCATGTGTTGTGGAGAATGGAATTTATGCATATAATCGAATGCCATTTGGGCTTTGTAATGCCCCAACTATGTTTTAGCGAATCATACTGTATATATTCGACCAATTGGCGATGGGGAATTTCAAGGAATTTTTGGATGATTGGTCCATTTATGGGAATATAAAGGAGCATCTTCCATCTCTTAGTGAATGTATGAGTAGGTGCAAAAATGCACAGATATCATTAAACCCAACAAAGTGTTTTCTGATGGTACCATATGCAAAATTGTTAGGACACATTGTGTGTAGCAAAGGATTGAAGATAGATCCGGATAAAATTTGGGTAATATTATACATGGAAGAACCCTTTGATGTGAGTTCACTCAAAACCTTCCTTGGGTCAACATGATATTATCGAAGGTTTATCAAAAATTATGCACATGTATCCTATCCGTTAGATTTTTTGATGAAAAAGAATATTCCTTTCAAATGGATAGAGGAGCACCAAGGAGCCTTTGAGGAGTTAAAGGCTAAGTTGGTAAGCAGTCCAATTTTGGTGTTTCCTAGTTGGGATAAGGAATTCCATGTCCACATCGATGCCTCAAACTTTGCAATTGGATGTGCATTGGCACAAGAAGGATAGTTTAAGTTGGATTAGCTGATTTTATTTGCTAGTTGCCTTTTGTCAAGGCTAGAAAGAAATTATAGTACAATAGAAAGGGAAGCCTTGGGGATGGTATATGCAGTCCAAAAGTTTAGGTATTACCTATTGGAAAATCCCTTTGCATTCTACGTCGATCATCAGGCATTGTTGTACTTAATAAATAAACCAGTAATACAAGGACGAGTTAGTCGGTGGTTCGTTACACTCCAAGAGTTCGTATTCCAAATTGTAGTGAGACTTGAAAAGAAGAACATGATTGTGGACTAGTTTTCTTGAATACAATCAGGGAAGCCAACAAGAACAGGAGTTTTTGATGAATTTCTAGATGCGTAATTGTTTGCCATTAATGTTGTGCCATCATGGTACAAGTTGGTTGGCCAGTACCTATCCACAGGGGAGTTACCACAAGATATGATGGCAACCGAAAATAAGAGAATAATTATGAAGTCAACACATTTCCAGATAATAGCTAGATTGCTATACAATATAGGAAGTGATGGTATCTTGCAGAGATGTGTAATGGAGGAAGAAGTTAAGGTAGCATTGAAATAAGCTCATGCAAGCTTAGCAGGGGGACACATGGGACCAGATGCGACTACACAGAAAGTATTTTTAGTAGGTCTATGGTGGTCCACATTGTACAATGATGCAAAATAACATGTGAAAGCTTGCGATACTTTCCAGAGAGTAGGTAAACTAGTCAAGAGGAACTTTATGCCCTTACACTGATTGTAGCCATAGGAGTTGTTTGAACACTGGGGCTTAGACTTTGTGGGACCATTTACGACATATAAAAGATGGAAATGTAGATATATAATAGTGGCAAAAAAATACCTCACAAAATGGGTAGAAGCAAGAGAATTACCTGATAATTTTGCCAAGAGTACAACATGATTTTTGTACGAGCAGGTAATCATAAGATTCGGTATTCCGCTATGTATAACGAGTGACCGTGGGGGACACTTCATTAACAAGATTATCAAGACACTAACAACAAAGTTTAATATTTTACACTCATTGTCTAGTCCGTACTACCCAAGAGAAAATGGGTAGGCGAAAGTGACTAATAAAGTCTTAGTATCAACTCTATATTAAACCTATGGGATAGAAGGAGCAGACTGGGAGCAAAGATGATCATCTATTTTGTGGGCATATAGAACAACTTACAAACCAAAAATGGAACATACCCCTTTCAAATTGATGTATGGTCAAGAAGCGGTGGTGCCAATCGAGTTCTTGATACCAAGCTTGAGAGTTACAATAGAGCATCGCTTGGAAGATCAAGAAAGTTTGGAGGAATGACTGATGATACTGACCAAACTAGATGAAAGAAGAGTCATGGCATAGTGGGTGATTGAGATAGCCTAGAAAATATGAAAGGTGTGGCATGACAAGCATTTGAGGAAGTTGGAACTTAGTCCAGGGGACTTGGTTCTCAAATTTAACGAAAAGAGGGAGATCAAGCCAAGTAAACTAAAGATATTATGGCTTGGCCCTTATAAAGTTATTGAAGTATTGGATAATGGAGCATTCAGGCTATATAACATGAATGGGATGGAGGTTCCCAAAACTATAAATGGCTCAAAGTTGAAGCCTTACAAATTACAATGTCTATTCATTGCTTCAAAAGATATTGAATGAAGAAGACGAGAAGATGCTCAAAACAAGGCTCATCATGAGCCAGGTCCACCGCAAGAGGATCCATATTTAGGACTTGCAAAGCTATTTTCTGAATGGGAGGAGACAACCAATAATTGAAGAACAAGAGTTGGCACTTGGACCCAATGAAAAAAGAAGGGTGCGAGTACATATCAGACGAGGCAGATGGAACCATAAGAGAGGGAGAAGAGTGGATCCCTCTAGCAACAAAAGGCTATTAGGAGAGGGCACTATTACCAAGAGCTTTGAATAGGAGGTGCCCATAGATATAACATAGGTAACTACCTCGACAGTCAAAAGAATGAATAAGGGTAAGGCTGACAGTGTGCAATGAGGATAGAGTGGATACATTTGAGATGGAAATTTTGGAGGATGCTAGGGAAGAAAGGATAGAAGAAGAACTAGTGGAACTTTCCCCATTGGCTTAGATAGGGATATTATAGCAAAGTATGAGAATGCAAACTCAACAATTGCAAGAAGAGTATCAAACACTATGAAGTCACAATGTGATATTGAGAGCAAAAGTAATCCAAGAATTGGATGGTATGATACAAAGATTGGATGAACAAAGGGCAGTTAGATTACAAGAGATTGGAAGTGAACCTGAGGAGGTTGAAGACTTAACCCCAAGAAATGGTGGAGGAAATGAAGGTGCAAGTACAAGTTTACCACCCCCACCAAGAAAGCATCCTACGATAAATGAGGGCACATAATTACTTTGGTGAGATATAGAGGAGAGCACCACATCACTTGAATTGCACCAAAATGTAGTAGGTATGACAGATTCTAGTGATGAAGGAATGTCATGGTTGGTAAGAGAGCCTAGTATAGATTATGATGAACCAGAGAATCCTCATAATCCTTAGAGGGATCGAAGTATTCCAATTAGAGCATTGAGACCAAGGCAAGTCGGGAGAGTTCAAGAGGACAGACCCGAGAATGATACACAAGCATATGCAATAGCTCACCAACAGCTGAGAAGACAAAGGAGGGAAGTTCACTAATTGGAGAGAGTGATGAATTTGCCACATGACTAGGCAGAACAAAGAGAAGAGGGTCAGACTGACTCTAGTTCTGAGATAAACTTTTCTACTGATTATAGGGAAGTATTGGCATCTTCATCCCCCTAGATATCCTTTGAGGAAAGAATATGGAGGTGTCACTTGGTAAGGGCTGATAGAAGAGTCAGAACCTTGTGACAATTGTCACCAAACTGGAGTCCACTAGCTAATATCGAATTGGTAGATATTACTCCTGATGACCGAAGAATAAGAGGAAGAATTGGACAAGGACCTCTAAGACTTCAATGAGGAAGAGGAAGAGGTAGATGACCAGAAAATGATTGAGACCTAGGTGATGTTACAATTAGAGGAGGTATAGGATGAGAAATATTTTGACCCCCTACTCCTAGATAGCCAGGAGATAACCCGTTAGCATGTATAAATTGGGTAAGGAACCATCAAGATATACCCAGACTAAGAGGCATGTTACGAAACATGCTACAAAGATGCAGAGGGGGTCAACCACCCATAAACTAACAATGACACCAATGAGAAGGGGGTAATTGGAAATTACCTCAAATAAGAGAAGATTCATAAATAGTACGGGGAGGTTTCATGCCTAGTAGAAATGGAAGGGGGAGATACCCACGGGGTCGAAACCTTGCTGGTAGAGGAAGTAAGTACACTTTGCAGATGGTGGAAACCTAGGCCAACAATGAACCCGATCACCAAGTTTGGAGCCAAAAATGATTTGTGGAGATAGGTGAAGAAGCCACTCAAATAATAGTAGAGTGGTGAGGACACCACCACCACGGGATCAATCACATGCATAATAAGAAGAAGGCATACCAGGGGACGAGACTCCAACTTGCCAATGTACAATTTTAAACTGTACACATTGTAGGATGGGAAATGAATAGGCAACAACATCGTAGGCAGAGACCAACCAAGCAGAGGTACAAGAGGATACCACTAATCAGAATGTTATGGTCGAACCTCGAGGTCAATATTGGGATGGGGTCGTATAGGTGAATGTCATTGTGTGATTACCAAGGAGGTAAGTATAATTAGAATAAGATGAAAAAAATTGAAAAAAAAAGACAAAGAAAAATGAAAAAATAAAATTTTGTGCCTTAGTTGTGAAAATCCCTCGGGACGCAATTAGGAAGGGCGAGGTTGAAAATCAGAAACGACGGCCTCTCTAGAGAAAAAGAAAGCAAAATTTTCTCTAAGTTATGAAATAATACAATGAAAAGGTACAAGATGGTTTAGACACTAAAATATGGTCAATCCAATTAGGAATCCACAAACAATGACTAAATTGACACCATATGGCCCCTTGGGCAGCCCCTAGAAGGCACATAGTGGTTCTAGCCACTATGAAAGAGGTTTTAGAGGCTTTTGGCCCAATTTTGGTAGGTTTTGGCCTAAAATTCATGAATGTACCACCTTGGGATGGTGGCAGATTCCCACCATCCCACCCTGAGATGGTGGTGAGCCATCATCCTAGGGTGGGACGGTGAGCAATTTTGATCAAAAAAAAATTATATCTGGAACAAATGGCACCTAGAAACTACCATTTACCCCACCAATTGAAGCATGCGGGTCAGAGAGCACTACATCCTTATGACACACTTTATAATGGAGGCTAAAAATGGATATTCTCTTCCACATCCAATGCATGCCTCCCTTTTGACAAATGACGTCTCTTGCCATGCATGCCCTTGCATGTCTTTTTTAAGATAAGCCCCTTTGGGCTATTAAAATGGGTTCAATTTCCACAAATAAATATATATAGTAGTTCTAGGATATGCAACATAGTGCTTTTGAGATTTCCCCTCACTTTATTGTGCCTTCTTGCCCTCGAAATCTCTCTTTTGTGACGGAGGTTACCAGGTGACTTCAAGAGGGTCTTTTGGGCATAACTTTACCATATTGGTGAATTTATTCACCAAATTAGATTATAATACCCCTTAGAGTGTTTAGGACCATTCCCTAGTGGTATTGGTAGCAAAAGGTGTGCATAATTGGTGGGTATCTCCTCCCAAGGTGCCCTCCAATTAGTTGCAGTCACCACCATCCCCCGAGATGAGGAAAAATCCTTGCAAAATTTCTTTACTATTTTTTTTAGTATTATTTTATACCATAATAGGATTTTACAATTCAAATTTCATGCAATTTGGAGTTAAATTGGTCGAGATATTATTTTTTTAAATTTTTGCAAGTTTGTAGGGCCCATTTGGGCACCCCAGTTGCATGCAGGTGGATATGCACCTCATTTTGAAAATATAACCACATTGTTTGTCTTAAAATGTTTATTTATGCATTATTTCCAAATTTCATGTGTTTTGGACATGTTTAGTTGGAGGAATTGTTTGTCTTGGTCTTCCCAGGTTGTAGATGGGCAACACAAAATTAAGGGGTCTACGAATGCAATTTCAGATTTGTTTTTGGTGATATCCCTTAAAAATATCCTATTTAACATCCCCATAAAGTTTCAAGTCATTCTGAGTTGATTTGATATGTTTTTAATATATGCGCCCTTTGGTGCCTGTGGGGATTACATTTTTTCCATCACACACACTTGCTATTTGATCCTTTTTGCTTCCTTGTGTGCAGGTGTAGGTTCCTAAAAGGCATTGGTAAGGAATATAAAACATCAAATATCATAGATATGAGTAGCGCTGGCATTTTACTACCCACCTCGATTGTGGGTATGAGGAAAGACACTGGATGTGCACTCGAATTTCTTGAAGGATTTGATCCTTGGGCACCCAAAATTTGTAACAATTGTATCACCTTTGAGCCCTCAAGGGGAATCCTATGTAACCTTGGATCTGATCCACCAAATTAATAATAAGGATACTTGTTTCATTTCATATCTTGTTTGGTTTTTGCTTCCATTTTACATACATGCTTTCGTTTGATGCTCATACGCTATAGGGGATAGATACATATATTGTTGCTTATAATTAGTTGCATTGTTTTTACCTACTTTAGTGGTGATCACTAGTTTTGCATGATATGGTGGATCTCCCTTTGCACATTGTCGCATGTGTGAATGGAATACCATACAAGATAGTGTTGATAGACACTGGGTCCTCAAGTAACATCATAACTACAATAGCTCTCAAGCACCTGAAGCTCCCAACATCTCACATTGTCACATATACCTACACCCTCTAAGAATTCAATGATGCCATATGCTCAATAGTTGGTACAATCATCCTACCTATTCAGGTGGGAGAAAATATCATCTTGACGATGTGTTACATCCTGGAGGGGGAGATGACGTACAATATATTTTTAGGAAGACCATGGATTAGGGACATGAAGTGTGTACCTTCCATCACTCACCAGTGCCTCAAGTTCACTCATGAAGGGCAAGTTCATGTCATCCCCACAGACCTAGAGCTCTTCAAGTACTACAACATGGTGCAACAATTACCCGAGTCAACCTTGCCATCGACACATCTATATTTTTAGTCGAATAAATCCAGTTGAGGTTCGACCCCACCACTACCAAATACCATGCCATCCTCATCATTAGCTCTATCTTGGATGCCTATTACACCAGTGGATACTTTGCATAGGAACCTAGAGAAGTGAACCATTGATGAGGTCCAACCGACCATATCCACTATCTCTATAGAGGAGATACCTAGCCCAGATGATGAAGAGACACCACACGAGACAAACGACAAGCTAAATAAAATCTCACTCTCATCTCTATTCTATATATAGCCCCAGGTTACAGTGCACCTAGCTTCTATCAGATTGGTATAATACATGGTTAGGAATATCACCACTACTACTATAGAGTCGATGCAAGATATGGGTAGACCCTGTATTCCCATAGGCACTATCATGCCTCTTGGTATTCCCACTAATCAAACAATTTTTTTTATAGGGGCCTTGACTACAACATCAAACCTTACCAATAGTAGGAGGAGGATGATGAGCCTTTCAGAGAAGACATTAACTACTTGTCTAACCCTAACTTCACCTTGAAGTACCTTGACCTATGCAACTGGCATGGTTATGGGTTAGACCTGTATGAGCAAGGCACAATAATCCCTTATCAACCGCAATATCAAATTTCCTATGACAAGTCGAGAGTGGGACACAACAATCCCTTGCCTCTAGATGTCCTCATGGATGGCCTAAATCACTTGAATATAGGCTACAAGGACAGGTTGGCTAAAGACCCTTATGCCACTACTAAATGGGAACCCCATGATCCTCAGTGACATTCCCCCACATTTTGAGAGAGGGGAGGGTTCATGAAGTTGTCTCAATGTTTGTGATGAATCAGATCAAGGTACTGTTGGGCATTGAATTGCACCAAGTTTTACTTGATACTGTGGTTTTTTATCTTCCTACTTTCTGTTTAGTCTTGCACCCGATAGCTATAGCTCAGCACTCAACATTGGAAGGACCAAAACTAGGTTTTTTGATCCAACCTCTAGAGTAGGCTGGTTCCTTGTCAACTTAGCATATTTTTGACACAATTATGCTTAATTAGGGCTTGGAGTTTAGGGTAAGATAAGGTTAGGGATATAGAGATGTAGATATCAATGGACAGATAGGTTAACAACATTGCATCACCATAAAAAGCTCCCAAAAAACCATATTAAAGACATACATTCAAATCAACCCTTATCCCATGATAGCTCATTTTAGATATTAATGCAGAATAGAGAAAGGTTATAGAAAGCAATTTTAATATCCAGGAAATGATAATCCAAATAGCAGAATTCACCAAAACTAGATTTTACAAAAATGTACTTACTAATAACATAGAACAAACTTCAAAGCAGATTTCAATTACTCATAATAACTAGTAATCCAAGATAGGCACAAACTAACCATCTAAGTATTCACAAAAATACAACTATGAAATTCGAACCTCTGACATCAAGCATGGAAATGTAGCCTTGAGTCAAAGATCAATGTATTACTCCTTTCATTTAGCTCTTCAGAAATATTACAATGGTACAGGCAAACATGCAAGATCTGACCCTTCAAAATGAGGGTTCTGCCTCTACTTATAGTTTTTCATATTACAAATCAAGAAAAAATACATCAAATCCTATTACAATAGCTCAACAAAGAGCTTAGCTAGCATTAGCTCATTGGTCAGACCTTCGAGAAATTCGTTGAAAGGAAAACTGCCATGGCAGCATGGGTTCTCTAGAACTTTCTGGTTGCTCATTAGAACTATAGTTCAAAGTATTCTAGATCATGCACTTTTGTAGATCTTTCTTGGGAGTAGAGCGCCATTGTCGATCTACAGCTACCTCTGGTTTGATCTTCTTGGAAACTCTTGATGCTTCATATTTTGACAAATATGTTACAGTTATGGTGTAGGGACATCCTTTTAAATGACCCAAATTTAGTAGACTAACCTCCAACATTGATCTTCTTTATCCCATGGTCCAGATTAGATCCGGTATAAGCTGAGAGTCCATCCACTAGACGACATCGCTTTAATTAGCATCAGAACATCCAATCCGTATCTTGGAAATTCAAATCCTGAATTTGCTTCAGGACCCTTATCTTCTGCTTTATCCTTCCCAATCCACATTAAAATGATGATGATGTCACCTCTTCCTTGTAACTTTTGCGAATTCCATTCCAAATAGAATGAGAATCTTCCTCAGTCTAAATCTGAATTTAAGTTCTTACATCATTTTGCCATTTTGCCTTATCTTCATTTCGGATAAAAAGAAACTTGTTCATTCTTCAGATTATCAATCCATACTTTTCCTCTACTTATGTCATCATCTCCTTAAGACTTTTGTAGATTTGAGGATAACGCTAATCTAGGGCAGGGAGTAAAAAGAGTTTCCAGAATTGGGTATATGTGCAAGTGCCATTCCACACTTTTTTTTTGTTGACATCACCATATTTCACAAACTTTTGTGGATTTTGCAATCCTTCTTCAATTTAGACCTGGAATGGAGTTCCCCAAAATTATTTTAAACAAGCAAAACTGCATGACTATTGAGCGGATTTGTCTTATCAACCTTGTTCCAGAGTAGAATGTTAGTTTTATCACTTAGTAAAAATTATACAAAATTTTACTAAGTATGTGGCCATTTTGGGCCTACATTTTGGTGCCTCTCGGGTGGATTTTCTTGCAAAGCCAATCAAATCCAGAGTCTTATCCATTGGGCCTCGGAGTCAAAACCAAACTGATTTTTGAAGATATGTTTTAAGGAATAACTTCCATACAAACCCTACCCTCTGAAAGCAAAAATTCTACTTAGAGGGTAAAGGTTCATATAGAAACCATGCCAAAAACATCATAAAACCTACTTGTTCGGTCATAGACTTGTGTCCATAATATTAGTACTATTACTGTCTTCCAAAACTATACACAACTCTACCTCCTTTATAAGGCTTTATTTCAAGGAATGCCTTCACACAAAAATATTTTTCTGTAGACTTCATACCTTTACTGCTTATTTTTGATAATTGTCAGGGTAAAAATAGAAATACAAAACTGATGTTATATGTACAAACATAAATGAAAATGTTTTAAGCATGAGCCCCTCCTGGGCCTGTAAGTGCTTAATCTTATCATTATTCTTCCACTCTCTTATTACTCTCACCGGAGGTGTCCCCCAAAAACTTGACCATTGATTCCAAAGATTGGAGAGCATGCGTCCAAACTTCTTCAGAGGGATTTGACATCTCTTTAAGCCATTTATAAACATATTGTAATTTCCCAACATCCTCATAATTAGCAACATTCCCTTTAATCACCAGATATTTCATGAGATATCTTAAACAAGTGTAACTCACAATCAATTTAGCAGCTTGTTCTTGTGATAGTGGTTCTTCTAGTGAATCAATATTAGCATCATCCTACAAGATATCTTTGATGTTCTTCTGAACTTATTCCATAGATAACAAGTTGTGATCCTCTTTCTAGAGTCCTTTGAAATCAACATGAATCATCTCCTCATTTATATCAAATATTTCTTTAATTCTTCTGTCCATCCTATCACACAATGTCCAAGCTCTTCGAAATGCCCTATGCTTCTTCACCACTATCCTTGAAGCTACCCCAGATAGATTCCACTCTCTATTAGAAATTGGTTTAGCGGCATCACTGAGCCTACTACCAACCAATATGTATATTTTCTCTACCAAAATCACCATAGACTATAACTCTCCCATGATTTGATCTAAATCCTGTTGAATGGTGGAGAGCAATTGGCTGGCATCCTTTAGGTAGTCGATTACAAGCTAAAGACCTAAACACTTTCCTTGGATTTCAGAAAGCAAATCCCTCTTTATTCTTTTCAAATCATCTTTGGAAAACCCTGAGGATTTGGTTTTCTCAATCTAGAGCTGATGTTTCAAATTTTGAATTTCTCTTGCCTGATCTTCATGCAACTTCTTTTGTTCTTCTAATTGATCCTTAAGATTATTAGCCTTTTGAAATCTTTCTTTCCAACTCTTCACCTCTTATCTCAAAGCTTTTTCTACTTCCTTCTTCTAGAGACCACATATCTTTCACCATTAATGCAGTCGCTACATGATATATTCGTAGGCAAACTTTAAAATCCATTTCATTATTTAATTTTGTGGTACAAAGGCGACACCCTCTCTCCTCATTGGTAAAATTTTAAAATTGCATTGCCAGCTCACCGCATCCTTTTGGCTACTCTTTGGTTCATGTGCGAGTTCATTAGAATTGAATGCACGAGTAATATTTAGCCTCCATATGTCAAATTAGAACTTGCTGTTAGGCTTTGAACTAATTCTGCTCTAGCTATATCCAACTTTGGGAGGTTCCCAGATTAGTGCCATTCTTGTTTCTCCTTTGATGGACCATTCTTGTGGAATTTCCAACCCAGATTGGACCATGCGGGTTTGAGGGCGAAATATCATTTCGGAGGATTTCTTACAATACTATGTGCAGAATGGAACATCACCATGTATTCGACTAACACTTAGTCATTTTTTGCAAATTTTCTTCTCTTACTCTTTTTTTTAGCATTTTTCTTGAATTTCAGAACTAATTACAAAGTGCAGAAAGAAAATGAAATAGAAAGTGCAGAAAGGATAGGAAATTTTTTGTACAATGTATATACATATGTTATAATGAGCTTATTTATTACATATAGTAAAGCTTAATGTGGAAACCATTCACCAGAATTGGTTGTATGTTTCCTTATAAGTCTTTCAACTGAAATACATTACACTCATTTGCTTCTACAATTTCAAAAGGACCATCCCAAAAGGAATCAAACTTTTTCATGCTTAACCGACTTTGCTCTGTCCACATTCCACCTGAGAACTGAGTCTCCTACTTGAAGTTTTTTGAACCTGGCATTTTTATCAAACCATGCTTTAATGTCTTATGAATGCTTCTAAAAGTGATCATATGCTTGAGTTATGCTCTCTTCCAATTGTAGCAAGTGTGTCAACCTAATTTTTATTGGATCATCCTCCAATAATTCTTCATTACTAACAAGCTTAAGTGCTCGAATCTCTAGGTGAATTGGCAATACTACCTATTTTCTATATACTAGTGCATAAGGAGAAGTTTTGATAGAATTTTTAATAGTAATCTTGTCTGCCCATAGAGCATGGTCAAGCAATAGGTGCCAACTCCTTTTGTTACCTTCCAGAGACTTTCTCAAAATCCTTAATAGGTTCTTGTTGGTAGATTCTGCAAGTCCATTACCTTGTGGGTAATATTTTGAAGTATTTTAAAGAGTGATGACATACTTGCTGGTAAACTCAATGTACTTAACTCCTAGAAAATCAAGGTCATTATCACTCACCAAATCTTTCAAAACTCCAAATATAGAAATTAAACTCTCCATAAAGTTGATCACAACTTCCTGGTCTACCTTATTTGTAGGAATAGCCTCTACACATCTGGTAAGATAATTTTTAGCTATCAAGATAAACTTATGCTCTGCTAAAGAATTAGGATTTATGACTCCTATGAAATATAATCCCCATTGTTGAAAAGGCTCCTTAACTTGAATAGGCTTTACTGGGGATGCAACATTCCTAGTCTTTCCAACATACCTTTGAAACTTATCACATACCTGGATAACTTTAAAAGAATCATTGAACATAGTAGGCCAATAATAGCCTGCTCTTATTATTTTCAAAGCTGTAGTCCTACTTGATCTATGGCCACCTACTAACCCTCCATGGAATTATTCAATGACTCTTTTTCATTGGTCCTCCTTCAAACATTTCAGGAGAATACCATCCAAGTTTCTTCTAAACAAACCTTCAGGAAGTAATACATATTTTAGAGCATGAAGTCTATACATATTTCTTTGAGAAGGATTCAAATGAGGTGGGAAAATTCTTGTTTGGAAATACCTGGTCATTTGTTCGATCTAATCAGAATCCAAAGTGTGGACAATATCTACTTGATCCTCTTCTATTATCTGACAAGCTATCACTCCAGCTAATGCTGAAGTATCTGTTAATCCTTGGCACAAGGTCTTACCTCTTACCAAATTTGTGGGGTGTATTTCCATGTCATACTCCTGGATCTTAGTAATCCAATCATACCTTTTATCTCCTAGGTCACCCTGTAAGATAAAACTTATCACATCTGGATGAACCACATACACCAGAGTTCTTCTTTGTACCAGATATTGTCTAAACTTTTTAAGTGACTTCATCACAACAAACACTTGTTTTTCAATAAAGTTATATTTTACTTGATAGTCATGTAAAGTCTGGCTCCAAAAGAATACAGGGTGTTCATCCCCTTGGTCATCTCTTTGGGTGAGCACTGAAGTATAACTTTGTTCAACTCTGTAAGCATAGAGAATAAAATATTTTCTAAAATCAGGATTTATCAAAACTGGGGTTGTGGAAATGGATTTCTTTATGATCTCAAAAGCTTACTTCCTAACCTCAGTCCACTTGAATTTTACCTTTTTCTTGAGTAGTTCAGATATAGGTCTCACCTTCTATGCAAAATCAGAAATGAACTAATTGACAAAATTGAACTGACCTAAGAAAGACTGCAACATATTTTGATTAGTAGGCAATGGAATAGCTAGAATTTCTCTAATTCTATTTGGCTCTATGGCCATACCTTCCTTTGAGACCACATGTCCTAGTAGTTTTCCCTCATGTACGTCAAAGAACGACTTCTTAGAATTTAGTGAAATACCAAATTCTTTGCATTTTTGAAAAACCTGTTCCAAATGAGATAGATGATTATTTTTATCATGAGAAAACACAGTCATGTCATCTAGGTAAATCAGAATAACTTTGTTTATAAGTGTACCAAAGGCATAATACATGGCCCTCTAAAATGTAGTTCCTGCATTAGACAAACCAAAGGGCATCCTATGATAGGAAAATATACCCCATTTTGTAGTAAATGTTGTTTTGTATTGATCTTGATATTTTACCCAAATTTGGTTATATCTAGAATAACCATCCAATAGCGAGAATCTCTTTGCTCTAGCTACCACTTGTAATAGCTGGTTAATCTGAGGAAGGGGATAGTGATATTTGAGGGAATCTTGATTTAGATTTCTAAAATCCACACATAGATATATATCTCCATTCTTCTTTCTTACGGGCACCAAATTGGCTACCCAAGTGGAATGTTTTATCGGATATATTATCCTAGCCTTTAGTAGCTTTAAAAATTCTTCTCACATAATGGCTTCTATCCTTGGATTGACAGGCCTCTATTTTTTTTGGAATGGTTTAGCATCAAGTTCTAACCCAATAGTATGATGGATAATCCTTTTATCATAAACTTTAAGGTCCTCATATGACCAAGCCACAGTGTCTTGGTATTTTAAGCACAAAGCTTTGATTTCTTTTGCTTCCTTAGGAGAACATTGGATACCAATATTCAGCTTCTTTCCTATTCCAACTTCTACCTCCTTATAGACCTTCTCACCAACATTCATAGCTCCAACCTTCTTCCTATATTCATTATCGATTAAACTTTCAAGGGTGACCAATACCCTAGGGATATGATTGTTTCTCAATTGGATGAAGTCTTGCTGATCTATCTGCTCCAAGTCTTCATCTTGGAAAGTTGTGAGGTATGCTTCTTTTATCATAAATTCTAGAATCTATTAATCACTTTCTAAAACCTACCAGAATATTTGCTTATCTAGAACTACAAGTCTGAAAACCATTTTAATTCCCTTGGTCTTCCTAGTCCCAAAATCCATAGGAGGATTGAAATTAGCTCCCTTTGTTGCCAATGCATCTGCCAGGTGATTTTCTTCTCTAGGCACAAAAGTTAGGTTCAAGGCATCAAATTAATCCATTAGGTCCTATCTTTTAATTAATGATATTTATTGCTATACTTATTCCTTACCTGATGTACAATTAACTCAGAATCACCATATATGTTCAAAATCTTGATTCCCATGCTTTCATATTGCATTAATCCAAGGCACAAAGCCTCATATTCTACAACATTGTTGGTACATGACCATGTTAGTCTATAAGAAAAATTCTTCGTTCCTTCGGACTATGATTGTAAAACCACACCAACCCCTGCACCATTTCTACATTTAGCATCGTAAAAGTGCATAACCCATGTTTCATTATTTCTTAAGGATTGATTAGAAATATCAGGGAGTTTCTTTTCCAATTCATTTGTGATGTTGTATGTACCCATGCCAGTTTCAAATTGATTGTAATCTTCTTTGAAAGTTAATTCATATTCAATGCCTAGTTCCTCAATGTTTTCTACTAGCTCAAATTCCTCCAAAGGGTTAAGGTTGCACATATCTTCTTCAATTTTTTCAACTAGTTTTTCAGGAGTTATCCTTATCCTCTTTCCCTTGAAAGGTATTACCATGCTAGATTAATCCATCTACATGCATCCTCCTAGCTTTGCAGTAAATTCTATTGAGAGACATAACCCAAAATAGGGTTCTAAATCTACCACCACTATTTCCTGTACTACTATCACCTCAGGAGCTCTGTGCAACCTCATTAGTACATCTTTAATAACCCCAACTATCTTGACAGGTGTCCCATCTAATTGTAACACTCCAGGACAAGACCAGGTATATTCCATACCCATTTATTCACAAACTACCTTAGGCATAATTGTGGTTGATGCTCCTAAATCAATCATACAATTCTAGACTACCCATCCCTCCATTCTTAGGGATATATAAAAATAGGGGGGGTTATTATTTAGAATAGCAAGTGTCATTTATTTATTTTTTGACGATATACTAAGGATGGTAGTGGTTGTTCTATTCTGGATATTTTTGCTAAGGGAAGCTTTAAGCAGGTCAATCTGGCCCGAGATGAAAAGGGTATCATATAGGCTAGCTTTTGATGGAATATTTTTCATCTCTTCCAAAATGTTATACTCAGACTTGGTTAGGGATAGTATTTCCAGTCCTCTATCTGGCTCACCATACCTCCCTTTGTATTTTTGGGTTGCCTCTAACCTTTGTCTTTTGGTAATAGAGGGGAACCTAAGACTTTCTTGTTCTTCACCCTTGGATTTCATTCTGTCTCCTTCCATTATTCTTTCTGGATTTTTACGAAAATTATCAATTTTATTTTTTCCCTTGGCTCGGGGAATAGGAAAAGTGTCACTTTTTTGTGGAGGGAAGTCAGCCTTCTTTTGAGAGGGACCTATAATTGTCCCATATTCTGAGGGTCTACTTGTAAATCTTTGTTTCCAGACCTTGTCATAACAGCAATTGAGCTTTCTTCCTCCAACTCTTTTCAAACCATGATCTGATTAGGGTGACATAACATATTAAATCTCCCTTTATAATTTCTTTCAACTTGATCCATGGATTTTTGAACATGGTGTTGATACATCACACAAGACTATGAGTCATGGGGGTCGTTGCATACTAAACACCAGACATTTGCAAGAGTGGTATCTGCAAAATATTATGGATCTTCATATGCTGCATTCACCCTGACCCTGGTATTGTTACTAGGGTCAGACCTTTGATATTTGTTTACATATGGGAATATCCTCTATTGTGATCTTTCCTAATCTATCTTCTCCATTGAATTCATTCTATTACTCAGAGTTTTCATGGTATTTTGTATGTCCATAATATCAGACAATTCTTGAGAAGGTTGAGAAGAAAGAGGGGGAAAAGAGGGTGTGGAGGACACAAGTTTAGGTCCAGGAATTATATTTATCTTAGGAGATGGTAAATAAAGGGGGTCCATGTAGGAATATTTTGTGGATTGCTCATGGCTACTACTGGTTTCTGAGTTGTAGGGCAACATGGTCTTTGTGGGAATTCTTCCTACATTGATTAGGATATTCTCGACATGGATGGCTGCATTATAAACTTGAGGGAAAATTTCAATTCCAGATTGTTGTGTTTGCAGACCCATCTCTGATCCTAGGGCATGGATGTAATACATATAAGCCAAACAAGAAGCTGGTCTAGCAGTGGGGGGAATTCTCTTCCATGTTCTACTGAATCTCAAATTAAAGTCTGAGATAGTTTCTTGCTAAGTTTTTTGCATGGTTGTAAACTGATTCAGCATAGAAAATGGGTTAGCTGATTCATTAAATTATTATATGAATGGATCAACCAAATATTTCCATGAAGTGATAGAATTATCTTCCAGAGTTCTGAACCAATGCAATATCTTTCCATGAAATGACAGGGCTAGAATTCTAATAATAACATTTTCTTCTTTTATGTTGTGGATTACTATCAGATTCAGGATATCTTGGTAGTGCTCATAATATATTTTCCCAAATCCATCATATGTGGGGGTTGCCTTAGACACAGCCTGAGGAATGGCATCCATTTGTGCTAATCTAAGGGGCCCAGTTGAATCCCAATTAGGGTACTTCTATAGTGGCTTATTGGGAGCTACATTTTGTGCAATATTTTTGGTTGTAGGTCTTCTTGGGGGAACTATTAGGTTTTCTTCCAAAAGTTTTTCTTCAATAAAATCTTGATCTAAAATTTTGATAATAACAACCCGTCTCTGAGGTAACTCACAATGAAAGAAAGAATCAGGGTTGTTCCTCTTATAAGACCTGGTATACATGAAAGGGTACTAGTCTACAATATTTTTTTAGGGTCTTCTAACCAGGGAATCACCAGGTGAACTTTATTTTCTACACTAATAAGGTCAATACAATTAACCAAATCTTGATTCCTTTGGGATGAAATAATATTAACTCTTCTAGATGGATTTTGTGTTCCTTGTGAACGGTCCCACCAGGCATGCCAAAAACTATTGGGCACTGAATTACACCAAGTTTTACTTGATAATGCGGTTGTTTATCTTTCTACTTTCTATTTATGCTTACAACTGATAGCTACAACTCAACACTCAACATTGGAAGGACCAAAACTAGGGTTTTCGATCCAACCTCCAGAGTAGGCTGGTTCCTTGTCAACTTAGCAGATTATTGACACAATTATGCTTAATTAGGGATTGGAGTTTAGGGTAAGAGAAGGTTAGGGTTAGAGAGATGTAGATATCAGTGGACGGATAGGTTAACAACATTTCATGACCATAAAAAGCTCCCAAAAAACCATATTAAAGACATACATTCAGATCAACCCTTATCCCCAAATAACTCATTTTATATATTAAAGCATAACAGAGAAAGGTTATAGTAAGCACTTTCAATATCCAAGAAATGATAATCAAAATAGAAAAATTCACAAAAACTATATTTTACATAAATGTACTTACTAATAACACAAAAAAAACTTCAAAGCAGATTTCAATTACTCATAACAACTAGTAATCCAAGATAGGTACAAACTAACCATCTAAGTATTCATAGAAATACAACTATGAAATCCGAACCTCTAACATCAAGCATGGAAATGCAGCCTTGAGGCAAAGATCAATGTATTGCTCCTTTCATTCAACTTTTCAAAAATATTTATAATGGTATACATGAAAGGGTACTAGTCTACAATATTTTTTTAGGGTCTTCTAACCAGGGTTGTTCCTCTTATAAGACCTGGTATACATGAAATAAAGAATCAGGGTTGTTCCTCTTATAAGACCTGGTATACATGAAAGGGTACTAGTCTACAATATTTTTTTAGGGTCTTCTAACCAGGTAATCACCAGGTGAACTTTATTTTCTACACTTATAAGGTCAAGACAATTCACCAAATCTTGATTCCTTTGGGATGAGATAATATTAACTCTTCTAGATGGATTTTGTGTTCCTTGTGAACGGTCCCACCGAGCATGCCAAAAACTATTGGGCATTGAATTACACCAAGTTTTACTTGATACTGTGGTTGTTTATCTTTCTACTTTCTATTTAGGCTTACACCTGATAGCTACAACTCAACACTCAACATTGGAAGGACCAAAACTAGGGTTTTCGATCCAACCTCCAGAGTAGGTTGGTTCCTTGTCAACTTAGCAGATTATTGACACAATTATGCTTAATTAGGGCTTGGAGTTTAGGGTAAGATAAGGTTAGGGTTAGAGAGATGTAGATATCAGTGGACGGATAGGTTAACAACATTTCATGACCATAAAAAGCTCCCAAAAAACCATATTAAAGACATACATTCAGATCAACCCTTATACCCAAATAACTCATTTTAGATATTAAAGCATAACAGAGAAAGGTTATAGTAAGCACTTTCAATATCCAAGAAATGATAATCCAAATAGAAAAATTCACAAAAACTATATTTTACATAAATGTACTTACTAATAACACAAAAAAAACTTCAAAGCAGATTTCAATTACTCATAACAACTAGTAATCCAAGATAGGTACAAACTAACCATATAAGTATTCATAGAAATACAACTATGAAATCTGAACCTCTAACATCAAGCATGGAAATGCAGCCTTGAGGCAAAGATCAATGTATTGCTCCTTTCATTCAACTTTTCAAAAATATTTATAATGGTACAGGCAAAAACGCTAGAGCTGACCCTTCAAAACGAGGGTTCGACCTCTACTTATAGTTTTTCATATTACAAATCAAGAAACAATACATCAAATTCTGTTACAACTCAGCAAAGAACTTAGCTGGCATTGGCTCATTGGCCAGACCTTTGGGAAATCTACTGAAAAGAAAACTACCATGGCAGCACAAGTTATCTAAAACTTGCTGGTCACTCATTATAACTGTAGTTCATAACATTCCATATCATGCACTTTCATAGATTATTCTTGGGAGTAGAGAACCACTGTTGATCTGTAACTACCTCTGGTTTGATCTTCTTGGAAACTCTTTATGCTTCATCTTTCGACCAATATATTATAGTTATGGTGCAGGGAAATCCATTTAAATGGCCTAGATTTAGCAGACTAACCTCCACCATTTATCTTCTTTATCCCATGGTCCAGATTAGATCCGGTATAAGCTAAGAGTCCATCTGCAAGACAACGTCATTTTAATTAGCAGCAGAACATCCAATTTGGATATTGGAAATTCAAATCCTGAATCCACTCTAAGACCATTATCTTCCACTTTATCCTTTCCAATCCGCATTAAAATGATGATGACATCACATTTTCCTTATAAATTTTGTGGATTCCATTATGGATAGAATGAGCGTCTTCCTTAGTCCGAATCCAGAGTTAAGTTCTTACATCATTCCACCATTCTGCTTTATCTTCATTTAGGATAAAAAAAACTCGTTCATTCTCTAGATTATCAATCCACACTTTTACTCTACTTACATCATCATATCGTTGAGAATTTTATGGATTTGAGGATAATGTTAATTCGGGGTGGGGAGCAAAAAGAGTTTCCAAAATAAGGTATATGTGCAAGGACCATTCCACACTTTTTTTTTGCTAATGTCACCACCTTTCACAAACTTTTGAGGATTTTGCAATCCTTCTTCAATCTAGACCCAGAATGGAGTTCCCTAGAATCATTTTAAACAAGCAAAACTACATGACTATTGAGCGGATTCATCTTATCAACCTTGTTATGGAGCGAAATGTCAGTTTTATCACTTAGTAAAATATTATACAAAATTTTACTAAGTATGTGGCTATTTCGGGCCTACAGGCACCTCATATGAATGGACCTCAGATGATGATTTGGGTTACGAGGTGGCACCATATGACCCTTTTGAGTCAGATAGTAATCATTCACAAATTTTTTCTGTTAACGACCAACAGGAAGACCTCCTACATCTATTCCCTTTTCTTGATCCTGTTTTGTAGCAGCTCCTTCCTCCTGAAGAGCCGGTTCACCCAAAAGGAGCTAGACCTCCCACGGAGGGCACACTTAATTTGCTTGAGTAGCTAGATCCTCATGAGCCTGAGGAACTATGAGATGAGTATGAATAAGTCCTCATCCATGACAATGATTATGAGGAACTAGAATACATGGGACCACACTTACCTCATCATTCGATCCCAAGGGATGATAGTGAGATTCCCATGTACGACAATGACTATAAATATGAAATAGCGAGGGCATACCTTGGTCCCCATTACATGTGTCATCATCATGAGCCCATCGATATAGAAGAAGTCTATCGTCAATTGCATGCTAGCCCACACTTAAGGGCAAGGCCTATCAATTTAGGCCATATTAACCATGAGATATTCCCTAACCCATACACACACATGGAGCTCCTTGAGCCTAATGATCCCATATTTTAGTCTATTCCTAGATAGGATTTGATGATCCCCATCCCCCTAGAACTACATCTAGGGGTGGGATATGATATCAATATACAGTCACACGCATGTGGTCCTGGAGAGCAGACACATTCCATCAATATGATCTCCATTGATTTGACCACACCACTTCACAACCCAATCGATCCTTCCAAGCCATACCATCTATATCTAGATGTGATTGACTAGGATCACGCTGATTCACCCCCCATAAACCTCTGAGTATTGGACTTGCAATGGATTATTTCACTTCTCCATAGGTCCAACTCATGATGTATTCCATACTAAGGAGGAACCCGATGTTACCATTAAGGATTTAAATCTAGCTGATGACATCCATTTGATCTGTACTCCCCATTAGTTGGAGGAGGGGTCACATATGTCAATAAAGCCTATGGTTGACAAAGATATCAACTCATATCTTGAAAACCCATAATGTATCAAGCTAGGGGAAAGCCTATCCCCCAAAGAGCAAGTTGATTACATAGCCCTTCTCACATAGAAGAAGGCAAATTTTACATATTATTACAAAGACATGCCAGGACTAGATCCCAATCTGGTCATCCATGATTTAATGCTTGACCCCAAAGCCAAACCTGTCAAGACAAATTTGAGAAATATACACCCAATAGTGGCCTTGATGGTCAAATATGAGCTATAGAAACTGTTGGATGCCAAGTTTGTCATTTCTATAGACTATCCACCATGGTTGTCGAACATGGTCCTCGTCAAGAAGACTAACAGGAGGATTCGTATTTGCACTAATTTTTGAGACATAAAAAAAGTGAGTTCTAAGGATGATTTTCCTTTGCCATGCATTGATGCCCTGGTAGATGTCACCACAGGCCATGAAATGCTCTACCTTATGGATGGCTTCTCTAGGTATAATCAGATTCGTATCAACCCTAAATACCAGCTCAAAATGGCATTCATAATGCCCTAGGGAACATTTTGTTACAAGGTCATGCCCTTTAGCCTTAAAAACATCGGTGCCACCTACCAGCATGCCATGACATATATCTTCCATGACTACATGCACAATATTTTGGAAGATTACATGGATGACTTACTGGCTAAATATTTATTACATCATGAGCACTTAGATGTCTTACGCAAAGTCCTCGATCACCTTATTGAACATAATGTGAGACTAAACCCCAAGAAGTGCGTCTTTGGTGTCACATATGGAAATCTCTTGGGATTTATAGTTTCCAAATGAGGCATCGAAGTGGACCCTAACAAGGTCAAGGAAATCCTTGAAATGCCTCCCCTGACTAACATTAAGCAACTTCCTAGCTTGCATGGGAGGATTGCATCCATAAAATGCTTCATAGCACAATTGCTGGAGAGGTGTCGACCCATGAATAAACCTTTGCACAAGGGGGTCACATTCCATTGGGACGATGAGTGTCAGGATACCTTTGATGCAATTAAATAATACCTGGCTTCACCACCAGTGCTAGCTCCACCTAGACTAGGGGTGTCATTCTGATTATATATCTTAGCTACTAATATTGCACTCGATGCCATGTTAGCCCAAAATAATGAATTGTACAAGGAACATGCCACATACTATCTCAATCGTACCCTGGTGAGCTATGATATCAAGTATGCATACATTGAAAAGTTATGTCTAGCGATGGTTTTTACTACCAATAAGCTACAACACTATATGCTCAGCCACACTACGTATGCTGTATCTAAAGAGAATCCATTGTGATACATGATGAGTTGTACTTATCATAGTAGTCGCACGATGAAATGGATCATGTTGTTGATAGAATTAAATCTGGAATTCATAGGAAAAAATTAATCAAGGGTCAAGTCATTGTTGATCAACTTGCAGAGGCTCCTCTCCAGGATGATCAACATCTTAGCATGGAGATTCCCAATGATGGAGTCTTCCAGCTATTATAATCACCTGATTTTGGCGAGCTTGATTCATAGGTAGACATGACTATTTTCTTTGATGGCTCCAAATGTGAGCAACGGGGTGGCACAGGGATCATGTTTTTTACATCGCATGGGGATCCCATACCCCTATCATTTAAACTTGATTTCCTGTGTACTAATAACAATGTTGAGTACGAAGCCTTGCTCATAGGTCTTCAAATGACTATCACCATGAAAATAAAAAAACTCAATATTTTTGGTGACTTCTTACTTATAGTGAACCAGGTCAATGGAATCTACCAGTGTAAGTACCTAGTTTTGTAAGCCTACAAAGACCTTGTGGATAAACTCCTGATAAATTTTGAATGGTATGACATCGAGGCACTCCCTTGATCATCTAATAATTTTGTGGATACAAGGGCCTCCCTAGGTTCCTTGATCCCACAAGACCCCACAGACAATATGACAACCATTCAATTCAAGACGCTATCGCAATCATCAATTGAGCATGAGAGCACTCAAGTCATGCCAAAAGTCAACTTGATTCAAATAGAACCTCATCAAGAGAGATTCTCGCACATTCATGAGCACTTGAATCATGCCACTTGGGGGACTTTGTTCCCCTAAACCAATTTTTATAGCAACATAGTGCTATTCTTACAAGTTCTATCCCAATAAGCAATTGCTCGGGATGAACTTCATGAGGGATAGGAAATTCATGCAATCGAGGCTTCCACACAGCAGGAATGGTCCACACAAATTAGAGAGTACCTAAAGATTGGTAATATCCTTCTTGGATTATCACATGCTGCCAAAATGATATTTAAATAGAAGTTAGCAAAGTTTATCTTGTTAAGAGACATCCTATACCATCAGAGCTATGAAGGAATCCTCCATTTCTTAGAGTATCAAGAATTGACTTGGGAAATGGCCCAAGCACATGACAGTACTTGTGGTGGCCATTTTAGTGGCATGGCCATCACAAAGTGCATTATTTGTATGGGATATTATTGGCCAACTTTAGAGCGATATTGTTGCACATATGCTAGGAAGTGCATGAAATGTCAACACCATGCTAACTTGACACATGTACCCTCTTAGGCCTTGAAACCAATCCAATCGGCTTGGCCATTTTCACAATGGGGGTTGGATTTAATAGGGAAAATCTCCCTTGCATCCTCAGGATATCACACATTTATCATTATGGCTACCGAGTATTTTACAAAATGGGTGGAAGCAATCCCCCTTACCACTACGACAGGACCCCACATAGCGGAGTTCATATTGCATAATATCATTTGTTATTTTAGTATTCCATCCAAGATCATTTAGGATAATGGGACATCATTCAAGAATAAATATGTGCATGCTTTGACAACAAAATATAATATCCAGCATAGTTTTTCAACACCCTATTATCCATAAGCAAATGGGCAAGCAGAAGCATCAAACAAGACATTAATTACCATATTGAAGAAAATAGTCAAATAGAATCATACCGATTGGCACATGTAAATGCCGCTTGCCCTATGGGCTTACAACACTAGAATTCAGATGCCCACTAGGGCAACCCCATTTTCACTAGTGTATGGTGCTAAGGTAGTCATGCCTCTAGAGCTGGAAATCCCATCACTACGCATATCCATGCAGGATTTTATCGATGATGATACTGCATGACAAGCTCACCTAGATCATCTTACATTATTGGATGAACATCACATTAATGCTCTTGAGAATCTACATGTGTATCAAGAGCAGCTCAAGAGAGCCTACAATATGAAAGTCCATCTCAAAGACTTTTAGGTTGGTGATATCATCCTGAAAGAGAACCAACAGAACTCTAGCTTTTTGACCCACCTACAAGACAAATTTATGGTAAAATGGTTAGGTCCCTTTGTCATCACTAGTTAAATTAGGCCTAGAAATTATCACTTGGTCTCCCTTGAATGTGTCGCAGATATTGAACCCTTGAACATCCTTCACTTGCAGCCATTCCATGCTTAGAGAGCACCCAAAAGGCTTCTAGCATTTTTCACCATCTAGGTCAAATAAAAATACTCCTAGACTATCTACTATCATCTAGGTCAACCCTAAAATCCCCAAAGGCATCCATAAGCCCTTTGGTCATAGCCAAATGCCCTTAGGCAGTCATAGACACTTTTTAAGTGCCATTGACCGTTTAGGTCACCCAAAAGGATCATAGCGGTTTTTCACCATATAGGTCAAATAAAAATTCTCCTAGACTATCTATAATCATCTAGGTCAACCCTAAAAGCCCCAAAGGCATCCATAATCCATTTTGTCATAACCAAATGCCCTTAGGTAGTCGTAGACACTTTTTAAGTGTCGTTGACCGTCTAGGTCACCCAAAAGGCTCCTAGCAATTTTTCACAATCTAGGTCAAGTAAAAATACTCCTATACTATCTACGATCATCTAGGTCAACCCTAAAAGCCCCAAAGGCATCCCTAAGCACTTTGGTCACAAAAAAATTCCCCTAGATAGTCGTAGACACTTTTTAAGTGTCGCTAACTATCTAGGTCACCCAAAAGACTCCTAGTGGTTTTTCATCATCTAGGTCAAATAAAAATGCTCCTAGACTATCTACGATCATCTAGGTCAACCCTAAAAGCCCCAAAGGCATCCATAAGCCCTTTGGTTATAGCCAAATGCCCCTAGGTAGTCGTAGACACTTTTTAAGTGTCGTTGACCATCTAGGTCATCCAAAAGGCTCCTAGAATTTTTTCACCATCTAGGTCAAGTAAAAATACTCCTAGACTATCTACAATCATCTAGGTCAACCCTAAAATCCCCAAAGGCATCCATAAGCCCTTTGGTCATAGCCAAATACCCCTAGGTAGTCGTAGACACTTTTTAAGTGTCGTTGATCGTCTAGGCCACCTAAAAGGCTTCTAGCAGTTTTTCACTATTTAGGTCAAATAAAAATGCTCCTAGACTATCTACGATTATCTAGGTCAACCCTAAAAGCCCCAAAGGCACCCATAAGCCCTTTGGTCATAGGCAAATACCCCTATGTAGTCATAGACATTTTTTAAGTGTCGTTGACCGTCTAGGTCACCCGAAAGGCTCCTAGAGGTTTTTCACCGTCTAGGTCAAGTAAAAATGCTCCTAGACTATCTGTGATTATATAGGTCAACCCTAAAATCACAAAAGGCATCCACAAGCCCTTTGGTCATAGCCAAATGCCCCTAGGTAGTCATAGAAACTTTTTAAGTAAAACTGACCATCTAGGTCACCTAAAAGGCTCTTAGCAGTTTTTCATCGTTTAGGTCAAGTAAAAATGCTCCTAGACTATCTATGATTGTCTAGGTCAACCCTAAAAGCCCCAAACATATCCATAAGCTCTTTGGTCATAGCCAAATGCCCCTAGGTAGTCGTAGAAAATTTATAAGTGTCGCTTCTCATCTAGATCACCCAAAAATCTCCTAGCAGTTTTTCATCATCTAGGTCAAATAAAAACGCTCCTAGACTATCTACGATCATCTAGGTCAAATAAAAACGCTCCTAGACTATCTACGATCATCTAGGTCAACCCTACCCCAAAATGCTCCAAGGGTGCCTATATCCCGCTTGGTCAACATAAATGCCCCTAGATGGTTTAGAACCATCTAAGTCACCCAAAAATCCCCAAAGTCATCCATAAGCCCTTTGGTGCCCCCAAATGGCCCAATGGCCCTCAAATAAGCCCATTGGTCACTGTGTATACATATCAATAAAAAACTCAAAAACATCATTAAAGCATAAAAATACAAAAACATTGCAATTCCATCAAGTTGCATAACATTTCCTTATCACTTTCATTAGGCATATTCTTCATCGCACATTGCATTTTTTTAGAATTGATCATACATGTCTAGCACTAAGATTGTACACTAGTCATAATTCACAATCAATGTTGTCAAGGTCATCACTCACCTCATTCCATAGTTACTTATCATTTCCATCCACATTTCCTACATCTCCATAGTCATGTCTATTCCCTTCACTTAGCCATTTATTTTAGAATGTCAGTAGGGTTTTCGATCACTTAGCCATATCCAGTATCTACTCAGATTTTGTAGAAGGGTAGCACAATTTTTAGGAGGTAGAATCTTGCTTAGATTATGCCTTGTGTACATCATATCCCAAACACAATTAATCATTAAAATACAAGTTTTTCACAAAGACAGATGAAATCCATGAAGTGGTTTAGGTTACCTTACACAAAAATGTCATCCTGCTCATCCCCCTGTGCAAATGGTTCAAGAATGTTGAGAGTTGGAAAAAGGACAAGTTATCCCCTACCCAATTCCCCCCACAAAAATAAATGATTTTTCCTCCTTTTTTGTCATCAAAATATCCCATTATCACATGTTTGCAACAGTCTAAATTTGCAAACCCCCACAAAGCAAAACAAAATCAAAGTACAAAAATACAAAAATCAAAAAGTGCACACATCAAAAAGCACAAGAAATAGTGATCCCCATCACTCAAAATACAAATACCTTACTCAAGAGAAAAAAAAAAAACTCAAAATAAACAGTGATTATTATCACTAAAAATAGAAAAATAAATAGTGATTCTTATCACTCCACATGAGAGCAAGTATCCCAATAAAATTGAATAAAGTAGGAAGTCAAACTTGAATCCTTCGAACTCTGAGAATTTAGAAAACTGTCAGGTGATCCTCATTATAGGTATGGTGGATAACCAACTTGGTAATGGTGGTATCCTTATGTATGAAAATATGTCTATCACATTAGCCTCGTGTGTGTGTGCAGACCAATGTTTGCATGTGGACGAGCTAGATTTTGTAACCTAGATTGCCTAGTGGTCTAGTACTACTAAGTACATAACCTAGGATTATGATATTCATAGGGTGATCCTCATTCCAGGTTTGGTGGATATCCTATTTGGAAATGACGGTATCTTTATGCATTTCACAGGAATGAACTCACTTGCACACATAGGGGTATGATGTACCTTGGTCGTCCTAGCAGATTCATACCTTGTCAAAAAGTCCGCCATGGTTAGTATACAACTTTTGATCAGTTGACTAGAGTGTTTGAGTCTCATGAAAACCTCATGAGCATTCTCTAAACATCATGTCATTCATATTATTTCATCTCATCCATGTCAGTTACACTATTCACAAATTCATTATATAAGTCTCAAGACAACATTACATATGAGTTGGTGCAATGTACATCGTCTATGGTCCTAGCATAATATGGCATATAGTCTACACATTTCATCCTCTAAATCAATAAATCATCCATATCACTATACATCCATGCATGTACAAAATCAAATCAAATCACATTACAAAATATGCATACATGGTAGACATTCATCATCATCTCATAAATAAAATTGTATACATTTACATACATGTCATAAAAAAATAAACACATGATGATAAACCACATAAAAAGCTCATATATATGTGTATATGTATGGGATAAAAAGATACATCATGTTCCCCATAGGCTGCAATAAAAAGAGTCCTCATACTTAACACTGCCAAAATATTCGAAAACACAAAAAGAGTCATGTGAGCCACTACCATGGTCATGCAGGACCAGTACTACGAGTAGCACTCCCACCTGCAGTCAGAGTCCTCTATGAACTCCCATACCTACTACCACTTGCCCTGTCAGCTCTCTACATAGACCCTGGTGCCTCCATCCTAGAGGAGGACTACCTTGTCCTACTATGGTGACTCTAGTATGACCCACTGGCAGCTGCATCATCCCGTAGATGCCCTCCAAGGTGCACTATCTTAGTCTCCAGCTCATCTGCATAGGCCTGCCCCCACTGGCATCATGCCTGGTAAGTCTCCATCACATAATGGAGTTGTGTCACCTTTGCCTACAACCTAGTCACCTCCCAACTACTATAATCCTCCTATGTAGGGCTACAAGATCTCAATTGTGCTCAAAGAGATGCTATCTCAGCTTGAGCCACCTGTACCTCAACTCGCTATGTTGCTAGCTTTGCTTGTACATCATGCACCTATGTTCATAAGAGATATCTCTCCTACCCAACCCTGAGGAGTTCATCCCATAGCTCTACCTCTGTATCACCATATGCCATAGGTGGTGCCTACACCTCCTCATCCCTGATAGCCTCATCCCTAGAGTCACCTCGATCTCCTAAGTCTAGGAGAACTGCCTACTCCCCTGTCATGTGTCCCTACCAATCACCTGCCTCACCCTGGTCCTCATCATAAACCTCTTGATGTGCCTCCCTAGCTACACCCCTCCCGAGTGGCCCCTCCCCATGCAACTGGTCGGTCACCCACCAAGTATCATACTTTTCTATAGTCTAGGCATCATCCACATATAGAATATCTACTATAGGATTTGTATCCTATACTATTGGCCACGCAAATGTCCTCTCATCCTTGTGATGTTGATAAGGCACCAACTCACTAGGAACCCCCTAGCATAGCCCAATATATCATATCACCCGAGTAAAAGGGAAGTACTCATGCTTCGTGCCATGTCATCAAACAAGCCACTTGCTTCACTGTACCCTATGAAGCTGTACAACAACATCTGCCCACTCTAGGCAATCTCTGTATGGCCTATAGAACACTTTCCCTATCCTGAGTTATGAGAATAGGTCTGCATAGTGAGCCACATCACCTGCAAATCACCAAATCTATCCCCTCTCTTGAGACCTCTGCCATAGGATGCCATATCCTATCTCCCTATCTACCAACTATGCCCGAGTCATCCATGGTAGCCCATGTGGTCACCCGATAGCTATGTGTTGCCATCCCAAACACTGTAGCAAAAAGTCACATCCCACACCCTTCCACCAAAGGTAGTATATCTCGTATAGCTCATCGTATAGTTGTTCTAGTAGTGTAGTACCCCATGCCATCACCAGTGGCTCCACCATAGTGCACCTCACCAATGAAAACACTATCTCCACCAGGTTCCATGGGAAACTCACTCCAAAAGAGTCAGGTAACAACATATTTGAGATGATCAACATAAGCAATGTATGCATCACCCCCAATACCTTCACCTCATGCCATAATCCTACCAGTATACCCCCCTTAAAGTAGCCTAGCTCTGCTGTCTCTAGATCATAACTGAAGTACCTCTTGAGCACTACATGCATCTGGTCTTATGGTGTCATGCAAATCGAACACCATTCTATCGGAATCCAAAGAATCTAATAGACATCCTCAAGTGTCACTGTCATCTCCCCCATGGGTAGGTGGAAGGTATTGGTGCGTAGATCCCATAGATCAATCAAGGCAGTCAAATATGCATGGTATCCTATCACAGGCTCTAACCGTGTCACTTTCTTGAGTCTGATGGCATCTAGCCATTCTCAGTCCTCTGTGGTCAAGGCATCCCTCATGGAATCAAAGAGAGTAGGTAATCGATACTGACTCCTCACCATCTAATAGGGATAAGCAAATCAATAACATAACTCCAAAATGGCCTCAAATGGCCCCAAAAACATTCAAAAGAAAATACTCAAAATGGTCCCTCTTTGAGGCCAGTTTGTGGCCATTCGCCCCAAGCCCTGTCCCTTCATGATAGAAATTTTTTAAGCCTAGGCACACTCATTTAGTGATTCAAAAACAAGGACTCAAGAATGCATGCCCTTTCCATGATTGGGGAATCTAAATTTAGTTAGGTTAACAAGTAACCTTAATAATTGAACATTTTAGTCATCTATTTTTGCTCAGTACTATGCTGCACACAATGCATCTCAAAAAGGAGCATATGTAGACACTAAAATATGGTCAATATGATTAGGAATCCACAAAAAATGACTAAATTGACACCATATGGCCCCTTGGGCAGCCCTTAGAAGGTACACAGTGGTTCTAGCCACTTTGAAAGAGGTTTTGGAGGCTTCTAGCCCAATTTTGGGAGGTTTTAGCTCAAAATTCACCACCGTCCCACCTTGGGATGGTGGCATATTCCCACCGTCCCACAATGGGATGGTGGCATATTCCCACCATCCCACCCTGGGATGGTTGTGAGCCATCGTCCCAAGGTGGGACGGTGAGCAAGTTTGACCCAAAAAATGTCAAATCTGGGACAAATGGCACCCAAAAACTACCATTTACCCTAAAAATTGAAGCATGTGGGTTAGAGGGCACTGCATCCTTATGACATGCTTCATAATAGAGGCCAAAAATGGAGATTCTCTGCCACATCTAGTGCATGCCTTCCTTTTGACAAATGGTGCCTCCTACCAGGCATGCCCTTGCATGCCTTTTTGGACATAAGCCCCTTTGGGATATAAAATAGGTTCAATTTCCACATAAAAACATATATAGGAGTTCTAGGATATGCAATGGAGTGCTGCTAATATTTCCCCTCACTTTATTGTGCCTTCTTGCCCTTGAAATATCTCTTTTGCAAAGGAGGTTATCAGGTGACTTCAAGAGGGTCTTTTGGGCATAAATTTACCATCTAGGTGAATTTATTCACCAAATTTGATGAAAATACCCATTAGAGTGTTTAGGACCATTCCCTAGTAGTATTGATAGCAAAATGTGTTCATAATTGGTGGGCATCCCCTCCGAGGGTGCCCTCCAATTAGTTGCAGTCACCACTGTCCCCCAGGACGAGGAAAAATCATTGAACAATTTATTTAATTTTTTTTTAGTATTATTCTAGACCATCATATGATTCTACAATTCAAATTTCATGTAATTTGGAGTTAAATTGGCCGAGATATTACATTTTTAAGTTTTTGTAAGTTCGTAGGGCCCATTCGGGCACCCTAGTTGCATGCAGGTGTATATGCATCTCATTTTGAAAATATAACAACATGGGTTGTCTTAAAATGTTTATTTATGAATTCTGTATAAATTTTATGTGTTTTAGACATGTTTAGGGGTGGGAATTGCTTGTATTGGTCTTCGCATGTTGTAGATGGGCGGTGCAAAATTGAGGGATCTACGAATGCAATTTCAGATATTTTTTTAGTGATATCCCTTCAAAACATCCTATTTAACATGCCCATAAATTTTCAAGTCATTCTGAGTTGATTTGATATGTTTTTAATATATGCGCCCTTTGGTGCCTATGGGGATTGCATGTTTTCCATCACACACTCTTGCTATTTGACCCTTTTTGCTTCCTTGTGTGCAGGTGTAGGTTCCTATAAGGCATTAGAAAGGAATATTAGACATAAAATATCAGAGATATGAGCAGAAATGGCATTTTCCTGCCCACCTCGATTGTGGGTACGAGGAAAGACATTGGATGTGCACCAAGATTTCTTGAAGGATTTGATCCTTGGGCACCCAAAATTTGTAAAAAATTTATCACCTTTGAGCCCTCAAGGGGAATGCTATGTAACCTTGGATCTGATCCACTAAATTAATAAGAAGGATACTTATTTCATTTCATATCTTGTTGTTTGGTTTTTGCTTCCATTTTACATGCATGCTTCCGTTTGATGCTCATACGCTATAGGGGATAGATACATATATTGTTGATTATCATTAGGTGCACCATTTTTTCCTAATTCAGATGGAAATCATACAAAAGAGAGTCGTACAAGGCAAGATTGACATGCAAATCATACATAAAGTCATACTGTACGATTTGGATCGTACAGTGTACGATTTTCCAACTAACTAATTAATGTGACATGCCGAAAAGCAGCGGTTGGAGGAAAAGAAGGGGGAAAAAGAAAAAAATTTTAAAACCAACTACTGAGTTGGTAGTCATCTAGCAGTGGAGATGGAAAAAGCATGCAACTTGGTGCTTTTTAGATTCTTTTGACAGTTAGGGTTTTTCAGTTAGGGTTTAGGGTTTTTGAAAACTTGCTTTAAAAGGAAAGTAAAGTGACCATTTTTTTCAATCACCAAGAAGAATTCAAAATTTTTAGGAGATTGAAGGGGAAAAGCATACATTTGATAACAGAGGACTACATGGGCTAAAATTATTCACCAACACTCTGAATTTGCAGACCCATTATTAAATTTGTATCAAGGAGTTCTTTTCAGCTTCAAGGAATCAACCCGGGAAAGAAGAATTGGGGTTTTTCTCCACCAAAATGGGGAATTCAAATATTTTTAGAAATATTACAGTAGAAGACATCACAATACGTCATTGTACAGATTTTGGATGAAGAAATTTCTAATTAGAGCTTGCGGGAGTGGAGATTGGTGGTCGAAATTGGGGAAATTGTAAGAGAATGGAAGATTGAAACCCTAAGAACTAAAAAATCTAGCAAAATATGAGCTGGGAAATATGAGGACAGAAAAGTACATTCTATACAGCCATACATTGCAGCCAACAGTTCGTCAAATTAAAGAAAATTGTGCCAAGAGTGAAGGAGTGAAAGATTGGTTGAGAAAAAGCACTCAAGAGTAGATCGGGACAATCCGACAACTGGGTCGGTGGTATATTTGGCCAAGGAGACAAAAATCCTGGTATTTTACAGTAGTGAGGGTTAGAGAAGTCATATTGTATGATTTGGAGGCAGATTGTATGATTTCCAGGAAGAAAAGTGTAATTTTTTCCATTTTTGGTAGTTTTTAAGAGATCGTATGAAATTGTATGGAATCATACAAATTTTAAAGGGGAGGGCAGCCAAAAAGTAGTAGAGTATAGAGTACTAGCACCCTGTATGATTTCAGGTTGCAGTCATACAATTTGGAGGAGATTTGACCATTTGAAGATTGACGGGGTAAAGGGAAAAACAACCAAATAAGTGTACGATCTGGAAGCGACGGAGGAAGGTGAAATCATACAAGGGACCCAGAACTGTATATTGTACATTTTTATAGGATTTTGTAAATTTTTTGGTACGTTTATAATTACAAAGGAGGAGGTTGAGTTAATTGGTGAGATGTTGGAGGAATGATCTCAACAGAATAATTTGGATGTCAATTAAGGTGAATTACAACAAATAGGGTGGAGATATCACTAGGTATGCTACACGAGAGAGAGGTATACTCATGATAGCACCCCAGGTGTCAATTTTAGTCCCATGAAAGGTGTGGTAATTATCCATGGAGGAGAGAAGGATATAGTCTATGGAGGAGATAGAGCCATTAGCGAGCACACCTAGATAGAACACCACCGAGGCATAGAGAGAAAAGGATGGCCCAAGCAGCTACCTCACAGAGGGAGTTGAGGATCGAGGTACATGTACAAGAATGAGAAGAACACCTAAGTAGTGAACAAGAGGAATCCTAGGTGGAACTGTCAAAAATTATGTTTGTACAACACGGAGTGGAAGCATGTAGGAAATGGTGGAGTGATGAGAAGAACAGGTCTCATCCATGGAGGAAGACATTTGAAAATGCGCAAGTGGCAATCATTGCATAGATTCCACCATTTCATAGGACATTCTTCTAGAACTATATTTTGCAGATAGTTCAGGCATATAATGTAGCAATGAGGACAACCTACGTCAATGTGGGCAAGTAGTTAGTAAGGATGGAAGTTTCGGCAGAGGCATTCCGAAAAACATTTGGGTTGTCAACGGAAGGCATGGAGATAGTCAAGAAATTTGTAGACCCAATAGAAACACACCACCTAGTTACCACCATGACCACTGTCAAATCAATGATAGAGGCAAATATTTTTGGTGTAGGAATGCACAGAATAAAGCATATCTAGTCATGAAGTGATAATCGGGCATGTGCAATGAACATAGTCATGGCTTGATTGTCAGGCGATACATGGGTGACAAAGATGCAAATGTGGATGGCATAATACATAGAAGGTATCACCCAGGGAATCCCATATGATTGGGGTACCTTTGTAGAGAGAAGAATGCATGAGGTCTTGATGAAAAGACCAAAGAACTTTGGGATGGCCTTTTAGGAAATAGGATTGCTACTGAATGCAGTCACAGAAGCGATAATGCAATTCCCAGGGTTGACACCGCCTAGAGAAATTATGCTAGACCAACCGATGATATTGATATGGGTAAAGGTTGTACCCATAGAAAAGAGTACTATAGAGAAACCATGCACAAGGAGTGCAAGACATAGGAGTGAAGCTCAGGGAGATAACTCTCCAGAGGATGCCTATGTACATCATCGAAGAAAGCATTCTAGATGGTTGGAGCCGGAACTAGAACAACAAGTACCTACACAAAGGCAGTAGGAGAAGCCTATCAATAAATAAAGGGGGAGTAGTCCAGTACAAATAAGGACAAGAAGACAATGAGAAATTTTTTTAGATAAACCAGTTCCAGAAGTACAGAGGAAGGAATAGTCAAACTCAAAAGCAACGAAACTGGAGGAGTTATATTGGACAGAGGTAGAGAAGATATTGCAATCTTCGAACATATTTGACCATTTTGATAAGATGGACGCCTCTAATTTTTTTAAAGGAATTGAGGTAGGGCATGATGGAGTAGCCACTACCTAGGACTAAGTGAGAGTTTGACTGAGTATCATAGTAGAAGATCCCAAGATGAAGATTCGTTACAAAATTATAACATGAGGCTCTAGTAAGGAAGAGGTCCCAAAGAATATAAAAATGCCACAAGAGAAAGAAGTACTTGTTACTCAGTAGGTCACAATTGGAAATGCACAACAGATCCTAAAAGAAAGGGTGATGGAGGAACAAGTGGATGATAGGAAATAGTAAGTAGCTCAAGAAAATACGGAGGAGCCATAGAGGGCTCAACTGAAGTAGAAAAGGCTCAGGAACAAGTTGAGCGACGATCTCAATAGGAGATCATAAACATTATGGATAGCGAGGGGGAGGAGAAATTAGTAAAAAAATCCCTACCTTAGGAAAATATAGATACTGAGAGAGTACTTAGAGAGATTTGAGGAAGCTCTAGCCATCTTAGGGAAGAAGAAGACTTAAGGAATCCTATAGAGGAAGAACGATAGGGAATGCAATCTAGTTATATTTTAGAAATACCGTGGTTTTGGAGAATCACAATAGAAGAAGAGGCAAGTGGAATAGAGGATAAGGTGGAACACTTCTTTGCTCAGTTAGGCCATGTGATGAATAGTGCTAAAATGGAATTTTGCATTGGTCACGTGGGAGAACTGAAGCTATGGGAGGAACAAGTATCTCTCGAGTTGGAGAGGACAATAGAATGTGTGAGTAGTGCAAAGCACATAAGGAAGATAGCAGATATTCATGCATAGGATCCATGGAGGTTACCTAGGGAAGAGGTAACAACAATGTTAGGAAGAGAATACTTGCCAAAAGGGATAATCATGAATTATAGGAAGGACTCAAGGATATATTTAGATTGAGTGAGTCATAAAACTTGCCCCATCAATACGACATAAGTTAAATATAGGAGGGTCACTACAGGAGTGTCCATTACCCTATAGAAGTTGAAATTCCTAACACACTGGATAGAGTGGTTAAGCATTGGGTTGGAATAAATCCATCGACTCAAGGAGACACAAGTGGAAGAGACTACAGCCGCTCACAAGGAATTAATCGTAATGGAATATGAACTATAGAAAAATATAACTATAGTGAAAGAGAAAATAAAGAAGCTAGAGGAGGATATTTTAGGCCTCAGAGCAGAGTTTGAAGCCAGAGTTACCATGCTTGAAGAGGAAAAGTGGCAGATTTTCTAGATGGTAGAGGACAAGATTAAGGATTTGGAGGCACAACTTAAAGCAAAGGATGAGCAGATGATAGCTCAGTTAGCCAAAAAGAGTGAGAAAATTGCTACACAAGCCAAGTAGATAGAGAAGCTAACAAAATATAGCAAGAAGTTGAATGAGATGGTCATGGAGAAGCAAGCTCAAGTAAGGATTAAAGAAGACCAGGTTCAAGCTCTAGAAGCTAATATTAAACACCACTTGGAGACCATTGTCGAGAAGAATGAGGAACTCCAGGTAGTTGCTCAAGCAAAAGCTCATTAGAAGAAGAAATTGAAGAAGAGTGCCTCTGAATAAGAAAAAAAAATGGACTTCATGAAATCTATTAAGGAGAAGTCTACCCTTCATGGATCCAAAGCCGTCGAAATGGGGAGCTACAAATCCAAGCTAAGAAATGAATGAAAAATGTACAAGACACAAGTCAAGGACTTGGAGGCTGAAGTAGCTAGACTGGAAGCTCAGTAGAAGAAGCAGAACGAGTCATCGAGGACGTCAACTAAAGTAAAAGGGAAGGCAGATGTAGGCAAAAAATCCACCTCCCAAAAGAAGAAAAAGTGATTTGCTAGATTTTGATAGTTTTGGGAATAATTTGCTCAAGTTTTGTAAAACCATATAGTTGGAGCAAATCATACAGTGGTAGGAAAAATCATACAACTGGATTTATAGACCATACAGAGCAATAGAAAATCGTATAGGGCACACAAAAATTCACTCAAATGCAAAGGAAATGTAATTTTAGGATGAAACGTCACATGGATTTGCTAAACTAAGGTGTAAACTTAGGAAAATGCAAAAATAATGTATTCAGTTGTAGATGGGCAGTTGTGAATAATATATTATCTCAGGAATCGCTTTGGAACAGCCTGTGAAACGTTATATAAGGACCCATTTTTGAATTTGTAGGCCTGGCTACTAGTTTACTGGTTATTAGTTGCTAGAATAGAGATATAGACATATTTTTGAGTTATTGCAATTACCTTGAAAGAGTTTTCCACATTGTAACTAAATTTACAGCCATTAATGAGAATAACAAACATTGTGGATGACATTGTACGGTCTTGTTGTGAATGGATAATGCATTGTGGATTAACATTGTGTAATTGAGTTTCTACCTTACTGTTATATGATGATTTTAGCCTTGTTGCAACTTTATGGAGAAGATGATCACTGGTGAATCATAGGGGATTATTTAGGAGCTTAGTGAATTTGGTAAATATGTGTTGAAGCAGACTGTACAATTTTTGGATGAAATTACTTGTATAAAATCTTTCACCAGCCCGGTTTGAATGCTTTGTTTGAGAAAGATATTGGTTTATTTAGGTTGTTAAACCTTTACAAAACATCCTAGAGAGATATTGGAGTAGAAGAGCATAGAAATTAACACCTTTATGTACCTATAGTTCATACAAATCGTACATCATACAAACAATTGTTACCCAATTTGGTAAAATAGGCGATTGATAGGAATTTACATGATTTGGTAGTTTTGGAGAATCGGCTTGAAAGATTACAAAAATGTGTATGGTAGCCTACAAAAAAACATTTGTTAGTTTGGATAAGTGCAATATCATACCATCTTGGCCACTGTATGATCTGAGATCATACAGTGTATGTAATTAGGGTCCGTACAAGGAATTGATAGTTCATACAAGGGTAGTTCGGGTGATTAGAAGACTGTCCAATTTGGTCATTGAGATAGGCTTGGCCTAGGAATCATTCTTGCCTCTAGAAAACACCTCCCCATTGGGAATTCTCCATAACTGTGTTACATATGGTATATTGTAGAATCCCATAACTAATCAAAACACTAAAATCCTAGTTGAAACAAAGGAAATATGAACACTACAAAGTGGTACAAGGTATCCTAAGGTGAAAATTTTAGCTTGCTCATACCCCTATGTGACAAACTCAAAAATGCTGAGAATCAAAAAAAGGACAAGTATAGCCCTACCCAAAGAAATCCCTTGCTTTAATCAAAACAAGCAAAATCCTGGACAAAGCAAAAGTCACAAGCAAAGCAAACAAGTGATTGTCATCACTACAAAAATCCCCAAACAAAGCAAATTTCAAAGTTCAAAAGAATTCAAAACACAAAATAAATAGTGATAATCATCACTACATAAATCCCTTGCTCAAAAGAAAGATAAAAATTCAAAATAAACAGTGGTTTTCATCACTAAATCATGAGCAAGTATCCCAAATAAATATGAAGAAAAGAAGGGAATAGAGCTTGAATCCCTAGAATTCTTAGCATGAATGAGCCTTATGTACGATGATATGTTTATCACATTATCATATCACTTTTGAATAGACCAATATTTGCATGTGGAATAGCTAGCCTTAGGTGTCCTGTATTGCCCAGTGGTCTAATCCAACTGAGTCCAGCTTAGGATCAGCATAAAATTTTGAGGATCCCTAATACAATAATGGGTTGAATGAATCCCAAATGGCACTGGGGTATGCTTATGTTCTATCTAATATATTCATTTGCACACACAGGGATAATGAGTATCTAGGTCTGCATAACAAATATTTATCCTTCAGAGGCTCCGTATGACCAGTATACAAACGTTTGATGAAGCAACTAGGGTGTTTTGAGTCTCATGGAAAACCCTAAAAATCCTATAATAGCAATAAGCCATATCATCAGTCACATAAAAAAACTTTATTTATGAGGTATTGTATGCTAAACGAATGCATAGAATAAGATAGATATCGGATAAGTGTCAGGAATGACAGTAAAATGACCATTGACTATTCTTGCATATCTATAGCAACCTATAAAGAAACCCATCATCTCACCTCACACTTGATGCTTAAATGATTAATTCTTATTATAAGAGTTATTATTTATTCATGATTGATTTACATTATGTGGTGTCACCCATTAGATTATTAAAATCATATCACATGCATGCCTTATGTTTTAAGTGATTAAAGCATACAGGTTCATTCCATCAGATCATCAGTATAACGCAAAAAATTCCATTTTCCATATAATAAATATCATAATGTTAGATGCATACAAACACATAAAAATCAAACATGCATGTAACAAAAATCATTGCATCCATATGTGCATCCATCATCATCATCTAGATCATGCCATCTACACATCCACACATCATAAAACATAAGTCATAAAATCCACATAGCATTAAATCATAAAATTATCATCTACACGTACACATCATAACATCCATATGTGCATCCATCATCATCATACACATCATAACATCTAAAGCATCACATCACATCATATCACATAAAATCATATACATCTATAAAAGTAAAAGCATAATCATAACAGATTCACACATGGTGAGTCTCAAAGTCTAGATATCATAAAAAGTGTATCCAAATAAGTACATGTATGTACAAATGGTGCCAATAAGGCTACAACTATGTAGGTCTACTAACCTTACACCCAAAAATAAATACCAAGTATCTGAGAGGCCATAGTGCTTAGGAGTGGCTTGCACCACTGGTATCACCTCTGTCCTTGCCTCCCCATTTGGGATGTGGCATAGAGCTAGCACCCCCAGTTTGCTCTATCCTAGACCTGGTCCTGTGGCTTTATCGAGCTGATTACTATCATGAGGTGCTTTTGTTGGTCCTCTGGGACCCTCCTGCTCCAAGCCTCTCTAGCAAATGACCTCCTCGAAGCTTGACCTCATGCTCCAATACCAAGATATAGGCAACATCTTGGGTGCACTACACCAAATCATCTACCATAAATTTGTGTAAGCACTAGATCTCTGCACCTAGATATAGACCACTAGGTCCCTGTGGCACTATAGGAGGTGGTGTAATCTAACTCTGACTCTCATCGCACTTGATGTTAACCTAGGAAAGCTATCTCCAAAGATCTGCAATAGTGGCATCCAACTGCCAGACCTAAATCTAGGATGTCTAAAACTTAGCCTCAACCTAATGCAACTGAGCTTAGAGGGGATAATCTTGCTTCTCTGGTGCTAACTCCTCCTCCTCCTTAGGGGCAACCTACTCCTCTATAGCCTGCTCCACTACCGCATGCACCTGCTACCCTGCCTACCCTTACTCATTTGTTTGGGCCTACACTTGATACCCATAAATATCCTTTACCTCTGCCTCCTCCATAGACTACCCTAGGCATCCATCTCCATGCCATAGTAATGTACCCCACCAGAGGGTGTATGCATTTGTCACTCTAGCATTAGCCATACTAGGATCAACTACGGGAGGGTCATCCTCCTCAAGAACTACTGTAACTCGGGATGGTGGAAGGTTCTTCTTGACAAAAATTTGGTGATAGAAAACTGTCTTGAGAGGAAAATATTGATGGATCCCATATTGTCGAAGCACCATGGAATAATAAAAGAACTCCCTTACACTAACCTTGCAACTAATCAACCATCAGTCGTGATGAGTCCTCACTATAAAACTAGTAGGATCATTCCAAGTAGGATACTCATGATATGGTATCCATATGATATCAGTAGCTCGTAAACAATTCAAATATACCCTATAGTGGATAATCTCCCCTACATGACATCGACTCTTGCTCTCATTGAGCTCCCTAGGCCACCTAGATCTATAACACTAGATATCCCTATCCAAATTAGCAACCTCCATGGAAAGTCTTTTGGGGTGGTCAATCCTAATGTGTTTCCATCCCTAGACTTGAAGAAGCAAGCTACATGCAATATTGGCCCATCTGTGATGCTGAATATGGTATAACTTTTCATAGCATTGCATCAGTAGTGCACTCCCCTAGGCATAAATAATGGGTTGCTCACTGTTAATCAAGTCCTATACCATCACTAAGAGGTTCCATGGTAATCTCAATCTAGAGCAGTAAGGTATAAGGCTATTGTAGATAACCATCAACAATACGACATGTAGTCAAGAAAAAACATTCACCTCATAGCAACGAGAAATGGAGATTCTCTCGAGTGAGTATCCTTGGAGGTAGCAGTAGCATGCTTCCAAAATACCCTCATAAATACAACACCCCATGCAATAGTAGGGGAAGAAACAATGGGCACTCCATAAAAGAGAATCCTGAAGATCCTGTAAACGTCCTTCGACGTAATGGTCATCTCATTGGTAGGAAGGTGGAAGGTGTTGGTCTTGGAATCCCACCTGTGGGCCAAGGTAGTCAGGTAGGCCTGATCTGACATAACCATGGATAGACCAGTGACATACTAGAGCTCATGAGCCTTACGTCAGACCCACTCTATATTAGTCATCTCGCACAAAAGTTCACAAAGTAACCTTAGATCCCGGGCCCGAGAAGACAAAATATAAAAGTGCAAAATAAAGCTTAAATCAATGCACTGCAACTATATCAATGCAATAAACATGTTGAATAGGTGCAAATATGATCAAAATATGTTAAGACTACATGAGAAACAAATAAATGCACCTAATCATGCAAAAATTTTCATAAAGCAACTCAAAATTTTCAAAAAAATCAATTAACTTGCCTAAAAATTCAAAAAAATATGAAATAAAGGCTAAATTTTCTTGGCCACTTGTTCCAAGAGTGGCCACGACCCATTCGTTGAAGCTAGTAGTGGCCAAATCCCCATGGTAAAAAAATTAATCATTGGGGTTTCAAACTAACCACTGACAGTAGCAACGACCAGCCACAATACAAGCTAGCCGCTCTAGGTGGCAGTGGCCAACGGGCGACACAACAACGACGTTCCTCCTGGGCCCAAAAACAACAAAAAAATTGCAAAAATACAAAATGGAAGGGAACCCATTTGTCTGAAACACAAATGAAACCTAACTACGGGTGAATTTCATTACCGACACGGTTAGTGAGGTTCATTTACCAAGAAACTTAATGAGGTTCATTTTACCAAGAATAACAAAGGATGTTAGGGTTTGAAAGGTACCCGTGAAGCTCCAGCTCCGCTTGTTGAAGCCTCACCCTACTCAGCCATGGCATCCAATCGGTAGCATTCTAGTTAGAGTAGTCTCGTCCACCTTAGAGATCCAAAAGCAAATTGACAACTAGTGAAAATGACAACACAAAACTCTAATTTCCTTTTGTTTTTCCAAATCACACCTTGGCCACTTCTAGCATCAATAGCCCAAACTTCTTAGCAACTGGACCTGACAATGACCACACACGACAATTGGGAGCCACTGGTCCTGATAGCGGCCAAAAAATGAGGAAGATTTTCACCAAATTTCCACCACATAACACTTCAAAATAGGCCATAAAAAGCACTTATTGGTTCAAAGCATGTAAAATCTAAAGCAAATACCCAAAAATGTCCAAAAACATCATAAAAATCAAAACTAAAAATCAAATAATCAACAATAACCCAAACAAGCCTTGTACCTAGTGATTTTATCTATACACTTGGTGATTGCACCGACAAGTGCTCCACACAACTCAACAAGATGAACAAGTAACCATAAGGCCACTTGGGGTAAACTAGTTATGGTAGAATTGAGAAATTTCACCTCAAACCTGAAGAAGGCCATGATGGTTGGACTGCCCCATAGGAGCAAGAAACCTTCTCATTCTTCCTATTACTAATAGTGTTTCAACACAAGCTACAATAGAATTACTAACTCCTTGATTCCCTAAGAAGGCTATTATGGCCAGACTACCCCATGGGATAAAGGTGTGTAATTACAAAATAGGGTTGAAATCGTACCTATGTGAGAACTGCTCTATAACAAAAAATAAAAACCTCTAATGAGATCCAAATCATTCATTTTGGTCAAGCGACTCATTGCTTTATTAATTTTCCTTTCCTCATCGACTCGTCGCTTGAGGGGGTAGTCAAAATTTTCAAACAATCATAATCAAATTCAAAAAAATATCATCTCGATCATGTCAGAGTTGCATTCATATTATGAATCATTGCTAACAACTTTTATAAGCTTACCCTTTGCTAGGAAAAAAAGTAAACATCACAGTTAAGTTTGTAGCTCCCCTCCCTTCAAATCTATAGTAGTACTAAAGCTACCTGATTGCTTGATGAGGGAGTGTAAACTATCACACATTTAAGTCTTCCATTCTGTTGGAAGCAATGATTCTAGGATTCATGCCCTCCCGCATGACTGGGGCATCCTATGTTGATCAGATCAATGATCATCATCCAACCTACAATATGGCCCTAGGTGGTCTACTTTTTTGCTCCGTGCTATGTTTCGCTCATAATGCATCCCAAAAATGGGTATTTGTAGATACCTAAAATGTGTCATGTTTAGGAGACTACCCATATGGGCACATTCACAAACCATATGAACCCTCTTGGATCTCTCCAAGATTAAATAGTGGTCCTAACCACTCAAGTAGGGCAGTTCTAGCCCCTCTAGGCTTGGACGCTCTTAAGAAGAGCGACCAGAACAACTATCCACTAGAGACTACAACGGCTAGACCTAGCCGCTAGACCGAATAGCGGCCAACATCATAGATAGTCTGGCCATGCATACATGCCTATATCACATAGTTTGACTACACCTATGCATGGATTTTGAGTATATTTTTATGAGGAACTCCCTGAGTCCCTCCTAACTACCCCTTCAATGCAAATGTGTGACTAATGCTTCTCACTCAAAATGATCAGTCGCATGCAACTTGGACTGAAGCTTCTCCAAGAATTCAAAGTTCCATATTAGAGATGGAAGTCTACATATAGAATCTCCCATGAAAAGTAAAGGATCCATGAAGTTTCATAGCTAAGTAGCGAAGCCCTATCGAAATGGAGGACCGATCTTCAACATTTTGAGAAGCATTAGAGAGCCATTCGGTGGAGCTATGCCCATGCATCAATTATCAGATTCACCATTCCAAACCATCAATCAATATAGGAGATACATTTGGTAACCCTTGAACATCAATTTTGGCAAAGAGGATAATGCATAAATCCTCGAATTACAAGGAGCGAAGCTTCACATCGTGGCCACTATCTTGGACAGTGGCTCGTAGGCACATATTAGGGCATAAGCATTATTTCTTCTTTCTATTAGCTTAGCTTTATTATAGCTTGATTTATGGCTTGATCATAGTTTAGGTATGGTTTCATTCATACTTCTATTTTGTATTTCCTTAGCTTATCACACATTTCTTATTATGTTCATGTTTATATTTCATTATTAGTATCATGAGTATTCAAATCCACTAACAAAGGCCTCGTTCGGAGAGGTGTCCTATCCCAATGAGCGTGTTTTGTTGTTTTCATAAACGTAGGTGTAGATCATCAGGACCAGATTGAAGTAGCAGGAGCATAAAGATCCCTCCAAGACCATACATGGAAAAAGGAGGCATCTGTAAGCCCTCATACAGTTTCGTGTGCAGGACAAAGAGGCCTACGTAGACGCACCATTCCCTTGTAGGGAATATATTTGATCACTGCTCTATATTTGTGTAAATATTTGCATCAAAATTATGGGCATCCCTCAGAGGGACAAACTTGTAACTGGGGATCCAAGATACCAGTAAATAAATCATATTTATTTATTTCTTATTCTTTGTGTTGCATGTGCTTTCAATATGTTCATTTTGTGCAAGTGGTAACATACATAATAAATCAATATTGCAAGTATGGCAACCAGGGTGCGCACTTCCCAAGGTCGCACAATAATATGATTCATGGCCAAGGCTGACATTGTGCATTGTATTGGATAGGCTTAAGGATATTCATTTTAAAGTATATTAATTATTTATAATATTTATATTACGTAATCCCTATGGGATGTGGTTAACCTTGTTATGATTAAAACCTCTTTATAACTTGTAATTAACATAAAGCCCTCTTGTTCTATCTATTAGGATATTATTACATCATTTGTAATAAATAAATGGCACCTACCAAGTATGCATATCAAGAACATAATATAGTACATATCCCAAGATTATAAATGAGCTGGTAGGTGGGAAATATTTTATTATTATAGTTTGTCTTCACTATAGGCTCATATGCCTATAAATATGTACACCTTTATAATATTTCCTACACTATTAGCCTAGGTTAAACTTTATTATTTAATAGGGGATTTGGTATTGCTATAAATACCCCCTCATACTACTTTTTTGGATTATAATAATGTTTTGTAATCTAATATATAGATTATATAGTGATATTTATGGTGGTTATAGATGTCCCAAAATATTTGTGTCTCTTCTCTCTATTTTGTTCTTTTATACCTTTTGTATAGGATTTATGTGAATGGTTTGCTTTAGTTTATTTCTAGAAAATAGCATGAATTCCAACTTGGTATCAAAGTATCTATGGAGCTACCTCATTTAGTCATGCAAGAATTTAGTTTGATGTCTCTAATTTTTCTTTCAAACCTTTGGACATCTCTTCTTTCTATGTCTCATAAGTGTTTTTTTGCACAAGAGGCAAAGAAGTTTTTTCATATCCATTTTTTAAAAATAATTTAAGGATAAAATATTGTGCTTATCTATATAATTGCTTCAAATATTTGGATTTTTGATTATAAAATGTAGGAAGTAGAAAACTAAATTGTAATATACAAAATGGTGGGACTTTTTAAGTTATTATGCCTTTCATCTATTTGCATGCCTTGCTTTGGCTTGGTGTAAGTTTAGGTGCATAAATTCCTTCTCCATAGAAAAAGGTCATGTCTCCATCCATGTGGGATGAATGCCATTGCCTCTAGGGTGTAATAATACAAGTGCATTATGAGTAGGGTGAGACAAGTTTGATCCACTATATGCCATTTTTGAATGATGAAACAAGCCCTTGTTTGAGCATATATGGTCATTATTAGGATCCTATCCTAACACAAGCCTCATTGTGTAATTGTCTAGTGTTTGTGTATGTTATACCTTGAGTGCCTAGTTTATAAGGCTCATTATGATGTAACAATAACTTTTATTGTGAGAAAGAGTTAGTTATGATGTATCCATTACTTTTATCATAAGTAGGAACTAGTAGCTTGGGTCCCCTATTACATATGGAATGAACCTTGAGCATTATGATTGGGGAAAATAAGAGTATATATAAGGGAATGGGTGGGAGTAGAATGTATCTCATATTTTTCTCAAATTATATCAAAGCTTTGCTTCCAGGGAGGTTACCCCCTCGAAGAGACCTAAAATTTGTATTTCTCTTTATTAATATAAGTTTGTTGTATTTCCCATTAGTTATTTTATTAGGTATTACTATTATATTGTTGCATACCCATTAATTCTTGCAATGCTATTTTGGTTATGCTTATTTTTATTTGAAAGTTCCTAAAAAGTGGTATTAGAGCCCTTTCTAGGGCTGTGTTCCACAATAGTAGCAATAGTTCTTGTCCTTCCATCTAATTTTCTATTCTTTATTTTTTAATTTTCTCATTTTTTGTTATAGTATCCTTGCAAAAAAAGCACAATTTTTTTTTTCTATTTTAGTGGATTAGGTTAGAAACCCTATGCCAAGGGCATTAAAATATCATGGATGAGCTATCATTTTTACTAAGATAGATTTTCCACAAAGCATCTAATCAAGTGAGGGGTGCTCAAACTCAAGTACCTGGGCCTTAGACAATACTTGTATATGGTTGCGAGCTCCCACATACCCTTGGGTATATAGGGAGACCCCTAGGAATAAGAGAATATTTCATCCATAGGAAGATTTTAGTTGTTTGAATTTTGTGGCGCATTGGTAAGTGGTTAGCCCTAGGAAGTTACTCTCATAGTATCCTCAAAAACACATAGTATGATTATGGGTATGGTGGAACCCTCCATACTTGGAGTTCTAATATATTAGGCTAGTCACTAATCATGAATGGGATTGTATATTAGAGAGGCCATGGAACCAAAAAAATATTGTATTAGAATATCATAATTGAACTTGTTTTTAGTCCCTTTCCAATCAAGAACCAAAATAATATTTGAGCAAATTATAGAAGACACTATCTTGTCATAGCCTAATAATTCCTAGAATATAAAGTGTGATAGTACAAAGGATATACAATATGATAGTATAAAAAATACATAGTTGGTAAACATAACATTTTGTTGTCATTTTCTAGTTAGATAATACAAAAAACAACCCATCTGACAATTAGAGAATCTAGTTGTCAAAAAGTAGAATAATTAGTTACTAATAGTAGAGTACAAAAAATCCAAAATTCATCATTTTGTGGTATTGGCTATTCCATTGATCTTTTTAAGTTTATCATTTTGATATATAACTACCATTAAAATTTTCAAAGACCCTATGATACCTAAAAATCACTAGAGGTACTAGAGGTACTTAAGAGCTAGAGTTATTAGGTGAATAGGTGAGACAAATGGTAATCCAATAGGTATATTTCCTTCACGCATTATCTAAACTAGAAAAATTTGATGTATTAAATGATGTTAAGATTCATTTAATAGGCCTAAATGCCAAATATGATATTAGAGAAAGAAATGCATGAAGGAGCCATGAGGAAAGTTCTAAGGGTTGTGTACATAATACTTTACCTCTTACTACAAAAGTTAGACTTCCCAAAGTTGATGATGGCCCAAAATGTTGGTTGTATCATGCCAAACAATATTTTTCTCTTCATACCACTTCCCATAATAAAAGTCTTGAAATGACATATTTCAACCTTGAAAATGAGGCAATTCAAGGTGGTAGGTATAGGTTTCACACATGACTTTCTTTCCTTGTGAGGCTCATTCTAACCGTAGACACCAAATCACAACCACTAAACCTCCATCCTAACCATCCCACCACCCACTTGTCTTCCATTCCACCTTCCCGCCAATTATTTGGCCCAAATACACCTTCCCACCATTTCCTAGCCTAACTGGGGTTATTTTAATATTATTTTATAATATTTTATATTTTATATAATATTTTATTGTATTTTAATATTTTTATTATAAAAAATATATAAATAAACTCAATTAACCTTAGCCGTTCGATTTCATTTAATCTCCACCATCCATTTTTATTAATCCATGTCACATTCAAAAAGTAATCTTGAAAGCACGAGGATACGAAAGCGAAAAGGAAACACTAAGATGCGATGCATGCGAAACAAAATGTAACGTTTAAAATCCTAGAAATTGGAATGCATGAAATGAGAGGAAAATACGAATTGAAATGAAACAAGGCAAGTATGGAAAAGCATAGCCCTTTTATTAATACTCTTTTAACTTTCGGTTACAAGACCTCTCCTCCCTTTCCAGGTCTAGAAGCGTTAACATCGTTTTGTTTACAACTATGAACTAGTAACCCTTATTCCGTGTGTGCACATGTAAGGTGGGCGGACCAAAATGTCATCGCCGCTTGTGTTGGTGAATGCTCAATCCTTGCTGCTCCTCCAATGTTGAAATCCTACATTCAAAGAAACAACAAACCGTTAGTAGCACCTATAACTGAAAGGAAATATATGATCTCAAAAGCCCATGAAGGGTGCATGCATGAAACTGAATAAAATGATAAGTAAACTGAATCAAAATAGTCTAAAAATTTCACAGAAACATGGGAAAATTACCAGAAGGTCACTACAAATGAAATAGTCAAATTTTTTTTCGTGAATTGCTAATCGTTTCGAGGCGGGACGAGTAAACCTGCAGCAAAACGGTAATCGTTCCAGGGCGGGACGAATACACCTGCACCAAAATGGTTAAGAACACTGCCCTAAATGTCCTATCTCGAAGACTCCAGGTGACCTAAAAAGTTAGGGCTTGGGTAGAAAGGGGTGTTTTGAGAAGACCCAGAAGGTCGGATTTCTCCAATTCGGCCTCGATCACCGGGAATTAGACGATGTCACCTGCATGTTAGTGAAGACAAGATATGATAGAAACATGGTCAAAATTTCTCCAATCAAGATGAAATTCAAACTACAATATATTCAAACAACATAGAATCTAATGCAAAAATGACAGTAAGCAAACAATCCATAGATCTGTAATTGTTCTGGGGTGGGACGATTAGACCTGCAGCAATGTGGGGTGCACCCACAGGCAAGGCTCCCACTGTTTGGGGCTCTGTTTTGGAACCAATCCACTTGGAATTGGTCCAAAACTATTTATTAAGTGTTGTCAAAAAATTGGTAGGACAATGTGGTCAAGTTTTGGGTTTTGGGATCCAGATTCATGCTTCCAATAGCCACCCAATGACCTCATTTGCAAAAGAGATCAAGGATGTAGAAGGCACAAATTGAAGAGGATGTGTGATAGTAAAACGACAGCACTTCGTTGCTCAAAATGCTCCCTCATTCTATATTTTTTGGGGTGAGGAGACTCACCATTTTATAGACTTGACTGTCTCTTTGTAGGGGCATGCATAGGCACCACTTGGTAATCATGCCTTCCCATGAGGGAGGAGATTCCTCCCTGATTTGGGACTTCATGATTGCCCCTTGTAAGGGCCTCTAACATTCAATTCGCTCACCTACACTCACATGCAAGGCTGGAGGCATTAATTGACTGCCCTTAGCTACCATTTGTCAAGATTTGAATTTTTGGCCGTTGAACCTGCTATTCATCCCACCCAAGAGCGAATTCTGGTAATCATCCCTGGGCGGAACGAATACCAGTATGTACTCATCCCGGGGTGAGACGAGTTCTGAGCAGAGTGCCTAAAGGTGCAAAATTTCTTTTTGACCTTCCAAAACTACTGTGTGAGTGGTTAGGACCACTATTTAACCTCTAAGGGCTGCCCTGGGGGCTGTGTGTGTCAATGCGATCAGTGTTTGCAGTCACATAATCGAATTGGTGTTGTTTTGGTGTCTATAGATGCCCCTTTTTGGAAGGTGCTGCACGTGGTGCAGTGCTGAGCAAAAATAGATAACCAAAGCACTAATGATTAGGATTTCTTAGTAACCTAACCAGATTTTGATGCCCCAAGCATGGAAAGGGCATGCATTCTTGAATCCTTGCTTCTGACGAGCTAAGAAACTTCATTCAAGTGTTAACCTATTTTGGTGAGGTGTGACTTGAGCTTGGACATTGATCAGTCATGAATAGGCAAAGGGCACAACTTTTTGTCTGTGGGAACCTTGAGTTCATGATTCATGAATCCCAAGCATTTTATTAGCTTGTGATTATTGCTTGTTTGCTGCCCCAAGCAGGAGCGTGATTGTCTTTGTCAATGATTCTTTGAATGCATGCCATTGCCTTGATTGGGTATGTATTTGTTGATTGGTGACTAAGTGTGACTACCCCCTCAAGCGATGAGTCGATGAGGGAATGACCTTCATGAGAAAAGTGATGAGTCACTTGACCCAAGATGACTTAGGTAAGGGTGCCTTCAGATGTTTTTCATTGAATGCTTAAGCAGTTTCCTGACATTTGGACCTATTTTTGGTGGGTTTTATCCCATTTTGTGACACCGTTTGGGGTTGAAATTGGTGAAAATCCATCTTCCCGTGGAGTGGTCCGGCTATGGTAGCATTCTTAGGGAGTAGGATAGCAGCAATTTGTGGCCCCAACATTAGTTTTTCTATGCCAAGGAGGTCAAGTGTAAAAACACTTTTGTCCGGCAATTTTTATTGCTCTTTTTTGTTGTAGTTATTTTTTTGCTATTTTTGATGTTTTTGAGTGGGTTTTGACCCTTCGGTGATGCCACTTGGGGATGGAATTGGTGAAAATACGTCCTACCATGGAGTGGTTCGGCTATGGTAGCCTTCTTATGGAGGAGGATAGTGGCAATTTATGACCCCGACATCAGTTTTTGTATGCTATTGAATGGCGGGCGCAAAGACGCCTTTGTTCAGCAGTTTTATTGCTAATTTTGGTTGGGTTTGGACCCTTTTGGTGATGTCGCTTGGGGGTGAAATTGGCAAAAATCCATCCTCTCGTGGAGCGGTCTAGCTATGGTAGTCTTCTTAGGGAGTAGGATAGTGTCAATTTGTCACCTAGACATTAGTTTTGTATGCTTTTGATGTTGAGCAAGGTGCAGAAATAGCATTGTCATTGTTGTCAACACAGACAGATAGATCAATTGATGCAGTGGACAGGAGTTCAGAGGTCAGTCAGAGCATGTAAAGTGAATTTCCAAGAAGAAAAAAGTGGCCCATATTCAAAAGATCAAAGAAAAATACAAGTAAGAAAACTATCACGATATCGCGACATGTTTGGCCAGAAAGAAAAACTGTCACAATATCGCGACATGTTTGGTTTAAAAGAAAAACTATCGTGATATCACGACATGTTGGGCAAGACAGAAAAACTGTCACGATTTTGTGACATGTAGGAAGCAAAGAAGGCAAGCAAAAAAACTGTCACGATTTTGCGACAAGTTGGAAGAAAAGAAGACAAGTGGAAAAAATGTCATGATTTCACATGTTTGAAGAAGAAGCGCATGCAGGGAAAACTGTCATGATTTTGCGACATGTTTGGTGAAAATGCGCAAGCAGGGAAAACTATCATGATTTCATGACATGTTCGAAGAGAAAGAGCTTGCAAGGAAAAGTTTCATGATTTTGCGACAATTTGCAAGAAATATTGTACAAACGAAAAAGTGTCGCGATATCGTGACATAGTGCAAAAAGAAGAGCTCGAGAGAAAAAGTGTCGCGATATCATGACATTTTAGGTTTTCAAAACCTGATGAGAAGAAAAGCGCTAAGGAGAAAAATTTTCGTGATATTGTGACATGTCGGGTTTTCGTGACCCGATAAGAAGAAAAGCACTAAGGAGAAAAAGTGTCATGATATCGTGACATGTCGGGTTTTCATGACCCGATGAGAAGAAAAGCGCTAAGGAGAAAAAGTGTCATGATATCGCGACATGTCAGGTTTTCATGACCCGATAAGAAGAAAAGTGCTAAGGAGAAAAAATGTCGTGATATCATGACATGTCAGGTTTTCATGACCCAATGAGAAGAAAAGTGCCAAGGAGAAAAAATGTCGTGATATCATGACATGTTAGGTTTTCGCGACCCGAAAAGAAGAAAAGAGCTAAGGAGAAAAAGTGTCGTGATATCGTGACATGTCACAGTTTTGTGACTAAAAGAGGAGAAAGAATGTGAGAAGGCAGAAGTGTCACGATATCACGACAAAAGCAAAAAGGAAGACTACGGAGGTAGAAGTGTCACAATATCGTGACAAAAGAAAATGAGAGTACGAAAGCGAAAGTGTCATGATTTCATGACATGTTCTATTTTTGTGGGGTCAAGGCAAGAAAAGAGACAAGGAAGCAAAAGTGTCACAATTTTGTGACATGTGTTTTCACGAGCGAAAGACAAAGAAGAGCACAAGGTAGCGAATGTGTCACAATTTCATGACATGTGTTTTCACGGGTGCAAGCCGAGAAGAGGACAAGAAGGCGAAAAGTGTCGGGATATCGTGACATGTCATGTTTTCACGGTCAATAGCCAAGAAAAATTCAAAGGGGCAAAAATGTCATGATATCGTGACATGTCATGTTTTCATGGGTAAAAGGCGAGAAGAGTACAAAGAGATAGAAGTGTTGCGATTTCACGATAGGTCACAATAGCATGATTACAGATAGTTAACAGAAGTCACACGACAGTTACAGGGGCAGTTGTAGAGGAAAAATCATGCAGGTAAAATAAGAAGAGTTAACTGAAGTCAGAATGGTAGATAATCATGTAGCTAAAATAAGCACAGTGCATTAAAGATAGAACGACAGTTACAAGTCCTGTGAAGTAGTGTAACCATCGAGCGGCAGTTATACTAAAAGTCCCACATAAGAAACAGAGCTATTAATAGACTGCATATACAAATTACTGTGTGATAAAGGAGTTACTTTTAGAAGTGGCTATTAATAGGCTGCATGTAGGATTATGGAAGTCACAGAAGACCAGATGTTTCAAGATGAAAATATTGTTATAAAATGGCAGTTGCATGGAGAATTACAGTGCTACTGAATGTGTGAAAGTGCTACTGAAATAGGGTTAGAAGAGTGTTGTAAGAGAGTGACAAGTAGAGCCATAAGTGTTTGTTATGTTTTGATAAATTGTAGACCAGTCAAGGTCTTGTAAAAGCGAAGGCATTTTTATGTCATTGATATAGTTTTCAAAATAGTAGTACAAGTTGGTGCTTGGATAGGGGTTGGTGCTCCTTTCTATTGGTGTAGATAAATCGGGGGTTGGTGCTCCTTCCAGTGGGTGCTGGTAAATGGATTGTAAAATTGGTATTTTGTAAAGGTTGGATTTGAACCGTAGTCCAAGCAGTCATTCTTGAGGAGTAGCCAAATTGGTGAACCTCGTTACATTGTGTGTTGTGGAGTGCTCTCTTGTGATAATTGCTTTATTTTCTTTTAAGTTCTCTTTGCTTCAGCTTTAAGAGTTGTAGATTTGAATTTAAATAGCTACACTGATAATATTGTGAGAATATCTATTGGTATCAGAGCAAGGTTCTTGAACAAGCTTAATCAGCTAAGGTGATCTTAGAAGAAACATAATGGTAGGTGGTGAAGGATTCTCTTAAAATAAAGCTCCATTGTTCGACATAACTAATTACTCATTCTGGAGACTCAAGATGCAGACATATCTGTGTGCGTTGGGATACGACATTTGGGAGTCAGTAGACAGTGGATACACAATACTCGCTACTCCTCCAACAAATACTGTCGATAAGAAACAGTTTGAGAATAACTCTAAAACAAAGAATTCTATAATGTGTGGTTTAGTGGACAATGAACTGATAAGGATCATGAGCTATAAAATGGCAAAATACATGTGGGACAAAATAAAGAGCATTCATGAAGGAGACGACAAGATCAAGGAAGCCAAGCTACAAACACATTGAGCTCAGTTCGAAGGATTAAAAATGAATGACGATGAGAACATAGAGGCCTATATGCTAAGAGACAATGGGATCATTAATGCGATTAGAGGACTCGGCGAGGGAATGGAAGATGCGGTCGTCGTGAAAAAGGTACTAAGAACTCTTCACAAAAGATTTGATTCTAAAGTTTTTGCTATAGAAGAAGCTAAAGATCTAAATAATTTTAGTATGGATGAGATGCATGGTTCTTTGACTACATACAAAATGAGAATAGGACAAACTAAGCCCACATACAAAGAAGCTACTTTTAAAGCACACAAAAATATAAAAGCTAAACAAGAATCTGAGGATGAAGAGACATCGGATGAAACGGAAGCTAACTTTGTTCGAAAACTAATAAAGGGAAAAGGAAAATATAGAGGAAAGTTACCGTTTAAGTGCTTCAACTATGGAGGCATCGGAAACTTTGTAGCCAAATGTCCAATGAATGAGAAAAACAAAAGTGATGAAGGGTCACACCAAGAAAGAAGTGACTGGAAGAAGAAACTAAACTTTAGAAAAAGCAACTTCAAGAAGAAAAGTTTCATATCCAAGAATGTCATCTCTTTTGAAGACAGATTCGGTGAGGATTATGAAGAAGAAATAGGTGAAGCTCTATTCATGGCATTCGAAGAAGAAAAGACAGAGGAAAAACCATAATGTAATAAAAAACTTGAGGGTGAGGCTGAAGTATATCTGGAAGGTGAGTTGGTCGTAACACTTAAAGAGTTGAGTATAGAAAGGAAAAGGAATAAGAAAATTTCAAGAAATCTTGAGGAGGCCTCTGAAATCATAACCAGCTTAAAAGTACAGACAGACGAATTTAAGAAAATATCTAAAGATCTTGAAGTACAATTAACCATGAAAATAGATGAGTGCAGCAAGCTAGAAGAAGAGATTGTTGGTATAAGGATTCAGCTAGAAGATATGAATCAAAAATTGAGTTGTTATCACAAACTTGAAGGAAGTTCTGTGAAGCTTGAAAATATTATAAATAGCCAAAGGAGTACAGGCATTAAATTTGTCTTGGGCTTCATCGAAGGAGAATCATCAAATGAATCAAAGGCCATAACTGTAGATTCCATAAATAAAGAAGATAAGATCAGGGTTGATCAAGAAAAAATGAATCATGCAAAAGAAAGCAATAAGGCCAAGCACGAGAAGAGCACTGAAAATTATGGATTCATAAATGTCACACATCAAAGGAGAAGAAGATCTATGACTCCTACTACAAAATGGCAAAGACCATCACCCAGGTTCAATCATTCCTTTTCTGGTTATTGTTTTAAATGTAATGCTTATGGTCACAAGATTTCAGATTGCCATTATAATGTAGGACAAAGGAATTTCACCAGTAGAAATGTCTTTTCTCCTTTGATGGATTATGCAGTAGAATGTTATAACTGTCATAACTTTGGACACATTGCAAGAAATTATCAAAGTACATATGCTGCAAATAAATATCAAGGAAGAAAATCTCAACCAAATGGATTGAGACAAAACAAAAAAATTCTCAAAAAATAGGCACAAACTAATGAAAGGGAAAAATCAAAACAAGTGATCAAAACTGCTATCAAAACAGAGTGGAAAGAAAAGGAGCAACCTAAGGAAGAAAAGGAATCCTTGATTGTTCAAACAATGTTTAAAGCACAAATCAAATCTGCACCATGGATTCTTGATAGTGGATGCTCCAGCCATATGACAAGTGACAAACAAAAATTTGAGAAGTTACAGAAATATGAAGGTGGCTTTGTAAAATTTGGAAATAATGATGGAGCCAAGATAGTTGGCAAAGGATTAGTCAAGATCAGTGACGGAAAGATAAACTCAAAAGAAGTCTTGTTTGTGATTGGCCTGAAGCATAACCTGCTGAGCATAAGTCAAATTTGTGACAGAGGTCATGAAGTAATTTTTAAGAAGTAGGGTTGTGAAGTGAGAAAAGCAAACAGTGGGAAGTTGATTGCCACTGGATCGAGGACTTCTAGAAACCTATATACTCTCTCAGAAACATCAGAAGTTGGATGCTTGATTGGATAGGAAGATGAAAATTGGTTGTGGCACAAGAGGCTCGGTCATATTAGCTTTGACAATCTGGTAAAAACAAGTTCAAAAAGAGCAGTAAGAGATATACCCACCATCGGCAAACCATTAAATAGCATTTGTGCTTCATGCCAAAAAGGAAAACAAACTAGATCCACATTTAAATCAAAGGAATACTTCACCAGAAAACCTTTAGAGCTAATACATACTGATTTATGTGGACCCATGAGAATACAAAGCATAAATGGTGACAAATACTTTATGTTGTGCATAGATGACTATTCCAGGATGACATGGGTACTATTTTTAAAGCTTAAATCAGATGCCTTTGAGATGTTCAAGATTTTCAAAAAATAGGTTGAGAATCAAACAAGAAAAAGAATTAAATGCTTAAGATCAGATAGAGGAGGAGAGTTTATCTCAGAGGAGTTTGCAGAGTACTATCAAAAATATGGGATCAGAAGACAATTTTTAGCAGTAAGGACACCTCAGCAGAATGGTGTTGTTGAAAGAAAGAACAGGACAGTGCAGGAAATGGCACGAACAATGTTGAATGAGAACAAAATAGCAAACATATTTTGGAAAGAGGCAGTCCATACTACAGTTTACATCCAAAACAGGTGCATGTTGAGGACACATGAAAGCAAAACTCCTTATGAGCTATGGTTCGGAAAAAAGGCAACATCAAGATACTTCAAAGTCTTTGGAAGCAAGTGCTACATCAAAAGAATAGAAGATAATCTTGGTAAGTTTGAAGATAGAGCTGATGAAGGGATTTTTCTTGGCTATTCAACAAAAAGCAAAGCCTACACATGCTATAACAAGAGGCTAAAGAAAATTGTGGAGAGTGCCGATGTTAAGGTTGATGAAGGTAGGGAACGAGAAATTAGCTATGAGAAAAACTACCCTACTTATGAAAAATTTATTGAAGGGGATGAAGAATAGGAAATAGAAGAGAATTAGAAAATTGACCCAGATTATTTAAGTATTGATCTAGAAGTAGAAGAAAACAAAATATTCAAAATAGGCAACTAACAAAAAAATCATCCCAGAGAGAAAATTATTGGGGACCCCACAGTTGGTGTTAAGACAAGAAGAAGAGTAGTAAGTAACTACTCCTTATTATTCAGCATTGAGCCCAAAACTTTTGTTGAAGCAAGCACAAATGAAAGTTGGATGAAGGCAATAAACGAAGAACTAGATCAGATTGAGAAAAACAAAACCTTGGAGTTAGTACCAAGGCCTGCAAATAAAAACATAATTGGTACTAAATGGATTTTTCAAAACAAATTGAACGAAGACGGATAGGTTGTCAAAAATAAGGCAAGATTGGTCTGTAAAGGCTATGCTCAAGTTGAAGGTATTGATTTTGAGGAAACCTTTGCACCAGTGGCTAGACTCAAGGCAATCAAAATGTTTTTGGCATTAGCAGTACACAAGAATTTCAAAGTTTATCAGATGGACGTGAAATCAACATTTTTGAATGGAAAACTTGAAGAAGAGGTTTATATTGAGCAGCCAGATGGTTTCCAACTCTGTGAAAATCCCAACTTCATTTGCAAGTTGAAGAAAGCATTGTATGGCTTGAAACAGGCACCCAGAGCATGGTATGCAAGACTAGACAACTATCTTACTCAGTAAGGGTTCAATAAAGGTATGGTGGATAATAACTTGTATGTCAAAACAGACAATGGCCATCTTATTGTCCTTGTTGTTTACGTAGATGATATCATATTTGGCAAAAACAATGATGAGTCGTGTAGAGACATAGCAAACAAGATGCATAAAGAATTTGAGATGTCTATGATTGGTGAACTTTCGTATTTCCTTAGACTGCAAGTTAATCAAAATGAAAAGGGCATTTTTATCTCTCAAGTTAAATATGTGAAAGAAATGCTGAAAAATTTCACAATGGAAGATTTTAAACCTGTTAGCACTCCCATGAAAACTGTAGACACCAAAACAGCACCCATCCGATTATGTGACTGCAAACACTGATCGCTTTGACAAACACAGCCCCCAGGGCAGCCCTCAGAGGTCAAACAGTGGTCCTAACCACTTCCATAGCAATTTTGTAAGGTCAGGAAGCAATTTGGTACATTTAGACACTTTGGCCAGTACTCATCTCACCCAGGGACGATTACTAACTTGCAATCGTCCCACCTAGGGATGATTGTTTTAATCGTCCCACCCAGGTACGATTACCAATTTTAACGGGAAAAATGACAAAAAAATGCCAAGTGGCAGCCTAGAACAGTCAGTTGATGACTCCTGCCTTGCATGCGTGTGTAGGTGGACAGAAGGGCCATTAGAGGACTGTCACAAGAAGCAATTATGAAAACACAAGTCAATGGAGGACTCCCCTCCCTCATGAGGAGACATGACTGCCACATGGCGCCTATGACCAACACATGGCATTTGTGCTTCCTTCCCAAAGGAGACCCCTTGGGTCTATAAAAGGTGAGACTTTTCTCACCCAAAATATAGAAGTTGAAGGAGTTTTCAAGAAATGAAGTGCTACCGAATTGGAGACCCACTTGCATCCCCTTTTATTCATCTTCCCACATCCACCAATCTCTTTTGCAAGGGAGGTTGTTGGTTGGCTTTTGGAAGCTTGAATCCGACCCAATTCCAACACATGGACACCTGAACCAACCAATTCGCCGACCCCCCAATCCTAAGAGGTTTTGGGCCCATCCCTAGTGGATTGGTGCCAAAATCAAGTTCCATCGGTGGGCTGCCCACTTGGGCACCCCGCACCTTTTGGATTTAGTTGTAGTTCATTTTCTGTCATTTGTTCATATTCTATGTTATTCTCTGTTGTTCAATAGTTCAGAATATTGAATCTTGATTTCAAAAGGTTTTCATCGAATATTATCATGCTTTTGTTATTTTGGTTGTCCCACTGACTTGCAGGTAACAACGTCCAATTTCTCGATGATGGAGGCCAAATTGGGAGAATCCGACCATCTGGGTCGTCCCAAAATGGCCCCAATTACATAACCCCCTTGTTTGCAGGTGTTTTGTAGGTCTCGGGAATCGACATTGGAGCAGCGACAGGTCGGCTTCTTCAACACAGTATCAATCGTCCCTGCAGGGGACGATTAACAGCAGCAATCGTCCTGCCGAAGGACGATTAACAGCAGCAATCGTCCTACCGAGGGACGATTAATAGTAGCAATCATACTTAACAGGGATGATTACCAGGTGAAAGTAGATTGGTCGGCTGTCTCAGGGGCAATGGCCTTTTGGTAACATTTTCTATATTTTATCAAGTTTTCAAGCCATTTGGACTCACTGTATTTACTGTTTCAGGAAGATGTTTACATGCATATTTCGTGGATTTTAGAGAATGAACCCTTTTCATTTGCAGCAGGTGATACTGACATTTTCATTGTTTCTTTGACTGTAGGAAAAGCAATCAGAGGTGAAGAACTTATCCACATCAGCGACGGCAGCATCTTGGCCCGCCCATTGCAATCGTGGGCACGCGGGAAGAGGAAGACTAGGTCACACATTGTAATGAAGACAAATTTAACGCTCCTAGCCTTCAAAAGGGGAGGAGACGTCTATGTAACAGAGGATAAGATATTTGAATAAAGAGGGTTGTGATTTCTTTACATCTTGTCTTTCGTTTCCAAGTTGTCTCCTTTCTCTGTTTTAGTGCATAGGATCAAAGCGTTACATTTTCATCTTATGTTGCATAGCTAGTGTTTCCTTGGCTTGATTTGCATACATTTCCTGATTGTCAACTGTTGTTAGGTGTAAATCCTGACGAAGATAGATCGAGCGTAGCTGGGGTGATTCCCATGTGCACGAGGATAAGTTTTCTATGGTAGGTGCCATTAATAGGACAATCCCCCTTTCGTACCGCCTATGTACCACGTACCTTCTGCTCTCACGTACCTATAGTATCCCTCTCGTAAGGGCGGGTATATAGAGAGGTTGGTATATCAGCCTGGCTGGTATATTGAAGGGGTGACCTTTTGGGAGTTATAAGAGCCTACATGATGCATTTAAACATTCTACAAAACCTACAAAAACAAAACAAAACACCAAAATACACTAAACCAGTCTAGGGCACACCAAGAATCCTTAAAAGAGATAATCACGGTTTTGTGAATGTGTGTGTTTAATTCTGTTTAGTATAGACAAAAAAAAAAAAAAAATCATTAAAAACAAGATAAAAATCTACTTAGATAGTGTGGACGCACCACAATGGTGTACACCCGTAGCCAAGCCCAATCAAGGGCAGCAGCTCCGGAAGGTACACAAGAAGCAGGCACAAGTTGCCTTCGCTTCAGTCCTGAGGATTTGGTCATACCGCCTTATCGGTCTAACCTACAAAAGAATCCAATTCAAAATCCTCGGTGGGGTATGCCCATTCAAAGAAGCCCCTCTCGAAAAGACGCCCTACATGCAGACCTTAATGTAAACAGAGAATCACCCTCTCAAGCTAGACATGAGTGGCCACAGCACGATGAAGCGCTAACGGGGCACACTGTCCATTTGGAGGGACAACGTGGATATGGCGTCCCTTCTTTACCTCTCATCAGAACAGAGAGACCAAATCTAGAGCGTGGGGTTCCTTACATAGGGCGACCTAACTCTGCCTGCCCCTTACGCACCTATGAGATAGAATATGAGGAAGATCATCGCATTCCTCAAGGACAACATACAACGCGGGAACCTTATGCTTCTGCACCATCCAGATATCATAATCACCCCTTGAGGCTAGAACCTCGAGCACATACCGCATACCTTGACAGAGGGAAGCGACCCCTTGAGATTTTAGAGCATCAAAATCGAGGTAAACCCATAGGAGGAACATTTGAACCTTCTAAAAAAAATAGGGTAGATCAAATTGACCCGGCTGTCACCAGATACACCACCCGTCAATCCCAAATCATGCGGCTTAAACAAAGTCAGCAAGAGATATAGTATCGATACCGCTTGGATAAAGAACACATGCAACGTGAAGCGGATGAGTTACAATATGAAATACTTGAGAGAGGGCCAACCCCTCGCATCCAAAGAGCCAAAAAAAATGAGAGGCATAACCCTTTAACGTAGGACAGGTCTCCACGACCTCGTCAAGCTCTGCCTCCAAGACCTCATAGATTCGAGAGGGAGGCAACTCCTCGAAACAATGATAGGTACCTTCAGCAAGAGCTTGATCAGGGTCAGAGGTTTCGCCCAGAAACTCCTCAAGAATTTTATGAGGAGTACGAACCAGAGATAGAATATGTTGAAACTCCCCATCAAGGTAGGAGGGATGCCATTCGGCCACCCCTCCATAGGCCTCCAGTTTATCGTAACTTGCAACAAGAGCGAACAAGAGAGGAAGAAATAAAATCTTCCGATGCATACCAAGTGCTATTGGAGTGTTTGGAGTCTGTGGAGACAAAAGCTGCTGGGCATCAAAAACCCACATTATGCCTACTCCGCAGTAATCCGGTGCATCCTTCAGTGCCTGCGCCTCTTTACCCTGAACACTTCAAGTTGCCTCAATTGGTAGTTTTTAGAGGTGAGGAGGACGCACAAGAGCACGTTACAAGATTTCTAAGCCAGTGCTTTGCAATCCAAGATAATGATGCATTGCTACTTAGAGCATTCATAACCACATTCGTAGGCCCTGCCTCGGATTGGTTCACATAACTACCCAAACACAACATAAGCAGCTTAGATCATCTAGTAGATGCATTTCTTGAACGCTTCGCCTTCAACACAAGGAAGAAGGCATCACTTAGTGATCTTGCTAGCATTAAACAATTTGAGGAGGAAACAATGGTAGTGTACGGGAATCGATGGAGAGCTTTGCTTTCTAAGTTACCCTACCGTCCTCCCATGTCGGACCTCACGCAAATGTTCACAAAAAGTTGCTTAAAATCAATCTCTGGTCTATTGTTACTGCGACAATACGATAGCTTAGAAGAAGCTTTGGCGCAAGCCAGAGTCATAGAAGAGATTAAGATAGGCGAAGGCGCAATTGCCAAGCCTAAGAAGAAAGAGTGGAATAAAACCACTAAAACTGGGACAACGCAACCACAACACGCTGCAATCAACCAAGTTGCGATAAATGTTCTCGTGCCTGTGCAAGAAATGCAGCCTCAAAAGGCTAACTACCAGGCAGTGCCTCCTGCTTACGAAAGAGACAACATAAGACAGGAGCAGTATCAGCAGCGTCACCCTAGGTGACAATTCACCCCGTATGCGAAGTCTAGGGACTCCTTATTTGATCGCTTGTCAGTGGCAAATTTAGTTACTCTGCCAGAAATCCAAATTTTTGACCCTAACATTCCCAAGCCTAGGGGGTATAGGGAGGAATTGTATTGCAGATTCTATAGGCACAGAGGACATGACCTAAATGGGTGCTAGAAATTCAAAGAACTAGTCCAAGATTTGATCGACAACAGAACATTGGTCGTGGACAACCCCATCGCACCAAACAACAAACAAATGGGGGTATTCAAGGACCCCTTGCCTGCCCACGAGGCACAGACAAAACCGCTCCAGATTAACGAAGTGCGACAAGATATTCCCGTGCAAGGATTTGTGGGAATGATTAGCATTATAACAAGGAACAGAAGATACCCAGCAGTTGCCCCCGAGGTAGCTACGAGGGAAGTTCCATCGACATCGCAGCCTCAACAATGCCCAATGTAGTTACCTCCGCCTAGACCTGAGGTCACGATACGAACCAAACTCACGCAGAGTTTGTGGACCACGTCGGCTAGGCTGTCCATCTACGAGCTTATTCAATAATCAGCTCCCCATAGAGAAGCTCTTATGGACATTTTAAAAGCCATTGAAGTACAACCCCACAAAGCAAATTCTTTCAACGCCTTCGTGGGACATGTGAAACAATGTACGGAGCCTGTCATCACATTCAGAGAAGACGAGGTCAAAACGATATCAAATGACATGCCGGATCCACCCCTGCATGTTATCACGTGGGTCAACGGGATCCCGTACAAGAGAGTGCTGATAGATACTGGCTCGTCCAGTAACATTATAACCACTGCAGCATTAAAACATTTAAAACTGCCAGCCTCTCACATCATTGCTTCCACGTACACACTGCGAGCTTTTAACGATGCAATTTGCTCAACAGTCGGCACAGTTGTTCTGCCTATCTAGGTAGGACAAAAGTCAATACCCACACTGTGCCATGTGCTGGAAGGCGAAATGGCTTATAATATACTGCTAGGGCGGCCTTGGATCAGGGACATGAAGTGTGTCCCCTCGATCACACACCAATGCTTGAAGTATGCCTATGAAGGGAAAATACATGTAGTCCCAATGAACTTAGAGCCCTTCAAGTATTGCAATGCGGTACAATTCATACCTCAATCGACCCTCCCATCAACACATTTGGATTTTCAATTAAATCCATCTAAACAGGGTCCGATACCGCAGGCACCACTGGTGGCCAACAAGGCAAAATCCCAACCGAGGTGAGACTTCATCACCTACTCCTTCATCATCAACGCCACCTATCATGGCCCAACAGAAGGACAAGGGAAAGAAAATCATGGAAGAGGTTAAGCCTCTAGAAGAGGGGTTGCCCACGATTTCAATGATATCAACAGAGGAAACACCCAACACAACACAAACCAAGACTCCTGAACAACCAAACATAGAATGGACTCAGGAAGGACTACCGTTTCCTCCTACCCAATCATCAACAATCACTATTGAGATGGCCAGTACGGGCCTGGGGGAGTACTTAGTGCAAAACATTGTGGCAACCCCCACATTGGAGTCAGTGCAGGACATGGGAAGACCTCGCCTTCCCATAGGGACAATTTTTCCACTAGGCTACCCTCCCAACCAGATGAATTTTGTGTATGGGGGCCTTGATCATGGTTCTGAACCATGCGAACAAAAGGAAACAGATGAAGAGCCTTTTGTCGAAAACATCAATTATCTGTCAAACCCAGAATTTGCCGTAAAATATCTCGAACAATGCAATTGGTATAGGTATGGGCTAGGCAGATATGAGCAAGGGATGCGGATCCTTTGCCAACCAAGATATCATATGCCATATGACAAGTCATGGGTAGGGTTCAACCATCCCCTGCCATTAGACATATTGGTTGAAAATATGCAAGGCCTAGAAATAGGCAACAAGGGGGGATTGGCACAAGACCCGTATGCCAATCCAAACACATAATACACATTAGGGGATTATCTCCCATGGTCTACAAACACCCCTGGAAATAGCAATAATCCCTCTCCTTTGCTAGAGAGAGGTGAAAGTTCAGAGAGCAATCCTCAAAGAGAACAACAACGGCTTCTAGACATTTTTCTGAAACTGTTCCCCTTAGAGGTTCCAGATGAAATAACACAGTCTCAAAAGAATCAGGTCCCTCCACTAAGAGTGGAACAACCGCAATGGGACTAGATTAATTCACTGGAACAGGAAGAGTCCTCAACATCGCAAGCAACAGATGCTGAAGAGGATGAACAATTTTGGATCTATGAAAGTGATTCAGAAGACGAAACTGAAATGGACTATCTCAGACATGTGTGATGACATCACCGTGCTCTAACTCATGAAGATCTAATGGGACAAATGGGTATACGATTAGGACATGAATGGCACGTAGACCCAGCGAGGTGGGACCAAGTGTTAGGCCTATGGCTCCAAATTCAAGATGAGCATCGTCCACCTCGAGATCCCATCATGATAGCAGTGCCAAGGGAAGACCCCACCTTATTTTTCACACATAGAGATGAATTTGCACCTAGAGAGGATCCATTCGTGCTCGTTCTCGTAGAGCCAGATCCAGAGTATAGGGAACATCTAAAAGAATCAAGTCATCACACCCGCGGTTTTGGAGACCAAATTCATTCCATCCACATGATCTCCATTGATTTGACCGCACCCATCCACAATCCGACCGATCCATCATGGTCATTGCATCTAGACATGGATGCCATCGACTGGGATCGCGTCAATTCACCATTGTCACCATCAGAGTACTGGCCTTTCGGTGAAATGCTTCATTTTACCCAAAGAACAACTCAGGATATCTTTCAAGCTGAAGAGGGACCCGAGGTTCCAAACGCAGATCTTAACTCAGCTGATGATATTCATTTAATCCCAACTCCACATCAGTTGGAGGACGGATCCCACATGTCAGTCGAGGAGACGACTGACGTAGACATCGGCACAGATCCAATGAATCCACGGATTCTCAAGCTAGGGGTAAGCCTTTCCCTCGAAGAGCAAGCTAAATATATTGCCCTTCTCAAAGAGAAGAAGGAAGTTTTTGCATGGTCATACAAAGATATGCCAGGACTAGACCCACAGCTAGTCATGCACAACTTAACGCTTGATTCGAAAATCAAGCCTGTAAAGCAAAAACTAAGAAAGATGCACCCAACAGTGGCCTTGATGGTCAAAGACGAATTGCAAAATTTTTTGGATGCACAATTTGTCATCTGCGTGGATTATCCACCATGGTTGTCCAACATGGTTCCCGTCAAGAATCCCGACGGGAGGATTCGCATATGCACCGACTTTCGAGACCTAAACAAAGCGAGTCCTAAGGATGATTTCCCCTTGCCAAGCATCGACGCATTGGTAGACACTACAGCAGGTCACGAAATGCTCTCCCTAATGGATGGTTTCTAAGGATACAATCAAATTCGTATCAATCCTGAAGACCAACTCAAAACGGCATTCACAACGCCTTGGGGGACATTTTGCTATAAGATCATGCCTTTTGGCCTTAAAAATGCTGGTGCTACATACCAACGTGCTATGACGTATATCTTCCATGATTACATGCCCAAAACTTTGGAAGATTACATGGATGATTTGTTAGCCAAGTATCTTGCGCTCAGATCATCTCGGTGACTTAAGCAAGATTCTCGATCGCCTCATAGAGCATAAGGTCAGACTGAATCCCAAGAAGTGCGTGTTCGGCGTCACATCTGGAAAAATATTGGGTTTTATAGTCTCAAAACAAGGCATCGAAGTGGACCCAAACAAAGTCAAGGCAATCCTTGAAATGGCTCCTCCAACCACTATCAAGCAGCTCAGAAGTCTGCAAGGAAAGGTCACGTCGATTAAGCGCTTCATAGCGCAACTATCTGAAAAATGCCGACCCATGAACAAATTATTGCATAAGGGGGTCACATTTCATTGGGATGACGAGTGCCAGTCAGCCTTTGATGAAATCAAACAATACTTGGATTCGCCGCCAGTATTGGCACCGCCTAGACCAGGTGTGTCGTTCTACTTATACATCTCGACTATCGAGGTGGCACTCGGGCGCAATGCTAGCCCGGAAGAATGAACTTCACAAAGAACAGGCTACTTACTATCTTAGCCGCACCCTGGTCTGTTACGAACTTAACTCTGCATATGTTGAGAAACTCTGCTTGGCAGTGGTGTTTGCTACCAAGAGGCTATGCCATTACATGCTGAGCAACACGACATATGTTGTGTCTAAGGAGAATCCATTGCGATACATGATGAGTCGTACTTATCATAGTAGTCGCACGGCAAAATGGATCATGTTGTTGACGGAATTTGACATTGAGTTTATTGGGCAAAAATCTATAAAAGGACAAGTCATAGCCGATCAACCAGCAGAGGCTCCTCTTGAAGATGATTAGCCTCTAGTCATAGAACTACCCGATGATGAGGTCTTCCATGTCTCAGAATCGCCAGATTCTGAAGAGCCTGAGTCTCAGGCCGACATAACCTTATTTTTCGATGGTTCTAAATGTGAGCAAGGTGGTGGCACAGGAATTATATTCTTCACACCGCAGGGCGCTCCAATGCCCCTGTCATTTAAATTAAACTTCCAGTGCACCAACAACAATGCAGAATATGAAGCCTTGCTCCTAGGTCTTCAAACAACAATCGCCATGAACATCAAAAGACTGAACATCTTTGGTGATTCGCTGTTAATCTTCAATCAAGTCAAAGGGGTATATCAATGCAAATGCCCAGTTCTGAAGGCCTATAAAGCCCTCGTGGATAAATTCCTGGCAAAACTTGAGTGGTATGACATCGAGGCACTCCCTCGATCATCGAATAATTTTGCGGACACAATGGCCTCCTTAGGGTCACTAATCCCGCAAGACCTTTTCGGTGATATAACAACCATTCAGGTCAAAACCTTATCGCAACCCGTGATGGAGCGCGCAAGCTCAGATTTGACGCCAGGAGTCCACATGATCCAGATCGAACCATATTTGGATAAGTTCTTTCGAATCCGAGACTATTTGAAACATGCCAACTGGGGGTCTTTGTTCTCCCCCACTCCCATTAATAGCAACACAACGCTATTCTTACAAGTTCTATCCCAATCAGCATTTGTTAGGGAAGAACTCCAAAAGGGATTGGCTATTCAAACTGTCGAGGTATCCGATCAACAGGACTAGTATTTACCCATAAGAGACTACCTCAAGTTAGGTAATCTACCCTTTGGATTGACGCACGCCACAAAACGAACATTCAAATAGAAAGCAGCAAAATATGTCTTGATAGGAGACATTTTGTATCGTCGCAGCTACGACGGAATTCTTCTTCATTGCTTGGACCAGCAAGAGTCCACTTGGGCAGTCACCCAAGCGCATGACGGTACATATGGCGGCAACTTCAGTGGTATGGCCATTGCAAAGCGCATTCTTCGCATGGGCTATTATTGTCCATCTTTAGAGCAATATTGCTACGCGTATGTCAAGAGGTGCGTGAAATGTCAACATCATGCCAATTTAATGCACGCACCTTCCCAGGACCTACAGACAGTCCAGTCTGCTTGGCCATTTTCATAGTGGGGCCTCGATCTAATCAGAAAGATCTCCCCTGCAACGTCAGGCCGTCACACGTTTATCATAACGGCCATAGAATATTTTACAAAATGGGTGGAAGCAATTCCGTTAACCTCTACGACATGACCCCGCATTGCAGAGTTAATTTTGCATTACATCATATGTCATTTTCGTATTCCATCCAAAATAATCTCCGATAATGGGCCATCATTCAAGAACAAAGACGTGTGTGCTTTGACCACAAAGTACAAAATTTAGCATAGCTTTTCAACACCCTATTATCCGCAAGCAAATGGGCAAGCAGAGGCATCAAACAAGACACTAGTTGCCATCCTTAAAAATACCATCGCAGATAGTCATAAGGATTGGCACATACAAATCCCACTTGCACTTTGGGCTTATCGCACTAGCATTCGGACGCCAACTGGGGCAACTCCGTTTTCACTAGTGTATGGCTCAGAGGCAGTAATGCCTCTCAAGTTGGAAATTCCTTCCCTCCGCATATCAATGCAAGAATTCATCGATGATGACACTGCACGGCAGGCCCGGTTAGACCAACTTACGTTGCTTGACGAACGACGCGTTAATGCTCTTGAGAACTTACATAGCTATCAAGAGCGACTTAAGAAAGCTTACAACATGAAGGTTCACCTAAGGGACTTTCGGGTTGGTGATTTGGTTTTGAAGGAAAACCAACAGAATTCTAATTTGTCGCCCCACCTGAGGGATAAATTCACGGTAAATTGGTTAGGTCCTTATGTCATTGATAGAAAAATAGGACCCGGGACATACCGGCTAGCTTCTCTTGATGGTATCAAGGAAACAGAACCCTTGAATATCAGTCACTTACGACCATTTCATATCTAAGAAAGCCATATCCCAAAAAAAAAAAAAAAAAAAAAAAAGCTCCAAGGATTATCACAATCTCTTGGTCACCCAAAAAGCTCCAAGGATTATCACAATCTCTTGGTAAATCCAAAAAGCTCCAAGGATTATCACAATCTCTTGGTCAATCCAAAAAGCTCCAAGGATTATCGCAATCTCTTGGTCAATCCAAAAAATCAAAAAAAAAAAATACAAAAATCAAAAACAATAAAATACATCAAAAACAACAAAAATTTGCTATCATTTCTACGCATTCTCAAATTCATCAATTGAGAGTTTTCTCACATCTCATCTTCATACTCGCCAAACTCAATTCATCAAAAATACAAAAATATGTAGCTGCATTAGCATTGCATCCATACATTGCATATTTGTGGTCGTATAGGTCAAAGGCACCATAAACTGAAATTGCTCTGATAAAACATCTTGTTCCCCACTGTTCCATTTCATAAACACAACGGACACACCATGCATAACTTTTACCACACTACAGTCAGTGGTCTGTAAATGTACCAAGAGTTTCAGTGATTCAGTTATCATTTTCCTCTTTAGCCATGTAGCGTATCAAGTCGAACAGATTTTACGAAGGTAGAGTCATACTTGAAATACACCATGTTACGTAACATCCCAACACAAATCAAAACACTAAAAATTCCCAAGTTATGTGAACGAAAGATGAACTGCACAGTAATCTAGGTCACCATAAGCGAAACGGTTATCTTGCTCATCCCCCTGTGCGGATGACCCAAAGAATGCTGAGAGTTGGCAAAAGGACAAGCATCCTCCCTACCCAATTCCCCAAGAATCCCTAATTCTCAATAGTTGCAAAACATCAAAAATTTGCAAAACGTCAAAACATCAAAATTTGACATCCTACAGTGCACACATCAAATGCACAAAGCAACAGTGATTTTCGTCACTCCATATTTCCAATCCCTTGCTCAAAAGAAAAACAAATCAAAATAAACAGTGATCTCATCACTACAATGAGCAAGTATCCCAATACAATTGAAGAAAAGAAGGGAGTTGACCTTGAATCCCTGGAACTCTCAGCATTCTAAAGGTCTTCTCGCATGACGATATATCTGTCACATTAACTTGCATACAGATCAATGTTTGCATGTGGATAAGCTAGCTTATGACATCCTAGAAAACATCGCGGATTAATCTAACTAAACATAACAAAGGAGCTAGTGGAGCTAGTTAGGTGATCCTCAGTACAGGTTCGGTTGAAAGCCCATCTGGCACTGGTGGTATCCTGATAAATACCACATAAATGAACTCAATTGCACACACAGGGATGTAAAATAGCATGGTCAAAAACAAGTCTGATTCATACCTTGTTCCAAAGTCTTGTAAGATAAATTACAGTCATGGCTAGTGAGTTAAAACCGTCTGAGTCTAAGAAAACCTTAGCTACATTTCTAAACCAACTGCGCTACTTTTCATTCTTACAATACCATAAAAAAAAAAAATACAAAAAAGAAAAACCACATGTATACATACAAAGTCATGCATCACAGCAAAAAAAAAAAAAAAAAACCACATGTATACATACAAATTCATGCATCACAACAATCGCCTAAAAACAAAATAACAGAGTTCTAAACAATCTATGGTGCCATAGCCAAACATCACAAATCCCATTCATCCATTTCATCTCCGCATATCACATATAAATCAAAAACATTTGCAATCATCATAGCATATGCATCCATCAAAATAAATTAACATAATACATCCATATTCATCAACCATCATGCACAAAATCAAAGAATATCAAAACAACAAAAACAACAAATAAATGCAACACAAAAACAAAAAGCAATAAACATTGCCAGACACAAGTGCTCTTGCACTTAACCTCTTGGCATAGAAAAATTGATGTCGGGGTTTACATTGTCACTATCCTACTCCCGAAGAATGCTACCATAGCTGGACCACTCCACGGGAGGACGGATTGCCGACAATTTAATCACCAAATGGTGTCACAAAAAAAAAACAAAAAAAAGAAAAAATGCAACAAAAACAAACAGCAATAACATTGCCAGACACAAGTGCCCTTGCACTTAACCTCTTGGCATAGCAAAACTGATATCGAGGTTTACATTGTCACTATCCTACTCCCTAAGAAGGCTACCATAGCCGGACCGCTCCATGGGAAAACGGATTTTAGACAATTAAATACCCAAATGGTATCACAAACAACAAAAACACCACAAAAAAAGTAACACAAAAACATAGCAATAAACATTGCCAGACACAAGTGCTCTCGCACTTAACCTCTTGGCAAAGAAAAAAGATGTCGAGGTTCAAATTATCATTCTCCTAATTCCCCAAGAAGGCTATCATAGCCGGACCGCTCCACGGGAAATAGGTTTTTCGACGATTTCACTTCATTATGACATCACCAAAAGGGTTAACACCCACCAAAAACAGGTCCAAATGTTGGAAAAATTGCACACGCTTAACGGTAAACCCTCTAAAGGCACCCTTGCACAAGTCATCTTGGGTCACGCGACTCGTCGCTTCTCTCACAAAGGTCATTCCCTCATCGATTCGTCGCTTGAGGGGGTAGTCACACTTAGTCACCAACCAAAAATCACACACCCAATTAAGGAAAACGGCATGCATTCAAAGAATCATTGACAAAGACAATCACGCTCCTGCTTGGGGCAGTAAACAAGCAACAATAAAATCAATCAAACACTTGGCATTTCGTGAATCATGAATACAAGGTTCCCCTGAGGTAAAAATGCCCTTTGCCTATTCATGACTGATCAATGTCTAAGTTCAAGTCACACCTCACCAAAACAGGTTAACACTTGAAATCAAATTCCTTAGCTCGTCAGAAGCAAGGATTCAAGAATGCATGCCCTTTCCATACTTGGGGCATCAAAAGTTGGTTAGGTTACCAAGAAACCCTAATCATTAGTGCTTTGGTTATCTATTTTTGCTCAGCACTGCGTCACCCACAGCGCTTCCCAAAAAGGGGCATTTGTAGACACCAAAACAGCACCCATCCGATTATGTGACTGCAAACACTGATCGCTTTGACAAACACAGCCCCCAGGGCAGCCCTCAAAGGTCAAACAGTGGTCCTAACCACTTCCATAGCAATTTTGTAAGGTCAAGAAGCAATTTGGTACATTTAGACACTTTGCCCAGTACTCGTCTCACCCAGGGACGATTACTAACTTGCAATCGTCCCACCCAGGGACGATTGTTTTAATCGTCCCACCCAGGGATGATTACCAAGTTTAACGGGCAAAACAACAAACGACGCCAAGTGGCAGCCCAGAACAGTCAGTTGATGACTCCTGCCTTGCACGCGTGTGTAGGTGGACAGAAGGGCCGTTAGAGGACTGTCACAAGAAGCAATTATGAAAACACAAGTCAATGGAGGACTCCCCTCCCTCATGAGGAGACATGATTGCCACATGGCGCCTATGACCAACACATGGCGTTTGTGCTTCCTTCCCAAAGGATACCCCTTGGGTCTAGAAAATGTGAGACTTTTCTCACCCAAAATATAGAAGTTGAAGGAGTTTTCAAACAACGAAGTGCTGCCGAATTGGAGACCCACTTGCATCCCCTTTTATTCATCTTCCCACATCCACCAATATCTTTTGCAAGGGAGGTTGTTGGTTGGATTTTGGAAGCTTGAATCCGACCCAATTCCAACACATGGACACCTGAACCAACCAATTCGCCGACCCCCCAATCCTAAGAGGTTTTGGGCCCATCCCTAGTGGATTGGTGCCAAAATCAAGTTCCATTGGTGGGCTGCCCACTTGGGCACCCCGCACCTTTTGGATTTAGTTGTAGTTCATTTTCTGTCATTTGTTCATATTCTATGTTATTCTCTCATTGTTCAATATTTCAGAATCTTGAATCTTGATTTCAAAAGGTTTTCATCGAATATTATCATGCTTTTGTTATTTTGGTTGTCCCACTAACTTGCAGGTAACAACGTCCAATTTCTCGGTGATGGAGGCCAAATTGGGAGAATCCGACCATCTGGGTCGTCCCAAAATGACCCCAATTACATAACCCCCTTGTTTGCAGGCATTTTGCAGGTCTCGGGAATCGACATTGGAGCAGTGGTAGGTCGGCTTCTTCAACACAGTATCAATCGTCCCTGCAGGGGACGATTAACAGCAGCAATCATCCTGCCGAAGGACGATTAACAATAGCAATCATCCTACCGAGGGGAGATTAACAGTAGCAATCGTCCTTACCAGGGATTATTACCAGGTGAAAGCAGATTGGCCGACTGTCTCAGGGGCAATGGCCTTTTGGTAACATTTTTTGTCTTCTGTCAAGTTTTCAAGCCATTTGGACTCACTGTATTTACTGTTTTAGGCAGATGTTTACATGCATATTTCGTGGATTTTAGAGAACGAACCCCTTTCATTTGCAGCAGGTGCTACTGAAATTTTCATTGTTTCTTTGACTGCAGGAAAAGCAATCAGAGGTGAAGAACTTATCCACATCAGCGGCGGCAGCATCTTGGCCCGCCCATTGCAATCATGGGCATGCAGGAAGAGGAAGACTAGGTCACACATTGTAATGAAGACAAATTTAACGCTCCTAGCCCCCAAAAGGGGAGGAGACGTCTATGTAACCGAGGATAAGATATTTGAATAAAGAGGGCTGTGATTTATTTACATCTTTTCTTTCGTTTCCAAGTTGTCTCCTTTCTCTGTTTTAGTGCATAGGATCAAAGCGTTACATTTTCGTCTTATGTTGCATAGCTAGTGTTTCCTTTGCCCGGAATCTCGTGCTTTCAACAACAGGTTGCAAGTTGAGCAAGGATGAAAAATCTCCAGATGTTGATCAAACCATGTACAGATCTATGATTGGGAGCCTGCTGTATTTGATAGCTACCAGACTAGATATCTTACAGGCAGTATGCATGGTAGCACAATTTCAAGATAGTCCCAAAGAGACTCATGTGACAGCTATGAAGAGGATTCTTTGGTACATCAAGGGTACTATGGAGTATGCATTATGGTATCCAAAAGGTAAGGACTTCACTCTTATTGCATATTTAGATGCAGATTGGGTAGGATGTATAGATGACAGAAAGAGTACCAGTGGAGGTGCATTTTATCTTGGAGACAGGTTGGTAGCATGGCACAACAAGAAACAAGAATCAGTATCTCTATCCATAGTAGAGGTAGAATACATTGCAGCCACAACATGTTGTACGCATATATTATGGATGAGACAAACCCTGAAAGATCTTGGTATTAATTTCAAAGAGCCAATTTCAGTTAAATGTGATAATACCAGTGCGATCAACATCTCCAAGAATCCGATTATGCACTCTTGCACAAAACATATTTCCATTCGATATCACTTTTTTAAGGATAAAGTTGCAAAAGGTGAGGTTAAATTGGATTTTGTTCCAACTACAGAGCAAGTAGCGTATATATTCACAAAACCGTTGCCCAAGGAAGTTTTTGAGTACCTTCAAAACAAACTAGGAGTGGTCACGTTTCCCAAGAATTGACTGGCAATTAGGACCACATTCTCAGGGGGAGCATTTATGTCTATGTTTATATTTTTGCTCATATTCATGATTTTTGCTAACTATAACAATTTTTGCCTGAGAATGTTGTGCATAGACTCAGGGGGAGTTTGCAACAACCCTTTGGTATTATTGTCAAAGGGGGAGAAGAATTACAGGAAATTGCACATGTGTTGCCAACAATTCCAAAGGGTGAGATTGTTGAGTAAGGTGTAGAAATAGTATTGTCATTGTTTTCAACACAGACAGATAGATCAGTTGATGCAATGGATAGGAGTTCAAATGTCAGTCAGAGCATGTACAGTGAATTTCCAAGAAGACAGAAGTGGCCCATATTCAAAAGATCAAAGAAAAAGACAAGTAAGAAAACTATCGTGATATCGTGACATGTTTGGCCAGAAAGAAAAATTGTCGTGATATCGTGACATGTTTGGTCGAAAAGAAAAACTGTCATGATATCGTGACATGTTGGGCAAGACAGAAAAACTATCGCAATTTTGCAACATGTAGGAAGCAAAGAAGGCAAGCAGAAAAACTGTCATGATTTCATGACAAGTTGGAAGAAAAGAAAAGTGGAAAAATTGTCGCGATTTCGCGACATGTTCGAAGAAGCGCATGCAGGGAAAATTGTCACGATTTCATGACATTTTCAGAGAAAATGCGCAATCAAGGAAAACTGTCATGATTTTGTGACATGTTCGGAGAGAAAGAGCTCGTAAGGAAAAGTGTCACGATTTCACGACAATTTGCAAGAAAGATTGTACAGACGAAAAAGTGTCACGATATTGCGACATAGTGTAAAAACAAGAGCTCGAGAGAAAAAGTGTCGTGATATCACGACATGTCGGGTTTTCGCGACCTGATGAGAAGAAAAGAGCTAAGGAGAAAAAGTGTCGCGATATCACGACATGTCGGGTTTTTGTGACCCGATAAGAAGAAAAATGCTAAGGAGAAAAAGTGTCACGATATCGTGACATGTCGGGTTTTCATGACCCGATGAGAAGAAAAGTGCTAAGGAGAAAAAGTGTCATGATATCGCGACATGTCGGGTTTTCACGACCCGATGAGAAGAAAAGCGCTAAGGAGAAAAAGTGTCACGATATCGCGACATGTCAGGTTTTCGCGACCCAATGAGAAGAAAAGCACCAAGGAGAAAAAATGTCGCGATATCACGACATGTCAGGTTTTCGCGACCCGAAGAGAAGAAAAGAGCTAAGGAGAAAAAGTGTCACGATATCGCGACATGTCACAGTTTTGCGACTAAAAGAGGAGAAAGAATGTGAGAAGGCAGAAGTGTCGCGATATCATGACAAAAGCAAAAAGGAAGACTACAGAGGTAGAAGTGTCATGATATCACGACAAAAGAAAAGAAGGAGAGTACGAAAGCAAAAGTGTCACGATTTTGTAACATGTTCTGTTTTCGTAGGGTCAAGGCAAGAAAAGAGGCAAGGAAGCAAAAGTGTCGTGATTTCATGATGTGTTTTTACAGGCGAAAGATAGAGAAGAGCACAAGGCAGCGAATGTGTCGTGATTTCACGACATGTGTTTTCACGGGTGCAAGCTGAGAAGAGGACAAGAAGGCAAAAAGTGTCACGATATCATGACATGTCATGTTTTCACGGTCAACAGCCAAGAAAAAGTCAAAGGGGCATAAATGTTGCGATATCGTGACATGTCATGTTTTTGCGGGTAAAATGCGAGAAGAGTACAAAGAGATAGAAGTATCACAATTTCATGACAGGTTGCAATAGCATGATTATGGACAGTTAACTGAAGTCACACGACAGTTACAAGGGCAATTGTAGAGGAAAAATCATGCAAGTAAAATAAGAAGAGTTAACTGAAGTCAGAACGGTAGATAATCATGCAGCTAAAATAAGCACAGTGCATTAAAGACAAAACGGCAGTTATAGGGCCCATGAAGCAGTGTAACCATCGAGCGGTAGTTATACTGAAAGTCCCACACAAGAAACAGAGCTATTAATAGACTACATGTACAAATTACTATGTGATAAAGGAGTTACTTTCAGAAGTGGCTATTAATAGGCTGCATGCAGGATTATGGAAGTCACAGAAGACCAGATGTTTCAAGATGAAAATATTGTTATAAAAGGGCAATTGCATGGAGAATTACAGTGCCGCTGAATGTGTGAAAGTGCTACTAAAATAGGGTTAGAAGAGTGCTATAAGAGAGCAACAAGTAGAGTTGTAAGTGTTTGCTATGTTTTGATAAATTGTAGACCAGTCAGGGTCTTGTAAAAGCAAAGTCATTTTTATGTCATTGATATAGTTTTCAAAACAGTAGTCCAAGTTGGTGCTTGGATAGGGGTTGGTGCTCCTTTCTTTTGGTGTAGATAAATCAGGGGTTGGTGCTCCTTCCAGTGGGTGCTGGTAAACGGATTGTAAAATTGGTGTTTTGCAAAGGTTGGATTTGGAACGTAGTCCAAGCAGTCATTCTTGAGGAGTAGCCAAATTGGTGAACCTCGTTACATTGTGTGTTGTGGAGTGCTCTCTTGTGATAATTGCTTTATTTTCTTTTAAGTTCTATTTGCTTCAGCTTTAAGAGTTTTAGATTTGAATTTAAATAGCTACACTGATTCACTCCCCCCTCTCAGTGTCATTGTGAGAATATCATTTGAATGTCGAGTGCAAAGGCACCTTCGTTTGACATTGTTTTACTATTTTTTTATGCAGCTTGGATGCAGTTTTTGTTGTTTTTGATTGTTTGTGAGGTCAGAAGACCATATTATTGTATCCTTAGGGCATTTTGATTATATATATATATATATATGAGTTTATTTTTGTTTATACATGTGTCGTGTTTTGATTTTATGCACAGTGTTTGATGTTGATGGATGCATATGGTATGATGAATGCGAATGTTGCTGATTTATATGATATATAATGGAATGGATGAAATGATTTATTGATAAGTTGGTGTTGGCACCAGAGACTATTCAGGACTTATGGCTTTGTGTACAGGGTGATTGCTATGGTAAATGACTTTTGTGTATATGTGTTGCTTTTTTTTTTTTTTTATGATGATATAGGAACGGATTATATACAACGGTTGGCGTAGAATGTAGCTAAGTTTTTCTGAGACTCAGATGTTTTGACTAACTAGACAAGACTATACTGTTGTCTTACAAGATTTTTGAACAAGGTATGAATCATGCTTGTTTTTGACCAATTTATTTCACATCCCTGTGTGTGCAGTTGAGTTTGTTTATGTGGTATATTTCAGGATACCGCCAGTGCCAGATAGGCTTTCAACCAAACCTATACTGAGGATCACCTAATTAGCTCCACTAACTCCTTTGTTGTGTTTAGTCAGATTAATCTATTTTGTGATCTAGGATACCATAAGCTAGCTCATCCACATGCAAACATTGATCTGCACATAAATGAATGTGACAAATATATCGTCATACGAGAGGTTTGCCACCAGTGACCGATAGGCTATCCTCCAAACTGGTATTGAGGGTCACCTCATGACCTTTTGAATGCTGAGAGTTCCAAGGATTCAAGTTCGACTCCCTTATTTTCTTTATTTGTATTGGGATACTTGCTCTTTTGTAGTGATGTAAATCACTATTTATTTTTGTTTTTTTTTGAGCAAGGGATTTTGACTTTTGAGTGATGAGAATCACTATTGCTTGTGATTTTCGATGTATGCTCTTTGTAGGATTTGATGTCAATTTTTGGAGTATTGAATTGTGCAAAATTTTTGATGTTTTGCAACTTTTTGGGATTTGATGTCAATTTTTGGAGTATTGACATGTGCAAATTTTTGATGTTTTGCAACTTTTTTGGAGGACTTGGGATTCTTGGGGAATTGGGTAGGGAAGATGCTTGTCCTTTTGCCAACTCTTAGAATTCCTGGGATCATTCACACAAGGGGATGAGCAAGATAACCTTTTTCACTGTATGGTATCCTATACTGCTTTACAGGTTTCATCTTTCATTGACACAACTTGGGGATTTGTTTTTATGGTCTTTTGAACTTGTGATGGGATGCTACGTAACAAAGTGTATTTCAAGTAAACTCTATCGTTGTAACATATGTTCTGAATTTGTATAGCTCTTGGCTAGAGATTTAAAGACAGCTGAATGACGAACCACTAGATACATTTAGACGACAACTGATTTATGATATGGCGAAATGGTGAATGGCATTTATTTTTGCTGTATTGTTTTCAAAATGGAAAATGTGAAAGGTGATGATTTTGCCAAGTAATGACAGTCTATGGTGCCTTTGAGCCGTATGACCAACAAATATGCAATGGATGGATGCGATGCCTATGCAGCTATTTTTTTTTGTATTTTGGATTTTTGAAGCGTGCATGAAAGTAATATGCAATTTTTTTTTTAAATTTTGATGCTTTTGTTGTTTTTTAAATTTTTTTGTTGATATTGTCCAAGTGATTGTGAGAATCTTTGGATATTTTGGGTTGACCAAAGGGATTATGGGCACCTTTGGAGCATTTGGTTTGACCAAAGGGTTTGTGGGCACCTTTGGGGTATTTTTTGGATTGACCAAGCGATTGTGGGAATCCTTGGAGCTTTTTGGTTTGACCAAAGGGTTTGTGGGCACCTTTGGGGCATTTTTGGGATTGACCAAGTGATTATGGGAATCCTTGGAGCTTTTTGGTTTGACAAAAGGGTTTTTGGGCACCTTTGGGGTATTTTTTTGGGATTGACCAAGTGATTATGGAATCCTTGGAGCTTTTTGGTTTGACCAAAGGGTTTGTGGGCACATTTGGGGCATTTTTTGGGATTGACCAAGTGATTATGGGAATCTTTGGAGCTTTTTGGTTTGACCAAAGGGTTTGTGGGCACCTTTGGGGCATTTTTGGGATTGACCAAAGGGTTTATTGCACCTTTGGTGCCTTTTGGGGTGACCAAGGGATTGCAGGAATCCTTGGAGCTTTTTGGTTTTGACCAAAGGGTTTGATGGACACCATTGGGGCATTTTGGGGTGACCAAGCGATTACGGGAATCCTTGGAGCTTTTTGGTTTTGACCAAAGGGTTTGATGGACACCTTTGGGGCATTTTGGTTTGACCAAAGGGTTTATGGACACCTTTGGGGAATTTTGGGTTGACCAAAGGGTTTATTGCACCTTTGGGGCCTTTTGGGGTGACCAAGTGATTACGGGAATATTTGGAGCTTTTTGGTTTTGACCAAAGGGATTATGGACACATTTGGGGAATTTTGGGGTGACCAAGAAATTGCGGGAATCCTTGGAGCTTTTTATTTGACCAAAGGATTTATTTATGGAGATCCAAGCTTTCTCAAACCAATTATCATTCAAAACTTGGAAAATATTACCTCACAAACCCTCATTCTGTGGCTATATAGCCAAAAAACCCTAAAAACTAGAAATGAGTCGGATGGGGCCCAAAATTGGGGTGCGCATCCCTCTTATAATAGACAAGCCAAAAATAAAGTTTCAAGTCCTAACTCTAAATACATTAGGATATATTAACCTTCGAACAACTCAAAAAGCATAAAAAACTAGGTGAGTAATTTTAAAACCTAATTTCGGGGCACTAGATGATGGAATTTGGCCCCGAAAACTGGATTTTATTGGCAAATAGGACTTTGGGCGGAAGTTGCTCTCTATATGCCCAAAGTTATGGATTCAAAATTTGGTTCCACTAGACTGGGTTTATGTGCCACTCATGCCCTAGCCTTATGCCTAGTTGTCCAAATAGTTCGTCAATGTCTACGGGGTGATGGTGCTGTCGCATATGATTGAGATATTCCATCTCAGTTTCATCTTCATAATCACTGTCAGTGATCCAAAGGCCTTCGTTAGCTCTGACAGCTGTCTGCGACATGTTGGGCTCATCCTGCTCGAGCAAATTTACATGGTCCCATCATGGTTGTTCCGCTCTTTGCAGGGGGACCTCATTTTCTTGAGGTGGCACTTGCTCGATTGGGGTTTCAAAAGGGAATATTGTCAAGAGAATTTCTTGATAATCATCCATGGGGACCACCTGTGAGTGATTACTATCTGAGTCGAAAGGGTCCCATGGTGCTACCTCATATTCTGACTCGTCTTCCGCCAGTGAGTAGGGCTTATCAGGATCTAGCGATTCTAAGACATGGAAGACCCTATCATCAGGTAGCTCTATGGTCAAAGGTTGATCCTATTTGAGAGGAGCCTCACGTAAGTTGGGCTTTTGGGGCCCCAAAATCTTGGTCTCTATAGACTCTAAGTGCACTAGCAGTGCTTTGCATGTATCGGGAGATTGGATCTCCTCCTCTTTAGTTTGATCCCACTGCAAATTATGGGGAACTTGAGGCCCATGGGGGGGTAGCCGGATAGCGCCCCCCCCGCATTGGTAGGGCATTTCATCCCTCTCTTCTTCTTGCTCATATTCCTCAGAGGCTTCTTGAGGAATTTTTGAGGGTGGCCCATAAACCTGGGTGAGTGCCTGAGGAATGCGCCCATCATTGATTCTAGGAGTGGCCTCCCACTCAGGTCTAGGTGGTGTTGGGGGCAACGCTTGATAAGGTCACAGAGACCTATCTCACACCCAGGGGTTGTGCCTCTCATAATGTTCTATCTTATACATGCGAGGGGCTGGAGTCCTCGCTTGCATAGTGTTCTTGAGTAACTCATCCTTCTGGCACTGAAGGCACTCTTTGTTAATATGGTATAGTTGCTCTAACTATTGTCAATCTTGCTCAAGCTGCGTGAGTTGCGCTTGGTGGGAGACATGTTTGGCAAATTCCAAGACAATTTATTTTGCTATCTCATGTCTAGAAGGCCTAGATGCCTCTCCTTCATATCTATCTTGGTCATACCGATCTGAGATCTCTATAGGTTGCCTCCCTCTGTTGAGGGTAGCAGCATTTGCTCAAGGGTTTGGCCTCAGTAGGTGATCCTGGTAGCTAGCAAGTGTGGGGGTGCATTGCTCCCATGTTGTGTATTGATCTTGAGGAGTGTAGTGGTCTTCCTCGTACTCCCTTTCATATATGTGAAAGGGGCGGGCAAAGTTAGCTCACCCTGCCTAGAGAGCCTTGTGATTTGGATTTGGTTTGGTGTTTCTAATAGCGAGGAGGGGTAGAGGAGGGATGATGAAATCATGTGGCCCCTCCTTATGAACCACCTACTATTCAGGTGCTTTGTCGCATGGTGGCCACTCATAGCAAGTATCTAAAGGAGATCTCATATGGATATACTCCTCCTAAAAGGATGTGTGTTGGGTGCTATGCTGGAAGGGAGTGCCTCTAGAAGGGTGCCTCTATAGTCCTATTCCATCATGGTGTGATGGGGACTGTCTTGTGTGTCAGGCCACCAAGGAGGTATGACCAAGTCCTTGGGGCTGTAGCGGAGGTGACTTGTGCCCCCTTGTACATTCTTCGTAGGGTATACCCGTGATTGGGTTTGGCTGCGGGTGAATACCATGGTGGTGCCTTTTTACAAGCTATGTAGGTTTTTATATTTTTTATGATCTTTCTGATTTTTATGCTACACCAAACAAAAAAGTCCACACACACACAAAGTGATGATTATCTCATTTAAAGATTATAGGTGTGCCCTAGAACTGGTTTAGTGTGTTTTGATTTTTGTTTTGAAAGCTTTTTTAAAGAATGTTTAAATGCAAAATGATGGCTCTTGTGACTCCCAAAAATGGTCGCCCCTTCGATATACCATTGCCAGGACGATATACCAACCTCTCTATATACCCGCCCTTACATGAGGGAAACTATAGGTACATGAGAGCAGATGGTACATGGAACATAGGCGATATGGAATGGGGATTGCTCTGTTTATGACACTTACCATAGAAGACTTATCCTCATGCATTGGGAATCACCCCAGATACACTCAGTCAACTTTCATCAGGATTTACGTCTAGCAATAGTAGCAATTGGGGTAATGGATGCAAAATTCAAGCCAAGGTGGTGATGAAATCCACCGTTGGTCTTGATCAAGGGCTGGGGTCTTACGACCAGCTCCTAGGTTTTAAAGTGCCATGTGATGTGTGTGGGGTTATTTTTACTAAGGAAATGTAAACATGCAGCAACAACTTTCCCTAAGCAAGCAAAAATAGATAGAAACAGAAAACTAGAAACAAAAAAAATGATAGAGACTGTTGAGAACCCCTACCTTTTCTCTACCCACATCGGCTGCTTCTAACTTTCTACTCCAAAAACTGAATAGAGGGCTATTCATCCCTGGGTGAGATGAATAATAGAACAAAATTTGTCATAGGGTGAGATGAATTCTCATTCGTCCCTGGATCAGACAAATTACAGTCTGTATTCACCATAGACTGGAACGAACAACAGTCCAGCGTTTGAAAAGTGGTACCTGCAAGCAAGAAAAATCAAATTTTGATCAGATTCTTGATCCCAAAAAAATAGGGGATAGTGTCCCACCGTGATCGCCACTGAAAGCACAAGGATATGGAAGCAAAAAGGAAACACTAATATGCGATGCATGCGAAACAAAATGTAACGTTTAAAGTCCTAGAAATTGGAATGCATGAAATGAGAGGAAAAGATGAATTGAAATGAAACATGGCAAGTATGGAAAAGCATAGCCCTTTTATTAATACTCTTTTAATTTTTTGTTACAAGATGTCTCCTACCTTTCCAGGGCTAGGAGCGTTAACATCATTTTGTTTACAACTATGAACTAGTAACCCTTCTTCTGCATGGCCACATGTAAGGTGGGCGGACCAAAATGTTGTCACCACTTGCGTTGGTGAATGCTCACTCCTTGCTGCTCCTTCAATGTCGAAATCCTACATTCAAAGAAACAAAAAACTATTAGTAGCACCTATAACTGAAAGGAAATATATGATCTCAAAAGCCCATGAAGGGTGCATGCATGAAACTGAATAAAATGATAAGTAAACTGAATCAAAATAGTCTGAAAATTTCATAGAAACATGGGAACATTACCAGAAGGTCACTGCAAATGAAATAGTCAAAAAAATCACCGTGAATTGCTAATAATTTCGAGGTGAGACGAGTAAACCTACAGTAAAATGGTAATCATTCCAAGGCAGGACGATTACACCTGCAACAAAATGGTTAAGAGCACTGCACTAAATGTCCTATCTCGAAGACTCCAGGTGACCTACAAAGTTAGGGCTTGGGTAAAAGGGGGTGTTTTGAGAAGACCCAGAAGGTCAGATTTCCCCAATTCAGCCTCGATCACCGGGAATTTGATGATGTCACCTGCATGTTAGTGAAGACAAAATATGATAGAAACATGGTCAAAATTGCTCCAATAAAGATGAAATTCAAACTACAATCTATTCAAACAACATATAATATAATACAAAAATGATAGTAAGCAAACAAGCCATAGATCCGTAATCATTCCGAGGTGGGACGATTAGACCTACAGCAATGTGGGGCGCGCCCGTGGGCAAGGTGCCCGCCGTTTGGGGCTCTATTTCAGCACCAATCAACTTGGAATTGGTCCAAAACTATTTATTAAGTGTTGTTGGCAAACTGGTAGGACAATGTGGTCAAGTTTTGGGTTTTGGGATCCGGATTCATGCTTCTAATAGCCACCCAATGACCTCCTTTGAAAAAGAGATCAAGGATGTAGAAGGCACAAATTGAAGAGGATGTGTGACAGTAAAATGGTAGCACTTCATTGCTCAAAATGCTCCCTCCTTCTATATTTTTTTGGGTGATGAGACTCACCATTTTATAGACTTGACTATCTCTTTGCAGGGGCATGCAAAGGCACCACTTGGCAATCATGCCTTCCCATGAGGGAGGAGATTCCTCCCTGATTTGGGACTTCATTACTACCCCTTGTAAGGGCCTTTAATGTTCAATATGCTCACCTACGCTCACATGCAAGGTAGGAGGCATTAATTGACTGCCCTTAGCTGCCATTTGTCAAGATTTGACTTTTTGCCCATTGAACCTGCTATTCACCCCACCCAAGAGAGAATTCTGGTAATTGTCCTTGGGCAGAACGAATACCAGTCTATACTCATGTCGGGGTGAGACGAGTTCTGAGCAAAGTGCTTAAATGTGCCAAATTGCTTTTTGACCTTCCAAAACTACTGTGTGAGTGGTTAGGACCATTTTTTAACCTCTGAGGGCTGCCCTGGGGGCTATGTGTGTCAATGCGATCAGTTTTTGCAGTCACATAATCGAATTGGTGTTGTTTTGGTGTCTACAAATCTCAACCCTAGGATATGACCTAATCTTAGCCACATGATCAAAAGTGTAAGGCTAAAACCCTAAGAAACCCCTAAATAGGGTATTTTGCAAATGCCCAAACACTGGAATCTAGAGATTAAGAGATATACTTGGAGAAGCATTTATTGATGCCCTAGTGAAGCGGAGATAGAGAGAATTGAAGATCTAATGCCCTACCTAATCCAACAATACTTCTACCATTCTAGCCATCGTCCATCCATCCTCGCTCATTGTCATAGCCGTATTCCATCAGCTGCCTCCATCGCCATACTTCTTGATATGTTTCTATAGATCTACCCTACCCTATGAGCACTATGCTGAGCTTGTGAAGCTTGCTACAGATCTTGCCAAGCATCCCCCAGAGCTTGCCCTGTCTACAAGTGCACACCAAAGCTTTCCAAGCTCGTTGTAGAGCCTGCCTAGTGCCTTCTAGAGCCTATGATAGTCCTAGGTGCAAACCAGAGCTTGCAAAGCTCATGTTAGAGCTTGTTGTGATATTGAAACAAAGATTTGAATCTGCTACACCATGAAATATGCAACAACAAAGTAAGGTATATTTAGTATTGTTTTATTTCATTTATTTGTTAGTTTGACATGCATTTTAAATTGATTCTTAAGGTAGGATTTTGTTAATGTCTGAGCGTCTCACACTGTGGAGCCCTCACAGGTATTACTGATGCTCTTGTATTTTGTTTTGCAAGTAGATCTATGAATTCAATATATTATTTGATGGTTTTTGAAGCTGGAGTGGCTCCACATCGGATATTCAAAGCCCACTCAACCTGTTGGGATCAAGGACACACTCATATCTAAAGACACTTATGTTATATATAACTAGGGTTTTGAAGAACCCTAGTTCCATTGTAAATTATTGTATCAAATATCCGCATTGGATATTGATTGTAACAAAGGAGTCTATTGGCCCCCCCATTGAATATATATTTATTTTGTACAATCTATTTTGTCTCATTGCTTTATTTGATTCTACCATTTTATTTTCAAGTATCATGTCTTTGCATCCACAAATGCTTCTTCAAGTATATATTTTAATCTCCAGGTTCCAGTGTTTGGGCATTTGCAAAATACCCTATTTATAATCCAACCTAGGGTTTTTTTAGGGTTTTAGCCTTGCACTTTTGATTGTGTGGTTAAGATTAAGTCATCTCCTAGGGTTGAGATTACTTTTTTAATGTGACATGGATTAATGAAATGGATGGTTAGATTTATCAACTGGGGCAAACCCACCCGAAGAACTAAAAGAGCCTAGGCGCACCAATATACCACACTTGGAAGTGTTTCCAACCAGATACTTCAACATGTTCCATTGGCAAGGTCAAGGTTTAGGTTCCCATGAACAAGGAATGCATGATATCCTAGATGTCCCATATAGAGGTGCTCATGATCATTCTAGATTAGGTTATACCCCATTGTCCTCCACCACTTCTCTTGAGCAAGCCTTCAAAAAGCTTAGCCTCAATGATGAAGAGCCCTCCATGCATCCATTGCCATCAACATCCTCTCTTGAATAGGCCCTTCAAGAACTTTGCATTGATGAAGTAGACGAGGATGATCCCATCAATTTCTCCTATCTGGTCTTTGATTTCGATGATGAAAGTTATGAAGAATTTGAAGTCATGTCAAATGCTTCTAATGATTCTGAAGAGGAATCACTCCCCATTGTCCCCATCACCCAACAGGAAGAGTTTTACCTCTGAATTTTTCCCATCCAACATCCCATTTTCCGCTTGCTTCTTCCACAAGAGCAAGATGATCCACCTGGAAATCCACCTTGAGCCCCACATAAGCCAAGAATTGTAACATATGTACATACAAAAAAACAACAAAACAAAAACATACAAAAAAAAGAGAGAAAAATGTTGCTCTGATGTTTCACGTTCACTATTATAGGGATACCATACCTCGACATCGGTTTCGATTCAATTGTTCCATCCATGCATCCATCCTAGCCACCTTCCATTCCCCTAAGTCAATATGAATCCTATTGACTTATTCACCCCGCTCCGCAATCCATATGATTTGGCTAAGCCAATTCCAATTGATAGCAGCCTCATTGACTTGGACTAGATTTCCTCCCCACCCTCCCTCTCGGAGTTCATCCTATCCGAGGAATTGTTAAGGGCTTCAGCCTGTTACATTCCTCCTTCACCCCCACCTTCACCCTCGCCATATTCAGCTAGCAGTCCCAAGGTTTTCCAGGCAGAGTTAGACAACGATAAGCAAGAGAGGCTAGATGACATCTTAGATGACTTCAATCTGATTCCAACACCACATCAACTTGAGGAAGGTTCACATATGTCCATTGAAGAAACCATTGATGTGAACCTTAGTTTAGATCCTGACAATCCCCAAATTGTCAAGCTTGGAAAAATTTTAACACCCAATGAACAAGAGCAATTCATTGCTCTCCTCAAGAAGAAGAAAGAGGTGTTTGCATGGTCCTACAAGGATATTCCTGGCCTTGATCCTGACCTTGTTGTCCATAATCTCACCTTGCGACCTGACGCCAAGCCGGTCAAACAAAATCTTAGAAGAATGCATCCTACCATAGCACTCATAGTCAAAGAGGAAATACAAAAATTGCTAGATGTTCACTTTATCGTCCCTATTGACTATCCTGAGTGGCTTTCAAATATGGTACCCATTCGCAAGCCCAATGGGGGGATACGCATTTGCAATGACTTTTGAGACCTAAATAAAGCGTGTCCTAAGGATGATTTCCCTCTACCAAACATTGATACTCTTGTCGACACCTGCGCAGGCCACGAAATGCTTTCCTTCATGGACGGTTTCTCAGGATACAACCAAATTCGAATAAATCCTGATGATCAACATAAAACAACATTTACAACACCATGGGGAACATTTTGTTTTAGGGTTATGCCCTTTGGCCTCAAAAATGTAGGAGCTACTTATCAAAGAGCCATGACTTACATCTTTCATGATTACATGCATAAAATCATTGAAGACTATGTAGATGATCTCTTGGCTAAATCTAAAACCCGACAAGAACATATTGATGTTTTGGACAAGATTTTTGATCGACTGTTAGAATTCAAGGTGAGGTTAAATCCCAAAAAGTGTGTCTTTGGTGTTACCTCTGGTAAAATTTTAGGATTCATTGTCTCCAGGTGAGGCATTGAAGTGGACCCAAATAAGGTTAAGGCCATCATGGAAATGCCACCCCCAACTAACATCAAGGAATTGCGTAGCTTGCAAGGTAAAATTCAATCGATCAAACGCTTCATTGCGCAACTTTCTGATAAATGCAGGCCATTTAACCACCTACTACAAAAGGGGGTAGCATTCATATGGACAGATGAATGTCAAAAAGCATTTGACGACGTCAAGCGTTATCTAACTTCACCACCAGTTTTAACTCCTCCTAAGCTGGGGGTCCCTTTCCATCTATATGTCTCAGCCACAGAGGCTGCTTTAGGGATGATGCTTGCACAGAAAAATGAACAAAATCGAGAGCAAGCAATCTATTACATGAGTCGAACGTTGGTAAGTTATGAAACAAGATACGCTTATGTAGAAAAGTTATGCTTAGCGGTGGTTTTAGCCACTAAGAAACTTTGACATTATATGCTAAGCCAAACAACCTATGTCATAGCTAGAGAAAATCCTCTGTGTTACATGATGTCTCACACTTATAACAATACCCGTACCGCTAAATGGATAATGTTGCTTACAGAATTTGATCTCGAATTCATTAGCCAAAAATCCATTAAAGGTCAGGTCATTGTCGATCACCTTGCAGAAGCTCCACTACCTAGTGATCATCCTTTGATTATTGAGCTCCCAGATGATTCGGTATTTTCAGTCACTGAAGAAGGAAAATATATCATTCCCGAGGAGGATGTCGACATCACATTATTCTTTGATGGATCTAAGTGCAAAAAAGGTCAAGGTGTAGGAGTTGTCTTTCACACACCATAGGGGATTCCCATCCCTTTATCATTCAAGTTAGACTTCTCATGCACAAACAACACAGCAGAGTACGAAGCCTTAATCTTAGGTCTTCAATCAGCTATAGCTATGGGTATTAAGCGTATCCAAATATTTGGAGATTCTCAACTTGTTGTAAAACAAGTAACAGGAGAATACCAATGCAAAGAACCTACCATTAAGCTTTATCATGAAATAGCAATGAAATTGCTATCAACATTCGAATGGTATGAAATCAATAACTTGCCTCGTTCGACTAACAGATTTGTAGATGCAATGGCCTCTCTTGGATCCTTGATTCCAAAGAATGACTTAGGAGAGGTACAACCCCTAATAATCTCAACAATCTCTAAAGCAGCCGTGAAGCGTGCTAACCCATAGGATGGAAAAGATGTTTGCTTTATCCACGCGGAATCATGTGAGCCTTGGTCAAACCCCATAATTGCCTTTTTAAAATTTGGAACACTCCCATCTGACATGTCTCGGTCTGCCAAACGTGCCTTCAAGCAAAGGGTAGCCCGTTTCGTTCTCTTGGGTGACGTGTTGTATAAACGGGGTTATGATGGAATCTTGCTTCGATGCCTCGAACCAGAAGAGGCCCAAAGGGCTATAGAGGAAGCCCATGATGGTACTTGTGGTGGTCATTTTAGTGGAATGGCCATTGCAAAGCATCTTTTATGCATGGGTTATTATTGGCCCACCATGGAACGTGATTGTTGCACATATGTCAAAAATTGCAAACAATGTCAATCACATGCCAATTTAACACATGTACCATCACAAGCTTTATAGCCTATACAGAGTCTCTGGCCCTTTTCACAATGGGGCCTCGATCTAATCGAAAAAATTTTACCCTCCTCTTCAGGACAACATACTTTCATCATAACTGCCACAGAATACTTCACAAAGTGGGTTGAGGCAATCCCTCTAACCAGTATGACAGGACCTAGAATTGTGGATTTCATACTCCATCACATCATTTGTCATTTTGGTATCCCCTCTAAAATCATTTTGGATAATGGTAAGTCTTTTAAGAACAAGGATGTTAGAACACTTTGCGAGAAATATAATATCCAACATAGTTTCTCAACTCCTTATTACCCACAAGCAAATGGACAAGCTGAAGCTACCAACAAGACCTTAATTGCCATTCTTAAGAAACTTGTCAAAGAAAATCATAAATATTGGCATACACAAATCCCTTTGGCACTTTGGGCTTATCGAACAAGCATCCGAATGCTGATGGGAGCAACACCATTTTCTCTGGTCTATGGAGCGGAAGCTATTATGCCTCTTGAGCTCGAGATTCCTTCCTTACGAATTTCCTTGCAAGAATTCATAGATGATGATACAACTAGACAAGCACGACTTGACCAACTCACACTCTTAGATGAAAGGCGTGTCAATGCATTAGAACATTTACGAGTTTATCAAGACCGCCTCAAGCATGCTTACAATGCTAAAGTCCATCTTCAGGAATTTCAAGTAGGGGATCTCGTCCTCAAAGAGAACCAACAAAACACCAATGCGTTGCCACATCTTCATGACAAATTCATGGTAAATTGGTTAGGTCCATATGTGATCACTCAAAAAGTGGGTAATGGTACTTATAGGCTTGCCGATTTAGAGGGTAAAGAGGATCCTGAACCACTTAATGTTCTTCATTTAAAAGCATTCCATTGTTAAACGTGACACACTATATGTATATATACATGGCTAAAAAAAAAAAAACAAAACAAACAAATTGCATGCTCTTACATAGGCATTTCCACATTGCATACATTTCATTTGCATTTAGGCATTTACATTCAATCATACATATTTCGTTACATTGTACAATTTCCATTTGCATATTAACAGTCATTACACTAGGCATACACATTTGCATTCATCCCATCCCATGCTCAATGATCTGGCATAGTAATGATGATATGGCCACAAACAAAAAGTCAAAGTTATAGAAATTGGGGGTACCTAGTTTGAAACAATCATGCAACTTTCATAAGCCAACAACATCACATGTCAAAATCACAAAAGCCTAAAATTTTCAGTCACTCAGCCATTACTAGTGTCGAAAGCAACCTCCAAGTGGATGTCCAATTTTCTTTAGGACCAAAAGCACAATTTACACACTAAGAAAGTCTTGAGCGATGTCAATTGATTCCAAATGCAATCTTGAACCAATCACATTCCATCACATCTTAAAAACATTATGAGTCAAGGAGGGTTAGTGCCATACTTGGGTAGTACCTTGAAGTGAAAAGGGATAATCCTCGCTTGTCCCATCATGCAACATAGTCCAAAGCAAAAATAGTGGTTTTCACCATTACCTCAATTACTCTTCAAATATAAGCATAAAAACATAGAGTAGTAAGGATAGGGTCACAATTCTCATCACACTTCGGTTGAGAATCCGATTCCCCAAAGCTCTATACAAAATTAACAAATAAAACTCCCAAATACCCTTGATCCCTAAAGTCGTAAGGATTCATACTACACGCCCCTGACAAGGATGGGTAGTCATCCCCAAGGCCTAAAATATCAAATCCCATTGGACTATGGAGTGAATCTTCACCGGGGCTATAGACGCCTGACTGGCAGTGGAGTAAGCTCATGCGGGGTGACATGTCTCCTTGGCAAACAAGAAGACCTCTGACCGCACATAAGGGTAAGCTAGCTTTAGGTAATCTTCATAACAGGTCATGCCCAATTTACTCATAGTGGGTCAATGAACTTCACATTCACACACATTGGTTCTTGATTGATAGGGTCATTGTCACACTCAAATATTTGGTAATTGAACCTCACTTGCACACACATTGGTCCTAAAGAAAGTTAGACAACCCAAGTGAGTTTGGTTGATAACACTAGTATGTTTGAGTCTTTGAAAATTCTGTCATACTCATTCCATATCAACATCCATATCTTCTTCCATGTCAAATTCCATATTTTCTTCCACATCAACGTCCATATTTTTTGACATGTCCACATTCATGTCTTCATGGTAAGTCGAGTTGCAAAACATAACAAAACTGGGTACTCCCGATTGTCAAACAATGGACAACAAAAATGGCCAATAGTATTTCTGAACTATAATAGATCATATGAACAACATGCATTCCTATCATGTAAGTCTGCATTCATTTAGCATTAACTTGCATTAATCATATCAAATTCTCATAAGATTGCATATAGTTTACAGTCGTCATGCATTTACTTACAATAATAACTCATCATTAGCTTGCATACATCAAATCAAATAAACATTAGGCATATACATCATAGTCATTAGCTTGCATACATCATCATAAACATTAAATAAAGCATTGCATAACACATAAAAACATCCACACAAAAAGACAACATGCATATATGAAAAGGCCATGTATATATATAAGCGTCCAATATACAATAGAGTGCCAAGAAGGCTACAAAAGGGAGCACCAAGGCTCACATGTACAAAAGAGTGCATATAAGCACTACATCAACTATCCATGAGAAGACCCTTGAGACCCGGTAGGAGCCCTCGACCTAGTACTCTACCTCGACTCCATCTACCTCGATGGCTCGACCATAGATGAAGAAGGAGGATCTGGCAAGGTGATGTGATGTTGCATACACACATCCTCCAAGGAATGTGTGTATGCCTCACTAGCTCGAAGTCACCGCAAGTCCTTCTGATGTCATCGCTCCTTCACCAAAATCTCTGCCTGTAGCCTCGTAACTGTCTCCTGCTCCCGAGCTATAGTCGCCCTGGCCTCCCTCTGAGACTCTAGCATAGTCTCTCGCTCCTCCCATAGCTGCTCAAGCTCAGCCCATAGCCTAGCCACCTCGGATATCTCACCCATATCCTCATCATCCTCCCTCTCCCCTACCGCCAAACCCACCTCCAGAGCCTACTGGGCCGCTACCCTCGATCGTCTCCATCCCATCGACCGTTGAGGCCTCGTCCTCTTTAGAGTCGACCTCGACCCCACCGCTGCCGCATCCTCACCTGCCACCTTTGGTACCCATACTAGCTGGGCACCAAACCACTCCGCATACTCTAGAGTCACACCGACATCATCCACATCAGCCACCTCCAGCTGCTCATCGTCCTCCAATGGCACCCACCATGGTTCGGGACAAGGTAGTGTCACCTCATCCTTCACCCGTCGATACAACACCGGCTCATCAGGAACTCCTTGAGGTAAACCAAACTGCCTCAGCACCCATGAGTACTAGAAGTACTCCACCTCCTCATCCCTCCACCCAACTATCCATCGACCCTACCACACCCACCGTAGCTGTCTCCCATATCCATCCCACCTAGCTCCTCGCCATGGCCTCCACCGCACGTCCACCCGAGCCAAGCCTGACCACATGTCTCGGTACCACTACCCAGTGTGTACCTCTCGACTAGGCTGAACCTCCTCAGCCATAGCCCATCGCCTCGCATACGGCTCATCCATCCGCCATGACTCACATGGCAACACCTCGGGCTGAGCTATCACAAAATGCTCCCAAGCCCAACACTGAAGGAGAAAGTTGCACCCAATCCCATTTCTCCCCTCTCGTGCCACCTCATATAGCTCTCGGTATAGCTATGCCAATAAAGTAGGTGCCCATGCGTACTCTCGAGGATCCATCAGTAGATCACTCACTAAGCCCAATAGGTTCCAAGGGAACCTACACCCAGTGCTATTAGGTAGCACTATGTTGGCCAACATGAACATGATCAAGGTGGGGAGTGCATCTAACTCCTTCGCCTTGTACATGCTCAGGTACAGTATCCCTCCATCCCCTATCCGAGCCTCCCACCACTGATCCCCAAGCATCTTCTCCATCTCCACCTTCTTATCCCTCCCCACCATCACCTTCTCTCCCTCTAATGGCACCTTGAGAATGTGATAAACATCCTCAAGAGTGACAGTAACCTCTCCAGTCGGTAGCTGGAAAGTCCCTCTATCCGGGTCCCACCTCTCGATCAAAGCCGAGAGGTAGCCCTCATTAGCCCTCACCACATCCAATCGGGCCACACCATCTAGGCCTACCCTACTCAGCAGCCCCCAATCCTCCTCTGAAAGCTTCTTCCTCATCCCCAAAATGAGAGGAGAGAAGCGATGTCGAGGCTCAATATCCCTCAGCTGCAACAAACAAAAACACTTTGTTAGTTTTAAAAATTCAAAAAATTCAAAAAAAAAATTCAAAAACAAACTAAAAATAAATTTTTGCACAAAGGAAACAAAGGGTATTACCGGGACAAATGTCACCTCCGCTCCACCAGCAGCACCAAGGCCCTCCACCGCCATCGCCTCCGCACACTCGCAAGCCTCACTTAGCTCACTAAGTCACTTCCCTCCTCAGACGCAACTTCTCAAAGTTTACAGTGCACAAATGAGCCTAAAAATTCCTCAAAAAGCTTTTTATAGCTTTAACTAGCGCATTCAGGTGCAGAGCTGTGCCTGAACATTGTGGGCGCATGCAGGCGCACACGGGTGCCTATAGAACATGCCAGGCATAGGCGTGCACCTGGAAGCAAAAGAGAATGAGGACAAAAACTCCTAAAATGGTAGCTCCCATCATCAAATCTGAACCAAAATTCATCCATACATCATGTACATCATAAAAGTTGATTTTGTGAAATTACAAATAGTTTTGCATGCATATTTTTTGAGAAAAAGCAAAATTCTTCACAAATACATATTGCATTGCAGAAACATGCCAACCAAGGTCACATTTTTGCAAAATCAACATCCCACAATTCTTCATCATCTACGTCATCACATTCTTCCATCATCATTATGCATATATCATTCATCATTTTTATTTTGTCCAGGCCATCCAAGCGAACCTCGTATCTAGTATGTTATTCTATAAACTTGGTGATTGCAACGATGATAATCCATGCAATTCGGTAAGATGAATAATGTACAATAAGGACACTTGCTCATGATCATAATCAATTATCTCATCATCAAAAATCACAATCACATTTGGCACCTCACATTTTGAATGCAACCTTGCCAAGAACAATTTGCTCGCAATCAATCATTGATGTCCTTGTCTGTGGGGCAAGAAAACATAGATAAATCAAAATCTCAAACACTCATTCATTCGACAATAGTCAAAGTATAGGACATGTCGGTAGGTTGATTGGTTCCATGATGGAATTGACGAAGAAATTTCTACAATCACTACCCCACCCCTACGATTGACTTAGTCATCATGCATCTTTCATACATTGCATACTCAATGATGCCATTGTGGCAGCTTATTCAACAAGCATCGAATCATCCCAAAATTTGGGGCAACCACGTTACATTATGATTTTCCCATGACGGGATACATCTCACGTGATCATAACATCTACACTGGACAAATACCCCTCTCAACCGTTGGGGCAAAAATGGTATCACATTTTACATCATTCATATCGTCTACATTCACATGGTATCATACACCAACCCCCTTCCCACCATTGGGGCAAAAATGGTATCACATTTTACATCATTCATATCATCCACAATCATTTGCATTTCACATCATTCATTCATCAATTGCACAAATTCACTACATCATTCATTTTCAATTGGCTTGTGAGATACATTCGTAACTCATTCGCCAATTGAGGGGTAAGCTACAAAAACTCCAAAAAAATTTCTTTATTCTTTTGTCTTCAACATCAGTGCGCAAATCCAACAACAGAGAGAAGTTGCTTCTATGCCCATAGCCCAAGAAGGTGTCTCATATTTTTGCACCACATTGTGTTTCACACAACATGGTACAAAAAGGGGCATCTGTAGACACCAAATCGTAGCCACTAAACCTCCATCCTAACCATCCCACCACCCACTTGTCTTCCATTCCACCTTCCCACCAATTATTTGGCCCAAATCCACCTTCCCACCATTTCCTAGCCTAATTGGGGTTATTTTAATATTATTTTATAATATTTTATATTTTATATAATATTTTATTATATTTTAATATATTTATTATAAAATATATATAAATAAACTCAATTAACCTTAGCCATTCGATTTCATTTAATCTCCACCATCCATTTTCATTAATCCATGTCACATTCAAAAAGTAATCTCAACCCTAGGATATGACTTAATCTTAGCCACACGATCAAAAGTGCAAGGCTAAAACCCTAAGAAAACCCTAGGTTGGATTATAAATAGGGTATTTTGCAAATGCCCAAACCCTGGAACCTGGAGATTAAGAGATATACTTGGAGAAGCATTTGTTGATGCCCTAGTGAAGCGGAGATAGAGAGAATTGAAGATCTGATGCCCTAGCTAAGCCAACAATACTTCTACCATTCCAGCCATCGTCCATCCATCCTCGCTCAGCCATAGCCGTATTCCATCCCACCTCCATCGCCATCCTTCCTGATCTATTTTTACAGATCTGCCCTACCCTACGAGCATTGTGTCGAGCTTGTGAAGCTCACTGCAGAGCTTGCCAAGCGCCCACCAGAGCTTGCCCTATCTGCAAGTGCACACCAGAGCTTGCCAAGCTCACTGTAGAGCCTACCTAGCACCTTCCAGAGCCTGCGACAGTCCCAGGTGTGAACCAGAGCTTGCGAAGCTCACGTCAGAGCTTACTGCGACACTAAAATGAAGATCTAAATCTGCTACACCACAAAATATGCAACAACGAAGCAAGGTATATTTAGTATTATTTTATTTCATTTATTCATTGGTTTGGCATGCATTTTAAATTGATTCTTAAGCTAGGGTTTTGTTAATGTCTGAGGGTCTCACACTGTGGAGCCCTCACAGGTATTACTGATGCTCTTGTGTTTTGTTTTGCATGCAGATCTATGAATTCAACATATTCTTTGATGGTTGTTGAAGCTGGAGTGGCCCCACATTGGATATTCAAAGCCCACTCAACCTGTTGGGATCAAGGACACACTCAGATCTGAAGACACTTTTGTTATATCTAACTAGGGTTTCGGAGAACCCTAGTTCCACTGTAAATTATTGTATCAAATATCCGCATTGGATACTGATTGTAACAAAGGAGTCTATTGGCCCCCCCATTGAATACATATTTCTTTTGTGCAATCTGTTTTGTCTCATTGCTTTATTTGATTCTACCATTTTATTTTCAAGTGTCGTGTCTTTGCATCCACACTAAAATTATAGTTTACAACTCCTTTACTTTAAGAATGTATGATAATCATGTTTTGAGCCTTGATACTATTATCTATAAGTTCCTAAGTTGTACCAATCAGGTGGGCCATTAGTGATGTATCATGTGTGCAAGATATGAGTGATTTTTGAGATGGTTGCAAATCCCTTTTAGAGGATTTTTATAAACTTGGAATGTGCACCACTCTTACTTCATCGATTCTTCTAGAAGTGGGGAATTAGTAGTAATTGTGTTTAAAATCAATCCCATTTAGGGATTTTTGGACTCTTCTAGATCAATTTGGTCCATTTTTTACCAAAAATTCTTTAGAAGTATTCACAATGCAAGAAATTAAACTATGGCTGGTGACATTAAAAGGGTGGAACCCTCTATCCTCAAGTTGGATGATGATATAAAATAAATAATGGATAAGGGTGGTCTTCTCATCTAATTGAAGAGACTTGGGTTTTATAGGGGTATTTCCCTCTAAGTGGCCCACTCTTAGAAGGATGGCAGTATCATAGAAAATAACTCAAAGTTTCACATTTCTATCTCACTCATATATGAAGTTATAGGGTTACCCATTGCAAGTGAATGATTGAATAGGGAGAAGCACTCCCTAGCCAAGGAGCTCAAGATTTTCTTAGGGAAATATGAAGAGCCAATTTTTTTTAGAATTGGATCCTTTAGAATTCCCTCAAGGCCCCTTGGGATAGGATAACACTAGTTATCATGGAGTACTTTACCCTCTAAAGCAACCCAAATATTGTAAGAAGCTACCATTTTTCATTTTTGAATTAACTTTGTCATAAGAATATATTAAATATCATAGCCATTTTGTATAAATTGCAAGAGTAGACGATGTTGTAGACCCAAAAAGGAGATATTACAGACCTGTTGCATCAAGGTTTGTTATAATTTATCTTTGAGTTTGTGTATAAAATAGATGGCAAAATGGAGGATTTTAACTAGACATTGATCAGATGTCTTGTTGAAGCAACCAAGAATGGGTAATCTTATATTAATTCAAATAATAATTCTCTTAAAACTCCATCCCTTAATAAATTGATCATGTATTTTCTAAGAACAAAGCTTCTCCTAGAGATATGGATATGGTGTTGAATAAGTTTAGGGTGATGTTGTTGTGCATACGAGAGGGTCCATAGCAAGTGATAATAGGGATATATACTCTAAGCGAATCAAATCCAAAGCTATGAAAACTAATAATATCACCTTTTTTATTTTGGTCTCTAATAATTATAAAGATTCCTCCCCTGTTGTCATAAAAAATAAAGCTAAGTCTTCAAAGGGGACCTCTATGGGAAAAAAGAAAAATCTTGTCATTCTATAGGATCAACTTAGAACTCCCAATTTTATAAGGAAACTGATGAAAAATCTCATGATATCCCTTAGAATCACTCTTATCTTGTATGTTAAAGAGGTTAACATGGTGATGGAGTGGATATAGTGGGACCAAAAATATTCAAATGTGGAAAAGGAATTGAATGAGGATGATGAAGCTAAGGATTGAAGAGTTCTCTTTGTTCATTTTCTTCTCTTATCATTTCTCCTATTTTTTTCTAGCTTGGGTGTTGCTTTAGGTTCCATGGGATGGGATAGTTCCATGTAAAATTCTTTTTAGTTTCATCCTTGGAAGCTTTAGTTTCTTGTTTGTAAATTTTTGAGGACCCTTTAAAAATGCCTTCTATTACCTAATAAAAAAGAGGTAATTTAATGGTACCAATGGTTGGAGAATATTAATCTACATATCACTTGGGATAAATTTGAGATTGAATTACTCACCCTTTTTGGACCTAGTGAGTATGAGGATTTCACTAGATCCCTCACCAAGTTAAGATAGACAACATCTATCTATGATTACCATACATGGTTTGAAAAGTTGACAAATCACATTAGGATACTGAGTGTTGAGTTTTTCCAAAGTTATTTCATTAGTGGATTAAATGAAGATATTTATGTTGAGGTTAAAATATTCAAACCAAATAACATGATGGAAGTGGTATGATTGTCTAGGTTGGCTAAAGATAAATTCATATTAGAAAGGCATACTTGTAAACCTCCATATATTGAACCTCATTTCCACCCTGGATATCATAAAACATAGGCATCAAACCACCCCTAATAAAATGTCTTACCTAAGAATAAATGGATGCATGTAGGGAACACAGACTATGCTACAACTTTGATGATAAATATTCTCCAAACCACAAGTGCATATAATAGAAATTCTATGTACTCAATATGGGAAAAACTTCCACAAAGGAAACACATGATGAAGGGGAAGATCATTGAGAAGAAGAGCAACTTGATGAGTCTAAACCAATAGAAGACCAACTATGAAATCTTATTACATGCCTTAGATAGGATTTCCACTCCCTATACCATGAAATTGATAGGGCATTTCAAGGGCCAAAAACTCATAATCCTCATTGATTTGGGTAGTACCCACAATTTAATTAATCCTCAAGTAGCTGAAAAAGAAGATTGTTATATCTACTTTTATAACTCATTTTATGCCATGGTGAACAATGGGGGTACTCTACTGTGCAATGGAAAATTTAGAAATATAAATGTGATGATGGGAAACTATAGCCTTAAGGAAAACATGTCCCCCCTTCCTTTGGGAGGTTGTGATATTATGTTGGTAACATTGTGGCTTTGTATGGGACTTTTCTACGCTATAAATAAAATTCACTAAACATGGAAAGAAATACACTCTCCATGGCATAAATAAAAATCTCACCCAACTCATCATCTCCCATTGAATGGAATTTTTTGAAGAAATAATATCAAGGGTTGGTGGCACAAGTGTTTATACTCTAGGCTTTGACTACCAATGATACAATTAGTCAACTTAATTATAGATAATTATATATAAAAATACATCTATATTATATAAATACATGAGTTTCCACCATGGTGCACCCACAATCATGCCATTGAGATTGACCTTATATGATTACCACCCAACATTTATCCCTAGCAATACCCATATGTTTAAAATACTAAGACTAAAAATATATTGTAGGAGTTATTAACACCAGGGGTTATTCAACTGAGTGTTATCCCATATTACCCCTTAGTACTTTTAGTTCATAGGAGAGGTGGGTCTTGGAAGTTATGTGTGGATTTCATAACACCAAGGATAATTTCCTATTCTTGTCATTTATGAGCTATTGGATGAAGTCCACAATGCTTAGTTGTTCTCAAAATTAGATCTACATTTAGGATACCATAAAATCAGATTATGAAAATAAGATATTATAAAGACAACATTCCATACTTATGAAGGACATTATGAGTTTCTTATAATATATTTTAATATTACCAATGTGCTTTCCCCGTTTCAAATTATCATGAATGTAATATTTTTCTCATTTTTCCAGTCATTTTGGTATTTATTATCGTCTCTAGATGTTTTGATCTATCAAGGCAACAACTCGATGCACCTAGAGAACCTACACCTTATATAGAGTGACATAGAAGGAAGATCCATGGGTTAAGAGAATGCATATAAGGTAACATTTAGGGTTTTTATATGAGGCTAGATCCTCATTGAGTTTTGATATTTGTGCACTTTCAGGCCTTACAGGCTCAGGCCTATGTTTCATAGGGATTCAAGGAAAGAAAATTAAGGAAAGGAAATGATAGAAACCATAAAATAGGAAAGTAAAATTATAGAAAGCAAAAATTAAGATGTGGGAGTGATGCAACAAGATCAAGGTTCCCTCCCAATTGGATGAACAAGATAGAAATAAAAACATTCACCATAGTCTAATAGCTAGGATTTGAACACACTCCATAACACAAAATCTAGAATTAAAAACACACTAAAGAAGTAGGGGGTTTTTAGATGAGGCTAGCTATTATTGTGTTTTGATATTTGTGTACTGTTAGACCTTGTGGGCTTAGGTCTATGTTTCTTAGAGGCTTAAGAAAAGAAAATTAAGGAAATAAAATGATAGAGAACATAAAATAGGAAAGTAAACTTGTATAAAGCAAAATATAAGCTATGGAGGTGATGCAACAAGATCAAGGTTTCATCCTGATTGGATGAACAACATAGTCTAATAACTAGTATTTGAACACTCTCCATCATACATAGCCCATAATTGAAAACACAATAAATAAGTAGGAAATAGCAAAATTAGTCATAGATTCCATTCATGTGCCAAAATAATTACAAGGCATGTAGCATGAATAGGATCAATGCTCCTTAGACAATAGCTCAAGATTAAAACCCCACTCATAGAATAAAGGAGTGAAAGAAAGATATCATAAGTCTAAATATGAGGTATAAGTAGACATCTCTTAATGCCTTTACAATAGAATTATAGACCTATTTATATGCTAGGATGAGAGCTCTTTCCCTTCAAAATACTATATAGAAGGTTTGTGTGTTCTTTGTTCTGTAGTCAAAACCCTTCTGCAACTATACCTAGTAGCCTCAAGGTATTTGGATATAGGGGTATTAATAATGGATACTTTCAAGTCCTTAGATGATAATCTATTGCTACCATATCTCATTGCTATAGATCTGGGGTGGTTGCATGACTATGTTCTTTCTAGTTCTTCTCCAAAATCTCCCAATTATTGATGTAGCAACTATGGCCTCCTTGATTAGTTTAGGATGGTAGGGTAGGATTACCCATGTGGTAGGGTGGCTATTTAAACTACCACATGGATGATTCTGATAGGTTAGGCCACAAAAATAAACTTCATTGACCAATGGTAAATACTTGGTTACCTTTTGGACTACCTTCTTATATTTATAAATGACCACCACAGTTTCTTGGCTGAGATGGGCTTTCCCTTGGCCAATTTTAGGCCTCATTCAACTATGCCCTAGTGCTCACTTCCTTTTTTTCCCACCTGTTTTCCATGTGTTTGACCTTATTTATGGTGAGCGCTCCTTTTTCCTCTTCTAATTTTCTCCATTGAAATATTAGTGTGGGTCATCATATGGAAAATTAATGACCTATGGGCCTTGATACCTCAAAATTAAGGGATTTAGGAAAAAATGAATGTTGATCATTGATTTGAGATCCAATAAATATTGTAATTTGAAACATGTATATATTCCTTTTGTGTTGTAGAGTTGGCACCTACCCTTTCAACTAAATATGGGATGCATATTTTGAATCCTTTTTCAAATTGTCCTACTTTTGACCAAGCATTTGAGTGAAGTAATACTATAGGAAAAGTTTCATATAGTCTTGGTAGATCCTGGGGATCCTTAAGCCTATTAAAGAGGGTGAATATTAGACTGCTTACCTTATTCTTGGGTATAGAGTTGAAATATGGAACTAGAGAGATTTCTAAAACCTAAAATAAAATAAAAATTATAAGGAAAAAATACAAAGAGAGGGAGTGTTAGCTTTTGATTCTATATATCAAAGGAAATGCAACCACAAGAAGTAAAATAAGAATGTAATGTTATATCTATGATAATGGAAATATAATAAGCAAGTAAATAGCAAGAGAAAATCTTGAAATACCTCATGAAATAATCATAATGAAAGCTCACAAAAATAGGAACTTGATACAAAATGGAGATCTCAAATGCTCCATACTTCATACAAGTTCTACATTGTATCTACTCTAACTTGTGTTTCTTTCTATCACTCTTCTTCATATCTCATCTATCAAAGGCCTATATATAATGAGATATGACTCTTGGTATTCCATCTTCCTATGACTCTTCATATTACTATTCTAAGTACTTTTTGGGGATTTTTCCTACATCCTTAAGATAATCTATCTAACCTATCCCAAAAAGTGTGCACCTATCTCATGAATCAATCGAAACCAACATGAAAGCATAAAATGACAAAATATATTGCATATAACACTAAAATGAATGTTTCTTTTATTAATATTGAAAATGGATCTCAGTTACAATCATGCCCCTCTTAGGGTCACCCAAAATGTTGATACAATTGATACAATTCCAAGGCCCCTAACGGGGTAGGCACACTATTAATGCTTTTCCAAATAGTCACAAACTTCTCTAGGTTGGAGTTATCCCTCTTCTTTGCATTGAGGAAGGAATTTAATGATTGAGTATCCTTTGAACCTGCTTTCCTACGACCAAGAAACAAAAGAGAAGCATTAAAAGCATTGGTAACCTCTCATGATTAGGTCCTTTGAGGAAATTGAACACAAAGATGCTATAAACATGTGAAATCAAGAAAGCATACAAAATGTGTTAGATCTATGTTAAATCGATAAAAATTCCTAGATATGCATAAAATAACAATACAACTAACTATATAATGACCTACTTATGTGAAATAAAGCATGAAAGCATGGAAAGAAGCCATTAATGTCATAAATGCTATAATGAAGTAAATCTACTCAAATATATAATCTGGTCAATCAGAGTCTCCAAACTACCAAATAAAGTGTTGAAATAATTAATCTAACATAGATAAATATATTGAAAAAGAAATAGTAAGGATATCTTACACCTATTGCAAACTGTAGCTCTAATGAGTGGTCTGCACTATAAACCATGGTTGAAAGCCACAATGAGTAACCAAGTAGTTTTTCTCTCCAAATTAGGGGTATGGGGTTCATCCTCATCAAATTGATGATCAAGGGTTGCCTTGGTGTCCTCTAACAGTTTTGGTGGTTGAATTGCTCGATTGGGCCTCCGTTTTCCCAAATTAGTGTTTCTTGGTGCTTTAGCTCCTTAGGGCATCCATGGCACAATTTGACATGATGCTTGATGAATTAGCAAAGGAATTGGCAACAAATCTCTCTCAATACTCTCAAGTGAGTGTACAATTTGACAGGGCTTCACTACTCTAATCTCCCATACTTCATTGATACTTTTACCCTATTTTTGAGGGGTACTTATAGGACTACCCAAGGGCTAGGGGTGGCTTCATGGAGAATCCAAGAACAAGAAGGGGTGGTTAGGATAGTTGGATTGGAAGCTTCCATCCTTTAACCGCCTTCTTCTAGAACAAATGGTCATTCAAACCGATTTGGCTTGGATGAAGGCCAATTGAACTTTAGTTAAGATCGTAAATGATAGCTGCAGTCCAAACTATAAACTATAGGTCTCAACCGTGGTTCAATATGTAGATCGCAGGTCTCAGATGTGGCTCATAATGAATAGGCCAAGGAGCCAAAATTGAGTGGTTAGAACCACTGCTCTATATTGGAGTCTATCCAATATCTTACATATGGTATTGTAGCATGTCCATATGAGTAGTCGCCATTGAAATGACATGTTTAGGTGTCTATAGATGCCCCTTTTGAGATGCATTATGAGATTGAACAACATGTGAGAAAAAATAAACCTCCTAAAATGATACCAAAGGTTCTATGATGATCATTAATCGGATCAAAATTAGATATCACAGGTCTAGCAAAAGGACACACATCCTGGAATCATTGGTTCCAACTCTTTGGAGGCTCAAAATTGAAAGAGTTTGCACTCATCATCAAACATTCGAGTAGCTTTGGTGCTGTAATAGGAGTTAGGCCTATAAAAATGAAATAATGGGAGATACAAACAAAATTATCATATTTGATATTTTTCCCAAGCAAAGCGGTAAGCTTATGATAGATGTTGACAATAATTCGCAAGGATGAACATAATTTTGACAAGATCAAGGGATCTATGATTTCAGGGATCTTCTGCTGATTTTGATTATGGTTTGATATTATGACTACCCCCTCAAGTGACAAGTCGATGAGGGTAATGACAATGTATTAAGTGACAAGGTTGTTTGACCATAATGAATGATCTGAATAAATTTAGAATTAAATATTTAATTACTTGGCTAAGCCTAGTTCAGCTTATGATTCTAACTATTAATAGTAATTGCACATTCTATCCCATGGAGAAATTGGGCTACAATAGCCATACTAGGGAATAAAAATGATGTAAATACAATTAGTTTTATGTTGAATCAATTATGTCAATGATTTGTTGAAAAAGATGTCATAGAAGAAATGACATGAGATGCCTCGTTCCTGTGGAGTAGTCCAACCTCAAAGACCTTCGAAATTGAAAAGAAGCATATCAAATGAATGATGAAAATTTTACCCCAAGTGTCCTTATGGTTATTTACTCATCTCATTGGATTGCATGGAGTGCAAGTCATTGCAACCATCCAGTGTATAGAGTAAATAACTGACTACGAGGTGCATTTGACTTTTGATTTTTTTTTTGAATGTGGAATTGAATTTATGTATTTGGCTAGGAGGTGTGATGCTTCATGAAAGGATTGTCATAGCAATGACCTAGGTTGAATGTACTTTATAATCTCAGCCAGATATTTTATTTTTAATTAAATCTCGGTGCTTGATCATCACCAAAATTTCAAATTGATTGCTTTTATTGAAATTTGGTCCATTAGGAGACATTAATTTATCATTTAAGACCCTCCCATGGTGGTATTTTGCTATTTTTGATACCATTTTCAAATCATGGATGCAATCTACGATTGGAATTTTAAAATTTTGGGAATTGCAGGTCTGACATGCGGGTGGAAAACCCTAATCCCGGGACCACGGGTGTCAGCTACGATCCGACGAAAATAGGAAAAGGTTTAAAAATCTATCATTTTCAAAATTCCTCATTATTCCTTGATAGTGACTACAATTTGAAGAGCTCTGAGAGGTGTGAGATTTTAACTTGATGCAATTGAAACCCTATTACATTTCACACATCATAATGGTAGACCGTGAACAACCTTCTTCTAGCCGAGGCCTCGGTGCGGGCAAGGTAATTCAAAACTAAGTCCTCACATTCATTACCTATATCGCTCCAAATTTTTTGCATCCTTACCTTTAGGCTATAGGATCCGTGCCCAAAAGGAGGATGGGAAAAGGATGTCGCGGTACCTCGGACTGAGAGGACTTGCGAAGGTCCCGCCTCTCAAGGGAGGTGTATTTTGATGATTTTTCGATGGATGGTGGGTTCACCAGGAAACATTTAATGGCAGTTTCCACGCCTAGGTTTGGAATGTGTTTTTATGTGTTCATTTTTAGCCTTAAGCATTCAAAATCCTAGGTTTGGCCAAATGAATCTAAATTAATCTAAATGAAAGTGCAGATTTAATGAATACAAAAAATAGATTTAAAGACAAAAAATAGAGAAATTACAGAATATTAAAAGCAGAATACCTGATCCGGATGTTTGATGAAGATTCTGATGTTGAAGTAGTCAGGATCGCCTCTGATTTGACAAGATCGTCTGAGATCTGACGAATTTGTCAGAGACCTGTAAACAGAAAAACAGATGCAAAATATAGAGAATGCAACTATGATAACAGAGGGAAACAACACAAAATAATAATATGAATACTAAACAATAGTTATGAATAGAAATTCAAACAAATTATGATCTTATCATGCAACTTAAGCTATATGGGTGAACTCCAAATGCAAAATAGTAAGAAACAAGGATAAAACTAACTAAAATGCAAAATAAAACAACAAAAGGAATAAGAGAAAGTGCAAACTCTGGGCACTGATTGCCCCCAATGCAGATTGCAGTTGAAATCATCTAGAAGCAATGAAATCATCTTGAATTATGATAGGATCATCTGAGATTTGAACGAGATCGTCTGCGATGATCTGAGCTTGCTTCGACTGAAAATCAATGAGGTCCCTGGAAGAAAACTTCAAAATAACAAATGCAAAATGATGCTCTGGGTATTCTAATGCACGCAAAATCAAGTTACAAGGAAATTTAGCCAGGGGTTGGGAAGGGAAGGTCTTAAGGATTAAATAGGCTTAGGGGAGTAGTTAGGAGGTTGGAGATCATCCCTATTTTGGAGATCTCCAATGGGGAAGGGTCCCTAACGGCACATACACGCTTTTACCCGGATTAGAGACCCGTTGGAACAAAAGCTAATTGTGCAAAATCAGTTTTGCGACAAGATCATCTGGATGTCCTTGTCCAGAAGAAATAATCAGATCTAGGGCGATATCGTCTGATCGGCGACGATATCGTCAAATGGTCAAAACAACCTCTAAAAATGGCACGAAAAAGGGGGAAATGGATTACTCGACGGTTAACGGGCGGTTTGGGAGGTTAAAATTTGAATTTAAATTATTTACTAAGGTGAATGTAATTATTAAAATTTTACTGCACCAATTTTAGGGTGCTACATTTTGCCCCCTCTTTAGAAAATTTTTTGAAGAAAATGCGTTAAAGATGAGTTCTTCTCGATCTACGAGAAAGCAAAAAATTATTCCCAATTTTAGGCGACGATTCTTGGTCGAATCGTACGACAACTTACTATGGTGCCCCCTCCGTGTTTTTACCCAAATCGAACGTTTGAGGTAAAAACGCGAAAAAGCAAAATTATTTTTGAATAAAATTAAAAAAAATAGGGTAAAACCCTAATTCATTTTTACTGTTCATTTTCTGGTTTTTAGAGCTCTGGAAGCAAAAATGGTGGAGACGACGCACAGATCAACAGAGGTCCGGTGCGGGCTATGGGTAAGAGTCTAAACTTAGTTTAGAATGCTTTAATTTGATTTTAGATGCTTTTTAGATAAATTTTGATCAATTTTTGAGCATCATAGCCATTTTTGGACCGTCGACGTCGTCAGGACGAAATCATCCCGATTTCGACGAAATCATCTCAATTTCGCCAATTTCGTCCAAGGGCAAAATCGACGAAAGGGGGACGATTTCGTCAAATTAGGGACGATTTCGACCTACGAAATTAGAAACGATTATGCTCAAATTTGGGACGATATCGTCCAATAGTGGATGATATCATCAATTGCATAAAATTGAACTCATTTTACTTGTATTTTTAAATACTTGAATTGTTTATTAATGATTGTTTGTTGTTTTGTTGTTTATGTTGTAGAGAGGTTTGCTAAAGAGCAGGGAATGGAAGTATGGAGGGTTGAGAGATGACTTGGCCACTCTCACACAGGCAGAGCGGGATCAGCTGGCACAGGCCGGCTTGTAGCATGTGGCAGAGATGCCACAGGTGTCTACAGATATGGGGCTACTGACGGCCCTAGCAGAGAGATGGTATCCGGGTTCCTCCTATTTTTGGCTACCTACAGGGGAGATGACTCCCACTTTGGAGGATGTATGGAGGATTCTAAGAATCCCCATACAAGGACGGCTGATTACTCCTACGGCCAATCAGGGCCATGTTATGGGACGATTGTGTGGTGACCCGAGCTTCGCCCTGGAGAAGGGTAGAGTTAATATCGAGGCACTGCATCAGATGCCTGGGGCATCTAGACTCACACGGGTTCTAGCTGGAGTAGTTGGTGGAATTCTTTTGTACCACTAGAGCAGGTGCAGGGTGCCATGGATGTTGGCAGATGTGATCTGCGACATGCGGGACCATGGCTATAGGTTCTCTTGGGGTAGCTATGTACTATGCCGATTGTATAGGATCCTATATGGGGTTGTGTACAAGGGCGACCGATGTCTAGTGATGACATCGCTCCTACAGGTTTGGTGCTGGGAGCACATTGCAGTGCGAAGGCCGATAGGGCTTCCTCTGACAGGGGTTGATGGGGAGAGGCCCCGAGTTTTCTACTGGTGGCTCCGGAGAGGGTCATAGTGGCGGATCGACCTTCTTATGTCCCGAAGACTGCTAGATGACCTAGTCCCAGACTAGATTACCTGGAGGCCATGGAGGGAGCATCCAGGGTGGGCCGAGGACGGACAGGAGTTGGCTCACGTTAGGCGAGTTTGTTGGATATAGATGGAGAGGGGAGAGGTGGAGCTCCACCACTATGACCGAGTTTTGCGATAGTTTGGTCTGCAGCAGGGGATCCCATCTCTGAGGGATTATGAGTTTTCTTGAACTGTCCGGGATAACACCATAGTGAGTGAGGCTCTAGACATGCAGCGCTTTTGGAGTCAGGACTCGGACGATGCCCCCATTTAGCCAGTGGATGGGGATGACGCAGGTGTAGCCGATGGCTACGATGCCTGGTACGTAGGCATCCACCCTCCTCGGATGACGAGGGCTCAGGGTTCGATACATGTAGTTGTGCGTCGGATAGGGAGGTGATGCCAGGTGGCTATGGAGGCGGCCCAGGGTCACGGTGGGAGAGAGCCGAGGAGGCCACAGGCACAGGAGAGGCCGCGATAGAGGGAGAGGAGGGAGGCGAGACCCCCATCTCCATAGAGAGAGAGGCCACCATCGCCCGATAAGGGCAAGGGTATCGACACAGGGGAGAGTAGCGAGATGGCTACTCTTTGAACGGAGAATATTCATCTCCAGGCACAAGTGCAGACCCTACAGGAGGAGGCTGCATGACACCGAGCTGAGGTTACATAGCTTTGAGACGAGATTGCATGCCTCAGGGCACGGGGCAGAGGGGCGAGCACTAGGGAGCTGACACGGGCTATTGCCCAAATTACTTTCTACCAAACTTTGTACTATCAGCTGGTGCTAGAGGAGGATAGACTACCCCTACCAGCCAACATCGCAGATCCGATCAGGATTGGGTCATCTAGGACTTCATCCCGATCGAGGACTAGGACTCACAGTACTACACAGACTGCGATGGGGCCACCTTGTCCTCCTCAAGGCGGGGGAGGAGATGAGGCTGAGAGCTCGAGGGGTTCTCGAGGCTAGAGCACTGCACAGATTTGTACATATTGATATGTAGGTTTATGTATTATTATTTTTGATAGAGGATTGAGTATGCTGAGGTACAAATTGTGGCATACCAATCCAGTTTTGATGATGTATATATACTGTTGATATATATATGAAATGAGATATTTTTGATCATATGACTTGTGTTATGTATATGTTTATGATGCTTTTATGTTTGATTGATTGATTTGATAATGGGATTGAGGATTCATGAAATTATGTCGTTTTGAAAATTTATAATTTTGATGTCATGCGGTAATATTTTAAATGAAATAATCTGATGTAACAAATTGATTGTTTGTAATGTGATGTAATAATAAAAATAAAAATAAAAGGATACTTCTAAAAATAATTTCAAAGGACATTGTCGCTATTATAGACCATTTCATGGAGTCGCTGCTCACTCGGTCGTCAAGCTAATCCCAGTATAGAAATATTGTTAAAAGTAAAAGAGTGCTTAAGAGACTGTCTTAAGACTTTGGTGCAATGGTGAAAATGATGGTGATGATGGTTTGTTTTCAGATTTTCATAAAAATAGTATGCATGAAATAATGTTAAATGATTTTTGCTAGGCATAAATTCCTAAGTGTGATAAAAGTTTTTGAATAATTCCCTAGGAATTATACCATCATTGCAAAATTGAAGGTTGACATAATGACATGAAATAATGAAAATGTGCATGCTTAAAAGCATAATTTGTGTAACATAATGAATTAAGTCATATGTTTTTCATGATTTTTAAATAAATGGGGAATAAAAATTGTTACAATGATTTGCGCTAGGCATAGAATATGTAGGTATAGACTTATACCATCATCGCGAAAATCAAAGAAAAAAATAGATAGTTTTATTGCATGGTTGATTTTTTAATAAACAGAAAATATGAAAATGAGGACTTGCGCTAGGCATAAAATTCCAATTTTGGTTTTGGAACTATACCATCGTCGCGAAAGTCGACAAAAATTTATATATATTATATATATATATATATATATATTTTTATATATATATATATATATATATGTTTTGATTGTATAGTTTTGAAAGAAATTTTTGATTTTCTATTACATAGTTGTCTTTATGCTAAACAACTGTACTTGAATTATTCCAAACAAGTTGCAAAAAGAATATTTCAAAGTATTTTGAAGACAAAAGTTAGATTTATAAGGAATCCCATGTGCATATGTGAATTCATTTCCGATCTTGATTTATCATAATGATACACAAAATCTCTCAAATACAAATGTGTGTGCAATTGCTTTGTGCATTTACCAGTTTTGAGCAAGATAATATGATACAAGTGATTTGAAGAAACCAAATAAGTGTTCATTAACCATGATGTAGATGCATATAACCATACTAGACTACTATGTAGGTCGGATTATCAAGAGCTAGCTAATCCATAAGTAGACATAGGTCTATACAAAAGAAGGTCGCTAATGTGACAGACATATCACCACGCTAGGAGTTACCCAAGGCCAAGCAGGTTGGGCACAAACCACTTGTTATGGGGCTTACCTCACAGTTTTTGAATAATTGAGAATTCCAGGGATTCAAGCTCATCAACCCTTCTTTTCTTTTCAAAGGGTAGGGAAAGGGATTTTATTGCTTTTCTTGCTTTCTACTTTCTTTTGCTTTTCTTTTGAACTTTGCTTCTTTTTCTTTTTGTATTTTTTGCTTGATTTTTGAGATAGTGCTTGAAATATTGCTGTAATGATATAAAATAACATTTTTCTTTTCTTTCTTTTCTTGAACTTTTATTTTCTTTTTCTTTGCTAGGGATACTTGCTCGGATTAGCTGTAGAGCAAGGGATTTTTATTCTGGGTAGGGGTGAGCTTGTCCTTTTGCCAATTCTCAAATATTCTAGACCATGTGCATGATAGGATAGCAGGGGAAACTTTTCGCTCAAGAAATCACTTCTACTATGTAGCAAAACATGGAAATTACAAATATAATCATTTTATTGTGAAAAGATGTGCTTGGTTTAAGTAAATAACAAGATCAATTCTCTATGCTCAAACTTTATTTAATTGAATTTTGTGGACTTTGATATAAGAGAGATTAGTAATCATGCCAGATAAAATCAAGATATTTATTTTTGTGAGTGTGCAAGTGAGGGATTCCAAATAAATGCTAATTTATCCAAAATAATGTGAAACATATAACTGCAACATTTGTAAGAAAATATATATAAACACTTTTGAGAAGTTTTGAGAATGTTGACTCTCTCTTTCTTCTTTATATTGTTTTGGTTTTGAAAGAGTCAAGCATATTGCTGTTTTTATATTTTTATTATTATTTTGTTTTTTGGTTTTATTTTGGAACAAAAAATTTAACAAGTGCCATAAATAAATGCAACAAATAGTTTTGAAGATTTTGATGATTATGAATGTTTTTGGTGTTTTTGAATTTATAAATTGAAAGAAATACAAGATAGTGATATATACAAGGATGAAATGACCAAATTTATACATAGTAATGTTTAAGATGCAAAATATTCATGGGTTCTTTAAGTTCTTTACCATCTAAGGTAGATAATTTGTATGCTCCTGATTCAAATTTAGCAGTAATAATGTATGGTCCAAGCCACTTGGGCTCAAATTTACCTTTAAGGTCCTTAGTTGCATTAGTATTTTTTTGATTTTCTTTTAAAACAAGGTCACCGATCTCAAAGGATCGATGACGAACTTTTTTAGTCTATGATCTTTTAAGTTTGTTTTGGTAGGCACGGAGATGCTCCAAAGCATTGATGCATTTTTCATCTAGGAGTTCCAGCTGATCGAGTCTCGCAACTCGATATTCATCTCCTACTTCGGTATCTTGAAGTAGCAGAGCCAAAGAAGGAACTTCTAATTCAAAGGGAAAAACCGCTTCAAAGACCATAAACCAAAACAAATGGTGAAGTTCCCGTGGGGGTTCGAACACTAGTTCGATAGGCCCACAAGGCTGGATATAATTGAATGTGCCGACCACGACCGCTTTATTGACTAATATTTTGAGAATTTTGATTAAGGTTTTGTTAGATGCTTCCGCTTGACCATTACCCCGAGGATAATAGGGAGTGGACCAACGATGTTGAATCTTATATTTTTGGCATAATTTTTTGACATCTTTATTTTTGAAACAAGTTCCATTGTCGGAGATGAGATTTGCAAGAATTTCGAACCTACAAATGATTTGATTAAAAATAAATTTAGAGACTTGTGTGCTAGTGCAGGAAGCTAAAGGCATAGCTTCAACCCACTTCGTGAAATACTTAATGGCGATTATGATGAATTTGTGTCCATCAGGTGACATAGGATTGATTTTGCCAATAATGTCTAAGCCCCATTTGGAAAAGGGCCAAGGAGATGAAATAGCCTGTAGTTCTTGTGCAGGCGCATGGACAAGGTCAGCATGTTTTTGGCACTTGTCGCAATGGTGCACATACTCATGTGCATCCATTTCCATGGTAGGCCAAAAGTATCCTATCCGAAGGAGCTTTTTAGCAATGACACTACCACTAAAGTGTCCTCCACAAGATCCATCGTGGGCTTCACTCAAGGCTGATTTAGACTCTTCTAAGTTTAAACATCTTAATAGGATACCTTCAAAAGATCTCCTATATAAAGTATTGCCAATTATTACAAATCGACTTGCTCGTCTACGTAATAACCGACGCTGGTTTCTATTAGAATTGGTAGGGAAAGTCCCATTTTGGAGAAAATCAAATATGTCCGTATACCAAGGTTCAAGAGTAGTTTCATTGATTAGAAACACATCCAAAGGCTCTAAGCATGATTTATTTGAAGCGGGTTCCTGGAGTCGACGAATAATGATAGTGGCATATTTGTCATCTAACTCCAAGGGTAGGAGAGATGCAACTGCGGCCATAGCATCAGCTGCACGGTTGCTAGTTCGAGGAATAGCTTCCAAGGTAACTTGATCAAATAGAGACATTAATTGTAAAACATAGGCCTTATATGGACGCAGTTTATCATCTTTGGTCTGATAAACTTCATTAATTTGGTTTATAACCAATTGAGAATCACCAAAAACTAAAAGGTGTTTAATTTTTAGCGCTAAGGCAGCTCGTAATCCAAGGATTAGAGCTTCATACTCAGCAATATTGTTGGTGCAAGCAAATATCAATTTGAAGGATAAAGGAATAAGATGTTTTTGCGGGGATATTAAAATAATACCCGCACCAGCCCCACTCATACAGCGAGCTCCATCAGAGTATAAGGACCATTGTTCAGTATGGTCTGCCTCTAATTGAAGGCATTCGTCAGGAAACTCGATGACGAGGGGATGGGTAGACTCTAAGGGTGCAGCAGCTAATTGATCTGCTATGATTTGACCCTTAACAAAATTTTGTCCTATGAATGTGAGATCAAACTCGCTTAGAGCAAGAACCCACTTGGCTATGCGACTCGATAAATAAGGTCGAATCATGAGATACCTTAAGGGATCATATTTGGCAATGACATAAGTTTTTTGACTAAGCATATAGTGTCATAATTTTTGCATAGCAAAAATGACTGCTAGACATAGTTTTTCCAACGTTGTATAGCGGGTTTCATAACTGATGAAGGTTCGGCTAATATAATAATTAGCACGTTCTCTCTTTTCATCGTCAAGTTGAGCTAACATAGCTCCTAAGGCAGAATCTGAAGCTAAAATATATAGGAGGAATGGGCGATCAGGTTTAGGTGGTGAAAGCATAGGTGGATTAAGGAGGTATTGTTTGAGAAGTTCAAAAGCTTCTCTACATTCAGCGTCCCAATTAAAAGGGACATCCTTCTTAAGGAGTTTAAGAAAGGGACCGGTTTTGTCCGCCAGCTTATCAATGAAGCGACGGATAGCTTGAAGTTTACCTTGTAAACTTCGTAACTCAGATATATTAGTAGGTGCGGGCATATCAATGATGGCCGCAATCTTGAGAGGGTCGATTTCAATACCACGTAAAGAAACTAAAACCCCTAATAGTTTGTCGGACTTAACTCCGAATATGCATTTTGCTAGATTTAATCGAATAAGATATTCTCGTAATCGATTAAAAACTTTTCTCAAATCATCTAAATGATTATCTTCAATAATAGAGCGAGCTATAATATCATCTACATAATCATGTAGGATATCATGCATCATATCATGAAAAATATAGGTCATAGCTCGTTGATAAGTTGCACCTGCATTCTTTAAGCCAAATGGCATCACTTTCCAGCAAAAGGTACCCTAGGGGGTAATAAAGGTTGTTTTAGCCTGATCTTCAGGAGCTATCCTGATCTGATTATAACCGAAGAATCCATCCATTAAGGACATCATCCCACTCCCGGTAGTAAAGTCAATGATTTGATCCATGTTTGGAAGAGGAAAGTCATCTTTAGGGCATGTAGCGTTAATATCTCTAAAATCTATGCAAACCCTAACTTTGGTAGCTTCTTTCTTGGTGACTGGAACTACATTTGAGATCCATTCAGCATAATCAATAGCTTGTATAAAGACAACATTCAGGAGTTTTTCTAACTCCCCTTTGACTAGCAGAGCCACTTTGGGATGCATTTTTCTAAGTTTTTGTTTAACAGGTTTAGCATCCGGATGGACCACTAGATGATGCATGACTACAGAAGGGTCTAGACTTGGCATATCTTCATATGTCCAAGCGAAGACATCTTCATACTCTTTAAGGAATGCAATGTATTGTTCTTGTTTTTCTTGGCTTAATTCTGATCCAATATTGATTATGTGAGGATTGTCCTCAGTTCCAATATTAATTTTAATGATGTTTTCTACCTCCATTTGTATATCTCTTTCAAAATTGGGTGGGGCAGGTGAAACACCCAATTCTTGTAATTCTTGTAAGGTTAATTTAGATAATTCATCTTGAGGATTAGTGGCCTCAAGTTGGGCTATAGTTGGTATAGAACCATCAAAATAAAATCCATTGTGTAACATCTCTTCAACGGAGACATCATGGAAGATATCTCCTTCCAACTCTTCATCGGGGTCAGCAATCATTTCAGGATAAGCTATGGATAGCATGTTACATGAAAACGACTAATTTTTAAGAGGCAAATCATCACACCTATCCAAATAATCTTGATAACATATGAGATGATCATCATCTTCAAAAGGAAAGGGTTGACCCTTACTAGGAAATAGGCCCACACCACAACGGGCAGGCCACGGTTCTACCTCGAAAGGTTCTTTCATGCCATTTTGGAAAGGTCCCAAGCCTTTCCCTTTATATCCCATTTTAAGCATCATGGGTTTAGCTTTAATATAATCATTGGTAAAATAACACCGAGCGTATCCCTCATGATGAGTTTTGATATTTCGAGGGATTCTTCCCTACTCATATCCTTTATAAATGAAGGCACAACTCCCGACTTGGTAAGTACTTCCCATAGGTTGTGGGAGGCCCAAAGTACGAGGAGATGGCGACAAATTATTCAAAAGAATTGAATCTTGCATGAAAGCATTTGTCTTTTCTGATATTAAGGTTGTGGATAAATCTAGTAAAAGTTCATCAAAAAGGGCATAAGATGTAGAAGGATCATTTCCTATATCTTGAGATGTGGAAGGTATGATTGATGTGTTTATAGGTTTTGAATTTAAAGGGAGAGAACATGAAGGATTGGTTGTAGATTTAAGATCTTTTTGAGGTTCTAAAGTGATTTGTTTAGAAGATTGTTGATCTATATAGGAGGATGAAATTAATGGAGGGGAAATAGGTGAAGTTATGGGTGTGTGTTTCATAGTTTTAGATGAAAAATAAGAACTAGGATGTGTGGATGACAGAGCAGGGCAAAATTGCACTCCAACGGGTTCTGCCAAAGCACACATATCAAAGGGTCTAGGGTCACCATGGATAGTGACCAACTAATTTTTAAACTCAAATTTAACACATTGGTGTAAGGTTGATGGGACCGCTCGCATGGCATTGATCCAAGGGCGACCCAAAAGTATATTGTACGATGTTGGGCAATGTACAATAAACATGGTTGTTTCTAGGGTTCTAGGACCAACTTGCAATGGGAGGGTAATAACTCCACATGTTTCTTGTGTTTCATCATTGAAAGCTTTGATAACCATATCAATTTTCTTCATTTCATCACTTCTAAAGCCAAATATTTGGTAGAAGTCAAAAGTGCAAATGTTTAGAGATGAGCCATTATCAATCAAGACTCGTTTGATAGCTACATCTCCAATTAGAGCAGTAATGTATAAGGGATTATCCTTATGTAAACTGTGTTGTGGGATATCTTTATCCTGGAAGTCAATACAATCAACCTCTCTAGTGATGATAGTATTGGCCATAGCTTCAGGTTGAATGTTTTGAGGTACCATCATTTGGCTTAATGTAAGCATCAACTCATCCCTATGGGTAGGAGAAGATCTTAATAAATCCAAAAGGGAAATTCTGGCCGTAGTATTGGACAATTGCTCATTAATATTGTAAGGGGGTTTAGGTTGAACATTAGGAGCATGATTCCCTTTATTGGGGTTTTTCAAAATGAATGGAGCCGATCCATCATTCTGGTTTGGTTCTTGTTGGGAATTTTGAGCTTGTTGTCGGGTGACGACTCCGATGGTACCTACAATGTTATAGTGAAGACGCTGAACTGGTCTCGGTTGAGCATTGATGGCTTGTTCATTAGAAAGGAATATATTAGAAGAAGGTCGAGTAGTAACTCTTCTAGGAAATGGTTCTTCTGGAACCATAGCATCTGTGACGGGTTGAATAGGATCTGATTCATTTTTAGAACTATTCGATTGGTTTGAAGTGATATCCACTTCACTTTCAGTATCTAATTCTATATCACTAGAATCAAAAGTTTGGAAATTATGTAAGGGCCTGGTTGTAACCAGGGATAAGGTTGTGTCAAATATTTGAGGATCCTGAATAGGTAATTGTTCGCTAATGGTTCCTACATATCGGGTAGGAGGGGGAACATTATGATGTTCGATTTGATTGGCTACCTCTTTACCATGTCTTGGTAAAGGGTGTTGAAATATGTCTAATGTTTGATTAGCATTTTGATTTTGATTTTGGGGAATGGTATTTTGAGTATTATTAGGAGGGTTTTGTTTAGGTTGGAAGGCTTGCACTTCCATTTCATTATTATCAATCAAATCTTATATTTTATGTTTCAACCTTTTACAAGCATTGGTAGAGTGTCCAGGTCCTCTATGGAAATCACAGTGTAAGTCATCTCTGTATCCGAGTATAGTAGGATCAGGTTCCCGGATAGCTGGTAATTGGATCAAACCTCTTTCGAGTAATTGAGGTAAAATAGTTGATAAGGGTTGGTTTAATCTAGTAAATTCTCGAGGAGGCTTATCAGGAGGTTTCAATATAAATTTTTCTGTTGTCTTTGTTGCATTGATATTAGCAACATTTTTGCTATCAATGACTCCATCACCGACAACTTGTTTGTTTTTATATTGATTTTTGGATGTTTTCTCATCATCCTTCTTCCTAAGTTGGCCTCTCCTAATGAGGGCATCTTCTACTCTTCGAGCTAAATCTATAGCTTGGTCGAAGGTAGTTAAAGTAGTAGTTGATAGCTCATAAGATATTTGTTCTTGTAAATTATTGATAAAAATGTCCAACATTTCCCTATAAGGTAGCACAAAGTGCAGTTTTCCTATTAATTGCCTCCATCTAGCTAAGAAATCGACAAAACATTCATCTTTGTCTTGTTTTAAATTGTATAGATCTTTAATGGTTACATGCCTCTCGATGTAGGCACTAAATTGATGGACAAATGATTCAAATTGATTTCTTCAAAGTTTCTCAAAGAATGAGTGGGCAATTGATAGTACCACTCTAATGCCATTCCACCTAAACTTTTCGGGAACATTTTTAGTAATAGCAAGTCATCATGTGATATGTCATGACATGCTATCCTAAACATGCGAAGATGCTCTATGGGATCTTTGGTTCCTTTATATATAGGTAGGATGGGCATGGGAAAATGCTTAGGGTATGGTTGAGCTACAACTATGGGATCCAAAGGTTGACTACATATCTCTCGATAATTATACGAGGGATGGTAGGGATCTATCTGGTCCATACGTGAAGCTAACTGTTTCACCATGGCTTCCAGATTACTAGTTTGCCCCCCATATTGGTTTGGTAGGGCATTGACATGGGTTTTATGGGCATATGATGGAGGAACATGAAGATTAGATGCCATGTTACTATTGTGTAAATTATTGGTAGGAAAAGTGTTATGAAGGAATTTTGAAGTTGTATTATGATGTATTCCAGATTGTTGAAAATTGGTATTTGGTTTTGTTTTAGGTTTTTGTTTACTTGAAGCATATTGCTCAATAGTTTGGCAGAATAAAGTAGTGAAGGAAGGTTTCTTTTGTGTGGGAATGATTTTAGGTTGAATAACAAGTTCCTTAGGAGGTTGGGTAACCTGTTGTTTTGACATGTTTTGAATCATAGTGACCATGTCTATATTGGATGGCCCAGCCTTGTCACTTTCTTGATCAATGAAAGACAAGGGATTAGTGCGCACATCATACATATATTCCATGGCTGCTTGAGTGTTACTAATTTTCCCTTTATCAATACGAACTGCCACATTAAGGGCATCAATGTTATCATCAAGAAATTTCTTGAAATGATCTATGTTGTCAAAAGCAATAGTTCCATCTGGAGCTACTCTAGGGGATGAGGATCCATCCTCTTTAACACTTCCTTCTTGTTCATTATCTTCACCTAGGTCATGTTCTGATTGAGCTAGAGTTTTTCCTTCCAAAATTGGATCTTCAGGAAGGACATTTGGGTCTCTAGTTGTATCTTGTAACCAATCTTCTTCTTCTCCTATAGTTTCTTTACCATTCCTAAGTTTAGGCATGGTGCTAAATTTTGATTTTAGCAAAATATATATATATATATATATATATGCAACAAGTTTAAGAGGTATATATTAATTATATACCTACTACAATATTTGAAATAAAATGTTTTTTTTTTTGGTTTTTGCTATGTTTTTTAGTTTGTTTAGTTTTTGTTTTTTGAAATAATATTGTAAAAATGATAAACAATACAATAAATGCAAGAAATAATAAGACTAAAAGTAACAATCTAGTTTTATATAAACAATTTATGAATATCATTAATAGGCTCGAGTTGTTCAGGAGTCATGAAGTGTTCTTCTTCAAATTGAAAGTTTTCTTTTAAAAATTTAATGAAAAGAGCTATAGTGATATTATCTGTCTTAGATGCTGGTTGATAGAAGTAAAGCTCGTGGCAATACTCTTGATATAACACAGCTCGAGGAACCCTATTCCATATTTCCCTATCTGTAAGAACAACCTCTTGTTCTTCTACAATACCTAGGAACTGGTGTACAATGGCTACGTTCTCGAGGTATTCCTCGAAGGTGAACAATTCTGAAGATACAAGAGCTCTCCTATAAGCTAACCATCTATGGCAAGCTCTCTGAAGTTCATGATAAAAGACAAGTTGATGAGGATCCAAGATTCTATCTAGGACTAGCCTCTTGATTTGTTTAAGTTATGTTGACCTAGATGAGATGACACTAAGTCTTCTATCAAGTTCATTCCACAAGAGTTGATTTCTATCCTGCTTTGGGCACACTAAGTACAGAATTGACTTCTATGGCTTCCAATTGGTTTTCTACATTTATAGTAACTGCTAATATTTTCTTAGGAGCTACCATCTAAACATGATATTAAACTTAAATGATCTAAAAATGCATCTATGTTTTAGTTGTTCTATTTTTTTTGTTTTTGTTTTCAAAAGGTTATGATGCATTCACGTCGGGTTCACAAAAATGTATCGCTCCAAATTTTTCGCATCCTTACCTTCAGGCTATAGGATCCGTGCCCAGAAGGAGGATGGGAAAAGGATGTCATGGTACCTCAGACTGAGAGGACTTGCGAAGGTCCCAAATCTCAAGGGAGGTGTATTTTGATGATTTTTCAATAGATGGTGGGTTCACCAGGAAACATTTAATGGCAGTTTCCATGCCTAGGTTTGGAATGTGTTTTTATGTGTTCATTTTTAGCCTTAAGCATTCAAAATCCTAGGTTTGGCCAAATGAATCTAAATTAATCTAAATGAAAGTGCAAATTTAATGAATACAAAAAATAGATTTAAAAATAGAAACAGAGAAATTATAGAATATTAAAAGTAGAATACCTGATCCGGATGTCTGATGAAGATTCTGATGTTGAAGCAGTCAGGATCGCCTATGATTTGACAAGATCGTCTGAGATCAGACAAGATCGTCTGAGATCTGATGAATTCGTCAGACGAATTCGTCAGAGACCTACAAATAGAAAAATAGATGCAAAATACAGAGAATGCAACTATGATAATAGAGGGAAACAACACAAAATAACAATATGAATACTAAACAATAGTTATGAATAGAAATTCAAACAAATTATGATATTCTAATGAGAAATTATGATCTTATCATGCAACTTAAGCTATATGGGTGAACTCCAAATGCAAAATAGTAAGAAATAAGGATAAAACTAACTAAAATGTAGAATAAAATAGCAAAAGGAATAAGAGAAAGCACAAACTCTGGGCACTGATTGCCCCCAATGTAGATTGTAGTCGAAATCATCTGGAAGCAATGAAATCATCTCGAATTGTGACAAGATCATCCGAGATTTGAACGAGATCGTTTGTGACGATCTGAGCTTGCTCTGACTAAAAATCAATGAGGTCCCTGCAAGAAAAATTTAAAATAACAAATGCAAAATGATGCTCTAGGTATTCTAATGCACGCAAAATCAAGTTACAGGGAAATTCAGCCAAGGGTTGGGAAGGGAAGGTCTTAAGGATTAAATAGGCTTAGGGGAGTAGTTAGGAGGTTGGAGATCATCCCTATTTGGGAGATCTCCAACGGGGGAGGGTCCCTAATGGCACAGACACGCTTATACCCGTATTAGAGACCCGTTGGAACAGAAGCTAATTGTGCAAAATCAATTTTGTGACAAGATCGTCTGGACGTCCTTTTCCAGATGAAATCGTTAGATCTGGGGCGATATCGTCTGATCGACGATGATATCGTCAAACGATCAAAACAACCTCTAAAAATGGTGCAAAAAAGGGGGAAATGGATTACCCGACGGTTAACGGGCGGTTTGGGAGGTTAAAATTTGAATTTAAATTATTTACTAAGGTGAATGTAATTATTAAAATTTTACTGTGCCAATTTTAGGGTGCTACATTACCTACAAAATGAACCAAATTAATTAATTGGTTAATTAATCAGACTAAAATTTTGGCAATGAACCACACCCTAGGTTAGGCTAGCTTAATTAATATTTTTTTTTTTGTTTTTTGGCTAGGAAAAGACCCAGAATGGGTCGTATCCCTAGACCGTAGCTGCCAGCTATGGTTCCCCTTTGACTGATTGGGGACCACAAGTATTAGATACAGTTAGGTTTGAATTACAATGGTCAAAATAATTTGACCATTGGGCGGACCATGGGTTTGACCTGCGGTTCCCTTTTTTATGAAAATTTTTCAAAATTTTCAATTTTTTTGTGATTTGCTTGGCAGTTAATGCCATTTTATTGCACCTATGAGATGTATTTTTAATTTTTTTTATCATGCTTAGCATAAATTTGCATTGTTAGCTATTTTTTTCTTGATCTATCTCCTTTTAGGTTGTTTTTAGCTATTTAATTAGCTTTTAGTTATATTTTTCCTTATACTATATCTCTTTTTAGAGATTGACCTCTAGAGCTAGGGAGCCAGAGCTCCTTAACACTCTCCACCCACTGTTGACTGATGGGGAGAGAGTGTGGTTTAGAGTTATTGGATTTAGATATGTTTTTAGATCTACCAACTATTAGGGTAGATCAATCTTACATGACTACGTTGGCCCAGAGCTAGAATGCTTGGACAAACACATTTCACTTGCTAACAGGTGAAATGACCATTACACTTGAGGACATCTACAAGATCTTCTAGATCCCTATTAATGGTGAGGCCATCACTTCCTCTACCTTTCAAAGTAGAGGAGCTATTTTTTATGAGATATTTGGTGATCAGAGCTTGGAGGCCCAGCAAAAGATTGACCATGGAGGTGTTCATATTGGATATTGGTATGGGGAGTAGGTCTTCTCCATCTGAGAGGCAGTGTTTATGCACTTGATCATTCAGATTGTCCTTCCATATTCCTCAGGCATAAGGATCTCCTAGAACCTTCTATCTTATGTTAGGAGGGTCATTTTGAGCTCTACAGTTGAGCCACTTCTCCTATCCTGGGGGAGCATGTTACTATTCTAGCTCTATCAAAAGCTATTTTAGATTACTAGCAAGAGTCGAGTAGGCAACAGTTGTAGTCTACTCCTACAGATCTGGGGTTGGCAGCACATCTAGATTGAGTGACCTATAGAGCTACCTCTAGCTATTACTTCTATTCCTATTGTATGCTAGTGCTATATATTATGTTGGCCTCATGAGGATGAGGGATTATAGAGGAGGTCCCATGCTGGGGATATTGATCATTACATCAACCGGTTTGTAGCACTGAGCCCTGGGGACATTGAGTCGCATCCATACATGGATTGCCTTGTGTGGATAGAGGTTGGAAAGTGGCTATTCTAGGCTTGATGGGATAGATGGTTACTCAAACTCAAGGCCAAGATCCGTGAGTAACAATTCTACTTGCGGGTCCTATGACAGTTCGACATGGTACATGACATTCCAGAGATGCCTATTATCTATAGGTGGCTAGTTATAGAGACTGATCTACAATGGGTGCTTCCTACATATTTGGATGACACTACAAATTATTTCTAGGAGTTTAGAGTTGCTGTTGTTGGGACCACTCCAATGTATGATACCTGGTGGTCCCTATTTTAGTGGCAAGGATCTAGGCCTCTTGATTGGGTTGAGGAGGCAATGGATGCTGATCCACAAGGGTGTAATGTGCACCTGCAGACTGAGGGTAGATGGGGTATAGAGGATGCACCACTAGTGGAGGTCAAAGATAAGGGTCTAGATGAGGGTGAGGTACCTCCAAACAATGTGGTAGGGCAGTTTCTAGCCCAAATAGTAGATTTGTAGAGCCAGGTTGGGAGGCTACAGTCTCAACAGTTACAGTGGGATACATACCATGTTAGAGGTGAAGTTATCTGACAGGGAGAGGCAAATTCAGGAGGCCTAGGAGTAGGCCAAAACAATGATAGTGTGTGCTATATCAATAGAGGGGTGAGTTCAATAGCTGACCAAAGCACTTGATATAGCAAAGGCACAACAGGCAGTGACAATAACAAAGAGGTACTTGACTCAGTCCTAGGCTCAGAGAGGTGACCCATCATCTTCTCATAGTGTCATGGCACCACCTTCAGCACCTTGTATCGCTCCAAATTTTTTGCATCCCTACCTTCAGGCTATAGGATCCGCGCCCGAAAAGAGGATGGGAAAAGGATGTCACGATACCTCGGACTGAGAGGACTTTGCGAAGGTCCCGCCTCTCAAGGGAGGTGTATTTTGGTGATTTTTCGACGGATGGTGGGTTCACCAGGAAACATTTAGCGGTAGTTTCCATGCCTAGGTTTTGGAATGTGTTTGATGAGTTCGTTTTAACCTTAAGCATTCATATCCTAGGTTTGGCCAAATGAATCTAAATTAAAACTACATGAAAATGCAACTTTCATGAATACAGCAAACAGATTTGAAAGCAAAAAACAGAGAATTTTATAGAATGACAATGAAAAATACCTGATCCGGATGTCTGTAGAAGATTCTGACGTTTGAAGCAGTCTGGATCGCCTGTAATCTGACAGAATCATTTGTAATCTGATAGAATCGTCTGAGATCTGACGAATTCATCAGAGACCTACAAAACAGAAAACAGATGCAAAATACAAGAAATTCTATTGTGCTAACAGAGGCAAATTACACCAAATAGCAATATGAATACTGAACAATATTTAAGAACAGAATTTAAAGCCAATTACTGTACTTTAATAGCAGATCATGAACTTAGCATGCAATCTAAGCTAAATGGGTGAACTCCAAATGCAAAATAACATAAAAACTGAATAAATAATCTAATTTACAGAATAAAATGACAGAAACAGAGTTGAGAAAAGCAAACTCCAGGCACTGATTGCCTCGATGTGGGCTGCAGTCGAGATCATCTCGCATCAGTACGAAATCATCTCGCATTTGACGGGATCGCCTCCGATCTGAACAGGTTCATCGACGACGATGGATGCTAGCTCCGGCTGAAAAACAGTGATGTACCTACAACAAAATTACTATGGGACTAGTGCAAAAGCAAAATTAGGATGTTTTGATGCAGAGGGAATCAGTTTGCAGATAATTTCAGCCAGGGGTTGGGGAGGGAAAATCCTAGAGGTTAAATAGGCTTAGAGGGAGTAGGTAGGAGGTTGGAGATCATCCCAATTTGGGAGATCTCCAACGGAGGAGGGTCCCAACGGTGTAGACACGCTTCTGCCCAGATTGGAGACCCGTTGGAATAGATTCCAACTATGCAAATTCAGTTTTGCGACAAGATCGTCTGGACGTCCTAGTCCAGACGAAATCGTCAAATATGGGGCGATATCGTACGATCGGCGACGATATCGTCAAACGGTCAAAACAACCTCTAAAATTGGCGCGAAAAAGGGGGAAACGGAATACCCGACGGTTAACGGGCGGTTTGGGAGGTTAAATTTGATTTTAAAATTATTTACTAAGGTGAATGTAAATTTTATAATTTTACTGCGCCAATTTTAGGGTGCTACATTTTGCCCCCTCTTTAGCGAATTTTCCGAAGAAAATGCGTTAAAGATGAGTTCTTCTCGATCTACGAGAAAGCAAAAAATTATACCCATTTTTAGGCGACGATTCTTGGTCGAATCGTACGATAGCTTACTATGGTGCCCCCTCCATGTTTTTACCCAAATCGAACGTTTGAGGTAAAAACGCGAAAAAGCAAAAAATTATTGTTGAATAAAATTAAGAAAAATAGGGTAAAACCCTAATTCATTTTACTGTTCATTTTCTGGTTTTTAGAGCTCTGAAGCAAAAATGGTGGAGACGACGCACAGATCTGCAGAGGTCCGGTGCGGTCTACGGGTAAGAGCCTAGACTTAGCTAGAACTGATTTAATTTAATTTTTACATGCTTTTTAAGTGATTTTTAGGTGAATTTGGAGCATCGCGGCCGTTTTTGGCCGTCGACGTCGTCGGGACGAAATCGTCCCGATTTCGATGAAATCGTCTCAATTTCGTCAATTTCGCCCAAGGGCGAAATCGACGAAAGGGGGACGATTTCGTCAATCTAGAGACGATTTCGACAAGCGAGATCGGAGACGATTATGCTCAAATTTGGGACGATATCGTCCAATAGTGGGCGATATCATCAATTACATGAAATTGATCTTTAAGTTGCATTATTAATTACTGGAATTGTTATTAATGATTGTTTGTTGTTTTGTTGTTTATGTTTGTAGAGAGGATTACTAAAGAGCAGGGAGTGGAAATATGGAGGTTTGAGAGATGACTTGGCCGCTCTAACACAGGCAGAGCGAGATCTGCTAGCACAGGCCGGCTTACAGCATGTGGCGGAGATGCCACAAGTATCCACAGACATGGGGCTTCTAACAGCCCTAGCAGAGAGATGGTATCCGGGGTCTTCCTATTTTCGGTTATCGACAAGGGAGATGGCTCCCACACTAGAGGATGTATGGAGGATTATGAGAATCCCCATACAAGGATGGATGATCACTCCTGCGGCCAATCAGGGCCACGCTATGGGACAGCTGTGTGGTGACCCGAGCTTCGCCTTGGAGAAGGGCGGAGTGAATATCGAGGCACTACGCTAGATGCCTGGGGCATCCAGACTCACACGAGTTCTAGCTGGAGTGGTTGGTGGACTTCTGCTGTGCCACCAGAGCGGGTGTAGGGTACCATGGATGCTCGTAGATGTGATCTGCGATATGAGAGACCATGGGTACAGGTTTTGTTGGGGCAGCTTTGTTCTATGTCGGTTGTACAGGATCCTGTATGGGGTCGTGTACAAGGGCGGGCGATGTCTGGTGATGACATCGCTCCTACAGGTTTGGTGTTGGGAGCACATTGCAGTGCGGAGGCCGGTAGGGCTTCCAGCGATAGGGGTGGACGGGGAGAGGCCCCGAGTCTTCTACTGGTGGCTCCAGAGAGGGTCACAGTGGCGGATCGACCTACCGATGTCCCGAAGGCTATTGGATGACTTGGTCCCGGATCAGATCACCTGGAGACCATGGAGAGGGCACCCAGGGTGGGCCGAGGATGGACAAGAGTTGGCTCACATCAGGCGAGTCTGCTGGCTGTGGATGGAGAGAGGAGAGGTGGAGCTCCACTGCTATGACCAAGTTTTGAGATAGTTCGGTCTGCAGCAGGGGATCCCATCTCTGAGGGACTACGAGTTTTCTCGGACTATCCAGGGATAACACCACGGTTAGCGGGGCTCCTGACATGCAGCGCTTCCGGAGCCGGGATGCATATGATGCCCCCATCCAGCCAGTGGATGGGGATGACGCGAGGGTAGCCGATGGCTACGATGCCTGGTACGTAGGCATCCACCCTCCTCGGATGACGAGGGCACAGGGTCCGATCCATGCGGTTGTGCGTCGGATAGGGAGGCGGTGCCAGGCAGTGATAGAGGCGGCCCAGGGTCACGGCGGGAGAGAGCAGAGGAGGCCACAGGCACAGGAGAGGCCACGACAGTGGGAGAGGAGGGAGGAGAGACCCCCATCTCCACAGAGAGAGAGGCCACCATCACCCGATAAGGGCAAGGGCATTGACATAGGAGAGAGCAGCGAGACGGCGACTCTCCGGATGGAGAATATCCATCTCCAGGCACAGGTGCAGACTCTACAGGATGAGGCTGCACGACATCGAGCTGAGGTGACACAGCTCAGAGATGAGATTGCACGCCTCAGGGCACGGGGCGGAGGGGCGAGCACTCAGGAGCTGATGCGGTCGGTTGCTCAGACCGCATTCTACCAGGGGATCTATTTTTAGATGGTGCCCGAGGGCCAGAGGGTACAGCTATCGATTGCTATTGCAGATCCGATCAGGACAGGGTCGTCGAGGAGCTCATCCCGATCGACGACGAGGACTCGTAGTACCACACATACTACGATGGGGCCACCTCGTCCTCCGCAAGGCGGGGGAGGAGATGAGGCTGAGAGCTCTAGGGGCTCTCGAGACACTGCTCGGAGGACATTTGATTGAGTATGCCAAGATATGGATTGTGGCATACCAATCTAGCTGAGATGATGTACATATATTTTTGAGATATATATATATATATATAGATGAGATATTTTTGATCATATGACTTGTGTCTTGAGTATGTTTATGATGATTTTATGTTTTGATTGATTGATTTGAAAATTCATGTAATTATGTCGTTGGAAATATTATAATTTGAATGTCATGCTATAAAATTTTAAATGAAATAATCTGATGTAACAAAGTGGTTGTATGTGATGCAATAATTTTGATAAAAATAAAAGGGGACTTTTAACAATAATTTCAAAGGACATTGTCGCTATTATAGACCATTTCATGGAGTCGCCGCTCACTCGGTCGTCAAGCTAATCCCAGTATAGAAATATTGCGAAAAGTAAAAGAGTGCTTAAGAGACTGTCTTAAGACTTTGTTGTGATAGTGCAAATGATGATGATGATGGTTGGTTTGTTTTCAGACTTTCATGAAAAATATTATGCATGAAATATTTTTAAAATGATTTTTGCTAGGCATAAATTCCTAAGTGTGATAAAATTTGTGAATAATTCCTTAGGAATTATACCATCATTGCAAAGTTGAAGGTTGACATAATGACATAAAAATAGTGCAAAAAATGGGTTTGCTTTTGAAAAGCATAATTTGTGTAAAATGAAGTCATATGGTTTTTATGATTTTTGATAAAATGGGGAATAAAAATTGTTACAATGGTTTGCGCTAGGCATAGAATATGTAGGTATAGACTTATACCATCATCGCGAAAATCAAAGAAAAATAGATAGTTTTATTGCATGGTTGATTTTTTGATGAACAGAAAAGATGAAAATGAGGACTTGCGCTAGGCATAAAATTCCAATTTTGGTTTTGAAACTATACCATCGTCGCGAAAGTCAACCAGATATATATGATTTGATTTGTGTAATTTGAAAGAAATTTTTGATTTTTCTAATTCTATAGTTGTCTTTGTGAAAAATAATTGTACTTGATTATTCCAAACAAGTTGCAAAAATAATATTTCAAAGTATTTTGAAGACAAAAGTTAGATTTATAAGGAATCCCATGTGCATATGTGCATTCATTTCCGATCTTGATTTATCCTAATGATAAACAAAATCTCTCAAATACAAATGTGTGTGCAATTGCATTGTTCATTTACCGAGTTTTGAGCAAGATACTATGATACAAGTGATTTGAAGAAACCAAATAAGTGTTCATTAACCATGATGTAGATGCATATAACCATATTAGACTACTATGTAGGTCGGATTATCAAGAGCTAGCTAATCCATAAGCGGACATAGGTCCGTACAAAAGAAGGTCGCTAATGTGACGGACATATCGCCACGCTAGGAGTTACCCAAGGCCAAGCGGGTTGGGCACAAACCACCTGTTATGGGGCTTACCTCACGATTTTCGAATAATTGAGAATTCCGGGGATTCAAGCTCATCAACCCTTCTTTTCTTTTCAAAGGGTAGGGAAAGGGATTTTATTGCTTTCTTGCTTTCTTTTGAACTTTGCTTATTTTTCTTTTTGTATTTCTTTTGCTTGATAATACTTGGAACATTGCTGAAATAACATTTTTCTTTTCTCTTCTTTCTTGAATTTTTCTTCTCTTTTTCTTTGCTAGGGATACTTGCTCGGATTAGCTGTAGAGCAAGGGATTTTTATTCTGGGTAGGGGTGAGCTTGTCCTTTTGCCAATTCTCAAAGATTCTAGACCATGTGCATGATAGGATAGCGGGGAAACTTTTCACTCAAGAAATCGGTTCTACTATGTAGCAAAACATGGAAATTACAAATATAATCATTTTATTGTGAAAAGATGTGCTTGGTTTAAGTAAATAACAAGATCAATTCTCTATGCTCAAACTTTATTTAATTAAATTTTGTGAACTTTGATATAAGAGAGATTAGTAATCATGCCAGATAAAATCAAGATATTTATTTGTTGTGAGTGTGCAAGTGAGGGATTCAAAATAAATGCTAATTTATCCAAAATAAGTTGAAACATATAACTGCAATAATTGTAAGAAAATATATATAAATAATTTTGAGAAGTTTTGAGAATGTTGACTCTCTCTTTCTTCTGTATATTGTTTTGGTTTCGAAAGAGTCAAGCATATAGTTGTTTTTAGTTTTTATCATTATTTTGATTTTTGTTTTTGAGCAAAAGAATTTAACAAGTGCTTTAAATAAATGCAATAGATAGTTTTTGAAGATTTTTGGAGATTTATGAATGTTTTTGGTGTTTTTGAATTTTTTATAAATTGAAAGAAATACAAGATAGTAATTTTGAACAAATATATACATGGATGAAATGACCAAGTTTATGCATAGTAACGTTTAAGATGCAAAATATTCATGGGTTCTTTAAGTTCTTTACCATCTAAGGTAGATAATTTATATGCTCCTGATTCAAATTTAGCAGTAATAATGTATGGTCCAAGCCAGTTGGGCTCAAATTTACCTTTAAGGTCCTTAGTTGCATTTGTATTTTTTTTTTTTTGAAGATTTTGAGGATTTTGATTTTTTTTTTGTATTTTGATTTTAATTTATGAATTGAAATTGGTGGTATATACAAGATGATCTATATACACTATACAAGGTTATTTGAGTATAGCATGTCTAAGGTTGCTTCAAAATCAAAGGAGGTTTTGAAGGATAATCTGGTTGAGGTGAAGGTAAGAATAGAAGGTGATGAATAAAAGGTAGTGATAACAAAAGCTTTGTTATAATGTAGAATAATGTAGCAAAAGATTTGACTTTTATATGTGTAAAATTGATCATGTTACAAAATAAAATGTTAGAAGGATAAGAAAGTTCTTCATTCTTATTATTATATTCCAAGTCTTGATAAGATGGAGAAAGTATATGTGAAAGATATGCATGAGTGTTATTTGGTAAACAAGGATGATCATATATGGATGAAGAAAAGTGATGGATAGAAGATAATTGTGATAATAGAGAATGTATAGAACTTGATGTTTCAACTGTTAAATATTCTTCAAATGGTGTTGGGTCACCATGTATGGTAACAATTTTATTTGCAAGTTCAAACTTCAAACATTGGTGAAGAGTGGAAGGGAAAACCCTCATCGTATGAATCCAAGGACTCTGGAGAAGTAGGTTGTAAGGTGAAGGACAATATCCTACATAGAATAAAGTATCCAGGATCTTGGATCCAATATTGAGGGGAAAAATTATAGTACCTTGAGCTTCTTGAATTTCATTGTTAAAAGATTTTATAATAACATTTGATTCATTAAGATCTTCTTCCTTTATTTTGAGTTTTTGGAATAATTGATAAGTGCATAAATTAAGAGAGGAGTCATTATCTACCATGATAGTTCTAACAAGTGTTTCTTTACTAGATCCTGTAATGTAAAGATAGGAGTCTTCTTGTGGAGTAGAGGAAGGAATATCCTCATCATAGAATGAAATATGGTTAACCTCAAGAGGGTTTATACCATTAATTATGTTCTTAGAGAAAATATGATGAGGAACAAATTGTTGGCTAGGTATTTTGAACAAAATTTCCTTGTGATAAATTTGTAATACTTCTAAAAGGGATATCTTTGCTTGAGGATTAATCACTTGTTGTTGGTTATCAAAGTGGATTTCAGATTGAGATTTTGATTCTAAAGATGAGCTTTCTATGCTTACATTCCATTTTGGATCATTCTCTAGAGTCAAAGATAGTTTTGAAGGTTGGTCAAATGAGGAATCCATATCTTGAATATCAGATTGAGTTGATTGAACTTGAGGTTGCTCATTTGTAGTTTTTCTTACAATATTAATAATATCATCATGATGGGACACATTAACATGCAATATTTGATTGGTTTCTTGTTGTTGATAATTGAATAGGGGTTCTTGGGAGATCCCCATGTCTTGATTGATTATTGGTATTTGTTGTGTAGGAGTTTGATTGTTTACTGGAGATTTATAATCAGTTGTAGGTTGTAATTCCTTTATATTAAAAAGACCCTTATCAATCAAATCTTGAATTGCACATCTTAAATCTTTACAATTTTGTGTCATATGTCCATCTACTCTATGATATTCACAATGTAGCTCAGGTTTAAACCAATATGATGTGGTATCAGGTTGTCTTATGGAAGGGAGTTCAATCTTATTTGTGTCAAGTAAATACTTGAGAATTATATCCATTGGTTGATTGAGCTTAGTAAATTTACGTGATGAAGGTTTTTGAGAGGTTTTTGATAAATGCCTTAGGAATTTTGTCATAAAAGGACCTAATGGTTTCTCACCTCTACTTTCTTTATTATGGGTAGAATGATGACAGGAAGATTGCGATGTAGGAGGTGAGTGCATGGTAGAATTGGAAGAATAAGTATTTTCTTGTTGAAATGGATGTGTTGTATTGAAAGAAGAGTATTGAAAAGGTGGAGGAGGATTATATGTGGGTTGATAGACATAATATGGATATATGGGAGAATAGATAATATCGTTATGAAGAGGATTGGCAAAGGGATTGTTTTGTTGAGTTATGGATGAAAAATAAGAAGAGTGTGATGGAGGTGGTGTTGAATAGGGATGAGGTTGGTCATAATCAACAAATGTATTTGGCTGAATTCTTCCAACATTACTGATGGGCTCATATTGATTTGAGTAAAAACTCATGGTTTCTTTAGTACTTCTAAAAGTAATATTTAGCATCTACTATTTAGAATTGAATCTAAAACATACAAACTTGAAATGATGATTTTGTTTTTGTTTTTCTTGTATACATATATATTTTTTTGTTTTGTTTTCAAAAGGTTTTAAATGCATTCACGTCGGGTTCACCAAAATGTATCGCTCCAAATTTTTCGCATCCCTACCTTCAGGCTATAGGATCCACGCCCGGAAGGAGGATGGGAAAAGGATGTCGCGATACCTCGGACTGAGAGGACTTTGCGAAGGTCCCGCCTCTCAAGGGAGGTGTATTTTGGTGATTTTTTGATGGATGGTGGGTTCACCAGGAAACATTTAGCGGCAGTTTCCACGCCTAGGTTTTGGAATGTGTTTGATGAGTTCGTTTTAACCTTAAGCATTCATATCCTAGGTTTGGCCGAATGAATCTAAATTAAAACTACATGAAAATGCAACTTTCATGAATACGACAAACAGATTTGAAAGCAGAAAATAGAGAATTTTATAGAATGACAATGAAAAATACCTATCCGGATGTCTCGAGAAGATTCGACGTTTGAAGCGGTCTGGATCGCTTGTAATCCGACGAGAATCATCTATAATCTCGATAGAATCGTCCGAGATCGGACGAATTCGTCGGACAGACCTACAAAGCACGAGAAAATAGATGCAAAATACAAGAAATTCTATTGTGCTAACAGAGGCAAATTACACCAAATAGCAATATGAATACTGAACAATATTTAAGAACAGAATTTAAAGCCAATTACTGTACTTTAATAGCAGATCATGAACTTAGCATGCAATTTAAGCTAAATGGGTGAACTCCAAATGCAAAAATAACATAAAAACTGAATAAATAATCTAATTTACAGAATAAAATGACAGAAATAGAGTTGAGAAAAGCAAACTCTAGGAACTGATTGCCTCGATGTGGGCTGCAGTCGAGATCGTCTCGCATCAGTACAAAATCGTCTCGCATTTGACGGGATCGCCTCCGATCTGAACAGGTTCGTCGGTGACGATGGATGCTGGCTCCGGTTGAAAAACAATGATGTACCTACAACAAAATTGCTATGGGACTAGTGCAAAAGCAAGATTAGGATGTTTTGACGTAGAGGGAATCAGTTTGCAGATAATTTCAGCCAGGGGTTGGGGAGGGAAAATCCTAGAGGTTAAATAGGCTTAGAGGGAGTAGGTAGGAGGTTGGAGATCATCCCAATTTGGGAGATCTCCAACGAGGGAGGGTCCCAATGGTGCAGACACGCTTCTACCCAGATTGGAGACCCGTTGGAACAGATTCCAACTATGCAAATTCAGTTTTGGGACAAGATCGTTTGGACGTCCTAGTCCAGACGAAATCGTCAAATGCAGGGCGATATCGTATGATCGGCGACGATATCGTCAAACGGTCAAAACAACCTCTAAAATTGGCGCGAAAAAGGGGGAAACGGAATACCCGACGGTTAACGGGCGGTTTGGGAGGTTAAATTTGATTTTAAAATTATTTACTAAGGTGAATGTAAATTTTATAATTTTATTGCGCCAATTTTAGGGTGCTACAAGCACCAACACTTGTTCTTCTAGGAGGCCGTGACCCTATGGCTGATATTAGGTAGCTTACTTGCCTAATACAAGAGGGGAATGATTTATGTGATGTGAGGGCAGCTTTCATATTTTAGCTAGATGGATGGATTAGATTGATAGGTGGGAAAGTTCTAGAGTATCCACATGCTTTAGGTTCCTAGTAGACCATATCTAAGACTATAGGGAAGCCATCCATGAGCTCAAGTCACAGGACACATGATTAAGAGGACACAAAAGTCGTCTAGTACATATGGTGATAGCTCTCACGGGAGGCATAGGGATGACAGAGGTGATACTGGTGACTCTCCGGCTGGGGGTGCAAGCCCTCTATAGCATACACATGGGTTGCTATTTTGATGTACTATTTTATGTATAAGGTCGAGGACCTACACAAATGTAGCTTATGAGCATTTTTGATATACTTTATGTACTCATTTCGGAAACACACACACACACACACACACACACACACACACATATATATATATATATGAGATTTGATCATTTTGGCTCATTATGTGTACTCATTTATTTGTGTATTTTTTATTTTATGTGATGCACATGGATGCAATGCTTATGTTAATTTGATGCTATATGATGTGATGTATGGATGACATGCACCAGAAAGATTTTATTTATGATGATGATGATATGCAGTGATCTAGATGTTTAGATGTGCTATTTATGATGGATGCATATGGATGCAATGCTATATCTTTAATGCATATTTGATATTGCTTTATTGTATGCATTAATGTATGTAATGCTTTATTTACATGATGGTAATCTAATGTAAATGAACCTATATGCTTTAATAACTTAAAACATAAGGAATGAATGCAATATGTGTTTAACAATATAATGGATGACACCAAAGAATATGTAAAATTCATGAATGTAATTAGGAATCCTCATAATACGAATTTGATCAATTAATCACCCATATATGAAATGCAATGATGTGTGATGTTATGATGCGAATGATGCAATATGTCATTCTATTTTCTTTTTGCACTTTTGAATGATATGCATGATATAGTCAGTGGTCGTCTAAATATCATTTTTGATATCCATTTGGTATCTATCCTATATCTTGATTGTGCTTATTGTTAATGATGTATCGCTTATTGGATACTTTGCAATTTGATGTTTTGAAATGATTTTAACTTTTGATGGTTTGTGATATTTGACATTTGTTGCTATTAGAGAGATTTTTGAGGTTTTCCATGAGACTCAAACACCCTAATTGACTTATCAAAAGTTGCATACTAACCATACTAGACTTCTAAAATGTAAGGCTTTCGCTAGGATAGGCCCTAACTATTCATTATCCTTGTGTGCACATGAATACTTTTAAGATAAGGCACACGCATACCCTGATGTCAGGCAGGATTATTTTAGCCCATTGCTAATATAGGGGATCTGCAAGTGGTTATCCAATATTAGGTTTAGATTTTAGTTGGACTAAGCCACTAGTCAATACAGGACACCTGAAGCTAGCTCTTCCACATTCAAACATTGATCTTGTTCATAAGAGATATGCTAATACATTAGACATATCATCATGTGTAAGGTACAATAGTGTTGGCAATTCCAGGGATTCAAGTTTCATCCCTCTCTTTTCTTTCATTTTTTGGGATACTTGCTCATATGTAGTGAAGCAAGGGAGTCGATTCCATTTTGAATTTGACTTTATTTGGATCTTCATTTGATCTTCATTGGAACTTGTTTTTTGATCTTCATTTGATCTTGATGTGAAATTTTATTTTTGACCTTCATTTGATTTCACTTGAGCTTTGATTTATGATCTTCATTTGATCTTCACTTACTAGAATTTATATTTGATAATTTTCTTCAAAAATTTTCCTTTGGGGGATTTTACTTTGGGGGGAACTGTTTCTGTAACATCGATTGAGTGTATCGATATATGATATTAATATAGGATATAAATCCGAGATGTCAATCTATGATATCGATCTAGGGTATCAAACTTGAGGATTGATGTGGGATATCATTCTGGGATATTGCTCATTTATCGTAAGCAAGGGATTCTAAGTAGGGAATATACTTGTCCTTTTGCCTACTGCCAATATTTTCCATACCGTTCACATAGAGGAATAAGCAAGAATAACTCTTTTCACTTTAGGATACTTGGGCTTGCTTCATGGCTTTCATATTCCCCTAGTCCTTATTAGGATTGTTTACTTTATTGATTAGTGATAGGATTTTGATATGTTAAGGGCTATACTAACTACACCTTAGCTACAAAAGCAAAGCAAGATTTCTATCAACTCTTGATAAGACCTCTAGGTATGGTTGGGTGACTGAAAAACTTGAGTATATCTCTCATAGCAACATTATAGGTTGTGTTGAACAACACATTTACTCACATGACTGATGGATTATGATAAATGTAGAGGTGCATGATTGAAACATAAACATGGTGTCATTTGTAATATTGACAAACACAGTGCCTTCTTTTATGGAACGCAACAGATTATAAATGCCTATTTGCAATGCAATGACATGAATGTATGTGTTAATGAAAATGCATAATGCAAATGTAAATGTTTTTAGATTTTGTGCTTTACCATTTTTATTTTATTTTATTGATTTTATAATTTTTATGAGTTTTTGAGCCTCATATCTGACCAAATGGTGAGTACATGCCTTCAGAGCCTTTAAATTGACCAAGAAATTCTTAGGAAACCTTGGATCTTTTAGGACTAACCAAAGGGATTATGAGCACCTTTGGGGTATTTTGGAATGACCAAGCGATTTCTAAGAATCCTTGGAGCTTTTAGGTTGACCAAGAAGTTTTTCAGAAACTCTTGGTGCCTTTTGATTGACCAAACTACTCATAGATGAGCTTGGAGCCTTTTAGGATGACCGAGTGGTGTTTAGCAACCCTCGAGACCTTTGGGTTGACCAAGAAATTTCTCTTAAACCCTTGGTGCCTTTTTGGGATTGATCGAGCAATTTTAAGCAAACCCTCGGAGCCTTTGACTGACATGACCAAGCGGTTTCAAGAACCCTTGGAGCCTTTTGGGATGATCAAGCGATTATAAGCAAACCCTCAAAGCCTTTTACTATGATATCAAGCATAAAATGCCTTAAGATGGATGATATTGAGAGGTTCAGGCTCTTCAATAGCTCCTAGCGAAATCAGGTGATAGGTACCCAAACCAATATTTTTAGATATGATATAGGGTCCTAGCCAATTAGCCATGAATTTGTCTCTCATATCTGGTAGCAAATTAGAGTTCTGTTGGTTCTCTTTCAAGACAAGATCCCCAATTTCAAATTCTCTCTAGTGGACTTTGATATTGTAAGCTCGTTTTAGTCAATCCTGATAAATGCAAAGATGCTCTAGGGCATTCACACGATGTTCATCAAGCAGCGTCAATTGATCCAATTGAGCTTGTCATGCAGTGTCATCATCAATGAACTATTTCAATGCGGCACGCAGCATTGGAATTTCCAAATCCAAGGCCATAATGGCCTCAACGCAATATACTAGTGAGAACAATGTTACCCCAGTGGGCATCCGAATACTAGTCCTATAAGCCCATAATGCAAGGGGTAGTTGGATATACCAATATTTGTGGTTTTATTGGACCGTGTTTTTCAATATGACCACCATTGTCTTATTTGAAGCTTCAGCCTACCCGTTTGCTTATGGATAGTATGGAGTCACAAAACTATGTTTGATTATGTATTTAGATGTTGAAGCTCTCATAGTTTTGTTCTTGAATGACGTTCCATTATCCGATATTATTTTGGGTGGAATCCCAAAACAACATATGATATGCTCCAATATAAATTCTACTATGCGAGCTCTAGTGGTCATTGTTAAGGATATTTATCTAATATAAACTTTGTGAAATACTTAGGAGCCATGATAATAAATGTATGTCGACTCGATGATGGAGGAGAGATATTGCCTATAATATATAATCCCCACTGATAAAATGGCCAAGCTGCTTGGATGGGCTATAAGGCCTTCGATGGCAAGTGCATAAGATTAGCATGATGCTGACATTTGACGCATTTCTTGACATATACATTGCACTCCTTCTCCATAGTGGGCCAATAGTAACCCATTCAAAGGATGTGCTTTACGATGGCCATGCCACTGAAATGACAATTGCACGTACCATCATGAGTTTGTGAAATCACCCATGATGCCTCTTGGGGCTCTAGACAATAAAGGAGAACTCCATCATAGCCTTGTTGGTACAAAATATCTCCCATAAATACATATTTAGTCACTTTATGCTTGAATGTGCATTTTGCGGCACGTGACAATCCCTCTGGGATTATACTAAGTTTCAAGAAGTCTTGAATTTGTGACATCTAGTTTTGATAAGCCTCAAATCTGAATGCTAAGATGGATTGCTCCCCTTGCATATTTACTTTTGCAAATACAGACTAGGAAACAATCCTATGGTGAATTATAGTACCACTCCCTGTCAGACTATGAGAGGTTAATTACCCCTAGGGTGCCTTATTCATAAAGTCTTCAGCTTTGCAGAACCATTTAGCTTTTGGTTCTATGCTAATCATGTCGACTAACATTTTATTATCAAAGGCTTCTCGCTCTATTGTAGGATGCGAGAGCATTTTAACATGAATGGTAGTGAAATCAGTAGATATATTCTAAGGGATTAAGGATCCCAAATATGTCATGGTGTCTAAGAACCTATTTGATGAATGGGGGATTGCCTCAATGATATACTATTCCAATTTAGCCAAATATGTAATCACAAGATCTTTGTAGGCTTTCAGTACTGGACATCAACACTGAAAGATCCCTTTAACTTGATTTATTATGAGCGAGGAGTCACCAAATATGTTTAATATTTTAATATTCATGGTGATTACTGTGTAAAGGTATAGCAGTAGGGCTTCGTACTCAGTATTGTTGTTGGTGCATGAAAAATCTAATTTAAATGACAAGGGTATTGGAATTCCTTGTAGCATGAAAAACACTATTCTTGCACCACCCCCTTGCTTGCACTTCGAACCATCAAATAAAAAAGTCATATCAACATTATTCTCTAGTTCTTTGGATTTGGGAGCTTCGGATACGATGAAGACTACGTTGTTCAAAAGCTCAATGGTTAGAGACCTACTATTTGACAATGGTACCTCAGCCAACTAATCAACTATGACTTGTACCTTAATGGACTTATAGCTTATGAATTCCAGATCAAATTCTGTCAGTAGCATGATCCACTTTGTAGTACGTGTATTGTGATACATCTTACTCATCATGTATTGCAAAGGATTTTGTTTGGATATAACATATGTCGTATGACTTAACATATAGTGTAACAATTTCTTGGTAGAAAATACTATTGCTAAACATAGTTTCTACACATATGCGTACTTGAGCTCATAGCTCACTAAGGTTCGACTAATATAATATATGACCTGTTCTTTGCCTTGCATGTTCTTTTGGGCTAACATGGTTCCTAGTGCAAATTCAGTTGCTAATATATATAGTAGAAAAGGCACCTCTAGCCTTGGTGGAGCTAGCACTAGTGGCATCACTAGGTATTACTTTATTTTAGCAAAGGCTACTCGATAGTCCTCATCCCAGTTGAATGGGACCCCCTTATGTAGTAGTCAATTCATGGGTTGACATTTATCCGATAACTGAGTGATGAATCGCTTTATCGATGCTAATTTGCATTGAAGGCTTCTTAACTCTTTAATAGTGGAGGGAGGATGCATCTCTAAGATAGCCTTGACCTTCGCTGGATCAACTTCAATGCCTCATTTAGAAATGATGAATCCTAGGAGTTTACTAGAAGTTATGCCAAATACGCACTTCTTAGGATTCAACCTAACATTGTGCTCTATCAGGAGATCGAAGACCTTCCTTAAGACCTCTGCATGCTCTTCTCACAACAATGACTTGGCCAACAAGTCATCGATATAATCTTCTAGAATATTATGCATGTAGTCATGAAAAATGTATGTCATGGCCCGCTGATATGTGGCACCATTATTTTTTAGGCCAAATGGCATAAATTTATAGCAAAACATTCCCCATGGTGTTATAAACATGATTTTATGCTGGTCTTCAGGTTTAATCCAAATTTTATTATAATAAAAAAAACCATCCATTAAGGAGATCATTCATGACCTGTAGTTGCATCTACAAGAGCATCAATATTGGGAAACAAAATTGAATATTTGGGTGTTGCCTTATTTAGGTCTCTAACATTCATACAAATATGGATTCTTCCATCAGGTTTTCCCATGGGTACCATATTGGACACCCATTCTGGATATCCGATGGAGATTACAAATTCTATATCCAATAGTTTTTTTAGCTCATATTTCACCATTAAGGTTGCTATTGGATGCATATTTCTAAGTTTTTGCTTGATCGATTTCATCAAATGTAGTGAAAGGTTATGAGTAACCAATTTTGGGTCTAGACCTGGCATATATTTATATGTCCAAGCAAACAGATTTGGTCTCTATTTTAGCAGAGGGATGAGGGTGGCCCTCTCATATGGAGTGAGACTCTCTCCAAATTTAACCTTCTTCAAATTGGTGGGGTCATTACTGATATCCACCTCGAAGGTTTCCTCTACTGACATATGCAATCCTTCCTCAAGCTGATGAGGCATAGGAATCAAATGGATGTCATCCACTGGGTTCATAGGTTATGCATTGGAATAATCCTCAACATGATACACATCACAAGTACAACCTAGCATAAAATGGAATGGTTGTAACATTTCTTTGTTAGGAAAGAAATATTTAGGCTCAATGGGTGAGTTAGCATGATCCCAGTCGATAGCATATTTGTTAAGATACAATGATTTGGATGAATTTACTAGATTGTGGAGTGGAGTGGTCAAATCAATGGAGACCATGTTGATGGAATGGTATTGGTCTCCAGAACCACATAGACAAACTTCTACATAATCGATGTAGTCTTCATATCCACGATCTAGCTCTAACGACATAGGCACAAATGGGTCTTATCTATGTGAATTACAGACAACTGGATCCTCCTTATGCACTGATTATAAAATAGGATCATTTGTCTCAAGGAGCTCCATGTAGGTCAGTGAAGGGGGATTAACCAACCGATGAATTTGATCTAGGTTTAGTTGTCTCACTCTTAGACGAGGACCAACACGTAACTAAAGATAGACCTCATCTATATCGATGGGTTTATAATGGTAACATAAATAAGGAGGACCAAGGTAGGCCCTCTCTAACTCATCTTATTCATCACTATCAGACAACCAGAATCCATCATTCACTCCTACTCATGTAGGACACTCTGGAAAATGTGGCCCCATGAATCTTACTTCTTGATTGCTGTCATCACTATTCGGAAAAAATAGATAATTATACCATAAATGTGACATTTCTAATAAATCTAGCTCTGCTTCTTCCTTGAAATGATCAATGTTGATAAGAGTCTCTTAGGTATCATGTATCAACTCTATAGGTAGTAGGTGATGTGCATACAAAGGTCTTAGATAGCCATCCTCAACTTCATCCTCAGATTGATCATTGTTTGAGGATTTTTCATTGACATCACAACTTGGTCCACTTATCTCGGAGGTGGAATCCTCTCCATAATCACTATATAGATCTCTTGACTCAAGATCGCCTAAAACTATGGTGTTATGCCCTTGCACACCTCTATCACTGGTTGCATTATAGATTTGATGACCCAGGTTGTCTATGGGGTTCCACTCTATATCAATACACTCTAACAGCCCTTCATGATCTTCAAGTGGCTCGATGATTACGAAAGATACCATTCGGTGAGTCCTCTAGAATTTAGATGGGTCAGGATGATATGGGTTAAATTCCACATCATCCCCTAGACTAAGGTACAAGTAATCTAAGGATGCTATGAGCAAATCATCTTATCCATGTATCTATAATCCCAGACCAAAACTATTAGTTGTTAGCTGATAACGTAGCTCGAACGGAGACCTACATCCTTGTTCAAATAGGCCAAGTCCATACCCATGCCAATGAACATTTACTATGAAAGTTTCATCGCCATATTCATGCATAGGTGTTCGTGCTGGAAGCTGATCTAGCCTAGCATAAATGAAGTTAGTCTAATTAGGTGGTTATCCCAATGGTACCACTAATCCAACTAGAAAATGATAGGCATGTGGTCGACCCATATCTTGTGTAGTCTCCAAAATAGGTTTGAAAATTACAATTTGCACAATATACTCGCCTAACCCTGTGTTGGTGAGATGTACAGTCACCCGTGGTGTGGATGACCTTGCTAGTAATGCAGGCGAGGTAGGCTGAGGTACCTCCTCGGCTATATCTTGGGCTTCCTCTACTTCCATGGGGATGGGAGCATCCTCAGTGATTGGTTTGGGCATATGCCTCTTCTCTTTTTTTCCCAATTTCACCTTTAACTTCCTATTATCTTGAAGCATCATTGATGCAGTCGGTTTTAAGGAAGTAGCAATAGTGTGCTCAGATCTGTGTGACACATATATTGATGGTTGAGCACATAAACTTTGTTTTTCTTTTGGATGCTTAATCAGTGATGCTAGATGGATGTCCAAGTGCATCAATGGGAGTATGAAACCCCCTGGTAGATCAATCGTGTTAACAATTTTAAATGGTTCTCCATATGATGGCCCCACGTGAACCTGTCCCTCATGAATATACTTCACACATTGATGTAGTATCGAGGGAATGCAATGCATCTCCTGAATCCAAGGTCTACCCAATAGGATGTTATACTGCATGGCACCTTCTATCACATGAAACATCATAGGGATGGTCTTTAGGCCTACCTGAATAGGTAGGACAATCATGCCAATCATTGAACATAACACATTGTTAAATGCTCTCAACGTGAATGTAGTTGGTACAATGTGTGCTTTAGGCAGCTTCAAGGGACTCAATTCCTTGGTTGTTATGATGTTGATCAATGAAATAGTGTTGATAAAGACCCTTTTTAATAGCACATGGTTGATACATGCAATAATATGCAACGATGAGTCAGTCGTATCGGTGGGAACCGTCCTGATTTCATGATCATAAAATTGGATCATTGATTCCTGGCACTGCTGTACATGTCCCACAAAATTTGTGAACACATGAGCATCCTAGGATTGTAGTTTTATAGACCTAAAAATATCCATGAGAGTCTCCCTATGCCTAGGGGACTGCTATATCATTTCATATATAGAAAACTTCGTAGGAGTTATCTGCAAGTTTTGGACTAACCTGCTCTGTATAGTCACCATCGGTCTCGATGGTGGTCCTGGAATATTTTGTGCCAATTGTTGATTTGGCATGGATTATATTATTATGGTAGCACATGGTTGATTCAGTTGCTCATATCTTCCATGCCTTGTAACAACATTAACCATACCTACAAATCCCTAGGTAGGTTGTTCGACATGCACCTGGTTGACATGACCAACGTTGTTGCATAGTGCCTCATGGTTTGGAAGTGGATTTTTGTAAATCCCCATGTTCTAGTTGTTAGGTGCTAGTGGATTACTTGGTACTAAAAGCTCAACTTTTTCTATCATTTTTTGCACAATATGTTTGAAGGACCAACACACTTCGATGGCATGACAGTTCGCTCGATGAAAGATGCAAAACAAATCATCCTAGTACCCCTTTTACTTGGGTTGATTTAGATTTACCATCTTAATTTTAGGCAATCTGATTGCCTTGGCCTCACATAATTGGTGGAATATCAATGTTAGTGATTCCATAAAAGGCATGAATTGGCGAGGTGGGCATTGCTCTTTGTTCCTACTATTATAGTTATTATTGCACTTTTTGTACTGTGCAGGAGGAGGTTGGGCCTGATAATTTTGTTTTTGCTACCCTTTATCCTCTCTCTAGAGGTTTAGCACCACTTTTTTGACATGGGTCTGCTTGCCCTTATGTTTCATGGAGCTCTTCTTGGGCCCTTCTTTCCTATTCTTAAGCTTCAAGTTGCCTTCTTGCAACTTGATGTCTTCAATTAATTTGTATTGCACCAAAGCTTCCTCGAATGTTGGATACTGATACAGTTGCAATAGTAGTGAGATGTGCTTGGCACAACTCTTGGTAAACATTCGATTCAATTCTATAGTAGGAATAGGGAATGACAGCTTCACCATCAACCTCCTCCATCTCTTTCTATACTATTCAATTAGCTTTTTGTCGTAATGAGATAACATAGCCAAATTAGAAAGGTTAGCCTATTTCTTGATGCCAAAAGAAAAGCATTCAAGGAAAGCATCAGCTAGTTGCTTGAAACTAGTAATTTTGTGCCTCTTTTGCTGGTTGAATCACTCCCAAGCTAGGCCTAAGATGGTTGTGACAAATGCATGCAAAAGTAAGGCATTATTGCTCGTAATTTGGAAACAAGCATCTAAAAAGCCCATGACATGCTCCTGTGCATCTTCATCACCTTTAAATTTATCTAGCCTGGGCATAATGATATGTTTAGGATATGCAAGAGCAGGTATCGAGGGTTACAAAGGTTCATTATGAATATTTCTTAATGTTGGATTTTGAGAAGTTGTGCCTTGCCTCTCAATCACTTTTAATTTAGTTGCTAAGGCTTTATAAGCCTCTAAGAATAGAAAGTCCTCCTCCCTAATCTACCGTGGGGGTGGTCTTGGAGGCACATTCTTCATCTTCCAAGGTGGAGGATATTCCTCTTCCTCCTCCTCAACTTGGGAGTCTTTAGGATACTCTTGATCATTTCCCTCTCCCTATTCTTTCTCATATTGTTGTTGCCTCTCCTATTCAAATGGTGGTGGCCGTTCTCTTGGTAGGGCACTAATATGAGTATGAGTGTCCCTGTGCTCCTGTTACACATTGACTTGTGAAAAAGCCTTTCTTTGAATGAGCTCTCTATTCTCCACATGAGTATATAGACCAACCCTAGCTAACATATCTTCCTACTCTACACACTTATTTTAGGCAAGGATGCGTTCCTCATGCATGTGTTGCTCGTATAGTCTTTGTATGATGAGCCTTTGCGATTGAATATTCTCTTATTCAATGCATTGCCTTTCTAGGAAAGCATCCTCCAATTAATATTGGAGGATCTATTATCGTTGCTGAGATACCATTCTATGTGATATATCAAAATCATTGGCCACGATAGGCCTCTAGTATGCATGCTCTGTGTGAGCGACCTTATGGGTTTTGTACCCATCTAACTGATTTGCGATGCTTTTGCCCTTGTCTATAAAGATGAAATTAGCATCCTAATGAGCTCTGTGCTCTATTACACCATGTGTGGATGCTAGATGTGTCACATGAGGGTGCTTAGAAGATTCTCCATGTTCTCTAGTAGTCTTAATATAGCTCACACTACGCTCACTCAGGGTATGAGTGGGTGGAGCCGAAGGCTTATAGCCTAGCTGCTTAAGGATGCTACCTAAGCCATATAACTGTCTGGATCTCCATCGCTTATGTGATGGTGTGTCATTGGCTCCCAATTTAGCCATATAAATAGTGATCTTTCAATGTTCACTACGTGCAAGAGTCTGCACAGGCCTATGCTTAGCGGTGGCCTTGTCTGCATGCCCCTGAATGGGTGGATCTCAATCTTGTCTGTACTTTGAAGGTGGAGCCATGGATCATCTTATAGACCTATTATGTAAGGGTACTAACTTAGATCCCTGGATAACGTTATCTTTAGCTGATCCCATGGACGCACATGCAATATGGTCTTGGTAATGGTTTTCAAGTGGAACACGCTCATGCTAAAAGGCTACCTACTCTATTATATGCCTATAAGAATGCACATAAACTCCTCTATTGGGGGTATGCTCAGTAAGTTCTCCTCTTGTCAAGTTATCTCCTCTAATGCTTGTCGAACGATGTTTGGGAAGCACATGTGGGCAAGGATTCGACATGTGTTGATTTGAATCTGTTGGGGCTTGGTCATGGGCTTTAGGCTTGTGCCTTTGCCGACCACCCTGTGTCTCCACCATGGTGCACCTAACATCTATATTTATTATTTATTACACAAACAATGTATACAAGGGTGTTTATCTCGTATTAATTTTTAAAAGTGAGCCCTAGACTGTTTGATGTTGTTTCAAGTTTGTTGTATCAGTATAGAACTCCTTATCATATTTTGAAAATTTTTGAATGATATTCTTAGTTTAAATTAGCTTTCACCTATATGCTCATAGCTTGACAACCTAGATGTGACTTCTAGGCCGTGTATATCCCCCGTGCGTGTAATGAAAGTCCACACCCAAACAAGGAGCATAGGTCATGCCAGATCCTCACCCAATCTCACCCAGTCAGTGTTATACCCTCCAAAGAGAAGTACATGCAAATTTTCTAGGCTACATATGGTTATTGGATTTGGTATTGGTCTAGTATCCAAGGGTACATAAGATTGGGGCCAATGGATGGAAGTTATGCCCACCGTTGTTGAACCCTACTAGTAGTTGGATGTGACTCCCAACTCACTAGCGTTTAAGTGAAATATGGTGTGTGTGGTTCATTTTAATTTGCATAAAATGACAAATGCATCATATAGCACAAATGATTGTTTCCTACATGTAATGTAAAAAGAAACATTTTATATTCAGATATGCATGCTATACTCTACATGATTTTTCAACAATACAAACTAGTATGCAAATGGCCACTACTTGGGCCTTAAACATGCAAACCATAAAATTTTTATCAAGCACGTTGGATTATAGGGTGGACTACAATTAGATATTCATTGTTCCTAGCGGAACCTTTCTAATGACATGAAAAATAAATGCAAACCTAGGATCTAATTCATTTCTTCTTTTCTTAATTTTCTAGTAAGATTTGAAAAATTGATCACTCTGGAAAAGCACAGAGACAAAAAAATAATAGAGGGTGAAAAGTGGGACCTACCTTAGGTCCCACTTTGGAGCTATGATTCAATTTTTGGCCTACAGATGATAGCTACGATTTGTACCTATAATTCAAAAAATAATGAAAACAACAATTAGATCACTTATTTTATGAAATTCCATCGTTATCGCCTTTTGACCTATCCCAAAAAGCATGCACCTATCTCATGCATCAATCGAAACCAACATGAAAGCATAAAATGACAAACAATATTGCATATAACATTGAAATGAATGTTTATTTTATTAATATTGAAAATGGATCTTAGTTACAATCATGCCCCTCTTAGGGTCACCCAAAATTTTGATACAATTGATACAATTCCAAGGCCCCTAATGGGGTAGGCACACTATTAATGCTTTTCCAAATAGTCACAAACTGCTCTAGGGTGGAGTTAGCCCTCTTATTCATGTTGAGGAAGGAATTGAATGATTGAGTCTCCTTCGAACCTACTTTCCTAAGGCCAAGAAACAATAGAGAAAAATTTAAAGCATTGGGAACCTCTCATGATGAGCTCCTTTGAGGAAATTGAACACAAAGATGCTATAAACATGTGAAATCAAGAAAGCATACAAAATGTGTTAGATCTATGTTAAATCAATAAATATTCCTATATATGCATAAAAGAACAATACAACTAACTATCTAATGGCCTACTTATGTGAAATAAAGCATGAAAGCATGGAAAGAAGCCATTAATATCATAAATGCTATAATGAAGTAAATCTACTCAAATCTGTAATTCGGTCATTCAGAGTCTCTAACTACTAAATAAAGTGCTAAAATGATTAATCTAACCTAGCTAAATAGATTGGAAAAGAAATAGTAAGGATATATTACACCTATTGCAAACCGTAGATCTAATGAGTGTTCTGCACTGTAAACCACAGCTGAAAGCCACGGTGAACAACCAAGTAGTTTTTCTCTCCAAATTAGGGGTATGAGGTTGATCCTCCTTGTAAAATTGATGATCAAGGGTCACCTCAATGTCATTTGATATATTTGGTGGTTGAATTGCTCGATAGGACCCCCGTTTACCCAAATTACTAGTTCTTGGTGCTTTATATCCTTAGGGAATCCATGGCACAATTTGACATGATGCTTGAAAAATTAGCAAAGGAATTGGCAACAAATATCTATCAATACTCTCAAGTGAGTGTACAATTTGACAGGGCTTCGTTGCTCTAATCTACCATACTCTATTGATACTTTTACACTATTTTGAGGGGTACTTATAGGACTACCCAAGGGCTAGGTGTGGCTTCATGGAGAAGCCAATAACAAGAAGGGGTGGTTAGGACAGTTGGATTGGAAGCTTTCATCCTTTAACCACATTCTTCTAGAACAAATGGTCGTTCAAACCTATTTGGCTCATATGAAGGCCAACTAAACTTTAGTTAAGATCGTAGGTGATAGCCGTGGTCCAGACTGTAAACCGTAGGTCTCAGCCATGGTTTAATCTATAGACCACAGGTCTTAGCTGTGGTTCAGACTGAATAGGCCAAGGAGCCTAAATTGAGTGGTTATAACCACTACTCTATCTTGGAGTCTGCCCAAGATCTTCCATATGGTCTTGTAGCATGTCCATATGAGTAGTCGCCATCGACATGCCACATTTTAGGTGTCTAAACTATCATGATACAGGAAAACCTACTACTAACGAGCAACTATAGGATCTAGTCGACCTGCATTTTTAACTTGGGAATAGAGTTCTTTAATATTTTCTAGATAGACCAAGTATAGTAAGGATATTATTGAGGTGAGCTTAAGTTTTTTAAGTTCATGCTCTTCTAGATTTATGGTGATGATTTAAAAATTATAAAATGTGATCGAGCTTAAAATAATAATAGTTCTTATATACCTTATGTATGACCAATGCTTTAATATTTTGGGCTATTGTAGCAAGATTTAATAACAATTCGATGAAAATAGAAAGAAGAGAGAAGATATAATTGGTGCAATTACATTCATTCAAATATTGTAATAAACATAACAATTGACCAATGAAAGAAGTGTTCACTATGTTTTTAAATAATGTAACCCATAATGAAGACACACACAAAACTAAACACAAAAAAAATAATAGGAAAAAATCCAAAAATTATATTAATATTGAAAAATATTACATGAAGAGTTGAATTGGAATTGCCATTTAACTCTTAGAATGATTAATACAATAAAGATCCTTATTCGAATGTCATAACAAGGACCTTTAACTCTCCTATTCGAATATTGTAATAGTCAAGTCTCTAGACCTTTGGATCAATAGTCTAGATATAATCTCAGCTTCTTGGGAACTTTCCTATAAAAACCTGCACAACAATGGGAAGAATTGAGGGAATGGAAAAGAATAAAGGAAATAAAGAAAATGCAACAAAGGATGGGTGCTCGAGTATACCACTTAGAAAAAATATGCTATGTTAAATCTCAATCCTTATTCTGGCTACGAACATCCTTCTTATAGCTATAGCAGCTTTGTAACTACCTGAACTACTCTCATCTGGACCATCCACCTGCTGCCATCTCCTGCCTTGTCATCGATCAGATACTGTACAGTTTGTTATTTTAACTGCCTCAAAAATATGTCATCAAAATTGGCCAAAAACTAGCCTAGTTGTCACTAATATTCTCCTTTACCTTTTTTGTCATTGTGGGTCCCATACTACTTGTTGAATTAGATATATTTTGACTTTTCTTAATTACCTCCTTCTCATCTTGTCTCACACCAATGGAATCAACTATAAAGATCCAAATTTCTTCATTGATTTCATTGATCATGCGAATCCTGTCCAATGCTCTGATTCCCTTGCTTTTATATTATTTTATGAATGGTTGTCTACTATGAAAGAATATGACTATGTCCAGAGTGAGCATTATCAAAGAGATGAGTTGTTTGGAAAGTTTATCTTCATCAGCCTCTTCACATGGGAATTATTTGATATCCTTCATGATTGACTGACAAAAACCTTTTGCACTAAATAATTTGAGGAGATCTATATTGAGATGTTTCAGTTGTATCACTGTATCTTTATCCACTTTTTCTAAATATTTGACCAAGTTATTCCATCTGGGCCATTCTACCTTGAAACTTGTGACTTTATCATAGTCTACCTGGTAGCTATGAGTTTTACTATCAATGGTGAATATTTTTTTGGATCTAATTTGCTTGTATGTGGCTTTGCATATTTTATAAACTAGTGAAATAGCTACCACCTTCTTATCTACACTTTATAATAGGGATTTTATTTCTTTATTTGTATGTATTATTATCCCAAAATTTCTACAACAATCCTAAATAATTTTTGCTTCTTTCTCAATTACTTTGATCATATTTTATTTGAACTTGACTATAAGTTTGGGAAATTGTAGTGAACTACTTTCAGAAGGTGCTTCCTCCTGACTCTTATTAATTTTTGCCTTTAGCTTCTCATTTTATTATTGCAATAATTTTGCCTTAGATCTTCAGGCTATCACTTCCTTATCAATGGCTAGTGCAGTCTATGCATAGACCTACACTCCATGTATTAATAATGGGATTGAGTATCCTTCTACTTCAGCATCTCCTATACTAGGATTTATTTAGAGTGACTATACTCCTTCAATGGGAATGGTGATGGTGTCCTTGGAAGAAATTTATAAACTTGGTGGAGGTGGATTGTGGAATTTGCTTCTATTCCAAATTTCTATCACCCTATCCTCCATAATTGCCTCAATCTGCTCCTCTTCTTCAGTAGTGAATCTATAAAGTCTTATTTTTTAACTACATTGATACTCATAGGCTCATTGGTTCCCATTATGATCCTTGATATCTTGTGAGAGGGAGACCTTGGAGTACCGGGTGTTACCACTTTATAATCTCTAAAAATATCATGAAATCTTCTAGCTTTCTATATTTTCTCCCATGCCATGGTGGAGATTCTAATTTCTTTGTTATTACCATGAAATCTATTGGCACTGCCTGAGGTGAACCAATAGCCATTTGTTGTAGGTGCCACAAGGACATTAGAGTCACTTCTAGGCTCTCGATCATGAAATGTCTTAGGGTATTAGAAATGGGTACAGTTTATTTTCCCTTGTACTGGGATACTAAGAGGCAGAAGAAGAACCAGTTTTTTCTTCTATCACATGATTCATTACCTCAACTATTATTTCAATTTGTTTAGGCTTTAAACTAATAACTTCTATAATAGGATTTGCAAAATCTTCTAGTGGGATGACAACTACCTATGGCGTATTTTTGTCCAATGTATCTTTTTTTATCATCCTTAAATCTGCAGAGTAGTCTCCAACCATTTATGTACATGTATGCACCTTTGTTAGGTTCTATTTTTTTCATATATTTTCGAGATCGATCTCATTTTTTGGTGCCCATAAAAGATATTTTTCAAATTCATCCTCCTTATGATCCATTGGCTTAGAATCTAGAGCAATTTTCTTGTAATGACCTTTGGGATCGTATGGTCTCCAAGTGATTTCTACGAATTGGTAGGAGTCCATCATGGACAAACCTTTCAAAATTGTAGGATACCCTTTGTACACATACTATCCTATTTCCCTGGTGATGTGAGCCAAGAAACCCTGGACTTCTTCTTCTTCCATATTAGTCTGACTTCTTTTTTAGATTGCCTTACTATCTCTAAGGTAACCAATGAATTTGGATAGAATGTGGGTAAGGCTTTTAGTGGCAATTTGCTTCTATAGGTTCTGATAAAGCTAAAATGTTCATTGAAGAAGTAGTCACCAACTTCCATTTCTTGTAGATATTTTATTATACTTGGACTCATCCTGGGAGGTTCTTTTTCTATGAGTACGTGGTACATGGATGTCAAAAATATTCCAAAAATTTCTAAATAAGGGTAAATGCCATCATAGATACTAGGAAGTATGTCTTGGATAATTTCTCCTGGTATACCTCCAAGCTGTTTGATGACATCATCTTTGAACTAACCAATGATCAGGTGGACAAGGAAAGAGTAGTGTGAGAAATGAGACATAAAATATTTGTCCTTATTTATTGTGTCTTGCAATTATTTAAATTCCTTGTCTATTGTTTCACATATTACATATTGCCATCTATACATTGGTATCTTCTAGGTTTTTTTTTTTGGTAATTAAGAAGATTTTCATTAATACCAAGTTTTACAGGTTGACCCAAAATATTGAACAAAAACTAGCCTTATGCTGGAATATGGGTCCTTGCCTTACTGAGGATGTCCTGTCATCTACTACTAATAGCCATATCAAGAACCTAGATGAACCAACCCAATAATTGAGGCATACCAGCCCACTTCCCCATACAAAAAGAGATCTTCTAGGTTTTATTACATTGCACTATTAAATATATAACTTCGATGATGACCTAGTTGAGGTCTTCGACTCCCAACACTACATGAATCATGTCAGCATAATATCTTGGCCATTTGTAGAATTGAGACTTGTGAAAAAAAAAATCTGTTGACACTCGTTTATTGTAATCAAATAAATTCTTATAGAAGGTGGTGCCGATCATGTGTTGGGCCTACTTTAAAATTACTTTCATGTTATAGTATTGTTTGGTTGTTTCTAGCTCAAATACTTGATCAATATTTTCTGGTGTAATCCTATAAATGGGTTTGTTTCGATCATTGACAATAGCTCTAATTTTTAGATCCTACAAGATGGATAGCCATGACAACAACTTAGTAAAGAAATGTACTCTTGGGAACAAGAGCTTTGCCAAATTGGTTCTCAATTTATTTTTGTAGGGAGGCCTCTTGTATTTATATTCATATGCCTTGTTGAAGATATTTTTAAGCAGGTAGTGCAGGTATCACCACTCTTCTATGCTAGACTGGAAACAGAACTTGGTGAGTTAATATTTACCCCATACTTATTCTCCAAGAATTCCGATGTTCACCTTTTTGAGTGGTATCTTATTGTCTAACATCTTGACTCTTGTCTTGAGGACCTCTTTGTTGGAGGAAGCTATGGCTCTAGTTTTTGCTAATGATCTTCTCAATTCTTAAATATTTCAAGAATACTATAGGCATAGTGAGTTGCTCATTATCATTACCATGTATTTAAATTGGTTCATGCATGAGGTATCATTAACATTGTACCAACTACAATTGCATTGTTACTTTTCTCGGCTTGCCACCTCAATATTCTATAATTATCAGTCGATCATGAATCATCGTCATATGTTGATTTATGTAACAAATTGCCATATTATACATGTGTTAGATCCTGAGCCATTTGATTGGCATACATTATCTTAAGAACCATACCTGGAGAGTTTCTAGGTCAAGATCTCTAATTGGCTTGTGTGCCCATAATGCCCAAAGTGGTTTACTCAAGTCAACAATATCATCATTGGTTCAAGTGTCACATTAATTTTACTCAAGTGAAGGTCCACAATTTTTGGTTTTTGTGCTTCAGTAGTTGTTGATAAATGATCAATTAATTGATGCTTTAATTCAACCAAACCTTTAAATTTTGTTGATTAGAGGCTTGGCTGATTAGATCTTTACTCCTATCATATTTTGGCTAGTGAATCCTCTTGATTTTGCATGAGCGAAGATTTCGGTCACTAGATGCCATCATTCAGTCGAATGGGTTAGAGTACTTTTTGCATGCGTTGTCTTTAAAAACTTGTGATAGCTTTTATCGAGGATGTCAATTCATGATAATAATATTTTAATTAATATTTTATGCATGTAGAAATAAATGCTAGCGCACATTCATTTTCATTTATTTTACCTTTATTTGGATTTGTAGATCTCCACAATTGACTTTTTTCAGTCGATGATATTGCTATGGTTGAGATGTGTTTAGCCCTCGATATGTAATGCTTGCCATATTTCGATGAAAAATATTTTTTTGGCTGTATTAACTGCTTTGTTAATTGGGTCGATTGATATTTATAATTGTTTGGTCGACCAATGCTTTTCTTTGGTCGAATGATATTTTTACTAGAATTGGATGACCGACCTGTGTTATCTGTTAACTAAAAAATTTATTTCACCTTTTGACTTTTGGTTGACCCTTTACTTGTCTCGATCGATGGCATGATTCCCATCGAGCAAAATGCTCTACAATCGGTCGACCAAGATTTTAGCTGATTTGTTACTGTAGTCGGCCAAAAAAATTATTACCTCTACAGTCGGATGACTGATTGGTCCAATACCATTCATTTCCTATCAACCATTTTTTTGGTTTTATCTTTGATTGTAATTTTATGCTCGTCAACCAAAAAATGGATGTTGATGAGCGAAATTGATCAGTAGATAATTTTGAAGGGCACGAGCCATTTACTTTTATCGATCAAAAACTTTCAGTGGCAATTTTATTTTTTTGGTCAATTTAGGATTTTGCTTTCCTTTTTTTTTAGATTTTTGGACTGAGTGATCGGCCAAAACTTCCTTACTAGAAATCAAAAATTTCCTTTATTCAAAATCTTGTCAGCTTGTTTATTATGAATGTTGATCGAAAAACCTTTATGAATGATTTTTTTTCAATCGATAACTCTTTATTATCGATCAAATTTTTTTTCGCTTAGTCCTTGGCATTTTTTAATTTTTGCAATGATTTTCTAATAGTCGGCCAAAACAAGGATTGCACTATTTTTCTACTCGACTGATTGGGGCAAAAAGTTACAATTTTATAGAAGAGTAGGCGAGGAACCCCTTAAGTTTTTAATTAGAAATAAAAATTGAGTTTCTTAAGATTCAAAGATGATCATGATGACAAGAATTATATCTTAGGCATTATTTCCATGAGAATATTTAGAGGTGATTAAAATTTGACTTTAAAAATAGCATATCATAAAACATGCACCTTATTCAAGACCTTCAAAAATTTTAAATTGTGGGTACATTCATGTTGTATCAATTTTGGCTACAACATAGGCTTTGAATGGGATAGACGGTGAAAACGTGAGATATTTGAGGACTCTATAATCTCTAGTTATTGACAAGGATTCAAAAGAAAGAACTATGATCTTTATTTACCAGGAAAAATTTGTAAAAATAGAGTAATCAAACAAAACACTTGACTAGTCTAAAAAGAGAGACACCTTTAATCAAAATTAAATCAGAGAATATGGTTTTAAAAGAAAATGAACCTTTCACTCCTGAAGGTTATATTAACTATCAATATCTTTTAAGGTGGTTTTGAAAAAAAATAATAAAAAAATAACTACCACATCAAATCTAGGATAAGGGTGTGTGCTTGTGTGTTCTTTCATTACTTTCTCAAATCAGATATAATTTTTATCATCTTGGAAGGAGTTAAGTATATTAATGATTTCACTCTTTTAAATATTTTTACCTTGTCATTGCTCCACTACCAGTCAAGCGTTTATAGCTTTGGTGGAGGTGACCTTGATCCTTTGGACCTTCTCTACTACCAGACATGCATCTATAGCCCTGGTAGAGGTTATCTTGATAGCCCTAAGCACTTGCTCAATTGCATTATAGAGATTTTTCTTCTTTTTGGGAAGAATTTTAATAAATTGTAAAATTGTTCAGAGTGTGCTTTCTGGGTTAAAGATCTATAAGGCTATAGTATTGAGTGTATTTGTATTTAGTCCAACTGCCTTACCAAGGTTGATTATATTCTCTGATTTTTGGAATTACTTTTGGGGTCATGATATTTTATAGCTTTGGACTAATGTGTTCGTATTCTCAATTTTCTTTCATTGTATTCCAAACTTCATGAGATGATTACTAGAACTCTGCTTTTTAAGTTTTTTCAACTCATCTATATTCAATCCCAAATTCTCTTCTTTCAACTAACTAAAGTTAAATCCACCGTAGACAAGTAAAAACATAACAAGAAGGATTAATAACCTTATAAAAATCTAGAATCAATGAAAATATAAGTAGATAAATCTAGAATAGAAAGGAGCAAGAACTAACCAAAAACACACAATTTTTTTTTATTATATATATATTTTGTTCTTTTCTGGTTTCCCAACAGGGGTGGTATAACTTCAGGTGTAGGTCGTTTATGGGGATTTCCATGATATCTCCCTGTAAGGTTTGCAATTTATAAGTATTCAAGACAAATATCTAAATTATTTGGTAAGGACCTACCCATATAGGTTCAAGATTACCTTTTTCTTCATGTTTATCATTTTTAGGGTCCCAATATAAGACTATGTCTCCTTCAAAGAATGGAGTTCCATTGGCTTTCTTGTTGACGAGTTGCATGGTTTTCTAAGTCTGTTCAACCATTTTATTCGGTGCATTCCTTATTTCTTCTTGTCAATATGCAATATGATCTAATGTCCTTTGTAAGGCATCAGGACATTCATGATATTGCAGTGATAAATACAATGCTATTCTTTATTTTCGAGGAGGTAACAAGGCTTTTTATCCAAATACTATTTCATAAGGAGTTTTACCTATGTTTCTCTTGATAGATAATCTATCTGCCCATAAGGTAAAATTTAACTCAATTTACCATCCCTTTTTATTCTTTCCCAGTGATATTTTAATTTTGGTAATAATATTCTTGTTTGATGATTCAACAAGACCATTTCCTTGAGGGTAGTCATTTGTTAGAAATTTTGATTCCATACTTCGCATAGAAATTTATAATTTAAAATGAGACCAAGTATTTTCCATTATCTGTTACCAACTTCTTCGAGACTCTAAATCTGGTCAAAATGTTTTCCTCCAAGAAATTTATAACTATTTCAATTTTTGAGTTTCTCAGAAGAGCTGCTTCCACCCACTTGGTGAAATAATTTGTGGCTGTGATAATCCATTTGTGTTGGCCTGAGAAGTTTAGTTTTATTTCCCTAATGAGGTAAATTCCTCATTGTGTGAAAGGTGCTTCCATGATTATTTGCTAGAGAGGTATTTCTTCTAATTTTTTTTCCCTACAAGTAATTGATTGTTTATGGCATCCCTTACGTATTTATGAACATATTTGAATAAGGAATGCCATTAATAAATTTCTCTCATAATATTATTTACAGTCACATTTGGGGAAAAGTGACCTCCACAATATCCATCATGAAACTCTTTTATCACTTATAGTGTCTCTTTTCAAACAAGCATAGCAATAAGACAATATCTGGATGTTTCTAATAGATTTTACCTTCTTGGGTGTAATATTTATGTGATTGCTATTTGATTGACCTCATTTTATTTATAGGTATACCTCTGGGGAATGAAAGGGTTTTCAAATATAATAAAATATCATTGTAACATTTGCATTCAACATTTTATATTCTTTTGATATCATGCATGTCATCAACTATGTCAATGTTCTGCATGTCTTCCCCTTCTTTGTTAGCCAGATATTTAGCTAGACCTCACCCTCTAATTACTTTCTAGTCTTGAAGTCTAAATCATAATGTAGTAATTTGACCATCCACCTGGTAGGGCTGCCTATTGTTTTAGGTTAGGTGAAAACATATTTAATAGTAGTGAAAGGGATTCAACATATGACCTTGTTTGAACCAAAGATTCATTTAAAATGTTCTAGTGCTTGAATCACAACATAAGCCTATTTTTCAATCATTTTGAATCTCAACTGAGCTCCCTTGAGTCCCACAGTAATGAAAGCTATAGGTCTCTCATTATATTCATAATCCTTTTGGGAAAGGACTATAGCAATGGTATATTCAAAATTGAATGAATATATATTAAAATTCTTTGTGTAGTTAGGGCAATTTAATACTAGGCCAGTGGTGATAACATCTTTGATTTTCTAAAAAGCTTCAAGATTCTCTTCAATCCATTTTTTTTTTTAAGTCAAAAACCCCTTGTGGATCCGCCTTGGTTTGATAGACCACGAAAAAGGGGTTCTAACTGTCAAAGTCACTCGGGAGTTGCACCCGACCCTGCTCGCACCAACATTATCAATTGGATTTTGGATACCCAATTTAGATTTTTGGTAGGGTGGAGATTTGAACTTGGGACCTCCCTTGGAGGATTGCCCTCTCCTCTCCAACTCACCTACAATACCTAGGTGTCTCTTCAATCCATTTGATATCAATATTTTTTTAATCATATTATTGATCAGCTAAGATATTTTGGCAAAATTTGGCACAAACCTCCTTACAAAATAAATCTTACCAAAAAATGATCTAACACCTTTTAGATTTTTGGGAGGGGGTATCCTGGAAATGGCCTCTATCCTTGATGGGTCAATGCTAATTCCTTTTTTAGATACTATGTGGCCCATAAGTTTTCTTTGTGTTGTTTCAAATATACATTTTTTGGGATTTAAGGATATTCCATATTCCTTGCATATGGAAAAAACTATAGCTAAATGTTTAAAGTGATATTCAGGGTTTTTTGAAAACACTGTTATGTCATCCAAATAAACAACTAATATTTTTAACATTATTCCTTTAAATATGAATTCCATAGCCCTCTATAAGGTTTCCCCTACATTCATTAATCCAAATGGTATTCTCAAATATTCAAAGGTACCCCGGGGGACAGTGAAAGCAGTATTGTATCTATCTTCAGTATTTACCTAAATCTGATTATATCTTGAGAATCCATCTAGTAATGACATTATGTATGAACCTACTACTGCTTGTAGCAACTGTTCCATGTTGGAAAAGGGATAATTATACAAATCCTAATATCTTCATTTTTCTTCCTTACTGGTACTAAGTTAGCTATCTAGGGAGAAAACCTCACTTTTCTAACTATATTGGCATCCAATAATTTTTTAACTTCTTTGTGTATATTTGTATGCAATGTGGGATTAAATTTCCTTTGCTTATGCTTGAAAGAATTAGCATCTTCCTTAAGGGGAATTATGTGAGTCATCACATCTATTTTAAATGTTTTTAGGTCCTCATAACTCTAGGTAAAAGATTCTTTATTTTTCTTCAAAAAGTTGATGTACTATTCTTTTTCTTCTTTTGGCAAAGCCTTATCATTTTTTTGGTAAGTTAATAAATTTTATTAAATTAGGGCATTTGAAAGGTGCCCTAACACCTTGTACATCAGAAAAACCAAAATTGACAAGAGGAAACCAGCTGAAACAAGGAAAAGATTTTGGAAAGGAACAAACAACATCCTAGAATGAACAATAGAGGAAACACAACAAAACGGAAAAAAGTAGAAGAGATAAGGCCTAAAAGGACAAAAGGCCCATCATGTGAAAACATAAATTAGGTATGTTAGTTTGTATTGGATATGTAGCTGCAACCTCCAAATTAGCTTCCTTGGCATCCTTGGATTTCTTAGCTTCATCCTTGAACACATCCTTAGGCACTTTCTTAAAAATACCCTTCACAAACTCGACAACATCATCATCCTTGGTGGTCTCCTTGGTGTCTAAAATACCGCCAACAGTAGATATGGTAGGGGCTTCATCAAACGGATCATAGAAGAATAAGCTGAGAGCACTATGCTATTCTTTGAGCTGAGATATACCATTACCAAGTGCAACATGGGCAGTTTCCAAGTGGCTTATGGTGGCGTAGGTGGACTGAATAACAATATTTTGGAGGTACTTTTCAACAAAGTTAGAATAATCAATGTCATATTTGGGCTTCTTTATGGTCTTGTCTAAGGACAAAGTAGGAGTATCAATATATTTCTTGAACTTAAGTCTTTGGGAGCAATGGATAGGAGTTTTCTCAATATTGACTTTCTTTTTGATGTTGGAAACAAGGTAGGGTTTATCCAATTTATTTTTCCTTTTGGATTTGGTGGCTTTAGGGCTGGGAGTGGAGGATGAATTCACTTCCTCAGAGTTAGGGGTAGGAAGATTTCCTTTTGGGAACTTATGGAGAAGATATCCGTAAAGGATTTTGAAGAGCCCCTGGTGAGAGGGCCAACCTTCTTCCTTTTTGTCCCGAGTGGAAATGATAGCATAATTGTAGCATAATCCAAAGACCAATATAAAGCAGTAGGAATATTTAGCAATTTGGCTTCCCTAAAGTGGTTGAAAAAAGCTAGGTGAAAACTACACAGTTGAGATTCAGGGTTGTCAATAGTTAGGTATTGCATTATGGGATTTAGAATTTCTTTCCAAGGGGTGGACAGATGGTGTTGATACAAACCATTTTTGTACAATTTGCGTAGTATGGATGTAGAATCAAAATGCATAAGCTCAGCCTCCCAGTTGTGCTTGTTTCTTCTAACCACCTTGCTATCAAGAGGCTATCATGTAAGCTCAACCAGGATCTCCTGTGTAACTTGGAACTCCACTTCATGGATGGTAATAACTCCATTATCCCATGCAGTGGCAAAGGTTGTAGTTGCATCCCAATCGACACCAGAAAACATCTTGAAAAATAGAATGAGCCCTCCTTTGTTCTTAAGAATAATATAAGCGATGATATCCATTTCAAAAACCTCAGGCTCAACAAATTGAACTTTTCCTTCCTTCATAGTTGTAGGGCAGTGAAAAACATAAAGGAAGAAATAGGGCAAGGAAAAAATAGCTAAAACTCGACACAAGGGCGAAGGATTGCTAAAAAAAGGAACACGCAAGGAACAATATATGGATTTGTAGATAAAAGGAAAATGCCACTGAACCCAATGATGGAGCTTCAAAAAGGAAAAAACCCTGGTTTAAAGATTATATTGCACAGGTCAAAGATCAAGAAGGATTTGCGAACCTCGACTACTGCAAAAGGTGATTAAAAGGTGCATTGTAAAAATGAAACATTGACATATTGGGTTGCTAAAAAAATGGGACCAAAAAAGGGTAAATTTGGTGCACAAACCAGGAAAAAAGGAAAATCCCTAGAGGGCACGCCTTGGAAAGAAAAAGCACTGGATAAATCTCGGGGAGGAAAAAAAATACATTCCAAGGAAAAGGAGCTAGTCATAATTATGAAGAGTCGTGGGATTAGTATTGGGAATCCAAACTAGGGTAGTTGGTGGAAAAATTGCAGAAATTTTTTGAAAATGCGATGGAATGTGTGAATGCGGTTCATACAAGGTGATATGACTATTAAGTCTCATGTGGGGGAAAAAACCCCAGGTAGGCTTCCAAAAGGATAAATTAAGATTCATCATAATGATGGGGATTTAGGTCCGACCTGGCCAAAGTTGCAACTTTAGGAGGGAGAGAATAAATCCACATCATCAATCCACTAGAGGAGACCCCGATGTTTGCAAGCATGTCAGCCATAAAATTGGCTTCTCTAAAAGCATGTTGGACAATGACATCATGTTTCCCATGTAGGATCTATTTAATGTCCTCAATTGTATCTCTAATCCTCCAAGTAGCAGGTCTGGGATTTTTTAGGTAATTTATTATGTTTAAAGAGTCATCTTCAACAATAATATTTCTTGGGATATGTTTTATGAATTAAAGGCCTCTCCATAGAGCTTTAGCTTCAACAAAATGGTTGGAGAGACATCCCAAGGGTTCAACAAAGGAAAAAATTGGATTACCAAGGTGATCATGAAGAATACCTCCAGTTCTAGCTAAACCAGGGTTTCCTTTAGCAGCTCCATCAAAATTTAATTTTACCCAAGCCTTATCAATTTTGAAAAACATGGGCTCCTCTTATTTTCCAATGTTTACATCATCAATTTTTGTTTCTTTGAGGAGTGGTTTGTAAGTTTTATCAAAATCGTCAAACAATATTTCTAAATAAAATAACCCTTTAGGGATCATATTGGTTATGAGTTGAATTACTTCAACTGGCTCTCCAATAATGTTTTTCAATTTTTTTCATCCTCCTCCTCACATATAACATTTGAATACATATTATAGATGGTCATAAAGTCTTAGATATCCACATCATATTGAAATACTTGTAGATATACAACATTGTCAGGCATAGAATATTTGTATACAAAGATAGTTGGAAACCTATCCATGTACTCAATGTCGATTTTTGGAAAATATGCACCTAAAGCATTGATAGCTAACAAATCTGTAATGTGATTCTATTCTCTAGGAATGTATGAGATGTTAAAGGCAAAAAATTTATCAATTTTAGCTAGAACTGTAGATTTATATTATTTTAATCTAGGATGTTCTATCTAATACTTACCTTTGATTAATTTGTTGTATAATAAATTCAACATCTCTAGTAATGATCAAGAAATTTATCCCCAGTTCTTTAGCTTTTTGCATACCTAACCGTAAGGCTTCATACTCAACTACATTATTGGTTCATGGAAATTCTAATCTATAAGGGATACTAAGGTGATTTCCCTTAATATTAGTTAAATTCACACTAGAACCTTCTCCTATCTAATACTTAGACCCATAAAAGGACATGGTACACATTTCTTGGGTAAGAACCCTATCAGATTTTGCATCTACTAGTTCTCTAGTTTTAGGGTCCATATATTTTGCTTCAGGGATTTCATTTAGGAAAGGGTTATGCCAAGCTGAGTAAACTCCTATTTCTTCTCTTCTACGGAGCTAACTAGATTAATCATGGTGTCATCTGATCTCACTAGTTTCATTGAACACTTATTAAATGGTTCTCTCCTTAAGATCATTTTTTTTCTTCCTAAAATAGGGATTGTGGCATAAGATCAATCCAATTATATGGAGCCACCTTATTGTTCTTCCCAATATCTTCTTAACAACAATGAGAATAAAGGGTCTACATCAACCACTACAATGCCCATAACTATACCTTTCTTAGGATGCTGGTCTAGGTAGACTAACAAGTCAATGATGATACCTACATAGGGTATCTGCCTACTATCCATTACTGATACAAGGAGGACTCCCTAATACAAATTAGTCCTAGTTGGTCTACTATATGCTTGGGTATGATTTTATGGGATGCATAACTATCTAGCATGTAGTTTTGAATAACATACCTTTCTCCTTCATTTGAATTATACTTGAGTGACACATAAAATGGTTTGACAAATGAGGGTGTCCTAGTTTCATGATCGGAAGGTTTGACACCATTACAGGACTAAGTTTATTTTTGTTCAATAAATCCAAAGGCCTTACAAACTTTTTCTCTATACTTTTGAATATTCATTAACTCACCAAAGGTAATGTTGACCTTCTGTTTACTTAATTTTGAACCAACATCAAATTCCATATTATTAACATCTAAAATATTGGAGCATTCCTCATGAGGTGGTGTTTCTCTTATTTCTATATATTCAGGAACATTTTTATTTTGATATTTTTTAGTGGTCTATTCTCTAATATCTTTATTTAAACTCTTATCATTTTTGTTAGGAATGGTCCTATTTCTCAATTTTAGGGCATTAGCTTCTAGTTCTTCCACCTCTTGTGCTATTGGAACTAGTTTTCCTTGTTTTATTTTATCATACCTATTTTCTTGTCCTCTTTGTAGAATTTTTTGCAACTAAGATTTTTGGGTGGTGATTCGAAGCATAAAAATCCATGTTTTCTTCAAAAAACCTTTCTCTAGATTCATATTCAAGGGTCCAAAAAGCATTAATTTTGGTATCTTCTTTAGATTCTGCTTCTAAGTCTACTTTATAGTGGATACCAAGATAGATACCACAATAATTTGGATTATGAGGAGCATCACAGGCCGAATAGTAATAAGAAAAATTTTATTCCAATTTGGCAGTAGGAATAGGATTTGGAACTAAGTCCAGGTCCTTATTTGTCTCTCTTTTTTTCCAATTATTCCTATTATTTATATTTCTTTCATCATGATTATTATTATTCCAGTTTCTATTTAAATTCCTCTTGAATGGTGCTCTATTGTCACCTTTTTGTCTGTTATCCTGAGGGTGAGAAGTTTCACCATTGCTCTCTTTATTTATTTCTATTCTAGCCAACCTATTGTTCATTATGTTAAACATTTATGTCATTTGATTGACCAGTTTTTCCATGGGATCATGTTCAACTCTCTTTTGTAGGTTAAACCCTACCTTCTTAAGCTTCCTATCGAGATTATTATCCTTTAGGGAGTATGGTTTCATTTTTCCATTGTCTAAAATATTTATTTCAATATCTATGGCTTTCTCCATGCACTCATCTATTGTGTTAACCTGTTCTTATCTTAATTCATAGTTAAATTCTCCAGGGAAGGAATTTTTATAAAAATAGATGGACTGGATATCATTTAGCCTTAGAATAGTGGGAATATTATTTTTGGATTTATAAAACCTTTTATTGAATTCACTTACTAATTCATTTTCTTTCTTTTTCATTGTTTCTAGGTCTGTCAACAATGATTGTTCATTCTTCCTTTCACCAAAATTATTTAAAAAGATAGTTTTCATTTTGGAAAAATTAGTGATGTCATTGTTAGGAAGAGTATTAACCATTCCCTAGCATATTTCTCTAGATTCTGAAGAAAAATCTTAATACTATATCTTTGTGTTCTACTTCTAGACTGTCTAAAGCATACAATAAGCTTTTAATGTGATCTTCCCTAGTAACTACATTGTTTCCTTGAAATTTAGGTAAATACTTGTGAGCCTTTCTACAGAGATCATGTAAAGGAATTGGTAACTAAAAAGGTTTATATCTATTAGTCATCCATAAATAAAAATGTGGTGGGTTAGCGATATTAACTAATGGAGGTGTTTGGATTACAACAGGAGGTGTAATACTAATTCCACTGGGGACAGTGGGAGGTGTTTCAAATAAACTCTCTAATGTAAAAATATCTACGTTAGAACATTTCAAAGATGAACTAGAAGGATTGGTTCTCAAAAATACCTCTAGATCTAAGAATTTTGAATATAGCTCCTGAGTGGTTTTTCTCGTTCACGCCAGCATGTTTGTCTTCTTTTAATATTTATGATATTTATGGATTTTTCTAATCAGAGTTGCCAACACAATGTGTGTAGAAATAATGAATGCTTGGTTGATATTGCTTGAATTTTAACACTCTCAATCACTCAGGGTATAAAATTTTCAAGAATAAAGAAAATCAAGAAACTCAAGAGAATCCAAAAAATAATATAAATGTTCGTTCTTGAAAAACAAAAATTAGAAACTGCGAGCATGGAAGGAAAACATATTTAAAAATATTTTAAAAGAAATTGATTTTCTTATTCCTTCTTTAAGCTAACTGTTGCCAATAAATATTTGTTGTTAGGTTCCAAACTATAATAAAAATCATGCATTCGATCCTCGATAATGGTGCCAATGAACTATTGGGGATTTTTACTGAATCCTTAAGATAAGCTATCATTCTACAAGAAAACCGATTGCCAATGATCAACTATAGACTATGGTTGACCTACATCTTTAACTTGAGATTAGAGTTATTTAATATTTTCTAGATAAACCAAGTATGGTAATGATACCCTTGAGGTGAGCTTAAGTTCTTTAAGTTCATGCTCTTCTAGATTTATGGTTATGATTTAATAATTATAAAATGTGATCGAGCTTAAAACAATAACAGTTCTAATATACCTTATGTATGATTGGTGATTTAATCTTTTGGGCTATTATAACAAGATTTAATAGTAATTCAATAAAAATAGAAAGAAATAGAGAAGAGATAGTTGGTGCAATTACATTCATTCAAATATTGTAATAAATGTAATAGTTGACCAATGAAAGAAGCATTCACTATGCATTCAAATAATGTAACCCATAATGAAGACACACACAAAACTAAACATAGAAAAATAATAGGAAAGAAGCCCAAAATTGTATTAATATTGAAAAAATTACATGAAGAGTTGCTTGGAATTGCCATTTAACTCTTATAATGATTAATACAATAAATATCCTCGTTCAAATGTCATAACAAGGCTCTTTCATTCAAATATCATAACAATCGATTCTCTAGACCTCTAGCTCAATAGTTTGGAAATAATATCAGCTTCTTGGGCACTTTTCTATCAAAACCTGCATAGTAATGGGAAGAATTTATGGGATGGAAAAGAATAAAGGAAATAAAGGAAATACAATAGCAAAGGATGGGCACTCGAGTATACCTCTTAGCAAAAATATGATATGTCAAATATTGATTCTTATTTTGGCTGTGGACATCCTTCTTGTAGTTGTGATGGCTTTGTAACTTCTTGAACTGCTCTCATCCAGACTGTCCACCTGGTGCCATATCCTGCCTTTTAATCAGTTGGGTACTGTACATTTTGTTATTTTAAATACCTCAAAAATTTATCATCAAAATTGGCCAAAAACTAGCCTAGTTGTCACTGATATTCTCCCTTCCCTTTTCTATTATTGTGAGTCCCATACTACTTGTTAACTCAAATACATTTTGAATTTTCTTAATTGCCTCCTCATATTATCTCACACTAATGGAATCAGCTATAAGGATCCATATTTCTTCATCAATTTCACTGATTGTGTGAATCCTATCCAATGCTATGATTCCATTGCTTTTATCTTCTTTTATGAATGGCTATCTACTTTAAAAAAACTTTGATTATGTCCAGAGCAAGCATTTTCAAAGATACGAGTTGATCAAAAAATTTATCTTCATAGACCTCTTCGGATGGTAATTCTTTGATATCATTCATGATTGATTGATAAAAACCTTCTACACTAAATAATTTATGGATATCTATGCTAAGATGTTTCAGCTGAATCATTGTATCTTTCTCCACTTTTTCTAACTCTTTGATCAAGTTATTCCATATGGTCTATTCTACCTTGAAACTCATGACTTTCTCATACTCTACCTAGTAGCTATGAGTTTTACCATCAATGATGACTATTTTTCTAGATCTGATTTGCTCATATGTGGCTTTACATCTTTCATAAACTGGTAAAATAGCTTCCACCTTCTAATATTCAATTTCTAATAGGGATTTTATTTATTTATTTATCTCTATTATTATCCCAAAATTTCCACAACCCTCAATTGTTTTTTCTTATTTCTCAATTAATTTGATCATATTTTCTTTAAAATTGACTGTAAGTTTTGGAAACTATAGTGAACTACTTTCAGAAGGCACTTGCTCCTGACTCTTATTAATTTTAGCCTTTATATTTTCATTTTATTATTGCAACAATTCAACCTTAGATCTCCAAGCTATCACTTCCTTATCAATGGCTAGTGCAGTCTATGCATGGAATTGCAATCCATGTATTAATAATTATACTAAGTCTCCTTCTACTTCTGCATCACCTGTGCTAGAATTTATTCATAGTGACTATGCTCCTTCAATGGTAATGGTGATGGTGGCCTTGGAAGAAGGCTCTAAACTTGATGAAGGTGGATTGTGTACTTTTCTTCTATTCCAAATTTTTGTCACCCATCGTCCATTATTGCCTCAATATCCTCCTCTTCTTCAGCAGTGAATGTTTTAAAGTCTTATTTTTTGACTAGAGTGATACTGATAGATTCATTGGTACTCATTTTGATCCTTGCTCTCTTGTGAGGGGGATATATTGGAGTATCAAGTGTTACCATTTCATAATCTATGAAAATATCATGAAATCCTCTATCTTTATATATTTTCTCCCATGTCATGGTGGAGATTCTAATTTCTTTTTTATTTATCATGAAAGCTACTAGCACTGGCTGAGGTGAACTGGCATCCACTTGTTGTAGTTGTTACGAGGCCATTAGAGTTACTTCTAGGCACTCGAACATGAAGTATTAGGTTAGTAGAAATGGGTACAATTTATTTTCCCTTACTTGTACTGGAAGACTGAGAGGCAAAATAAGAACCATCTGCTTCTTCTGTCACTTGATCCTTTACCTTAGCTATGATTTTAATTTGTTCAAGATTTGAAATCATAACTTGTATAATAGGATCTACAAAATATTTTGATGGGATGGTAGCTACTTATGGCGTATTTTTGTCTAGAATATTTTTTCATATCATATTTAAATTTGTAGAGTAGTCTTCAACCATTTTTGTATGTGTATATGCCTTTGTTAGGTTCTAGTTTTTCATATCTTTTTGAGATCGATCCTGTTGTTTTGTACCCATAGCATATTTTTCTCAAATTATTCCTCCTTGTGCTCCATTGGCTTAGACTCTAGAGAAATTTTCTTGTAACATCCCTTGGGATCGTATGTTTTCCAGGTGATTTTTGTGAATAGGTAGGAGTCCATCATGGACAAATATTTCAACATTGTAGGATACCCTCTGTACACATACTATCCTATTTTTACTAGTGCTGTGAGCCAAGGAACCTTAGAATTTTTTTCCATATTAGTCTAGATTTTTATATAGATTTCCTTACTATCTCTAAGGTAGCCAACAAATTTAGACAGAAGGTGGGTAAGACTTTTAGTGGCAATTTGCCTTCGTAGGTTTTGATAAATTTGAAATATTCATTGAGGAAGTAATCACCAACTTCCATTTCTTGTAGATATTTTATTATATTTGGACTCAACCTATGAGGTTCTTTTTATATGAGTACGTGGTACATGGATGCCAAAAATCTTCCACAAAATTCTAAATAAGGGGAAGTGCCATCATAGATACTAGGTAGTCTGTCTTGGATAATTTCTCCTGGTATACCTCCAATCTATTGGATGACATCATCTTTGAACTACCCAATGATCAGGTCGAAAAAGAAAGAGTAGTGTGAGAAATGGGACATATAATATCTATAATTATTTATTACATCATGCAATTACTTAAATTCCTTGTCTATTGTTTCATATATTACATCTTGCCATCTATACATTGGAATCTTCTAGGTTTTATTACACTGCATTATTAGATACATAACTTTGATGCTGACCCAGTTGAGGTCTTCAAATCCCAACACTATGTGGATCATGTTGGTGTAGTCTCTCATCCATTTGTGGAATTGAGACTTTATGAATAAGAAAATATATTGACACTGGTTTGTTGTAATCAAAAAAATTCTTGTAGAAGGTGGTGCCAATCATGTGTTGGGTTTGATTTGAAATTACTTTCACATCATAACATTGTTTAGCTATTTCTAGCTTTAATACTTTTTCGATATTTTTTGGTGTAATCCTATAAATGGGCTTGTTTTGGTCGTTGAAAATAGCTCTAGTTCTTGGATCATACGATATGGCTAGCCATGATAACAACTCAGGGGAGAAATGTACTCTTGGGAACAAGAGTTTCACCAAATTGGTTCTCCATTTGTTTTTGTGATGAGCCCTCTTTTCTTTGTCTTCATATGCATTATTGAAGATATTTCTAAGCAGGTAGTGTGGGCATCACCATTATTTTATGCTAGATTGGAAATAAAACTTGGCGAGTTCATATTCAACTCATACTTGTTCTCCAGGATTTTTGGTATTCACCTTTCTAAGTGGTATCTTCTCATATAACATATTGAATCTTGTCTTTAGTATTGCTTTGTTGGAGTAAGCCATGGCTCTAGTTTCTACTACTGGTCTTCTCAGCTCTTAAATAGTTTAATAATACTATAGGCATAGTGAGTTGCTTGTCGTCATTACCATGTATTTAAATTGGTTTGTACATTATGCGTCATTAACATCTTATCAACTACCATTGTATTTTTGCTTTTATAAGCTTACCACCTAAATATTCCATAATTATCAACTGATTAGAATCATCATCATCTATTTATTTGCATAACCGATCGCCATGTTATACATGTATTATATCCTAAGCCATTTGATATACATTGTCTTAAGAACCGTGCTTGGAGATATCCCAGGTCAAGATATCTAGTTGGATTGTGTGCCCGTAACATCCAAAGTGGTTTAGTAAAGTTAGCAATATCATAATTGGTTTAAGTGTCACACCAATTTTTCTCGGGTGAAGGTCCACAAATTTTGGCTTTTGTGCTTTCATGGTTGTTGATGATTAATCAGTCGATCGATGCTTTAATTCAGTTGAAGCTTTTGGATTTGCTGATTGGATGCTTGGCCCATTAGCTCTTTACTCCTATCATATTTTGGTCAGTAAATCCTATTAATTTTGCACAAGTGAAGATTTTAGCTACTGGATGCCATCATTTGGCTGAATGGCTTAGATTACATTTTGCATGCGTTGTATTTAAAAAATTGCAATAGATTTTATTGAGGATGTCAGTTTGTGATAGTAATATTCTAATTAATATTTTATGCATGCAAAATTAAATGCTAGCAGACCTTAATTTTCATTTATTTTACCTTTACTTGTCTTTGTAGATCTCCACTATTGACTTTGTTCAGCTGATGATATTTCGATGGTTGAGATGCGGTCGATCGCCAATATGTAACACTTCATATTTTAGTCAAAAATATTTTGTCGACTATGTCTTAACTACTTCATTACTTGGGTCGACTGATGTTTATAACTATTTAGATGACCAATGCTTTTCTTTGATTGAATGATATTTTCATTGGTTTTGGGTGATTGACTTGTGTTATCTGTTAACCAAAACATTTGTTTGACCATTTGAATTTTGGCTGACTCTTTACTTGTATCGATCGATGGTGCAATTTCCATTAAGAAAAATGCTTTATGTTTGGTCGACTAAGCTTTCAACTAATTTGTTACTGTAGTTAGCCAAACAAATTATTACCTATATGATCAGTCAATTTATTTGTTGGCTACTGTTCATTTCTCATCGGCCAAAAATTTTCTATCTTTGGCTGTAATTTTATGCTCATCAAACAAAAACTAGATGTTGATGAGAAAAATTGATTGACCGATAATTTTGATAGGCACGGGCCATTTATTTTTGTTGGTCAAAAAATTTTAACGGTAATGATGTACCCAAGATGGTACATTAGAATGTACCAAATAATGTAATATATTCAAACATTCCTTTGTATTACATTATTTGGTTATTGAAGACTTTAATATTCAATATGGTCTTCATCCTGGTTTTGGAATCTAAGCTCTTCTTTTTTGCTTTCTTCAGTTTACTCCTTGCCTGATCAATTAAATAGTTAGTACCTTCATAAAATATTATATTTTTTGAGAGAGATTTAACTTCATGTTCATCTGTAGGTTCTTCCAGTTCATGAATTTTCTGAATCTCTTGAAATAAGTATCATTTTTGTTTCCCTTCTCTATATTGTAGTTGAGGATAGTTTTATTGACTCTAAGAAGCATATGGACACTAAAATTGTTGCTGGTGTGGATTATATTGATTTTTATATTGTCTTTGTTGGAACGGCCTATTTTATTGGCTTCCAAAATTTGTTTGATTTCCTTGATACTGCTTTCTAGTATTGAATCTATAATAATCGGTACTATGTCCTTTCTTTCTACATACTTGACAATATCTAGTATTCCATCTTGATCTTCATTTTGGGGATGAAGCAATATTTCGCTATGGATTATCTTTTGAAACTAAGGTATTGTTAGTCTTTCATCTTTTACTAAATTTTCCACCTCATATTCATGTAGAATATTGACTAACTCATCAAATTATGTATCTTTACTTAGAATTTGTAAAGATGTAACTAAATGCTTGTAGCTTTCTAGAAGTGCTCTTAGGATTACTTGAACAAGAAACTTATCTTCAATAGTTTCTCCTAAGGTTAATAATTTTCCTTTTATATCTGCTACTTTTCTTAGGAATAGTTCTATACTTTCACCACTATTAACTTTTAGAGAATGTAATTGAGTTTGAAGATTCAAGATAGTGGCTTTATTCCTTCCTTCAAATATCTTGGCTAAAGTTTTCCAAGATTCTACAGAAGTTTCTACTGAACTAATGTATGGTTGTATTTCATATGTAATTACAAATTTTATTATCATGAGTGTTTTTTCTTCATTTTTTCAAACTTTTTAATATAACTATCCCCTATAATAGATTTAGTTTTTGCTCCTTTAACAATATCCTAAAGCTTTTTCTTAGTTCCTTTTGAAGCAATATTTCTTGTTAAAAAAGAACAATTTTGGTAGAATTAAAAAAAACTCTAAAACTTTGAGGTTGATTTTCTTATGAATCCCTAGTTATAAGATCAAGTTTGATAATATTTCTTCAATTCTCAAGTTTTGTAAAATACTTTATATCTTGCAAGTGTTTTGAATGTACTATGATCTTGATAAAGTACTTAGCTTTCTAATTTTTCCTTTAAGTTGAAACCCTTTTATCTCCTTAATGTTCAAATTCTATTCTTCACCTTATTTCTCCTTATTAATTAATAAACAGAAATCTAAAGAAAAAATTGATGCAATTTTAATTGGTAATATTTTCTATCTTCAATAACTTTAAAGTTGGATTCCAAATGTAATTTTCCAACTTTTCAATAGCTCTATGTTTTAATTCTTTCAATTTTTAATTGAATAATTTCAATAATCTAAATTGGTGTTGAACTACTTATATCTTCCTAATTGGAAATTTAGAAACTATGGATATTTGCAAATTTAATGTTTTCAATATCTATGTAGAATTCCTTTTTCCTCCAAATGGGTTATTTGCAAATATTTCTTGTGCTTGAATAAAGTAATTTCAAATGTTATTCAATTAAATATTTCTTGATTCAAAAGGTTTTCAAATCTTCCAGTAATGCATCTAAGGAAATAATATATCAGTGCAATTCCTTATACCTCCAATTATCTAATTAATATCAAGCATAAATATTAATTAGTTTTAACCTTATCATTAATGTTTCTTATTCCTCCTTTAACTTTATAAAAATGCAATTTGATTTAAATTAATATTAATACCTTATTGACATGGATGTGCACTGAGTATGAGGTCTATTTATCCTTTGAATCCTCTACAACTTGCACTTGTAATAAAGCATTTTTCACTCTTCCATATTCAATGCTTATGAAACAATATTAATTGCACTCACTTTTGGTACCTTCAACATTGTTGAATAACTTCAATATGTTGTTGGTTGAGTTCTCATTCCACTATGATATTTTCACTTCACTATGATATGCTTACCTTATTATTGCATGAATAAGTGTGAGACTTGTCACTCATGCAAGGCATACATTTCCTCTTCCCTTGAAGTTTTCTTTTGCACTGTGATACTTGGTGGTAAAACTCTTCACCTCCTTGTCCTTCCCAGTGATGGAACTTCTTCTTTGCAATGTTATTTCTACTCCTTGTGTGTTGTCTCTTCTTCCACATGGTGCTAACTTACTTCTCTCTTCTTTGTTTGGTAGGGCACTAAGTCTTCTCTATGTGGTACTATTTTTCATTATGAAATATTTATTTTATGTGGTGTTATTCCTTATAACACTCCTTCCACATGGCACTATGATTTTTAACTCTCTTTCATGTGCTATCTTCTATGTAGCACTCTCTTTTGCTTTGTAACACTTTTATTGGTACTGTATCTTTTCAACGTGACTCCTTTGATGATAAGTTTTCTCCTTCTTCATTTACTAACACTTGATGTTGTAACTAACCTCATTTTCTATGAATGATACCTCTACTTTATGTTGGTTAATGTTATTGGTTGGCATTTTCAAGATAATGCAGTATTTTCAAACCTTCAATGTGCAATACCCTTGGATCTGAAGAACACAAGCTTATACTGAGAGGGGGGTGAACAATATAAGACCATTTTTTAACTTTTTCATTTTACTTTAGAAAGCAATGCAATGAACCAATAGAAAAATCAAAGCATTAATCAAACCAGTGTACAAGTCATCACACAATTGAGACACCAATATAACGTGGTTCACCCAAGGTGGGCTACTCCATAGAGAAAATATTTCACTAAATTTTCTCAAAAAAATCCTTTGGGAATCCTTCCCAATTACAATGTTTATGGACTTACTATCCAAAGGAGAATCCTTCCCCTAATAAAATATTTATGAGACTCATTCCCAAAGGAGATGTCCTATACCCCAAAGAAGTATTTATGAGCCTCTTGCCCAAAGGAGATGTCTTGTCCCCCAAAGCTCTAGAAATGCTACTTCATAATATCACTGCCTCTTCTGCCACTAGTAGGTGGAACTCCTTTCCATAGAATACATCTTGTCCTCCTTGCTCTAGCTCTAGAGACTTCTATCCTCATTGATCACCTCCATAGCTTCTCATCAACACCTATACTAAACACAGTCAGTCGGTCCAGCACAAGTCCTCTCAAAATCTATCATAAATCTACACCAAACTCAGTCCTTTGGTCCAACACAAATCTACTCTCAAATATCTATCAAATTTGTCCCAATATTAAGCCAAAAGCTTGAACAAATCAATCACAACTGCTCACCAGTCTTCACAAATACTTCATCAAATCTCTCCACAAGTTCTTCAACAAGAACCTGTCCAAATCAGTCCACAAGTTCTTCACAAGAACCTATCCAAATAAGTCCACAAGTTCTCCACAAGAACCTTTCCAAATCAGTGCTAGTAAGCTCACAAAGAACTTGCCCAAATCAGCTCAAGCAAGTTTACCAATAAAATTGCCCAATGTGAACACACAAAGAGAATTTTTAGAGACCCAATGTGTTTCATCCAATCATATCAAATCAATCTCATAGAATCATAAAGAGAATTGTTAGAGACTCAATATGTTTTATCCTTCAACTTTCAATCTCAACTCAAATCAATCTCATAGAAGCATAAAGAGAATTGTTAGAGACTCAATATGTTCTATCCTTCAACTCTCAATCTCAACTTAAATCAATATCATAGAAGCATAAAGAGAATTTTTAGAGACTCAATATGTTCTATCCTTCAATTTTTAATCTCAAATCAAATCAATCTCATAGGAGCATAAAGAGAATTGTTAGAGACTCAATATGTTCTATCCTTCAACTCAAAAACAAACTCTTTCTCAAATCAGAATAAAGATAGAAGTAGTATACTTTCACAAGATATTGAACCACAACCCAACAATTGTTAATGATGAAATATCAAGGAATCAACTCCTCCAACATAGAACCATAACTTGCTATCAAACCCTAGCCAAGTTAGTTTTCAAGAACTCAAAGCAATCTCTCTCTAATCATAAAAAAGGGGTTCAAGATATTTCCAACTTCTCTCAAATGGGAATTCTCAACTTAACCACACAACCAAGTTTATCAATCAAAGTACAACTTGATAAAATAAAATCTCAAAGGAGTAAGCCCAACTCATGTATCAAGTAAAGCATAACTTGATCAACTCAATATCAATGGAAGCAATCTCAAAACCAAACTCTCAACAACCAAACAACTCAATAAGGGTTTCAACAACTTATAGCAGACATAATATTCTCACTCAAAAACACTAAAGCAAACTTCAAATGCTTCCACTCTCATAAACCATAATTATGCAATAACTCATAAACTCATCATGATCTCATAATGCATAGTCAATACTTCCACTTTCAGAAAATAAGATCCACTCCAAATAAGGAAACTTAATTTAATCCTTTTCATTCCAAAATTATTTTTAGAAAACCATCAATAAATAATAACCGTGGAAGAATGTGCACATACCTTTACTTTTAAGAAGAAGGAGAACTCAAAATTTGTCACAACACTAACGCTCAATTTGCCAAAAATTAGAGTTAGCAACAATGGAATAATGCACAATGATAAGAGTCCTAATAACACCTTATAAATCCAACTCATAAATAATCAAAACTCACAAATATACATATCAATAATATTCCTTTACACCTTATAACTCCTACTTAATATATCACAAAATAACTTCAACCTCAAAAAATAATTACAAGAGAATATCCACTCAATAACTTCAAAGGCTCTCTAACCCCAATATGACATTAAGCACAATTATTTCTTAAACCCTTATAACTCCTAAAATACATTTACTTCTAAATGCATTTACCATATAAACATTACACATCAATAATAAAAATATCAAAGCAATATTTCTATTTAACCTTATACCTCAATCCAATTACCAAATATAATTTTCCAAGTCAAATCAAATATTCCACATTATCAACAAAAGATCTACCTTGGCCAAAAATCAATTCTCCAATCTTAGGATAAGTGTGGAGACACCAACATAAGTGCTAAAGTTCTTCCTCCTCCAAACTCATGGCCCAAGGCAACTGTTGTACCACGTGCACAATAATCTACAACAAAAAATGAAACACACCCAATGTGAATCGATATCGACACCTCCGCCTAGCGAGCACCTTCACTTCACTGCCTTTGCCGTTGGAGTACAAGTGCCCAAAAAAACTCTCAAGAACCACTCATCGTTTTACCTTCCCTTTGCTGGTAGATATTAAAGACAAATAGATTTTTCTTCCTCACGGGCGTATGAAATCAGAACTTAAACATAGAGCAATACGAAACTCAAAAATCACAAAGCAATCCAAAATCGAAGGTTGCAATACAAATTTGAAGGTAATCACGCAAATCAAAGGTGCATTGAACCTTAGGAATTAATGTCCTTTAATATTCTTTTGCATCCCATGCAAGTTGACATCGATGCTACTTCCAAACAAACAACGTCACCTTTGGGGCTCAGGGATATGAATGAGCCTCTTAGCTTAGCCCCTCCTCCACCTCCTATTGAGGTGATTAATTTTGGGGTGGGAGTAAAACTCCCATTAGGCACTAATCATCATAAGTGTCCATACCTACCTTTCCATGATTTTCCTTGATATCCTTGTCTGTGTTCCTGTTACCGTTCTTGTTCATATCCTTGTTCTTGTTCCTGTCCAAAATCCTATTCTTGTTCATGTTCTCATACTTGTTTCTCTCCAAGCCATTATTCCTATTCCTATCATTATTCATGTTCCTGCCATTATTTTTGTTCTTGTTCATAGCCCTGAACTTGTACCTTGGAAATTTTGCTCTACACCATCTAGATGTATGTCCTTCATTATTACACTTATAACATTTGATAATGTTATTCCTTTGATATGTACCTATTTTATGAATCCTCTATGTTGGACCAAACCTATTCCTATTGTTAACCCTGCAATTAACTACCTTGTGCCCAAAATGATTACAAGAGTAGCAATACCCTTGAAAGAAATTACCATTTCTAAAATTTCCATTAACCTGTCTTGCTTGAGCCCTGCATTGTGAAGCCATGTGTCCAAACCTGTGACATGCAAAACATATTCCATTGAAATTTCCTTGCCTTGACCTCATAGGTCCTTTAGTATTTCTCCCCTTATGTTGATTCCTATTTTTTAATTCTATGCTATATGAATTACCATCTAAAAACTTGCTCTCTGAAGTACTCTCTTCATATGAAGCATCTTCTTCTTGGGAGCTCATACTAGATTCCTCAACCTGTTCCTTTTGTTTCTTTCCAAAACAAAGACCTATTTTATCTATTGTCCTTCTTTGATCCTTGATGATTGATTTTACCTTCTTGGAACTTTCTTCAAACTTGTAAAGCTTCTCCTTGTACTCTTTAATTTCCTTTTCAAGGAAGCTACTTCATGTTTTAACTCTTTACACTCAATATACCTAGATGCCAACTCTTCTTTAAGTTCTTGTGCATTTGCTATAGATATATCAAGATTCCCTATAAGCTCATCTCTTTCATAACGACATTCATCAAACCTATCAATGAGTCTAGCATATTTCTTTCTTTCTTTCTTTAACACATCAAGAGCATTAAAAAGTTCAGCCTCAAGATCTACTTCTCCCTTTTCTAAAACATCCTCTATTTGTTTACCTTTAGAAACATCAATATCCTTTTCTATTTTCTTACCACTAGAGGTGCTACCTTCATCTAAAGCCATAAGAAGATCTTTATCATAATTTTTTGAAGCATCCTCATACATAGTATTACCAGAATTCAAACCATCATTTGTACAATCATGCTCAAGGTGACAAAAATTTCCACATCTAAAGCACTTAAGCACAACAAATCTATTCCTCTTTTCTTTTCCTTCCTTTTATTTTAGAAACAACATCTCATTTTTATCATCACTTGAAGAACTTCCATCATGACTACTAGAACACTTACTTACTTTGTCTGTGTAGAAACTTTTCTTGTATTTTTGGAAGTACCTCTTCCCTTGAATATTTTGCTCATTTTTGTTCTTCCTTTGATACCTGTGCTTCTTGGATTCCCTGTTCTTATAATCCTATTTTTCTTCATCATAATCATCCTTGGGTTTTAGGCAGTCAGTAGCATAGTGACCAAAATTTCCATAATTGAAACATTTAATAGATTTTGTACCTTTGTGCTTTCTTGAGAACTTGTCTTTCCTGCTATAGTTTTCTTCTTCATCACTAGAAGACTCATAACTGTTTTCTTGTTGTTTACCCTTGGACTTCTTGGTAGCTTTGAAAGCTACCTCCTTCTTAGGATCAGGTACCACTTTTGTTCTTAAATCAAAAGCTGCAAGTATACTATGAAGATCATCCTTTTTCAATTTATCCAAATCCTTGGCTTCCTCAATAGATGAAATATTTTCACTAAATATATTTGGAAGAGACCTCAAAATTTTATCACAAACATCATTTTCAGCAAGCTCAAGACCTAGTTCCTTCATGGAATTAACAATCTCATCCATACGAAGCATATAGTCACTAATATTTTCTTCATAATTCATCTTGAGTTGTTCAAACATACCTTTGTAATATCTCAATTTTGCTTTTCTGACATTTGCATCACCTGTATGAACCACTTGCAATTGATACCACATTTCATTTGTTGTATTACAATGAATCACCTTTGTAAGATCTGCCTTTTGTAGACCTTTTAGAATTGCATTCATTGCCCTTGAATTTTTGTTATGTAGAAGTTTCTCATCTTTAGTAGTAGGAGGGATATTTGGATAGTGTACCCAAACTCAACTTCTTCCCAAAATTTATTTCCAAGAGCCATTATATGAACCTTCATATTTATGCTGCATAGACCAAAATCTGTCCCATCAAGAATAGGTGTTGAATTACCACTTGTAAAATCCATTGTGTTCTTTTCAATATTTTCCTTCAAGCTATGAAACTTTTCTGAAGGAACCTGCTCTGATACAAATTGAAGAACACAAGCTTATACTGAGAGGGGGGGTGAACAATATAAGACCACTTTTTAAATTTTTCTTTTTACTTCAGAAAGCAATGCAATGAACCAATACAAAATTAAAGTAATAATAAAACCAATGTACAAGTTATCATACAATTGAGACACTAATATAACATGGTTCACCCAAGGTGGGCTACTCCACAGAGAAAATATTTCACTAAATTTTCTCAATCAAATCCTTTGGGAATCCTTACCAATTACAATATTTATGGACTTCCTGTCCAAAGTAGAATCCTTCCCATAATAAAATATTTATGAGCCTCTTACCCAAATGAGATTTCCTATCCCCCAAAGAAGTATTTATGAGCCTCCTACCCAAAGGATATGTCCTATCCCCAAAATTTCTAGAAATGATACTTTTGAAGATCACTACCTCTTCTATCGCTAGAAGGTGGAACTCCTTTCCACAAAGACGTCCTATCCTCCTTGCTCTAGCTCTAGATACTTCTATCCTCACTAATAACCTCCATAGTTTCTCATCAACACTTGTACTAAACACAGTCACTCGGTCCAGCACAAGTCCTCTCAAACTCTATCATAAATCTACACCAAACTCAGTCCTCTGGTTCAACACAAATCTGATCTCAAATATTTGTCATATCTATACCAAGCTTAAGCCAAAATCTTGAACAAATCAATCACAATTGCTCACAAGTCTTCACCAAGACTTCATCAAATTTTTCCACAAGTTCTTCAAAAATAACCTGTCCAAATCAGTCCACAAGTTCTCCACAAGAACCTATCCAAATCAGTCCACAAGTTCTCCACAAGAACCTATCCAAATCAGTCCACAAGTTCTCCACAAGAACCTATCCAAATCAGTCCTATCAAGCTTACCAAGAACTTACCCAAATCAGCTCAAGCAAGTTTACCAAGAAACTTGCCCAATGTGAACACACAAAGAGAATTGTTAGAGACCCAATGTGTTACATCCAATCATATCAAATCAATCTCATATAAGCACAAAGATAATTGTTAGAGACTCAATATGTTCTATCCTTCAACTCAAAAACAAACTCTTTCTCAAATCAGAATAAAATATATAAGTAGTATACTTCACAATATCTTGAACCACAACCCAACAATTGTCAATAATGCAATATCAAGGAATCAACTCCTCCAACATAGAACCATAACTTGCTATCAAACCCTAGCCAAGTTAGTTTTCAAGAACTCAAAGCAATCTCTATCTAAGCATAAAAAAGGGGTTCAAGATATTTCTAACTTCTCTCAAATGGGAATGCTCAACTTAACCACACAACCAAGTTTATCAAGCAAAGTACAACTTGATAAAATCAAATCTCAAAGGAGCAAGCCCAACTCATGTATCAAGTAAAGCATAACTTGATCAACTCAATATCAATGGAAGCAATCTCAAAACCAAACTCTCAACAACCAAACAACTCAATTAGGGTTTCAACAACTTATAGCAATGGCATAAGCTTCTCACTCAAAAATTCTAAATCAAACTTCAAATGCTTCCACTCTCATAAACTAGAATTATGCAATAACTCATAAACTCATCATGATCTCATAATGCATAATCAATACTTCCACTTTCAGAAAATAAGATCCACTCCAAATAAGGAAACTTAATTTAATCCTTTTCACTCCAAAATTATTTTCAGAAAACCATCAATCAATAATAACCATGGAAGAATGTGTCCATACCTTTACTTTGAAGAAGAAGGAGAACTCAAAATCGGTCACAACACTAACTCTCAATTTGCCACAAATTAGAGTTAGCAACAATGGAATAATGCAAAATGATAAGAGTCCTAATAACACCTTATAACTCAAACTCATCAATAATCAAAACTCACAAATATACATATCAACAATATTCCTTTACACCTTATAAATCCTACTTAATATATCACAAAATAACTTCAACCTCAAAAAATAATTACAAGAGAATATCCACTCAATAACTCCAAAGGCTCTCTAACCCCAATATGAAATTAAGCACAATTATTCCTTAAAACTTTATAACTCCTAAAATACATTTACTTCTAAATGCATTTACCATATAAATATTAAGCATCAATAATAACAATGTCAAAGCAATATTTCTATTTAACCTTATACGTCCATCCAATTACCAACAATAATTTTCCAAGTCAAATAAAATATTCCATATTATCAACAAAAGATCTACCTTGGCCAAAAATCAATTCTCAAACCTTAATAGAAGTGTGGAGGCACCAACATAAGCACCAAAGTGCTTCCTACTCAAAACTCATGGCCCAAGGCAACTGCTGTACGACATGCACAATAATTTGTGACCAAAAATGAAACACACCCGATGCGAATCGATCTCAACACCTCTGCCTAGTGAGTGCCTTTGCTCCACTGCCTCCGTCGTTGGAGCACAAGTGCCCAATGAAATTTTCAAGCGCCACTCATTGTTTTACCTTCCCTTTGCTCACAGAGATTAAAGACAAACATATTTTTTTCCTCACAAACGTACGAAATTAGAACTTAAACATAGAGCAATACGAAGTTTGTAAATCATAGAGCAATCCAAAATTGAAGGTCATAGACCAATACAAATTTGAATATAATTGTGCAAATCGGAGGTGCATTGAACCTTAGGAATTAATGCCCTTTAATAGTCTTTTGCATCCCATGCAAGTTGACGTCGGTGCTCCTTCCAAACAAATGACGTTGACGAGGTAAGTCTTTTACATGAGCGCTGCTAAGGGTTTAGAAACCCTTTCAATAATAATTATTAAATTAATAATTATTATTTTATTAATAATAAAATTAACTTAAAACCTTTTCAAAGGTTTGAGTTAATTTATTTATTAATAATAAAAATGGACTTTTAAGATTTTTTCAAGGAGCAAAAAATTTTTCATTAAGCCAAGATGGTTTTAATAAAAACCCTTAATGATTCCAAATGGTTTTAAGAAAAACCTTTAACCTTGTCACCATGGTTTTAATTAAAAACCCTTAAACAAACATCATGGAACTTTCAAGATATTTTTGACACCAAACTCTTTTTAACATTAGCACAAATTCCTTTTGACATCAACACAAACTCCTTTTGACATCAATGACAACTCACGAACATGAAGCTAGGCAACATACCCAAAATTGTCAATAGGCTCTTGCACTGCTTTGCTCGCTAACGGCCTTGTGGATGACTAGACCTTGTTTTTTTGTGGAGCTTTGATGCTTGTTGGCTGCTATACATAGCTTAAGGAGACACAAGCTTATGATTTCAAATTCTTACCCCCATTTACTTTTAACCGTCACCCTTTATTTCATGAAATGATGATTTCTCCCTTCGAATGTGCTGGTGGTGCCTCTTCTTTTTGCTATTCCTCTAGTATCTCCTTTTTACCAATATGTGGTAATGAAAATTTCTATTTTTATGTTGCCTTTTATTCTTTAGCTATTCTTCTACCACATCCCCTTCTTGGATCAATGGTTGGTGATGTCTTCTATGGTGGCTCTAAGCTTCTAAATTATTCCAAAAAACTTTCCAATCTTTGCTATACAATATTTACTCATTTGCTTTCCAATAGATAGTAAGAAGTTGATATTTTATTTTCCTTGTATTATGCCTAAATTCTCCTTTATTTTATGCAATTTTTAATCCCTTGTAAATGCACTCTACTTCAAACTTAAAAACATAAACTTGAGACCTCTCCTCTAGTAATTTTAAAACCTCAAATACAGTGCTTTTTAAGACTTAATAATAAGCTAATATGAACATTCAAATAATAAAAATTTTGCACCAATATTGCATACCTTTTGGTCTCCTTATGTAGCTTGATTTATTAATGATTTGAATCACCTATTTGATGCCCTGAGTTTGTTAAATTTTCAGATCCAATTTGTTATGCTTTTCTTCCCTAATCTTTGTCTATGTTGCAGCTCTACTTGCTGTCCAAATCAACTCATAAAATATTCCAATTCACAACTTTATAACTCCTTTAACTTGTGGCCTAAGAATGTATATTTTGCAGATATTGTTTCTACTTAATTGCTGCCTCGAACTTGTCACTTTTGCAGATCTAATTTCTGCACAAATTTCTTCCCTCTTGCTGTCCTAAACTCTGTAATTTTTAGCTTCTAATGCAGCCAATTCCTCATTAATTTTGTTGTCCTTAACTCCTTTAATTTGAAGCGTTATTTACTCCTTCTAATGCTGCCCAATATTCTTGATTTTCTGCCTTATTTTTCTGCCAACTCTTCCTTCAATTTACTATCTGGTGACTCTTTAACTTATGCTGTAAAAACTAGCACTCTTCTCCTTCACAAATCAGTCCTCAAGACTTTAATGATAGTCTTAAAATTTCTCAAATCTAGTGGCCTCTTCTAGCTTCTTTCTCCTCCAATATCCTTGTTGAATTCTAACTTCAAACTTGGCCTATTTTATGGTATCATTATCAAGAATATGAATGTCTTGAGGTCTTCTAGAATCCTTTCCAAAATTTTGCAAACTTCTTTCCAAATCCTTTTTTCCTTTTGGGCTTGTTATCGGATGGCAACAATTATCCCAAATTATTATTTTTAGGTGCTACTCCTTCTCTTCATTCTTATTTCATGAAATTTCTTCAAATATTCTCCAATGTCCATTTCTTCAACTTTTCAGTAGGGCTTCTCTAGCCTTCTTCTTTTTCCTTTCAATTTTTTTTGAGATCTTTTCTCTTGGGTCTTCAAATTCTATATCTTCTCAAATATTCAATAGGACTTTTCCCAGTCCTCTTCTATCTTCAATATTTAATACTATATCTTAAAAATTTGGAATTTATTAAATGATACCTTCTCCTTGATTCTCCTCTTTCTTCAATCTTCTACTTTTTTTGCAACAAAGAACTTATCCCTAAACGAGAAAAGCACATAGACTTTCAGGTAATCAAAGATGAAATTCTTCTATATCCATTGTAGGAAGCTTCTCAACTTCTAAGAAATAATTTTATAAAAAAAAATATATATATATAGTAGAAAGCAAATCCATGCAAATATCTAGATCTTTATAAATCAATAAACATCACTAATTATCCTTAAATCTAGTGGAAAGAGATCTATCCTAATTCCTAGTCTTCACAATTTTTTATGCAACTCTGTGGAAATACTCTAACCAAATAGCAATTTCAAAAATTTTAAAAATGAGATTTCCTATATCCTCTCAATATCTCTTATGGCTCTCTATTTCCTATCAATCTACCTTGTGCTTTGATACCACTATTAGCTTTTGATGTTATATATTAAATGGCATGCAACCACAAGAAGTAAAATAAAAATGTAATGTTATATCTATGATAATGGCAATATAATAAGCAAGTAAATAGCATGAGAAAATTTTGAAATAACTCATGAAATATCTACTAATGAAAGCTCACAAAAATAGGAACTTGATACAAAATGGAGATCTCAAATGCTCCATGCTTCATACAAGTTCTACATTGTATCTAGTTTATCTTACACTTCTTTCTATCACTCTTCTTCCTATCTCATCTATCAAAGGCCTATATATAATGAGACATGACTCTTGGTCTTCCATATTCCTATGAATCTTAATATTCCTATTATAAGAACTCATGTGCATGTGGAAAACATGCACATTTACATAATTGCACATTCTAATAATACTTTGTACATTTATTAAGTAGATACTCAAGCTATGTTAGTCTCACAATGACACTGAGAGGGGGGTGAATCAGTGTAGTTCTTTAAACTTAAATCTACAACTCTTAAAGCCGAAACACTGAAAACTTAAAACCAAATAAAACAGTATAACACGAGAACATCACACAACACAAGATGTAACGAGGTTCACCGATTTGGCTACTCCTCAAAAATGACTGTTTGGACTACCATCCAAATCCAGCCTTTGCAAAGCACCAACTTTACAAACAATTTACCAGCACCCACTGGAAGGAGCACCAACCCCTTATTTATCTGCACCAACAGAAAGGAGCACCAACCCTTGATTTACCAGCACCGACTGGAAGGAGCACCAACCCCTGATGCCAAGCACCAACTTGGACTTCTATTCTAGAACTAGAATATTGACATAAAAATGCCTTCACTTTTACAAGACCCTGACTGGTCTATTGCTTACCCAACCTCTCTCACAATTCATGGAACACACAGACTTTCTGCACTCATACAACTACACTCTGCACACTCTGAATTCTCCACGCAACACTCCTTTTATAACAATATTTTCTCTTTGTTAACTCCTGGTCTACGTCTGATGACGTTCAGTATAACAATATTTTCACATGTAACTCTTGGTCTTCATCGGCTTTCATTTCACCTTGGTGCTACGTGTTGATCAGTGCTGCCACTGTAGACTCTGTCCGCCTGTCAACCAATGAAGACGTTCGGTATATCCACCGCTCGAAGATTTCATTCTGTAACAGTCCCTGAAACCGTCGTACTGACTTTTGTCACACTTCTTATTTTAGTTGCATGATCTCACTCTATAACTGCCCCTGTAACTGTCGTACTGACTTCAGTTCACTTTTCTTATTTTAGCTGGGTTCTTCTTCTTGCATCGCAAAAATGCGACATGTCATGAAATCGTGACACTTTTGCCTCTTTGTCTTCTTTTGTTGCTTTTGGCCATGAAAATGCAACATGTCGCGATATCGTGACATTTCTGCCTCTTTGACCTTTTCTTGGCTTTTGACCATGAAAATACATGTCGCGATATCGTGACACTTTCACCTCCGTACTCTTTCTCTTTTCTTTTGTCGCGATATCGCGACACTTTTTCCTTCTTACACTCTCTCTCCTCTTTGGGTCGCGAAAATGTGACATGTCGCGATATCGTGACACTTTTTCCTTCATACTCTTTCTCTTGCAATATGTCACGAAATCGTGACACTTTTTTCTCTCTTCTCTTCAATATGTCGAAATCGACACTTTTTCTTCATACTCTCTCTTCCAACATGTCACGAAATCGCGACACTTTTTCTTCTTGCTCTTTCTCTTCCAACATGTCGCAAAATCGTGACACTTTTTCTTCTCTTTCTCTTCCAACATGTCGTGAAATCATGACACTTTTTCTTGCTTGCTCTTTCTCTTCCAACATGTCGCGAAATCGTGACACTTTTTCTTGCTTGCTCTTTCTCTTCCAACATGTCACGAAATCGTGACACTTTTTCCTGCTTGCTCTTTCTCTTCCAACATGTCGCGAAATCGTGACAGTTTTTCCTGCTTGCTCTTTCTCTTCCAACATGTCACGAAATCGTGACACTTTTTCTTGCTTGCTCTTTCTCTTCCAACATGTCGCGAAATCGTGACACTTTTTCTTGCTTGCTCTTTTTCTTCCAACATGTCACGAAATCGCGACATTTTTCTTTCTTTCTCAACATGTCGCAATTTTTCTTTCTTCTCAACATGTCACGATATCCTTTTTCTTTCTTCTCAACATGTCCGATATCACTTTTTTTTTTTCTAACATGTCGCGATATCGCGACAATTTTTCTTTCTTGCTCAACATGTCGCGATATCGCGACAATTTTTCTTCCTTGTGCTTTTCTTTTGATCTTTAGCCTATGGGCCACTTCGGTCTTCTTGGAAAATAACCTCTGAACTCCTATCCACTGCATCAACCGATCTATCTGATCGTGTTGACAACAATGACAATATTGTTGTTGCACCTTGCTCAACAATCTCCCCCTTTGGAATTGTTGGCAACACACGTGCAATTTCCTATAACTCTTCTCCCCCTTTGACAATAATACCAAAGGGCTGCTGCAGACTCCCCCTGAGTCCATGCACAACATTCTCAAGAAAAAATTATTACACTTAGCAAAAATCACAAACATGAGCAAAAAGATAAACAAATACACAAATGCTCCCCATGAGAATGTGGTCCCGATAGCTAGTCAATTCTTGGGAAGCGTGACCACTCCCAATTTATTGCGAAGGTACTCAAAGACTTCCGTGGGCAACGGTTTTGTGAAGATATCCGCTACTTGCTCTGTTGTTGGAACAAAATCCAACTTAACCTCACCTTCCGCAACTTTCTCCTTCAAAAAGTGATACCGGATAGCAATATGTTTTGTGCGAGAATGCATAACCGGATTCTTTGAGATGTTAATGGCATTGGTGTTATCACACTTAACTAAAATTGGCTCACTAAAGTTAATACCAAGATCTTTCAGGGTTTGTTTCATCCATAATACCTGCGTACAACACGTTGTCGCTGCAATATATTCTGCCTCTATTGTGGATAAGGAGACTGACTCTTGTTTCTTACTGTGCCATGCGACCAACTTCGTCTCCAAGATAGAATGCACCTCCATTGGTACTCTTTCTATCATCTACACATCCTGCCCAATCTGCATCTGAATACGCAATAAGGGTGAAGTCCTTACCTTTCGGATACCATAACCCATACTCCATAGTACCCTTGAGGTACCGAAGAATCCTCTTCACTCTTGTCACATGAGTCTCCTTGGGACTAGCCTGAAATCGTGCTACCATGCATACTGCCTGCAAAATATCTAGTCTGGTAGCTGTCAAGTATAGTAAGCTCCCAATCATAGATCTGTACATGGTTTGATCAACATGTGGAGATTTGTCATCCTTGCTCAACTTGCAACCTGTCGTCATGGGAGTGCTAACTGGCTTACAATCCTCCATTGTGAACTTTTTTAGCATCTCTTTCACATATTTAATTTGAGAAATAAATATGCCCTTCTCATTTTGATTAACTTGCAACCCGAGGAAATACGAAAGTTCACCAATCATTGACATTTCAAATTCTTTCTGCATCTTATTTGCTAAATCTTTACACGACTCATCTTTGTTGCTGCCAAATATGATATCATCTACGTATACAACAAGGACAATAAGATGGCCATTTTCTATTTTGACATACAAATTACTATCCACCATACCTTTCTTGAACCCTTGTTGAGTAAGATAGTTGTCTAGCCTTGCATACCATGCTCGGGGTGCCTGTTTTAAGCCATATAATGCTTTCTTCAACTTGCAAACCAAGTTGGGATCATCACCAAGTTGGAAACCATCTGGCTGCTCAATATAAACCTCTTCTTCAAGTTTTCCATTCAAAAATGCTGATTTCACATCCATTTGATAAACTTTGAAATTCTTGTAAACTGCTAAAGCCAGAAACATTCTAATTGCCTCTAGTCTAGCCACAGGTGCAAAGGTTTCCTCAAAGTCAATACCTTCAACTTGTGCATAGCCTTTACATACCAATCTTGCTTTATTCCCGACTACCTGTCCGTCTTCATTCAATTTGTTTCGAAAGATCCATTTAGTACCGATTATATTTTTATTTGCAGGTCTTGGTACTAACTCCCAAGTTTTGTTTTTCTCGATCTGATCTAATTCTTCATTTATTGCCTTCATCCAACTTTCATCTTTGCTTGCTTCAGCAACATTTTTGGGCTCAATGTTGGATAATAGAGAGTAGTTACTTGCTACTCTTCTTCTTGTCTGAACACCAACTGTGGAGTCTCCAATTATTTGCTCTCTAGGATGATTTTTCTACCAGCTGCCTGTTTTGAATTTCTTATTTTCTTCCACTTCTGAATCAATGTTTGAATCATCTGAGTCAATTTTTTGTTTCTTTTCCGTTTCCTTTTCCTCATCTCCTTCAATAACCTCTTCATAAATTGGGTAGTTCTCTTCATAGCTAATTACTCGTTCCCTACCTTCATCAACTTTAACATCGGCACTCTCCACAATTTTCTTTAGCCTCTTGTTGTAGCATGTGTAGGCTTTGCTTTTTGTCGAATAGCCAAGAAAAATACCTTCATCCGCTCTATCTTCAAACTTACCAAGATTATCTTCAGTTCTTTTGATGTAACACTTGCTGCCAAAAACTTTAAAGTATCTTGTTGTTGCCATTTTTACCGAACCACAACTCATAAGGAGTTTTGCTTTCATGCGTCCTCAACATGCACCTATTTTGGATGTATACCGTAGTATGGACTGCCTCTTTCCAAAATCTGTCTGCTACTTTGCTCTCAGTCAACATAGTCCGTGCCATTTCCTACATCTGTCCTGTTCTTTCTTTCTACCACACCATTCTCTCGAGGTGTCCTGGCTGCTGAAAATTGTCTCCTAATACCATATTTTTCATAGTACTCTACAAAATCCTCTGAAATGAACTCTCCTCCTCTATCGGATCTTAAACATTTAATCTTTTTTCCTGTTTGATTCTCAACTTGGTTTTTGAAACTCTTGAACATCTCAAAGGCTTCTGATTTAAGCTTCAAAAATAGTACCCATGTCATCCTGGAATAGTCATCTATACACAACATAAAATATTTGTCACCATTTATGCTTTGCGTTCTCATGGGTCCACATAAATCAGTATGTATTAGTTCCAAAGGTTTGCTTGTGTAGTACTCTTTTGTTTTAAATGTGACTCTAGTTTGCTTCCCCTTTTGGCATGAAGCACAAATGCTATTTGATGGTTTGCCAATGGTGGGAATATCTCTCATTGCCTTTTTTGAGCTGATTTTTACTAGATTGTCAAAACTGATATGACCGAGCCTCTTGTGCCACAACCAATTTTCTTCTTCCTGTCCAATCAAGCAAGCTCCTTCTGAAGTCTCTGAGAGAGTGTACAGGTTTCCAGATGTCCTCGATCCAGTTGCTATCAACTTTCCACTGTTTGCTTTTCTGACTTCACAACCCTGCTTCTTAAAAATCACTTCATGACCTCTATCACAAATTGACTTACGCTCAACAAGTTATGCTTCAGACCAACCACAAACAAGACTTCTTTTGACTTGATTTTTCCATCACTAATCTTAACTGAACCTTTGCCAACTATCTTAGCTCCATCATTATTTCCAAATTTTACTGAACCACCTTCATATTGTTGTAACTTCTCAAATTTTTGTTTGTCACCTGTCATATGACTGGAGCATCCACTATCAAGTATCCATGGTGCATATTTATTATGTGCTTTAAATGCTGTTTGTACGATCAAGGATTCCTTTTCTTCCTTAAGTCGCTCTTTTTCTTTCCACTCTGGTTTGATTACAGTTTTGGGCTCTTGTTTTGACTTTTCTTTTTCAGTAGCTTGTGCATGTTTTTCGAGAAATTTTCTATTTTGTCTCATCCCATTTGGTTGAAATTTTCTTCCCTGAAATTGATTTGATGCAAATGTACTTCGACAATTTCTTGCAATGTGCCCAAAATTATGACAGTTATAACATTCTACTGCATAATCCATCAAAGGTGAAAAAACATTTCTACTGGTAACATTCCTTGGTCCTACATTATACTTGCAATCTGAAATCTTATGTCCATAACCATTGCATTTAAAATAGTAACCAGAAAAGAGATGATTGAACCTGGGTGATGGTCTTTGCCATGTTGTCGTAGGAGCCATAAATCTTCTTCTTCTTTGATGTGTGACATTGGTGAATCCATCATTGTCAATTCTCCTTTCGTGCCTTGCATTCTTGCTTTCTTTTGCATGAGTCATTTTTCCTTGATCAACCTGTTTCTTATCTTCATTCTTTATGGATTCTTCATTTATGGCCTTTGATCCATTGGATGATTCTCCTTCATCAAAGCCCAAACCAAATTTGATGCCTGTAGGCCTTTGGTTATTTATGATCTTATCCGGCTCCATAGAACTTTCTTCACGTTTACGATAACAACTAATTTTACGATTCATCTCTTCTATCTGCATCTTTAAACCAACAGTCTCTTCTTCTAGCTTGCTGCAATAATCTATTTTCATGGTTATTTGCACTTCGAGATCTTTAGATATTTTCTTGGATTCTTCTATCTGTACTTTCAAACTGGTTATGATTTCAATTGCATCCTCAAGCTTTCTTGAAATTCTCTTATTCTTTTTTCTTTCTATCTTCAATTCATCCAGAGCTGCAATTAGTTCCTCTTCCAAATTTACTTCTACATCAATTTCTTCTTCATCACATTCCTGTTCATTTTCTATTTTTTCTTCTTTGAGTGCCATGAAAAGAGCTTCACCTGTTTCCTTTTCAGAATCCTCACCGGAGTTGTCTTTTGATGAACTGACATTCTTGGAGATGAAACTTTTCTTCTTGAAGTTGCCTTTTCTGAAATTTGGTTTTTTCTTCCAGTCACTTCTTTCTTGGTGCGATCCTTCATCACTTTTGTTCTTCTCATTAAGTGGACATTTAGCTACAAAATGCCCAATGCCTCCACAGTTGAAACATTTAAATGGTAACTTTCCTCTATATTTTCCTTTTCCCCTTTTTAGTTTTCGAACAAAGTTTGCTTCCATTTCATCTGATGTCTCTTCTTCCTCGGATTCTTGTTTTGCTTTCATATTTTTATGGGCTTTAAAAGTAGCTTCTCTGTCTGTGGGTTTAGATTTTCCTATTCTCATCTCATATGCAGTCAAAGAACCATGCATCTCATCCATACTAAAAGAATTTAGATCTTTAGCTTCTTCTATAGCTGAAACTTTAGAATCAAATCTTTGGGGAAGAGATCTTAATACCTTTTTCACGATGACAGAATCTTTGATTTCCTCGTCGAGTCCTCTAATCGCATTAATGACTTCATTAACTCTCAGCATATATGCTTCTATGTTCTCATCATCATTCATCTTTAATACTTTGAACTGAGCTCGATGTGTTTGTAACTTGGCCTCCTTGATCTTATCGTCTCCTTCATGAATGCTCCTCAGTTTGTCCCATATTTCTTTTGCCATTTTACAACTCATAATCTTTACCAGTTCACTGTCCACTAATCCGCACATGATAGCATTCTTTGCTTTTGAGTTATTCTCAAATAGTTTCTTATCGACAACATCGGTTGGAGGAGTGGTGGGTATTGTGTATCCACTTTTTACTGAATCCCAAATGTCGTATCCCAAAGCACAAAGATATGTCTGCATCCTGAATCTCCAAAATGCGTAATTAGATCCATCAAACAATGGTGCTTTGTTTGATGAGAAACCTTCACCACCTGCCATTGTATTACTTCCAAGATCACCCTAGCTTGTTAAGCTTGTTCAGGAACCTCGCTCTGATACCAATTGTTAGTCTCACAATGACACTGAGAGGGGGGGTGAATCAGTGTAGTTCTTTAAACTTAAATCTATAACTCTTAAAGCCAAAACACTAAAAACTTAAAACCAAATAAAATAGTATAACACGAGAACATCACACAACACAAGATGTAACGAGGTTCACCGATTTGGCTACTCCTCAAAAATGATTGTTTGGACTACCATCCAAATCCAGCCTTTGCAAAGCACCAACTTTACAATCAATTTACCAACACCCACTGGAAGGAGCACCAACCCCTTATTTATCTGCACCAACAGAAAGGAGCACCAACCCCTGATTTACCAACACCAACTGGAAGGAGCACCAACCCCTGATGCCAAGCACCAACTTGGACTTCAATTTTGAATCTAGAATATTGACATAAAAATGCCTTCACTTTTACAAGACCCTGACTGGTCTATTGCTTACCCAACCTCTCTCACAATTCATGAAACACACAAACTTTTCGCACTCATACAACCGCACTGCAACACACTAAATTCTCCACGCAATACTCCTTTTATAACAATATTTTCTCTTTGTTAACTCCTGGTCTACGTCTGATGACATTCAGTATAACAATATTTTCACATGTAACTCCTGGTCTTCGTCGGCTTTCATTTCACCTTGGTGCTACGTGTTGATCAGTGCTGCCACTGTAGACTCTGTCCGCCTGTCAACCAATGAAGATGTTCGGTATATCCATCGCTCGAAGATTTCATTCTATAATAGTCCCTAAAACTACCATACTGACTTTTGTCACACTTCTTATTTTAGCTGCATGATCTCACTCTGTAACTGCCCCTGTAACTGTCGTACTGACTTCAGTTCACTTTTCTTATTTTAGCTGGGTTCTTCTTCTTGCATCGCAAAAATGCGACATGTCACGAAATCGTGACATTTCTGCCTCTTTGTCTTCTTTTGTTGCTTTTGGCCATGAAAATGCAACATGTCACGATATCATGACATTTTTGCCTCTTTGACCTTTTCTTGGCTTTTGATCGTGAAAATACATGTCGCGATATCGCGACACTTTCACCTCTGTACTCTTTCTCTTTTCTTTTGTCGCGATATCGCGACACTTTTTCCTTCTTACACTCTCTCTCCTCTTTAGGTCACGAAAATGCGACATGTCATGATATCGTGACACTTTTTCCTTCTTACTCTTTCTCTTGCAATATGTCGCGATATCGCGACACTTTTTCTTTCTTACTCTTTCTCTTCCAACATGTCGTGAAATCATGACACTTTTTCTTGCTTGCTCTCTCTTGCAATATGTCGCGAAATCGTGACACTTTTTCTTGCTTGCTCTTTCTCTTCCAACATGTCGTGAAATCGTGACACTTTTTCTTGCTTGCTCTTTCTCTTCCAACATGTCACGAAATCGTGACACTTTTTCTTGCTTGCTCTTTCTCTTCCAACATGTCGCGAAATCGTGACACTTTTTCCTGCTTGCTCTTTCTCTTCCAACATGTCGCGAAATCGTGACACTTTTTCCTGCTTGCTCTTTCTCTTCCAACATGTCGTGAAATCGTGACACTTTTTCCTGCTTGCTCTTTCTCTTCCAACATGTCACGAAATCGTGACACTTTTTCCTGCTTGCTCTTTCTCTTCCAACATGTCGCGAAATCGTGACACTTTTTCTTGCTTGCTCTTTCTCTTCCAACATGTCACGAAATCGTGATAGTTTTTCTTTCTTGCTCAACATGTCGCGATATCGCGATAGTTTTTCTTTCTTGCTCAACATGTCGCGATATCGTGACAGTTTTTCTTTCTTGCTCAACATGTCGCGATATCGCGATAGTTTTTCTTTCTTGCTCAACATGTCACGATATCGCGATAGTTTTTCTTTCTTGCTCAACATGTCGCGATATCGTGATAGTTTTTCTTTCTTGCTCAACATGTCGCGATATCGCGATAGTTTTTCTTCCTTGTGCTTTTCTTTTGATCTTTAGCCTATGGGCCACTTCAGTTCTGAATAACCTTTGAACTCCTATCCACTGCATCAACCGATCTATCTGACTGTGTTGACAACAATGACAATACTGTTGCTGCACCTTGCTCAACAAGCTATAATCTAAGACACTCTCTTAATTTAATGATGTACCCAATATGGTACATTAGCATGTACAAATTTATGTAATATATTTAAATAGGGAGTGGGGAAGCTAATGTGGTAGGATATTTTGTATCTACGCTCTCACTTCATACCACTCCTCTTTGAAGGGTGCTTTCACCTCTTAGAAATGGTGGTAGAATATTTGGAGTTTATCTTGCCCTATGCACAAAAAGTTTTTCATTCGATGTATGACCTCTTGCACCTATAAATAAAGCTCTACCAAAGGCCTAATGAATCTCATAGCATAATTGGTAGAGAGGAGCTCTTATCACTTCTAATAATTCACCTGTATTTCTTTCTAAGCTTATAATGCTTACATGTATTATTACTTTGAGAGGGGTTTATCATTGTTCACCCAAGGGGAAAGTAAATTTTTATGAATCAGTTAGTCTATGGAACCTCATAAGCTAGCAACTACTATGATCAAACTTTTTGCTTGAGCCATGCACTTTTATGCTACTTTTTATTTGTCAAGGGAATCTCATATTTTCCTTTATGTTGCCTCCCTATCCTAAATGATGGTGGTTAGAAGATCTTGATCACTTGTTACAATGATTTGGGATTGGATTTTGTTTACTTTAGTTGTTCTTCTTAATATATTTCTAGGGCCTACTCAATTTTGTGCATGATATTTTATGATATTTTGGGATGCTATGCCAATAAAATTAATTATTTAGGACATTGAGGTCATAGAACTAGCTATGTTTTCCAAGTATGTAGTACAAATACTTTTTATTATCTTAGTGATATTCTATTGTAGGGATTTTAAGCCCTTCTTATTTTCTTCCTCTAGATTGTTGGACATTTTGAGTCCCTAAGTCAAATGTTGTCATTGATGTCACCAAAAGAAGTCATCATTAATGTCAAGGAATTCAAAAAGAAATAAAGTCGTCAAAGGTGTCACTAATATCCAGGAAGAAGCTTCAATAGTGCAGAAGTTAAATGCAAAAGGGCTCCATAATATTTTAATATTTTATGAGAGCATAAGTTAAAAAGGGTTTTCATAAATACCCAAGGAGGCCTATTGCAAATTTCAAAGGTCTAATATTTATTTTATAAAATATTTAAATTCAAAATGAATTTAAATTTTATAAATAAATATTATCAATAAAAAGTTGTGCAATAAGAGAAGACCTTAAAAGCCAAAGGTTATAATTATAATTTATAAAATTTAAATTCCTTGGAATTTAAATAATTTATAAATTACAAAGGTTAAATGCATCGATGTCATCAAAAAATTGAAGCATCGACATTTGAAGACATTGGTAGCTTCGTGTATAAAATGGAGGCCAAAAGACCTTGCAAATCATCCCTCATTGATTTAATTAATGCGACCAAGGAAAATTTGCATGTGCAAATTCAAAGGTAAGAGTGAGGAAGAAGGTGAATGACTTTTTGTATTATGTGCAAGGATTATAGCGAGTAAGGTTTATGTCCAAGACAAAGGTGGACACGGTGGTCCATTGGTAGTGCATGTTTTTGCTAAGACAGTTGTGGGAAGACGGACCCACATTAGAATCTCGTTGAGTACGTGTGCAAAGGGGAAAGGTTTTGTGCTTCATGTTTTTTGATTAAGGTACCAAGGAAGGAATATAGTGCACGTAGAGCCTTTTGGTTCTCAATGTGCATTGAGCGCATATGGTTGTGGAGCCCTTGGCTAGGGATTTAACGAAGGTAAAGGTTAAGGGTTCAAAACCCGTGGAGAGGTAAAGGTAATTTTTGTTAATATTTTTAATGGCCTAAAGTTTAAATTAGAACCTTTATTAGGAGTTATAAGGGGTGTTAAAATATTTTTAATTAGGCAATGAGATTATTGGTTAGGATAAATAAGGAGTGATAGTAAATTGCTATGTGTTGAATTGTGATTTATAAAAAGGGAAGATATTATTTTTAATTGGAGTAATAAGGTAAAAAATTAGTTTGCATTAAGGATCCTTAAGGTGTTTTCTAAAGACCTATCTTTGGGTGTTAAATTTATTTTTGAGATTAGGGAGTTTATAAGGTATGATTTGGTATCTTTGTATGAAAAATAATCTTTGAGAAAGCATTTACAAGGGATATAAAGTGAAGATTTTGCCACCTTACCGTTGATGTTATAAAATAAAAATTGAGTGTGATTGGAATAGGTTTTGAGATCTATTTTTCTATCTCCAAGAAAAAAGATATGGGCAAATTCTTCCATGGTTAGGTTGATTGGTTAGTTTTCTAAAAATAATTTTTGAGTGAAAAGGACTTGATTAGGGTTTCCTTTTTGAGAGTGTTTGAGTTAATGCTTCAAGGTTTTCTAGAATTAAGTGTTGTGATTAAAACCTTGTTTTATAAGCATTGTTGTTGAAACCATTGGTTGTATGAATAACTTGAGTTAGGTTTGTGAAAAATAACATGAGTATCATCGTTATGTGAATATTGGTGTATAAGAATTGTTGTTGAATCCATTGATTGTGTGAAGAACTTGAGTTAGTATTATGCAAAATAACATGAGTATCATTGTTATGTGAATATTGATGTATAAGTATTGTTTTTGAAGACATTGGTTGTGCAAATAAATTGAAATAGGGTTTGAAAAGAATGTGAGTATCATTGTTATGTGAGTTTTTCGATTGAGCATTATTGGAAATATTTTGAGTTGGTGTTTACATGCTTGGACTAGGATTTGTGATCAAGGGTTGTTTCTTGAGTAATTGGTTGAGCCTAGTCAAGTGGATGTGTGATGTGATTTTTCAAGTTCCATAAAATAAACTATTCTATATTATGAATTGAATTAAGAAAGTGATTGAGCATTGATTGTAGAACATATTGAGTCTCTAAAAATTCTCTTTATGTTTCTATGAGATTGGACAAGTTCTAAGTGAGCTTGTTGAGAAAATTTGAATAAGTTCTGTGTGGACTTATTGAGAATATTGGACAAGTTCTAAGTGAGCTTGTTGAGCATATTTGAATAATTTTTGTGTGGAATTATTGAGCATATTGGACAAGTTATGAGTGACCTTGTTGAGCAGATTTGAGTAGGTTTTGAGTGGACCTATTGAGCAGATTTCGACAAGTTCTGTGTGGAATTGTTGAGAAGAGTTGAGCAAGTTCTGTGTGGACTTGTTGAGAATATTTGAGCAAGTTCTATGTGGAATTATTGAGAATATTTGAGAAAGTTATGTGTGGAATTGTTGATCAGATTTGAGCAAGTTTTTTTTGGACTTCTTGAGCATATTTGAGCAAGTTCTATGTGGACTTGCTGAGTAGATTTGAGCAAGTTTTTTCTGGAATTATTGAGCAAATTTGAGCAAGTTATATGTGGACTTGTTGAGAATATTTGAGAAAGTTCTATGTGGACTTGTTTAGCATATTTGAGCAAGTTCTATGTGGACTTGTTGACCAAATTTGAGCAAGTTCTATGTGGACTTATTGAGCATATTTGAGCAAGTTCTTTGTGGTTGAGTAGATTTTAGCAAGTTTTGTGTGGACTTGTTGAGAATATTTGAGCAAGTTATATGTGGACTTGTTGAGCATATTTGAGCAAATTCTGTGTGGAATTGCTGAGTAGATTTATGCTAGACCGAAGGACTATGTTTAGTGTAGATTTGAGATAAAGCTTTGGAGGTGACAAAGTAGAGAGGATAGATGTCTCTAGTGGATAGATATCCATAAGCTAGGGTAGTGAGGATAGGACTTCTAAGTGGGGATAAGAGTCTTCAGTGGAGAGAGATCCACAAGCCAGTATAGTGGAGGTAGTAGTCTTCTAGAGGATCACCAGCCAGAGCAGAGGAGGAGTTCTCCTATGGATAGAGATCCATGAACTTGATTTAGGGGATTGGTGTATCCTTTGGATAGAGGTCCATAAACATTGTAATTAGGAAGGATTTCCAAGATATTGATTGAGAAAATTTTAGTGAAATATTTTCTTCATGGAGTAGCCCACATTGGGTGAACCACGTAAATTGTGGTGTCTCTATTGTGTGTGGTGATTTATGCATTGCTTTGATTACTTCTATTGATATTGCTATCTACACATTGCTTAATATTTATTTGGAAAGAAAAATAAAAAGTGGTCTTATACTATTCACCCCCATCTCAGTATAAGCTTGTGTTCTTCAATTGGTATCAGAGTGGGTTCCTTCAGAAGAGTTTAACAGCTTGAAGGAAAGGCTAATAAGAACATAATGGATCCTAAGGAAGTATCCTCAAATAATTTAGCACCAATTTTTAATGGAAGTGACTATATGTATTGGAGTATGATGATGAAGATCTACTTGATGGCACTTGGAAATGAAATTTGGGATTCAGTGGAATTTGGATATGATCCCCTAATCAATCCTCCTACAAATAAAGAAGGTAAGATTCTACGACACTATAATTCAAAAGCAATGAATACACTTGTGAGAGGTTTGTGTAGAACAGAGTCTATGAAAGTTATGCATTGTCAAACTACAAAAGAGATGTGGGATAAATTGCAAAATATATATGAAGGAGATAAAAGTGTCAAGAAAGCAAAGAGTCAAAACCTCAAAAGATAACTTGAAGAATTAAGAATGAACCAAGAGGAAAATATTAGTGCTTACCTCATTTGAATTGATGAGGTTGTTAATAATATGTGAAGACTTGGTATGAAGATTGATGAATCTGATGTTTGTGATAAAGTCTTAATATCTCTTCCAAATATATTTAGTGAACAGGTTTTTGCTATAGAGGTATCAATAGATGGTGATAATTTGACAAGAAATAAGTTTCTTGGTATGCTCATAACATTTGAGATAAGAACAAAATATCCTATGTCCCAAAAGGAAGCAACATTCAAAGCAACCAATAAGACAAAGGTTAAGAAGTCAGAATCAAGCAATGAGTTATCTAGTGATGAAGAACCTAACTATGGTAGAAGATATAAGTACTATAGAAGATCTAGATATAAAAGATTTTTTAAGTGTTTCAATTGTGGAAAGTATGGACATTTTACAAAAGATTTTCAAGAACCTAAGAACAACAATGGTGAAGAAAAATATGATCACAGGTACAAGGAATCAGAAAGATATAGGTGAGATAAGCATCAGAATAAAATCAAGGATGGACAAAGTAGACAAGGAAATAAGTTCTTTTAAATGCAAAAGACAAGCTACAATGCGGATAATGCAAGTATTCAAGTGATAGTGATGCTATTTTTTTAGACAATGATAGATATGAAGTCATATTTATGATTGAATAAAAAGAACCAATTAAGAAAAAGACTCTAGTTATTATGAAGTGTTTTAAATGTGGTAAATTTAGACATCTTGAAGATGATTGTACAAGGGATGGTTATAGTTTCAGTGATGATGAATATGAGAATGCACTTGAAGGACCATATGAAAATATTCTAATGGCTTTAGAAGAAGAAGTAAGTGATCCTATAGAAGACAAGCCAATAGAAAATAAAGATGAGGACAAAGGCAAAAAAATAGAGGAATATTTAGAAAATAATGGTTATGATCTCAAGGGAAAACTTATTTATGCCCTTGAAATGGTAAAAAATGTAATAAAACAACATGTAGCACCCTAAAATTGGCGCAGTAAAACCTTAGCAAATAATTAAAATTACTTTAGTAATTATTCAAATTTGAATTTTAACCCCGAACCGCCTGTTAAACCGCTTTCCTCATTTTTTGCATGCCATTTTTAGGATTTGTTGTGACCGTTGGATGATATCGTCGCCGATCAGACGATATCGCCTCAGATCGGATGAATTCGTCTGGAGCAGAACGTCCAGACGATCTCGTCCCAAACTGATTTGTTCATAATTAGCTTCTGTTCCAACGGCGTCTCTAACCGGGGCAAAAGCGTGTCTACGCGGTTAGAGACCTCCCCCATTGGAGATCTCCCAAATTAGGATGATCTCCAACCTCCTAACCTCCCTCCTAATCCTATTTAAACCTTAGGACCCCCCTTGACATTCCCCTGGCTGAAATTTCCTATGATGCGAGTTTTATTTGCATTAGACCATATTAGATCATTATTTGCCTTCGTATTTTTCCAAGTTTGTTTGCAGGAACTTCATTATTTTTCAATCGGAGCAAGCTTAGATCATCGCAGATGATCCTGTACAATCTCGGACGATCATGCCAAAATTAGAGATGATTTCATACTCTCTAGATGATTTTGACTGTAGCCAACATTGGGGGCAATCAGTGCCCAGAGTTTGCATTTTCTTATACCTTTCTGCTATCTTATTCTGCATTTAGTTAATTTTATTATTATTCCTTATTATTTTGCATCTTGGAGTTCACCCATGTAGATTAAATGCATAATAAAGTCATAATTGTCATTAAATCATTGTAATGTACTTACATTTCTATTTGTAATTATCTTATTAACATCATTATTATCATTTCACATCATTTTCCTTTATCAGCATAGTTGCATTTTTTGTATTTTGTGTCTATTTCTCTGATTGTAGGTCTCTAACGAATTCTCTAACGAATTCGTCAGATCTCAGATGATCTTGTCTGATTTCAGACGATCCTGTCAGATCAGAGGCGATCTGGACTACTTCAAAAATTAGAACCTCCATCAGACATCCGAAATCAGGTATGGATTTTTCTCATCTAGTATATTCTCTATGTATTTTCTATTTAAATCTATTTTTTGTATTCATTTAAATCTGCATTTCATATAGAATAATTTAGATTCATTTGGCCAAACCTAGGATTTGAATGATTAAAGATAAAATTGAACACATCAAACACATTCCCAACCTAGGCGTGGAGACTGCCACTAAAAGTTTCCTGGTGAACCCCACCATCCATCAAAAAATCACCTTAATACCCCTCCCCCGAGAGGCGGGACCTTCAAAGGGCCTCTCAATCCGAGGTACCATCCCATCCTTCTCGCATCCCCCTTTCGGGCATGGATCCTTTAGCCTGAAGGTAAGGGTGCGGAAAATTTGGAATGATACATTTTGGTGAACCCGACGTGAAACTAAAACCTTCTGAAAACAACAAAAAAAAAACAAAAAAAATATAGATGCATTTAAAATCATTAGAAAACTACTAAGTTGCATATCATGTTTAGATGGTAGCTCCTAAGAAAAGACTAGCAGTTACTATAAATGTTGAGAACCAATTAGCTGCCATAGAAGTTAATTTTGTGCTTAGTGTGCCTAAAACAGATAGAAACCAACTTTTGTGGGACGAACTTGATAGGAGACTAGGTATCATTTCATCTAGGTCAACAGAACTTAAACAAATCAAGAGGCTTGTCCTAGATAGAATCCTGGATCCTCATCAACTCATTTTTTATCATGAACTTCAGAGAGCTTGCCATAGGTGGTTAGCTTATAGGAGAGCTCTTGTGTCTTCAGAATTGTTCACCTTCGAGGAATACCTCGAGAACGCAATTGTTATACACCAATTCCTAGGTCATGTAGAAGATCAAGAGGTCGTTCTTACAGATAGGGAAAGGTGGAGGAGAGTTCCTAGAGCTGTGTTATATCGAGAGTATTGCCATGAGCTTTATTTCTACCAACCAGAGTCTGAGACAGATAATATCACTATAGCACTTTTTATCAAATTCTTGAAAGAAAATTTCCAATTTGAAGAAGAACATTTCATGACTCCTGAAGAACTTGAGCCCATTAATGATATTTATAAATTGTTTATAGAAAACTAGATCATTGCTTTCATTATTATTATTTCTTGCATTTAGTGTGTTGTTTGTTATCTTTATAATATTGTTATCAAAACACAAAAAAAAAAAAAAAGAAAAACCAAAAAACATAACAAAATCAAAACATTTTATTTTAAGTTCTATAGTAGGTATATAATTAAAATATATACCTCTTAAGCTTGTTGCATATATATATATATATATATATATATATATATAAGTATATATATATTTGCTGAAATCTAAATTTAAGCACAATGCCTAGACTTAGGAATGGTAAACAAACTGAAGAAGAAGAAGAAGAAGATTGGTTAGGAAACAAAACAAAAAACCCAAATGTCCTTCCTGAGGATCCAATTCCGGAAGGAGGAACTCTAGAACAGCCAGAAGATGAGCTTGTTGTAGAAAATGAACAAGAAGAAAATGTTAGAGAGGAAGGATCCTCATCCCCTAGAATGGCTCCAGATGGAACTGTTACTTTTGATAACTTAGATCATTTCTGGAAATTTTTCAATAATAATATTGGTGCTCTTAATATGGCAGTTCGTATTGATAGAGGACAAATTAGTGACACTCAAGCAACCATGGAAGATATGTTTAACATGCACACTAATCCTTTGTCCTTTATCGATCAAGAAAGTGATAAAGCTGGACCATCTAATATGGATATGGCCACTATAATCCAGAACAAGCAAAAAAAACAGGTTACCCAACCTCCTAAGGAACCTGTTATTGAGCCTAAAATCATTCCCACACAAAAGAGACCTTCATTCACTGCTTTATTTCGCCAAACTATTGATCAATATGCTTCAAATCGACAAAAACCTAAAATGAAGCCAAACATCAATTTTCAACAATCTGGGATACAACATAATACAACTTCAAAACTTCTTCATAATACCCTTCCTACCAACAATTTACACAATAGCAATATAGCATCTAATCTTTATGTCCCTCCATCATATGCTCACAAATCCCATATTCATGCCCTATCGAACCAATATGGTGGGCAAACTAGTAATCTGGAAGCCATGGTGAAACAGTTAGCTTCCCGCATGGACCAGATAGATCCCTACCATCCCTCGTACAATTATCGAGAGATGTGTAGTCAGCCTTTGGATCCCATAGTTGTAGCACAGCCATACCCTAAACACTTTCCTATGCCCGTCCTGCCTATATATAAAGGAACTGAAGATCCCATAGAGCATCTTCGCATGTTTAGGATAGCATGTCATGATATATCACATGATGACTTGCTATTACTAAAAATGTTCCCAAAAAGTTTAGGAGGAATGGCATTAGAGTGGTACTATCAATTGCCCACCCATTCTTTGAGGAATTTTGAAGAAACAGCTGAATCTTTTGTCCATCAATTTAGTGCCTACATCGAGAGACACGTGACCATTAAAGATTTATACAACTTAAAACAAGACAAAGATGAATGCTTTGCTGATTTCTTAGCTAGATGGAGGCAGTTGACAGGAAAACTGCACTTTGTGCTACCTTATAGGGAAATGTTGGACATTTTTATTAATAATTTGCAAGAACAAATATCCTATGAGTTATCAACTGCTACCTTAACCACCTTCGATCAGGCTATAGACTTAGCTCGAAGAGTGGAGGATGCTCTCATTAGGAGAGGTCAACTTAAGAAGAAAGATGATGAGAAAACATCCAAAAATCAATATAAAAACAAACAAGTTGTAGGTGATGGAGTCACTGACAGCAAAAATGTTGCTAATGTCAATACAACGAAGACAACAGAAAAATTTATATTGAAACCTCCTGATAAACCTCCTCGAGAGTTTACTAGGTTGAATCAACCATTATCAACTATTCTACCCCAATTACTCGAAAGAGGTTTGATTCAATTACCTAATATCCGGGAACCTGATCCAACCATACCCGGATACAGAGCTGACTTACACTGTGATTTCCATAGAGGACCTGGACACTCTACCAACTCTTGTAAAATATTGAAACATAAAATACAAGATTTGATTGATAATAATGAAATGGAGGTGCAAGCCTTTCAACCTAAACAAAATCCTCCTAATAATGCTCAAAAGAACATTCCCCAAAATCAGAATCAAAATGCCAATCAATCATTAGACATATTTCAACATCCTTTACCAAAACATGGTAAAGAGGTGGCCAATCAAATTGAGCATCATAATGTCCCTCCTCCTACCCGATATGTAGGAACCATTAGTGGACATTTACCTAATCATGATTTACAAAAATTTGACACAACTTTATCCATGGTCACGACCAGGCCCCTACATAATATTCAAACTCTTGATCGTAGTGATACAGAATATGAGACTGAAAGTGACATGGAAATCACATCAAATCAATCGAATAGTTCTGAAGATGAATCAGATGCTATTCAACCTATTACAAATTCTATGATTCCAGAAGAACCTTTTCCAAGAAGAGTTACTACTAGACCATCTTCTCATCAATTGCTTTCTAATCAACAAGCTATAAACACTAGACCAAGACCTATTCATCATCCGCAAAACAATATTGTAGGTACCATTGGAGCTATTACCAGACAACAAGCTCAAAATTCTCAACAAGAACCAAATCAGAACGATGGATCAACTCCATTTGTTTTGAAAGTTCCTAATAAAGGAAATCATGCTCCTAATGTTCAATCTAAACCTCCTTATAATATTAATGAGCAACTATCAAATACTACAGCTCGAATTTCTCTTTTGGACCTTTTGAGATCTTCTCCTACACATAGAGATGAATTGATGCTCACATTAAGCCAAATGATGGTACCACAAGATATTCAACCTGAAGCCATGACCAATACTATAATAACTCGAGAAGTTGATTGTATTGACTTTCGAGATAGAGATATACCACAACATAGTTTACATAAGGATAACCCCTTATATATTACTGCCCTAATAGGAGATGTAGCAGTCAAAAGGGTCTTGATTGATAATGGTTCATCTCTAAACATTTGCACTTTTGACTTCTACCAAAGATTTGGGTTTAGAAGTGATGAAATGAAGAAAACTGATATGATCATAAAAGCTTTCAATGACGAAACACAAGAAACGTGTGGAGTTATCACCATCCCATTGCAAGTTGGTCCGAGAACCTTAGATACGACCGTGTTTATTGTACATTGCCCCGCATCGTACAATATACTCTTGGGTCACCCTTGGATCAATGCAATGTGGGCTGTCCCATCAACTTTACACCAATGTGTTAAATTCGAATTTAAAAATCAGTTGGTCACTATCCATGGTGATCCTAGACCCTTTGATATGTGTGCTTTGGCAGAACCTGTTGGAGTTCAATTTTGCCCTGCTCTGTCATCCACACATCCTAATTCTTATTTTTCATCTAAACGTGTGAAACACACACCCATAACTTCATCTATTTCTCCTCCATTAATTTCACCCTCATATATAGCTCAACAATCTTCTAAACAAACCACACTAGAACCTCAAAAAGATCTTAAATCCACAACCAATCCTTCATGTTCCACTCCTATAATTTCAAAACCTATAGACCCATTTATTAACACCTCCACATTATCTACATCTACCAAAGCCATATCTTCCACATCTAAAGATATAGGGAATGATCCTTCTACATCTTATGCTCTTTCTGATGAGCTCTTACCTGATTTATCTAAAATTCTTATATCAGAACAAACAAATGCTTCTATGCAAGATTCCATTATCTTAAATAATTTGCCGCCATCTCCTCGTACTTTGGGCCTCCCACAACCTATGGGAAGTACTTATCAAGTCGGGAGTTGTGCCTTTATTTATAAGGGATATGACTGGGGAAGAATACCCAGGAACATCAAAACTCATTATGATGGATATGCTCGATGTTATTTTACTAATGAGTATACTAAAGCTAAACCTATAATGCTTAAAATGGGATATAAAGGGAAAGGCTTGGGACCTTTCCAAGATGGTATGAAAGAACCCTTTGAGGTAGAACCATGGCCCGCCCGATGTGGTGTGGGCCTATTTCCTAGTAAGGGTCAACCCTTCCCTTTTGAAGATGATGATCAACTCATATGTTATCAAGATTATTTGGATGGGCGTGATGATTTGCCTCTAAAATATCAGCCATTTACATGTAATATGCTATCCATAGCTTACCCTGAAATGATTGCCGAATCCGATGATGAGTTGGAAGGAGATATTTTCCATGATGTCTCCATTGAAGAGTTGTTACACAATGGTTTTTATTTTGATGGTTCTATACCTACTATAGCCCAGCTTGAGGCCACGACTCCTCAAGATGAATTATCCAAGCTAACCTTAAAAGAATTACAAGAATTGGGCGTTTCACCCGCCCCACCTAATTTTGAAAGAGATCTACACATGGAAGTAGAAAACGTCATTAAAGTTAACATTGGAACTGAGGATAATCCTCACATAATCAATATTGGATCAGAATTAAGTCAAGAAAAACAAGAGCAATACATTGCATTTCTTAAAGAATATGAAGATGTCTTCGCTTGGACATATGAAGATATGCCAGGTTTAGACCCTTCTGTAGTCATGCATCACCTAGTAGTCCATCCGGATGCTAAACCCGTTAAACAGAAACTTAGAAAAATGCATCCCAAAGTGGCCTTGCTAGTCAAAGGGGAGTTAGAAAAACTCCTGAATGTTGTTTTTATACAAGCTATTGATTATGCTGAATGGATCTCGAATGTAGTTCCAGTCACCAAGAAAGAAGCTACCAAAGTTAGGGTTTGCATCAGACTTTAGAGATATTAACGCTGCATGCCCTAAAGATGATTTTCCTCTTCCCAACATGGATCAAATCATTGATTTTACTGCTGGGAGTGGAATGATGTCCCTAATGGATGGATTTTCTGGCTATAATCAGATCAAGATAGCTCCTGAAGATCAGGCTAAAACAACCTTTATTACCCCCTAGGGTACCTTTTGTTGGAAAGTGATGCCATTTGGTTTAAAGAATGCAGGCGCAACATATCAACGAGCCATGACTTATATCTTTCATGATATGATGCATGATATCCTACATGATTATGTAGATGATATTATAGCTCGTTCTATTAATGAAGATGATCATTTAGATGATTTGAGAAAAGTATTTAATCGGTTAAGAGAATACCTTATCCGATTAAATCCAGCCAAATGTATATTCGGAGTCAAGTCCGGTAAATTATTAGGGGTTTTAGTTTCTTTACGTGGTATCAAAATCGACCCTCTCAAGATTGTGGCTATCACTGATATGCCCGCACCTACCAATATATCTGAGTTACGAAGTTTACAAGGTAAGCTTCAAGCTATCCGTCGCTTCATCGATAAGCTGGCGGACAAAACCGGTCCCTTTCTTAAGCTTCTTAAGAAGGATGTCCCTTTTAATTGGGACGATGAATGTAAGGAAGCTTTTGAACTTCTCAAACAATACCTCCTTAACCCACCTATGCTTTCACCGCCTAGACCTGATCGCCCATTTATCCTATATATTTCAGCTTCAGATTTTGCTTTAGGAGCTATGTTAGCTCAACTTGATGATGAGAAAAGAGAACGTGCTAATTATTATATTAGCCAAACTTTAATTAGTTATGAAACCCGCTACACAGCATTAGAAAAACTATGTCTAGCAGTCATATTTTCTACACAAAAATTATGCCATTATATGCTCAGTCAAAAAACGTATGTCATTGCTAAATCTGATCCCTTGCGGTATCTCATGAGTCGACCTTATCTATCGGGTCGCACAGCAAAGTGGGTTCTTGCTCTAAGCGAGTTTGAACTCACATTTATAGGACAAAAGTTTGTTAAGGGTCAAATCATAGCAGATCAATTAGTTGTTGCACCCTTAGAGTCTACCCATCCCCTCATCATTGAGTTTCCTGATGAATGCCTTCAATTAGAGGCAGACCATGTTGAACAATGGTCCTTATACTTTGATGGAGCCCGATGCATGAGTGGGGCTGGTGCAGGTATTATTTTAATATCTCCACAAAAACACATTATACCTTTGTCCTTTAAATTAACATTTGCTTGTACTAATAATACTACTGAATATGAAGCTCTAATCCTTGGATTACGAGCTGCCTTGGCATTAAAAATTAAACATCTGCTAGTTTTTGGTGATTCTCAACTTGTCATAAACCAAATTAATGAAGTTTATCAGACCAGAGATGATAAATTGTGCCCATATAAAGCATATGTTTTACAATTAATATCTCTATTTGATCAAGTTACCTTGGAAGCTATTCCTAGAACTAGCAACCATGCGGCTGATGCTATGGCCACAGTTGCATCTCTTCTGCCCTTGGAGTTAGATGACGAATATGCCACCATCATTATTCATCGACTCCAGGAACCCGCTTCAAATAAGTCATGCTTAGAACCTTTGGATGTGTTTCTAATCAATGAAACTACTCCTGAACCTTGGTATACGGATATATTTGATTTTCTTCAAAATGGGACTTTCCCTGCCAGTTCTAATAGAAACCAACGTCGATTATTACGTAGACGAGCAAGTCGATTTGTAATAATTGGCAATACCTTATATAGGAGATCTTTTGAAGGTATTTTACTGAGATGTTTGAGTCTAGAAGAATCTAAATCAGCTTTGAGTGAAGCCCACGATGGATCTTGTGGAGGACACTTCAGTGGTAGTGCCATTGCTAAAAAGCTCCTTAGGATAGGATACTTTTGGCCTACCATGGAGAATGATGCACATGATTATGTGTGCCATTGCGACAAGTGCCAGAAACATGCTGACCTTGTCCATGCCCCTGCACAAGAACTGCAGGCTATTTCATCTCCTTGGCCCTTTTCAAAATGGGGCTTAGACATTATTGGCAAAATTAATCCTGTGTCATCTGATGGACACAAATTCATCATAACCGCCACTGAGTATTTTACGAAGTGGGTTGAAGCTATGCCCTTAGCTTCCTGCATTGGAACACAAGTCTCTAAATTTATTTTTAATCAAATCATTTGTAGGTTCGGAATCCCTGCAAATCTCATCTCAGACAATGGAACTTGTTTCAAAAATAAAGATGTTAAGAAATTATGTCAAAAATATAAGATTCAACATCGCTGGTCCACTCCCTATTATCCTCAGGGTAATGGCCAAGCAGAAGCATCTAATAAAACATTAATTAAAATCCTTAAAATATTGGTCAATAAATCTGGCCGCGACTGGCACATTCAATTATATCCAGCTTTGTGGGCATATCGCACTAGCGTGCGTACTCCCACAGGTACTTCACCTTTTGTTTTGGTTTATGGTGCTGAAGTTGTTTTTCCCTTTGAATTAGAAGTTCCTTCTTTGGCTCTACTACTTCAAGATACCGAAGTAGGAGATGAATATCGAGCTGGCAGACTCAGTCAGCTAGAACTCCTAGATGAAAAGCGCATCAATGCTTTGGAGCATCTTCGTGCCTACCAAAACAAGCTTAAAAGATCATATGCTAAGAAAGTTCGTCATCGATCCTTTGAGATCGACGACCTTGTTTTAAAAGAAAATAAAAAAAATACTAATGCAACTAAAGACCTTAAAGGTAAATTTGAGCCCAACTGGCTTGGACCATATATTATCACTGCTAAATTTGAATCGGGAGCATACAAATTAGCTACCTTAGATGGTAAAGATCTTAAAGAACCTATGAATATTATGCATCTTAAGCGATATTACGCATAAAATTTGGTCATTTCATCATTTGTATATATTTTGCATGTTGTTTCATTTTAAAAGTATATAAAAATTTTTAAACAAAAACAAACAAAAATAAAATAAAAGTGAAAACAGCAATATTATTGACTCTTTCGAAACAAAAAAAAAAAAAAAAAAGAGAAGAAAGAGAGAGTCAAAATTATCAAACTCCTCAAAAATATTTGTTGTATATATTTATTCTTGAAGTATTGCAATTATATTTTCAAATTATTTTGGATAAATTAGCATTTATTTGGAATCCCTCACTTTTGCAAACACAAAAATAAATATCTTGATTTTATCTGGCATGATTACTAATCTCTCTTATATCAAAGTCCACAAATTCAATTAAATAAAGTTTGAGCATAGAGAATTGATCTTGTTATTTACTTAAACCAAGCATATCCTTTCACAATAAAATGATGACATTTGTAATTTCCATGCTATGCTACATAGTAGAAGTGGTTTCTTGAGCGAAAAGTTTCCCCTGCTATCCTATCATGCACATGGTCTAGAATCTTTGAGAATTGACAAAAGGACAAGCTCACCCCTACCCGGAATAAAAATCCCTTGCTCTACATCCAATCCGAGCAAGTATCCCTAGTATAGGAAGCAAAAGAAAAAGAAAAATCAAGCAAAATCATGAGAAAAAGAAGCATTATTTCAGTATCATTTTATACTATCTCAGCACTATTTCAGCATTATCTCAAATATCAAGCAAAAAATACGAAAAAGAAAAATACAAAAAAAAAAAAGCAAAGAAAGCAAATGCAAAAGCAATAAAATCCCTTTCCCTACCCATTGAAAAGAAAAGAAGGGTGGATGAGCTTGAATCCCTGGAATTCTCAATTATTCGAAAACTGTGAGGTAAGCCCCATAATAGGTGGTTTGTGCCCAACCCGCTTGGCCTTGGGTAACTCCTAGCATGGTGATATGTCTGTCACATTAGCGACCTTCTTTTGTACAGACCTATGTCTGCTTATGGATTAGCTAGCTCTTGATAACCCGACTTACATAGTAGTCTAGTACGGTTATATGCATCTAAATCATGGTTAATGAACACTTATTTGGTTAATTCAAATCACTTGTATCAAATTATCTTGCTCAAAACTAGTAAATGCACAAAGCAATTGCACACACATTTGTATTTGAGAGATTTTGTGTATCATTATGATAAATCAAGATCGGAAATGAACTCACATACGCACATGGGATTCCTTATAAATCTAACTTTTGTCTTTGAGATACTTTGAAATATTTTTGCAAATTGTCTGGAATAATTTCATTTTCTTATTTGAGAAAAGTTGTTTAGTATAAAGACAACTACATGCATTTTCAAAAAAAAAATCAAAATCTTTTTCAAAAACATGCAATAAAGTTACATTTATATATAATTTTTGACTTTCGCGACGATGGTATAGTTCCAAAACCTAAATTGGAATTTTATGCCTAGCGCAAGTCCTCATATTATATATTTTCTATTTATTTTCAAAAATTAAAAATCAACCATGCAATAAAACTATTATATCAATTTCTTCTTTGGATTTCGCGATGATGGTATAAGTCTATACCTAAATATTCTATGCCTAGCGCAAACCATTGTACTAATTTTATTTCCCATTTATTTAAAATCATAAAAACATATGACTTAAATCATTATGTTACACAATTATGCTTTAAAAGAACGCACATTGTTACTATTTCATGTCATTATGTCAACATTCAATTTTGCAATGATGGTATAATTCCTAGGGAATTATTCAAAAAATTTATCACACTTAGGAATTTATGCCTAGCAAAAATCATTTTTATTATATTTCATGCAAAATATTTTCATGGAAATCTGAAAACAAATCACCATCATCATCATCATTTGCATCATCACAACAAAGCCTTAAGACAGTCTCTTAAGCACTCTTTTACTTTTAACAATATTTCTATACTGGGATTAGCTTGACGACCTAGCGAGCGGCGACTCCATGAAATGGTCATAAATGGCAACAATGTCCTTTGAAATTATTGTTAAAAGTCTCTTTTTTATTTTTTATCACCATCATATCACAAACAACATTTTTTGTTTACATCAGATTATTTCATTTAAATTTTAAAAGCATGACATTAAAATCATAATATTTCCAAATGACATAATCACATGAATCATCAAATCAATCACATCAAAACATTAAAGCATCATACAAACACATAAGACAAGTCATATGATCAAAAATATCTCATATATATATATATCAACAATATATACATCATATCAAAACTGGATTGGTATGCCACAATCTGTACCTCGGCATACTCAATCCTCTATCAAAAATAATAAACACTATATATCAATCTGTATAGTGCAATCAGTAGCCTAGCCTCGAGAACCCCTCGAGCTCTCAGCCTCATCTCCTCCCTCGCCCTGAGGTGGACGAGGTGGCCCCATCGTAGTCTGTGTGGTGCTATGAGTCCTAGTCGTCGATCGGGATGAAGTCCTCGATGACCCCACCTTGATCGGATCTGCAATGGGGGCCGGTAGTTGTACCCTCTGCTCCTCTGGCACCAGATGGAAGTATATCTCCGATAGAATGTGGTCTGAGCAATAGCCCATGCTAGCTCCCGAGTGCTCGCCCCTCCGCTCCGTGCTCTGAGGCGTGCGACCTCATCTCTGAGCTGTGTGGCCTCCTCTCGGTGTCGTGCAGCCTCATCCTGCAAGGTCTGCACCTGAGCCTGGAGATGGATAGTCTCTGCCTAGAGAGTAGCCATCTCGCTACTCTCTCCTATGTCCACACCCTTGCCCTTATCGGGTGATGGTGGCCTCTCTCTCCATGGAGAAGGGGGTCTCTCCTCCCTCCTCTCCCACTCGTCGTGGCCTCTACTGAGCTTGTGGCCTCCTCTGCTCTCTCCCATCATGACCCTGTGCCACCTCAATGGCTGCATGGCACCGCCTCCCCATCCGATGCACAACTACATGAATCGGACCCTGAGCCCTCATCATCCGAGGAGGGCGGATGCCTGTGTACCAGGCATCATAGCCATCGGCTACCCTAGCGTCATCCCCATCCACTGGCTGGATAGGGGCATCATCCATGTCCTGACTCTAGAAGCACTGCATATCTAGAGCCCCGCTGACTATGGTGTTATCCCGGATGGTCCGAGAAAACTCGTAATCCCTGAGAGATGGGATCCCCTGCTGTAGACCGAACTGCCTCAAAACTCGGTCGTAGCGGTGGAGCTCCACCTCTCCCCTCTCCATCCTTAGCCAAAGACTCGCCTGATGCGAGCCAGCTCCTGTCCATCCTCGGCCCACCCTGGATGATCTCTCCAAGGCCTCCAGGTGATCTAGTCGGAGACAAGGTCATCAAGTAGTCTCCGGGACATCGGCAGATCTATCCGCCATTGTGACCCTCTTCGGAGCCACCAGTAGAAAACCTAGGGCCTCTCCCCATCAATCCCTATCAGTGGGAGCCCTACCGGCCTTCGCACCGTGATGTGCTCCCAGCACCAAACCTGCAGTAGCGATGTCATGACCAGACATCGGTCGCCCTTGTATACGACCCCATGCAGGATCCTATACAATCGGCATAGTATAAAGCTCCCCCAAGAAAACCTATACCCGTGGTCTCTCATATCATAGACCACATCTGAGAGTAACCATGGCACTCTGCACCCACTCTAGTGGCATAGAAAAAGTCCACCTACCACCCCAGCCAAAACCTGTGTCAGTCTAGATGCCCTAGGCATCTGGCGTAGTGACTCGATGTTCACTCCGCCCTTCTCCGGGGCGAAGCTCGGATCTCCGCACAATCGCATCATCGCGTGGCCCTGGTTGGCCATGGGAGTTATCAACCATCCTTGTATGGGGATCCTCAAGATCCTCCATACATCCTCCAATGTGGGAGCCATCTCCCCTATCGGTAACCAAAAATAGGAAGAACCCGGATACCACCTCTCTGCTAGGGCTGTCAATAGCCCCATATCCGTAGAAACCTGTGGCATATCTGCCACATGCTGCAAGCCGACTTGAGCCAACTGATCTCGCTCTGCCTGAGATAGAGCGGCCAAGTCATCCCTCAGCCCATCGTATTTCCATTCTTGGCTCTTTAGTAATCCTCTCTGCAACATAAACAACAAAACAATAAAAATCATTAATAAAACAGTGATTAAAAATGCAAGTAAAATAAGTTCAATTTTATACAAATGATGATATCGTCCACTATTGGATGATATCGTCCAAAATTTGAGCAAATTCATCTCTGATTTTGCAAGAGGGAATCGTCCCTTATTGGACGAAATCGTCCCCATATCGTCGATTTCGCCCTTGGACGAAATCGGCGATATCGAGACGATTTCGATGAAATCGGGACGATTTCGTCCCGATGACGTCGATGGCCCAAAAATGGCCGTGATGCTCAAAAATCATTCAAAATTAATCTAAAAAGCATGGAAATTCAAATTAAAGCATTCTAAACTAAGTTTAGACCCTTACCCGTAGCCTGCGTCGGACCTCTGTCGATCTGTGCGTTGTCTCGACCATCTTGTCTACAGAGCTCTAGAAACCAAGAAAATGAACAGTAAAAATGAATTAGGGTTTTACCCTATTTTTCTTAATTTTATTTAAAAACAAATTAACAACATTTTAATTTTGCTTTTCTGCGTTTTTACCTCAAACGTTCGATTTGGGTAAAAACACGGAGGGGGCACCATAGTAAGTTGTCGTACGATTCGACCTAGAATCGTCGCCTAAAAATGGGAATAATTTTTGCTTTCTCGTAAATCGAGAAGAACTCGTCTTTAACGCATTTTCTTCGAAAAATTCGCTAAAGAGGGGGCAAAATGTAGCACCCTAAAATTGGCGCAGTAAAACCTTAGCAAATAATTAAAATTACTTTAGTAATAATTCAAATTCAAATTTTAACCCCAAACCGCCTGTTAAACCGCTTTCCTTGTTTTCCATGCCATTTTTAGGATTTGTTGTGACCGTTGGACGATATCATCGTCGATCAGACGATATCACCTCAGATCGGATGAATTCGTCTGGAGCAGAACGTCCAGACGATTTCGTCCCAAACTGATTTGTTCATAATTAGCTTCTGTTCCAACGACGTCTCTAACTAGGGCAAAAGCATGTCTGCACGGTTAGAGACCTCCCCCATTGGAGATCTCCCAAATTGGGATGATCTCCAACCTCCTAACCTCCCTCCTAATCCTATTTAAACCTTAGGACCCCCCTTGACCTACCCCTGGCTGAAATTTCCTGTAACACGAGTTTTATTTGCATTAGACATATCTTAAATCATTATTTGCCTTTGTATTTTTCCAAGTTTGCTTGCAGGAACTTCATTATTTTTCAGCTGGAGCAAGCTCAGATCGTCGCAGACGATCCTGTACAATCTCGGATGATCACGCCACAATTCGAGATGATTTCGTACTCTCTAGACGATTTCGACTACAACCAACATTGGGGGCAATCAGTGCCTAGAGTTTGCACTTTTCCTATACCTTTCTGTTATTTTATTCTGCATTTAGTTAATTTTATTATTATTCCTTATTATTCTACATCTTGGAGTTCACCCATGTAGCTTAAATGCATAATAAAATCATAATTAGTCATTAAATCATGATAATTTACTTGCATTTCTATTTGCAATTATCTTATTAACATCATTATTATCATTTTATATCATTTTCCTTTATTAGCATAGCTGCATTTTTTGTATTTTGTGTCTATTTCTCTGATTGCAGGTCTCTGACGAATTCTTCTGACGAATTCGTCAGATCTCAGATGATCTTGTCTGATTTCAGATGATCCTGTCAGATCAGAGGCGATCTGGACTGCTTCAAAAATTAGAACCTCCATCAGACATCCAGAATCAGGTATGGTTTTTTTCTAATCTAGTATATTTCCTATATTTTTTGTTTAATTCTATTTTCTGTATTCATTTAAATCTGCATTTCATATAGAATAATTTAGATTCATTTGGCCAAACCTAGGATTTGAATGATTAAAGGTAAAATTGAACACATCAAACACATTCCCAACCTAGGCGTGGAGACTGCCACTAAAAGTTTCCTGGTGAACCCCACCATCCGTCAAAAAATCACCTTAATACCCCTCCCCCGAGAGGCGGGACCTTCAAAGGGCCTCTCAGTCTGAGGTACCATCCCATCCTTCTCGCATCCCCCTTTCGGGCGCGGATCCTTTAGCCTGAAGGTAAGGGTGTGGAAAATTTGGAACGATACACAACACTGTAAACTTGAAATTCAGTTTCAAGAATCTAATGAAGAGAGAATATTGCTTATAGAGGATTTAGAAAAATCAAAGGGTAAGGCAAAGAGGTTCAAAGGTAAGTTAGAAGCAAAGATCTTGGAATGTGAGAAGTTAGTACAAGAAGTGGCACTACTAAGAGAATATTTAGAAGAATCCAAGGTCAAGATGAAAGGGTTCAAAAATAGCTCAAAGAACTTGGATAAGTTCATCAGGATACAAAAGCCTACATCAAGAAAAATAGGTCTTGGATTTGAACAGGTTCAAAAGAAATGGAAAGGAGATTCAACTTCAATTTTTGGAGGAGAAGAAACTTCAGATGAAGATACTTCAAAAAAAGATAGTGTAAAAGATAGTGAGACATCTGAAGATGATTTGGACAATAGAGAGTTCAACAAAAATAGGAACAATGCGCAAAGAAGATACAGATGGAACAATAATCAGAATAGGTCAAGAGAGACTAGGAGACCAATGAGGTCAACACAAGGAAACTTCAATGGAAGATGCTTCTCATGTCACAAGTTTAGGAACATGTCTTCATAGTGCAGGATACATGAAATATAAGAATATGGGAACAAAGAGTCTTTTCATGGGTATTGCTACTCATGTAATTAGTTTGGTCACAAGGCAATGAATTGTAGGATTCATTATATAAGAGGATATGGCTTCACTAGAAGAAATCCTAAGACATTTTCACCTCTAAGGAATAATAACATTTAGTGTTATAAGTGTAATAATAGTGATCACATAGTAAAGTGGTGTATAGCAGATATTCCAAAAATAGGTATGAACAGGAATAGGAACATGGATATGAACAGGAACAAGAATAGGAATGCTGACATGAATAGGAACATGGACATGGAAAGAAACAATAATAGGAATCAGAAAACTCAAAAAATAAGAGAAGAGTATAAAGGTAAATAACAATGACTTCTGGGAGAAGAAATACTCCCACCCCAAAATTAACCACCTCAATAGAAGGTGGGGGAGCGGCTAAGCTAAGAGGCTCATCCTTAGCCCCAAGCCCCAAAGGTGACCCTTTGCCATTAATTTCAAAGGGGGAGAGATTTTAGTAAGGGGGATATACTTGATAATTGAGAGAGTTTTGAACCAGGGGGAGCAATTTACCAGGGGAAGCAGAATAAAAATAAAGGTCAATTTTTCAATAAAAAGAAGTTGGGTTACCATCAATGATAAAGGGGGAGATTTTTGGACATTTTGAGTCCCTAAGTCAAATGGTGTCATTGATGTCACCAAAATAAGTCATCATTAATGTTAAGGAATTCAGCAAGAAATAAAGTAGTCAAAGTTGTCACTAATATCTAGGAAGAAGCTTCAACAGTGCAAAAGTTAAAGGCAAAAGGGCTCCATAATATTTTAATATTATATGAGAGCATAAGTTAAAAAGGGTTTTCATAAATACCCAAGGATGCCTATTTCAAAGTTCAAAGGAGGTCTAATATTTATTTTATAAAATATTTAAATTCAAAAGGAATTTAAATTTTATAAATAAATATCATCAATACAAAGTTGTGCAATAAGAGAAGACCTTAAAAGCCAAATGTTATAATTATAATTTATAAAATTTAAATTCCTTGGAATTTAAATAATTTATAAATTACAAAGGTTAAATGCACTGACATCATCAAAAATTTGGAGCGTTGACATTTGAAGACAATGGCAGCTTCATGTATAAAATGGAGGCCAAAAGACCTTGCAAATCATCCCTCATTGATTTAATTAATGCAACCAAGGAAATTCTGCATGTGCGAATTCAAAGGCAAGAGTGAGGAAGAAAGCAAATGAATTTTTGTCTTTTGTGCAAGGATTATAGAAAGTAAGGTTTGTATCCAAGATAAATGTGGACACGGTGGTCCATTGGCAGTGCATATTTTTTCTAAGGTAGTTGTGGGGAGATGGACCCGCGTTTGAATCCCATTGAGTACGTGTGCAAAGGGGAAAAATTTTATGCTTCACATTTTTCTAGTAAGGCACCAAGGAAGGATTATAGTGTGCATAGATCCTTTTGGTTCTCAATGTGCATTGAGCGCACATGGTTGTGGAGCCTGCGGCTAGGGCTTTCATGGAGGTAAAGGTTAATGGTTCAAAACCCGTGGAGAGGCAAAGGTAATTTTTCTTAATATTTTTAATTGCCTAAAGTTTAAATTAGAACCTTTATTAGGAGTTATAAGGGGTGTTAAAAGGTTTTTAATTAGGCAATGAGATTATTGGTTAGGATAAATAAGAAGTGATAGTAAATTGCTATGTGTTGAATTGTGATTTATAAAAAGGGAAGATATTATTTTTAATTGGAGTAATAAGGTAAAAAATTAGTTTGCATTAAGGATCTTTAAGGTGTTTTCTAAAGACCTATTTGTCGGTGTTAAATTTATTTTTGAGATTGTGGAGTTAATAAGGTGTATATATGACTTGGCATCTTTGTATGAAAAATAATATTTGAGAAAGCATTTACAAGGGATTTAAAGTGAAGATTTTGCCACTTTACCATTGATGTTGTCAAAGAAAAATTGAGTGTGATTGGAATAGGTTTTGAGATCTATTTTTCTATCTCCAAGTAAAAGTATATGGGCAAATTCTTCCATGGTTAGGTTGATTGGTTGTTTTTTTGAAAATAAGTTTGGAGTGAAAAGTACTTGATTAGGGTTTCCTTTTCGAGAGTGTTTGAGTTAATGCTTCAAGGTTTTCTAGAATTAAGTGTTGTGATTAAAACCTTGTTTTATAAGCATTGTTGTTGAAACCATTGGTTGTATGAAGAAGTTGAGTTAGGATTATGTAAAAGAACATGAGTATCATTGTTATGTGAAGATTGATGTATAATCATTATTGTTGAAGCCATTGATTGTGTGAAGAAGTTGAGTTAGTATTGTACAAAAGAACATGAGTATCATTGTTATGTGAAGATTGATGTATAAGCATTGTTTTTGAAGACATTGGTTGTGCAAATAACTTGAACTAGGGTTTGAAAAGAATGTGAGTATCATTGTTATGTGAGTTTTGTGGTTGGGCATTGTTGGAAATATTTTGTGTTGGTGTATACATGCTTGGACTAGGGTTTGTGAGAAAGGGTTGTTTCTTGAGTAATTGGTTGAGTAGAATTGGTTGAGCCTAGTCAAGTGGATGTGTGAAGTGATTGTTCAAGTTCCATAAAACAAACTATTATATATTCTGAATTGAGTTAAGAAAGTGATTGAGAATTGAGTGTAGAACATATTGAGTCTCTAAAAATTCTCTTTATGTTTCTATGATATTGGACAAGTTCTGAATGAGCTTGTGAGCAGATTTGAATAAATTATATGTGGACTTATTGAGTAGATTGGACAAGTTCTAAGTGAGCTTATTGAGCAGATTTAAATAAGTTCTATGTGGACTCATTGAGAATATTGGACAAGTTTTGAGTGAGCTTATTGAGCATATTTGAGTAGGTTTTGAGTGGACCTATTGAGCATATTTGGACAAGTTCTATGTGGACTTGTTGAGTAGAGTTGAGCAAGTTCTATGTGGACTTGTTGAGTATATTTGAACAAGTTTTGTGTGGACTTGTTGAGCAAATTTGAGCAAGTTCTGTGTGGAATTGTTGAGCAGATTTGAGCAAGTTCTATGTGGATTTTTTGATCATATTTGATCAAATTCTATGTGGACTTGTTGAGCATATTTGAGCAAGTTATGTGTGGAATTTTTGAGTATATTTGAGAAAGTTTTGTGTGGACTTGTTGAGTAGATTTGAGCAAGTTCTATGTGGACTTGTTGAGTAGATTTGAGCAAGTTTTGTGTGGACTTGTTGAGCAGATTTGATCAAGTTTTGTGTGGACTTGTTGAGCAGATTTGATCAAGTTCTATGTGGAATTTCTAAGAAGATTTGTGCTAGACCTAAGGACTATGTTTAATGTAGATTTGAGATAAAGCTTTAGAGGTGACAGAGTAGAGAGGACAAAGGCATCTAGTGGACAGAGATCCATCAGCTAGGGTAGTGAGGATAGGTCTTGTGAGTGGGGACAAGAGTCTTCAATGGAGAGAGATCCACAAGCCAGTGCAGTGGAGGTAGTAGTATTCTAGAGGATCACTAGCCAGAGTAGAGGATAAGGAGTTCTCCTGTGGATAAATATCCATGAACTTGATTTAGGGGATTGGTGTCTCCTTTGGACATAGGTCCATAAACATTGTAATTGGGAAGGATTCCAAAGAGATTGATTGAGAAAATTTTAGTGAAATATTTTCTTTGTGGAGTAGCCCACATTGGGTGAACCACGTAAATTTTGGTGTCTCTATTGTGTGTGGTTATTTATGTATTGATTTGATTACTTCTATTGAAATTTCTATCTACATATTGCTTAATATTTATTTGGAAAGAAAACTAAAAATTGGTCTTATACTGTTCACCCACCCTTAGTATAAGCTTGTGTTCTTCATATATCTCTCTATAATTTAGCCCTATCTATAATGATTTAAGCCTCCATGGAACTCAATCACTCAACTAGGTCATGATTTTTCCTTTGTTCCTCCTCTAAGAGATCAAATTCACCTAAGTGTTTGTGATCTACTCTATTTTATTTATAAGCCCCTTGATCTCAAGTTGTGAGCTCTTGAGGGTGTCCCTAACCTCCTCTATATCCTTCTCAATTTTATTCAGTTTCCTCTAAAGTTCCATGAAATAATGCTTGATGATTTTGTTCACCTACTTGGCCAACTCAGTTACATATCTGGCTCTAACATCTTGAATATTGATGGTCACTAGAGTCACCTGATAATCCTATGGCTAAATTTTTCTTTCTAAATTGGAGATCATTAGGTCTAGGTGACCAAAGTGGATAATCCTCTCATGTAGATAAATTTGATTCTTTATTTCCCTTTCTATTAGCCTCACCAAACTCTTAGTCTACTTCTTCTAAGTATACTAGGAGGTTATCTCCTATATTTCTCAAAACTTATGGCAACTTGCCTAGTATAGTGTAGAGATTTATGAAATAGATAATTGATTTTATGGGTGAAATGGCAACAATACTAGATGGAAAAATGGATATGATGGAAGGGGCTAATAAATAGAGTGGAATGGAAAAAACCCCCTAGTTTAGATAGGCTAAAGGCCAGCCTACAACATGGTAGAAGCAAAAACTAATAGATTGAGGGCTTCAAGATTCAAGAGTGGAATTTTATTTTATTTTTAATATTCTATAGTAATTCCCATAGGCTGAAGGCCAAATTTGGTGTTTTATTTTTAATCTTCTATCATAATTCCCATCGGGCATTGATATTTTCCATCTTCCACCCTTATTTTATAAGGAATTTTAATTTGGTTGCATGGATTTGGTAGTTTGGATCTACTTTACCCATCAATGTGTAAAAGGCTTTGTAAGCCTTCTTTAGTGGTGGTGATAGTGTTTTATATAGTAGTTTCTTTAGTAGAGGTATGTCATATTCATTTATGGGGTTTTAGAGAGCTTCTAGATCTATCTATAACTTGTGCATGAACTCTATCAAGATTTTGACTTTAGCCAAACACTCTACAAACTTCTTCTTGGGGTTGTATTTCCATTCCCATGATGCCTTTTGCAATTTGACATATTTGATTTTTTTTCTCTTTGATGTTGTGGGTCTTGTAGTGAAACCTCAATCTAACCAAAAGGAAAAATCATGATTAAAGCTAACTTGGAACCTTACATAGAATAAAAATTCCTTGAACCATTTCTAACCACTAGGAATTCTATACCAAAAAATAACCATTAAGATATCACCAAAGGTTGAATTCAAGTGTAAAAAACCTTATGCTGTATGGTTAGGTTAATCATTACACCTTAATAGATAGTGGCCCATAGCAATACTACATAGTCTTTTCGATGATATCTAAACCAAACCCAAAAATTGGTAGCAACTCATGAACCTTTTTAGTGATCACTAAAATAACTCTATCATTGGTAGTGGTTTTATCCAAAAAATGGCTACAGGTAATATAACAAGTCCAGCTATCATCCATATTTGTTTGGATTCATGGATCTTGACTCCTCATCTATTATATCTCCACCACACACTTAGGAGATATTAATTGTGAAGATTTAGTTGAGGGACTCAATAGCTATGGGGAATGGAGCAAGACTCATAAGATATCATCATTAGTTATATTTAGAGACATCCACTCCATCAAATTAAATAAAAGATACCACCTAGTTAATCCTCTCTACGCTAACAACACCTTTAGGAAAGAGGTAAGCACTTAATGACAATAAAGTTGTAGACATATGGGAGCACTTCAAGTCAGAGATATTATGTACTAATAAAATTTCATCATATATAGTTCATATCTCAAGGGAGTTTTAACATCTTTACCTTAAGAATAACTTGGAAAAAGGTTAAGAGTTAAATAAAAAATCTAGTGGAAAGTAAATAAAAGACAAAAATATAAGGGAAATGAAAGGTTCCTATCAAGAAAGAGCTAGTATGTAGGAGTTTGTATGGACCATGCTATTCAGGATTAAGAAAAGTTAAAAGGTGGTTAAGAGTTCCAAAGAATGCAAAGGGAGACTAAAGATCAAAGTCTCTCAAAATATCTAACAAAAAAATGTAAAAGTTTCAATGATCTGCTTGGCCCAAGGATATCAAAAGGTGATGAAAAAATTCTAAGAGATGCAAGAAAGAGAAAGTATTTGATGGTCAAAGGTTTTAAAAGTTCTAAAGGACAAGAATGGAGGAAAATGTTTTGAAAAATATGCCAAGCAATTTTTTTTTTGAAAAGCAGAACATAAAAAATATATAACAAAAGGGAAAAATAAAGGGTTTTCCCTAAAATAATTTTGATAAGAAATCTAAATCAAGTCCAAAAGTTTTAAAATTTATTATGAAGGAGGATGAAGAAAAAATTCTAATGAGGGGTGCAACCAACTTAAAGAATAGAAGAAGAGTAAAATCAAACTATAAGGTATCAATAATGATGTAAAAACTTCGAAAAGAGGTAGATAAGCTAGATCAATGTACCATTATTGTGGGAAAACAAGGATTACCTACTAGCATCACTTTAGTGCAACAATCCAAGAAAATCAGGTGGTTTATTGTAAATAAAGACATTGTGTTTGCAACAATGACAATTCCAAAACTAACAAGAGTAATCAAATAAGGTGCTTCCATTTAATTTTTAGGATCCCTATAAAGAGCAGTTGGATTTGTAAAATTATCCTATAAATTTTGGAGGGAAAATATCCTTGTTTTGTAATCTATAATAGTAGTTTTTTTTGCATTATAAATTATTGAAAAGTTATATCTTTGTTTTTTGTATAGCTTTCCATTAATTTTCTTCTATACAATAATACACCCATCCCTAGGTGGTCTTGTGGGTAGTCCAAAACCCCACTTATAGTATAATATTATACTATTTTATATTTATTTATACATATTGGAGGTCTGTGACTATTTTCTTCCAATTGTTTGGTTCTTCCTCTAATGTTTATTTTATATATGTGTGTTTATCTGTGCTTATATGTTTTCAAAGGAGGAAGTTTTCAAACTTCTAGCTATCAATACATTACAGTTTGGGTTGCTTTTTAGGAGAATATTATTTTGATCTTGGCACATCACTAGTTAGGTTAGGTTTTTCCTTTTTACTATCTTTATTTTTTGCATTTCTCTAAACCTTTTCCCTTGAAAGTTGATAAATTAGGTTGGAGTAGGAGAAGTATGTTGAATATAACATCTTAAAAGGAACCAACCTTGTAAAAAATCCTAAAGACCCCTGATTGAGCCAAACCCCATACTCTTAGGATTAGACCTATTGTGTTGGTCCACATGAGGTGTGATAGTCTTGACCATCTGGCATATCCACTTGGTGATTGGGACAAGTAGAGAGAATAATAGTTTAATGGCATGCCTAGTGTAACCCAACTAATTCATCATTGGTCCTATAATTGAAAGAAGAATTAGGATCTAACTTTGGCGAGGGTATTTGCCTATCTACTTATGTGAACCACCTAAAAATCTTACCCACTGACTCTACTCAAGAAGAACATCCAAAGAAAGCTATATTGAAGTACATAAAATTTATATCCAAGTGAATATCTTAGTTTATTTGGTCCTAGAGCACATGTTGTATTCACTTAGCAAATCTACTCCAACCAAAGGATACAAAGGTGTATGAACATAAGTGTAGAGAGGTAAAACTACCCTACCACATACAATTCTTGGTTGGATCCATTGGGAGCTGAGGTAACCACGAGGGTGTATTATATTCTATACACTTAGGGGATTGAGGATCAAAGTGTTCACCATGAATGGTTTTAGGACTCACTCCAATTCCAATGATGGAGAAGTTTAATGTGTATATTGAACAAATACCTATGTTTGAATTTTATAGATCTAAGCTATAGAAAATGAAAGAACAATACATGGAACAATGATGCAAGAATACAAGAAGCTAACCCTAGTATGACTCTTGCTTTTCAATGATGAATAAACCCTAACTTGTGTTGTAGTCTAATTTTTTAGCTAGCTAATGATAGAACTATGATTATCATCTCTGAGGATTTGAAGGCGAGCACCCGCTAATCACAACCTAGACTAAATATTGGAAGAATCAAATTGCTTTGATTCAACCTCTAAAAAAGGTTGGTATACCTTGTCAACCTAATGAATATTGAATCTATTTATCTCAAATAGTAAAATATTATGGATAGAAAAGATAATGTTAGAAATGTATGAATATAGAATGGATAGATGGACCTAACAACATAGAATTCCACATAGTATCACTAACAAAATAGATTTTAGAATAAATATTAGAGACTAACAACATTCAAAACTTATGTAGTTGTTGGAAATATGAGTAGGATTTGTTGTCATTGATGTTAAAGGAATACGAAGAAGATGTCAAAGGATTACTAAGAATATGTCAAAGGAATGTTAAGCAAATGGTTCATGGTTGATTTTATAAGAGGCAAGGATATAATATTTAATTTAAATATTATATGGCTGAAGCATCAAAATAGAAGCAAGAAGGATAACAATATCATAATATTTGGGCAAAAGAAAAGGGTTGAAAAGATATATCCATTCCATGGTGATTGAAAGAAAATTATAAGGTTATTTTACAAAGGTGATAATGGAAAAAGGTTTCCCTAAAAACCTAAGGAAGTTTATATTTTATTTCATTTGAAAAGGTCCAAAGGACATTTAAATATTTAATTTATAATATTTAAATTCATTTTGAATTTAAATAATTATAAATAAAATATTATTTTTGAAATGCAAAGTCAAATTTATTATCCACCAACGTGAAGGCAAATGCCTTGGAAAGGCATATTAATATAGCCTTAATCAAAGGCTAAAGGGTGGCATTCAAAAATTATGGTGTTCAATGTGCTCATCAATCGAATGCAAAAGGGAAATGAAAGAACATACGCAGTGCTAAAATTGGGAAGAAGAAGTCATAAAGAGGAGTGACACCAAATTCATAGTACCATCCAGGCGGATAGCCCAGATGGTGATAAACTTGGGTGCTAAGTTGCAGCAAAGGGAGATGTCAGGTTTGAGACTCTACAACAACAAAAGGATGAAGCTTTTAATTTTTAAAGCTTTTGGTGGCAGCTTTAGTACTAAGTGTGCACGAGCACACTTAGGTCTTGTTGACAATTTTGTCACATTCCACCAAGGGGCAGAAAAATCCAAATTTTGTATAATATTTCCTTGTTGAAAGTTTTTCTTTTGTTTGTAAGTTATAGCAATTTTGGCTTTCCCTATCGCCCCCTTGTGGATAAAATGAAAAGGAAAGAGCTTCGCTGCCGAACGGACCAAGGAGAATAGCTTCGCCGAAGGAAAAGAAGGAGAATGTGAAAAGAACTTCGGGCCCGAAGCGCTTCAAATCACCACTTCGGGCGAAAACTTTGCGAAGTAATATTGCCGAAGAAAATACAAAGAAAACGCTTCGCACCCGAAGCATTTCCAGCAGCCACTTCGGGCGAAAGTTTTGCGAAGCGGCATCCAGACAACTTCGCCGAAGAAGAAAAGACAATCCAAATCGGCTAAGGCAAGGAAACTACTTCGGGCCCGAAGTATTTCTAACATCCACTTCGGCCAGTTTTCACCCGAAGCGGTAGAAGCCGAGCAGAATGAAAATGTTTCGAAGATGGAGAAGTGTTTCGGCCGAAACTCCCCCGAGCCATAGTTTTGAAAGAAGATCGGCCCGAAGCATTGTTCCAAGCGAAGCAGTTTTGCCGATAAAAGACGAAGGGCCCCACTTCAAGGAGAAAGATCGGCTTCGGCACTCAACATCCCCGAAGTAGTTTTGCGAAGCTCTATTCAGCGAAGACCAAATCAAAGAGAATCTGTTTTGGCCCAAGTCTTGCCCGAAGCAAAAAAGCGAAGTGAATTCTAGCGAAGTGTTTCACGGGCACACACTCCAAGCTGGGTATTTTCCCGAGGTGATCAAGTGCCCCTCATAAATGCCCTCTTTCTTGCCCGATAAGCTTGCTGCTCATTTTTGGCAATTGGAAGCGAAGTAGCAGTCCATGAAGGAGAGCCCGACAAGCATGGCCGCCACTCGAGCACCGCACCCATGATCCAAGGACACTCAGGCGGCTCATTTAATGCATCTTTCCCCGGTTGACTCGGTCACCATTACCAGTTTTGGAAGCCGATTTGAGAGATCATTCGCAGTAGCCGCGAGGAGCCGATTTCTCAAAGCTCGAGGGTGTACTTCGCCGATTTTGTAATAATGACTCAGAGGGTCGGGTCCTCTATAAAAACCCAAGCATTGTAATGTAAAAGGGGGGGAACTTTCTGCTAGAAAGCTGCTGTAACTTGATGTCCTACGACTAATACTAAAGATTTTTTGAGCTTCATTTCTCTCTTGTATGTTGCCTTCTATGCTTAATTCTTTTGTCTTTCTTCATTTGCATACTGTAACTCTAAATCCTGAATTCGGTGTGCGATTGGGGACTGCACCCTAAAATTCGCCCTGAAGGATACATAGGAGAGGAAAAGCGCCATATCGACTTTCTTTTATGCTGCCGGGTGGATTGTGGTTTCTGTTATTCCCTTGTCTTAATCGTTGTTACTCTGAACCCTGAATTCCAGCGAGAGAGAAAGGAGAACCCTGCGAACCCGTCCAGAGGATACATAGGAGAGTTAGTATTGCGTTTCTTTAGTTTTACTCTTAGTATTCCTTGCTGCTATTCAAGCTATTGGTTGGTGATCGTGCTTCCTGTTCTTCCCCACTTTAAACCAGTGATCTCTCTCCCTTTACCCCTTTTTATTTTCTTTTTCTAACCCTAACTCATTTATCTCTTTCCTGCACTCTTATCTCAAAACCCCAAAAGTAGATTAGTATAGGAGCCGGCCTTTCTTCGAAGATTGGCACGAGGGGCATCTCTTCCTCTCGGCCTTTCAATGTTGGTCGCAGGTCTAGGGCGCACACACCTACCATGAAAGTCCTTTCCTGTGCGGATTTGATGACCAACAGTTTTTGGCATGCCCGATGGGACCGAACGTCCCATATTTGAGAAAACTTAAGCTCGTCTTCACCGGAGCCAAGTCCTAACAGTTCCCGGTGAGATCCGGTCAGTCTCATCTTCTGAGTGGTAGTGAGAATCGATGCTCTCATTACTGAAAGACTCTTAGCATCTGGCGACTCTGTTTTACCCGAGAATATTTAAGTCGTAAAGACCAGTACCAAAGCTTGTGCCTTCATGCAAACAAGATGGAGAGTTAGGAATAGAGGAGAGGAAATCGAGTTCTTTGAGCTTGATATTGATGCCTTTGGGGAACGCTCTAGGTTAGTCACCCTCGAATATCTCTTACACGGGACATCCTCGCAAGAGGCTGCTGTTGACGAGCAAGGCCTAACTTTCGATAGTACAATAGCTAGTTTTCCTTCGAATCCTCCCAACTCACCGAAGCATCCTAGTGCCTCCATTCCTACTAGTGCCTCTGTTCCTATAAGTCTTTCGACGAGCAATCCAAGAGGGACTTTGGGAATCTCTGTTCCATAGAACCCAGGCACGAATATGGCACAACAACAACAACAACAACAGCAAATGTAGCAGCAACCGCCACCCAAATTATTCCCAGCATGGAATTCTTCATCACCGTTAAATCTAGCGGGCCAAGGGCAAGTTCCACCTGCTGCAATAAAAAAGCTTCCGACATTCGACGAAACTGGGAAGACTACTCTGGAGCATATCCAGGACATCATTTCCCTGGCGGCAATCCACGACATCACAGAAGAGCGAGTGATGGTGAAGCTCCTGGTTCTTTCCCTTAGAGGAAAACTCCTCTATTGGTATAGATCTCTACCACCCGGTACTATTACGGGATGGGACCAGCTAGCCGGACAGTTGATGCAAGGCTTCAATGAGTCCGTCGATCCGACCTCTCTTCTATAGCAATTCACTTCAATCCAAAGACATCCACAAGAAGAGATCATAGACTTCAATGTTAGGTTCGCTCGAACCTGGCAAAGAGTACCAATTGGACTTCGGCCAACCGACAAAGCAGCAGCGTACTATTTTCTTCGGGCTTTCAACCCCGATATCGGTCTTATGATAAGGTACTCGAATGTCAATACTTTTCCCGAGTTGTATGGGTTAGCCAAGAAGGCAGAAATAGATCTCATAGCCATGGGAAAGCTTCCCCAAAGAATGCCAATGCCCATACTTCCCGAGTTCCTTCAATCCCAGTATGCGAGCGTAGTCGCTCCATAGATTTTTGCAACCCCTGCATACCCGATCTCATCTTGGAACCCGAACCCCGTTGTGTCACAAATCACCGCTCCACAAATCCATTTCCCCATGTTTTCAACTATGCCTCCCACTATCGCTCCAACATTCCCAATGTTGCCAGCACCCCTCCAACATCCTACCCTACCTTCGATACCGACTATGGCTCCCTTGCCATCAATCCCCAAAGCCGATGACATGCAGGCCAAGATACTGCAAGAAATGCAATCGCTAAATGCCACAGTGCAGAATCTGTCCAACGACATGACCGTTGTCAAGAAAAAGCAAGCGCAACAAGAGTTTCTACCAAGAAGGTCTTATCCCACGCCTGCGCTTACCAGAGACCAAGCGATCCAGCAAGGAAAAGCTTCGACAAGAAATGCTGCAATAGACGAAGCCCCGAGCACCTCCGATCATGTATATTGGTGCTCTACATGCAATGATCCTCATGAAGAGAATACCTGCATGCTGCACCAACACTATGTGCAAACACTAACAAGCAGCAGTCATGGCGGTCAAGTCAACGTCATCAGACAATCAGATCAGAACCTGTCAATTGGTGAGGAAGAGCCAGTCGTAGTCCTTACCAGAGGAGGTAAAAGGTCGATAGAGGTGGATGCTACTCAGATGGCTCCCTTGAAGGTACATGCTCGATCCGAGAAGGGACAATCATCCTCTTCGGCCCCAAACGAAGCTCCTCCACCAGCACCAGTCAAAGAAAAGGCCCAAAAGGCCACCGTCGAACCACCTTAGGTGGAGACTAAAGAGCAGGCCAAGGAGAAGCTCAAGTTTCCCTCGCTCACCAAGCGACAAAGGGTCGAAGCGATGGAGCAATATCGCACCAAATACGAGCCGAGAAAGGAACCTGAGGTGCATAGCTCCCTAGCTTACAACATTGTGGAGGAGCTGAAGAGGATTCCACAAAAATCAGTTTGTATGATGCTCTGCAACTACCTGGACAAGTGGACCTGCTGCAAGAATCATTGAAGATGATTAAAACAAAGAAGGCAGCGCCACTCGCCCTGGTACAGACCCTGTCCACATCCATCATAGGAAAGAATAGACCACCTCCATTCTACCTATCTCTACAGATGGAAGGGTACATCGTGCATAACTGTATGATAGATTCTGGAGCTACGACGACAGTCATGCCGAAGGTAGTATGCGAGGAAATAGGCATGGAATACACATGAAGCAGTCATGGAGTCCTCCAGTTGGATGGTACCCCAGTGAAGACTATAGGAGTCATCAAAGACATTCCTATTCGGCTACATAAGACGCCTCAAATCATGGTCATACAAGAGGTAGTGGTCGTGGACCTTGAGCCATACTTCAGCATGTGCCTATCGAGGGAATTCATGGCAAAACTGGGCGGATATCTGTCCATGGATTACACTCATCTGGAGATCCCATTCAAAGGGAAGAAGGTGAAGATTTACAATGAAAAGCCTTCTACCTTTCTGGTCCAAAAGATGTCCGAGGAAGAGAGCAGTGACCCTGTGCACACGATAGCGGAGGAGCTAGAGCAAGTGGATTTGGTTCAAGAATCTCTCACGCAGTTGTGTTGTGAAGATGAATTTTCATTGGCAGATTTCAATGCCATGATAGAGACTGAGATGGGGTGTTATGCCATCGCCAAGTCCGAGAAACAAGCCAAAATAGAAGAGAAGGTTTCTGCTCAAGAAGGACTATGGAGATTGTTCTTCGATGGTGCCCGATGCAAGAATGGCGTCGGGGCGGGGATCCTTCTAGTTTCGCCATCCGGAGAGCAAAAAGAGTATTGCTATCGATTGACATGGAGCTGCACCAACAATGCAGCAGAGTATGAAGCTTTGTGCCTAGGACTCAAGAAAGCTGATAAGTTAGGCATAAAGCATCTCCTAATCTTCAGAGATTCTGAATTGGTGTGCAACCAGGTCACCAACAAGTGTACCTCAAAGAAACATTATCTTAAGTCATACCGCAATAGGGTATGGGACCTGTTCGACCAGTTTGAATCCCTCAATCTACAGTCTATTCCATGAGAAAAGAATCGACATGCCGATGTCTTAGCATCCATCGTAGCCCGATATTCTCCAGCAGAAGATATGGTGCACAAGCCCAAGGCTGTAAGGATGATTTATAGACCCTCTATCCTAGACAAAGATTTACATTGGCAAGTCTTTGACAACGATGAGCAGATTGTCAATTTCATGATCCAAGAAGCCGCCATAGTCGAAAGCCGAAGCCCTGATGAGGAAGAATGCGAAGGGCTGGTTCAATTGAAGAACAACCACGTCCCCAAGGGGCTGATCACTCTTGAGAGCCTCTTCGACCAAAATGATCGATCACTTTCCCACAGGATCCAAGTCAGTGCAAAGCAGTATCAAGATTTAGAACTTGAACCTGGGAAAGTAATAAAGGTCGGGACCGATTGTACTTCGAAAGAGATAGAGCAAATCCGGTCTCTGTGCAAGAAGTACCCAGACATCGTGGCTTGGTCTTATCATGACCTCAAGGGATACGATCGACAGCTGGTCCAACATACGATTGAATTACAGGAGGGGGTCAAACCTTTTCGACAGAAGCAAAGGCCGGTCAATCCAAAGATCGAGGTCCTGATGAAGGCCGAACTGCTAAAGATGCTCGAAGCAAAGATCATTTATCCCATCAAGCACTCTTCCTGGGTAGCGAACTTGGTCCCTGTCAAAAAAAAGAATGGAGACATCCGGTTATGCGTGGACTTTCACAACCTGAACCAGGCTTCCCTCAAGGACCACTATCCTCTCCCGTAGATCGATCAGATCTTGCATTCGGTGGCTGGAGCTCAACGATTCTCCCTGCTCGATGGTTTCTCTGGATATAATCAAATCTGGGTTAGGGACGAAGACCAGCACAAGACCGCGTTCACAACCAAGTGGGGCACATTCGCCTACCAGCGAATGCCATTTGGCCTCTCGAACGCAGGAGCCACTTTCCAGAGGGTGATGGACCTAGCTTTTGGTGAGCTTCTGAACAAGGTTATCGTTATCTATTTGGATGACATGACCGTCTTCTCCCGAAGGAGGGAGAACCACCCTGAACATCTTCAACAAATTTTTGAAAAATGCCGAGAATTTGGCATCTCAATCAATCCAAAAAAGTCTATCTTCGCGGTCAGCGAAGGAAAGCTGCTGGGACACGCAATCTCGAAAAAGGGTCTCGTTGTAGATCCTGACAGAGCCGAGGCTCTGATGAAGCTCCCAATCCCAGCAGATAAAAAGGGACTTCAATATTTCTTTGGTCAGATTAACTTCGTAAGGAAGTTTGTCCCAGACTTCGCCCAGGTCGTCAAGCCGATGTCCGCGCTTTTGAAGAAGGGCACAAAATTCATCTGGACAGAAGAAAGGAGAGAAGCATTCAAAGAAATCAAGGCCCGAATTGTTCAGGCACCGGTCTTGATCAATCCCGACTACAATCGAGATTTCATCCTGTATGCAATAGGAGAACCTGAAAGCTACGTCGCGGTCTTGACGCAAAAGGGGGAAGACGGCGAGGAACGTCCCATCGTGTTCCTAAGTCAAATAATCAATCCCCATGAAGAAAAGTATAATTTCATCGAGCGTCAAGTGCATGCAGTAATGAAGTCTCTCAGGAAATTCAAGCAGTTCATCTCTCAGAGTCGAACCACAGTCTTCGTCATTCATCCCGATGTGCGTAATTTCATTATTCAAGGAGAATTGGGAAGCAAGAGAGCTGGTTGGGTGAGCAAAATACAAGAATTTGATATTGAGATCAAGCCCACAAAACTGGTTCGCGATCGCGCATTATGTCAAGAACTGGCGAAGAGCGCAGTGGCCGAACCAAAAGACTATCAGTGGGATGACTCGCCAGTAGGAGAATGCTTCGCTAACCAGGAAGGGGTCGAGAAAGATTGGGTCGGTGAAATAGTTGAATATTTCAACACCGGCAGATGTCCCTCACATCTGAATGCTTCACAGTGAAGGCATTTCAGGATGCGGTCCGCCTGATACATTTTACGCCCAGAAGGCCTGTTCTTCAGGAACATCGACGGCGTCCTCCTCAGATGCATAAAAGATGATGATAAGAGGAGGGTCCTGGGTGAGTTCCATTCAAGATTATCGGGAGGACACTTCGCTGGAAGAGCAACGACGTTGAAGATAATCAAGGCGGGTTACTATTGGCCCACACTCTTTGTCGATGCCTTCGCCGTTTGTCGTAGATGCGAGCAGTGCCAGAGGTTCGTCGGCCGAAGCAAAAATGCCCCAATGCCCCTCCGATCGATACAGGTGGAAACGCCCTTTCAACAATGGGGGCTAGATTTCATAGGGGCCATATCACCGAACTCCTCTACTGGGCACAAGTTCATCCTGACCACGACAGACTACTTTACCAGGTGGGCCGAAGCAGTCCCCACAAAGCACGTCGATCAAGAGACTGTCATCACCTTCCTGGAAGGATTGATTACCCGCTTTGGCATCCCCGAAGCAATTATTATAGACAATGGTCCTGGTTTCATAGGCACAAAGATCAACGAGTTCCTCTACAAGTATGGGATATACCACAAAGTGTCCTCCAATTACTATCCGTAGGGCAATGGATTGGCAGAATCCACCAACAAAACCTTGTTGAGAGTGCTGAGAAAGCTGATCGAGCAAAACAAAAGAACTTGGCACCTTCTTCTGGATCGGGCCTTGTGGGCCGATCGGGTTTCTATCAAGAAGTCGATCAAGACTTCGCCTTATGCCCTGGTCTACGGCAAGGAGGCCATTCTACCCACTCACATTGAAATCCCGGCATTGTAGCTGTTAGAGGAAGATGGAGTAAATCCGATGGAAAATCGACTGGTTCAGCTATTGCAACTAGAAGAGGAACGCGAAAAGGCCTACCAGAACTTCGCTCGGCATGCTGAGGTCACCCGAGAATGGTTCAAAAGGAAATCATCCGATCGCACATTCAAAGCGGGAGACCTAGTATGGAGGTGGGATTCATGGAAGGCCAAACCTGGAAATCATGATAAGATGGATGCATTCTGGGATGGACCGTTTGAAGTAGTGAAAGTGAATTCGGCCAACTCCTTCATCCTCAAGGATGCAAATGGCCAAGTGTTACCCATTTCTGTTAATGGTCTTCATCTGAAGACCTTCAATCACTGAAGTGCGAGTCTTTAAGCTTAAAAAAAAATGTGTATATACCTTGTACATAGATTTTCTTTTCTCTCTGTACTCTGTTCAAGATCGCGGAGGTCAAGCACCACTTCATCACAAGGGAAAATATCTAGCTTCACCAAGAGCAACGAAATCTACTTCGGGCATTTTTCATGCGAAGTAGTAATCGTGAGGAGGTTCGCGACGAACCAAAATCCAAAGCAAAGGCATGGAAAATGCCTCGCCGAAGAGATGTGCCAAAAGCAATTTTCGAAGTAAACCTTGGCGAGGAATTTCTCAAAATAAAAAATAAAAAAAAACAAGTTTTGGTCGATGGTATCCGCGAACCAAGGCAAATTCACAGCAAAAGGGAACTTCGGGTCCAAAACATAGAGAAACAGCCTAAAGAAGAGCTTCGCTATGAAGTATTTTCCATGCCAACTTCAGCTTCGTCGAGCCCAACACGCGAGGCGGGAGCATTTTAAACTTGTCTTGGAGGATGTGTCGACAACGGCCTTAAAAGAGACCCGAAGCGGATGAAATTAATGCGAATTTGGCAGAGCTCATCTCGAGGCAGTTTGGCTAGAGAAAAAGCCATGCCAAAGTACTAGGTGGCAGCTATCCGCATGGCCCCGTGTACGACGTCGCCAGATGGCCAATCAGATGTCGCAGCGATTCCTCGAGTCAGGTTTGTTAAGTTAATTATGGCAATAGCCATAAATGAAGGTGGTTGCCGTTAGGGCTATAAAATGTAGGCGCTAACGAGGAGTGAACCATTTGCAAGTGCGAGAGTAGAGTCTGCCATTTTCACCTCGAAGGACTTCTGCATTGAAATTTCCATGATTCGCCATAATTATCCTGTCTTTTGCTCTGAGGCGTCGAATTCCCTTGCATCACAAGTCGTTCTGCTATGAATGTCCACCATGGGAAAGAAGAATTCCACTCAGAAAGGGAAAGAACCAGAGACAATGGTCCCTGAAAAGGCAAAGGTTGTGGAAGAAAAGAAACAGAGGCCTAAGAAGGCCAATCCGCCTCCCCACCCAGGAAAGCAAGTAGTGGAGGAGAGAGAAGAGTCCGATGATGAGCCGACTGTAGAACCACCCATTGATAGGTGGGAAAAAATTAGGGATACAGAGCTCTCAAGAACCGTGGTCGAGCTTCGGTACACCATTGATTTCATGTGAAGTAGACTCTCGACAGAGAATAAGAGGGCCACGATGTACTACTCCCATATATACTGGTATCTAGTCCCTCCTGCACATCACTACCCCGAGCTCATTTACGCCATCGCTCAGAACTACCAACCAGCATCCAGGCAAGTGTTGGATGCCTCGGGCCATAAGTTGTTTTCCATTTTGAAAGAGGACGTGCAGGCAGCGTTCACGCCACAGCAAGGGCCACCGAAAGGGTATACCATTCGCAATGTCATCCTGAGTGAACAAACGGAGAAGTTCACCTCTAATCCCTTCATCTTGAATTTCCTATGAGAAAACCTCAAGAGCGGACTTCCTTTCGGCAAGCGACCCCAGATGCCCCTGCCCTTGGAGGCTTTCAAGCACATCGATATATTCTCTATCATTGCATGGGTGGCAGGCTTGTCAAGCGACACTTTGGTATACCCATGGCAGGTGTCATTGGCCGAATGTATTTCTAGAGGGGAGTTCTATGCCCCCGATGCTTCGCGGCCAAACACCAATCCAGTCTTCTTCGATTGGGCAGAATGGGTGGCCCAAAACCTACACACGCGGTTGATAGCTATGAAGAACGCTGGCACAGAGCAGCACTTTCAGCCTTGCTCTTTTCTTGTTTGGCTTTTCTTCTTTCATACACATAAAGCTCTCCATCATTGTGATGTTTCACCAGTCGACAAGGATGGAATTCCCTTGCCTGTATATCAATGGACTCGTCTCCTGTTGAGAACAGAGTCCTATTATCCTTTCAATCAGCAGTTTTTGGGACCTACGATGCACATTTTGACAGGGTCTAGCCCTCGGGTGCCCCTCCGCCTAAGAGATAAGGTGGTACTGGAGAGAAAAGGGGATGTGTTTCAATTGATGCAAGGGCTTGTGATTCACCTTTTTGGCTTCACAGGGAAACCCTTCCTGCTGCCCGTTTTCCCTTCAGAGTACCAATTTGCCCTGGAAGTCGCTCGGTAGAGCGATGCAACAAACGAAATATACGACCACGGCCGAAAATGGGCACACACCTGCGACTTCCCCTTCAGGATGGGAGTGATCGAAGTATTTGCCCTAAAGCAGAATATATACCTGGAGGAGAAGCTCACCGATTTTGGTCTACTCCAGATGCCTCAGAGGTGGCTTTATGATCCATTGGGGGTGATGAAAGACCACTTGAAGTGTAAAAATTTCCATGTCTGCCCTCGCCCCAAAATTTTGGAGCAGAGGAATAACCCCAATGGTAAGGATCTGGAGTGGCACCTAGAGAAGATGAGGACATTGCCTCCTTGGCATGACTTCTATCCTATGGAGGTCGAGTTCGACCTAGACCAGTACCCATTCCCAACTCCCGACTCCACGTTCTGGAGAAAAGTGAAAGATGATCTGAAGGAGGAGTTGAAAGACTGGGATGAGGAGCAGTTAAGAGAATGGTGGATCATGAGAGTCCACCATCGAAAGATGAATTCTTACGGGCTCCTGACAATGGATAGGGAATTCACGATTGTATATCAGACCAAGGTTGGGTCTTGGAAGCCCCTGTCCTTCACCAATTTTGTTCCACCGGCAACCCCAAGATCGGGCGAAAGCCCAAGAAGAGCAGACAATGCCCCGAGGAGGAAAGCAGTCGAAGCTGCACCAAAGGCATTGCTACCGAGGCCGTCTGAAGGTCATGAGACCAGTGAGGAAGAAATGGAGCAGCCTCTAAAAAGGAAGAGGCAAGAGCCAGCTCAAGTGCCTCCAAAATTCCCAAAGCGGCCCCGAACAGGGATTCCAAGTGCTCCTACCGAACGACCAGCATCGGGCTCGGTCGAAGCGGATATCGAAGAGTCTCCACCAAGTGCTCGATACGATCCCAACCATAGACGTCATTAATATGGAGGAACTCCTCCAACCAGAAGGGGACCCCGAGGTGGAAGTCGTAGAAGTAGGGACTGTCGAAGCTCAGGAGGAGCAGGAGCCAATCACGCAAGAAGTCACCATGGCCGCTTTGCCAAGAGGGCACGTAGGTACGCTTTCTTCACCCTACGCTCTGGTCGCTCGCAAGTCCACCACGGTCCTGGCCAAGAGTTCTCACCAGTTCACCCTACCCCCACAAGGTCAGTCGCCTCCTTACGTCGTGCCCCTAACCTCTCCAAGTTCACCCCGTGATCCCATCACCTATCCTAATTTGCCTAGTCCCACTCCCCTCGAGTCGTTCGGCCAGGACAAACCTATTGAAACTACTTCGCCTACCCATGTCGCCAATCCTTCGAGTCATTAAGCCGAGGCGAAGCTAGTAGTCCAACGCCGAACCCTAAAGTCCACTCTCCTATCGTTCACGATGTGCTCCCACTCATCGAAGCCCCCGTCACTCCTATCGCCAAACCTTTGGGTGAGGTAATCCCCTTTAATTCATTGTATTTGTTTACTCCATCGGCTGGAGATCCAGCCATGTTCGAATCTGAGCTGTCCATGATGAAAGAATCTCCCCTAGCCGAGAAGCTCCTCCAAGCCCGACAAAGTATAGAAAAAATGCTGAAGGAGGCAAGAAAAAGGAGAGGGCGCTCGCTGGCTCAAGTTGAAAGATGCGCCATCTTCGATTTAAAGGCTGGAAAGTTACACAAAGTGAAGAAGATACCCAAAGTCCAAAATCCCCTGGATGAAATGACTCCAGCGGACTATGACTATCAAGAAAAAGAAAAGGACTTGGAGCATCTGAATGTGGACAATGAGTCTGCCTCCATGCACATCAGAATCGAGACCTTTCGAGCGCATGCCAACATCGCTAACCAGCGCAGGTTTGAAGCTGAGAGCGCTAACATCAAGCTAGAAGAAGAGCTAGCAAGGGCTCGCTCCAAGTTAGCAGAGGCCGAAGAGCAGTGCAAGCTGATGCGAAAAGAAGCACATGCCCTAAAGCTACAAATAGCACAACTGGAGTGCATAGCCAAAAACCAAGCGCAAAGGCAGGCCGAAAATGAGTTGAGAGCCAAGGAGCTCGAGGCAAAAATCTTGCAAATGCAGAGCCAGCTGCATGAGAAGGAGGGCCTAGGGCTACTCGATAGGAGCAAAATCAAGGAGATTCGCTCGCATCTGCTCAAGAATTTTAGGTCTCGGGCCTCCAGTGCCCTTTCGGTTTTAGCTTACATCATGGAAGCCTAGGTTGCCGCTGTCGAAGGAGGACCAATCATCGAGGAGGTCACTCAGAATGTTAGAGCCCGACTCAAGCTGGCCCTCAAGGTCCAAAATGCAAGATATCAAGATTTGAAGGTCCCTGCGATGAGTCGGACAGCGAGAGATTGGTCAACAGCCCAGACCATAGTTCGTGCCTTTTTCTCCATGGCGAAGAAAGCACAAAAGGCAAAAATCCTCCTAGACGCATTCGAGAGCGAGAAGCGCGCATCAATGGGCTACTTCGAGGATCTCTCCTCCTTAGGCTTCCCGAGCTTCACGGATAATGATGGGAAACCCTTGGCCAAGGAAGAGATTATGCCAAGATGGCTTCAGTTTGAAGGTGACGTCTCGGAGATAGACGAGTGGGCTGAACCAATAACGGAGAGGCAGGTCACTGATTACATATTGAAATACTATAAAATCACCGCCTCCCTAAATGATCTGTATACCAGGTCCCAGCATGCAGATATTGGGCAGATCGATAGGTTTCACACTTTGGTCAAGTCATTGGAAGATCAGGAGCTTTTCACAAAAGGCATCTGGTCTCAAGTTCGTCGAACCGTGAAGGACATCCGCGAATGCCTAGCCCCATTGCCAATGCCTGAAGACATAGCAGAAGCAATAGCAATAGTAGAAGGAGAAGAAGAGCAAGAGGGAGAAGAGGTAGAAGAAGAAGAAGAGGAGGAAGGACAAGCTGTGGAAGTGCCCCCAGAAGAAGAAAAAGGAGAAGGGTCGGGAGGTAACTCTGGCCCAATGGATGAAAGCTGAGGGTTCTACCATCGAGACGAGCTCGTTGCCCCGCGAGCCACCAAGAATGTTGACAATTTTGTCACATTCCACCAAGGGGCAGAAAAATCCAAATTTTGTATAATATTTCCTTGTTGAAAGTTTTTCTTTTGTTTGTAAGTTATAGCAATTTTGGCTTTCCCTATCACCCCCTTGTGGATAAAATGAAAAGGAAAGAGCTTCACTGCCGAACGGACCAAGGAGAATAGCTTCATCGAAGGAAAGGAAGGAGAATGTGAAAAGAACTTCGGGCCCGAAGCGCTTCAAATCACCACTTCGGGCGAAAACTTTGCGAAGTAATATTGCCGAAGAAAATACAAAGAAAACGCTTCGCACCCGAAGCATTTCCAGCAACCACTTCGGGCGAAAGTTTTGCGAAGCGGCATCCAGACAACTTAGCCAAAGAAGAAAAGATAATCCAAATCGGCTAAGGCAAGGAAACTACTTTGGGCCCGAAGTATTTCTAACATCTACTTCGGCTAGTTTTCACCCAAAGCGGTAGAAGCCGAGCAGAATGAAAATGTTTCAGAGACAGAGAAGTGTTTCGGTCGAAACTCCCCCGAGCCACAGTTTTGAAAGAAGATCGGCCTAAAACATTTCTCCAGCCCACCAGCGAAGCAGTTTTGCTAGCAAAGCAGCGAAGAGTAAATAGAGATCGGCTTCGGCACTCAACATCCCCGAAGTAGTTTTGCGAAGCTCTATTCAGCGAAGACCAAATCAAAGAGAATATGTTTCGGCCCAAGTCTTTCCCGAAGCAGAAAAGTGAAGTGAATTCTAGCGAAGTGTTTCACGGGCACACACTCCAAGTCGGGTATTTTCCCGAGGTGATCAAGTGCCCCTCATAAATGCATATTTTCTTGCTCGATAAGCCTGCTGCTCATTTTTGGCAATTGGAAGTGAAGTAGCAGTCCATGAAGGAGAGCCCGGCAAGCATGGCCGCCACTCGAGCACCACACCCATGATCCAAGGACACTCAGGTGGCTCATTTAATGCGTCTTTCCATGGTTGACTCGGTCACCATTACCAGTTTTGGTAACCGATTTGAGAGATCATTCGTAGCAGCCGCGAGGAGCCGATTTCTCGAAGCTCGAGGGTGTACTTCACCGATTTTGTAATAATGATTCAGAGGGTCGGGTCCTCTATAAAAACCCAAGCATTGTAATGTAAAAGGGGGGGAACTTTCTGCTAGAAAGTTGTTGTAACTTGATGTCCTGCGACTAATACTAAAGATTTTTTGAGCTTCATTTCTCTCTTTTATGCTGCCTTCTGTGCTTAATTCTTTTGTCTTTCTTCATTTGCATACTGTAACTCTGAATCCTGAATTCGGTGTGCGATTGGGGACTGTACCCCTAAAATTCGCCCTGAAGGATACATAGGAGAGGAAAAGTGCCATATCGGCTTTCTTTTATGTTGCCTGGTGGATTGTGGTTTCTGTTATTCCCTTGTCTTAATCGTTGTTACTCTGAACCCTGAATTCTAGCGAGAGAGAAAGGAGAACCCTGTGAACCCATCCAGAGGATACATAGGAGAGTTAGTATTGTGTTTCTTTAGTTTTACTCTTAGTATTCTTTGCTGCTATTCAAGCTATTGGTTGGTGATCATGCTTCCTGTTCTTCCCCACTTTAAACCAGTGATCTCTCTCCCTTTACCCCTTTTATTTTCTTTTTCTAACCCTAACTCCATTTATCTCTTTCCTGCACTCTTATCTCAAAACCCCAAAAGTAGATTAGTATAGGAGCCGGCCTTTCTCCGGAGATTGGCACGAGGGGCATCTCTTCCTCTCGGCCTTTCAATGTTGGTCGCGGGTCCAGGGCGCACACACCTACCGCGAAAGTCCTTTCCTGTGCGGATTTGATGACCAACAGGTCCCACATGAGCGCCTAGCTCATGTGGTGGTTGAAGTCATGGCTAGGGCGCTAGTGGAAGCGCAACGTGGGTTTGATTCCCACCAAGGGCAAAAGGTATTTAATTTTTAATATTTAATTTTTTATCCTAAGGTTTGTTGGCATGAGCATTTAGGGAGGTATAAGGTTTATGGAAATAAATTTTATATTGTGATTTTTGTGATTAAAGTGGTGAAAGGAGTAATAAGGCTTTAGAGGAGTTTAAATATTATTTTAAAAGAAAGTCTTATTGGGTTTATTAGTTGAAAGGAGTAATAAGGTGTAATTGAGATCTAATGTTTTTATTGTGAGAATAATTTGTGAGGAAGTTATTGAATGAAGTTTTGAGAAGGTTTTTGCTATCTAACCCTTAAATATTGGCAAAAGAGTAATTGTGATTGAGACAGGTTTTTAAGGATAATTCTTCATCAAACAAAAGGTATGGGCACATCTTCCTTGTGAGTGATTGTTGGATGTTGTGAATGCTAAGTTGGAGAGAAAAGGGTTGTTTGATAAGCATTGTTGAGTTTGGTTTTCTAGAATGAAAGTTGATACTAGAAACCTTGTTTGATAAGCATTGTTGGAAATATTGAGTAAGCTTTCATATGCTTGAACTAGGGTTTGTGAAAGATCATGAGTATCATTGTTATGTGAAGTTGTGAACTATCTTAAACTAGGGTTTGTGCAAGATCATGAGTATCATTGTTATGTGAGATTGTTTGATAAGCATTGTTGACTAAACTTTCATTGAGTGATTGGTTGAGTGGAGTAAGCTTTTGTGGAAGCTTACAATACAGATTTGAGGTAAGTCTTGGTGAAGACTTGTTGAGAAGATTGGACAAGTTCTAGTGAGGACTTGTTGAGATTTGGGGTAAGTATTTGAGAAGACTTGTGAGCAGAGTTGATTTGTGATTGAGTCAAGATTTGTGTTAAGGCTTGAAGACAGATTTGAGGATAGATTTGAGGATAGATTTTGGTGCAGATTTGAGGATAGGTTTGTGCCAGACCAGAGATAGATATTGAGAAGATTTGTGCTAGATCAAAGGATAATGTTCAGTACAGATCTGAGATAGAGAATAAAATAGAGTAAGAGCAGAATTTGGAGGTGACAAAGTAGAGGATAGTAGTCTCTAGTGGATAGAGATCCATTAGCTAGGGTAGTGAGGATAGGTCTTTTGAGTGAGGATAGGAGTCTTCAGTGGATAGAGATCCATAAGCCATTGTAGTGGAGGCAGTAGTCTTCTAAGAGGATCACTAGCTAGAGTAGAGGAGAAGGAGTTCTCCTATGGATAGAGTTCCATAAACTTGATTAGGGGATTGGTGTCTCCTTTGGATAGAGGTCCATAAACATTGTAATAGGGAAAGGATTCCCAAGAGAATTTATTTGAGAAAATTTTATAAGAAATATTTTCTCCATGGAGTAGCCCACATTGGGTGAACCATGTTAAATCATGTCTCTCATGTGTGTGATGCTTTGTGTAATGTTTACTGCTTTGATATTGTTGATGTTATCATATGGATTAAAAGGTAGAAAGTTTTATCTTATACTGTTCACCCCCCTCTCAGTATAAGCACATGTTCTTCAATTGGTATCAGAGTGGGTTTCTCCATGAAAAGACTAACAACTTGGAGGAAGATCCATCAAAAACACACATGACTTCAAAGAGTGAAGAAGAGACCATGTTTGACATAAAAGAGGAATTCTTTGCTACTCTCAGGAACCTTGAAAAGGTTAGAAATAAAAACTCAAGTTTGAAGGATCAAATTCAAGAAGATGAAGAAGCAAGGATAGAACTTCTACAGAAGTCTCACAAAACTCAAGATAAAGGTAGAAGAGGGAAAGAAAATTGAATAGGATATGATAGATCTATTAAGAGCAAGAGAAACAGAATGTGAAATATTGGAAGCAAAAATTGTTTATCTAAGGAATGAAGTTGAAAATACCAAGGTACTATCAGATATAAAGCTTGGGAAATAGAAAGAGGAGTCAAGTCTTCAAGAAATAGAAACTTCAAATAAAGATAAGCAAGTGACGTATACTCCAAAAGGAAAAGACATCAGGAAGGAAGAAAGCAAAGAAAAACCATGGATGAGAGTTAATCACAAAAGGAGAAGCTCTCAACCACAATCTCAAAGGCATCCAAACAGGTTACATAATTTCTTCCATGGCTATTGCTTTTCTTATAACAAATATGGTCATAGAGTTGTACATTGCACTGGTTATGTGGAAAATGATGTCAATAGAAATTTCAACTCTTTTGCACCTCTTATGAATAATGATATCATATGTTACAAATGCAATAATTTTGGGCACAAGGCTAGATGGTGCAAAATGGTACTTCCTGAGTCTAGTAAAAAGAATACAACTTCAACAACTAGGAAAGAGAAAAAGGGGAATGAAAAGGCTAGATCAATGTTAGTTCAAACAACCCTTCATGCTCAAGATAAAGAAGAACAATGGTATCTTGATAGTGGTTGCTCTAGACACATGATAGGAGACAAAGACAAATTTCTTGTACTCAAAGAAACTAATAGAGGATCAGTAAGTTTTGGTGATAATGGATCAGCAAAAATTGGTGGAAGAGGAACTCTGAGTTTAGATAATGGGAAAACAAGAACAAAAAATGTATTATATGTCAAAGGGTTAAGACACAATCTGCTAAGTGTAAGCCAACTTTGTGATCAAGGTCATATGGTTACATTTCACCTAGATAGATGTGAGATAAGAAAATCGGAAACTGGAAAAGTCATTGCAAATGCAAGTAGAACTCCAAACAACCTCTATATGCTTAGTGAGATCAAAGGGGAAAAGTGTTTTCTATCACAAGAAGATGAGATTTGGTTGTGGCATAGAAGAATGGGTCATTTAAATTTTGACAATATAGTCAACATAAGCAATAAATAGGCTGTCATAGATTTACCCAAGCTAAAAAGGCCACAAAACACAATTTGTGCACCTTGTCAACATGGAAAGCAAACTAGAACAAGTTTTAAATCAAAGGGATATATGTCATTAGAGCCACTAAAGCTAATACATACTGATCTATGTGGTCCTACCAGAAACATAGAGTATTCAAGGTGAAAGTTACTTCATATTGTTCATAGATGATTACTCCATAATGACTTGGGTAGCTTTCCTAAAAGATAAGTCAAAAGCTTTTGATAAGTTCAAGGCATTTAAAGAACGGGTCGAAAATGAAACCGACAAAAGGATTAAGTGTTTGAGATCTGACAGAGGAGGAGAGTTTACCTCAAATGAATTTGTAGATTTTTGTGAACAACATGGAATCAAGAGAGAATACTCAGCTGCAAGAACTCCTCAACAAAATGGAGTAGTTGAAAGGAAAAATAGGACTATTGAGAATATGGCTAGAGCTATGTTAAATGAGTCCAAGCTTTCAGATGGATTTTGGAGGGAAGCAGTCAACACAACAGTATATATAATCACTAGGGCTCAAATGAGGGTAAACCATCACAAGACTCCATATGAGCTTTGGAAAGGAAGACCGGCCACTATAAAGCACTTCAAGGTTTTTGGAAGCAAGTGTTACATAAGATGGGAAGAGCAAAACTTGGGCAAGTTTGACCCAAGATGTGATGAGGGAATATTTCTTGGTTATTCTACTAAGAGTAAAGCTTATAGATGCTACAACAAAAGGACACACACTATTGTAGAAAGTATAAATGTAACAGTTGATGAGAAGATAGATTCAAGAGAACCAGTTCAACAAATTGTGTATCAGGAAGATGGAAGTTGTCAAGAAGAGTTTCGTGAGGAATCAGATGAAGAAGAGGAAGAAACACAAAGACTTCTTCCTAAAACTCCATCCAGGTATGTACAGAAGCATCATCCAAAAGAGCTAATCATTGGGAATCCAGATGAGAGACAGACAAGGAGAAGGATAATAACACCATCTCAACAAGTAAATTTTTCCTTGTTATCTAAGATTGAGCCAAAAGACTTCGATCAAGCAAGTGAAGATAAGTTCTGGATTAAGGCAATGGATGAGGAATTAGATCAGATAGAGAAAAGCAAGACTTGGGAACTTGTTCCATGACCAAAAGATAAAAATGTGATTGGCACTAAATGGGTATTCAGAAACAAGTTAAATGAAGATGGTCAGGTGGTCAGAAATAAAGCAAGATTAGTGTGCAAAGGTTATGCATAGGTAGAGGGAATTGACTTTGATGAAACATTTGCTCCAGTTGCATGACTTGAAGCTATCAGAATGTTCTTAGCCTTTTCAAGCTTCAAAAACTTCAAAGTATATCAGATGGATGTTAAATCAACATTTCTAAATGGTGTTCTAGAAGAAGAAGTTTATATTGAGCAACCAGAGGGATTCATATTAATAGATAAACCAGACTATGTATGCAGATTGAAAAAGGCATTGTATGGTCTAAAACAGGCTCCTAGAGCATGGTACTCAAGATTGGATAAGTATCTTCAGGAACAGGGATTCAGGAAAGGAATAGCGGACAACAACTTATACATCAAAAATGAAGGGAATAATCTACTAATTGTGGTTGTTTATGTGGATGACATCATTTTTGGGGGAAACAATGATAAGATGTGTAAAGAATTTGCAAAGAGCATGCAGAATGAATTTGAGATGTCTATGCTTGGTGAGTTGTCCTTCTTTCTTGGACTTCAGATTTCACAATCAAAGAAAGGGGTGTTTCTTTCACAAACCAAGTATATAAAAGAGATGCTAAAGAAATTCAAGTTAGAAGATTGCAAGCCAGTAAGTACTCCCATGGTTACAGGATGTAAGTTAAGTAAAGATGATGAATCTCCAGAGGTAAATCAGAAATTATACAGATCTATGATTGGTAACTTACTGTATGTCACAACTACAAGACCATATATCATGCAAGCAGTGGGATTAGTGGTAAGGTTTCAGGCAGCACCCAAGGAAACACATGTAGCAGTAGTAAAGAGGATTCTCAAGTATCTAAAAGGGACTATGGAATTTGGGCTTTGGTATCCCAAAAGTGATAGTTTCACTCTCACAACTTATACCGATGCAGATTGGGTTGGAAACATTGATGATAGAAAAAGCACAAGTGGAGGAGCATTCTTTCTAGGAGATTGTCTGGTCTCTTGGTTAAGTAAGAAACAGGCATCAGTATCCTTATCTACAGTAGAGGTAGAGTATATTACAATAGTTGCCAGTTGTACACAGGTATTATGGATGAAGCGAACTCTAGAGGATTTTAAGATAAAACATGATCATCCTATTCCCATACTATGTGATAATACAAGTGCTATAAATATCTCAAAGAATCTAGTGATGCACTCCAGGACAAAGCACATTCTGATTAAGTATCATTTTTTGAGAGAGCAGGTGATGGATAAACAGGTCAGGTTGGAATATGTTACTACAAAGGAGCAGATTGCAGATATTTTCACTAAGCCACTTTCGAAAGAGACTTTTGAGTACCTACAAGAAAAGTTGGGAGTAGTTATACTCCCACCCCAGAATTAACCACCTCAAGAGGAGGTGGGGGAGGGGCTAAGCTAAGAGTTTCATTCTTAGCCCCGAGCCCCAAAGGTGACCCTTTGCCATTGATGAAAAGGGGAGAGATTTGAGTAAGGGGGAGAGATTTGAGTTAGGAGGAAAGCATTCAGTCAGGGGAGCAGTTTCTCAGGGGGAGCAAAACAAAAAGAGGTAAAGGAAATGATAAAAGGTAAATGGGTTGCCATCAATGACAAAGGGGAGATTGTTGGAAATATGAGCAGGATTTGTTGTCATTGATGTCAAAGGAATACTAAGAAGATGTCAAAGGATTACTAAGCAGATGTCAAAGGAATGTTAAGCAAATGGTTCATGGTTGATTTTCTAAGAGGTAAGGATATAATATTTAATTTAAATATTATATGGTTGAAGCATCAAAAGAGAAGCAAGAAGGATAACAATATCATAATATTTGGGCAAAATAAAAGGGTTGAAAAGATATCTCCGTTCCATGGTGATTGAAAGAAAATAATAAGGTTATTTTGCTAAGGTGATAATGGCAAAAGGTTTCCCTAAAAACCTAAGGAAGTTTATATTTTATTTCATTTGAAAATGCCCAAAGGACATTTAAATATTTAATTTATAATATTTAAATTCATTTTGAATTTAAATAATTATAAATAAAATATTATTTTCGAAATGCAAAGTCCAAATTTCCTATCCATCGATGTGAAGGTAAATACCTTTGAAAGGTATATTAATAAAGCCTAAATCAAAGGCTTAAGGGTGGAATTCGAAAATCATGGTGTTGGTTGTGCTCATCGATCGAACGCAGAAGGGAAAGGAAAAATGTGCGCAGTGCTAACACCGAGGAGAGGAAGGCATAAAGAGGAGCGGCGCCGAATTCGTAGCACCATCTGAGCGGCTAGCCCAGATGGTGATCGGCTTGGGCGCTAAGTTGCAGCAAAGGGGAGGTCTCGGGTTCGAGACTCTATGGCAACGAAAGGAGGAAGCTTTTAATTTTTAAAGCTTTTGGTGGCAGCTTTGGGAATAAGTGTGCATGGGCACACTTAGGTCCCATGTGAGCGCCTAGCTCACGCAACCATGGAAGTCATGGCTAGGGCGCTAGTGGAAGCGCATCGTGGGTTCGATTCCCACCAAGGGCAAAAGGTATTTAATTTTTAATATTTAATTCTTTATCCTAAGGTTTGTTGGCATGAGCATTTAGGGAGGTATAAGGTTTATGGAAATAAATTTTATATTGTGATTTTGGTGATTAAAGTGTTGAAAGGAGTAATAAGGCTTTAGAGGAGTTTAAATATTATTTTAAAATAAAGTCTTATTGGGTTTAATAGTTGAAAGGAGTAATAAGGTGTAAGTGAGATCTAATGTTTTGTATTGTGAGAATAATTTGTGAGGAAATTATTGAATGAATTTTTGAGAAGGTTTTTGCTACCTAACCCTTAAATATTGGCAAAAGAGTAATTGTGTTTGAGACAAGTTTTTAAGGAAAATTCTTCATCAAACAAAAGGTATGGGCACATCTTCCTTGTGAGTGATTTTTGGATGTTGTGAATGCTAAGTTGGAGAGAAAAGGGTTGTTTGATAAGCATTGTTGAGTTTGGTTTTCTGGAATGAAAGTTGATACTAGAAACCTTGTTTGATAAGCATTGTTGGAAATATTGAGTAAGCTTTCATATGCTTGAACTAGGGTTTGTGAAAGAACATGAGTATCATTGTTATGTGAAGTTGTGAACTATCTTGAACTAGGGTTTGTGCAAGATCATGAGTATCATTGTTATGTGAGATTGTTTGATAAGCATTGTTGACTAAACTTTCATTGAGTGATTGGTTGAGTGGAGTAAGCTTTTGTGGAAGCTTACAATACAGATTTGAGGTAAGTCTTGGTGAAGACTTGTTGAGCATATTGGACAAGTTCTAGTGAGGACTTGTTGAGTAGATTTGGGGTAAGTCTTTGAGAAGACTTGTGAGTAGAGTTGATTTGTGATTGAGTCAAGCTTTGTGTTAAGGCTTGAAGACATATTTGAGGATAGATTTGAGGATAGAGTTTGGTGCAGATTTGAGGACAGGTTTGTGCCAGACCAGAGATAGAGATTGAGTAGATTTGTGCTAGATCGAAGGACAGTGTTCAGTACAGATCTAAGATAGAGAACATAATAGAGTAAGAGAAAACTTTGGAGGTGATAGAGTAGAGGATAGTAGTCTCCAGTGGATAGAGATCCATTAGCCAAGGTAGTGAGGATAGGTCTTCTGAGTGAGGACAGGAGTCTTCAGTGGATAGAGATCCATAAGCCAGTGTAGTGGAGGCAGTAGTCTTCTAAGAGGATCACTAGCCAGAGTAGAGGAGAAGGAGTTCTCCTGTGGATAGAGTTCCATAAACTTGATTAGGGGATTGGTGTCTCCTTTGGAGAGAGGTCCATAAACCATTGTAATAGGGAAAGGATTCCCAAGAGAATTTATTTGAGAAAATTTTATAAGAAATATTTTCTCCGTGGAGTAGCCCACATTGGGTGAACCACGTTAAATCATGTCTCTCATGTGTGTGATGCTTTGTGTAATGTTTACTACTTTGATATTTTTGATGTTATCATATGGATTAAAAGGCAGCAAGTTTTATCTTATATTGTTCACCCCCCTCTCAGTATAAGCACATGTTATTTAGTAGTTATGGTACTAATGGTATTTTCATGCTTATAGAATTATTCCAAAAATCTAAAGAATTAATAATCCAAATGAATAGAATAAGATCAATTCATTGATTAAAAAAAATAGAATCCTAGAAAAGCATGTGTGCAGAACCAATTATCTCAATCTACTCTAAGTTATATTTTCAAATTAACAGAATAGACTAACCATAGTAGCAGAGAGGAAATAATTTTAGAGAATTATATCAACCATCAAAACAGGTACAATTTTGAGGTAAACATCCCTTGTAATGCTTCATTCATCAATTTTTAAAAAAAAATACACAATAGTGCAAGAAAACACTCAAGATCTGACCATTTGGAAGGAGGTTGTTGTCTTTATTTATAGATTTTAAAATGGTTTTTCTCTCTAAGCATTACAGGAAATTTTATTTTTTTATCTTCTTGGCTACTTTATTGTTCATGGTGCCCACTAGTTATACCTTCTTGATCTTGTTGCAACTATTTTCTGGTACAACTCATCATCATCATTGGTGGTTCTTGCATACTATCCCTATCCATCGATCTACAAGTGAATTTGGTTCATCATTTGGTTTTGTAAGGTTCTAGACTGTAATTGCTTTGATTCAGCCTCTATGGTGTTAGTTTTAACTTTCCCCTATTTTTTGGATTATGCGCACAAAATTTTATCAAAAATATTTAGGGGATGTAGAGGTTTAATATCTATCGTAGATCTGACTATCAAGCAGCTGTAGTTGAACATATGTAGTGATGCTTCTCATTTACATGATGGTAATGAAGGAGATAGAGAATCACGACCTTTTACTCCTTAGTTACATTTTCTCTTTTCTACCTTTTTTCTATCTATCTACTATTATTAGTGCTTTTCTATTTTGCACACTCTCAACAAAGGGGACTAAGAAACATAGTTCTATACCACTTTTTCATATCTGCATGGTAGATATGAAGTGGTCAAGAAAGTGTTGTTTTCTAAAATTTATCTGATCTAGGTGATTTTTAGAGCTTCTCAGTCTTGGGAACTTTTGAACACTTCTTTTATTTTAACTAACTTTGGGTACTTTTTTTTTGCACGATGATTTACAAAGAAACAAGAAAGTGTGAGTCATTTGCCTTCTCATATTGGCCTTATTTTTCAGTGCTTCTCACTTTTGGGTGCTTTTTAGCACTTTTATTTTGTGCACTTAATACAAGGGTGAATACAAAGTGCGAGTCACTTGACTTCTTCAAATAGGCCTCCTTTTAGCAATTTATCATTTTTTACCCTTGTGTGGTGTTTTTCTATTTTTTTTGAAATCCTTCAAACTTGCACAGTAAATACAAAGAGTGCAAAGAAACGTGGCTTCACCCGACTTATCATTTCAAAGCTGAATTTGATGTTCACACAATGACACTGAGAGGGGGGGGTGAATCAGTGTAGTTATTTAACTTCAAAACAGTAGCATTCAAAGACCGAAGCACGTAAAACTTATAAAACCGAAGAACAAAATGAGAGCACACCACAACACACAATATAACGAGGTTCACCAATTTGGCTACTCCTCAAAAATTAACCGCTTGGACTTCAATCCAAATCCAGTCTTTGCAAAATTTCAATTTTACAACTTCTTTACCAAAGATCCACCGGAAGGAGCACCAACCCCCGTAATTTTCTGCACGCAATGGATGGAGCACCAACCCCTAGTACCAAGCACCAACTTGGACTACAATTCTGATCAATTAGAATGACATAAAAGTGTCTTCACTTCATGCACAACCCCGACCGGTCCGCAATTAATCCAACTCGCACACTCTCACGGCTCGCTAATTTTCTTATCCAAACCCTCTTTTCACAGCAATATTTCTCTTTCGCAACAACTTTTCTCTAACAGCAGCACCATCTTCTCTGTACGATTATTCTTTTATAACCTTTCAATCCTGCATGCAATCGAATCACATACTCTGACTGTTCGAATCCATGCAATACGGCTGTTTGATTCCATGCACTTCGACTATTCGAAACCCTGCAATACGGTGGTTCGATTCCTTGCAATACGACTGTTTTAATGCATTTTCAAACCTGCATATTCGATCGTTCGAATACTTCAAATACGGCCATTCGAATATCGTTTCTATTCTCGCATATCCGACTCTTTGAATTCTGCAAATATGTCTTTTCTAAAGCTTCTTCAATCCCGCATATTTGTCTCGTTCGAATACTTCGAATACGGCAGTTCGAATGCTTTTTCGAATCTCGCCTATGCGATGCTTCGAATGCTTTTTCAATCAAGCGTATTCAACTGCTTTCGGTGCATGTTCGACACCTGTCAATTTGTAATCGCCGATCTCGACATCGGTTACTTTTTACGTAATCGGGTCGCATGATTTTCCCTCGTCCGCTTTTTCTGACACGTGTCACCATGCATGCTTTTTTGGCTTTTACCCGCCAAATTGTTACCTCGTCGCGATATCGCGACACTTTTTGTAGCCGTACCATTCATGCCCTTGCTGTCGCGAAATCGTGACCATTTTGGCTCTTGAAAGCTTTCCTTGCATCTTGTCGCGATATCGCGACACTTTCAACTTATGCCGACGTCATCCTAAGCATGTCACGAAATCATGACTTTTCGCTTCCAATGAAGCTTTTCTTTCATCCCGTCACGAAATCGTGACACTTTTCAACTTTGCTGACGTCATCATCCTTACATGTCACGAAATCATGACCGTTTTACTCTTGCCGACGTCATCATCCTCTTGTCACGAAATCCGTGACACTTTCAACTTCCACACTCTTCTTTCCCATAAAGGAACATGTCGCGAAATCGTGACACTTTGCTCTTCCGTACAACTCTCCTTGCCACTACTGTCAGATCAAAATACATATTTCAACGAGCAAACAACATCTTTTTTCTTAAATCCCACATTTTCACTTTATATTATACCTCATCTTTCCTTTCCTCCATTTATGTCGCGAAATCGCGACACATTTTCTCTCTCCTCGAAAACTCGACATGTCGCGACATCGCGACATTTTGGCGTGCATTTTCTCTCTCCTACTTTTTGTCGCGAAATCGCGACACATTTTCTCTCTCCTCAGCGAAAACTCGACATGTCGCGATATCGCGACATTTTGGCTTGCATTTTCTCTCTCCTACTTTTTGTCGCGAAATCACGACAGAAAACATGTCGCGATATCGCGACAGTTTTCTTCCTTGTCTCTTTCTGCCAATTTCTGAATCTGGTCACCTCTGTTTTGCTTGAAACTTTCTGCACTTGATCCGACCGACCTCCGAACCGCATCAATCGCATCAACTGTCTCGTGTTGACAACAATGACAATACTTTCTCAAATGCTTTTGCTGCACCTTGCTCAACAATCTCCCCTTTGGAATTGTTGGCAACACACAGCAACCTTGCTCAACTTCTTCTCCCCTTTGCCAATAATACCAAAGGGTCGCTGCAGACTCCCCCGAGTCTCTCGTACACCATTCTCAAGAAAATATTGTTATAGTTAGCAAAAATCATAAACATAAGCAAAACTATAAGTATAGGCATGCATGCACCCATTGAGAATGTGATCCCTAATGATAGTTCTTGGGAATTGTGACCACTCCCAACTTATTCCTAAGGTACTCAAAAACATCCTTGGGCAATGGTTTTGTGAATATATCAGCTACTTGCTCAGTAGTTGGAACAAAATCCAACTTGACTTCTCCTTCTCGCAACTTTATCCTTCAAAAAATGATATCGGATTGCAATGTGTTTGGTTCTTGAATGCATAATTGGATTCTTGGATATGTTGATAGCACTAGTGTTATCACATTTTATTGATATTGGCTCTTTGAAGTGGATACCAAGATCTTTCAAAGTTTGTCTCATCCATAATATCCGTGTACAGCAAGTTGTGGCCGCAATGTATTCTCGCCTCTGCAGTGGATAGAGAAACCGATTCTTGTTTCTTGCCGTGCCATGCTACCACTGCCTCCAAGATAAAATGCTCCTCCACTTGTACTCTTCCGGTCATCAATGCACCCTGCCCAATCTGCATCGGAATATGCAATCAAAGTGAAGTCTTTGCCTTTTGGGTACCACAACCCATAATCCATGGTACCTTTGAGGTACCCGAAGATCCTTTTTACAACTCGTGACATGAGTTTCTTTGGGACTTGCCTCGAAATCTAGCAACCATGCATACCGCCTCGTAGTATATCCGGGTCTAGTAGTCGTTAAATACAAGTAGGCTTCCAATCATAGACCCGTACATTGTTTGATCCACATCCGGAGATTTATCATCCTTGCTCAACTTGGCACTCGTTGTCATGGGAGTGCTGACCGGTTTACTGTCTTCCATTGTGAACTTTTTCAGCATTTCTTTTACATATTTAACTTGAGAAATAAAAATGCCTTTTTCATTTTGATTGACCTGCAATCCTAAGAAATAAGAAAGTTCACCAATCATTGACATCTCAAATTCTTTTTTCATTTTAATTGATATGTCTTTGCAATATTCATCCATGTCGCCGCTAAATATTATGTCATCTACATAAACAACAAGAACAATAAGATGACCCTTCTCTGCTTTGACATATAAGTTGCTATCCACCAAACCTTTCTTAAACCCTTGTTTAATTAGATAATTATCCAACCTTGCATACCATGCTCTAGGTGCCTGTTTTAATCCATATAAAGATTTCTTTAACCTGCAAACAAAATCTGGATTGTCACCAAGTTGGAAGCCATCTCGGTTGTTCAATGTAAACCTCTTCTTCCAGCTTTTCCATTCAAAAATGCTGATTTTACATCCATTTGATATACTTTGAAGTTTTTATGAACTCGCTAATGCCGTAAACATTCTCGATTGCCTCTAGTCTGGCTACCGGTGCAAAAGTTTCTTCAAAATCAATGCCTTCAACCTGAGCATAGCCTTTACATACCAATCTTGCCTTATTTCTGACAACCTGCCCATCTTCATTCAATTTATTTCTAAAAACCCATTTAGTGCCAATTATGTTTTTATTTGTTGGTCTAGGTACTAATTCCCATGTATTGTTTTTCTCTATCTGATCTAGTTCTTCATTGATTGCCTTCATCCAACTTTCATCGCTGCTTGCTTCAACGAACATTTTTAGGTTCAATACTAGATAACGGAGAATAGTTCCTCACCGCTGTTCTTCTTGTCCGAATACCATCCGTGGGATCCCCAATAACTGCTCACTTGGATGATTTTTCTGTCAGCTTGCCTGCTTTAAATTTCCCTCGTTTTCTTCTTCTTCAGATTCAGTTTTTACACCATCTCGGATCAATTTTCTCGATTCTTCTCCTCGTTTCTTTTTCATCATCACCTTCAATGACTTCTTCATACATAGGGTAGTTTTCTTGATAAGTAGTTTCTTGTTCTCTACCTTCATCAACTTTCACATCAACACTTTCAACAATTTTCTTCAACCTCTTGTTGTAACATGTGTATGCCTTGCTTTTTGTTGAGTAACCAAGAAAGATACCTTCATCAGCTCTATCTTCAAATTTACCGAGGTTATCTTCATCCGCTTTATGTAGCACTTGCCGCCAAATACTTTGAAATGTCTTGTTGTTGCCTTTCTCGCCAAACCACAACTCATAAGTTGTTTTGCTTTCATGTGGTCTCAAGGATGCACCTGCTTTGAATGTAAACTACAGTATGAACCGCCTCTTTCCAAAATCGTCGCCTATTTTGTTTTCTCGCAGCATTGTCCTTGTCATTTCTTACACTGTTCTATTCTTCCTTTCTACAACACCATTTCGCCGAGGTGTCCTAGCCGCTGAAAACTGTCTTCTTATCCCATGTTTTTGACAATATTCTCGCAAATTCTTCGGAGATAAACTCTCCTCCCCCGTCTGATCTTAGGCATTTAATTCTTTTTCCCGATTGATTCTCAACAAGATTTTTGAAGGTTTTAAACATCTCAAAGGCTTCTCGACTTGAGTTTCATAAATAGTACCCATGTCATTCTTGAGTAGTCATCTATACACAAGATAAAATATTTGTGTCCATTTATGCTTTCAGTTCTCATGGGTCCACATAGATCAGGGTGAATTAGTTCTAATGGCTTGCTAGTGAAGTATTCTTTTGCTTTGAAAGTGGCTCTGGTTTGTTTTCCCTTTTGGCATGACTCACAGATGCTATTTACAGTTTTGCCAATGTTTGGTATATCTCTAACTCGCTTCTTTTGAACCGATTTTTGCCAGCATTGTCAAAACTAATATGCCCAAGCCTCTTGTGCCATAGCCGCTTTTCATCTTCCCTCGTCCAATCAAGCATGTTCCTTCTACAGTTTCTGAAAGTGTATACAGTATTTCCAGAAGTTCTCACCCAGTGGCTATTAACTTTCCATTTTTTGTCTTTCTTACTTCACAGCCCTCCTTCTTGAAGATTACATCATGGCCTCTGTCACATATTTGACTTACACTTAGCAAGTTATGCTTCAGTGCCAATTACAAACAAGACTTCTTTTGATTTTATATTGCCATCACCGATCTTGACTGATCCCTTTCCAACAATCTTTGCTCCATCATTATTTCCAAATTTCACATAACCACCTTCATAATTCCGTAAATTCTCAAACTTTTGCTTGTCACCCGTCATGTGACTGGAACAACCACCGTCAAGTATCCAAGGTGCTGATTTGTTCTCAGCTTTAAAAGCAGTCTGGACAATCAAAGATTCCTTTTCTTTCCATTCTCGTTTGATAGCAGATTTTGCTACTTGTTTTGCCTTTGTCCTTTCATTAGCATGTGCCTGTTTTTCAAGAAATTTCTGGTTTTGTTTCAACCCACTTGGCCGAGATTTTCTACCCCGATAATTATTTGATGCAAAAGTGCTTCGCAGCTTCTAGCAATATGTCCAAAATTATGACAATTATAACATTCAACCGCATAATTCATTAAAGGAGAAAAAACATTTCTCCGGTAAAATTCCTTTGAGATACATTATGCCCGCAATCTGAAATCTTATGGCCATAAGCATTGCATTTAAAACAATAACCAAAAAATGCATGATTAAACCTCGGGTGCCGGTCTTTGCCGCTTGAAGTAGGAGCCATGACTCTTCTCCTCCTTGGATGTGTGACTTTTGTGAATCCATCTTTGTCAAGCATTCTTCTTGAATCCGGCATTATTGTTTTCTTTTGCAAGATTTGGTTTTTCTCGGTTCAACCCCGATCTTTTCTTCTTTCTTTATGAGTTCTATATTCAAGTTCTTTGAATCCTTTGAAGATTCTCCTTCATCAAAGCCTAAACCAAATTTTATGCCAGAAGGCCTTTGGTTATTTAACATTTTATCCAGCTTTATAGTATTTTCTTCAAACTTATGAAAACAGCTTAATTTTCTATTCATCTCCTCTAACCGCATCCTTAACATAACAATGTCTTCCTCTAGCTTGCCGCATTCAACCTGTCTTTACAGCTTAATTGTTCATCAAGAACTTCGGACATTTTCTTGAATTCCTCTCGTCTCGTATTTTCAGATTGTTTATTATGTCTCTGGCATTCTCTAATTTCTTTGAAAATTTCTTATTCTTCTTCCTTTCTCGCACTCAACTCTTCAAGTGCAAGCAACCAATTCTCCTTCCAAATACACTTCACCTTCATCCTTGGAATTTTCATCACCTTCCCGATTTTTCTCTCGTTCTTTCTTCTTCAAGTGCCATGAAAAGAGCTTCACCTCCTTCTTCTTCGACTCCTCATCCGTGCTTTCTTCGAACCGCCGACATTCTTGGTTATGAAGCTTTTCTTCTTGAAGTTGTTCTTTCTAAAATTTTGTTTCTTCTTCCACTCACCTTTTTCTTGGTGTGAACCTTCACCATTTTTGGTTCTCTCCCGCATTGGACATTTGGCCGCAAAATGACCGACTCCTCCACAATTGAAGCATTTAAAAGGTAGCTTCCCTCTATATTTTCCTTTTCCTTTTGTGAGTTTTCGAACAAAATTGGCTTCTCGTTTCATCCAAGTGTTCCTTCATCCTCGTATTCATGTTCAGCTTTTACATTCTTGTGTGCTTTAAAAGTCGCTTCTCTCGTCTCGTAGACTTGGTTTGTCCTATTCTCATTTCATATGTCTGTCAGGGAACCATGCAACTCATCCATGCTGAAGTTGTTTAGATCTTTTGCCTCTTCTATTGCAGAGACTTTGGAGTTAAATATTTTGTGAAGTGTTCTCGAGAACCTTTTTCACAACAACCGCATCATCAATTTCTTCACCGAGTCCTCTCGATTGCATTAATAATTCCGTTGACTCTCAAAATATAAGTCTCTATGTTTTCATCTTCATTCATTTGCAAGTGCTTCGAACCGTGCTCGATGAGTTTGCAGCTTTGCTTCCTTAATCTTACCGTCTCCTTCATGGATGCTCTTCAGCTTTATCCCACATGTCTTTTGCTGATTTACAACTCATGACTCTTATCGCTTCACCGTCAACAAGCCCACACATTATGGCATTCTTAGCTTTGGAGTTGTTCTCAAATTTCTTTTTCTCAGCAGTATCTCGTTGGAGGAGTAGTGGGTGTCTGTGTATCCACTATCTAGAGTAATCCCAAATATCATATCCCAATGCACTCGGATATGTTTGCATTCTCGAGTTTCCATAAGGTGTAATTTGTTCCATCAAATAAGGGAGCTTTGTTGGATGAAAATCCTTCACCGCCTGCCATTGTTTCTTCCAAGATCTCCTTAGCTGATTAAGCTTGTACAAGGAACCTCGCTCTGATACCAATTGATGTTCACACAATGACACTGAGAGGGGGGGTGAATCAGTGTAGTTATTTAATTTCGAAACAACAACATTCAAAGACTGAAGCACATAAAACTTATAAAACCAGAAGAACAAAATGAGAGCACACCACAACACACAATATAACGAGGTTCACCAATTTGGCTACTCCTCAAAAATTAACTGCTTGGACTTCAATCCAAATCCAATCTTTGCAAAATTTCAATTTTACAACTTCTTTACCAAAGATCCACCGGAAGGAGCACCAACCCCCGTAATTTTCTACCGCAACGGATGGAGCACCAACCCCTAGTACCAAGCACCAACTTGGACTACAATTCTGATCAATTAGAATGACATAAAAGTGTCTTCACTTCATGCACAACCCCGACCGGTCCGCAATTAATCCAACTCGCACACTCTCACGGCTCGCTAATTTTCTTATCCAAACCCTCTTTTCACAACAATATTTCTCTTTCACAACAACTTTCTCTAACAAAGCAACATCTTCTCTCATACGATTATTCTTTTATAACCTTTCAATCCTCGCATGCAATCGAATCACATACTCTGACTGTTTGAATCCATGCAATACGGCTGTTTGATTCCATGCACTTCGACTATTTGAAACCCTGCAATACGACGGTTCGATTCCTTGCAATACGTTTTAATGCATTTTCAACCCGATATTCGATCGTTCGAATACTTCAAATACGGCCATTCGAATATCGTTTCTATTCGCATATCCGACTTTTGAATTCTGCAAATATGTCTTTTCAAAAGCTTCTTCAATCCTCCATATTTGTCTGTTCAAATACTTCAAATACACAGTTCAATGCTTTTTAAACTCGCATATACCATTCTTCGAATGCTTTTCAATCAAGCGAATTCAACTGTTTTAGTGCATGATCGACACCGTCAATTTGTAATCGCTGATCCGACATCGCTACTTTTTACGTAATTGGCTGCATGATTTTCCTGTCTACTTTTTCTGACACGTGTCACCATGCATGCTCTTACGGCTTTTACCCGCCAAACTATTACTCGTCGCGATATCGCGACACTTTCTGTAGCCGTACCATTCATGCCCTTGCTATCACGAAATCGCGACCATTTTGGCTCTTGAAAGCTTTCCTCGCATCATGTCGCGATATCGCGACACTTTCAACTTTTGCTGACGTCATCCTAAGCATGTCGACGAAATCGTGACCGTTTTCGGCTTCCATGAAGCTTTTCTTTCATCCTGTCATGAAATCGTGACACTTTTCAACTTTGTCGACGTCATCATCCTTACTTGTCACAAATCGCGTGACTTTTCACTCTTGCGACGTCATCATCCTTCTTGTCACGAAATCGTGACACTTTCAGCTTTCATACACTCTTCTTTGCCAGCAACCATGAAAAAGGAACATGTCACGAAATCGTGACACTTTGCTCTTCCGTACAACTCTCCTTGCCAACTCCAAATGGAACATGTCACGAAATCGTGACACTATGCTTCATGCAATGGCAAAATTTTTACATCTTTGTGCCTTGTGTTTTCACCTTGCCTCTTTTCATGAAATTTTGACTTGTAATATCATTGTCGCATCTTTCCTCTACACTTTTGACTAGTAGCAAATCGCTACTCCTTAGTTTCCCTTTGTTTCAACATGTAGCGCCATCGCTACACCTTAGTTTCTCTTTGTTTCAACATGTAGCGAAATCGCTACACCTTCTTCTAACGCCCTCCCCTCTTGTGCGAATCGCACCCTTTGTTTCCTCTCCACGTGCAAGCTTACGCGGAAATCGCCTCTCTTCTTGCGCTCCTTTCCTCCATTTATGTCGCGAAATCGCGACACATTTTCTCTCTCCTCAACGAAAACTCGACATGTCGCGACATCGCGACATTTTGGCGTGCATTTTCTCTCTCCTACTTTTTGTCGCGAAATCGCGACACATTTTCTCTCTCCTCGCTGAAAACTCGACATGTCGCGATATCGCGACATTTTGGCTTGCATTTTCTCTCTCCTACTTTTTGTCGCGAATCGACAGAAACATGTCGCGATATCGCGTGCTTTTCTTCCTTGTCTCTTTCTCGCCAATTTCTTGAATCTGGGTCACCTCTCGTTTTGCTTGAAACTTTCTCGCACTTGATCCGATCGACCTCTGAATCGCATCAATCGCATCAATCTGTCTGTGTTGACAACAATGACAATACTTTCTCAAATGCTTTTGCTGCACCTTGCTCAACATAATTTGATGCTTCTCTTTCTTGGCCCATTTTCAACACTTTTACTTTTCTTATTCATACTTAGACCAAATTTCTCAAAATTTTGGCTAAGTAGAGATGTAGCCATTTTTGGCCTATATTATTGGTGCCTCTTGGGGAATCTTGCTAGTAATATTTTTAGAACCTAGAGCCATTGAGTTTACGGACTCTAAGGGGATGAATGATTTATGGAATAAGGGAAAATAAAAATGGAAATGATATGGAAATAACATTTTCAAAAGTGGTGAGAAAGTATGGTGGGGATGCATGGAGATGGATGAAGAAATCAAATGAGGGAAATGATGCAATGAAATAAAATAAGATGAGTGGTGATGAGGCCTGGAAATGCCTCAATCATAACATGTTTTGAACACTAAAATTGCCTATAAACTCTTATGTTTTATCTGATATGTTAGTTAAGTTGATTCAATATGTTGTATATTAACCATTTTGCATGATCAATGTATTTGGAATATTATATGCTGATTTTTACAGCTTTTTGCATAGTTTTGTGTTCTTTTTGCTATGACTTGCTAAAATGGGATATGCTTAGAATAATAGCAGCATTTCACTAATCATGTTTTGATTTGTCTCAAGCATTTATTTCACCTAAATCTGGCAACAATGCAAGCAGACTGTTGCTGTGCAACAAAAATTGGTCTTTCCCATGTAAATTCCAGCCAACTGTCCATAAATAGCAAGGCATGGAATTCACATGTGGAAAGAGATGAAGACCATTGGAATTTGATCTTAAGAGATAACCCACCTGAGAGATGCAGAAGAAATCACTGGAAAAGCACACATTTGTTCATTCCGAAGTATCTTCGAAATGAACAGATATCTTCGAAATGAGAGAACAGATGTCTTCAGAATGAGAGAACAGATGTCTTCGAAATGAGCGGATCTTCGAAATGAAGAATGTAGTGTCTTCGAAATGAGCGGATCTTCGGAATGAAGAATGTAGTATCTTTAAAACGAGAATTGCAGTATCTTCAGAATGAGCGATCTTCGGAATGAGAATTGCATTGTCTTCGAAATGAAGCCACTTATCTCCGAAATGAAAATAGAATGCATTTTTTGACTTGTTGACCGATTTTTGAAGCTGGAAAAAGGGAAATAAAGGTCGAAAAAGGTAAAGGAAAAGATCTTCCATCTGTCTTTGTCGTCATTGCCGACCAAAGCCATCATTAATGGAAAGATCAAAGAATAAACCCAGAATTTGTTGCAGAATAGTAGGATTAGATCTTTTGAGATATTCTTTGTTTGTAATCAGATCATAGGACAGCTATAAATATTGCTCCCATTCAGGTTGAGCCTAGTAGGTAGTAAGTAGTGAGAAAAGAGTAAGGAAGCTAGGAGAAAGCAAAAAATATAGAGAATAGGTAGAAATTGACTGTTACAGTCCTGTAATAGTTTTTCAACAGAATTCTTGTAATCATGTTCTTTCATCAATAAAGTGCACCAGTTCTATTTCATATTGCTTGTAAATGAGTGTGATTAAGATCTAGAGAGAGAGAGACTCATACCTTCTTCTCGGACAAGGAGGTCGGCCACTTCTGGACCTAGGAGGAGGACTAACAACAGGTTTTTATTCTGATTTTGCTACAAGTAGAATGAGTTGTAGAACTTGTTATTTCAATTGCTTGTAAACAGATGACAATATCTGTAGTCTTAGTTTATTTATGCTTAGATTAATCTTGTGCTTAATGTTTTAGCTGTAATATTTACTTTCAAGCAAAGCTTCCATTTTATTTCAGACTGTTATTTCCAAAATTTGCTATTTTTTGCAATTTCTTGCATTCTGTGTTTTGATGTCAACCCTTGCACAAAAGATTGACAACCTTCTGTTATAGAGTCTTGACAGGGTTTTATTTTCCATGCTATAATTAGATTTCCATTGCTGCAAAAGTAAATAGATTTCCTTTCTGCAATTAGAATCAGACTTTCAATTCTGCAACTGTTATTTTTGCAACATAATTAGGTCTCATTCTACAATTGTAAATCAAGATTTCATTTCTGCAGTTAATGATTAGTTTCCATTTCTGCAATTAGATTAAGGTTTAATTTATGCAATTAGAGATAGGAATGTCCTAAAACCCCCCACACAACCGGTTCCACCAATAAGACCTGTTGCTCTAGATTGACCTAAGTTATAGTTGTTTCACTTCTTCTTCCATAGATAGCCTTGTACACAGCCCTGGATTGACAAATTCATTGAGAATTAATGATGGTATAATGACTACGCATCATTTTGGCACCATTTTCGAGGAATAGTGTTGCCAAAAAAAAACAAATAGTCCAATAGCTGTAATCAGACTAAGCTATGAAATTCAAGTTAAAATCTGAATACAACAGCTGAGTAAGGTAACAACTATTGATTTAATTTATGTCACTCAAGAGTAAACATGAATGAATAAGTCTAGGGATGAATGAGTAAGTCTAGAACTACCCCAAAGGATCCCCTGGCTTGTTCCATTAAGGAGATCTTCATGCCTAAGGGGTGAATCACCCGTGTTTGAACTACCAAAAAGATTGATAGAAAAATCACCAGTCTCACCATCATTAGAACATTTTGAGAAAGGAAAATCACCAATTTTATCATCATCGAAATGTCCTAAGGAAGAAAATTCATCAGACTCATCATCAACAGAGAGGCTTGGACCTCTTGAGAGAACAATTTGGAAAGCTTTAACTTCTCCCAGGAAATAGGAAACTATGGCAGAAGGAGGCAATATAGATGGCCAACATGGCTATGTCCATAATGAAGGAGATGATCAGGATATGCCCCAACCTTCCAGAACATTTGAATATCCTATTCGTCTGAATCCAACACAAAACTCTCCCATGAAGACCATTTCACCTTCAGTACTTCCAACCTTCCGAGGTGTTGTATCTGAAGATCCTGACCAGTTTTTGTTTGAATTCAAGGTAGTGTGTCAGACCTATGATTATATAAATGACAATAAAAAACTTAAGGTTTTTCCCTCAACACTCAAGGATGCAACATTACGCTGGTTCATGAGTTTAGAGCCAAATTCCATAAGAACCTGGGATCAAATGGAAACTGTGTTTTTAGATAAATATCAGGAGTATTGCCATGTAAGGAATAGAAAAGATGAGTTATTCAGAATTAAGCAAGAAGATGATGAAACATTGGAAGATTATCTTGATAGGTTCTCCTTTGTTCAAAGGAGATGTGGACTTGTAGAACCAGAATTATGTAAAACCATCTTTTTGAGAGGATTGCAAGATGAATCCAGAGAAGTTCTGGATTTGATGGGAAAAGGGGATGTAACCACTCTCAATAATGATGAAATTGTGGATCTCTATAAGAATTACTCTCGCACTAAGCAGAGAAGAAGAAAAATCCATACAAATGGCACTGATGTGAAGGACCTGATAGAGGAACTTGCAAATTTCAAAACTGATATTCTAGTGCACCTAAACACTACTTTGGGGGAAATGTCTGCAAAAGCAAAAAACATAGAACCCTTGGCAATTTATTGCCCAAGATGTAGAAATAAACATGCTTTGCAGGAATGTCCTTTGAATAAAACATCTATCTCAACCATTTGTAGTATCTGTTCAAAAAGGCATTCAACTGATCAATGCCACCTGCTACCACAACTCAAAACTGTGTTAGAAAATCAGACCGAGGAACTCAACTACATTGGACCAAAACAAGGGGGAAATTTCTCTCAATACCAAAATCCCCTTCATTTTCCTACAAATTGGGGGCATAATCCTGGTACTATGCCTTGGGGACAACCAGAACCACCCCAACGTCCTTGGAATAATCCTCAATGGACAAATTCCCAAGAATGGCCACAAGCAAATTGGAGTAACCCAGCCTGGAATCAGAATCAAAACAACCCCTCATGGAATCAAAACAACCCATCTTGGAATCAAAACAATCCAGCCTGGAATCAAAATCAGACTAATCCACATTGGATGCAAAACCAACCACAGTGGAGTCAGCAATACCAGTCCTATCCAAGGCAACAAAGGAATCAAGGTCAAACTCAACATTTGTTGCCTGCACCTAATCAAAATTTCCAAGAAAAATAGCAACAAACACAACAAGTGAAACAACCTCAAATGCCAACTCAACCAACCACTAATCCAAATAGCATGAGACAGACACCTCCTGTCTATGTGGTCAAGTCGAAGAAAATGTTGAAATTAATGTTCTTGATTGTAGTAACATCCAACTTCATTCAAGAAAAGTTGTACCTAAACCAATTTCAAATGAAATTAAAGAAAATGAAGAGCAAGAATCATTGGAACCAGAGAAAGTCCAACCAACAATAGAGACAGAAGAAAAATTGGAACCAGAGAAAATCCAACCAACAATAGAGAAAGAGACAAAACACAACCAGTGAACAATTACCAAGGATAATTCCATATCCCGAAAGATTCAATGCAATACCAAAAAATTCTGAGTCAGAACTGGTCAAAGAACTCAAAAAGTTAACTATATCATTGCCCTTATTGCAAGCCATTAAGGAAATACCAGAGATTAACAATACTATCCAAAATTTGTGCATTAAAAGAGCAGAAAGAAAAAAGAAAGCATTTCCTAAAACTGTGCAGGTTGAAGGGAAGATAGCTGATCTCTTATCTGGAAAACTAGTACCTCCAAAGTATAGTGATCCAGGAAGCCCAGCTATCACAGTCACCATAGGTTCAGTACCAATATCAAATGTCTTAGTAGATCTAGGAGCTGCAATAAATGTCATGACCAAGGATACAATGAAACAATTACAGCTCAAACATCTCAGCCCCACATTTACAGCTTTAGTTGCAAAACCCGAAGGTATCATTGAAGATGTCCCTATAGAAGTTTCTTCTTGGGAATTCCCTGTAGATTTTTTGGTTTTACAGCCAAGAAATTCAGCACATGGATATCCCATTATTTTGGGAAGACCTTGGCTTGCAACTGCAGCAGCCTTCATAGACTGCAGATCTGGAAATATGACTATTTCAAATGGTATTGATCTGAAACATATTTCTTTATATCCTCCTGCAAAACCATCTAGCAAATTTTTAGGTCAGTTATGGTTTTCCGACTCGGATGAAGAACCGGAAGAGGTCATTTCTACACTAGCTACCTTAGTAGTAAGAGAACACACAGAAGACCTCAGTGACACAAAAAATTTAGAAAATGAAACAATCCTGATGAATGTTCTGCATGAACAAGGTTTAGAAGGGGAAGCAACAAATATCCAACAGTTGTTAAGTAATGAGGAGAATCAAAAATCTGAAGATGAACCATCTGGTACTATCACAGGGAAACTCTGTTTCACTACCACATGGATGGCACCATCATCCGATTTTTCCTTCTCACCTGTTCCATACAAGATATGCTTCCCTCAAGCAGCAATAAAATAGAAACCGCTTCTCTTCTCCCAACTCAAGAATGTCCTCTTAATCCCCTAATCACCAGGTATGAAGGAGTGAATTCAGTCCTTCTAAATACAAAACAAATAGAAGTCCAGCCAGGCAAATTTTTGAACATTTACAACCAGCTTACTAGGGAAGAGGAAGAAAAATTGATAGTTGTCTTGTAGAAGCATGTTCATGCTTTTGCTTGGAACTACAAAGATATGTCAGGAGTTCATCCTGATATATGTACCCACATAATCTATACTGAAGAAGTCAAGCCAGTTAGACAACCCCAGAGAAGATTGAATCCTGCCTTAAGAGATATTGTGAAAGAAGAAATTGAAAAACTTCTGGAAGTAGGATTCATTTACCCAATTTTTGATAGCCAATGGGTTTCTCCATTGGTAATAGTTCCTAAGAAAAATGGAAAAATGAGAGTATGTGTAGACTATAGAGAGTTGAATAAGGTGACATACAAAGACCATTTTCCATTACCTTTCATAGATCAGGTGTTAGATACTCTTGCTGGAAAAAGATACTTTTGTTTTCTTGATGGATTTAGTGGATATAATCAAATTCAGATTGCACCTGAAGATCAAGAGAAAACAACTTTTACATGTCCATGGGGAACATTTGCCTATAGGGTTTTACCTTTTGGTTTGTGTAATGCCCCAACAACTTTTCAACGAGTAGTCCTAGCAATTTTTGCTGATCTGACCACCAAAAGTGTTGAAATATACATGGATGATTTCATAGTATGTGGACAGACTTTTGATTTTACATTGGAAAATCTTGACAAAGTCTTAACTCATTGTGAAACATACCGGTTATCCTTGAATCCAGAAAAATGCTTCATGATGATGAAGGAAGGGATAGTTCTTGGTCATCACATCTCTCCCGAAGGGATCCAAGTTGATCCAAAGAAGGTGGAAATTATCAAGAATCTCCTTCCTCCTAAAACTCGGACTAATGTCGAAGCTTCCTAGGACACATTGGTTTTTACCGTAGGTTTATTCCCAACTTTAGTACAATAGCCACTCCTATGTTTGCCCTATTGACTAAAGATTCTGAATTCTCCCGGACTGCAAAGTGTCAAGAAGCATTTGAAGCTCTGAAAGAGAAATTAATAACTCCACCTGTGCTCAGAGGACCTAATTGGACATTACCATTTCACATACAGACTGATGCCTCCAATACAACAATTGGAGCAACATTAGGACAAATTGACAATGGTGAACACTATACCATCTACAACATTAGCAAGAACTTGACAGGAGCCGAGAAAAATTATACAACTGAGAAGGAATTTCTAGCAGTAATTTATGCCATCAACAAATTCAGGCATTACATCACAAAGTTATCAAATATTTATTCACACAGATCATACAACCATTAAGTATTTGATGAATAAACCTATGGTAAGTGCAAGAATTATTCGTTGGTTGTTGTTGCTGCAAGAATTTGATATCACTATAATCAACAAACCAGGGAAAGCTAATGTTGTGGCAGATTTCTTGTCCAGGTTGCAGAACACAGATGAAGGGGAATTAGTTGATGACACTTTTCCTGATGAAAAACTATTTGCTATATCAGTCCAATCACCTTGGTTTGCGGATATAGCCAATTATTTGGTCACAGGGAAAGTTCCTCCACATTTCACTTCAAAACAGAAAAAACAATTGATCAAACAGAGTTCTTCTTTTGAATGGATTAAGGGTATGCTTTTTAAGTGCAATCCTGACCATGTGTTACGTAGGTGCATCCGAAAGGATGAAGTGTATGATATCCTTAGAGCTTGTCATGATGAACCCTCAGGTGGACACTATTCTGTAAAAAGCACAGTTAGGAAAATCTTAGGGACAAGATATTATTGGCCATCTCTTCACAAGGATGTGAAAAAGTACATCAGGCATTGTGATGCATGCCAAAGAATGGGGAAACCCACTCATACAAATGAGATGCCACTCGCAGCCTCAAATGGTTTTAGAACCATTTGAGAGGTGGGGGCTTGATTTTGTAGGACCTATTGATCCACCTTCTCAAGGAAAGGTGCATATTCTAGTATGCACGGATTACCTGACAAAGTGGGTAGAGGTGCATGCTTTCAAACATGCTCGTGAAGAGAAGGTCACTGATTTCTTGTATACTCAGATTTTTTAGAGATTTGGAGCCCCACGGTCTATCACCACAGACCAAGGACCCCAATTTGCATCCAAAGTCATAAAGGCATTTATAGAATTGTATGAAATCAAACATAGGAAATCATCACCTTACCACCCACAAGCAAATGGCCAAGTTGAGGTAACAAACAGGGAACTAGAACGCATCTTGACAAAAATAGTAGCTTTTCATAGGAGGAATTGGCTAGATAAATTACCTGAAGCAGTTTGGGCCTACAATACTACTTGGAAGTCCACTACCGGATTCACACCTTATGAACTAGTCTTTGGTAAAAAGCCCCTCTTACCTATTGAATTTGAGCTACTAACATTGCGCACAACATTGGAAATTGGAATTGAATTGTCGCAGGCACAGACAGACAGGATTCTATAGTTGAATGCATTGGATGAACTTAGATTGGATGCTCTGCACCAAACTGAGGTAATTCAAGAGCAGAGGAAGTTGTGGCATGACAGTCACATTCAGCAGAGGAAACTTCAACAAGGAGATTGGGCTTTACTATTTGATTCTCGCTATGAAGACTTTCCTAGAAAACTGAGAACTAGATGGTTGGGACCTTACTGGATTGAAGAGGTATTTGACAATGGAGCAGCTCGTCTATCTCCTATTGATGGGTCACAAAGAAAGTTGGTAGTAAATGGACATCACCTCCGAGTGTACCATACACCTCTGACTAAAGAAGAATTCTTGCAACAACTTGATAGTTTGGATACACAACAGGTGGAAGAGATTCCCTCTTCCACTTCAAAACAATCAGCATGATCATGGATTTCAAGAAAAAATAGAAAATACAAAAAAATAAAAAAAATAGAAAACAAAAAGATGAATAAATTCTGATTATGAATTCCTTCATGGGCATGATTTCAGGGGAAATCATGAAATTCCTTCATGGGCATAGTCAGAATCAAGAAAAAAAAGAAAAAAAAAGAGAGAAAAGGAGAGGTAAAAAAATAAAAAAAAAGGGAAAATCAAGAAAAAAAGAGAGAAAAATGAATAACTCAGCAATGAAAACCTTTTCTAAGGCACTACTAAGTTGGTATGCATGAAAACCAGTTTTCTGGCATGTATAACCTTGAGAAATTTTTGAACCATCATTGTACAAATTCACCAAGTGCACTTGTTTTGAAATGTTGCAGAAAATCTCAGTAGAACATCAACAAAGGCAGTCATTCTTCAAAACTGGCATTAACTATTTTTATCGGCTATATATTTCTTACATTTCTTCATTGTAAAATGATTGGTATATAGTATATGACGATTAACCATTAGCATAAAAGGTATTCATAAGAGTTGGCATACTTAAAACATGTTTTGAAAATGAAAATATTGATTTCTCGCCTAATCTTCGAACAAGAATGCCAAACACAGTGCCTGTTGTATTATCTTCGGATTGAAATTGTCTTCGGAATGACAACAGAATGAATGTTGCACTTTGTCTTCAGAAAGAAGCTTTGTCTTCGAAATGACAATTTGTCTTCGAAACGAAACTTTGTCTTCGGAATGACGACTTGCTGCATCATCTTCGAAATGAAGATCTGTCTTCGGAATGAAGATCTATCTTTGAAATGAAGATCTATCTTCGAATGAAGTTCTGTCTTCGGAATGAAGATCTATCTTTGAAATGACGATTTACCTTCGCAATACAGCCTGATCTTCGGAATGAGGATTGATCTTCGAAATGAGGATTAATCTTCAAAATGAAGATTTAAATTTGTAGAGAAGACTTGTCTTCGAAATGAAGGCCTGTCTTTGAAATGAAATTATAATCTTCGAAATGAAGTTTTTTTGCAATGAAACTATAATCTTCGAAAAGAGCATTTCCACGTGGCATCCAAGAAAGACAAGGTACGATAAAATCAAATTCTTTTAGCTGCATACGATAAAAAGGGACACGTGTCAGCAAGGATATGGTTTATTTTGCATGGTACTAGAATCAAGGAAGACATGGTTTATTTTGCACGTGAGAATCTACAGACTAAATAAAAAAATTAAAACCAAATGAGGTGGATCTGATGGCAAGGACGTCCATGCAATCATTGACGGATAGGTGTTCGATGCAACAGTAGAAATGCGTGCCACCTTTCTTTTCGAAGACGTGTTTGCGAAGTACAGTGCTCAGGTTACGGTTCATTCCGAAGAAGAAGACGAGAAATAGGGCAAGCGAAGACTTAGAGCTAAACCCTGCAAATCTGCAACATAAAAACCAGAGATCCAGCAGAGGAATAGCAACAGTAGTGAACGGTTTTTAAACAGAAAAGATGGGGCGAAAGATCAGAACGGAACCAGCAGATACCACCTACCTCCGAGAAAATCTAGCAGTCCTACAGATTTTTGAAGATGGAGGGCTTATGCCATTTCTGGATAAGTTTAATGGGTCCTCTGAAGATTTGGCTGGCATGTTCGCCCATACATTCAAAAACAACCGAGCACATGTTAACGACATGACTATTGAGGTAACCCCTAAAATTTTAAGTCAGATTACTGAGCTGCCATTAGAAGGGATTTCAATTTCTAGATCTGGCAAGAATACATTGGCAAATGTAGTTAATCAATTTGTAGAAGAAAATGATAGAGAGCCAGAGTATTTAACCCATAACAACGCATGCAAAGGGTTAAAAAGGGCCAGCCTATAGGAACCCTGGGATGAAGTAGCCACCTGGGTAATTAAATTCCTAACCTGTGAAGGGCAGTATGTGCTGTTGTCAAGGCATCATCTACGAATTTTAAACCATCTCAGACATGGTGAGCAGCAACCGAAAGTTAGGGTAAACCTTCCCTGTATCTATATCAAGAATTAAAAAACATGGCAAAGAGATATCAAGAGGGCAAAGGAAGCCTTCGCCACCATGGCCTCATCAAACTAGTTTGCCAACACCATTTTAGAGGAAACCCTAGGAGTTTTGATAGGTTTTACTCTACCCTAAATGATGTCATTTTTAGGGATGAAGATGAGGAAGAAGAAGAACCAGATGCTGCTGACATTGCTGCAGAAGAAGAAATAGCTACTACAAAAGCTGCTACAGAAGATGAAACAGAAATTGCCATAGAAGCTGTTACAGAACCACACCCAACAACAACAACAAAAAACCTTGCTCCTGAACCCTCAACTTCACGAACCAAGAAACAAAGAAAAAGAGGATCTGGAACTGGCAGCAGAATAGAAAAACAAAAGAAGGTTCATTTTTCTGAAGTGACTATTGATTTGACAGAGCAAGAAATAACAAGGGAAATAGAGGCATCTGAAACTCTCCCCACAACCCCTGCTGACACCAAGAAATAGAGCAAAAAGAAGAAGTTTGCATCTGGAACTAGGAGGTCCACTAGAATCCATTTGAAAGAAACAGCATAACAAAGTTATGGAGGAAGAAGAAGGACAAAGCAGCCCAGATGTCATAGAAATACAACCAACCTCTAAAAATTTCTAGAATTCCCTAAATAGATAGCTGAGGTAGAAACTAGGCAAGATAATTTGGAGGAGGCTACAGTTCAACAGGCTACAGATATGGTAGATGCCCTTATAGACAGTTTTATAGAGCCTCCTGAACAAGAACAAATTGTTGTAGAAGAAGAGATATTGGTTGAGCAGCCAACTATAGCTGACTTGTCTGCATCAGCTTCTGAAGCAGAAATAGAAGTGGAAGACATCACAGAGCAGCTGAAAGCAACAAGAAGTGTTGTCAGAACACAAACCAAGTGGATTGAGGAGAAAGAAAGCATCATTGAGATACAAGAAAGAAAAATTGTAGAGCTTCAACAAGAAGTGGCAGAATTGAGAAAAATGTTGTCACAGCCAACTGTATCCATTGATGAAGACAATTTGGCTCAATTGCTTTTGGGTCTATCAAAGGCAGATGACTCTGTTGAAATAGACATGGGTGTTCATTCTGAAGTAGCACCCCTTCATTCTGAAGAAGTGCCTATTCATTCTGAAGCAGCACCATCTCATTCTGAAGCATTGCCTTCTTATTCTGAAGATGCTTCAAAAATGGTAAAAAGCATAGCAGAGGATGTTGAAGATGAGCCACCAACACAGGAACAGTCCCAACAGCAAGAAAATGTTCAAGTAAGTACTCCTATTGAGGTCCCTGTATTTCAAACTGTTATACTTTCAGCAGATAAGGGGGTACAAGTAGAATTACTATCTGATGACAACCCAATAGAAATAGCAAATAAGGGGGTACAGGTAGAATTATTGGTAGATAGTCAACCAGTGGAAGTGGCAGAAAAAGGAGTTCAGGTAGATCTGCTGCCTAGGATCCCCCCTGTAGTCAGACCACCTAATACTGTGTCTCTAGAGCAGTATAATGCAGACATAGCCAATTGGATGATTAGATATGAGCAGCTTGCCACTAAGACTGAGAAATTCAAATTGGAAAGGAAACAACTAGAGGCAAAAGAAAAAGAAAACCAAGCATTAAAAGAAAAAGTGTCTGACTTATGCCAAATTGCTGAATTTTTAGTTCAATTTAGACGACCAGCCAGATTTTACAGCCTTATTTTGAAGGAGAAATACCTCAGATGGCAGGTCATGAGGATTAGTTCAAACCTCCCATATAAATTGGACACAACTGCAGATTTCTTGGAGGCATATTTTGACAACCCCATAGAACAGAAAAATCTCCTATGTGAACTATTTTTGCACAGTTTCTTCATTCCAGAGGAAGTAGAGTTTCATCCTCAAATCTACATTGGAGATGTTCAACTGAGAGCATTTATGTCTACTTTGCATAATCAACTTTACTAGGATCAAGAGAAAAAGTAGAATAAAGAGATTGAAACAAGGGCTGAATTGTTAGTCAGAGTAATCCAACCAAACCACCCAGTTATCACCAGACAACACTTCTCAATGATGAATAGGGATGATGTAAAGAGGATGTACTTGAACAACTTAAGGGACTGTGTGGCCAGATTCAAAAATTTTAGTGATCACAATTTTTTCCCAGCATTGTCAGTGTGCAAAAATAGATGGGATGAACTTTCCATGTCTTTGCGAAAAAGAGAACCCATCTCCCCCATCAACTTAGAATGGTCCAGAAGAAGAGCAGAAGGTGTAGTCCAGCTGATTGAAATCATGCAACATAACTGGATAGGTCTTAGGTTTAGACCTCCAACCATCATTACTCCAGTTCCATTCTATTTTGAGGACGATGCCCAACCTGATGAACAGTTTGAAGACTGGCTCAGAAACATTCAGGAAAATAGGGGGTATTATATAGGCAAGAAATTATTCTACAGGTCATGGAATCTAAACATGGACATATGTGATTCCATAGCCCAACATAATGCATGAGGGCATGCATTAATATAAGTTGGGGGGAAAATGATGAGGCCTGGAAATGCCTCAATCATAACATGTTTTGAACACTAAAATTGCCTATAAACTCTTATGTTTTATCTGATATGTTAGTTAAGTTGATTCAATATGTCGTATATTAACCATTTTGCATGATCAATGTATTTGGAATATTATATGCTGATTTTTATAGCTTTTTGCATAGTTTTGTGTTCTTTTTGCTATGACTTGCTAAAATGGGATATGCTTAGAATAATAGCAGCATTTCACTAATCATGTTTTGATTTGTCTCAAGCATTTATTTCACCTAAATCTGGCAACAGTGCAAGCAAACTATTGCTATGCAACAAAAACTGGTCTTTCCCATGTAAATTCTAGCCAACTGTCCATAAATAGCAAGGCATGGAATTCACATGTGGAAAGAGATGAAGACCATTGGAATTTGATCTTAAGAGATAACCCACCTGAGAGATGCAGAAGAAATCACTGGAAAAGCACACATTTGTTCATTTCGAAGTATCTTTGGAATGAACAGATATCTTCGAAATGAGAGAACAGATGTCTTCAAAATGAGAGAACAAATGTCTTCGAAATGAGTGGATCTTCGGAATGAAGAATGCAGTATCTTCGGAATGAGCGGATCTTCGGAATGAAGAATTGTAGTATCTTCGAAATGAAGAATGCAATATCTTCAGAATGAGCGATCTTCGGAATGAGAATTGCATTGTCTTCGGAATGAAGCCACTTATCTCTAGAATGAAAATAGAATGCATTTTTTTGACTTGTTGACCGATTTTTGAAGCTGGAAAAAGGGAAATAAAGGTCCGAAAAGGTAAAGGAAAAGATCTTCCATCTGTCTTTGCCGTCATTGCCGACCAAAGCCATCATTAATGGAAAGATCAAAGAATAAACCCAGGATTTGTTGCAAAGATAGTAGGATTAGATCTTTTGAGATATTCTTTGTTTGTAATCAGATCATAGGACAGCTATAAATATTTCTCCCATTCAGGTTGAGCCTAGTAGGTAGTAAGTAGTGAGAAAAGAGTAAGGAAGCTAGCAAAGAATATAGAGAATAGGTAGAATTTTACTGTTACAGTCCTGTAACAATTTTTTAGCAGAATTCTTGTAATCATGTTCTTTCATCAATAAAGTGCACCAGTTCTATTTCATATTGCTTGTAAATGAGTGTGATTAAGATCTAGAGAGAGAGACTCATACCTTCTTCTGGACAAGGAGGCTGGCCACTTCCAGACCTAGGAGGAGGACTAACAACGAGGTTTTATTCCTGATTTTGTCAGTAGCAGTAATGAGTTGTAGAACTTGTTATTTCAATTGCTTGTAAACAGCTGACAATATCTGTAATCTTAGTTTATTTATGCTTAGATTAATCTTGTGCTTAATGTTTTAGTTGTAATATTTACTTTCAGCAAAGCTTCCATTTTATTTTAGACTGTTATTTCTAGAATTTGCTATTTTTTGCAATTTCCTGCATTTAGTGTTTTGCTATCAACCCTTGCATAGAAGATTGACAACCTTCTCGTTACAGTAGTCTTGACAGGGTTTTATTTTCCATGCTATAATTAGATTTCCATTGCTGCAAAAGTAAATAGATTTCCTTTCTGCAATTAGAATCAGACTTTCAATTCTGCAACTGTTATTTTTGCAACATAATTAGGTCTCATTCTACAATTGTAAATCAGGATTTCATTTCTGTAGTTAATGATTAGTTTCCATTTCTGCAATTAGATTAAGGTTTAATTTATGCAATTAGAGATAGGAATGTCCTAAAAACCCCCACACAACCGGTTCCACCAATAAGACCTGTTGCTCTAGATTGACCTAAGTTATAGCTGTTTCACTTCTTCTTTCATAGATAGCCTTGTACACTGCCCTGGATTGACAAATTCATTGAGAATTAATGATGGTATAATGACTACGCATCAAGTGGTGAACTAGAATTCAACTTCTAGTAGCATCATGGCTCAAAAATTTCTCCTTCATAAATACTGACTTCTAGATCGAAGACACAATATCTAGAAGTTGATGGTCATGAAGAAACTATTTGTGAAACAAAAAGTATGATTTCCATGTGTCAAGGAGGACTACTATTATAGATGGTTCTCTATCCCTTATAATGCCATATGTGTGAGACCCTTTGTAGGTTCATCTTTTATTCATTTTTTTTACTCATGTTAGACTACAAATTTTCATCAAAATTGTGTTTCGAATGGGTCCCTTTCATTTGACTCATTACTCATCTTACCCTTCATATTCTTCTTCTTCTTCAATATGAACTATCTCAATGTTGATATTTTCAAGAACAATTTCATGGACTTCATATTCATATTCCTCCTCTTTTATCTCTTCATCATATTATTCTTCCTCTTCTTCTTGGTCTTCTTCATAAGACTTAAATCCATCGAAACCATCCTCTTTGCTTTCTTCCACTCTAACATCTACTTCATAATTATCATCTTCACTAAGAAATTGAGTTACATTACTTAGCATGCTAGAGGCTTATTCCCAAGTCTTCTTCAAAATTATTGGTATCAATAAGATGTTTTGATGGATCCTTTGTAAGTTATACAACCTCTTATGAGATGGATTGAAATAGAAATTACTAAGCTCAAATATAACATCCTTTATCTCCATTAAGCTCTTAATAATTTGAATCACATGCTCTTACTAGATTGGTTCAGGTGATTTCTCTATTTCATAGTCATCTTGTATGATGGAGTATAAACAATTTGACAGTATTGTTTCTCCAATGAATTGATGATATTCACCAAAGTAATCAGAGAAATCGAGCAACCTAATGTGAGAAATTTTGTTCATAATTTTACTCATTTTATCTTCTAGTCTATCTAGCAATTTTAGATAATCTGCTCTTGGCTAGTATGTCCTTGACTATACCCTCCGTTGTACACCACTGCCTATTTGAAATGAGTCTAGCCATGAATCTAAACCTAGTTTTTACTAGCCTACAAATGTTTTCTATTGGGTTTATTTTATGCTAAAGCTCGTACTTCACCTTTAAAAGGGTTTTATTACACTTACTAACTCATTTGTATCTTCATATAGGAAGATAAAATCTGGTCTAGCCTCTGATATTTTTGTCTTGATTTTTGGCCATATCTCTCTTTGGGTTTGCTTTAGAGTATCTTTTGAGAACCCAATAGGTCTGGCATTTTATGATAATAATTGTTGTTGCAACTAATTATTGTGATCTGTAAGAGTCGCTACCTAATATTGAAAAATTTTTGCTTGCTCCTTGAAATTGGCCATTTCTTGATATTTGTCTTACCACTCCTTTACCTCTTCTCTGAGTGAGTTGGCCAAGACTTCTTGTTCTCTAAGATGAGCCTTTAGTTGTTGTACTCTTTTCTTTAGATCTTGTTTTTTATCTCTTCTTACATATCCTTGCAAGAAAATTGTATCCATGTGGGTGTTAGCCATTACTAATTCATTAGCAGCTAGTAACTGCATGATGTCTACAATTTTCTCAACTATCTCATAGTCTTCCATGGTCATCTCTTTTTTTGGTTTACTCACCTTTGGAGTGGCAGTGAATTTTCTCCTCTTTTTGTAAATCACTATAGTATTCCTCTTTTATGTTGTATCTTCTAAGGGTTTCACCAGTTGTTCATTCCACCATGTTGCTGCATTGAAAAATTTTCCTCTATCATTTGGTGTTAATTTGTGACAGGATCAGTAGCCAGAGTAGATGTAGTAACTAAATATAATACCAAATGGATAGTGGTAAGGGGAGAGTTTAGGATGGTGGGACCTTGGCATGAAGAAGTAGATATTACAACTTTTGTTGATGCAAGGTGTAGATACCTAAAACATGTCATGTCAATGGAGACTACTCATATGGACATACTACAAGACCATATGGAAGATATTGGACAGACTCCAAGATAGAAAAGTGGTTCTAACCACTCAATTTGGGCTCCTTGGCCTATTCAGTTTGAATTGTAGTTGAGACTTGCAGTCTTCATATTAAACCACGGATGAGACCTGCAGTTTATATTCTGGACCATAGCTATCACCTGTTGTCTTAACTAAAGTTTAGTTGGCCTTCATCCAAGCCAAATTAGTTTGAACAACCACTTTTCTAGAATAAGGTGGTTAAATTATGGAAGCTTTCAATCCAACTATCCTAACCAATCCTTCTTGATATTGGTTTCTACATGAAGCCATCCCTAGCCCTGGGACATCCTATAAGTACCCCTTCGAATTAGGGCAATGATATAGAGCATTTTGATAGCGAAGCACTATCAAAATGGTGAATGAAGCAAGTATTGAAGTTTAGAGCATCGAAGCCCTATCGAATTGTGGACTCACTTGAGTGCATAGAGAGAGCCTTGTTGCCATCACCATTGTCAATTTGTCAAGCATCATGATGAATTAGGCCATGGATGCCCTAAGGATATAGAATGCCAAGAAATGCCAATTTGGGAAAAAAGAGGCCCTATTCAATGATTCAAGCACCAAACCTATCATAGGACATTGAGGCAACCCTTGATCATCAATTTTACAAGGAGGATCAAGCCCACTGCCCATGAAATTGGAAGGTAAACAACTTGGTTGCTCACTGTGGATTTCAACCATGGTTTATAGTGCATACTGCTCATCAGAGCTATGCTTTGCCATAGGTATACGATCTCCTTACTATTCTTGTTTAAGATCACTTGATTATATTAGATTCATCATTTGCATGGTTAAAATAGGGTTTTAGATATTTCTAACCCATAGATTTAGTATTTAGAGCAGTTCTAGTATATTAGTTTAGAATATGCAAGAATGGTTTCTTTTTATGCTTTCATGTTCCATTTCATCTAATTAGGCAATTCAATACTTAGTTGCAATAGTATTTTATGCATTTCCATGAATATTTATCAATTTGGCATAGTTTAGATACATTTTTCATGCTTTCTTGATTATATGCTTTTCATGGCTTTTTCATGTTTCAATCCTTCAAAGGGCCTCATCACGAGAGGCTACCTATTTTTATAATGTTCTTGTGTTATTTATTGATCGTAGGAAACAGGTTCAAAGGAGCTTCAATCACCAATTTCCTTCCTCAACGCGAAGAAGAGGGTTAACTCCACCCTAGGGTAGTTTGCAACTATTTGAAAAAGCATTTATAGTGTGCCTACCCCATTGGGGGCTTTGGCAATTGTATTGATTGTATCAACATTTTGGGTGACCCTAAGAGGGGAAATATTGTAAATGAGATTCATTTGCTATATCAATAAAGAAACACACATTTTCTTTAATTCATGCAATCTTGTTATTTTGTCATACTTTTATGTTGATTTCCATTAATGTGATAGCTAGGTATATGCTTTTTGTGTAGGTCAAAAGGTGATCACAGTGGGACTCCAAAAAATTAGTGATCTCACTACTATTTCTTGAATTTTTGGAATTACAGGTATAGACCGCAACTATCAGTTGTAAGCCAACAATTGAATTACAAGTTTAACACGTAGTTTATAGTGTAGACCACAGACCAGACCTACGGTTTACATCTGATAGAGCAGACAGTAGAAAATAGAGTGCAGATTGGATGAGGACCTGAGGTAGGCCCCATTTTTATCCTTTGTCATTTTTTTCTCTACCTGTGTTTTTCTAGAATCATAAAAATGAAAATTAATTAGGATAATCAAGAAAAGAAGGTTAAAAGGAGATAGGTCCTTAAGATTATCGCTTTCTTAGTTTTCGATAGGTGCTACTAGGAACAACGAATCTCTGATTGTAGTCTACCCTAGAATACAACGTGCTATATTATAATTATTTGTGTGGTTTTCATGTTTGAGGTCTAAATAGTGGCCATTTGCATTATCAAAAATCATGTAGAGTATAGCATGCATATCTGAATATAAAATATTTTACATTACATGTAGAAAAAAATCATTGTGTTGTATTATGCATTTGTCATTTTATGCAAATTAAAATGAACCACACACACCACGTTTCACTTAAACACTAGTGAGTTGGGCTTGACATCCAACCACTAGTAGGGTTCAATGACGGTGGAGGTGATTTCCATCCATTGGCCCAAATCCTATGTACCCTTGGATACTAGACCAATACCAGATCCGAGAACCTTTCATACCCTAGAAAATTTGCATGTATTCTCTTTAGAGGGTATAATGCTAACTAGGGGAAAATGGGTGAGGATATAGGAGGACCTATGCTCATTTTTCGGATGTGGAATTTCATCACCACACACGGGGGATTTATGCAGCCTAGAAGTCACATCCAGGTTGTTAAGCTGTGAGCATACAAGTGAAATCCAATTTAAATTGATAATATCATTCAATGAGTTAGAGAGTTCATGGAGAGGCTCTGAATGCTTTTAATATTCTTATTAGGATATTTCAGACCTCACACATCTCCTTGCTAGGTATCACACTCATCATGCACCTGAGGATCCAATCCTCCTAGAGCCACACTCTGATAGTCTTTGTGAGCTCCCTTCATCATGCAAGGGGTTCACCCATACATATCATGGGGTTTCCTCACACCCAGTGAGAACCCACATCATTAGGTTTCTACCTAGTGAGATAGAGAGTTGTGGATCTTACTCCATGAATCAGTCCTATAGGGAATCTGAGTCACACACAGCCTATAAGAGGCAACTACTCCAAGACCAATTGGATGAGGCATGTAGTGAGTGTAAGTTTCTAGAGCTTGAGTGCACAAAGAAGAATAGATCGCATAAACAAAGGTTGGATGAACTCCAATGACATGAAGAGAGGATTTACCAATAGAGAGCACATGAAGAATAATCATGTGAGGTAACTCCCAAAAAGAAGCTCATACCTAGAGTGCTTAGGAAATAAGTCAACGCGATGCACCCAGTTCATCATTAATAGTTGCCTCATAAGCAAGTAGATAGCTAGTCTTCTAGGCAGATAGACATGCCTAGGGTTATCGAAGAATAATAGAAGGAGATTTTTAAGGATCCCATATGTAAGTATGAGGTCAAGAGTATTCAAGTCCGACAGGTGAGTAATGTCAATGCTTTAAAGTCATCATAATCCTTGGGGTATATACAGTATATTCCACCATATAAGGAACCTGTGATTACTTTCCATAAATAGGAAGTCAAACCTATCCCTGTTAAGGAATATGATCCTCCATTACATATCATAATGAGGATAAAGCATATTATGTATAAGCAAGTATTGGTGGATATAAGATCATCAATTAATATCATCACCACCTCAATGTTCAAACATCTCAAAATTCCACCGTCCCACATCAAGGAAACAACATTAATGTTGCAAGCCTTTAATTATGTAGAATCCCCTATAGTAGGCATGATAGTCTTCCCCATCGAGGTAGGACAAAATATTATTTCTACATCATGCTATGTTTTAGAGGGATCAAGATAGTATAATATGCTGCTTGGAAGACCATGGATAAGAGCCATGGAGTGCATGTCGTCAATAGTGCATCAGTACATTAAGTACACCCATGGAGGTGAAGTCCATGTAGTTGAGGTAGACCCAGATCCCTTCAAGTATTATAAATATAAGTATCATCCACAAGAATCTAGTGACATGCGTATGCATATTCAAATTAAATTGGATGAGTCTATCCAAAGTTTATATGCAACCTTATAGACTGTGGTGGAGTTATAGTCCCCACCACTATCACCAGTAGAGTCACCTACGATCCATACAATATCGATGCCACTTAGCAAGGAAGGATTGATGAATACCCTCATAGAGATGCTCACAACTACTTCAGAGGTGTCATTAAAGGATCCTCATACTCATATCAAGGAGGAGGAACCTAGCATGGTTATGGATACATCCGAGTGTATCACACCATCTTCATCCATCACGTCACCAGATAGTCCTCATGAGGATGATGGTGAATATGAAGAGCTTATAGAGGTAACCATTACAATGCTGCCCAACATAGAGTCCACTGAGGATCTAGGTCAATTTTTTTTTGAGTCTCTACTTGCAGATCCTATCCTAGAGATATTGTATGAGTATAAGGAAGTTTTAGTTATCATGATTGAAACAGGACAACATCAATATGTTGATGAATTACCTACAACGCATGCAGTTATGGAGTCTTCTCATGAGTTTATGGGAATGGTTGCCATTAGGCTAGAAGATCAGGTGATTCCTAATCACATAGAGCCGGATATGGGATAATACAGTGGTGTTTCCACATTTCCAAGGCTAGAAACTTTGAAATTAGTCACTCTTGACTCATTTCTCATGGTGCCATCTCAAGAGCACAAACAAATGGGTTCCTCGCAATCGATTGGGGGTACCGAAACTAACACAGTTCAACACAACAAAGTGAAATAATAGCTTGAGCTGAGTCATAGGCATGATCATGTGGATAGCACTTATGAAGTGTGTCATCAAGAAGCTTCCACGCCAACTCAAATGAAGGATATATGTGATTTGCAATTACCTAATGGATCCATAGCATCCACTTTTCTATTTCATTCAAATCACAAAGGTATTTCGAATCAGTCATTGGAAATACATCTAAACTCTTTGTTAGTCTTGCAATCCATTTTGAGCTTTCTAGAATGGTTGGAGCATTGAATGGATGAGCAAGATAAGGCATTAAAATTTATCAAGAACTAGTTTGAAAAGTTGGGATCACAAAATCAACCCTTATCTGAGGTCGAATCACTTCCTGTACAAGTAAAAAAAAAGCCTCAACAAAAGCAAAAGCCAATGCAGCCAACCCAACCATTGGATTCTCAAAGAAAATCAATGTGGATCAAGAGCCCAAAATAGTTGCAGCATAGTGGGACTCATTTAAAATAGTCTATGTCTAACATCTTTTAGAAGCTACAAGAGGCTAAGGTCATCACCTTGCCTGGTATCATCCCTTTAAACCCAAATAGAGCTAAACCTATGGGTTATAAGGAGCATCACTATTGTCTCTATCACTGAATAGAGGGTCATGGCATTTGAGATTATCATGAATTTAAGAGTGTGGCACAACATCTAATAAATAGTAGGGTTTATCATGTAGAAGGTTCTCTTATAGTACCCCAACATGTTGGAGTGGAGGTCGCATTCCATCATGGATGACGTCAAAGTCATCAATCGCCTCATAAGATTGATAGGCTAGTGTAGCAGGTAGTTTCATTTTAGATGACTACTCTAACTTTGTTTCAAAATTTACATGAGTCAAAGGCATTCATATTTCCTGAATTCAAGCATAGGGAATCCAAGACTAGGTTACCTGATGGAGGTTTATTTTGTGTGTATCATCGAGCACATGGACATGACATTCAGGGTCTCCATTCATTTAAGAGGATCATCAAAGACCTAGTAGAATGGGACGTGATCCACGAGGATGGTTCTCTTGTTCACCATTGCTGAATCATAGGCACTCTGGTGAGGTTCATTCTTCACTTGGGAGAGTTGATTTCTATCACTCTTCCTAAAAAAGCTGATTAATTTTTAGTAAATAGCATGCACACTAGATGTCTTCAAGGTAGCATACCTTTACCACCAGCCACGCCAAATTCGATAAGGAAAAATGAGGAATATAGAGGTGTTGCACCTCCCTCATCGTCATCGAATGGCACACACATTGGGGGTATGTAGGGCAACATGAACTCTCCCAAAGGATCCAAGGGTTCCTAAAATTTCTTGATCATATCAATCAAAGGCCCCAAGGGTTTGTTCAAAACCGGTCGGTCATCCTAAAAGGCTCCAAGCTAGTTTATGAGTAGTTTGGTCAATCAAAAGGCACCAAGAGTTTTTGAAAAATTGCTTGGTCAAACCAAAAGCTCCAAGGATTCTTAAATATCACTTGGTCATCCCAAAATGTTCCAAAGGTGCTCATAATACCTTTGGTAAAACCCAAAAGGCTCCGAGGGTTTGCTAAAAACTGCTCGGTCATCCTAAAAAGCTCCAAGGATTTTTTTTTGAAAAATCACTTGGTCAATCTAAAGGCTCCAATGAAATTTCCTCATAGTTTGGTCACTCCTAAAGGATCCAAAGGCATGTAATCATTGTTTGGTTAGATATGAGGCTCAAAACTCATAAAAATTATAAAATAAAAAAAAAATTGGTAAATCATAAAATTAAAAAACATTGGCATTTGCATTTTGCATTTTCATTGTGTATTCACACATGCATCCATTACATTATCGCATCGCATATAGGCATTCATCATCCATTGAATTCCATAGTAGGAGGGATTGTGTTTGTTAGTATTACAAATGACACCATGTTTGTGTCTAAATCATGCATCTCTGCATTTATCATAATCCATCATTCATGTGATTAAATGTATTTTTCAACACAACCTATACTATTGCTATGAGAGATATACTTAGGTTTTTTGGTCATTCAACCATACCTAAAGGTCTTCTAAAAGTTGATAGAAATCTTGCTTTGCTATTGTAGTTGAGGTCCAGTTAGTATAGCCCTTAGCATATCAGAATCCTATCACTAATCAAAAAATTAACCAATCCTAACAAGGACTAGGGGAAGATAAACGTCGTGAAGCAGGACCGGGTATCCTAAGGTAAAAATATTTATTCTTTCTTATCCCTCTATGTGGATATTTTGGGAAATGTTGGCAATTGGCAAAAGGATAGGTTAGTTCCCTATTAATAATCCCTTTCTTACGATAAAATGAGAAATATGCCAGAGTGATATCCCACATCAATCCTCAATATTGATACCCTATATTGATATCATAGATCAACTTCCCAGATTTATATCCCATATTGATATCAGAAGATCGATATCCTCAATCGATATACCAAAAATAGTGTTCCCAAAGTAAATCCCCAAAAGGAATGTTTTTGAAGAAAATTATCACATGTATATGCCAAAAAGTGAAGATCAAATGAAGATCAAAAAATAGGCTCAAGTGAAGATCAAATCAAGTTCAAATAAAGATCAAATGAAGACCATAAATCAAAGTTCAAGTGGAGATCAAATGAAGATTAGAAATCCAGTTCTAAGAGAGATCAAATGAAGATCCAAATAAAGTCAATGTCAAAATGGAATTGACTCCCTTGCTTCACCACATATGAGCAAGTATCCTAAAAATTGAAGGATAGAAAGGAATGAGCCTGAATCCCTGGAATTGTTGGCACTATTGTATCTTACGCATGATGATATGTATGATACACTTGCATTTTGTTTGTGTGTAGATCAATGTTTGAATGTGGAAGAGCTAGCTTCAGGTGTCCTATATTTCCTAGTGGCTTAGTCCAACTAAAATCTAAACTTGGGATTGGATAAGACATTTGTGGAGCCCCTATCTTAGCAATGGGCTGAAATAATCCTGCCTAACATAGGGGAACACTCATGTCTTATCTTAATATACTAATGTGCACACACAAGAATAATGAATAGTTAGGGCCTATTCTAGCAAAATCCTTGCACTTCAGAAGTCTAGTGTGGTTATTATGCAACTTTTGATAAGTCTACTAGGGTGTTTGAGTCTCATGGAAAACCTCAAAAATTTCTCTAATAGCAACAAAATACCAAATATCGCAAACCATATAGAATAATATCATCAAACTACAAAGTATCGAATCCATGATATATCATTATATAAAGCACAATCAAGATATAGGATAGATACCAGATGAATATTAGAAATAATATTTATATGGCCACTGACTATATTGTGCATATTTTTCAAAATCTCCAAGGAAAATAGAATGACACATTATATCATTCGCATCATACAGATTTGCACATCATGGTATTTCATATATGGGTGATTAATTGATTAAATTCTTATTATGAGGATATTTCAATTACATTCATGATTTTCATACATTATTTGGTATCGTCCATTAGATTGATAAAATCATATTGCATTCATTCCTTATTTTTTAAGTGATTAAAGCATACAAGTTCATTTACATTAGATTACCATCATGTAAATAATGCATTACATACATTACATCAGCATATTGTGACATCGTCATAAATTAAATGCATGCAATAAAGCAAAATCAAATATGCATTTAAGTAAACATCTCATTCATATGCATCCATCATAAATAACACATCTAAGCATCTAGACCACTGCATATTATCATCATCATCAATAAAATAGCTATTTAGTGCATGTCATCCATATATCACATCATATAGTAGCAAATTAACATAAGCATTGCATCCATGTGCATAACATAAATAGAAAATTAAAAATATACAAGTACACATAATGAGCCATAAATGATCAAATCATATATATATATGTGTGTGTGTGTGTGTGTGTGTGTGTGTGTGTGTGTGTGTGTGTGTGTGTCTCAAGAGTACATCGGAGTATATCATAAATTCTTGTAGGCTACATCCGTGTAGGTCCTCGACCTTACACACAAAATAGTACATCAAAACAACAACCCCTATGTATGTTATGGAGGGCCTGCACCCCCAAATAGAGAGTCACCTATGTCACCTCTATCATCCTTGTGCCTCTCATGTGAGCTATAACCATGTGTACTAGAGGACCTGTGTGTCCTCTCAATCCTGTGATTCCTATGACTTGAGCTCACAAATGACTGCCCTATAGTCCTAAATATAGTTTGCTAGGACCATACAACATGTGGATCCTCTAGAACCTCCCCACCTATCAATCTGATCCATCCCTCTAGCTAAGAGATGCAAGCTACCCTCGCATCACATAAATCATTCCCCTCCTATACGAGGGAAGTCAGCTACCTAATCTTAGCCATAAGATCATGGCCCCCTAAAAATACAAGTTTTGGTGCTAAAGGTGGTTCCATGACATTACAAGAATATGACAGGTTGCCTCTCTGAGCCTAGGACTGAGCTAATTCCCTCTCTGCTACAACCATTTCCCACCATGCCTCTGCTAGCTCTAGTGATCTAGTCAGCTCCTGAAATTACGTCTTGATTGTTGTAGCACACTCTTTCATAGTTGTGGCCTGATCCTAGGGCTCCTGGAGTTACCTCTCTTGATCATATAGCTTCACCTCTAGCATGGCGATAGATGTTTCCTATTGTAGATATTGATACTGTAGCCTACTAAACTAAATTTGCAAATCTACTACTTGGGCTAGCAGCTACCCTACCTCACTATTTGGAGGTATCGCAACCTCATATAGGTCCTCATCCTTGGCCTCCACTGGTGGTGCATCCTCTAACCCCATTCGGCATCAGTCTGTAGGTGCACATTATGCCCTTGTGTATCAGCCTCCACCACCTCCTCAACCCAATCGAGAGGCCCAGATCCCTACCACTAAAGTAGGGACCACCAGGTATCATATGCTGGGGTGGTCCTAGTATTAGTAACTCCAAAATCCTAGAAATTATTTGTAGCATTTCCCAGAGCTATAGATAGCACCCATTGTAGATGAGTCTCTAGAACTAGCTGCTTATAGATAATGGGCAACTCTGGAATGTCCTAAACCAAGCCAAACTATAGCTAGACCCACGAGTAGAACTAGTACTCATTTATCTTGACCTTGCGGCTGAGTAACCATCTATCTCATTGAGCCTAGCACAACTGATCACCAACCTCTGTGCACGTAGGGCAATCCATTTATGGATGTCACTCAATGTCCCCAGGGCTCAGTGTTGCAAATTGGCTAATATAATAATCAACATCTCCAGCATGGGACCTGCTTTGGAATCCCTCCTCCTCATGAGGCCAACATGCAGCGTAGCACTGATGTGCATCATAAATCACAGTAATCTCTAGGGGCATCTCTATAGGTCGCTTGATTTGGATGTGCTACCAACCCCAGATCTATAGTAATAAACTATAACTGATCCCAACCTAGCTTCAGTAGGTAATCTAGTATAGCTCATGGTACAAATGGCATAGTAAGGTACTCCCACAGGCAAGGAGCAATGGTCATCATGTGGAGATCTGAATGACTCTCCTGATGTAGGCTAGAAGGTTCTAGGGAATCCTCACACCTGAGGAGTCTGGAAGCACAACCTACATGACTAGGTGAATAAACAATACCTCTTTGATAGAGAAGACCTGCTCATCATACTAGTATCCAATGTGCACACCTCTATGGTCCATATTACGTTGAGACTCATCACTTCGATCATCAAAGATATCAGCACAAACTACCTCCTTTATCCCACTAGAGGAGGTGATGGCCTCACCTTAAATAGGGATCCAAAAGATCCTATATACATCCTCAAGGGTGATAGTCATTTCACCTATCAGTAGGTGAAATGTGTTGGTCCGAGCATTCTAGCTCTGGGCCAATGTAGTCATGTAAGCTTGATCTACCCTGATAGTGGGTAGATCCAAGACATAGCTGAAACATATTACTCCAAACCACTCTTGTTCCCTATCAGTTAGTAGTGGGTGAAGAGTATTAAGGAGCTTTGGCTCCCTAGCTCTAGAGATCAGTCTCTACAAAGAGATATAGTATAAGGAAAAATCTAAATAAAGGCTAATTAAATAGCTAAAAATGACCTAAAAAGAGATAGATCAAGCTAGAAAATACCTAACAATGTAAAATTATGCTAAACATGATCAAAAATTTTAAAAATACATCTCATATGTATAATAAAATGGTATTAACTACTAAGAAAATCATTAAAAAATTGAAAATTTTGAAAAATGTTCATAAAAAAGGGAATTGCAGGTCAAACCCATGGTCCGCCCAATGGTCAAAATTTTGACCATTTTAATTCAAACCTAACCGCAGCTAATACCTGTGGCACCCAATTGGTCAAAGGAGAACTATAGCTGGCAGCTGCAGTCTAGGAATACAACTCAGTCCAGGTCTTTTCCTAGCCAAAAAATAAAAAAAATAATTAAAATTAATCTAAACTAGCCTAACCTAGGGTGTGGTTCATTGCCAATAGTTTAGTGTGATTAATTAACCAATTAATTAGTTTGGTTTTTTTTATTGGTATAAATGCAAGGTCTTGTTTTCGAATTACCTTGCTCACATCGAGGGCTCGACTAGAAGAAGGTTGGTCCTGGTATGCCATTCTGATGTGTGAAGGGTAGTAGGATTTTAATTGCTTCAAATTAAAATCTCACACCTCTCAGAGCTCTTCAGATGGTAGTCACTGTCAAGGAAAAATGATGAATTTTGAAAATGACAAATTTTTTAAACCTTTTCCTATTACCATTTGATTGTGGCTTAGGGTTTTTCGCCCATGGGTCTGACCTACGGTTCCCAAAATTTGAAAATTTCAACCATGGACTGTACCCATGGTTTGCAAATGGTATCAAAAATAGGAAAATCACACCGTGGGAGGGTCTTAAATGATAAATTAATGTCCCCTACTAGATCAAATGTCAATAAGAGCAATCAATTTGAAAATTTGGTGATTTTTAAGCACCAATATTAATCAAAAATTCAAAATTAACAAAAAAATCAAATAAACAAAAGCTAAATGCACCTCGTATTCAGTTATTTACTCTATACACCTGGCGATTGCAGTGACTTGCACTCTATGCAATCTAGTGAGATGAGTAAATAACCATAAGGACATTTGGGGCAAAATTATCATCGTCAACTTGACATGTTCCTTTTCAATTCCAAAGAAGGCCTTTGAGGTTGGACTCTTCCACGGGAACGAGGCGTTTCATGTAATTTCCTCTATGACATCTTTTCAAAAAATCATCGACGAATTGATTCAAAACAAAATTAATTGGATTTGCATCATTTTGATTCCCTAAGATGGCTATTGTAGCCCAACTAATCCATGGTATATGAGTGTGCAATTACTATTAATAGTTGGAATCATAAGCTGAACTAGGCTTAGCCAAGTAATTAAATTCTTAATTCTAAATTTTTTTAGATCATTCATTGTGGTCAAGCGACCTCGTCGCTTCATACATTGTAATTACCCTCATCAACTCATCTCTTGAGGGGGTAGTCATAATATCAAATCATAATCAAAGTCAACAGAAGATACCTGAAATCGTAGATCCCTTGATCTTGTCAAAAATTGTGTTCATCCTTGAGAATCATTGTCAATAGATATCATAAGCTTACCCATTTTCTTAGGGAAAATAGCTATCTATGGGTCAAAATATACCTATGGAATGCACAGCCACACTGAATGAGATGATATGGGCACCAGATTTTTAAATGTAAGCCTTTCACCCAATTGGAAGCAATGATTCTAAGATGTGTGTCCTTTTGCAGGACCTGGGGTATCTAATATTGATCCGACTAATGATCATCATAGAACCTTTGGTATCATTTTAGGAGGTCTATTTTTTATCAACATTGTTTGATATCACAACGCATATCAAAAGGGGCATATGTAGACATCTAAAACACATCATGTCGATGGCAAATACTCATATGGACATGCTACAAGACCATATAGAAGATCCTGGATAGACTCCAAGATAGAGCAATGGTTCTAACCACTCAATTTGGGCTCCTTGGCCTATTCAATTTGAACCACATCTAATACCTATGGTCTTTAGATTGAATCATGGCTGAGACCTATGGTTTATAGTCTGGACCGTAGCTATCACCTGTGGTCTTAACTGAAGTTCAGTTGGCCTTCATCCGAGCCAAATCGATTTGAATGACCATTTGTTCTAGAAGAAGGAGGTTAATGGATGGAAGCTTCCAATCCAACTATCCTAACCACCCTTTCTTTATATTGGCTTCTCCATGAAGCCACCCCTAGCCCTGGGACATCCTATAAGTACCCCTTCAAATTAGGGCAATGATATAAAGCATTTTGATAGTGAAGCACTATCAAAATATTGAATGAAGCAAGCATTGGAGTTTAGAGCAGCGAAGCCCTATTGAATTTTGGACTCACTTGAGTGCATAGAGAGAGCCTTGTTGCCATCACCATTGTCAAATTTTCAAGCATCATGACGAATTAGGCCATGGATGCCCTAAGGAGCTAGAATGCCAAGAAACACCAATTTGGGCAAACGGAGGCCCTATTCAATGATTCAACCACCAAACCTATCAGAGGATATTGAGGTGATCCTTGATCATCAATTTGACAAGGAGGATCAAGCCCCATTTCCTTGAAATTGGAGGGCAAACTACTTGGTTGCTCACTACAGCTTTCAATTGTGGTTTACAGTGCAGACCGCTTGTTAAAGCTATGGTTTGCCATAGGTATACGATCTCCTTATTTTTATTGTTTCAGATTACTTGATTAGAATATATTAATCATTTGCATGGTTAAAATAGGGTTTTAGATATTTCTGACCCATAGATTTAGTGTTTAGAAAAATTCTAGTACATTAGTGTAGAATATGCAAGAATGGTTTCTTTTTATGCTTTCATATTCCATTTAATCTAATTAGGCCATTCAATACTTAGTTGAAATAGTATTTTATGCATTTCCATGAATCTTTATAAATTTGCCATAGTTTAGATACATTTTTCATGCTTTCTTGATTATATGATTTTCATGGCTTTTCATGTTTCAATCCTTCAAAGGGCCTCATAACGAGAGGCTGCCTATTTGTATAACATTCTTGTGTTGTTTCTTAATCATAGGAAACAGGTTCAAAGGAGCTTCAATCACCAATTTCGTTCCTCAACATGAAGAAGAGGGTTAACTCCACCCTAGGGCAGTTTGCGACTATTTGAAAAAGCATTTATAATGCGCATACCCCATTTGGGGGATTTGGGAATTGTATTGATTGTATCAACATTTTGGGTGACCCTAAGAGGGGCAATATTGTAATCGAGATTCATTGGCTATATCAATAAAGAAACATGCATTTTATTTGATTCATGCAATATTTTTATCTTGTCATGCTTTTATGTTGATTTCCATTAATGCAATAGCTATGTGTGCGCTTTTTGGGTAGGTCACAAGAGAAGGAAGTGGTATTGTGATTTATGGCCCCACTAACACTGCAATCGAAGATGTAGGAGGATTTTATGGTGGGAAAAGTGGGAGTGTAACCTCAATGGAAACTTATGGAGGTTGAATGGATGAAAGTGGAATGGATGTAACAACTTAAGATAAAATAGGAGGGGGGACTTCAATTGATTGGACCTACCTCTTAGAATGGGAGGGAAGTGTCTCTTGGGAACTTATAGGTGGAAGAGTAGAAGAATAAGGGGTAAGAAACATACCTGAGTCCCTTGGTGGAGACTTATGTGCTACTTGGTTTTGACTTGATTGCTCTGTAACTGGAGCCTGAGTTTGTCCTAATTCTTGAAAAACTAGCTCTGTCTCTCCTCTTTCTTGCTCCTCTTCTTCCATTATTTGAGCCATACCAAAGGTAGTTGTTATAGATTATGATACATAAGGATCAAATATTTATTTTCCCTCCTAAACTACTTTTTAGCTCTTGGTTTGTGAAGTCCTGAGTTGATCTCACTACTAAGAGGGAGTGAGACATGTGAACCTTACCATAAAAGTCCCAGACATGACTTGATCTTGGTACCTTTTGTGTCTAGGTTCTACATAGCCTTTAGCAGATTTCCCTAGGGCTAATATTTCTAGTCTTTGTGCAACTGGGATAGGTCATGCACTCCCTAACTCATTAGGGCCCAAACCTCCTCCTTGGTATCCCTACCTCTACATTAGGCGGGCACTTAGCTCGTATGTTTGTAACTTTCCTGTTGAGGATTTAAAAGCGGATTGTTTTCCCTTCCTAGTAAGGATATTTATAGTAGAGCTTTTTATTCATGGAGGGGAGGATGGAGGTGTTAAAATAGTGATTGGTTTCAACTTTGGCCTGCTAGCTTGGTTTTCATTCATCACCCCTCCTTGGCCCATAGGTCTCTTTAAGCTTAATGACAAAAAAAATTTAGTGCCCTACCAAGTGTTAGCGTGCATATCGTAATATTCTTCAAAATTTCTATCATTCTTAGTAGGGAATCTGGAGTTTATGGTATCCAAATCTACTCACATTCTCTAGAATTCAAACAATTTTATAGGGTTCCAAGCTTTTGTTTTTACCAAAACTTTAACATCATCCTCTATGTAAACATGCATCAGATCACATTTTGGATTACAATCCACAACATGGTCATAGAAGTCTCTCCAAGGGGGCAATGACTCCATATTTTGGACCTCCCACTCTAATTCTAACCTTTCATCATTATTTCTAAACTTCTCAAAGTGGGGTCATAGAGTTTTCTTAAACCTTTGAGTCTTAACTTTTGGATCATTAATTTTCTCTAAAAATTTGTTTTATGGGTCATAATCTCCATCTACGGGAAAGTTCTACCAATCCTAAATCTTGCATGTATTTGGTGATGCTCTTATGTTATCCTTTGATAAAAGTAATATCACTCACCTTAAGGGGATAGGTGCAAGTACCCTTACTGCCCTTGCCCATCCCAAATATGAGATTTGTATAATCTTTTTTATGACATTATTCTAAAGTGAATATTTTCTCAGTGACATAGTGGGGAAATAAAAATGGTTTCTTAGTAAAACCATATACGTGAATAACTATCCCTTCAGTCATAATGTACCATTCACCATCTTCTTCACATTTCTTTCTTATAATATCAACTTCTAATTGGGGTATTCTAGGCATTTTACCATTTATCAGCTTCAGGGTCGGCCCTAGGAATTCTCTATTGAAATTGTAATAGGATTTTTTTTTGCTCAACGCATTCATCCATGAATAGAAAGTGAGAGCAGTTCCATTAGGGATTGCTTGCTTTACTATAAAGAATGGCAATTTTCCATGGTTAAAGTAGAGGAACAACTAGGCTAAATGGGAACAATATCTAAAATATGCTCCTTCCTTATTTTATTTCATTATAAGTATAAGCTCTTGGGACATGTCTGCTAAGTATTACAATAAATTAAAGAATATTGGGTGATTGTTGTACCTAGAGGATTCATAATTCTTAGGGTTGGAAATATCATGAGCCATTTCTATCTATAAATTATATACTTACCTATCAGAGGGTAACCTAGCTATCATAGCTTTTATAGAGTAACACTCTATAAAAATTCTTCTATCTCAATTGGGATTGAGGGTAAGGTACTACCACTTGTTTTTTTGTCTATCTGGTATGATACCCAATTTAGAAAATTCTTTCCCCCCTCAACATGCTTTCTTAGTGCACAATATTTAGCTTGAGACCTTGTGAAAAATGGTTTGGCTTTTGAGCCTAGTTTTATCCCTGGGGTGAAAGGATTATTGAAGGACTCAACCTTGAAGTGCATTAGGGTTTTACCTTTGATGTTCTGTTATGTCTTAAGCTCAGGGTTATTATTCTATGTGATTGCTTGAATAAGCTTGGGATATGGGTGTATATAATCACACATATAAAATGATAGCAATAAAATTACCACTATCGATCTTTGTCTTAAAGATGATATACCTTTAGCAACTATTTTTCCTACTTCTATCCTCATCTGGGAATTCTCCTTGTAGATGGTGATAATATTAGTAATATTACCCACATTATCTTAAAAATGGCTACTCATTCAAGATTTCTCAATAGTGGCCTTCTTCACAGCAGCAAATTATGAAGCCATGGCTATATACATAAGTTGATTATTTCTTTCTAAAGGGGGAAATTCGTGCTCTCAAATGTTCTATAGAAAATCACTCTCTCTCTTGTTGCACACTGTAGACACCAAAATCAGGTAAATCGGATAGGACTACCAATGCACCAAATGCATCATCCTATCAACATCATATGACCTCACCAGGGGTAGTTTCTAGGGTCAGAAGGCATCCTAGGATAGTTTTGGGAAGGTCTCCACCAGTTTTGGGAGCCTTAGAGGCCCTGGTTTGTGACCGTCCCTACCAGGGATGGTCATGATTAGGGTTAGGATTTGTGGCCACTCCTGCCTGGGATGGTCACATATGACCATCCCAGGCAGGGATGACCCCCAAACCCACCTACCAAAAAGTAGGTGGGATCGATATTGGCAATCAAATATTGCCAATATCGACCCCAATTAGCACCCATGCTGATTGGGAGTAGCCTAGCACAATTTGGGCTGCCTAATGGGTTGCCCAAATGGGGCAACCTTCCCAAACCCATCCAGGGCAACCTTGGACAAGTGGCAAGGGTTGCCCTAGATGGGCAACATGCCATTTTGGGCATTAGGGCTCCAATTGCCTATAAATTGGAGCCTTCCCTCAACAAAAAAGAGGAGAATGGAATGCAGGTTTGGAGCAATGAAGTGCTACTAGAATTGGGAGAGAACCGGTGTTACTTACCTCGCCCCTTTTTGCAAACTTTGTGCCCCTTTGCCTTTGAATCCCTCTTCCCTCGTGAAGGCGATTTGAAGGATTACAAAACCTACCAACCTGATTACAAAACTGGTCTACTCTAGCATAGATACAGACCCCATTTGCCTAAAAACCTAATTAGTAAGCTCTAGAACCGATCCAATAGGGATTGGTGGCCATTTTTGAAGCGGACCTATTGACCATCCTGGGTAGGAGCGGTCAACAGTCATGACCATCCCTAACTATGATGACCACAAAATATGTAGGTATTTTGCCCTATATTCCACCATAGGAGTCTTCAATAGGTCCTCCCCTAACCCCTATCCAAATTTGAGCTGATTTGGAGTTGATTTGGTAGGGTAACCGACCGTTTGAACGTCGTAGGGTGAGGTGGACCAGCATTAAGGCCTCCATCATCTTTCACCTGGTTTGGTGCCTAAACGACCTCAAAATGATCTAAAACTTGGCTAGAGTAATTTTAGAACATAGATATATCTATTGTATGCATTTTTATATGTTTTTATAGCTTATATTGCTTTCGTTTTATTTTATTTCGATGGATGTATGTTGTTTTCCATTATAATATCTATGCTATTAACCCCCTTTCAAGCTCCCATGTGTGTAGATTGTAGGATTGAACAAACCAAGAGCTAGAGGTATAGGAATCAACCTCAACATAGCTTCTTCATGGGAAGAGGAGTCAACCATTGGATGCGCCAACATCAATTTACCACCGAGGGATAGGATCCCTTAGTACCATCATTTTCATTGTTTGTATGGTTGATGTATCGCCAGTTTTAAGCCTCCATTAATGGAGTGCATCTTGTAATCGAAGTTCTAAAAATAAAATTAATAAAAGACATCTTATTGCATTTCATTTGGTTATCAGATTCATCTTTTGTTGCTTTCTAGCTTAGTTTCATTATATGCACTCTTTTTGGCCTATAAGGCCCTTAGCTTAAATATTCCTATTTGAAGGCCATACAAACATAAGTAGAGGTGTATCCATTGATTTTCCACTTCTACAATGGTGATCACGGTGGTAGGAACCTTATATTCCTTGTTGTTTTCACTTTTTGCAAAGGTTTAACTCACTTTTGCCATTTTTGTGTTGTAGGTTAGAGTCGTTCCTGCTGAAAACGACCCCTGATTGTGATCGTCCCTACCTAGGACGGCCCCCAAATTGATTGGTATATGACCGTCCCTTCCTGGGATGGCCTCAAAACTAGGAGGTTCTGCAAAAAAAATAGAGAACCAGCAGGTCCAGGTCTGTTCAATTTTCTATTTTCTATCAATTTCTACAATTTTTTTGTCAAATTCCAGCAAGTTTGAAAGTTTTTTTTCATCTTCCTGAGTGCCTAGAAAGGTTAGTTGCTTTCCAAAATGTAATTAAAATCACAATTTCTAAATTTGGAAAAACAAATGCAGTCCTTCCTTTCTTGCTCTTTCATGGCTGATTGAAGAAAAGTTGCATAATTCACCTCCAAGAGGTCGAATTCATTTAGGGCTAGTATAAATTTGATTATATTTTATGCTACTAACCTCTTTCTGAACATAAAATATTTTTACATGCATTAGTGAAAGATCATGTGCTTGCTTCTTTTCTTATATTTCAAAGTTATAAAAATAACAACACACACCACTTAGTGTAAGAAATGTTGGTGAGTTGGAATTCATCCCCAACCACTGATAGAGTTCAATTACGGTGGGTTTCATCTCCATCCATTGACTCAAATCCCCTCGAACCTTGGTTACATAGACCGTCGGGCCCGAGATCCTTTCGTACCCCAAAAAATTTGCATATACTCTCCCTTCGGGGAGGTATGACGCTGACTGGGGGAAAATGGGTGAGGGACTAGCAGGACCAGTGCCCCTTGTCTATGTGTGGACTTTCATTGCCACATACAGGGGATTTACGTGACCAAAATTTCACTACCGGTTGTCGAGCTATGGGTATACTGGTGAAAGCCTCTTAAAATTTGAGTATTACATCAACTATCAAAAACATGATAAGAGTTCTCTTACAAATACAACACATCTTGAAACTCACAAAATAGTTTAGGATTCACATAAAACTTGTAATTCAAATAATCATCTTCTTGTTGTGTGTTCCTATTGTTTGTTTGTTTCTAATTCATAAAAATTGTAAAAGAACATAATCACATAGTTGATAGAGTTTTAGATATGGTCATCACCCATAGCCAAGCCCATTCATGGGTGGAAGTTACAAGGAGTAGACAGGAAGACATTCAACATCTTCGGTATGGCCCTGAGGAGATGCTCATTCCTCCTCGGAGACCATCTACTCATCCTAGTCATCCTCTAGTGAGTAGTTTGGGACCTAGTCCACAAGGGACCCCTCATAGGGGCAACCCTATAGGTGAAAGTCCCAACATAGGGAACCCCATCCACAATCATCGATTGGTTGATGACTGGATGGTTAGTCCTACTGAGACTAGGCATAGACATAGGCCTAACCAACGAGGGACCTCTATATGGGGTACCCCAACTGGTGAAGGCTCAGAGTCAGGGAGTTATCTCCCTAATAGAGATCACATACATGCCTCCTCTTTTGGAGAGAGGGCATGCCATGATGCACCCATAGATAGAGCGATCCCATGCATTCATGTGCCAGCGAGATCAGCTCCATAGTCTATAGTGAGGGAGCAATCCCCACCACCCAGAGTAGGACTGAATGATCATCTTAGGTTGTCGAACCATCCTACTCCTAGGCCACCGCCAAGGGATGAGTTTGAGACTCGCCCTAGTGGTAGGCCTAATCCTACTCCTAGGCCACCGCCAAGGGATGAGTTTGAGACTCACCCTAGTGGTAGGCCTAATCCTACCCCTAGACCACCACCAAGGGAGGAGTTCACCACTCACCCTAGTGGTAGGGAAAATTCTACTTTACCCTTCCTCATCTATGAGGGAGGAGATGAGAGGGATCAGATTCCCTCTCCCTTATCTCATTCCACATAGGCAAGATGCAATTATATGCCTGTAGTTTATGCTGACTACCAACGTGAAAGGCAACAGAGAGTCAATGCGAATACCCTCCATGAGGAGAACCTCACACCTAATTTTGAAGAAACCTTAGCGTATGGTAGATACCCGGAAGAGAGGGTACAAAGACCTTCTACCGCAATACAGATCAATGATATGGTAGAACGGTATGCTAGACATCAAGCTAAGTTTAATCAACTTCACTCTGACAAGCAATGCCTCGATCTCTTAGATAAGAGACAAAAACTAGAAAGAGAGAGGCTAGAGAATCAAATCAAAGAAACCTTGCGTCAAGGGGCTCAAGCTCCCAAAATGCATAGGGAAGAGAATAGACCGAGGTAGGTGCACCAAGGTAGGCCTCATAGGCCCAATCCTCCACTGCCTCCTAGACCAAATAGGCCAGAAGAAAGAGTACATCATAGGCCTAATCTAGAGCGCCTTCAAGAGGTGTTAGTTCCTCCATGTAGACCATTGCCTGATACACCTATCGGGGTCTATGATGACTTAGAGGACAATGAGGACTATGTGGATGCACCATATGAGCAAGTGGAAGATGCATATCGACCACCCCCACACCCACATAGAGTACCTCAGGCACCTGTCAGGGTTCGAAACAAAGAAGAGGAGATCAAATCCTTGCCTGCATATCAAGCTTTGTTAGAACGCCTCGAACAGGTCGAGACAAAGATAGTGGCAACTAGGACTCAAAAGCCCACAGTTCGCCAGCTTAAGTGCCAACCATTACACCCATCTATTCCTTCTCCCATATACCCTGAGCATTTCAAGATGCCCAAGTTGGATCGGTTTAAAGGAGAGGAAGATGCTCAAGAGCACGTGACATGATTTCTTAATCTATGTTTTAGCATTCATGACAATGACATGTTGCTCTTGCAAACCTTTTTAGGCACCCTATCAGGGCCAGCCAATGAATGGTTCAACCAGTTACCTAAGCATAGTGTCCATAGCTTTGAACAGCTAGCGGATGCATTCCTGGAGCGATTTGCTTTCAATACCAAAAGGAAAGCAACATTGACCGACCTCACGGGGTTGAGGCAGTATGACAATGAATCCATAACTGATTATGGGAACAAGTGGTGAACGCTTCTTGCCAAGCTACCTTACCTAATCCCAGAAAGTGAACTCTCTCGCATGTTTTCCAAAAGTTTCTTGAGACCAGTCACTATTGTACTACAGCTCCAGTAGTTCCTCACTTTAGAAGATGCCCTAGTTCAGGCTAGGAATGTCGAGGAGATAAAGATACAAGAGGGGGAACTAGAAAAACCCAAAAAGGAGTGGACTAGAAATCTAAAAAATAGCTCGATTGCCCAAAAGCCAGCTACGGTCAATCAAGTGGCCATAAACGTCCCTGGGCCTATTCAAGAAATGCCTCCTCAGAAGGCAAATTATAAGGCCCAACCTCCTCCTACTAGTTATGACAATAACGATGCAGCAATAGCAAAATAGAGAAAGCAAGAGTGAAAGAATCGAGTATTCACGCCTTTCTCTGAGTCTTTAGATTCCCTATTTGATCGCTTGATGGCGGTGCGAGTGATGGGTCTTCCAAAACTCAGACCAAATGAGCCAGACATGGGAAATCCCAAGCCTATGGGTAGATTCTTAGATCAACAATGTAAATACCATAGGCAGAATGGTCATAATATCTCTGGGTGTTATGCTTTCAAACACCTTGTTCAAGACATGATTGATAGGCACGAGCTCAAAGTGGATGCTCCTCTAGCACCTAACAACCAAAATATGGGGATATACAAGGACCCACTACCATCTCATGATGGCCAGGCTATGCCTACTAAGCCTATAAATGAGGTGAAGACCACACCCCCTCTATAGGGTTATGTGGGAATGATTAGCATTGTGACTCGCAATAAGAGATACCCTAATCCAGTCACACCACCTATAGCTATGAAGGAGGGACCTTCAACGTCACAATCCAATCCAATGGTGGTACAAGGCCTTCCATCTAGGCCCGTATTAACCATAAAAAACAAGCTAGCACAAAGCTTGCGGATGACTTCTGCAAGATTGTCCATATATGAATTAATCCAACAATCTGCTCCACATAGGGAGGCATTAATGGACATCCTGAAGTCGATCGAGTTGCAACCCCAAGAGACAAACTCCTTTGTAGACTTTGTGGGGCATGTGCAATAGTGCAAAGAGCCAATCATCTCGTTCTATGAGCATGAGCTCAAACCAGTTAGAGGTGACTCGGTAGACCCTCCATTGCATGTTATTGCAAGTATCAATAGTCTACCATTCAAGAGAGTGCTAATAGACACTGGGTCCTCAAGTAACATCATTACGACCCATGCTTTAAAGCACCTTAAATTACCAGCATCGCATGTTGTAGCATCGACATACACATTGAGAGCATTCAATGATACTATCTGCTCTACTATCGGCACTATTGTCTTACCTATCCAGGTAGGACAAAAGGTTATATCTACCCTTTGCCACATGCTAGAGGGAGAAATGGCCTATAACATCTTGCTAGGTAGGCCATGGATTTGGGACATGAAGTGTGTTCCTTCCATCGTGCATCAATGCTTAAAATACACCTATGAAGGGAAAGTCCATGTAGTGGATGCTGATCCGGAGCCCTTCAAGTACTGCAACATGTTGCAACAAATGCCAGAGTCGACATTACCTTCGACTCTAGTGGACTTCAAACTGAATCCATTAGTACAGAGTCCACTCCATTCTCCATTTCCATCATCATCCACTCCATCCTCATTAGAGGCCAAATATGACATTCCATCGACGTTGTCGAGTCCTCTTGAGAGGAATATGTCGAAGAGGCCTATTGATGAGACCCCGCCCATAGTCTCGACCATCTCATCGGATGAGATTACCTCTTCAACAAATGAGGATGTAAATCCTCGCTTGCTAAATGAGGAAAGCCCACAGGAGGTTCCTATTGAGCATGCTCAAGCCTCCACTTCATCCCTTCCATCTTCTTCTTCGCAAGTGACAATGCATATGGAAAACACTGGCATGGGGGAGTACATTGTCAGAAATGTCACAACTCTCCCAGCAATCGAGTCAGTACAAGACATGGGAAGACCTCGTCTTCCTATAGGCAGCATTGTTACTTTAGGTAAAGCCCCTACCCAAACAAATTTTGTATATGGGGGCCTAGAGTTTGGAGCAATCGCACCTCTTTCTCAGGAGGAAGAGGATGACGAACCTTTCTCAGAAAGTATATCATATCTTTCAAATCCTGACTATGCCCTAAAGTATTTGGACAAATGCAATTGGCGTGGTTATGGACTAGGAATTTCTGAGCAAGGCACTCGCGTACCTTGTCAGCCGCAGTATCAAATGCCATATGATAAATCTAGGTTGGGGGTCAACACGTGGGTTTCTATTGAATTCTTAGCAGAAGGAATGGAGCGTATGTGCATCAATGCAAAATATGAGCTTGCACGCGACCCATACGCCAACTCACATCACCTTCACTCTTTAGGGGATTCCTTTCCCCAAAACTTAAGAGACCAGGGGTTTTCCAGTGACATGGCTCAATCCTATGAAATAGGAGAAAGCTCACACACCCTGGAATCAGAAAGTGAATAGGAGGATCCAGGTCCTCCTGGCGAGTGGACGAGTGATGATGAAGAGGACTATGGTATAGCACCAATCAATGATCCAAGCTCAGATGAAGATTGCACTCAAGTTATCCCTCTAACAGAGAGGGAAGACCAATACCTTCGTAGATTCAATAACAACCATCCCATCTTGTGGCATTTTCTTATGCAAGAAAAGCAAGTTAGGGACATCCCAAACATCTTACCTTTAGGAGATCAAGAGGATGATTACATTCATAATCTCTTTCCTGATCGAAACCCCATCTGATGCCAACTACTACCAAGAGAGGTTTAGATACCTCCTCCCCCACATAGATGACCACCATTCATTCCATTTCCACCCGAAATCCCCCCCATGAGTTATGGAACCACCGTAGGTTCCTAGACCCACTCGTTACCCACATGGGAATCATGACACCATCAACATGATTTCTATAGACCTGGATTCTCCTTTGAGAAATCTGAGTAACCCTCTTAAGCCTTTATACCTCAACCATGAGGTAATTGACTTTGAGAGGGCTAACTCTCCCCCATCACCATCTCGAGTACTGGCCTTGCGAGGAAATGTTCCAACCATTTAAGTTTTCTCCAAGTACTACTCAAAATGTCTTCCAAGCTGAGGCAGAGCCAGATTTTCCTATGGAAGAGGTGAACCTCACTAACGACATTCACTTGATACCCACTCCACACCAGTTGGAAGATGGGTCTCATATGTCAATTGAGCCAAAAATTGACAAGGATATCGGTACCGATCTCGATAATCCTAAGATTATCAAGCTTGGGGAAAGTCTATCCCCAGATGAGAGACAAGAGTTTATGCAAGTCCTACAGGAAAGGATAAAAGCTTTTGCTTGGTCGTACAAGGATATGCTAGGACTAGATCCAAATCTAGTCATGCATAATCTCATGGTTGATCCATCGATTAAGCCAATTAAGCAGAAGCTACGCAAAATGCATCCGATAGTAGCCTTGATGGTTAAAGATGAATTACAAAAGTTGTTGGATGTAGACTTCATAGTCTCAGTAGACTACCCACCATGGGTATCAAACATGGTCCCCATTAAGAAACCGGATGGGAGGATTCGCATTTGCATAGATTTTTGAGATCTTAATAAAGCGAGTCCCAAAGATGAGTTTCCTTTGCCCAACATCGATGCATTGGTAGATGCAATGATAGGGCATGAAATGCTTTCCCTAATGGATGGTTTCTCTGGATACAATCAGATTCGTATCAATCCAGAAGACCAACTAAAAACAACATTTACAATGCCTTGGGGAACATTATGCTATAAGGTCATGCCTTTTGGCCTTAAGAATGCTGGTGCTACTTATCAACGCACCATGACATGCATCTTCCATGATTACATGCATACTATAATGGAATATTATATGGATGATCTATTGGCAAAATCTAAATTGTGCCAGGATCATATTGATGTACTATGCAAAGTGTTAGATCACCTCATAGAGCACAATGTGAGACTTAACCCCAAGAAATGTGTATTTGGAGTCACATCAGGAAAACTCTTGGGATTTATAGTTTCAAAACAAGGAATCGAGGTTGATCCCAACAAGGTCAAGGTAATAATGGAGATGTCACCCCCCAAAAACTATTAAGCAACTACGTAGCTTGCAAGGAAAGGTCACGTCCATAAAATGCTTCATAGCGCAATTATCGGACAAGTGTCGGCCTATGAATAAATTGCTTCACAAGGAGGTCTCATTTCAATGGGACAAAGAGTGTCAAGATGCCTTTGATGCAATCAAACAATACTTGGCTTCGCCACCTGTATTGGCTCCACCATGACCAGGAGTGTCATTCTATTTATACATCTCAACTACTGAGGTGGCATTGGGCATCATGTTGTCCCAAAAGAATGAATTGCACAAAGAACAGGCTACATACTACATTAGCCGCACCCTGGTCAGCTACGAGATTAAATATGCATACGTAGAGAAGCTATGCTTAGCAATGGTATTCACCATGAAAAAGCTATGCCACTACATGTTGAATAATACCACGTATGTCATATCTAAAGAAAATCCATTGCGGTATATGATGAGCCAAACTTATCATAGTACTCGCATGACAAAATGGATAATGCTATTGACAAAATTTGATTTAGAGTTCATTGGACAAAAATATATAAAAGGACAAGTCATAGTTGATCAATTAGCAGAGGCTCCTCTCCAAAGTGAAGAGCCTCTAAGTATAGAACTTCTCGATGATGGAGTGTTTCATATGATAGAATCACCTGATTCATCTGAGTCTGAATCCCAGGCTGACATCACTCTATTCTTCGATGGTTCTAAATGTGAGCAAGGGGGTGGTGCTGGTATCATGTTCTTTACACCGCAAGGGGCTCCCATACCCCTTTCATTTAAACTTGATTTTCCATGTACCAACAATAATGTTGAGTATGAAGCACTAATCATTGGCCTTCAAACAACTATCACCATGAAAATTATGAAGTTGAATATCTTCGATGATTCCTTGCTCATAGTCAACCAGGTAAAGGGGATATTTCAATGCAAATGCCCCATCTTGCAAGCCTACAAAGCCCTTGTGGACAAAATTTTAGTAAAGTTTGAATGGTATGATATAGAGGCACTCCCTCATTCAGCTAATCATTTTGTGGATACAATGGCATCCTTGGGATCGCTTATTCCCCAAAACCCTTCAGATGATATCACCACCATTCAGGTAAAAATGCTAGCACAATCAGCGCCTACACGTGAAGCACCTAAATTCCCACTAGAATTCCACATGATTCAGATTGAACCTTCCATTGAACGGTTCTCTCATCTACGCAACTTTTTGGAAAATGCCAATTGGGGGACTTTGTTCCCTAAAAATTCTTTTGATACAAGCACCACGCTATATCTCAGAATTCATTCACAATCATCATTTGCGAGAGATGAATGTCAAAGGAAATGCATGATCCATACAGTTGAGGCTTCTTCCCAACAAGACTGGGCCTTGCCTATAAAATATTATCTTAAGCTAGGAAGCATCCCACCTGGATTGTCGCAGGCCACAAAGCGAGCATTTAAGCAAAAGGTGGAAAAATATGTCTTGATAGGAGACATTATGTATCGTCGAAGTTATGAAGGAATTCTCCTTCATTTCTTAGACTCACAGGAGTCTTCTTGGGCCATTTCCCAAGCACACGATGGTACATGCGGTGGCCACTTTAGCGGCATGGCCATCGCTAAGCGCATACTTCGCATTGGTTATTATTGGCCAACTTTAGAGTGAGACTACTGCGCTTATGTAAAGAAGTGCGTGAAGTGTCAGCATCATGCAAATTTGACACACGTACCTTCATAGGCCTTACAACCGATTCAAGCGGTTTGGCCATTTTTGCAATGGGGGTTTGACCTAATCGGGAAGATCTCACCTCCATCCTCAGGTCGCCACAAATTTATCATCACGATGACTGAGTACTTCACCAAATGGGTGGAAGCAATTCCCCTTACCATGACGACTGGACCTCGCATTGCGGAGTTCATATTGCATAATATTATATGTCATTTTGGTATTCCATCCAAAATAATATCGGATAATGGGACACCATTTAAGAACAAGGATGTGCGTGCGTTAACTGAAAAGTATAACATACAACATAGTTTTTTGACTCCCTATTATCCGTAGGCCAATGGGCAAGCAGAGGCTTCTAACAAAATAGTAGTTGCCATCCTCAAGAAAACTATCAGAGATAGCCATAAGGATTGGCATAATCAACTACCTCTTGCCCTATGGGCTTACCGCACTAGCATTCGGACCCCCACTGGGGCAACTCCATTTTCACTAGTGTATGGTGTTGAGGCAATCATGCCTCTCGAGCTAGAAATTCTATCATTACGAATATCTATGCAAGAATTCATTGATGATGATACTGCAAGGCAAGCTCGACTCGATCAACTAACGTTACTTGATGAACGACACGTTAACGCCCTCGAGCATCTACGTGTTTATCAAGAACGTCTTAAGAGAGCTTACAACATGAAGGTCCACTACCATGACTTTCAAGTTGGAGATTTAGTTCTAAAAGAGAACCAACAAAACTTGAACTTACCATCCCATTTACGGGACAAGTTTGCAGCTAATTGGTTAGGTCCATTCATTATTACAAGTCATATTGGACCTAGAACTTATCGCTTAGCAGCTATAGAAGGGAAAGAAGAGAAATAACCCATGAATATTCAGCATTTAAGGCCTTTCCATGCCTAGCTAGCACCATCAAAGGCTCCTAGATCATCTACGACTATCTAGGTCAAACCAAAATGCCCCAAAGGTTCCCCTAAACCCTTTGGTCACCCCAAATGCTCCTAGATCATCTACGACTATCTAGGTCACATCAAAATGCCCCAAAGGTTCCCATAAACCCTTTGGTCACCCCAAAAGGCTCCTAGATCATCTACAACTATCTAGGTCAAACTAAAATGCCCCAAAGGTTCCCATAAACCCTTTGGTCACCCCAAATACTCCTAGATCATCTATGACTATCTAGGTCAAACCAAAATGCCCCAAAGGTTCCCATAAACCCTTTGGTCACCCTAAAAGGCTCCTAGATCATCTACGACTATCTAGGTCACATAAAAATGTCCCAAAGGTTCCCATAAACCCTTTGGTCACCCTAAAAGGCTCCTAGATCATCTACAACTATCTAGGTCAAACCAAAATGCCCCAAAGGTTCCCATAAACCCTTTGGTCACCCCAAAAGGCTCCTAGATCATCTACGACTATCTAGGTCACATCCAAATGCTCCAAAGGTTCCCATAAACCCTTTGGTCACCCCAAAAGGCTCCTAGATCATCTATGACTATCTAGGTCACATCCAAATGCTCCAAAGGTTCCCATAAACCCTTTGGTCACCCCAAAAGGCTCCTAGATCATCTACGACTATCTAGGTCACATCAAAATTCCCCAAAGGTTCCCATAAACCCTTTGGTCATCCCAAAATGCTCCTAGATCATCTACGACTATCTAGGTCAAGCTAAAAAGCTCCAAAGGTTCCCATAAACCCTTTGGTCACCTAAAAATCCCCAATGGTATCCATCAAACCGATTGGTCAACTTGTATATCTTATCAAAAAATTCAAAAAAATCAAAAATCATCAAAATAACAAAAATAATGCATTGCATATCATCGTAGTCACATCTTAGTGTCATTTGCATTAGGCATAATAGTCGCATCATGCATACCTAAAAATTTGATAACAAGATGTCTAGCACCAAGTATGTACATTAGGTATTTGTCAAAATCATAGTTGTTAAAAGTCAGTTTTATCACCTATCCATTTTACATTAATACCACAGTTACATACCACAATATGTGTTCAGTCACTTCAAATTAAACCATTGTATAAAAGCGTCAATAAAGTTGTTGGTCACTCACCCATGTTTTATCATTTGGTCAACTTTTGTAGAAAGTTATAGTGATGTTTTAAAAGGTACAACTCCTGCTTAGGTCATACCTTGTATATATCATAATTCTAACATCATGCTACATTAAATAAATCCTAAGTACAGTACAAAGTAAGATGAAAACTTAACAGTAGTATAGGTTATTCCAAGCAAAAAGGATTATCCTTGCTCATCCTCCTGTGCGAATGGTTCTAGGGTGCTGAGAATTAGCAAAAGGACAAGATCTCCTTTCTCATAGGTCCCTTGCTCTACGGTCTAAATTAGAGCTCGTATCATTTGCAAAAGAGAAGCAATAAAAGCAATAGTGATTATCATCACTTATACAAATCAAAAATAAAAAAGAGAAGTACATTATTACCAAAGAAAACAAGTGGTCTTCACCACTACCAAAAACAAAATAAAAGTGGATCTTACCACTATCATAAAATCCATTGCTTGCTAAATTACACAACACACATTCCCTTAGTGATTCAATGCAAAATAAAGGAATCAAGATTTTGAATCCCTAAAATTCTCAACATCAGAGAGCCATAAGGTGATCCTCATTCCAGGTTTGGTGGATAGCCTACTTGCAATGATGGGGTAGCCTCCCGCATGATGATATGTCTATCCCATAAGCATTCGCTTTGTATAGACCAATGTTTGCATTAGGATGAGCTAGCTTGGAATAATCTATATTGCCTAGTGGTCCAATCTAACAAAGTGCAAAACTAAGGATAATGATGCGTATAAAGTTTCCTCTACTATAGGTGCGATTCGTCAAACCTATTTGCACATTAGAGATTATTTTATGCGTTATCATGGTAATTAATTAATCTACAAATGAATATAGGTTATCTTGGTTACCTTAGCAGGGTTTGTACCTTAACAAAAAGTCATAACATAATTATTACACAATTATAGACTAAGTGCTTAAACATGGTTGAGTTTCACAACACAATACATGTCCCATAACATATTACAGTATCTATTCTATTTGTACAAAATTCAGTATACATTTATCAAAACCAAGTTATAAATGCCATCATAGAGTGTCATAAAAATAACATGAAATGATAAAATACATTTTGTACAAGCTACAGGGCTAGCATCAAAAATATCAACTCATATTAAATCACAACATGTCATTTGCATATTCATTCCATTTTCATCTCGCATATAGATCATCAACATATACATTTATCATCTAACTAAATGTATCCCATCACAATACATCAAATCATCTAAATAAATGCATACATGATAGACATCATAAAAGCATCATAAAAGCATATAGACATGCATACATCACATACATCAATAAAGGACATCATGATGATCAAAATAAAAACCATGTATATATCCATATATATATGTGAACCAAAAATACATCATCATGTCCATCATATCCCCCAAGGGCTACAAAATAAGTGGGTCCCAAAGCCCACATAATGTCCATCACAAAAATCCCAAAATAGAGACCCATTTGTCTCAAATAAAGTCATGCACCTCCATGACTAAGTGCCATGACTCTCTCCTCTACCCTCGGTATGAGTGCATCGTGAGCTAACAGATCGGCTCCCTCCTGGTCTATCAGTCCATCTCACTAAGCTCGGTGGTCCCATCCATGATGACTACCCTACCTCACTTCGAGACCTAGCCACTGACCCAATAGCCAAAGCTCTATCTGGTAGGCATCCCTGGAGATGCATGATCTCATCCTCTAACAGTCTGGTGAAGACCTGCTCCTCCCGATAGTGGATGGTCAAACTCTCCACCAAAACCTACAGTCGCTCTACCTCACCTCGCAGTCTCACCACCTCATCATTGCTCGATGCACCCTGCCCTAAGGCCTGCACCACAACCTAAGACCGGAATGCTGCTATCTCAGTTGCCTACCTCTGGATATCTGTAGCCTGCCTCACTTATCCTGCCTGCATAGACTCTAACTATACATGAAGAATTGACACCTCAACATCTCACCTAGAGGCCTCAGTCTGACCAGTCTGTACCTATGCATGAAGGAGAGCACACTCCTCAGCGTACTCCTCCCATAACCTGCTTAGCTCCCCTCATAATCTGATGATAGTGGCATCTCACATCGCTAGCTCCCCATCCAGGTCTCGCTCATCGGGTGCATCCATACCAAACCCCTCTACATCCTGGACGTCCAGTAAACCAGCCCTGGCATCCTCCCTATGAGGGTGAACATGTCATACCTCTGCTATATCTAGAGCCTAAGCCTCTTGAGCTACCTCTTTGAGGTCCTCTCTAGGTGCATCCTCCTCCATAGTAGCATCGACACCCCCTCCTAGTGGGCCATCCCCATGCCATATCCACATAATCCACCAAGCATCATACTCATTAGTAGTATCGACATCATCCACATATGGTATGTCTATCATTGGGTCTGACTCCTCACTGAGGGGCTCTACGATAGGCTCCTCTAGTCCCCTCTCCATGCCTTTGCATCGATATACTCATGGCTCACTGGGTAACCCATGGTGTAGCCTGAACTATCAAAGCACATGATCAAACTGGAAGTACTCTTTCTCATTTTTGTGCCTCCCTACCATCCATCTACCGTGTCTCACTCGACGCAAGTGTACCATAGCCTCTAGCCATACAGGGCAATATTTGTAAGGTCTCTAGATAATATCCTCTACCCAGAGCCATGCAAAGGCATCAACATAGATCTCAATCTGTCTAGCCTAACATCGACTGCCATGCTCCTCCCTCATTGTCTCCTAGAGTGTAGCGTAACCAATCTCTCTATCCTCTAACTAAGCTCGCATCATCCATGGTAGTCCCCCTGGGTGCTGCATTGCAATATGGGACCATCCCCAGACCTATAGTAAATAGCTACATCCTATCCCAATCCATATTTAGTAGCGAATATCGTAAAGCTCATCATAAATTTGTGCGAGTAAAGTCGGACCCCAAGCCATAATCAAAGGTTGCTCTAGCGTGCACTCACACAGAGCATACACTAACTCTAGTAGGTTCCAAGGGAACCTAGCTCCTGAGGAGTCTGGAAATAGTTGGTTTTTGATCAATGTCATCAGCAATGCATGTCTAGTTTTGAAGACCTCCCTCTAAAACCAATCCACCACTAACAGGCCTCCACTGAGTAGCTCTACAGCTGCCTCCTCCCACCTCTCTCTAAAGTACCACTGCAAGACTACCTCGCATCGACCAGTAGGTGTGTTGAGGATCGAACGTCCCTCAATAGGGATCCGAAGTATCCTGTATACATCCTCGAGGGTAATAGTCATCTCCCCAATAATAAAGTGAAAGGTATTGGTACGGGGATCCCACAAATCTATAAGTGCAGTAATATAAGCCCTATCAGCCATGATGGGCTTCAACTGAGTCACCTGCTTGAGGCCAATGGCATCGAGCCATACCCAATCCTCAGGTGTAAAAATACCTCTAGCTACCATGAACATATTCAGGACCCTATATTGACTCTTAATAATCCACTAACATAAAAAAAAAAAAAAAAAAAAAAATTGGGTCACTCAAGTGCACCAAAAATGCACTTTTTACCCTCCAAAAACACCTAAAAAGGGTCAATTTTGACCCCAAAATGGGCCATTTTTGGCCCAGTTTGTGGTAGGGATGGCCCCAAATTTTGTGACCATACCAACTAGGGATGGCCATGCACCACCATACCAAGTAGGTACGACCCCCAATCAGGGGCAAAATTGGGGTAAAACAAGCCCCTAGAAACCCTAAAAATGCTAAAAAATGACTAAAAATGCTCTATAAATGCAAAACAAATGATTTTTTTTGCATGAAAATTAAAAATATACCCTAAATGTGTTATTTAACTACACTTTAAGGGTTCATTACCAGCTAATTAAAGAAAAAAAATCAAAAAACCCTAAGAAATTATGATTCCTTGCTAAAAACAAAGAGGAAAAAGCATGGAAACATACCTGTCGCGCACCAGCTCTGCCATGTGCTACACCATGGCATCACTGCATGCTAAAAGGTATATGGTTGTACAGTGCTTTTCTTCAACTAATCACATTTCTCCTCCTCTCCTCTTCAATTTTTGAAATCAAGTTGCAGTAATGAATATTTTAGGGCCATTTGCCCTTTTATATAAAACCCTAGGTTTGCGATCGTCCCTACCAAGGACGATCAAAAAAATTGGGGACCATCGCTACCTAGGATGGTCATAAAAATCATGGCCATAACTGGGTGTGATGACTGATGAGAACCAAAAATGCTCATTTTATATACACGGTTAAGGAGAATTATCACTGGTTCAATTAGCATATGAGATGTATTTTATATAAATTATGCATATAATTGATAGAAAATATGGTATTATGCTTGATTGGTGTTTTTAGTGGGAAATGTGTATAAATGCAAGTTTTATTACTAATATGGTGTTTTCCAGTCTACATCCACTTGTACCTGACATACTTCTGCTTTCAGAGACTAATGCATTAGAGCAGGTGCCTTCCTCTTCAAGGAAAGTGCCCAGTAGAAGTATACGCCTTCCTCTTCAAGGAAGGTGCCTAGCAGAAGTATGCACCTTCCTCTTCAAGGAAGGTACCAAGAAGAAGTAGGCACCTTCCTCTTCAAGGAATGTGCCTAGCAGAAGTATGTGCCTTCCTCTTCAAGGAAGGTACCAAGAAAAATTAGGTGCCTTCCTATTCAAGGAAGGCACCTAGCAGAAGTAGGCGCCTTCCTTATAAGGAAGGTGCCCCCAGTAGGAGTAGGCACCTTCCTCTTCAAGGAAGGCACCCAAAAAAAGTAGGTGCCTTCCTTATAAATAAGGCACCTCCATGCCTTCATACTTTGCAAGATTTACCAAGTCAACTTTGACTGGTTGACCAAGGACTATGGAGGAGGTTGCACGTGAAGACAAAGGAGATCTATTTTAATCATGCATTTATTAAATAGAATAAAGTATTTGTTATTATTATCAACCGATTGGTCGGTTGACCTTGTAAAGCTCTTAAAGCATATTATTATTTTTAGGATGCATTAGTTTAGGATTTGTTGTTACGTACACCTAAGGATGTTTATATTTATCCTTCTAGTGAATGAACATACTTTAAAATAGAAGAATAAAATATGTGTAGAATCAATTGTAACTAAATCACATCACGTGATTAAAATAGACTAATTTGTTATTGTAATGAGATCTAGCTGTGCTTTATATAAAGACATAGGCCAGATGAACAAAGGAGAGCAATGATTAATTTTACACAGAACTTATTTTGTTTCATTGTTTAATTAATTAAGAGTGCAACTCCTCTTATTCGAGCAAGCTCTACGTAGCTAGCTGGGTGGACTATCTATGGGAGCTTGGGCCCACTCCTTGTAGTAGTCCTCCCCTATTTAATTTGTGTATTTGCTTTATGTATATTAGTTTACTACTTTATTTAATTTCAGTTGTGTGTGTTTGTTTCCTCACATTTTATTTCCACATTTTATTTTTAGCACTTTACTTTTTGTTTGTAATTTATTTATTTCATTTCCCACACTTAGTTTATTTATTTTGGCTGGAATCCAATTACACAAACCTCCCCACCAAAATAAATAAGGTACAACCAGATTTATTTCCCAAAACTGTAAGCATATACTGTGCATGACACTCATAAGTTTATGAACTTACCGGATTGATAATTTATGGAATAGAAATGAATGTTTTTCGGGACATGAATTTTCACTCACCATTTTGGCACCGTTTCTAGGGAGTGTCTAAACTGTAGTGTTCTGATTTACAGGTCAGATAAAAATCCTATTTAAAATTACTTGTAGATATTTTACCTGAGAAGTGTGAGTCCACCAAGGGCCTTTTTATAAAGCCAAAAATAGTTGTCGGCATAGTTAGAGCCAAATCCCATAGGCAACTGTTTGCATTTTCTAGCTTCTCAGGTAAATGTGGGAATGAACCTGATGTACCAAATTAAGTGTAGAAGTAGGAATAAAACGTGTTGTTGAAAAAAATTAGAAAAAATCTGGCATTGAAGGATTTTCCTCATATTTTCAATGGTTTCAAGAAATAAATGAAATAGCACAACCCAAGTCTGACAGTTGAAAATCTTTAGGGAAGTGTTTTTACATAGAAACCATTGGAAAATTATGCCTAGTTCTAATGATAAAAAAATTTATAAGCTTGAAATTTTTGCAACATATTGGTAAAAATTTTTAATGATGAAATTAATAGCAGGAAAAAATGATAGATAATTTTTTTTAAAGAACATCTTGTTATGGAGTATGCTCTTCACTTGCGCTTAAGGTGACCTGGTGAATCAGAAACTAGCATGTGTTTTTAATAGACTGCTATGCCATGTTTTCTTCAGGTTGCTAGCTCACGAATAGTCATTTATTGGCCTACACACTTTGCCATTATGTTGAAAGAAGTTTGGTTGCGAGGCCATGAAGGAAAATATTCTTCTCATGCTACAACATATCAGACTAGTTGAAAAAAAAATAAAAAATATTTTGAGAAGACTAGTTCATATATAGGCATGGGGGAGACCCCACCTTCATCAATGCTGCCAACAACACAATGAACGCTATTTATAGTGTTCATGAAAAAAAAGGAAAAAAAAGAGAAAAAATAAATCATCTGCTGAAAAGGCTCCAAGTTAATGAAGCAAATAAAAAACAGAGTTTTATTTTGCTGCTTTTTGAAAGAGAGTATCCTATTTCCCGAGGACCAGCTTGTTCCAGAAGGGAAATGATAAATCTCCAACCGGTAGCTAAATAAAATAGGGAAAGATCTTGGAGGAGATCAAATTTAAAATGTTTGCACAAAGGCCACATGGTGCTTGAGCACAAAAAAAAAAATTGTGTGAATGGAGCTCAAGGTGGCTAGAAAAATAATAGCACATAAATCTCATCGAGGAATTTTATGAAGGCGTCACACTTGAACACCCAACACATGTTGTATATTATGGAAAATATTTGTTTTTATCCTCACTTTGAGAAATAGAGGATCATAGGGCCACTCTAACTCCACCTGCAATGTAAATAATTCAAAGTGGGAGATTATTTAGATGCACATGTGTCAGGATTGTGTAAAGATTACTTAATTGAAAAAGTGATGCGTTCAGGGGCACATGATGAGAAAATAGTGCACGAATATTAATCCCTGCAATGCATACGGAGAGTCCAATACTCTAGATATGCATTAGAGCAAGATTAACATTTTTTTATGTGCTAATTGAGGAGGAGCTTGGTGTTTCAAAAATGTGAGTTGTTGGTTGTCATAAAATCCTTTCATAATGGTACATGGAATGTAACTTTCACACAGTAGGCTACATAGTTACCTGACTCACACAACCTCCACTTTTGAATGCACAGTGCCAACATTATAGTTTTTATGGTAGCATTCTCATTTTGTTAAAATATGTGAAAAAATATACAAAAGAGAGGCAGATTATCACTATGGTGGAAGATAACATCAACTTTGAGAGGATCTGAAACCATGGAGAAATCTGCTTTTCACAAAAAGTGTGAGGGCAAAGATGTTTCAGTAAATGGCACATTTTGCCAAATTCTTAGGATGGATCATTGACAAACCTCCAGATGTGAAAATCACTAGCTCAAATGGTTGAATTTGACATTTTGTTCTTTGATGTAGATGATGAAAAAAAAAAATGATAATCCAAGATCTATTCTGGTCAAGGCAGAATAGACAAAAAAAAAAAAAACACAAAGAAAAAAAAAATTAGTTAGAATTTTATTTTAATGCCTTTAGTTTAGATTTTTCTTTTATGTTTTGCAGGACAGCATGAAGTGCGATGTAGACAAATAATGAGGTGTCTGTGAAGATTTTGTGAATTGAGATTTATACATGGGATTCGTAATAACACTATATGAACTATCTCGTGTACCTAATCATGTAGCATCCAATCTAGCAAGTGAAAGCTAGCAGAGTTTTACCTTGGAAACATTAGCACCGAAAGATAGGCTAAGTAACCCTGATCAAGCGAAAGGCTTCCAGTACAAGGTGCTTGTGAAACTTTGGGAAAGTTTTGCTGTAAGGTGTGTGACTATTACAACCTGAGTAAATGATGAGAAAATTCAAAGATGCTACACCACATATAAGAGAAGAGTGCAAAGATAATGTTCAAGTATTGGTCAACGAGCTCCATTAACAATCACCTCAAATTTATAAGAGTGGATCAGACATCGACATGGGGGAAACCCCATACCATACTAGTAGCTGGGATGAATGCTTAATCATTCGTTTATCAAAAAAAAATGAGAAAAAAAAAGAGGAAGAAAAAAAAAGGAGGATGCGTGAAAAAAAAAATGAAGTGAAATACGACTTGTTCATCAAGAAGGCGCCTTCTACATCAGGAAGGTGTCATACATTGGAGGTGCCATACATTGGAGGCACCTTCCACATCAGTAAGGCACCATACATTGGAGGCACCTTCCACATCAGGAAGGCACCATACATTGGAGGCACCTTCCATAGGAAGAAGGCACCATACATTGGAGGTGCCTTTCGCATCAAGAAGGCGCCATACATTGAAGGCGCCTTCCATGAAAAAAAAAAAATAAGAAGAAAATATTGAAGTGAAAGACGCCTTTTTTTATCAAGAAGGCACATTTCACATGAAGAAGGTGCCATACATTGGAGGTGAATTCCGCAGGAAGAAGGTGCCATACATTAGAGGCACCTTCCGCATCAATAATACACCATACATTGGAGGCGCCTTCCACATCAAGAAGGCACCATACATTGAAGGTGCCTTCCACACAAAAAAAAAAATTGAAAGACGCCTTGTTCATCAAGAAGGCACCTTTCGCATGAATAAGGTGCCTTCCGCATGAAGAAGGTGCCATACATTGGAGGCACCTTTTGCATCAAGAAGGTGCCATACATTGAAGGCACCTTCCACAACAAGCATGCACCTTCCATAGAAAGCAGGTGCCTTGATATCTAGGGTGCCTTGATCCATTTCCCGCACCTGGGTGGTTCAATGGCACAAAGAAAAAAAATGCGAATCCTCCTAGTGAAAAAAAAAAATGCATAGAACATGTACTTCTTAGCATAAAAATTTGCTTAGTGCTTTGAAAGAAATCATGAACCGAATGCAAGTTGCAGGCATCCTGAGATCCAAGGCCTAACAGGCATGAAGTCATGACCCCTGTTTTCTTGTTTTTTTGTGTATAGTTTCGCAAGACATGGCTGTGAACACAATCTGTAGGCAGAGCCAGCTTAAACTAGGCCTAATAGATGTGTCATCCCATGCCTTGAAATTAGGAGCACGATAAAATGGAAAAGGCACTTACTTCCCACTAGGAAGAGAGTGCCTACAATCAGCCCAATACAGTAGTGCCTTTTTCCATTTGAAGGAAGGTACCAATAAGCAATGTTCTTCTCTTTTGATGGAGGTTCTTGTTGCTCAGTGTGGGACCTGATGTTCAGAGGGCTGCAGACCTATTGTATAGAGGGACCTGACACTAGTGACAAGGACATCACCAATTTAAGTGGGGGAAGATGCGGGTGAACCAGAACCTCCGATAATAAAAAAATCTTCTATTGTTAGACTCCCAATTGAAATGCAAATTAGAAAAAAATCTTATATGGGAACACCAACAGAAGAAGGCTCAACCTAAAAAAAAAAAAAGGGGAGTTCGAAAGGCTGTTGTCACGAGGACGTGACAATTTTTAGACATGGGGGGAAAGACACCTTATTGTCGACGCCTAACTTACTCCTATGAAAAAAAAACCCTTTTGTTGAAATAGCTCCACGATGAATTGCAAATAAGAAGCAAAGTTTTATTTTTGCTGCCTATTAGAAGAGATTATCCTCTTTCCCAAGGACCAACCTGGTCCCAAATGGAAATGAGAAACCTCCAACTTTTAGCTAAATAAAATGGGGGAGGAGTTTGAAAAAAATAGATGTCAAATATCTATTTCCTTCGGAATCAACGCATGGTAAGTAGGCACCTTCCTCTTCAAGGAAGGTTCCAGAAGAATGTAGGCGCATTCCTCTTCCAGGAAGGCACCAAGAAAATATAAGTGCCTTCCTCTTCCAGGAAGGCGCCAATAGAAGGCCAGCGCCTTCCTCTTCCAGGAAGGCACCAAGAAAAGATAAGCGCCTTCCTTTTCTAGGAAGGCACCAATAGAAGGCCAACGCCTTCCTCTTCTAGGAAGGCACCAAAAGAATGCAAGTGCCTTCCTCTCACCGAAATGCGCCACAAGAAGATGCCCACAGGAAGGCACCACAAGAAGGCATCGATAGGAAGGCACCATAGGAAGGTGCCTTCCTCTCACAGGAAGGCACCAACAGGAAGGTGCCACTAGAAGGCAAGCACCTTCCTCATAGGGAAGGTGCCCCTATTCTTCACCCATTGACTAGACAAGCATGACGTGGGAAACAAAAATTGGTGCAGTTCCAACTCTACGTCATGTAGGTTAATTTGGGGATTGCACCAATGTATGAGAACATCCTACCAATGCCAGCACATACATCTCAGTAATGCACCTAACATATTCCGTGAATGATGAAAGAAATATTGTTTTTCCTCACTCCAAAAAACAAAGGAATGTAGTGTTGTTCCAATTATGCATGCAAAAGAAATAATTTAGAGGGGAGATCATTTTGGACACACACGTGTCAGAGGATGAAAAAAAAAAAGGAGAGAGTCAATATTTGTTCTGTTCATGGCAGAATAGATAAAGATACATATAAATAAATAAATAAAATCTCCAGGAGCACCAACGTGAAGACGTCTCACACCACCAGCATCATATATATCAGATTCTATAAAATTCACCCAGGTATGTACTAATTTTCTTGTTAATTATGTGTATAGTTATTTTAAAATCATTTCTATGCTAATACCAACTGACGCTTCCATAGTTTTTCAAAATATCCCACTAGAATTCAAACACATGATGTGCCTTGAAAAAAATATAATTGAAAAAAAAAAGAGGCTATGGCATCTACATGAATAAATTTGGCATCATTTTCATTGCCACCTCCTGACAATGGTAGTCATATTGAGTGAACACATATAAATGATGCTACTCTCTACCACAAAGGAGGTTCTGGAGATGCCAAATATATTTTAGATGTGGGTAAAAGTAGTAGCTGGTGATTGCACTTGTTTTAAACAAATTTGGTCTCACCAAATTTGACTAATGTGCAAAACTGGACAATGCCAGCATTAGTGCAGTGGTAATTTGCCCCAAATAGTGTGGTCACGATTTAACTATTTATCCACAATGATTAGTCAGGATGTGTTTCTGACTTCTACTGGTGCCGCATCGCTATATGGATGAATAATAACAACACAATGAAAAAAACACAATGTTGAATAAAAAAATAGTACTGAGAAAAAAATAGTAATGTTGAATGAAAAAAATAGTAGCACTCAGCGACAAAGAAACAGAGATGTTGAAGGCCATTCAAATAAACAAAAAAAAAGAGGGAAAAAATATATATCCCAGGGGTTGTTGTCACGAAGACATGACATGTGGGTAAAAGTAGTATCTGGTGATTGCACTTGTTTTAAACAAATTCAGTCTCACCAAATATGACTAATGTGCAACACTGGAAAATTCTAGCATTAGTGCAGTGGTAATTTGCCCTAAATAGTGTGGTCACGATTTAACTATTTATCTGCAGTGATTAGTCAGGAAGTGTTTCTGACTTTTTGCTAGTGCCACAACACTCGATGGATGAAAAATAACAGCACTTAGTGACAAAGAAACAGAGATGCTAAAGGCCATTAAAAAAAATAAAATAAAATAAAAATAGTAGTGCTGAATGGAAAAAAATTAGCAGCACTCAGCGGCAGGGAAACAGAGATGCTGGAGGCCATTAAAAAAAAAAGAAAAAAATATATATCCCAGGGGTTGTCATGAAGACATGACAAAATTTTTGGCATGGTCAGCCTGCGAGAGGGATAACTTCACCTTTTGGTGCCATGATGGCATGGCACATGTTAGGCATGGGGGGATGATAAGCACCAAAAATGATCATTTTATATACACGGTTAAGGAGAATTATCACTGGTTCAATTAGCATATGAGATGTATTTTATATAACTTATGCATATAATTGATAAAAAATCTGGTATTATGCTTTATTGGTGTTTTTAGTGGGAAATGTGTATAAATGCAGGTTTTATTACTAATTTGGTGTTCTCCAATCTACATCCACTTGGACCTGGCATACTTCTACTTTCAAATACTAAGGCATGAGAGTAGGTGCATTCCTGATGGAGAAGGCACCCAACAGAAGTAAGCGCCTTCCTCTTTAAGGAAGGAGCCCAACAAAAGTAGGTGCCTTCCTCTTCAAGGAAGGCGCCCAACAGAAGTAGGTGCCTTCCTCTTCAAGGAAGGCACCCAGCAGAAGTAGGCACATTCCTGATGGAGAAGATGCCCAACAGAAGTAGGCACCTTCCTCTTCAAGTAAGGTGCCCAGCAGAAGTAGGCACCTTCCTCTTTAAGGAAGGCGCCCAACAAAAGTAGGTGCCTTCCTTATAAAGAAGGAGCCTCCATGCCTTCATACTTTATAAGATTTACCAAGTCAACTTTGACTGGTTGACCAAGGACTATGGAGGAGGTTGCATGTGAAGACAAAGGAGATCTATTTTAATCATGCATTTATTAAATAAAATAAAGTGCTTGTTATTATTATCAACCGATTGGCTGGTTGACCTTGTAAAGCTCTTAAAGCATATTATTATTTTTAGGATGCATTAGTCTAGGATTTATTATTACGTACACCTAAGGATGTTTATATTTATCCTTCTGGTGAATGAACATACTTTAAAATAGAAGAATAAAATATGTGTAGAATCAATTGTAACTAAATCACATCACGTGATTAAAATAGACTAATTTGTTATTGTAATGAGATCTAGCTACGCTTTATATAAAGACGCAGGCCAGATGAACAAGGGGAGATCAATGATTAATTTTACATAGAACTTATTTTATCTTATTGTTTAATTAATTAAGAGAACTCCTCTTATTCGAGCAAGCTCTACGTAGCTAGCTGGGCGGACTATCTGTGGGAGCTTGGGCCCACTCCCTGTAGTAGTCCTCCCCTATTTAATTTGTACATTTGCTTTATATAGATTAGTTTACTGCTTTATTTAATTTCAGTTGTGTGTGTTTATTTCCTCACATTTTATTTCTAGCACTTTACTTTTTGTTTATAATTTATTTATTTCATTTCCCACACTTAGTTTATTTGGTTTGGCTGGAATCCAATTACACAAACCTCCCCACAAAACTAAATAAGGTACAACCAGATTTTTTCCCCAACACTGCAGGCATATACTGTGTGTGACACTCATAAGTTTACGAACTTACCGGATTGATAATTTATGGAAGAGAAATGAATGTTTTTTGGGACATGAATTTTTTCACACCAACCAGCTCCAAGAAGCATCACTACCACATATTTTTCTTTAGGAAGTTCATGTAGTGTAGCCACTAGACACACCAATGAACCAAGGGAAGCTTCAAAGCAACCCCATAGCACATACACTACTTCAAATCATGAGCGTACTCAACCCTTAACGTAGTACATAGAGTAAGTCACCCTAGAAGACAAGGGCAGACACACAAAAGGAGTCTCCCCAAGAGGTCACAACATTAGAACTCCTTGCTTAGAGGTAGAAAGACATGAACCCTCAATAGCATGTCACTTTGACCACCTACGTAGGTTGGAAGAAGAGCTACGCATTGAGCGGGAATGCATGGAAGATATTGAGCAAGAAGAGCATAGGAAAAGGTACCTACGCTTACAAGAGCAACTCTCAAGAGAAGAAAGAGAGGAGCATGAGGAGCTAGCAGAGAGGCTAGCTCGAATAGATGCACACATAGTTGGTGAGAGGTATCAACATGGAAGGCATGCTGATTCTCCATAAGAGAGAGGCACTAGGAAAAGATATGAGCACACCCACCATGCTCCACAACATCAAAAACACCTGGACCCTGAGCAAACACAATGCAATGAGGACCAGACAAGGATGGAGGATCAGGAACAAACCCATCTTGAACCTCCAAATGTGGTCATGGGAGATGAGTATAGATGCCCGATTGGGGCAAACACTAGAGTACCTCCCTTACCACCCTGAGTGCCTCTTCAGGAGCATGATATTATCTCCTTGAAGGTATACCAAATGCTCACTAAGAGAGTCAAGTCTCTCAATAAGGACACAAGTGGACAAAAGCCAACATTAAACAAGATACACAACCAGCCTTTGTGCCCATTAGTCCCAAGTCCCGCATATCCTAGGCACTTTGAGATGCCTAGGCTGGATAAGTTCAAGGGAGAGGGATACATGCAAGAACACGTGACCAAATTCATGAACGCGTGCTTCCACCTTGACAAAAATGATGCCCTAATGTTGAGAACATTCATCATGATGTTCTTGGGTGCAACAACCCAATGGTTCAACCAGTTGCCTAAGCATAGCATTACCGAGTTTGAGCAACTAGTAAATGTATTCCTAGAATGTTTCTCCTTTGGTGCTAAAAATAAGGTGAACTTGTCTGATCTAGCTAATTTGAAGTAGTATGATGATGAGCCAATGATGGACTATGGGGACAGGTGGAGAAAAATCATGGTGAAGCTATCATTCTCCATCCCCATATAAGAGCTCATCTGAATGTTCATGAAGAGTTGTGCAAAGCATATATCTCTGCTACTACAACTACAATAATATGAATCATTCGAAGAAGCCTTGGCTCAAGCCAAGCTTATTGAAGACATCAAGGTCAATGAGGGAGACCTCAAGCTCTGCAACAAAAAATAATGGAGCAAGAACAATCAGAATGATAAAAACAAGTAGAAGTAGGCCAAGCCTACTTAGGTTAATTAGGTTGTATTAGCCACACCATAGGGGGGAATGGACAACAACCCTAGAATTATCAAGTGCAACCCCCATCGGCTAACTATGATCCCAAGAACAACCAGGGCCAAAATAGGGAACATCGGCCACCTTGTTATTTCATGCCTTTGAACGAATCGATGTAGTCAATATTCAACCAATTGAATGAGGTGCAGAGGATAAGATTCCCTAACATACAACTTCTGGACCCTAACCATCCCAAGCCAAGGGGATACAAGGAAGATCATCACTACCCATACCACTAGATACAGGGGCATGACATCGAGAATTGCATAGGATTTAAGAATGTTGTGCAAAATATGATTGAGAAGGGAGAGCTCAAAGTTGACAACCCGCTAGCTCCCAACAATAGAGATATGGGTATATACAGAAACCCCCTACCTAATCATGAAGCCCCTAGGGATCAGGGTGCCCAGGTCAATCAAGTCTAGATCGAGCCACCTATTCAAGGGTGCATCAAAATGGTTGAGTTGGTTAACGTGGCAACCAGGAGTCAGATATATGGGTAACCATAGCTACTAGTGGCTCCCATTAATGTCCTAGATACACCTCAACAAAGATAGGTGCAAAACAATCCTCCAGGTCCACCAATAAGACCTATGATAACTATTTGGAGTAGACTAGAACAGAATCTACAAATGACTCTGGCTAAGTTGTCCATTTACGAGCTCATACAATAGTCCCCTAGGCACAGGGAGACTTTAATGGAGATTTTGAAATCAATCGAGCTCCAACCCCAGAACCCATATGCATTCACACATTTTGTGGGGCAAGTTCAATAGTGCCAAGAGCCCGTGATCCACTTTTATGATCATAAAATTAAAGAAGTTCCAACTACTATAGCAGACCCACCTCTGCACATCATTGTGTCTATCAATGATATACCATTCAAGCGGGTTCTGATTGATACAGGCTCATCAATCAACATCATCACTACCAAGGCTATAGGGCACTTGAAGATCCCCAAGTCCAACATTATCCCAACTTCATACACCCTTAGGGATTTTAACGATGCACTTTGCACCATTGCAGGTACAATCATTTTACCTATAAAAGTAGGGCATAATACCATCCTTGTGATGTATCACATGTTGGAAGGGGTAATGCAATATAACATCCTCCTAGGGCATCCCTGGATTAGGGACATGAAGTGCATGCCCTTGATCTTGCACCAATGCATCAAGTATGTGCATGAGGGACAAGTACATATGGTTTCGTCTGATGAAGAGTCATTCAAGTATGTGCATCAAGTCGACTTGTTGGGGGCTTCGACCTACCATCAATGCACTTGTACATCAAACCTTCATCTCCAACCACACATCCAGGAAGAAAAAGTAGATCAGTACGAGGTGACCCATCCATGTCGACACCACCTCCTACATCCAAAGCCACTAGCACTTCTAAAAAGCCTTCGATAGATAAGGCTAGGAATAAATAGAAGCTGAAGGCACCCCTAGTGGAGGAAGGACCCCAAGAGCATCTAACCAAAGTAGTTGTAGGAATCCCTACTCCAATGGAGGAGGAACATTCCCAAGAAAGAGTCAAGGAGGTACCTTAGCCTGCCTTACCTGCATCATCAACAACGTCATCTGCACCCTAGGTGACAGTGCACCTAGCCAATATGGTGCTAGGAGAATATCTTGTGCAAAACATGACTTTCACGCCAATCATTGAGTCTGCACAAGATATGGGATGACCAAGAGTCCCAAATATACCAGTAGGGATGGTGGTCCCCTTAGGGGTTCTGCCTAACCAGACTAACTTCATATACATCGGTCTAGACTATGCCCACACTGCTCATGACCTAGAGAAGGATGAGGATGAGCCATTCACCATGAGTATCCATTACTTATCAAACCCTGAGTTCATGCTAAGATACTTTGAGTAGTGTCATTGGCATGGCTATGGCCTAGGCCTATATGAACAGGGGCGTAGACTACCATTTCAACCATAGTATCAACTACCTACTGATAGGTGTGGTTTAGGCTATCAAACGCAGAGCCATGATGACTCTCTAGAAGTAGCCTTAGATAGGCTAAGCATTGGGTTCGAGGAAGACATTGATTGGAACCCCTATCACCCCCACGAAGAAACCTGTGGGGTGATGAATGGGTGTCGATGGTCAATATCACACCACCTAAGATATACCACCCTAAATCCTCACTCGAAGCGGTCCCCTCAAGAGCCATCCTATGGGAAGAAGATCCAATGTATGGATATGAGTGAGAGGAGTACAACTATGTCCCAAGCGAGGATGAAAATGAAGCTAGACTGGCCTACCATGGGCCATGGTATGTGCAAAACCATGCTTGGATAGGCCACATAGAGAGTGGATACCTCTCAGATAAGAGAAAGTACATCTCAGATGAGGGTGGGTACATGTCAAATGAAAGTGACTATGAGTCAGAGGACTCAACAGAGATGGCTTACTTACAGCCAAGACATACGAGCCACATCATTGGGCTAGAGATGAATGCTAATGGATTCTTCATAAGTGACGATAACTATGAGGATGAAACAGAGTTGGCCTATCTAGGGTATCAATAGGTGAGCCATCACCCCATATTAGGGCTAGAGAAAAATGCCAATGGTTTCTAGATAAGCAATGATGACTTTGAGGATGATACTGAGATGGCTTACCTCGGGCCTCACCACTTGTGGCTAGTTGATCGACTTGTTGAGAGGGATGCAACACTCCATGCCATAGACCCCAATATTCACTTCCTAGGGAGACCACTAAACCTAGATGCCATCCATCACATGGTCAACCTAGATCCACCAATATTTAGGGAGCTATTACTGCCTAACGATCCTATAATCTCATCTATCCATAGACCAGATCCTAAAATTCCTATGCCCTCAAAACCTCATCATGAGCATAGAGGGCACCCCTTGAGGTAGAGATTCCCCCACATGGTCCTGGAGATTGCATTCCATCCATCAACATGATCTCCATTGATTTGACCACTCCACTCCATAACCCAGCAGATCCTTCAAAACCATTGTGTCTTAACTTAGATGCTATCAATTGGGATCACACTGATTCACCCCTAGAGCCTAAGGATTTCTTCCCTAGTGAAGAGATGCTACAACCATTTCATTTTGCATCAGGCTGTGCACATGATGTCTATCACGCTGGTCTTGATCCTGAGTTAGTGGGACCCGTGAACCCAGTAGACGACATTCATTTAATCCCCACTCCTCACCAACTTGAGGATGGGTCACATATGGCAATAGAGGAAACTTTTGAGGTGGACATTAGCAATGATCCTTCTCAGCCAAAGAAAGTCAAGTTTGAAGAAAGATTATCTCTAGAAGAATAGGCCATCATAATTCCTCTACTGAAAGAGAGACCAAATCTCTTTGCTTGGACCTACAAGGACATGTCGAGGCTAGATCCAAAGTTGGTTGTCCACAACCTTTCGATAGACCCCACGAAGAAACCGGTCAAGCAAAAACTCAGAAAGATACATCCAACCATCACTTTGATGGTTAAAAATGAGTTGCAAAAACTATTGGATGTGGTCTTTATTGTCCCCATCGACTATCCAGAATGGGTATCAAAAATGGTACCCATAGGAAAACCTGATGGAAGAGTCTTCATTTGCATGGACTTTAGGGATCTCAACAAGGCAACTCCAAAGGATTCATTCTCATTGCCCAACATAGATGCTCTTGTAGACGCAACTGTAGGTCATGAGATGCTCTCCCTAATGGATGGTTTTTTTGGTTACAATCATATTTATATTAAACCCGAAGACCAGCATAAAACTATGTTTACCACTCCATGGGGGACATTCTATTACAAAGTGATGCCATTCAGCCTTAAAAATGTTGGTGCCACATATCAATGGGTGATGACATACATTTTCCATGACTACATGCACAAGATCTTGGAAGACTACATTGATGACTTGCTAGCCAAGTCATTACTACGAGAAGAGCATGCTGAGACCCTCAGAAAGGTCTTCGATCACCTGATTGAGCACAATGTCAGGTTGAATCCCAAGAAATGCGTCTTTGGCATAACTTTTGGAAAACTCTTGGGATTCATCATTTCTAAACGAGGCATCGAGGTAGACCCAACAAAGGTAAAGGCTATCCTGGAAATGACACCACCCATAAACATCAAAGAACTAAGAAGCTTACAGGGTAAAGTAGCATCCATAAAGTGATTCATCACACAACTTTTGGACAAATATTGACCCATGAATCGATTGCTACACAAGGGGGTTCCATTCCAATGGGACGAAGAATGTCAACAAGCCTTTGCCAAGATCAAAGAGTACCTAGCAACACCACTAGTCCTAGCTCCACCAAGGCCAGACGTGCCCTTCCTGCTATACATATCTGCTACTAATTTTGCTTTGGGCACCATGTTGGCTCAAAAGAATGTGCAAGACAAAGAGCAAGCGATATATTACATCAACCGCACATTGGTGAGCTACAAAATTGGATATGCATATGTAGAGAAACTATGTTTAGAAGTGGTCTTCACAACCAAGAAATTATGCCACTACATGTTGAGCCATACAACATATGTAATATCTAAACAAAATCCTTTGTAGTATATGATGAGCAAGACATATCATAACACACATACTATGAAGTGGATCATGCTATTGATAGAATTTGATTTGGAGTTCATAAGCCAAAATTCCATCAAGGGATAGGTCATAGCTGATCAGTTGGTTGAGGTACCTCTCTAAAATAGTAGGCCCCTTACCATAGAGCTTCTTGATGATGCGGTATTTGCACTATCAGAAGCACCCAAACCCGAAGAACCCAAAAATGAAGCTGACATGACTTTGTTCTTTGATGGTTCAAAGTGTGAGCAAGGAGGCGGTGCAAGGATTATCTTTTTCATGCCACAAGGTGCTCCAATGCCCTTGTCATTTAAGTTAGACTTCCCTTGCACCAATAACAACACCGAATACGAGGCCCTAATCTTGGGTCTCCAAACAACCATCTCCATGAGGATCAAAAGGTTGAATATCTTTGGTGACTCCCTACTCATAGTCAACTAGGTCAAGGGACTGTTTCAATGTCGGGATCCAATCCTAAAATCTTACAAGGAGCTTGTTGACACCTATCTAGCCAAACTAGAGTGGTACGACATCGAGGTAATCCCTCATTCATCAAATAGATTCATAGACACTATGGCATCTTTGGGATCCTTGATCCCTCAGAATCCATCTACCGATTTCACTACCATTCACATCAAAATGCTCTCGCATTCAATGATCCAACATGAGGCTTTGGATAACCAAGAATCAGTCAACATGATCCATATAGAGCCAGACCATGACTGGTTCTATAAAGCCAAAGACTTCTTAAAGAAGGCACCTTGGGGGTCATTAATATCTCAAGGTCCTATGGGGAATGGTACCACTATTCACCACAAGGTTGTCTCTCAATCTGTGTTTGTGCAAAATGAATTGCATGAGGCACAAGTCATCTTATCAGTCAAGGCCATAGCATATCAAGACTGGCTTTCCTAGTTGCAAGATTTCCTAAGACTTGGAAGTGTCCCATAGGGACTATCGCATACCAAGAAATGAGCATTCAAGAAAAAAGTGATAAGATATGTCTTTCTAGGAGGCATATTGTATCATCAAGGCTATGATGGAGTCCTCCTTCATTGCTTAGAGCCCCAAGAATTAGCTTGGGCAATTTCACAAGCTCATGATGGTACATGCGATGGCCACTTCAGTGGCATGGCCATTGTCAAGCACATCCTTTGAATGGGTTATTACTAGCCCACCATGGAAAAGGACTGTTGCGAGTATGTCAAGAAATGTGTTAAGTGTCAGCACCATGCGAATCTGATGCACCTACCATCTCAGGCCTTACAACCCATTCAGGTGGCTTGGCCATTTTCTCAGTGGGGGTTTGATCTAATCAAAAAAATCTCTCCCCCATCATCAGGTCGACATACATTTATCTTAATGACTACTGAGTACTTCACCAAGTGGGTGGAAGCGGTCCCCCTGACATCAACAATTGGTCCTCGGATTGTGGAGTTCATACTCCACAATATCATTTATCATTTTGGGGTACCTTTCAAAATAATCTTGGATAATGGTCCGTCATTCAAAAACAAAAATGTGTGAGCTTTAATGACCAAATACAAAATTCAACATAGTTTTGTGACACCATACTATCCATAGGAAAATGGGCAAGCAAAAGCCTCAAACAAGATAATAGTAGCCATTTTGAAGAAGACAGTGAAAGAGAATCACAAGGATTGGCATCTGCAACTACCCTTAGCATTATGGGCTTACAGGACTAGCATACGGATGCCCACTAGGGCAACACCATTTTTACTTGTATATGGCACTGAGGCCATCATGCCCTTAGAGTTGGAAATTCCAACATTGCATGTCGCATTGAAAGAGTTCATCAATGATGACACTACACGGCAAGCTCACCTGGATCAGCTGACTCTTCTGGATGAACATCACATCAATGCTCTTGAGCATCTTCATGTTTACCAGGATCATCTAACATGAGCTTACAATACTAGAGTCCACCTAAGAGACTTTAAAGTAGGTGATCTTGTGCTTAAAGAGAACCAGCAGAACTCAAATCTGCCACCGCATCTACGAGACAAATTTATGGCCAATTGGATAGGGCCATACATCATCTCTGAGAAGATTGGGCCTGGGGCATATCGCCTAACAATGTTGGAGGGTGTTGAGGAGCCAGAGCCTCTCAACATCATTCATCTAAAGGTGTTTCACACATAAATCAAAAAAGTATCAAAAACATTCAAATAACTTCAAAAAGTCAAAAACAAGAAAAATCATAAAATCCAAACAAATAAGAAAAGTATCAAAAACATTCAAATAACTTCAGAAAGTCAAAAACAAGAAAAATCATAAAATCCAAACAAATCAGAAAATATCAAAATCAAAACAAGATGCACCAAAGGCATCTTCAAGCCATTTGGTCAAATCACAAAAATCTCCAAAGGCATCTTCAAGCCATTTGGTCAAATCACAAAAAGCTCCAAAGGCATCTTTAAGCCATTTGGTCAAATCACAAAAAGCTCCAAAGGTATCTTCAAGCCGTTTGGTCAAATCACAAAAATCTCCAAAGGTACTCTAAGCCCTTTGGTCGAAAGCAAAACATAAAAAATTCAAAAACAATTGAAAGCATCACAAATACAAAAATATTTACATTCCACACTTGCATTCATATAGCTCCATTGCATATAGGCATTTGCATCCATTGCATTTACAATAGGTAGGTTGCATGCACAATATTACAAATGACACCACATTTGTACCTCAATCATGCATCTCCAAAAATCCATCATCATCCACAACCCATGTGTGTAACTATGTTTTTCAACACAACCCCCTCCTATTGCTATAAGGAATATACTAGGGTTTTTCGGTCACTCAACCATACCTAGTGGTTTTATCAAACTTTGTAGAAATTTGTCTTTGCTTTTGATAGATGAGGTTTGGTTTTGATAGCACCTGGTATATTTCAAAATCCTATCACTAATCAAAACACTAAAATCCTAGTTGAAACAAGGGAAATATGAACGCTGCGAAGTGGTATTAGGTATCCTAAGGTGAAAAGTTTATCTTGCTCATCCCCCTATGCGACCGGCTTAGAAATGCTGAGAATTGGCAAAAGGACAAGTTCAGCCCTACCCAAAGAAATCCCTTGCTTTAATCAAAACAAGCAAAAAAAAATTCACAAACAAAGTAAACAAGTGATTATCATCACTACAAAAATCCCAAACAAAGCAAAATTCAAAAAAAAAAAAAACAGTGATTATCATCACTACATAAATCCCTTGCTCAAAAGGAAAACAAAAATTCAAAATAAATAGTGATTTTCATCACTAAATCATGAGCAAGTATCCCAAATAAATATGAAGAAAAGAAGGGAGTATGAACTTGAATCCCTGGAATTCTCAGCATGAATGAGCTATAAGGTATCCTTACGCACGATGATATGTCTGTCACATTAGCATCTCACTTTTGTATAGACCAATGTTTGCATGTGGAAGAGCTAGCTTTAGGTGTCCTATACCACCTAGTGGTTTAATCCAACTAAGTCCAACTTAGGATCAAGATAAACATTTGAGGATCCCCAATACAGAAATGGGCTGAATGAATCCCGCCTGGCACTGGGGTATGCTTATGTTTCATCTAATATATTCATTTGCACACATAGGGATAATGAGTATATAGGTCTTCATAATGAAGCTTTATCCTTCAAGAGCTCTGTATGGTCAGTACATGACTTTTGATAAAGCAACTAGGGTGTTTGAGTCTCATGGGAACCTCAAAAATCCTTTATAGCAACAAATCATGTCATCTCACAATAATACGTAGCAAAAAATCATTTCATCTCATGATCATACATATCACATCATCTCATATCACATTTAAATGCTTAAATAATTAATTCTTATGCTAAGAGTTATCATTTACATTCATGATTGTTATGCATTCTATGGTGTCACCCATTAGATTGTTAAAATCATATCATATTCATTCCTTATGTTTTAAGTGATTAAAGCATACAGGTTCATTTACATTAGATCATGAATGCATCAACTCACATACATCATTTACCATATTATAATAGCATAAATTGAATGCATACAATTGAATCAAATAAAACATGCATTTAAACACCAATCATTGCATCCCTAATAACAATTCATGAGCAATCCATCCCCATCACATCAAAATCCAAAAACATCATAAAAGTAAAATTAAAAATAAAATAATAATAAAATCCCAAATGAACCTCGTAGCCAGTCATTTGCTCTATACACTTGGTGATTGTAGTGACAAGCGCTCCATGCAATTTGGCACGATGAGCATATTACGATAATGCCACTTGGGGCAAAATAGTTATGGTAGAATTGGGACACTTCACCTCAAACCTGAAGAAGGCCATGACGGTCAGAATATCCCATGGGAGTTAGGATCCTTCTCATTTCTCCCATAACAAATAGTGTTTCAACACATGCTACAATATGATTGCTATCACCTCGATTCCCTAAGATGGCTATTGTGGTCAGACCGCCCCAAGGGATAGAGATGCGTAATTACCAAACAAGGTTGAAATCACACCTGGATGGGAACTAATATATAACAATAAATACAACCCTCTAAAGAGATCCAAATTATTCATTTTGGTCAAGTGACTCATCACTTTATTAATTGTATTTTCCTCATCGACTCGTCACTTGAGGGGGTAGTCAAAATTCTCAATATATCATAATCAAAGTCAACAAAATATCATCTCGATCATGTCAGAGTTGCATTCATATTATGAATCATTGCCAACAACTATCATAATATTACCCTTTGTTGGGGAAAAAAGCAAATATGATAGTTAAGTTTGTAGCTCCCCTCCCTTCGGATCTATAGTAGTACTGAAGCTACCTGATTACTTGATGAGTGAGTGCAAACTTCCACAAATTTAAGTCTTCCATTTCGTTGGAAGCAATGATTCTAGGATTTATGCCCTCCCGCATGACTGGGACATCCTATGTTTATCAGATCAATGATCATCATACAATCGATAATGTGATCCTAGGTGGTCTATTTTTTCTCCACGTTGTGTTTTCCCATAATGAATCCCAAAAAGGGGTATCTTTAGACACCTAAAATGTATCATTTTTAAGAGACTACCCATATGGGCACATTTGCAGATCATATGAACCCTTGTGGATCTCTCCAAGATCAAGTAGTGGTCCTAACCACTCAAGCATGGCAGTTCTATCCCATCAAATATTGGTCGCTCTCAAGCAGAGCGACAAGTACACCTAGTTGTTGAAGACTATAGTAGATAAACCTGGCCACTAAACCTGATAGTGGCTAGCATCACACACATTCTAGCCAAGAATACATGCCTAGATCATGAATTTTGACTGCAAATTTATATTTATTTCGGGTGGTTTTTTGTGAGGAACTCCCTAAGTTTCTCCTAACTGTCCCTTCAATACAAATTTATGGTTGATGCTTTCCACTTGGAATGGTTAGTCGCATGTAATTTATGTTGAAGCTTCTCTAGGAAGACAAGGTCCATATCTGAGAGGGAAGTTTACATATAGAATCTTCCACGAAAAATAAAGGATTTGTAAAGTTTCAGAGTTAAGCAACGAAGCCCTATCAAAAAGGATAACCGATATTCATCCCTTTGAAGAGCATTGGAGAATCGTTCAACTAAGCTACGTCCATACATCAGTCTTTAGATCCACCATTCACAACCACCAATCAATGTAGGAGACACACTCGATGACCCTTGAACATCAATTTTGACAAGGAGGATAGCACACAAATCCATGATTCACAAGGAGGGGAGCTTCACATCGTGATCGCTATCTCGAGTAGTGGCCCTCAATCATATCTTAGGGCCTAAGTGTTATTTCCTTCTACTATTAGTTAGATTCATTATTGCTCAATTTATGGCTTAATCATAGTTTAGATCTGGTTTCATTAATGCATTTACTTCAAATTTCTTAGCTTTCTATGCATTTTATTATTTGGTTTATCATGATCATGTATCTTGTTTATCAATTTCACTAATAAAGGCCTCATCCTAAGAAGTGGCCCATATTATTAAGTGTGCTTTGTTGTTTCCATGAGCATAGGTACAAGTTTTCAGGATTAGAGCAGAGCAATCGAAGCATAAATATCCCTCCAGGACCAGATCTAGAGAAGGGGTAATCTATAAGCCCCCACATAGTTTTGTGTGTACGACCAGGAGGCCTGCGTAGACACATTGTTACCTTGCAGGGAATACATCTAATTGCTGCTCTATATTGGGTAGATATTTGTACCAAAATTATGGGTATCCCTCAGAGGGACGAACTTGTAACCAAGGATTGAGATATCAATAAATAAAGCATCTTTGTTTATTTTCTTACTTTCATGTTGCATATGCTCTCTGTGCTTTCATTTTTATGCAAGTAATCATATACATATTAAATCAAAGAGCAATTAGGGCAGCTGGGTTGCGCACCTCCTGAGGTCGTACAAATTTAACACAAGCTAAATCAAATTGCTATAATCTTGATTCCCTAAGAAGGCCATTGCAGCTAGACTGCTCCATGAGATAAAAATATACAATTACTATTAATGGTTGAAATCACACCTATAATAGGACCTACCATATAACAACAAATGCATGCATCTTAAATCATCCAAATCAATCATCTTGGTCAAGTGATTTGTCACTTTTATCATCAGTATTCTCCTCATCGACTCATCGCTTGAGGGGGTAGTCATAATAACAAAATCATAATCAAAATCAACAATTGATAACTTAATCAAGTTAATCATGTTCATATTATGAATCATTGCTAACAACTATCATAAGATTATCCTATTTCTTGGGGAAAAATCAAATATGTTGATTTAAACCTTTGAAAATATAGATTTTGGTCCTTTGTGAATGCTAAGCAATGCGACCAGAGACTCTAGTGGACTTCAAAGTCTTATACAAACTAAGTCTTCCATTCTGTTGGAAGAAATGATTTAGATATGCACACCATTTTCATGATTGGGGCATCGAATGTTGATCAGATCAATGATAATCATACACCCTACAATATGGCTTTAGATGGTCTATTTTTGCTCAACGTTATCTTTCCCACAATGCATCCCAAAAAGGGGTATCTGTAGACACCTAAAACATGTCATATTTAGGATACTACTCATATGGACACCTCTATAGACCATATGACTAATATTGGACCTTTCTAAAAGCTAGCAGTGGTTCTAACCACTCACTAGGGGTAGTTCTAACTTGTTCAGGTGTAGCCACTATCAACCAAAGTGTCTACTAGAACCAACCACTAAAGCTCAGAGTAGCCACGAGCTAGCCACTGCTGTAGAAAATAACTAGAACTAAGAAAAAATTGGCCATGAAATGTGAGCTCGAGTCACACATGATTATTAAACTTGCATTGTATTTAAGAAATTTTGGGTGCAAATATCCTAGAGTTCCTCCTAACTATCACTCCCATGCAATTCTAGAACTAGATCTTTCCCTCCAATAGCCAATTTTATGTAAATCTAGATCTTGGCTTCTATAAGAAGCCAAGATATGGGATTTGTGAGGCCTACATATGCACCCTCCTATAAATAAGTATGATCCCAAATTTGATACAACGAAGCCCTACCATATTGAGCAACAAATTAATAGCCTTGTGAGGACCGTCAAAGTGCTTCCTAATTATTGATCACTAAGCATGCCATCAACAATGGATCTTACACAAGGTTGAGAAGAAAATCAGTCATTCACCATCAATATGTTATAGATCTAAGATATTTCACTTATAGATATATGTTTAGACACATCAGAAAACCTTGAACATCAATTCCACTAGGGATTTATGAGTTGTAAAACCTAATACAAGGAGAAAAAAATCATAGTTAGCGGTTGCTATCTTCGATAGTGGCCTGCAAGCATAGCCACTCTAAGTGATAGTTGCTAGGGTTTTGGAACACATTTTCCTTAATTTCTAGCATAGATTTGCCTTCCTTTATGTATCATTAGTTTAACTTAGTTAAAATTTATTATTTTATCATATTTACATGGTTTATTAGCAGTGTAATAGACATATTTTGCTTCCATTTATACTTTTCCATGCTTTATTTATGATTCATATGTGTAATAAACTTCATCTCGAGAGGCCTCATATGCTTTTAATATTTCTTATTGTTTCTTTGTACATATGTAATAAATTTGTTCAATAATAAGCCACATTTAGTACATTCTCTCTGAGCATTGAAGGAGGCATCTAGTAAGCTCTCATACAAATTGGTGTTAAAGTGAAGAATCTTTGAGTGCATCTCTCCCTATTAAGGGGCCTCAACTGTTGTAAACATTGTATCAATTTGAGTGACTCCCTAAGAGGGAGCTATTGTAACCAATATTTATCATTTTAATAAAAGTGCAACCCCATTTTATTTGGATATCTTTTATTTGTACAAATGGTTACTTGATTTCTATTTATTAGATTGTTACATGCTTGCAATAGTCTAGATGCATGGTTTTCACCTTTGTACAAAATGCACAAGTGTTAATGTGCAAGTTGTAAATGTGTAAGGTGTCTCTTGTACAACTAGGTAGAGTGTTGGCCAAGAAATCTATCTTCAAATATAAAAGGGCCTCATTGTAAGAGATTTTCAAGACAATAGGTAGTAGTAGTATTTATGTGTAACTCCATTAGTGATGGAGTACGATGTAGTCTTGTAGCATCTTGCATGGAGTTTCTATTTCCTCCATAGCAATATTGTATTCATTTCCATAATTTCTATTTATAGCATATTTCTACAATCTCATAAATTTACTTTCTCTTATATTTTTGCATCTTGTGATTGCCATATCCCATTGTAATCTACCTCAAAAGCTAACAATCCCCCCATTGCCAAGTAGGCAAATTTTTGAGTACATACATGTAACTCCTTTGAGTTTATGGTAGCAAATGGTGGGACCTTACCTTGCAAAGATAAATGTTATAATGTTAAAGTAAAAACCAGGGACTATGAGCTAAAACAAGATATATTTACACTTCAACTAGGGGGATGTGATATTGTGTTGGTAGCTCAATGGTTGGGCACATTGGGAACCATCTCATGGAATTTATCTAATATTTGGATGCAATTTTCACATAATGGATAGTCCCACACTCTCCATGGCTCAAAAGTAGGACCTACACAGATTATCACTTCAAGAAAGATGGAGAAGTTGTTAAAAAATCATCTCAAGGTGTCATAGCTTAGATATTTGCAATCCAACCTACCCCTTCCAAGGAGGATTTTTTTCCTACAAGTTTGCAACTTATTTTGTCCAAGCATAATTCTATCTTTGTTGAGCCATAAAAATTACCACCTCATCTCTCTCACAACCATGTTATTCCTTTGTTGCCTAGAAATGCATCGTTTAATATTAGACTGTACTAGTATCCTCATGCTCTTAAGTCCAAAATTGAGAAGTTAGTATAGGAATTATTAAAAGCCAATGTCATCTAGCCAAGCAATAATCCTTACTATTCTCCAATTTTACTAGTGCACAAGAAATATGGGTCTTGGCAGTTGTGTTTTTATTATCATGAGCTCAATAAACTCACCATAAAGGATAAGTTATTGGATTAACTACATGGGACTATGTATTTTTCCAAACTCAAACTTTGCTTAGGGTACCATCAAATCAGGCTCAAGGATGAGGATATTCCCAACACTACTTTTTGTACTCATGAAGGTCACTATAAGTTTTTGGTAATGACATTTGGCTTGACTAATTATCCTTCCACTTTTCAAAGCCTCGTTAACAAAATTTTTTGTCCATTCCTTCAAAAATTCATCCTAGTATTCATTTATGACATTATGGTGTATATCCACTCATGGGAAGAGCATCTTGTTCATGTGGATCAGAATATCCATCTATTGGCACAACATCAAATCTATGCTAAGAGTTCCAAGTTTTTTTTGGGTTGACATCAGTGGAATATTTAAGACACATTGTCACCAAGGAGGGTATCAAAGTTAACCCCAAGAAGATCCAAGTGGTTTAGGAATGGCCAAAACCTTGCACTCTCAAGGGTCTTCAAGGATTTTTAGGGCTTACAGGTTATTACCATAAATTTATTCGTAACTATGGTAAAATTGTAGCTCCCCTCACTTCCATATTAAAGAAGGAGTCTTTTACTTGGATGGGACCCACTGAATAGGCTTTCCTAGAATTGAATCATGCTATGACCACTACACCAATTTTGGCCATGCCAAATTTATCCAAACCTTTTATTATTGAAAGTGATGCTTTGGGTCATGGTATTAGTGCAGTGTTGATGAAATAAGGGATACCCTTAGGTTTCACTAGTAAATCACTCTCTATTCATAATATGGAAAAATCCACTTATGCTAAGGAAATGCTAGCAATTTTATATGCGGTAACCCATTGGTGAGCATATCTCATCAGGTGTCATTTCTCCATTAAAACTAACCATAAAAGTCCAAAATATTATTTGGAGCAATGGGTTGCCACCCTAAAAAAAAATGGGTTTTTAAGCTCATGGGGTATGATTATGATATCACTTATAAAAAGGTAAAGGATAACATTATGGCTGATGCTCTCTCTCTCCAGTTTGAGGATCACAGAATGCTATGCATCATTTCATCACCCATTCTATAATGGATCAATTCCTTTTGAAAAGATGTACTTTAGGATTCAAGCTTACAAAATTTGATTGTCTCTCTACATACTGACTCAACTTCATGCCCTGGATACACTTGGGATGGCCATGATTTGTGTTACTACCAATACCTTGTTGTTCTCCACACATCATCCCTTCGAGAACTTTTCATGCATGAATTGCACATTGCTCCATCTGTCAGCCATTCAGGATTCTTTAAAGCATATGAGCGACTTAAGCACATTTCTTTTGGAAGGGAATGAAAAAGGATATTTAAAATTTTATGGTAGCTTGTGATACCTATCAATGGATGAAAGGCAAAATGGTTCATTCTCCATGCACTCTCCAACCATTGGCTATTATTGACCAGGTTTGGATTGATATTTACATGGATTTTATTGAAGGGTTACCTAAGTATGGAGTTAAATCCATTATTTTTATGGTAGTAGATCATCTTTTTAAGTATGCTCACTTTTGTTCCCTCTCCCATCCTTACATAGCTTCCACCATTGCCTAAATTTTCCTTGATTCTATCTTTCACCTTCATGGTCTACCCTCCTCCATCATGTTTGATCATGAGCCAACCTTTACTAGTCACTTATGACAAGAATTGTTTAAGTTATAAGGAACTAAACTCAAAATGAGCTCAACTTATCATCCAAAAGTGGATGGCCAGACAAATATTATCAAAAAATGTTTGGATACCTACCTTCATTGCTTTACCTTTGATTATCTTATACATTGGGTGAAGTGGCTTCCTTTGGTCGAGTGGTGGTACAACACTTCCTATCACACAACAACCAAGGTCACCCCTTTTGAAGCTATTTATGGGCACCCTACATCCATGCCTTCCTCCTACATTCCAAGTAGCTCCAATGTCCATGCAGTCGACACTACTCTCAGCTATTTATGGTCACCCTCCACCCATGCCTTCCTCCTACATTCCAAGTAGCTCCAATGTCCATGCAGTCGACACTACTCTCAGTCAACATGTCGATGTCCTCCGTTAAGTAAAGATGAATTTGAATGTGGCCAAGAATAGGATGCACCAATAGGCCATCCAACACCATTATGAGCATAATTTTGATGTGGGTGATATGATTTTCCTTTGCTTACAATCGTACAAATAGTTGTCCCTACAGCTTTGTAGGTGCCAAAAACTTGCTACAAAATACTATGGGTCCTACCAAATATTATAGTGTATTGGTGCCATATCCTATAAATTGGTCCTTCCACCTACATCTAAGATCCATCCTCTTTTTCATGTTTCCTCTCTTAAAAATTTGGTGGGCAATTAGGTACAGGTTCAATCCGCACTCCCAGAGTTAGATGAATAAGGTTCTATGCTTGATCTCAAACTATTGTTGGATCATTAGACTCACACTCTATGCAACTACATCATTACTAAGGTCCTTCTTCAGCGGCATGGACTCTAGCCAGAATATGCTATATGGGAGTCTCTCCATCATCTCCAGCACTAGTTTCCTAACCTTCAACTTTGAGGATAAATCTTTTTTAAGGGTAAGGACATGTTAGGCTCCCATCCTAATGTTATTTTGTAATTATCATTATTATGTAATGAACCACTTCTAATGTGGGGAATCCCATCTATAATTTTATTTTGTAATATTTTGTAATATATGTGGTAAGTTAGGATCCTATCCAAGTGGGACCATTTGATGTAACTTTTATCAAGATTATAATTGACGTTTGGTAGAATATTCTAGCTCGAGTGGCATTTTGCATGTAAGCCAACTCTTGAGCTTAGGTTTAGGGTTGCATGAAATATTTATTTAAAAGATATGAAGCCATGTACGAATGTATCTTTTGTAAGTGAATTAAATATTGAAGGATTTTTCCCCCTTGAAGAGGCCTACAATTAAATGTTTATTGTGAGAGTGTTTAATTCTACATTTACTTTCCGCATTGTGTTATTGCATGATTTTTTGCTTAATTTTAGTATTTTGTGTGAGTTTTCCTTATTTTAATAGTAGGTTCCTAAAATATTGAAGAGTTTCCTTTCTAAGGTTATATTATGAATATAAATCTCTATGTAATGTATCGAATAATATATTTATTTCAAGCATCAATAAATAAGCTTGTTTACAATTTGAGAAATTCTACTGTAAGCCTTCTTCATGTTATAACATGAATTATTTTAGCCATTTTACTTCATATTATTGTTATTTTTATATGAATGTTTTTTTATTAATATTGGTCATATATATTTAATTCTCAAATATTGAATAATATATTGTGATCTTAAACATTGGGATCGAGGGATTGTGATATCTATGCTATACCCTAAGGACTTATGATAGCTTGTGCCTAGAGGACTTGTTAGCTTTTGAAGATTTAAACTTCAATAAAATACAACCACAAGTATGGAAATAATCATGCAATGTTATAACTATGATAATGACTAAATAATATGCATGAAAATATGATAAAAACTTGAAACAATGCTCAAGAAATGCTCATATATGAAAGCTCACGAAAATATACAATGCCATGCAATGGAGGTCACTAACTCTCTATTTTGTAAAAGTAGGTCTACATTGTATCTACTACTACTCAACCTATACACTCCAAAATACTCCCTTACTTCTACTTTATGAAGGCCTATTTATAATGAGATGCAACTCTTTGCCTTCAATATTCCTGTGACACCTCACTATGCTATTCTAAGGACTTATGTACATGTCAACTACATGCACATTTACATCATTGCACATTATAACACTTGTGCATTTATTATATTTCTTTAATAAAGTAATTAAATCCTAATATACTCCTAATATAAATATGTACCCATGAAGGTACATTAATAAGGACCAAATAATATAATATATTACAACACCCCCATGTATTACATTATTTGGTTTTGAAGACTTTTATTATTCAATCAATATCTCTTTATATTGCATATTCTTTAGCTTGATGAGGGTCTTTTGTAATATATTTAAGTTAATTTGCACTATATTCCTCCTTGATTTGACTATTCATTCTTGCCTATGAGGTCACTTACTACACTTTCATAGGTGGTTGTACTATCACTTATTTTCTACATGAGTATTTTATTTTTTTCTTTGTCCTTCGTATTACTATATTTGTTGTGTACAAAGACTTTTTAGACAAACACTCAATACATCATGATGAGATTTTGAGTTAGTAGAACTTGAAGTATTAATACTACATGAGGCTTGAAACATTTTCTCTAAGAAGGATTCATCTATCTTTGTTTTCACTTTGAGTAGTTCAATTAATTATTTCTACTTTGTATTCTCTTCTTTGTAGTTTTGAAGTGTCAGTAGAGCCATATAAAATACTTCCAAATTCTAGTGGAACTAAAACTTATTTCTTTCCATTATCAATTGCTTCAATGAGTCTAGCATGAAGATAGAATTCAATGGTTGTAAAATTTTCTTCTAGTGTTTCACTATAGATCAATCTTGAAGCAAGATCTAAGTTCTCAGTTTTGTCTAGTAGATTCTTGATTCCAAATTTTATAACACTTGCCTTCTCCTTTCTAATGGTGTTATTCATATCCTTGTTTATTGTATTCTTTGAGGTTGACATATTTATCCCCCTTTTTCTTAGTTTGAGTGGATAGTGCTTGACCTTGTGAAAAATGATTAACCAATGGAGCTTTGGCTCTTTAGATTTTTAATAATGTTCTTGATAGATCTGGAGGAGTAGTCTACCTTATATATCCCTAGTAATATGATTAGATATTTCTCCTTCAATTTGTAGAATCAATCTTGAATTTTATTTTTCAATTTTCAAGTTTTGTAAAAGTTATTTATACCTTGAAAATAAATGAACTATAGACTTGATAGAGTTCTTGAATTTCAAGATTTTAGTTGAATTCATTTTGTCTCCCTAGTAAGGTGATGATAATTTTAATATAATGTTCAACTCTTTAACAAAATTGTTTTATCACTCCTTGTAGAAATCTTAATGATAAGAATTCTCAATATCTTCAATATAGTTAAGTTGGATTCTCTATGTCTCTTTAATTTGAATATGAGACTAATAAGTTTTACTTTTCCAACTAGTATTTGATGCAAGCAATAAAATTTAACTTTGAATCAATGCTATGATAAATATCTAAAATTCTATGATATAAGTTTGATGTAGGATTCCTTATTGTAGCACCCTAAAATTGGCGCAGTTAAACCATCAGTAAAAAGTATAAATTTGAATTTTAACCCCAAAATCGCTCATTAACTGCTCACCTCATTTTTTGTGCCATTTTTAGAAGTTGTTTTAACCGTTGGACGATATCATCGCCAATCTGACGATATCGTCCTAAATCAGACGAATTCATCTAGAACAGAATGTCCAGACGATTTCGTCCCAAAACTAAATTTTCATAATTAGCTTCTATTTCAAAAACCTTGGGCAAAAGTGTGTATGCATGGTTTGAGACTCCCACGTTGGAGATCTCCTAGATTGGGATGATCCCCAACCTCCTAACCTTCCCCTAATCCTATATAAATTGGGATTTTATTAGTTTATCCCCCTGGCTGATCAATTCCTTGCAATTTTAGTTTTTGTTGTGTTAGAACATCCTATCTCCCATCATTTGCGCTTGTGTTTTCAAGTTTTGTTGCAAGATTTCACTGTGTTTTAGCCAGAGGTAGTTTGGATCATCGCAGGTGGTTTGACCACAATTTCAAATGATCCTTTCAAGATTGGTGACAATATCGTACGATTACAGACGATCTTGTCTGCAATTCATATTGGGGGCAATCAGAGCCTTGAGTTTGTATTTTCTATCTCACTTTCCTTATTTATTGATGCATTAGATTAATTTACTTTTGTTTTTCATCTTGGAGTTCACCCCATTTAGCATAATTGCATGATAAAATTTAAAATAAGTTATCAAAACATTGCATCTCTTTTAATTTGATATCTATATTTATTATTTAAGCATCTACATTCTTATTTCTATCACCTTGCATCATTCTTGCAATATCATTTTTGGTTTTTGGTGTCTATTTTCTTGATTGCAGGTTTCTGACGAATTCTCTTAATGAATTCGTCAGGTCACTGATGATCCTGGGTGATCTCTGATGATATCCTATGATTGGGGATGATTCTGTACAATTACATATGATCCTATCATATCCAAGATGATGTGGACACCTACAAGCTTCAAAATCTTCACCAGAACTTAGAAATCAGGTGTACTCTTCTCCATTTTATATATTCTCTATATTTAGGGTTCATTTATGTTTTTTGTCTTCATATAAATCAGAATTTTCATATAGAATAGCTTAGCTTCATTTTTTCCAACCTAGGAATCTGAATGATTAAACATAAAATGAACAAATCAAACCCATTCTCAACCTAGGCATGGAAACTACCACTCAAAGTTTCCTGGTGAACCCCACCATCCGTCAAAAATTCACCTTTATACCCCTCCCCCAAGAGGCATGACCTTCAAAGGGCCTCTCCATCCGAGGTATTGTTCCATCCTTTTCTCACCCCCTTCCGGGCATAGACCCTTTAGCCTGAAGGTAAGAGTGCAAAAAATTTGGGCGATACATTTTGGTGAACTCGACGTGAATCTAAAACACCTTTTGAAAACAATCCAAAAAAAAACACATTATTAAGAACATCTAGAATCATTAAAAAACTATTAAATTTGCATATCATACTTAGATGGTAGATTATAATAGAAGACGATCTATCTCCATAAATGTTGAAAATCAATTAATAGCCATAGAGATTACTTCTGTACTTAGAGTACCTCAAACATATAGAGCCCAACCTTTGTGGGATGAAATTGATAGGAGATTGGGTATTATTGAATCTAGATCTATAGAATTTAGGCAAATTAAGAGGTTTGTCCTAGATATAATCTTGGATCCTGATTAGGTGACTTTGTACCATGAACTTCAGAGAGCTTGCCATAGGTGGTTAGCCGATAAAAGTGCACTTGTGTTTTCTAAATTATACACCTTTGAGGAATACCTCGAGAACGCAATTGTAGTACATAAATTTCTATCTCGTATAAAGGATCAAGAAGTCATTCTTATAGATAGAAATATATGGAATAAAGTTCCTAGAGTTGTGTTGTATCGAGAGTATTTCCATGAACTTTATTTTTACATGTTAGAGTCTGAAATAGATCATATTACCATAGCACACTTTGTCAAGTTCTTGAAAAACAACTTCCAATTTGAAGAGGAGCATTTCATGACTCCTTATGAACTTGACCCTATCAATGATATCCATAAAATATTCATAGAAAACTAAGTGATTACTATTGTTTCTTGTAACTAGCATGTTGTTTGTTATTTCTATTCTCGCAAAATAATAATATAATAAACAAAAAACAAAAAAAAACAAAACATTTCTTTTTTTAAGTATTATAGTAGGTATATAGTTAAAATATATGCCTCTCAACCCTATCGCATATATATATATATATATATATATATATATATATATATATATATATATATATATATATATATAAGTATATATATTTTCTAAAACCTAAGTTTAGCATAATGCCTAGACTTAGGAATGGAAAACAAACCGAAGAAGATGAAGATTGGTTAGGAAGACCATTAATTGACCAAAATGTCCCTCTTGAGGACCAAGTTTAGGGAGAAGAAACCCTAGACCAACAAGAAGAAGAGCTTGTTGTAGGAAATGAACAAGAAGAAACTGTTAGTGAGGAAGTATCCTCATCCCCTAAAATGTCTCCAAGAGGAGCTATCACTTTTGAGAACATGGAACAATTCTGGAAGTTCATTAACACTAATATTGGTGTTTTTAATAGAGCAGCCCATATGGACAAGGATCGAATTAGTGACACTCAAGCAACTCTAGAAGAAGTATTTCAAACACGCACTAATCCCTTATCATTTATTGATCAAGAGAGTGATCAAGATGGACCATCCAATTTGGATATGGCATCTATGATCCAAAACATGCAACAACAGTAGGTTACCCAACAATCTAAAGTGCCTATTAACAAGCCTAGGGTCATTCTTGCACAAAAGAAACCATAATTTACTGCTCTATTTTGCCAAGCTATTGATCAACATACCTCAAATCAATAAAAACCCAAAACAAAACCGAACACCAATTACCAACAATCTAAGGTACAACATAATACTATTACAAATATCCTTCATAATACTCTTCCTACCAACACTTTGCATAATAGCAATATAACATCTAATCCTTATGTCACACCATCATACACTCATAAATCCCATACCTATGTGCCACCAAACCAATATGGTGGACAAACTAGCAATCTTGAAGCCGTGGTGAAACAGTTAGTTTCCCGCATGGACCAGATAGATCCCTACCGTCCCTCGTACAATTATCGAGAGATGTGTAGTCAGCCTTTAGATCCTATAGTCGTAGCACAGTCGTATCCTAAACATTTTCCTATGTCTTTTCTTCCCATATATAAAGGAACCGAAGATCCCATAGAGCATCTTTGTATGTTTAGGATAGCATGTCATGATATATCACATGATGACTTGTTATTACTAAAAATGTTCCCGAAAAGCTTGGGAGGAATGGCATTAGAGTGGTATTATCAATTACCCAATAATTCTTTGAGGAATTTTAAAGAAACTGCTGAGTCTTTTGTTCATCAATTTAGTTCTTACATCGAAATACATGTGACCATTAAGGATTTGTATAACTTAAAATAGGACAAAAATGAATGCTTTGCTGATTTCCTAGCTAGATGGAGACAGTTGATAGTAAAATTGCACTTTGTGTTGCCTTATAGGAAGATTTTGGACATCTTTATTAATAATTTGCAAGAGCAACTATCTTACAAATTATCAACTGCTACCTTGACCACCTTCGATTAGGCTATAGACTTAGCCTGAAGAGTGGAAGATGCTCTCATCAGGAGAGGCTAGATTAAAAAGAGAGATGGTGAGAAAACATCCAAAAATCAATATAATAATAAACAAGTTGTGGGCGATGGAATCACCGATAGCAGAAATACTACTAATGTTAATGCTACAAAGACAGCCGAGAAGTTTGTACTGAAACCTCCTGATAGACCTCCTCGAGAATTTACTAGGTTAAATCAACCTTTATCAACTATTCTACCATAATTATTAGAACAAGGTTTGATTCAATTACCAAATATCTGAGAACCTAATCCAACTATACTCGGATACAGAGTAGATTTACATTGTGACTTCCATAGAGTACCTCGACACGCTACCAACTCTTGTAAAATATTAAAACATAAAATATAGGACTTGATTTATAACAATGAGATGGAGGTGCAAGCCTTTCAACCTAAGAAAAATCCTCCTAATAATGTTCAAAAGAACATCCCATAAAACTAGAATCAAAATGCCAATAATTCATTGGACATATTTCAACATCCCTTACCAAAACATGGTAAGGAGGTGGCTAATAAAATTGAACATCATAATGTCCCTCCTCTTGCCCAATATGTAGGAACTATTAGTGGGCATTTACCTGTTCATGATCTAGAAATATTTGACACAAATTTATCCATAGTTTCAACCAAGCCTCTATATAATATTCAGATACCTAATCTTAGTGATACAGAATACGATACTGAGAGTGATATGGAAATCACATCAAATCAATCTAATAGTTTTGAAGATGAATCAGATACTATTCACCCTATCACAAGTTATATTGTTCCAAAAGAACCATTTCCAAGAAGAGTCACTACTTGACCATCGTCTCATTGATTACTTTCTAATGAGCTAGCTATAAAAACTAGACCAAGACCATTCATCATCCACATAATAATATTGTGGGTACCATCGGAGCTGTTACTAGACAACAGGCTCAAAATTTGCAACAAGATAAAATTTAGAATGGTGGATCAAATCCATTTGTTTTGAAGGTTCCTAATAAAGGGAATCATGCACCTAATGTTCAATCTAAACCTCCTTATAATATTAATGAACAATTATCAAATATTATAGCCAAAATTTCTCTCTTGGACCTTTTAAGATCTCCTACACATAGAGGTGAATTAATGCTCACATTAAGCCAGATGATGGTACCATAAGACATTCAACCTGAAGCCATGGCCAATACTATAATAACTCGTGAAGTTGATTGTATTGACTTTCGGGATAGAGACATACTGCAACATAGTTTACATAAAGATAACCCCTTGTATATTACTGCCTTAATTGGAAATGTAGTAGTCAAACGAGTTTTTATTGATAATGGTTCATCTTTAAATATCTGCACTTTTGATTTCTACCAAATATTTGGGTTTAGAAGTGATGAAATGAAAAGAACTGATATGATCATAAAATATTTCAATGACAAAACACAAGAAACGTGTGGATTTATTACCATTCCATTGCAGGTTGGTCCAAGAACCTTGGATACGACTGTGTTTATTGTACATTGCCCTGCATCATACAATATACTCTTGGGTCATCCTTGGATCAATGTGATGCAAGCTGTTCCCTCAACTTTACATCAATGTGTTAAGTTTGAATTTAAGAATCAGTTGGTTACCATTCATGGTGATACAAGACCCTTTGATATGTGTGCTTTGGCAGAACCTATTGGAGTTCAATTTTTTCCTGCTTTGTCATCCACACATCCTAATTCTCATTATCCATATAAACGTGTGAAACTCACACCCACAACGTCATCTACTTCTTCTCCATAAGATGCATCAACACATATAGCTCAACCCTCTTCTAAAAAAACCACATTAGGACCTAAGAAATATCCTAATCCCATAACCAATGTCTCTTGTTCTACTCCTATAACTTCCATACCTGTAATAGACCCATCTATCGACACATATACACCGTTTACATCCACCAAATTCATATTCTCCACATCGAAATATGTAGGTAATGTTCCTTCTACCTCTTATGCTCTTACTGATGAGCTCTTACCCGATCTATCTAAAATTCTTATATCAAAAAGAACGAATGCTTCTATGCAAGATTCCATTATTTTAAATAATTTGCCTCTGTCTCCTCATACCTTGTGCCTCCCATAGCCTATGGGAAGTAGTTATCAATCCAGGAGCTATGCCTTTATTTATAAGGGATATGACTGGGGTAGAATACCCAGAAACATCATAACTCATTATGATGGATATGCTCGATGTTATTTTACTAATGAGTATATTAAAGCCAAACCTATAATGCTTAAATTGGGATATAAAGGGAAAGGTTTGGGACCTTTCCAGAATGGTATGAAAGAACCTTTTGAGGTAGAAGCGTGGCCCGATCGATGTGGTGTAGGTATATTTTCTAGTAAGGGTCAGCCATTCCCATTTTATGAGGATGACCATCTTATATGTTACCAAGATTATTTAGATGAACGTGATGCTTTGCATTTAATGAATAAGACATTCACATGTAATATGCTATCTATAGCTTATCCTGAGATGATTGTTGAATCCAACAATGAGTTGGAGGGAGATATCTTTCACGATGTCTCCATTGAGGAATTATTACATAATGGATTTTATTTTGATGGTTCTATACCTAGTATAGCCCAACTTGAGGCCATGACTCCTCAAGACGAATTATCCAAGCTAACCTTGGAAGTATTACAAGAATTGGGCATTTCACCCTCCCCACCTAATTTTGAGAGAGATCTACACATGGAAGTAGAAAATGTCATAAAAATTAACATTGGAACCGAGGATAACCCTCACATAATCAACATTGGATCAGAATTGAGTCAAGAAAAATAGGATAAATACATTTCATTTATTAAAGAATATAAATATGTCTTTGCTTGGACATATGAAGATATGCTAGGTTTAGACCCTTCTGTAGTTATGCATCACCTAGTAGTCCATCCGGATGCTAAACCTGTTAAACAGAAACTTAGAAAAATTCATCCTAAAGTGGCCTTACTAGTCAAAGGGGAGTTAGAAAAACTCCTGAACATTATTTTTATACAAGCCATTGATTATGCTGAATGGATATTGAATGTAGTTCGAGTAACTAAGAAAGAAGCTACTAAGGTTAGGATTTGTATAGACTTTAGAGATATTAATGTTGCATGCCCTAAAGACAATTTTCCCCTTCCCAATATGAATCGGATCATTGATTTTACTGCTCGAAGTGGAATGATATCCTTAATGGATGGATTTTTTTGTTATAATCAGATCAGGATAGCTCCTAAATATCAGGGTAAAATAGCCTTTATTACCCCTTGGGGGAATTTCTGTTGGAAAGTGATGCCATTCGGTTTGAAGAATGCAAGTGCAACCTATCAATGAGCCATGACTTATATATTTCATGATATGATGCATGATATACTACATGATTATGTAGATGACATTATAGCTCATTCTATTGAAGAAGATGACCATTTAGATGACTTGAGAAAAGTATTTGATTGGTTAAGGGAATATCTTATCCGATTGAATCCAGCTAAATGTATATTCGAAGTTAAGTCAGGTAAATTATTGGGGGTTATAGTTTCTTTACGTGGCATCAAAATTGACCCTCTCAAGATTATGGCTATCACTGATATGCTCGTACCTACAAATATATCTAAATTATGGAGTCTACAAGGTAAGCTTCAAGCTATCCGTCGCTTCATCGATAAGCTGGCGGATAAAACGGGGCCCTTTCTTAAACTTCTTAAGAAGGATGTCTCTTTCCATTGGGATGATGAATGTAAGGAAGCATTTGAACTCCTCAAATAATATCTTCTTAACCCACCTGTCCTTTCACCACCTAAACCCGATCGCCCATTTATCTTGTATATTTTTGCTTCAGATTTTGCTTTAGGAGCTATGTTAGTTCAACTTGATGATGAGAAAATAGAACGCGCTAATTATTACATTAGTAGAACATTAATCAGTTATGAAACCCACTACACAGAATTAGAGAAGTTATGTCTAGCAGTTGTATTTTCTACACAAAAACTATGCCATTATATGCTCAATCAGAAAACATATGTTATTGCTAAATCTGACCCCTTGCAGTATCTCATGAGTCGACCTTATTTATCTGGTTGCACAACAAAGTGGGTTCTTGCTCTAAGTGATTTTGAACTCACGTTTATATGACAGAAGTATTTTAAGGGTCAAATCATAACAGATCAATTAGTTGTTGCACCCTTAGAATCCACCCATCCCCTCGTCATTGAGTTTCCTGACGAATGCCTTAAACTAGAGGCAGATCATTCAGATCAATGGTCCCTATACTTTGACGGAGCTCGATGCATGAGTGGGGCTGGTGCAAGTATTATTTTTATATCTCTATAGAAACATATTATGCATCTATCCTTTAAATTAATGTTTGCTTGTACTAATAACACTGCTAAATATGAGGCTCTAATCCTTGGATTACGAGCTACCCTGGCAATGAAAATTAAAAATCTATTATTTTTGGTGATTATCAACTTGTTATAAATCAAATTAATGATGTTTATTAGACCAAAGATGATAAATTGCACCCATATAAAGCATATGTATTACAATTAATATCTTTATTTGATCAAGTTACCTTGGAAGCTATTCCTAGAACTAGCAATCGTGCGGCTAACGCTATGGCTGTAGCTACATCTCTTTTACCCTTGGAGTTAGATGACGAATATGCCACAATCATTATTTTTCGACTCCAGGAACCCGCTTCAACTAAATCATGCTTGGAACCCTTGGACATATTTCTAATAAATGAAACTACTCCTAAACTTTGGTACACTGATCTCCTCAAGTTTCTTCAAAATGGGACCTTCCCTGAAGATTTTAATAGAAACCAACACTGATTATTACGTAGATGAGCAAGTCGCTTCGTAATAATTGGCAATACATTATATAGGAGATCTTTTGAAGGTATCCTATTGAGATGTTTGAATCTAGAAGAGTCTAAATCAGCTTTGAGTGAATCCCATGATGGATCTTATGGGGGACACTTTAGTGGTAGCGCCATTGCTAAGAAGCTCCTTAGGATAGGATATTTTTGGCCTACCATGGAGAATGATGCACATGATTACGTGCACCATTGCAAAAATTTCCAGAAACATGTTTACCTTGTCCATGCACCTGCATAAGAACTACAGGCTATTTCATCTCCTTGGCCCTTTTCAAAATGGGGCTTAGAAATCATCATAAAAATCAATCCTATGTCATCTGATGGACACAAATTCATCATAACTACCACCGAGTATTTTACGAAGTGGGTCGAAGCTATGCCCTTAGCTTCTTGCACTGGAATGCAAGTTTCCAAGTTTATTCTTAATCAAATTATTTGTAGGTTTAGAATTCCTACAAATCTCATCTTGGATAATGGAACTTGTTTCAAAAACAAAGATGTAAAGAAACTATGTCAAAAATATAAAATTCAACATCGTTGGTCCACTCCCTATTATCCTCAAGGTAATTTCCAAGTATAAGCAACTAATAAAACATTAATTAAAATCCTTAAGAGACTGGTCAATAAATCTTGCTGTGATTGGCACATTCAATTATATCCTACTTGGTGGGCTTATCGAACTAGCATTAGTACTCCCACGGGCACTTCACCTTTTGTTTTGGTTTATGGCATTGAAGTTGTTTTTCTCTTTGAACTAGAAGTTCCTTCTTTGGCTCTACTACTTCAATATACTGAAGTAGGAAATGAATATCATGCTAGTAGATTTAGTCAGTTGGAACTCCTAGATGAGAAGTGCATTAATGCTTTGGAGCACCTTCGTGCTTACCAGAACAAGATCAAACGAGCATATATTAAGAAAGTTCATAATCGATTCTTTGAGATCGGTGACCTCGTCTTAAAAGAAAATAAAAAAAAATACTAATGCAACTAAAGACCTTAAAGGTAAATTTGAGCCTAACTGGCTTGGACCATATATTATCACTGCTAAATTTGGATTGGGAGCATACAGATTAGCTACCTTAGATGGTAAATATCTTAAAGAACCTATGAACATTATGCATCTTAAGCTCTATTATGCATAAATATGGTAATTTCGTCACTGTATATATTATACATATCGTCTCCTATTAGTAATTCATATAAAAATTTCAAAAACAGTAATATTATGTATTCTCTCAATCCATAAATTAAAATCAAAATATAAAAAAAATCAAAATCATCAAAATTCTCAAAAACATCTTCTATTTTTGCACTTGTCAATTCTTGAAGTATTGCAGTTATATTTTCAGTTATTTTGGATAAATTAGCATTTATTTGGAATCCCTCACTTTCACACTCACATGAATAAATATCTTGATTTTATTTGGTATGATTATTAATCTCTCTTATATCAAATTCCACAGTTGCACTAAATAAAGTTTTGAGCATAGAGAACTGATCTTGTTATTTACTTGAACCAAATACACCTTTTCACATTAAAATGATTTCATTGCAAATTCAAAATGATGCTACACAGTAGAAGTGGTCTATTGAGCAAAAAAATTTCCCTGTTGTCCTATCATGCACATGGTCTAGAATCTTTGAGAATTGACAAAAGGACAAGCTCACCCTTGCCCAAAATAAAAATCCCTTGCTGTACAACCAATCTGAGCAAGTATCCCTAGTATAGGAAGAAAAATAAAAATAAAAATAAAATCAAGAAAAATCATGAGAAAAAGAGAAATTATTCAGAAGCATTATCATTTTGTACCATCTCAGCAATATTTCAGCATTATCTCAGTGTCAAGCAAAAATACAAAAAAAAAAAAAATTAGAAAAAGAAAAGAAAAGAAAAAGCAAAAAGCAATAAATCCCTCTCCCCCACATTTTGAAAGAAGGAAGTGTGAAGCTTGAATCCCTGGAATTCTCAATTATTCAAAAATTGTGAGGTAAACCCCATAACAGGTGATTTGTGCCCAACTTGCTTGACATTGGGTAACTCCTAGCATGGTGATATGTCTGTCACATTAGCGACTTTCTTTTGTACATACCTATGTCCACTTATGGATCAGCTAGCTCTTGATGACCCTACTTACATAGTAGTCTTGAACGATTACATGCATATAAATCATGGTCAAAGAACACTCATTTGGTTAATTCAAATTACTTGTATCAAATTATCTTGCTCAAAATTGGAAAATGAACATTACAATTGCACACACATTTGTGTTTGAGAGATTTTGTATCAATATGATAGATCAAGATCGGCAATGAACTCATGTATGCACATGGGGTTCCTCATAAATCTAAATTTTGTCTTTGAGATAATTTAAAATATTTATTCAAAATCTTCTGGAATAATTTGATTTTATTACTTGAGAATATCTTCTTAAAAACAATTAAATACATTTTTTTCAAAAATCCAAAATTTCTTTCAAAACATGTTCAAAAAAATAGCAATAAAGTTACATTTATATATTTTTGACTTTCGCGACGATGGTATAGTTCCTAAACCTAAATTGAAATTTTATGCCTAGTGCAAGTCCTCATCTTATATTTTTTGTTTATCTCAAAATAAAAAAATCAACTATGCAATAAAACTATTATATCAAATTTTTCTTTGGATTTCGCGATGATGGTATAAGTCTATACCTAAAATTCTATGCCTAGTGCAAACCATCGTTCTAATTTTATTTCCCATTTATTTAATCCATAAAAGCATATGGCTTAAATCATAATGTTACACAATTGTGCTTTAAAAAGAACGAAAACTTTTCTATTTCGTTTCATTATGTCAACATTCATTTTTTTGTGACAATGGTAAAATTCCTAGGGAATTGTTCAAATTTCTCTCATACTTAAGAATTTTATGCCTAGAAAAAATCATATTTTTAATATTTCATGCATAATATTTTCATGGAAATCTGAAAACAAATCATCACTCTCATCATTTTTCATCATCATAACACAAAGTCTTAAGAAAGTCTCTTAAGAACCCTTTTACTTTTAGCAATATTTCTCTCATACCGGGATTAGCTTGATGACCTAGCGAGCAGCGACTCCATGAAATGGTCATGTAATAGCGACAATGTCCTTTGAAATTATTATTAGAAGTTTATCAAATCACACAACAACCAGTTTGTTTACATTAGATTATTTCATTAAATTTTATAGCATGACATAAAATTATAATATTTTCAACGACATGATTACATGAATAATTAATCAACAATTAAAATATTAAAGCATCATAAAACATATGCACAAGTCATATCACAAAAATAACATCATATATATATATATATATCAAAAAAAAATATACATCATATAAAAATGGATTTGTATGCCACAATCTATACCCTGGCATACTCAATCATCTCAAAAATAGTCTATGTACAATGTGCAGCTAGTCTCAAGAAGCCCTCAAGCTCTCAGCCTCATCTCCTCTCCTACCCTGAGGTGGAGGAGGTGGTCCCATCAGAGTCTATGTTGTATCATGGGTCCTCGATGTCGATCATGATTATGTCCTTGATGAACCCATCCTGATCGGCTCTGCAATGGTGGCTGGCAACTATATCCTCTGGCCCTCTGGAACCACATGGTAGTACAATCCCTGGTAGAATGTGGTCTGAGCAACAACCCATGCCAGGTCTAGAATGCTCGACCCTCCACTTCAAGCCTTGAGCCATGTAGCCTAATCTTGTAGAGTCTACACCTAAGCTCATAGGTGGGCATTCTCCACCCCAAAATCTGCCATCTCATTGCTCTCCCTTACCTTGACACCATTTCCCATATCGGTAAATGGTGGCCTATCCCTCTGTTGATAAGGGAGTATCTCTCTCCTATCCTCCCTCCTCTTTGGCTATTATTGTCTCTCTAGAACCTATGGTACTCTCTGACATCTCTCCTAAGGAGGCCATCGTTGATCCCTCTCTCCATGACTCCTCGCTACATCGATGGCAGCCTGGTGCCACATCCCCATTCGTTGCACTACAGCATGCATCAGACCTTGTGCCCTTGTCATCCGAGGAGGGTGGATGCCTGCATACTAGGCATCATATCCATCTGCTACCCCCACATCATCCCCATCCACTGGCTAAATGGGGGCATCATCAACATCCTAAATCTAGAACTGCTACATGTCTAGAGCCTCGCTCAATGTAGTATTATCTCGCATAGTCTGGGAGTACTCATAATCCCTAAGAGAAGGGATCCCCTGCTATAGATTGAACTGCCTCAAAACTTGATCGTAGCGGTGGAGCTCTACCTCTCCCCACTCTATCCTCAACCATATGACTTGCCTGATGTGAGCCAACTCTTATCCATCCTTTACCCACCCTGGATGCTCTCTCCATGGTCTCCAGGTGATCCGATCTAGTGTGAGGTCATCTAGCAACCTCTGAGACATCGACAGATCTATCCGCCATTGTGACCCTCTTTGGAGCCACCAATAGAAAACTTGGGGTCTCTCTCGGTCAACTCTTGTCAGTGGAAGCCCTATCGACCTCCGCATCGCAATGTGCTCCCAACACCAAACTTGTAGGAGCGATTTCAACACCAAACATCGACCCCCCTTGTATATGACCCCATAAAGGATCCTATACAATTGGCACATTACAAAGTTGCCCTAATCAAACCTGTATTTGTGGTCTCTCATGTCATAGACCACATCTGAGAGTAGCCATGGTAATCTGCATCCACTCTGGTGGAATAGAAGAAGGCCACCCACCACCCTTGCCAAAACTTGGGTCAACTGAGATGACCTAGGAATCCACCTCAAAGCCTCGATGTTCACTTTGCCCTTCTCCAGAATGAAGCTCGGGTACTCACACAATCTCATCATGGCATGGCCCTGATTGGCCGAAGGAGTCATGAATCAACCATGTATGGGGATCCTTAAGATACTCCATAAATCCTCTAGAGTGGGAGTCATCTCCCCTATCGGTATCTAGAAGCAAGATGACTCCAAATACCATCTCTCTGCTAGGGCTGTCAGTAGCCCCATGTTTGTAGGAATTTGTGGCATCTCTGCCACATGCTGCAGTCCTACCTCTACCAGTCTATCTCACTTGGCCTGATCGAGCATGGCTAAGTTGTCTCTAAGACCTCTGTATTTCCACTCCTGACTCTTTAGCAATCCCCTCTACAAAATAAATAGTAAAACAACAAAAATCATTAGTACATAATCATTAAAAATCAATTAAAATCAATTTCATCCCATAAAAATTGATATCACCCATTATTGGATGATATTATACCAAATTTAGATAAAATCATCCTTAATAGGACGAGATCATCTTCGTTCTATAATTTGGGGATCGCCCCTTATTGGACGGAATCACCCTTATTTCTTCGATTTCATTCGTAGACGAAATCGATGATATAGGGACAATTTCAACAAAATTGGGACGATTTCATCCCGATGTCGTCGATGGCCTAAAAATGGTCATGACGCCCAAAAAAAATTAAAATTCAAATAAAAAATCAAGTAAATCAATTCTAAACTACAATAAACTAGGTTTAGATCCTTACCCGCAACCCGCGTCAGACCTTTGTCGATCTGTGCACCATTTCCACCATTTTGCCTGTAGAGCTCTGAAACAATGAAAGTGAATAGTAAAAATGAATTAGGGTTTTACCCTATTTTTCTTATTTTTATTTAAAAACAACATTTTTCAATTTTTTGCTTTTCCACACTTTTACCTCAAACGTTCGATTTGGGTAAAAACTCGGAGGGGGCACCATAGTAAATAGTCGTACAATTCGACCAAGAATCGTCGTCTAAAAAATGGAATAAATTTTTTCTTTCTCGTAAAGCGTGAATAACTCATCTTTAACGCATTTTCTTTGAAAAAATTTCTAAAGAGGGGGCAAAATGTAGCACCCTAAAATTGGCACAGTTAAACCATCAATAAAAAGTATAAATTTGAATTTTAACTTTGAAATCGCCCGTTAACCACTCAACTCATTTTTCACACCATTTTTAGAAGTTGTTTTAACCATTGTACGATATCGTCGTCGATCTGATGATATCATCCCAAATCAGACGAATTCATCTGGAACAGAACATCCAAACAATTTCATCCCAAAACCGAATTTTCATAATTAGCTTCTGTTTCAACAACCTCTCCAATTTGGGCAGAAGTGTGTCTGTGTGGTTGGATATTCTCACATTGGAGATCTCCTAGATTGGGATGATCCCCAAGCTCCTAACCTTCCCCTAATCCTATATAAATTGGGATTTTCTTAGTTTATCCTCCTGGTTGATCATTTCCCTGCAATTTTAGTTTTTGTTGTGTTAGAACATCCTATCTCCCATCATTTGCGCTTGTGTTTTCATGTTTTGTTGTAGGATTTCATTGTGTTTTAGCCAGAGGTAGCTTGGATCGTCATAGGATGTTCAACCACAATTTTGGATGATCCTATCAATATCGACAACGATCTCGTACGATTATAGACGATCTTGTCTACAATTTAGATTGGGGGCAATCAGAGCCTTGAGTTTGCATTTTCTATCACTCTCCTTATTTATTGATTCATTATATTAATTTACTTCTATTTTGCATCTTGGAGTTCACCCCATTTAGCATAATTACATGATAAAATTCAAAATAAGTTACCAAAACATTGCATCTCTTTTAATTTGATATCTAGATTTATTATTTAAGCATCTACATTCTTATTTCTATCACTTTGCATCATTCTTGCAATAGTATTTTAGGTTTTTGGTGTTTGTTTTCTTGATTGCAAGTTTTTGACAAATTCGCCTGACGAATTCGTCAGGTTGCTGATGATCCTGGGTGATCTCAGATGATCTCTTGTGATTGGAGATGATTCTATACAATTATAGATGATCCTGTCATATCTAGGATGATCTGGACTCCTACAAGCTTCAGAATATTCATTAGACATCAGAAATCAGGTGTAATCTTCTCCATTTTATATATTCTCTATATTTAGGGTTCATTTATGTTTTTTGTCTTCATATAAATCAGAATTTTCATATAGAATAGCTTAGCTTCATTTTGGCCAACCTAGGAATCTGAATGATTGAACATAAAATGAACAAATCAAACCCATTCTCAACCTAGGCATGGAAACTTCCACTCAAAGTTTCCTAGTGAACCCCACCATCCATAAAAAATTCATCTTTATACCCATCCCCCAAGAGGCATGACCTTCAAAGGGCCTCTCCGTCCGAGGTATTTTTCCATCCTTTTCTCATCCCCATTATGGGCACAGATCCTTTAGCCTGAAGGTAAGGGTGCAAAAAATTTGGGCGATACACTTATATCTCCGAAGTTAGAATTTTTGAATAAATATATGTTTGCAAATTAAATTCAACTTATCTTATAACTCCTTGGTTTTAAAATTTGCAAATATATTTGAAGCAATAACAATAATGATTCAAATGCTTCTAATTTCAACTTGTTTTCCAAGATAAAAAATCTAGATATTAACACCTTATTTCTCCTATATTTTAATATCTCTAGTATAAGTTGATTTTACAACCTTATAAACTTGCAATATAAATCTTACATTTCCTTCAACCTTACAAGCTCTCTAAAATTGATTCTCCTTTTGTGACTTAGTGATGGTTGAATTCTTGTCAAATCCAAGATGCAATGTAAAGTTGTTCCTTCCTTATTCAAAATTATGCATGCTTCTTTCATGCTGATGTTTAGCCTATGAGTATCTACTCTCCTCGATGAATGTGCTTTGCTTTAATTTGGTTTAGGTGACAATTGATCTCTCTTTGTCATCACTTTGCTTAACCTTCAAGCTACTATCTCACTGGTGGATGTGTTCTTTCACACTGTAACTTGGTTTGCAAACTCCAATCTCTACTGTGCATGCTTCATATTTGTGCTAGCATGAGCACTTGATGAGTTACTTGGCTATTCTCCCTCAATATTTGTACCACTTCACTTAATTAATGCACCTTAAGATCTCTCCTTTAGCTTCTAGTTGACGTCACTTTTATGGGTGCTATACAAGTGCTTCTCTTTGAGGGTATCTCTTTGAATTGAAATATAGTATGCTATGGATAATACCAAGTGGTGATAGCATTATTTTGATGCTCCAAAAATGTTTTAACTTCCCTTATTATAACACTGAATGATAAGTGGTATCAGGTAAGGTTATAGATTCCTTCAACATCCCTAACCTACAAATGATGCTTCTTTAGGAGCGTTATGTGAATAATATCCAAGGATTCTTGAGTTGTCCTTGATATCATGGTGAATGCATGCAATATCTTCTCCCACATGGTGCAAGTAGTTCACATGTTTTTCCCTAACTGAGGTAGGCTATTCAAATGTTTGTTTTCTACCCTTTGTGTTCCTCTTCCAATACTTATTTGATAGCAAAATGATGGTTATTATACAACACTTCTATGGTCAAAGTGGTTGCTCTTCCAACACTTCGAATGAGTGATGAGAAAGGCTACGAGGTGGCTTCAAATAGAGAGTAACTCCTTCTTGATATAAATATGAATGTGATAGTATGTGTTGTAAACTAATGTATCTCCTCCTTGTTTAGATAGTGCAAGGTGTTGAGTTTACATTGCAATCTGAGATTACTTCCATGTTGTAAACCTAATTTGAATGGAACACTTGCAAGTTGTGTTGATAAAATGGTTTCTAGAATTTATGCCAATGTAGCTTCTTCCAATGTGTTTCCATGGATAGAGTAGGGACTATATCCTATAATGCTTGCACACCTGTGATGCATCTTTAGCTCGCATTGCTTGGAGATAGACTTTGTTGTATCTACCTATGTTGCCTTCACCAAAGGCTTTCAACTATTAAAGGTATCTCACTTCTCCAAATACTTTTTGGATGTACTTTTTCTTGCCTTCACCAAAGGCTATTAGGATGCTAGACGTATTGATGTCCTTAGTGTAGTTGATCCTCCTACCTATTTCCCAATGATCCTTGGATGGATACATAGTTTTAGAAATCTAAAAATCAATCTCTTACTTCACCTTTCTCACTGACTTCCCTTGATAAGTAATATCTAATATACTTGGGTGATAAAATGTAGGTTGAAACTATTCGAACTATCTTCTTTTCCCTTGGAGATACTTTACTATTAGAGTTATCTGAAATGGCTCTAATGAGATGCTTGCAAATGTAAAATGTGATGGTGTAGATGTTTTCCCCCTATGGTCTTGAACTGGTTCTCTTCCCTTCTCAAAATGGTGACTTCCACTTCTTTTGCAAACTGATATGAGTGAGGTAATACAAGGTTCAATATTACCTCCAAATCCTTGGTAATATTTTCCTTTGCTTGGCTATGTTTACACTAATAAATCCAAGCTTTCAATATTGTATTTTGCACTATAGGAAATGCAAAAATATAGAGTCTTCTTTGCTTAGAAATAGTCAATAGAATGTTGATATGTTTCTTTCTCTTGAAATATATCTAACTTCTATATTTTTTCTTGTGCAGGTTTGAAACTTGTAAACAATAACTTCTACACTACCTTGAAGACTTTGAACTGAAACTTATTTATGCAACCTTTTAACCTTTGAAACTGGTGCTCAATAAACTTGATAAAAAACTAAATATAAAAGTTCAACTAATGAACCTTTTGCACATTTGTTGCATACCTTTTCTCCTCTGTAGATGATGATGATGATGGTGATTTAATTCACCTAAATTTATGGTTTTGTAGATGATATTGCAGCTCTTCTAGGCTGTCCAAAAACAGCTCTTTGGCTCACCTTTTGCAGCTTTAACACTCCACTAATCTACTGCCCAATACTATGATTTGGTGGCTCCAATTTCTCTTCAAGATGTACCTCTGAAATCCGATCCTTAGAAGCTACTAATGCTTCCCAAATTGCTTCCTTTTTCTGTCCTCAAATCTGAAAAATTTATATTGTAAAGTAGTCAAAAATGTCACCAAAATACTATCCTTGAGTCTCTTAGATTTAGTAGTTTCTCTATATCTTTTCTCTTGTCAAATTCTAACTTCAAAATTGTCCTATCTAATGGCCTTCTTCTCAAGATTCTAAATATCTTGAGGTCTACACTTTTCTTCTCTAAAATTTTGCAAGCTTCTTGTCAAATCCTTCTCTCTTGGGCTTGTTTTTTGATGGTGATAATTGTCCCAAGTTCTTTACCAAAAAATTATCCATGGTAGTAAATTTCTCCAATTATTTCTTCTAGGAACTCTTCCAATGAGGCTCACCAAGCCTTCTCCTTTTTTCTCCTCGAGACCTCTCAAAGATATTCAAACTTGCAACTTCTAAAACTTCAATGAGACCTTCCTTGATCTCTTCAATATTCAACTATGAAATTTTTGCAAATAAATATCCTCCTTGGATCTCCTAAATCCATTGCTACTGAAATATTACAATAGGATTTTTGTTAGTCCTTCTCAATTCTCAATCTTCCACTATGAAAGTTCTTCAATAGGGCCTTCTATGGACCTCTTCCTCAATGTGAAGTTTTCAATCTTCAATGGAGATCACCAATCTCCAATCTTCACTAGGAATCTTCTCCTTGAGTCTCTTCTTCCTTCAATCTCTACTCTTCTATAACAAATAACTAATCCCTACATGAGGAAAGCACATAGAATTTCAGGCAATGAAGGTGAAATTCTTCTCTATCTATTGTAGGAAGTTTCTCAACTTCTAGGAGTTAATTTTCTATAAAAAAATATTAGAAATAGAAATTTTTGTAAATCTATAGAAAACAATCTTCACTAGTTGGATTGCCAATCTAGTGGATTCAATGTTGAGTTCTAGTCTTCACAAGTTTTTTTGCAACTCTGTGGAAAAAATCTAGCCAATAGTAAATTTTAGAAATCTGAAAATGAGATTTACAATCTCCTCTCAATCACTCTTGTGGCTCTCTCTATTTCCTATTGATCTACCATGTGCTTTGATACCATTGTTATATTTTGAAGCTTTAAACTTAAAGGAAATGCAACCACAAGTATGGAAATAAGCATGCAATGTTATAACTATGATAATAGCTAAATAATATGCATGAAAATATGATAGAAAACTTGAAACAATGCTCAAGAAATGCTCATATATGAAAGCTCATGAAAATATACAATGTCATGCAATGGAGGTCACTACCTCTCCATTTTACAAAAATAGGTCTACATTGTATCTACTACTACTCAACCTATACACTCCAAAATCCTCTTTTCCTTCTACTCTATGAAGACCTATTTATAATGATATGCAACTCTTTTCCTTCAATATTCCTATGACACATCAATATTCTATTCTAAGGACTTGTGTACATGTGGACTACATACACATTTACATCATTGCACATTCTAACACTTGTGCATTTATTATATTGATTTAATAAAGTACTTAACTCCTAATATACTCCTAATCTAAATATGTACCCATGAAGGTACATTAGTAAGGACCAAATAATGTAATATATTCCAACAGGACTTATGATAGATTTGATATGATACAAATATACATAAATTTTGTGTCCAAGGGGACAAGAATATGTACAAATTGGAGTTTCCCATAACCGGTGATCTTTGAGACTAATCATTGGAAAAATACTTAGGAGGTATACCAAATGATTATCCTTTAGGTGAGGACGTAATGGAAACTTTGTATTACTATGATCTACACATAGGACTTATGTTAGTACTAGATTCCAAGTGGAAAAATATGTACAAATTGGTTGTCAATGCTTGGACAATGCTTCAAAATAAAATATGTACAATTATTCTCTCTTAAACAAGTGCCTAAGGATTTTTTCGATGCTCACATGTTAGGGGTGTTTCAAAATATAATAAATTCTCACCTATGATGGGTATTTTAGTATGCTCACCCTTGAGGGGTGTTTCAAAATATCTATGATACAAGATAAATATGTACAATATATCCAAAAATTAAATCTTTAAGCCATTTCCCAAACAAGTCCTTTGTGATGGTATACCCAAGTGGGAATTTCATTGATTACCATTTTAAGGGAATGCTAAAATCATGTGGCAAGTCATGATAAAGCATTTGAAAGGATGATAATTGAATCATCATTAGACAAATGCCTAAGCAATTCTTCAAGATTTTTATTTTACCCCTAGAAGAGTGTATGTAGGGAATTTTGACACACTTCAAAATTTGCCTTCCTAGTAAACATGTTGTTACACCCTAACAATGTGAAATTTACCCTCCAAAATCCTATCTCGATTTTTGTACTAAGAAAAATTGAAATGTACCCATTTTTCCTTCTTTTCAAGCAATTTGGACAAACCTAATGAATTCGGATGGTTCCAACATTTTTGGATGCCTAAATTTATCCAAATCCCATGTGCACCTAATTTAGGCATGCAGTTGGGATTTTAAAGCCAATCTAGGAAAACCCAAAATTTTGATATTTTTGGATCGCTCAAATTTGTCCAGAATAGGGAAATTCCCAAATTATCCTAACTAATCAGCCTATTTGCACCTCCCTCCCTGATTCCTCGACTTGCATCAAATATTATATACCCTAGAATCCTCCTAAACACAACTAATGGTGATTTTGCAAGAAAAAATCAAGTGCAGAGAAGGATTTCTTGTGTTTGTTGCAAGTTTTCTATCGAGAATTTGGTATTAGATCACCATTACAAGAGCTATCAGATATGGATATGACTACTGTAAACCTACATCTATTTGTCATTAGATTAAATATATATTTTTAAGGTATTTTTACAAATTTGAGTCATCCAAATTTGTCACAAACCCAAAACTATTCTGATCGTTGTTGTTTACAGATCTAGTCATTAAATATTTTCATATTGCTCGAAAATGTAATTAGTGCCTGAAAATGTACCTAATGCTTGAAAACATATGAATTTATGTTGGGGGTAAGATATTTATTGCAATATTATTAGATTGGTTTATATTTTTACTATGCTATGTACCTATATTGATTATCTTACTGCATCTTACTACTATTACTATTCTTCCTTTATTTTAAATATATTATTTTGCATTAGATTTATAAATCCATCATTTTCATATGGTTTGCTAAAAGAGTCAAGGGGATTTGACTGCTTTAGATCACAAATAGCTAATGACTTAAGCAAATACCCCATCCATAACTATAATTTTTAGTGTCTTGCTATGAAGTTATAGGTTTTGAAAATTTTTAGATGCTCGAATTTGTCTGACAGATTCGGATGACCGAAAACATACAAATAGATCTGAACAAAAATAGATAGGTTCGATGATAAGGATTAGTTTTGTATTGCATTTAATATTGACATGGATCATGTATTAAATACAATACATGATCCATATCAATATTAAGTGCAAGAAAATACTAAACATATCATTTGAAAAGCTGCAAAGAGAAAACATACGGACTAGGTAAGGATATAAACTCAATTTTATTGGATATTTCAAAATTTAGATATTTATTTCTCTATTTCATAAGTGTTTGCATAAAAATAAAAAGAAAAGAATCAAAAACATACATTTAATTGCATTGTTTTTCATACTAGTTTTGAAAACACAAAAGACAAAAATATCTAAACTTATATATATCACTTTTACATCAATTGCATTTTTTAATAAACTTCAAAGAATGAAACGACAAAAAAAAAAATCTCGTTATATCAAATCGCATCTAGTATATTGGATTAAGAAAATAAAAAAATATATAGACTTAGTTATATTTTGCACTTTATCATATTAGTTGCAAATCCATAAGGAAAAGGATAAAAAAAAAACATAGCTTCAATTACATTGCTTTACTTCCATCATATTAGCTAAAAAAATCAAAGGAAAAATAGACAAAAACAAGAATGTAGTTTCATCATTTTGCATTTAATATGCTAAGTTGAAAACACAAAACACAAAATACAAAACACAAGATGAAAAGAAAATAAACATGATAGTATAAATTACATCATTTTATTTTCAAACATTTACAAAAATCATATGCATCATAGTTAGATTTACAAATATTTCTAATCAGATCTGTATACTTTGTCTTCATTGAAATATGAATTGCATATAGCTAGGAAATAATTACATTTTGGCCAAATCCTAGGTGCATGCACATAAAAATAATTCAATAAACATCCACATTACCTAGGAGTGGAAACTACCACAAAAAGTGTTTCTTGGTGAACCCTCACCCTATTCATCAACAAAAACCAAAGAGATCAGAACATAGGTGCTTCTCGTTCAAGGCGTAGATCCATCATTTTCCCTCCCACTTTTAGGCATGGATATATTATCCTGTAAGAAATGGGTGCAAAAATTTTGGGTCTACATTCTTTGGTGAACTCAACATGAACCCACACAATTATTTTGATTTCATTACTTTTTCTTTGTTGAAAAAAAACTAAAAAAAAAGATCATTTAAATTTGTGTGCTTTATATTAAACCATATAAAATATATAAAATTTTCAAAGAACCACATCACATAATTTTATTTTCTTTCACAAAAATTATCCTAAAAATGAACCACATCTGATAAACTCTTTTGCAGCTTTGACTGGTCTAGAAAAAATGGGAATATATAGTGAAGGTTCACGACATTCAAAAAGGGATTATCCTTTCACCCATATCTAGAAAACTTAAAACCTTTTACCAAGATTAAAAATGAGGCTAGTCCAACAACTTTCATAGCCATGGAAAATAGCACACACTTCTTCGATGTGAATTGATGCCCATGGTGAATGGGGTGAGGACTGGCATAGCTTGGGCTTCATCACGACTTGGATTTCATCACCAAGTGTCTACATGTGGGCAACCAGGTGAAAAGCCTAATTGAAAACAAGAAAAATTGGCCTTCAACTTGCAAAATGGTTTGAATAAATACTTGTAGTTAGAAAACAAATATTTTTTTAAATTTTCTTTTTTTACTTTTATATTGTTTTTTTTTCTAAAAACAAAAAAATAAGAAAAGAGAAACAAAACAAAAAAATCTGTAGAAAATATTTTAAATGGTGGATACTAGTGTTAAATATTATTCCCTTATCGACATTAGAAAATAACTCATAGAAAAAGAGGTTGATATCCTATTTAGGAGTAACAGGGAAAATTGAGGATATTTGTGGCAAAATTTCGATCTCGTTAAGAGAAGAGTGGAAGAATTGAAAAAAAATCAAAGGATAGATATAACAAAGGCCTTAGGAGCAGACTACTATTCCACCTATTTTTATTTTAAAAGGAGTTGTGAACACTAGCTAGAGAACAAGAGAGCCTATGTTCACTCCACAAATAACCCATGGGAAAGTTACTTTGAAGAGTCTATATTCATTCACAAATTCTTAGTAAACTTAGAAGGGAAAGAGATAGCCTTTGAACAAAAAAGATACTATAAAAATAAACCTAGGGTAGTCCTTTTTAGAGGATTTTTTCACAAGATCCAGTTTCAACCTCCTACTTCAGAAACTAAGAATATCACTCTCGTTCACTTTATCCTTATTTTGAAAGAAATATTCATATTCAAAGAGGAACATTTTATGAGCCTTGAAGATCTAGAGCCCATCAATGATATCCATAAGCTCTTTTGAGAAGAGTAAAACCATATTAGTTCTATTACCCAAAAATATTGTAAATACTTAGGTAGTGTTGGGATCCGAATTGTCATCAAGTTTTACTTGATACTGCAACTATCTATCTTCCAATTTTTTGGCCAGGCTTGCACCCGATAGTCACAACTCAGAACTCAACATTGGATGGACCAAATATTGCTTCAGCCCAACCTCCAGAGTAGGCTGGTTCCTTGTCAACTAAATAGAATGTTGACTCAATTAAGCTCAATAAGGGTTTTGAGGAATAGGGTTAGAAAAGGTTTAGGGTTAAGAAATTATGCATTAATAGTGGTCGGATAGGGCTAACAACATAGGCATCCATAGGGAAAACCTTTAACAAACTACTTCCAGTGTCCCACACTCAAGATTAGCAGCACCCAAAACCATGAAATCTTCATACAATAAAGCAAAATAGAGATATGTTCCAAGAAGCAATTTCAATATCTAATATATTAACAATCCAATTTAGCAGAATAGATCAATAATCAGACTTCATAAAAATAAACTTCTTACCACACAGATCTAACTATGAATAGATTTCAATTACCTTAACAACTAGTAATCCAATACAGATGGAATGAACTAACCATAACAACATTGATAGAAATGCAATTCACAACTCGAACCTCTTAATGAAAGATATCGAAGATGACAAATCTTGAGTCAAAAATCTGAGTAATGCTCCTTCCATTAATTTGCAAAATATATTACATAGTAGGGCAAGCAAACACTCTAGAGCCGACCCTAAAAATCGAGGGTTCAACCTCTATATATAGTTTACAATGAAAGAAAGTAGAGGAGACATTACAAGGATTTAGAATATGATAGATCAGCAGAAAGCTATGCTGGCATCATTTCATTCACCTTCTAGGGTCCGAGAAATCCATTGGAAGTCATACGCCATGGTAGCTCGACTCTACAACTTGTTGGTTCGATAATGGTAGTTAGACTCTAGGCCATTAGAAACCAGATCTGAACCACTCATCCTTCTTGAAGACTTCATCCCACCATAGATCTACAACTACCCTGGTTCTTGGTTCTTGGTACCACTGATGCTTCACCTACCCACTCGAACTGATTGGACTTCATCCACCAAGAATCCACCTTTGTATGCTCATAAAAATATCAACATAATATCCATCATTGATGCACTCAATGGATGGCTATGATTAAACTTCAATAATGCTCTAGACAAGCAAGGTAGAACAAATCGCCAATCCGCTCTAAAAATAATGCTGACATCAGCTTGGATGGCTTTGGCCAGTAGATTGAGCTTATGAAAAATACACTAAGTTTTGAGTGGAATATAGCTCATCATCAATCGCTCACTAAGTCTTCAAAATATTTTATTCCCTTCTCGCATCCATGGCATAGGACATAAGTTGCAATCTGCTCCTCGATTTCTGCTCCACCATCTTTGACTTGGATTGACTACAAAAATGTCAATCTACTCAAAAAGTAATGGAAAATGATCTTTGTACTATTCTACTACCTTATACTTCCTCTTAGGTGCTTTCAACCTTCCTACTAATTTATATGGAGATTATCACCATTCCACTCAAAAATAGCCTTGGAACTCAAGAAATGGGTATTCTCGACACTTAGTCACTTGAGCATGGGATGAAGTAATATCACCAATCCACACTTTGAAATGTGCTGACATCATCAAGACTCAATTTGATTATGGATTGGGACCTTCACGCTAAGCCACTAAAATACACTAAGTATCGAGCGGAATAGAACACTTCACTTATTTTTTGCAAAAAACTAAGTATTGAGCGGATTGGAGCATCTTGCATTGATCCACTCTAAAATACTCTATATCCTCAGTAGATTGGAGCCTTCTCATACCTTAGAATAAATTTTCAAAATTTTCTAAGGATGTGGCCATTTTGGGCCTACATTCTAGTGCCTCTCGGGTGGATTTTCTCGCAAAGCCATCAAACTCAGAGTCTTATCCATTGGGCATCAGGAGTCAAAAATGCTAATCTTCAAACAATGCTTCATAGAATAATTTCCATATGATCATTACCCTCTAAAACTTTGTGAATTCACCCAGAGGGTAATGGTTCATATCGAGATCATACTGGAAACAAAAATATCCACCACTCCTTCAAAACTGCTCCAATGTTAAGAAAAATAGAGCTATGTTCTCCCTTTTATGCTTCTTCAAAAATGATATGAATACCTTCACAAAACTTTCATTCTCTACCTTTTAGCTTCATGCTTTTATTATTGTCTTCTATAGAGTCAAAACAAAACAAAATACAATACTTCTACATGACTACAAAAATGTACAACATAAAAAAACACTCTATGCTTGTGCCTCTTGAGGGTCCAATAACCCTATATGGTTCTTCACCTTCCTGTTGAGCTTCTTCTATAGCATTATCTTCCTGGTCTTGCTCAACTTCCTCTTCTTCAATAGGTGAATCTTGCTCTTTATCTTTTTCTCAACATCATTACCAAACAATTGGACCATCAACTTCAGAGTTTGCAAGGCTTATTTCTAGACTACTTAGAAGGATTGGAAGTCTCCTTAAGCTGCTTGTGAATGTACTCCAACTCAGCAGTATCTTCATAATTAGTAGTGCTTCCCTTATTCACCAAGTCTTCCATCAAGTCTCGAAGTCTGGTTAAATTAATTATCATTTGTGAAACCTGCTCCTGATCAATTGGCTCTTCCAAGGCATCAATCTCAGATTCATCTTGGAGGCTCGAAGCTACACTCTTTTTTATTTCTTCTTCTGATAACAAAGTGTTATTCTCCAGCCATAACCCTCTAAAGCCATTCTGAACCATCTCTTGATTGATGTCTACTACATCTCGAATTGTATTCTCCACTTTATCATACAACAACCAAGCCTTTTGCAATAATCTATTCTTCTTTACTATGACTTTGGTAGCCAATCTAGCAGTATTCCATTCTTTATTGGGAATAGGTTTAGCAGTCTCACTAAGCCTACTATCTGCTAGCTTATAGATTTGCTCTACTGGAATCACCATGGGTTGTAGCTCTTGAGTGAAGTTATCCAGATCTTCTTGGGTATTCTAAAGCAGATGGCTGGCATCATCCATATAGTCAATGATGGGTTGTAGCTCCAAGCATTTCTCCAAACCTAGACAATAGTTCTTTCCTTACCTTCTTTAGCCCTACTTTTGAGAAGCCTAAAGACTTAGCCTTTTCAATTTGAAGTTGGTGCTTCAAGCTCTGTATCTCTTTGGCTTGTTCTTCATTTTTCTTCTTTTGCTCCTCTACTTGCTCTTTGAGCTTATTGGCCTCTTGGAATTTGCTCTACCATTCTTTGCTTCACTTCTAATAGCTTTCTCTACCTATTTCTAGTTATTGATTATCTTCTCAAGATTTTCTATCATCCGCTCCAACTTGTCAACTTTCTCTTTGTATATATCAACCTTGACATAGAAAGTGTCCAAGTGGGCTTTAGCTATAACCAGCTCATATTCAATAGGTAACTACTCAATATCCTTTGTATACTCTTCCAAATGATAGTCTTGAATAGTCATTTCTATTTTAGGCTTACTCACCAAAGGAATAATGGACCTGGATGCTCTTTACCTTGAAACTAGATCAACAGACATGGTACTTCTCTTTGTAGCCATCCTCTTTGAAGGCTTGGACAACTTCTCTACCCAAAAATCTTGAATTTTCTATGAAGTTTCCTTCTCCTTTTGCAAAGTTTCCAATGTAGGATAACTTGTAGGAGGAGGAGAAGCTATAAGATAGGGAAGGATAGACTCAATAATTGATGATGAAATGGTGGTAGTGACTATAGTTGAGTCTATGACTATTGCTATTGTTACAATGGGAAAAGTCATGGAAACTGAAGTAAAACTCACAGAAGGGTGAGTGGGTGTGGATGAAACAACTTGTATTTTAGATGATGTGGGAGGTTGAAATGGTAAAGATGGGATTATAGGGGATGATGAAGGAGGAATTTTAGATGATTATGGAGGAGATGGATTGACTTGGCCCTCTGTATTTATTGATGAAATAGGTGGTGAATTATGAGGGGGAGAGGGCACTTTTATTTCAAATTTTATTTAGAAGGGGAAGGAGATTTCTTTGGGGAAAGAGGAGGAGAAGGAGAAGAGGGGATAGAAATCATACCTTCACCTACAGATGTAGGAAGTTCTAGAGCTGCCTCTATACTTTATTGTTATATTGGTTGTACTAATTCTTCTACAACTGAGATAGGGGTCTTCTCAACAATCTTCCCCTTATCCATATTTTATTTCTTACAGACCTCCTTTTGAGTTCTTTTGGTGCATTTTTGGCTTTTCTCTTAAAAACTTAAAATACTATCGACTTATCATTCTTTGTATCTTCCCCAAAAATTCCTTCCTACAATGGTTCTTCAAAAATAGGATTCAACTCCACTATAGCTGTAGTGGTGAAACTCACTAGTGTAAACACAAAGTTCTTATCTTTCTCATTCCAATATATTTCTATTTTAGGGGGCTCTCCACCCAGAGCTAGGTGCTTGGGCCTACTTACTATCTTGATGACTTATGTGCTTATGGCCCTCTCATCAGAATAATGCATTTTACTCATTAACTATGCCCCTTTAGGGAAATTCTCTAGTTGTTCTATTGAGGGCTCAAATGTTTTAAGAGCTTCAGCAATAGTTAATTGAGTATCAACCCCTTCTCCTTGAGTTTCCTCTTGTGAAGGTGGGGATGGAGAATCTGACCCTGGTTGTGGTTTCTTATAAATCAACACTAGATTCTTTGGGTCCTTTACTTTCCAAGTTGTGATGTTCTTATCATATCTATCAAAAAAATCATTATCAATTACTCATCCAAACTTAGATTTCTCTATGTCGGTTTCCACTCTCATCCTCCACCAGTCTACTATCTTACCTTCATTCCATTTCTTTTTATTCTCAACTTCTTTGATCATAGACTCCTTCAATTGATGGCTTTCATTCTTATCTGAATCAAAATCAACTATCTGCTCATAGAAGTCTAGCCATGGGGGAAGTTGTTCCATCTTGGCAACATTCCAATCTAATGGGGCATTTTCCTTATTATTCCTACCCTATTCAAAATGAGGCCTTGAGGTCTTCTCAAATTTGTGGGCCTTCTCTCCATTAAGGTCAATGTTCCTCTTGAGGAATTTGTCATCTGGGTCATATCTCCACCTCTGAGGGATGTAGAACAGGCCCAACCTATCCAAATATTGGGTGATTTGTTCACCCTAGCCCTTTTTGGTGATAGTTATATCATCGACACTATGGTAGGTCAACAAACATTTTCTTTTCTTTCCAGAGCCATAGTTCATATTGATAAAATCTGCTTGCCTCAAATATTCTAGAGCTAATAATCTATTTGTAATGAAATGAGGAAGCAGAAAAGGCTTACCAGTGAAGCCATATAGTCTAATAATTATGCCTTCTATAAGGATGTACCAATCTCCTTCTTTGGCACCTTCTATTCTCAACAATTCTTTGGCTAAAGGTGGTAACCTAGGGCATTTCCCATACATTATTTTTAAAGTTGGCCCTAGAAATTCTAAGTTAAATCTATAAAAGACTCAGTGCTCCTCAAATGAGTAGTCCAATAGTATACAGGGATAGGGTCTCCCTTGTCATTCTTTTCTTTTACAGGAATCTAGGGCATCATCTTCCTCACAATAGCAAAGAACATCCAAACCAAACTCGAACAATGTCGAAAAGAGGGTGTATCAGAATCCCTTTTCATCCTTACTAATTGCTCATGTATTCTTTTAGCAAGGAAAGTTAGCTAGTCAAAGTAAATGGCCTTAATACCCTTTTTCTCTACTTCAGGTTCATACATTTTCTCATTAAAAATGTAGTAAGTAGTGGCTATTTTCCAATCTCTCATAAATTGGTCAGAATCCAAACCCTCCAAACAAGCTAGCATGGAATACAGCTCTGGGTTAGCAAATTGGTCAATGGGGATTGGGACTTTAGGCATCTCATCTTCCTCATTTATTCATCTAAATTGGAAGTGAAGCCATATTTCCATGACTTCCTTTTCTTCAGAAGCCATTAATGAAGCATAAACCCTAGCTTGTTCTACTATATCAAATTGTTTAGGTTCTAAAGGTGGGTTTACCCCTATGGCAAAAAATCATGACAAGATTCTTTGGTAATGGTAAATAATATTATGCCATTAGCTATTTTCACTACCCTTTTCTTAGGATCATAAAATTTAATGATTGCAAAAATTAACTTAGGACAATGGTGAATGGAATCATAGATGTAAGAAAATAAGAAGGATTCTATAGCAATGATACCTTGAGGTCGAATTGGTCTTCCTTCAAAGTATCTAAACTCAAAATTCCTCCTCAAGAAGGTTCTCCTTACTTGAGTCATTACAGTATCTGCCAACCATCTTGTCTGATTTACATAGCCATCCAGCTCTGCCTCTCTTTGTTGCATATCTTTTGGAGCTTTCTTAGGAGCCATTTTCATAGAAATATTTAGAGTATTCTTTCTCTGGTGTTTGTAGATAATGCTTTGTTATTCTCTTACTCTTTCTACTTGGTAGGCTTTGCTTTTGACAAATGAATGAGCTCTATACTTTTAGCACTTTTAAATGCCACTGCATGTACACCTTCCACCATTAATGCGATCACTACGAGAACTATCCATTTGCACACTTTTCAAATTAAACTCATGCATCATGGTAGCTTGGAGATGTTACATCACTCATTGATTGGCTAAAGCATAAAGCACTTTTCTGAACTTGCAGTGTCTCTCATCATATTTCTTTCCTTCATAGTGGCATGGGAAGCTCATGAGGTGATTTTATAAATATTTCTTTCTTTGGAAATGATGTGGCACAAGATTTTACTTTCCCACTCAAAAATAGTCATGAACTCTAATGGATTGGAACACAAGTCATGATCCATTACCACCTTAGTCTCTTTAAGAGCAGTGAGGAACACATGCGGTATTCCATTATCATATTAGTTCATTTGAGAGAGGATTGGGACCATGTTATATTTCACTAACACTTAGCTTATTTTGCAACTCATCACTTTATTTTTTGAAGCAAAATTTTCTCTCTTTTTTTTTTAACATTTTATCAAAAATGAAAAATTTGAAATAAAATGGAAAAAAGGATATGATACAACAAATATGTACATATATTACAATGAATACTTATCTCAATCAAAATAGATTTTAAGGTGAAAACCATTGACCGATATCGGTTGTATGTTTCCTTCAAGATCTTCAAGCTAGAAAACATTGGTTTCCTTAACTTCTGCTATTTTGAAAGGACCATCCCAGAAGGAGTCAAACTTTTGATGGTGCCCTAGTTTAGCTCTTTCAACATTCCACCTAAGTACAGAATATCCAACTTGGAACTTTTTGAATCTAGCCTTCTTATCAAACCATACCTTGATGTCAAATGAATGCTTTTGAAAATCCTCATATGCCTGAGTTCTTTTCTCCTCTAGCTGCAATAAGTGTGTCAACCTTGTTTCCACTAGATTTTGCTCAGATTCATCCTCAGTATTTACCAACTTGAGGGCTAGAATTTCCAAATGCACAGGTAATACTACTTCCTTGCCATATACTAAGGCATAAGGGGAGGTCTTGATGGACTTTTTGATAGTGATTATGTCTACCCATAGAGCTTGTTCCAGTAGTAGGTGCCAACTTCTCTTATTACCCTCTAATGATCTTCTCAAAATTCTTAGCAGATTCTTGTTAGTTGATTCTACCAATCCATTTCCTTGGGGGTAGTAGTTTGAAGTATTCTTTATGGTAATGCCATACTTTCTGGAAAACTCAATATATTTAGCTCCTATGAATGTTGGTCCATTGTCGCTCACTAAAGCTTCTAGAACACCAAACCTTGTAATCAAGCTTTCCATGAAATCTATCACCACCTCTTGGTCTAATTTCTTTGTAGGAATGGCTTCTACCCATCTGGTGAGGTAGTCTATAGCAGTCAGAATGTACTTGTGTCTAGCTGAGGAATTTGGATTGATAACCCCTATGAAGTCCAACCCCCATTGTTGAAAGGGTTCCTCAACTTGAATTGGCTTAAGGGGGAATGATGCATTCCTTGTTCTTCCCACATACCATTGGCATTCATCACAGGCTCTAGTGACTTTGAAGGTATCAACAAATATGGTAGGCCAGTAATAGCCTACCCTAATGATCTTCAAAGTTGTTACTCTTCCTAAGAAGTGTCCTCTAGATAGTCCTCCATGGAACTCCTCTATGACCTTTTGTTGTTGATCATCCTTTAAGCATCTTAAGAGGACTCCATCAAGGTTTCTCTTGTATAGACCTTCTGGAAATAGAACATATTTCAAATCCTGAAGCCTATATCTTCTTCTCTATGATGGATTAATATTAGGAGGGCATACCCCAGTCTGAAAGTACTTAGTCATATGATCTACCCAGTATGATTCTCCTGACTATAATTCTTCAGTTTGATCATCTATTGTTGATTGACAGGTTGTCACTTCTGTTGAAATCATTACTTCTATCAAACCTTGGCATAGGGCTCTACCTCTGACCAGCTTGGTAGGATGGATTTCTACATCATATTCTTGGATCTTAGTAATCCAACCAGCTCTCTTATCTCCTAGTTCACCTTGTAAAATAAAACTTCTCACATCCGGATGAACCACATAAACCAGGGTCTTGCTTTGAACCAAGTATTACCTAAATTTTTTCAATGATTTCATTACTACAAATACTTGTTTCTCAATAAAATTATACTTAACCTGATATTCATGAAGAGTCTAGCTCCAAAATAATATGGGGTGCTCCTCTCCTTCATCATTCTTTTGGGTGAGCACTGATGCATAACTTTCCTCAACTCCATAAGCATAAAGAATGAAGTCTTTGCTGAAGTCTGGATTGACTAGTACTGGAGTTGTAGCAATGGATTGCTTGATGATTTCAAAGGCTTGCTTTCTTACCTCAGTCCATTTGAAATCTGCATTCTTCTTCAGTAGTTTAGATATAGGCTTCACCTTCTGAGCAAAGTTAGAGATGAATTTCTTGACAAAGTTTATCTGACCAAAGAAAGACTACAAAGCTTTCTTATTCATGGGAAGTGGAAGGGCAAGGATGGATTTGATTCTATCTAGATCAATGGCCATACCTTCTTTGGAGACCACATGGCCTAGCAACTTTCCCTCATGAACTACAAAAAATGACTTCTTAGGATTAAGAGAGATTCCAAATTCTTTACACTTCTGAAAGACTTGTTCTAGATGTACCAAGTGGTCTTGCTTGTCATGGGAGAATATAGTCATATCATCTAAGTAAATTAGAATGACCTTGTTGATCAACTCCCCAAAGGCATAGTCCATTGCTCTCTGGAATGTGGCTCCTACATTAGATAGCCCAAAAGGCATTCTCTGATAGGCAAAAGTGCCCCATTTGGTGGTGAATGTTGTTTTAAATTGATCTTCATCCTTCACCCAAATTTGGTTATAGCCAGAGAAGCCATCTAGTAGTGAGAACCTTTCTACTCCTACCACAATCTGCAATATTTGATCAATCTATGGGAGGGGGTAGTGGTCCTTTAGTGATGCTTGATTGAGATTTCTGAAATCTACACACAAGCGGATGTCACCATTCTTCTTCCTTATAGGTACCAAGTTGGCTACCCAAGTTGAATGTTTGATTGGATAAATGATCTTAGCCTTTAGAAACTTCAATAGTTCTTCTCTCATTATGGCTTTGATCCTAGGATTCATAGGCCTTTATTTTTGCCTGAATGGTTTTGCATTTGGCTCTAGCTCAATTGTGTGTTGGATGACCTTTTTGTCATATACTTTAAGATCTTCATATGACCAAGCTACAATGTCTTGGTACTTCAGGCATAAAGCTTTGATATCCTCCTCTTCTTCTAGAGAACATCGAACTCCAACCTTGAGCTTCTTTTCTTTTTCAATTTCAATTTCTTTATAGATCTTCTCATTGATTTCCATGGATCTGATATTTTTCCTATCTTCATTATCAAACAGGCTCTCTAGAGTAACCAACCCTCTAGGTATATGATTGTTCTTGAGTTGGATGACATCATGTTGATCAATATCTTCTAGATTTTCCTCTTGAATAGTGGATAAATAGGCTTCTCTCACCATAAAATCAATGATTTGTTCATCACTTTCAAAGACCTGCCAGAAAATCTGCTTATCTGGCATTGTAGGCCTGAAAATCATTTTGATCCCTTTGTCCTTCGTAACTCCTATGTCTATAGAAGGGTTGAAATTAGCTCCCCTTACTGCTAAGGAATCTACCAAGGTATTCTTTCTTCTAGGAATAAAATTAATGTTTAGGGCATCAAAGGATTCCATCAAATCCCATACCCTATTTCTATATGCTTTCAGGTAATGGTGCTTACTATTGCACCTTTCTCTTACCTGATTTACAATCAATTTAGAGTCACCATATATATTCAAGATCTTGATGCCCATGCTTTCAGCTTGCATTAGCCCAAGGTATAGAGCCTCATATTCTATAACATTGTTAGTGCATGACCATGTTAGCCTATATGCGAAACTCTTTGTCCCTTCTGATTGGGACTGTAATACTACACCGACACCAACACCATTTTTGCATCTTGCACCATCAAAGTGCATGGTCCAGATTTCTATTTCTCTCAAGGACTGGTTAGATATAGTAGGAATTCTCTTCTCTATTTCTATAGAAATATTGTATGTACCCATACCTATCCCAAATTGACTATAATCCTCTCTGAAAGGTAATTCATATTCAATCTCCAACTCTTCAAAGTTATCCACAAATTCAAATTCCTCTAGAGGAGTGAGATTGCACATGTCCTCTTCAATTTTTTCAATGTGGTAAGACACAGGCTTCTCGGGTGTTATTCTTATCCTCTTTCCTTTGAAAGGAATCACCATGCTAGAATAGTCCATATACATGCATCCACCCAACTTTGTAGTGAATTCTCTTGAAAGGCATAAGCCAAAATAAGGCTCTAGATCCACCACCACTATCTCTTGCACTATGGTTACCTCAGGTGCTCTATGTAGCCTCATCAAGACATCTTTTATCACTCCCACTATCTTCACAGGTGTCCCATCTAACTACAAAACTCTAAGGTAGGATCTGGTATATTCCATACCCATCTCCTCACAAACTACTTTAGGCATAACTATGGTGGATGCCCCTGAGTCAATCATACAATTATGGATAATCCACCCCTCCATCCTTAGAGAAATGTAAAAAGGAGGGGGTTTGTTCTTTAAAGTGGTAGGGGACATTTCATCCTTTTTAGAGGGTATGCTGAGGATTGTGGTGGCCTACTTTTCCTATAGATATTTATTCAGAGAAGCTTTTAGTAGGTCTATTTGGCCAGGAATGAAGAGAGTATCATATAGGCTAGCTTTAGATGGTATCTTCTTCATTTCCTCCATAATGTTATATTCAGACTTGGTAGAGGTGGGTCTCTCAAGCCTTCTCTCTGGCTCACCATACTTTCTTTTATACTATTGTGTGGCCTCAATTCTCTACCTCTTGGTAATAGAAGGGAACCTAAGCCTCTCTTGGGCTTCATTCTTGGATCTCATTCTATCTCCCTCAGTTTCTTTCTCAAATCTCTTGGGAAAACTGACCACCTTTTCTCAAAACTCTTTTTCATTGGCCTAGGGGATAGGGAAAGTATCACTACTTTGGGAAGGTGGATCCTTCTTCTTTTGAGAGGGGACCTAAAATTGACCCATATTTTATGGATCAACCTACAGTGTTTTCTTGCCTGACCTTGTCATGACAGAAATGGGTCCATCCTCATCAAGATCTTTTCCAACCATGATCTGATCTGGTTTCCAGAGCATGTTCACTCTTCCTTTCTGATTTCTCTCTACTTTCTCCATAGCCTATTGTACATGGTGTTGGTACATAACACAAGATTGTGAATCATGAGGATCATTGCACACCAAACACCATACATTCACCAGACTTGTTTTTGAAGAACACTTAGGCTCTTCTTGCATTGCATTTACTCTAACCCTAGTACTATTGCTAGGACCAGGTCTTTGATCCTTGTTAACATAAGGAAATATCCTTTGTTGAGATCTCTCCATTTCTCTCTTTTCCATTGAATTCATCTTGTTGCTAAGAGTTTTCAAGGTATTCTGAATATCAAGGAGGATAGAGGATTCTTGGGGTATCTGAGAAGGAAGGGGAGGGAAAGGAACTACAGTAGGTGATGCTTTTGAATGAGGAATGGGAGTCATCTATGGGAATGGGGATGACAAAGGAGGAGGGTCCATATAAGATGAAGTAGTTGTTTGACCTTGGACATTAGAAGTTTCCAAATTGTAGGGCAACATAACTTTTGGGGGTAATCTTCCCACATTAATAAGGATATTCTCAGCATGAACAACTACATTGTAAACCTGTGGAAAGGTCTCCACCCTATATTGTTGGGTTTGTAGGCCTAAATCTGATCCAAGGGCTCTGATATAATACATGTAAGCGAGGCTTGAAGCTAGTCTAGCTACAGGGGGAATCCTCTTCTAGGTCCTACTGAACCTCAAGTTGAAATCTGAAATAATTTCTTGTTGATGCTTTTGCATAGATGTGAATTGATTAAGGAGGGAAAAAGGATCAATAGATTCATTAAATTCTTCCACAAAGGGCTCAACCAATGCTGCCCATGAGGTAATAGTATTGTCTTCAAGGGTCCTAAACCAATGTAGAATATTTCCTCTAAAGGATAGGGCTAGGATTCTGACAATAACATCTTCATTTTTTATATTGTGGATTGCTGCCAGATTCAGAATATCTTGGTAGTGCTCATATGTAGTTTTACCAGATCCATCATAGGTGGGGATGGCCTTAGACACAACTTGGGGAATGTCATGCATTTGGGCTAGTCTAAGGGGGCCAATTGTATTCCAGCTAGGATACTTCTACAAGGGCTGATTTGGAACTGCATTTTGATGTTGGGCCATGTTCCTAGGTGTAGCTCCTATTGGAGGTGGCCTTGGGTGTACTATAGGATTCTCCTCAGGAGGAGTTTCATCTAAATGAAAATCTTGATTCAAATCCCTTATGATAGTAGACCCTCTATAAGGTAGCTCATAGTAGAAAAAGGAGTCTGGGTTATTCCTTATGGATGACCTAGTATTCATGAAAAAATTACAAGCTACAGGGATAAATTTTTTGGATTCACAGACCAGGGAGTCACTAGGTGAATTTGTTGATCACCACTTAGCAAGGTCAAGACAATTCACCAAATATTGATTCCTTTGAGAAAAGATAAAAACAATAAATAATATGATGGGTTTTAGTGTTTCTTGCAAACAGGTCCCATCGAGCATGCCAAAACTATTGGGATCCAAATTGTCATCAAGTTTTACTTGATACTACAACTGTCTATCTTCCAATTTTTTGGCTAGGCTTGCACCCGATAGTCACAACTCAGAACTCAACATTGGATGGACCAAATATTACTTCAGCCCAACCTCCAGAGTAGGTTAGTTCCTTGTCAACTAAATAGAATGTTGACTCAATTAAGCTCAATAATGGTTTTGAGGAATAGGGTTAGAAAAGGTTTAGGGTTAAGAAATTATGAATTAAAAGTGGTTGGATAGGGCTAACAACATAGGCATCCATAGGGAAAACCTTTAGCAAACTATTTCCAGTGTCCCACACTCAAGATTAGCAACACCCAAAACCAAATAATCTTCATACAATAAAAGCAAAAATAGAGATATGCTTCAAGAAGCAATTTCAATATCTAATATATTAACAATCCAATTTAGCAGAATAGATCAATATTCAAACTTCACAAAAATAAACTTCTTGCCAACACAGATCTAACTATGAATAGATTTCAATTACCTTAACAACTAGTAATCCAATACAGATGGAATGAACTAACCATAACAACATTGATAGAAATGCAATTCATAGCTCGAACCTCTTAATGAAAGATATCGAAGATGACAAATCTTGAGTCAAAAATATGAGTAATGCTCCTTCCATTAATTTGCAAAAGATATTACATAGTAGGGCAAGCAAACACTCTAGAGTCGACCCTAAAAATTGAGGGTTCGACCTCTATATATAGTTTACAATGAAAGAAGAATAGGGGAGACATTACAAGGATTTAGAATATGATAGATCAGTAGAAAGCTATGTTGGCATCATTTCATTCACCTGTAGGGTCCGAGAAATCCATTGGAAGTCACATGCCATGGCAGCTCGACTCTACAACTTGCTAGTTCGATAATGGTAGTTGAGCTTCCAGGCCATTAGAAACTAGATCTGAACCATTCATCCTTCTTGAGGACTTCATCCTAATATAGATCTACAACTACCCTAGTTCTTGGTTCTTGGTTCTTGGTACCACTAATGCTTCATCTACCCGCTCGAACTGACTAGCCTTCATCCACCAAGAATCCACCTTTGTATGCTCATAAAAATATCAGCATAATATCCATCATTGATGCACTTCATGGATGACTATGATTAAACTTCAATAATGCTCTATAGACAAGCGAGGTAGAACAAATCACCAATCTACTCTAAAAATAATGTTGACGTCAGCTTGGATGGCTTCGACCAACGGATTAGAGCTCTCATGAAAAATACACTACTTGTTGAGTGGAATATAGCTCATCATCAATCCGCTTGACTAAGTCTTCAAAATACTTTATTCCTTTCTCACATCCATGGCATAGGATATAAGTTGCAATCCGCTCCTCGATTTTCGCTCCATCAGCTTTGACTTGGATTGACTACAGAATAGAGTATATCGCCAATCTGCTCAAGAAGTAATGGAAAATGACCTTTGTGCTATTCCACTACCTTTTACTTCTTCTTAGGCACTTTTGACCTTCTTACCCAACAGCATGGAGCTTGTCACCATTCCACTCTAAAATGAACGTGAAACTCAATGGAATGGGCATTCCTGACACTTAGTCACTTGAGCGCATGGAATGAAGTGATATCACTAATCTACACTTTGAAAGGTGTTGACATCATCTAGACTCGATTGGATTATGGATTGGGACCTTCACGCTAAGCCACTATAAAATACACTAAGTATTGGGCGGTGGAACACTTTGCTTGTTTTTAAAAAAAGAACCAAGTGTTGAGTGGATTGGAGTATCTTGCATGGATCCACTCTGAAATACTCTATATCTTCAATGGATTGGAGCCTTTTCATGCCTTAGAATAAATTTTCAAATTTTTCTAAGGATGTGGCCATTTTGGGCCTACAGGTAGACAAGCCCATTTAGTTTGATTTAAAAAAAACAACCAAAAAAACCACAAAAAAATTAGTAGTATAAAAAAAATAAAACAACACAACAAGATGCCTAAAACCTTAATGAATGGCAAAGAAGTGGAAACCAACTCCGAATGAGAGTCGGATAATGAAAACCCAAATACCAAAACTGAGATAGAGGAAGTTCAGGAAGAACAAGTTGCACAAATAGAACAAAATGAGGAAAACAAAAGAGTCGAACCTTTTGACCCTAAAATGGGACCTGAAGGGGATGTTAATTTTGAATATATCCAACACTTATATGAATTTTAAATCATAATCAAGCCTCTATCACTGAAGCCTTTGAAATAGAAGATCAACTTGCAAGAGGTGATTTCTCAACAAAAGCAGCCTTAGAAGCAACTTTTTGAATTTACCCAAAACCAAAGATGTATATAGCAAATACTCTATTACAACATGCTAATCATAACAATAATTCCTTAGGTACCACCCAAGTTCAAACAACTTTGGCATCACAACATAAACCAGTTTTTGCAACCACTACTACTACCCAAAAACAACCTTCTTCTTCCACAAATAACAATTTCTTTTTCTAGTATTTTAACACTTAATTTAATCAAGTATCAACATCTCAAAAAATAATAAAAATATCAAAGTCATGACTTCTTCTCAAAAAAACTTGCAACATAATATGCCTTCTCATAATCTTTCTAACCCTCCAACTTCAAATCCTATGCATAATAGTATTACCATTTCAACACCCTACATGACAACACAACATACATATTATCCTCCCTATGCAAACACAACAACACATAATAAGCATAATGGGAAACCACATCATATTGAAGCTATAGTTCAACAATTAGCTTTACTATTGGATCAAATAGACCCTTATCACCCTATATATAGTTGCAAGGAAATGTGCAACCAACCACTAGATCCTTTTTTTGCCACTAGACCTTACCCTAAACATTTCCCATGCTAGTTTTACTGATTTTTAAGGGGATCGAAGATCCTATTGAGCATATTCACATGTTTAGGACCACTTTCCATGACATTTCATATGATAATATGTTATTAAATATATTCCCAAAAATATTAGGAAGCATGGCATTAGAATGGTACTATCAATTGCCAACCCAATACTTAAGAAATTTCAAAGAAATTATGGATTTGTTTGTACATAAATTTGGTTCCTATATAGAGAGGAATGTCACAATCAAGGATTTTTACAACCTCAAATAAGGAAAATAAAAGAGCTTCACAAAATTTCTAGCTCAATGGAAAAAACTTCTAGGAAAACTATATTTTGCTTTACCTCCAAGATAGATGTTAGAAATTTTCATTGGCAACTTACAAGAGCAATTATCCTATGAGCTAGCTACTGCTATTGTAACCTCCTTTGATAAAGATATAGAATTGGCAAGAAGGGTAGAATAAGCCTTGATCAGAAGGGGACAACTTAAAAAGAAATATGAAGACAAGTCATCTAAAAATCAATACAAGAACAAACATGTTGTAGAATATAGGGTTACAGATAATAGACCCCTCCAAATGTTAATACAACAAAAAATACAACTAATTTTGTGTTGAAAGCACCCCAAAAACCTCTACAATGAAACTTCACAAGATTAAATCAACCTCTAACAATGGTCTTATCGCAATTGGTGGAAAGAGGTTTGATAAATTTACCAAAGATACGACAACCTGACACCTCTTAACCATGGTATAGACCGAACCAACATTGTGATTTCCATCAAGTTGATGGACACCCAACCAACACCTGTAGAAGGTTAAAAAACTTATTACAATATTTTATTGATAATGTAAAATTGGGAGTGGAAAATCCTCCACCAAAAGCCAACTCGCCAACATACCCACAAAAGCAATAGGTGCAAAACACCAATCAAGATCTAGACATCTTCCAAAATCCATTACCAAATAGTGGTAAGGAACCTGTAAATTAGCTAGATTACAAGACTATGTCTCATTCAACATATTACGTGGGAATTATTAGTAGTCACTTACCATTGCAAATCTCACAAACTTTATTTGTGCCTACTCAATCCGTTGTCACAATTAAATAATTTCAAGGAAGGACACTACAATTCTCATATTTTGAACATATAGAAAGTGAAATAGAGTCTGAAGTAGATATTAGTTCCTTCCATTCTAACAGTTTAGAATATGAATCAAGACCAATTCTACCCATCACATATTCATTAACTCTAGAGGAACCATTTCCAAGAATGATAACAACCTAACCTTCTTCACAATAACTCCTTCTCATAGAAAAAATGTCAAATGCTATATCACAACTTGTTCAATGTGATCCTCCCATTCCCCATAAATCAAGTAATGTTGTGGCTATGGTTGGAGCCATTACTAGACAACAAGCTCAAACCCAAAATTCTCAACCTCAATTACCTACAACTCAACCAAATGATGTGGATCAACCACCTTTTGTTCTGAAACCACCTTATAAGGAAAATAATGTAATTCAACCTCAATAAAAAGCTCCCTTTGATATTAATGAGAAACTAGCTAATACCACAACTAGGATTTCCCTCTTAGATCTTCTTAGAACTTCATCAGTTCATAGAGAAGAATTAATGAACACCTTGAATCAAATGATGATACCTTAGTACATAGAACCAACTATTGTAGTGAATGTTATAGCTTCTCATGGAGTTGATTACATTGATTTTCATGACAAATATATACCTACACAAAGTATACATAGGGATAATCCCTTATACATAAAAATATTAATTGAAGATGTAGGCATTAAGAGAGTATTGATTTACAATGGTTCATATCTAAATATCTGCACCTATAACTTTTTCAAAATATTTGGGTTCATAAATGAAGACTTAATAAGAACTAAAATTATTATAAAAGCTTTTAATGATGAAACCCAAGAGGTTTGTGGTGTGATATTTATCCCATTACAATTTGGTCCTAGAATTTTTGACACATATTTTTTTTGTATCTTATCCTGCATCATACAACATCCTTCTAGGATGCCCTTATATTAATGCAATGAGGGAAATTCCCTCTACCTTACATCAATGTGTCAAATTCGAGTTTAATAACCAATTGGTCACCATCCATGGAGACCCTAGACCTTTCAACATGTGTACAATGGTGGAACCTATTAATGTTCCATTTTTCCTAGCTTTATCATCATCAATTCTATTTCCTCCTGTCTTCTTCCCCAAAAATTGAATCTTTACCTTCTTCTAACATAATTACACCATCTAAAATTGATAATCCTTCTACCTTATATCCCCTCATAGATGAGGCCTTACCAGATTTATCTACCATATTAGTGCCTACATAGCATGCTATATTAGTGCCTAAAGAGCATGCTAATTATACTATACAATACTCCATTATATTCTCCCAATTACCACCATCCTCGTGAACAACAGGTTTACCTCAAAAATGGGGAAACATATATCATGTTAGAAGTTGTACTTTTATTTTTGTAGGATGTTCTCCTAATAAAATCAACGTTAAGAAAATGGGATTTACATTTTATGAGAATAATTTTGCTCTATGTTACTTCTCCAACAAATATATAAAATCAAAGCAAATGATGTGTGATATGGGTTACAAAGGTAAATGTTTGGGTAATTTTGAAAATGGCATACGTGAACCATTTGAGGTTGAGGAATGGCCTTCCTGATGTGGTAAAGGTTATATACCTACAAAATTTCAACATTTTTGCATTAATTACGATGATCACCTAATCACATATGATGAATATTTAGAAAATTAAAAACATTTAATGAATAATAATAAGAGAAGATGAACTTATTTTTCTTGCAATATTATTTCAATAGTCAATCCAAAAATGATTACCACTCCAGATGAGTGTATAAAAGGAGATGTCTTTTTTGACATCTCCCTCGAAGAAGTTATAAGGAATAGTTTCTTCTTTGATGGGTCCATCCCATGTATAGCCCATGTTCACACAATAACCACACAAGAAGATTTGGCCAAATTATCCCTAGAAGGACTTCAGGATATGGGTGTTTCACCCACCCCTCCTAACTTCGAAAGGGACTTAAATATTTTGGTAGAAGATATCTTAAAAATCAATATTGGAACAAAAATTAATCCTCACATGGTAAAAATTAGAGCTACCTTGAGTAAATAAGGACAAATAAAATACACAAAACTTCTTGTGGAAAACCCTAATATCTTTGCATGTATGTATGCAGATATGCCTAGCCTAAACTCTTTTGTCATCATGCACCACTTAGTGGTACATCCTAACACTAAACCTGTGAAACAAAAACTTAGGAATATGCATCCTAAAGTATCCTTGTTAGTTAAATAATAGTTGCAAATATTATTAGATGTGGATTTCATTCAGGCCATAGATTACTCTGATTGGATATCTAATGTCATCCCAGTCACCAAGAAAGAGGCTACTAAAATCAAAGTATGTACTAATTTTAGGGACATCAATGTTGCATGTCCCAAAGATGATTTTCTCGTTACCAATATGGATCAAATCATTGATTTCACATTAGGAAGTTGGATGTTATCCCTTATGGATGGATTTTTGGGATATCACCAAATCTGTATAATACAAGAAGATCAACCCAAAACTACTTTCATTACACCTTGGGGAAATTTTTATTGGAAAGTAATGCCATTCAGATTAAAGAATGCAAGAGCAACTTATCAATGAGCTATGACCTACATGTTCCATGATATGATTTATGATATCTTACATTATTATGTAGATGATATTATATCTCGATCCATTAAGGAGGAGGATCATATTCTTGACTTGCAACAAGTCTTTAATAGACTCTATGAATATAAAATCTTCTTAAATCTAGATAAATGTGTGTTTGGAGTAAAATCAAGTAAATTATTGGGATTTATTGTGTTTATGTGAGGAATAGAGATAGATCCTATCAAAATTAAGGCAATCATTGATATACCACCACCAAAAACTTTGACAAAACTCTGAATTTTACAAGGTAAGCTCCAATCTACCCATTGTTTCATTGACAAATTGGTAGATAAATTTCAACCCTTTCTTAAGTTACTTAAGAAATGTACATTTTTCAAATGGGACGAGGAATGTCAAGAAGCCTTCGAATCTCTTAAAATATAGTTTCTTACACTGCTAGTGCTTGTTCCTTCTAGGCTCGAGCATCCTTTTGTTTTATATATTTATACCTTAGAATTTGCGTTAGGAGCAATGCTAGCACAACATGATGAGGATAAAAAAGAAAGAGCTATTTATGTAGAATATTTATAAATTATGAAACTCATTATACTCCTACAGAAAATATCTACTTAGCTATTGTATTTTCAACATAGAAACTACGACATTATATGCTTAGTCAAAAAACTTCTATCATAGCAAAATTTGATCCATTAAGATACTTGATGAGTAGACCTTATTTATTAGAACACAAAGTGAAATGGGTTTTGGATCTTAGTGAGTTTGATCTCACCTTTATTGGACAAAAATCCATGAAAGGTAAGTCATAGTCGATCAACTTGAAGATGCCCCTCTTGAATCTACTTACCCTTTGATAATAGAGTTTCCAGATGAATGCCTTAATATAGAAAGTGAACATTTAGATTCTTGGACCTTATTTTTTGATGGAACCCGTTGTATGAGTGGTGTAGGTGTAGGAATTATATTAGTCTCTCCACATAAAAAACTTATTCGATTATATTTTAAACTCCAATTTTCCTGTACGAATAATAAAATAGAGTATGAAGCCTTGATCCTTGGGTTATGAGCAACTTTATCCTTGAATATTAAAATTTTTCCAGTCTTTGGAGAATCACAGCTCATGGTAAATCAAATCAATAATATTTACAAGACCCGAGATGAGAAACTTCATCCTTATAAAGAGTATGTTTTAAAATTATGTTTTTATTTGAGAAAGTTACTATCAAAGCTATCCCTCATACTAGTAATCATTCTACGGATGCTATGGCAGTAGTTTCCTCTCTTATTCCTTTGGAGTTGGATGATGATCATGCTACTATCATCATTAACCAACTTCAAGAACTTTCATCATTATAATCTTGCCTATCACACTTAGATGTCTTCATAATTGAAGAAACATCCTTAGGATCATGGTATGGAGATATCTTTGACTTTCTCCAAAATGGGTCATACCCATATGGCTTAGATAGGAACCAATGTAGATTATTACGTAAATGAGCTTTTCATTCTATAATCATCAAAAATATTTTATATAAAAGGTATTTTGAAGGTATCCTCTTAAGATACCTCAACCTAGAGGAATCCAAGAAAGCATTAATCAAAGTGCACGATGGATCCTACGAAGGTCATTTTAGTGGTGGAGCCATAACTAAAAAGCTCCTACGAATGGGTTGTTTTTGGCCCTCCATGGAAAAATATGCCAATGACTAGGTTCTTCAATGTGACAAATGTTAGAGAAAGGAAAATTTAGTCCATGCTCCTACCCAAGAGCTTCAAGCTATTTCTTCCCCTTGGCCTTTTTCAAAAAGGAACCTAGACATTATAGGGAATATTAATCCAATTTCATCAGATGGTCATAAATTCATCATAACAACAACTAAATATTTTTAAAAATGGGTAGAAGCCATGCCATTGGCTTCTTGCATAGGAACCCAAGTCTCTAAATTTATTTTCAATCAAATCATCTATAGATTTGGGATTCCATCCACACTTGTTTTTGATAATGGAACTTGCTTCAAAAATAAAGACATACAAAAACTTTGTGCTAATTGCAAAATTCAAAATAGATGGTCTACTCCTTACTATCCATAAGGAAATGGCCAAGCTGAAGAATCCAATAAAAATTTAATTAAAATCTTAAAAATATTGGTTAATAAATTAAGACGAGATTGGCATACTCAACTATATCCTGCTTTATGGGATTATCAAACTAGTGTTTGAACCCCTATTGGTGCTTCTCCTTTTGTTTTGGTATATGGAACTGAAGTCATATTTCTGTTTGAGCTTGAAGTCCCTTTCTTAGGTATTTTATTTCAAGAAGCTAAATTAGGAGATGCATATCATGTTGTAAAACTAAGCCAATTGGAATTGCTAGATGAAAAGCACATAAATGCCTTAGAGCACCTTCGCTCCTATAAAGATAAACTTAAAATATCATACTCTAAAAAAGTTCATACCTGATATTTTTAAGGTTGGTGATATTGTTCTTAAAGAAAATCATAAAAATACAAATGCTCGAACTGATATTAAAGGAAAATTTTAACCAAATTGGCTAGGTCCATTTCTCATCATTGCAAAATTTGGATCAGGTGCATATTTTTTAGCTACCTTAGATGGAAAATATCTTAAGGAACCAATGAACATCATGCATATTAAAATATACTATGCATAAAATCATAAAGTCCTACCATTGTACATAGTTGCAAATATCTTGTACATATATTTTTTGCATTCACAATAATCTCACATAAATCATCTTTCATTTAGTTTCTATTTATATTCATCAAATAATAATTTTGTCTAATTGTATATGCCATATGGTCACATCCATAAATTAGACCGAGGCTATCAAAATTTATAAGAAATTTTGGTTTACTTCAGAATAATTCAAAAATTATCTTGAATCACTCACCAAATATACACTTTAATACAATCTTTATTCTAGATATTGATTATAAATCTCTCTTGTACCAAACGCACTATTACTTCACAAAATAAATATTGAATTTTTGGGAACTGATCTTACCATTTTTTGAACCAGATCATACTTAAACATCTTAAAAATGATTTTGCACAAGGAAATATGATGCTACATAGTAGTCCTAGCTCCTTAAATGAAATTTTTCTCTTGCTATCCTATTATGCACATGGTTTAGAATATTGATAATTGGTAAAATGACAAGCTCCTCCCTACCTGAATAAAATCCATTGCTCTTTGTCTAATTTGAGCAAGTATCCCTTGAAAAAAAAGAGTAAAATCAAAAATATTTTTTACTACAAAGCAATAAAATTCCCTCGTTCAAAACAAAAAATGAATAAGAATCCCTATACAAAGCAATCAAAAGAAAATAAGGGGGTAATGAACATGGATCTCTAGAATTCCTCAACTATTTGAACACCATGGGGTGATACCTATTAAATCAATGGGTTGAATGAATCCTGCATGGTAATAGAGTAGTCTTATGCATGGTGACATGTCTATCACATTGGAAACCTTCTCTTGTACAGATCAATGTCTTCTTGTGGATTAGCTATCTTGTATTACAAAGTAGTTAAGTATAACTACATGCATACAATCACAGTAAATGAACTCTTCATTTTGAACACACATTGGTTCTTAAAGTCAATTCGCATCATTACCTTACTCAAAATTGGTAAATGAACTTCATAAGCACACACATTTGATCCTTGAGATATTTTGTATCATAATTAAGGTCAATATGGAAAATGAATACACAAATCACACATCGGTTCTTGATAAATTTGACTTCATCGAAATAACCAAAATTCTCCTTGAATTTTTATTAGCAGAAGTCATTATTTCATCATGGATTTATATGACTGTTAGCATACGCAATTGGCCTTCAAAAATAATTAATCTTCCATATCATATCCATTATGTATTCTAAAGTCTTTATATTGCATGATTACGTCTTATAAAAAACTTGCATTGATCATATATAATCACATCCTTACATAACTACAATTAACTTTGCGATGATGGCATGAGACAACCCTAATCAAATATTTCTATTTTACTTCACACTAGGAATATTATGCCTAGCGTAAGTCATCTATCCAAAATTTCATTCTTAAATCATTATTTATATTAAATTTAAACTAAATTAAATTTAAGATCATGCATTACTTATCAACTACATCATTTTTCAATAAAATTTCAAGATACTTCTTGACCACAACCTTTTGATGTTATCAAAATAACAAAGTCTCATATAGGATCTGCTTTATGATCAATGCAAGGGGTAGCCTCCATAGACGGTCATATACAAGCATACATACTTGAGATCTATTGCTTAATGATCAAAATCATAAGGGTTTATTTTTTTAAATACTCTTTCTTCTACACAACTTTCAAATCACACTACATCACCAATTAAATTACTCATACTTCACTTCACTATACTCATATCTTGATTAAAGCATTGATATAACAATATTAAAATCAAAACATGACCATAAGTATAATTATGATGATCATAAAAAAAAAATTATATTTAGCATTACAAATACACATAAAAATCAAAATACCAAAAAGAGAACAACAATAGTCATATGTATATATATATATATATATATATATATATATATATATATATATATATCGAAAAAAAAATACATATGGTACAAAAGGTTGATCGATATACCACAATCATAAAATGACTTACTCAGTCACTAGGATGTATACCACAAAAACAAGCTTGGTATATCATCCCCTAGAACCCCTAGAACTCTGGTTGTCCTCTAGCGATGGTTTGGGTACCTAAAACGTAGGAGCTCCAAACACATTCCTTGAGAAATATCTTGTATGACTGATAGAAGCTAACTTTGGGGGTAGTGGAACCCTCTAACCCTCAAGAACTACCTGAAAGTACAAAATATAATAGAATGTCATCCATTGAGAGGCTAACATAGCCTCTACCTACACTGCCATTAGTGCACTTTGAAGTGCACTTCTCCTAGAGGACTGGTCTAAAGCCACACTCCTTGTCTAGTGGAACTGTGACTGTGTCTGTCGAGATACCCCATGTCCCTACCACTGAGCCAATTGAGCCTAATCCTGAATCAATATACTCTATGCCTACGTGAGCTATACCTCTAAAGTATGAATACGACTCACATGAATGTTGATATGACTCCTTAGACCAACATTATTTGAACTAAGAGCAACCACCTCTCATTCATTGCTCAACTCCCCAACCTCCATAGCAGCACCCTTCTTGGGTTAGTCATGATGAGAAACTGTAGGCATCTTCTAGTGAGGCAATAAGATAGCCTACTCTAGTGGGGTCTTTGCTACTGTGAACCTCCTAACTACTATTGTTTCCAACTCTCTCCCCAAATCTAGAGTCCCTCCCTTTCTAAAAATACCTCTATGGCTATCACCCTCCTCTCATCTAAGGCCCCTCTCTCCTCGATGGCATGTGTTTCTCTCTTTCTTGCTATCTAGTAGAGTGTCATATGGCTACCTCTTGGTAAGCTCGATGCACTTGCTTAACTCTATATCTCTCTTGTAAAATCCTCATAGTGAGGATGGTGGTATACCACTCACAATACCCATTCACAACTCTTACATCATCCCCTCAATGAGTGATACCACTAGGTCATCCTCATCTACCTATACAAACCTATTGAGATCTAGTGCTTCACTAGTAGTCATTGAATCTTGAACCACCCACTAGAACAAGAAATATCAAACCTCTAGGATCACCTGTACCAACCCAAAATATCGTAGCACCTATTCTTCTTGATACAACTCAATCTCTCCCCTCTCTATCCAAAGCCATCATACTCACCTAATGCAATATAGATTTGTCCTATCATCCTCCCAACCATGATTCCCTCATCAAGGTTGCCATAAAATCTGAACAGTGGTCAAATCATCGATTTCTTGCCTAGCCTCATCTAGGCCACACATCCTCCTCCATTGTCCTACTAGAGGACCCTAATGAAAAATAGTTGGTCGTCCACCCTCTATCTCTCAGTGAGGAAGCCTTACTAGTCTCCTCATGGCAATGTGCTCCCAGTACCATACCTATAAAAATGTAGTCAGGACCAAGATGGAGACCTTCTTATACATGACTAAAAATAAGGTCTTGTATAAGTGACAAATAATGTAAGGTCCACACACAAACCATTGGTTGGTATCTCTCATGTTTACCACTACCTCTAATAAACCCCAGGGAAGATATCATCCACTATGATGGCACAAAAATAAACCTACAATTGTTCCTTCCAATACCACTATTAGGCAGGATAATCCCTCTGTAGCCATCAGTCCATCCATGATAACCCCGCTCTACTCAATAGGGAATTATGGATCCCTCATCAATCATTGCATTGCTTAAGCCTAGGCTATGGATTGATAGACAAAATGGCCCCTTATCGATACTCTAAGGATCCTCCATACATCCTCTAACATAGGGACCATCTCCCATATAGGTAACTAAAAAGTCGATGATCCTGGATACCACTGCTCTACTAAAGTTGTTAGTAGACTATAGCCTACCTCTAAGTGTGGCATCTCAACCACATGGTTTAGGACCACCACTGTCAGGATGGTCTTGTCATCTGCACTTAGGGATCTGACATGGTCATAAAACCCCTTATATTACCACTTGTGATTCTTTAGTACCCCTTGTTGCAAAACAAAAAATAATAATCAATTAGTTATATGTCATAAATAAAAAAAAGCATCATAAAAGCATAACACAACAAACCACAAAAAAATTATAACTCAATTGATAAAATTGAGCCCAATTTACAAATTCAAACTTATACAAAACAGATTCATGTGACCGAATCTATCTTCCATACGTCCAAATTTGTGAATTCAGACTTTTCATAGTCAAATCCAAAAATACGAATTTGCTAGAAAAGCATCTGAATTTGCAAAGTTGGACACCTTTCCCAAAAAATTTAGATGTCCAAATTTATCAAAAAAGTCTGAATTTGTCAACACGACTGTTGATGGTAGGCCACATCTAAATTCCTAAAAATCTAGAAATTAAACCAAAAATTTCAAAGTTTGAAGCAATAAAATCACTTACCCACATCCTTGCACCAGTTTTTTTGCTTCCTGTGTACACTCAATGCTCATAAGTCACCATTTTTCTCAAAGATCTTAGGGTTTTCTACCCTAAATTTCTATTTTATACGCTATTTTACCCTTTTTCCTCAAATTTTGAGTTTTGTAATAAATTTTGAATTCTTACAAAACTTAAAAGGGGTACAAAAGAGAAAAGGAAAAATTAAGAAAAAAGAGTGGTCTAAGAAGCAGAACGAGGATACAATTTTCCTTTCCATCCTGAATTCTTACAATCCTGAACGTTGAAAGCACGAGGATACGAAAGCGAAAAGGAAACACTAAGATGCGATGCATGTGAAGCAAAATGTAACGTTTAAAGTCCTAGAAATTAGAATGCATGAAATGAGAGAAAAATACGAATTGAAGCGAAACAAAGTGAGTATGGAAAAGCACAGCCCTTTTATTAATACTCTTTTAACTTTTAGTTACAAGACGTCTCCTCCCTTTCCAGGGCTAGGAGCATTAACATCGTTTCGTTTACAACTATGAACTAGTAATCCTTCTTTCGCGTGCCCACATGTAAGGTGGGCAGACCAAAACGTCGTCTCCACTTGCGTTGGTGAATGCTCACTCCTTGCTGCTCCTCCAATGTCGAAATCCTGCATTCAAAGAAACAACAAACAGTTAGTAGCACCTGTGGATGAAATGAAGCATTTGATCTCTAAAGCCCATGAAAGATGCATGCATAAAATTGAATAAAACGATGAATAAACTAAATCAAGACAATCTAAAAATTTCACAGAAACATGGGAACATTACCAGAAGGGCATTGCAAATGAAATAGTCAGAAAAATCACCGTGAATTGCTAATCGTTTCGGGGCGGGACGAGTAAACCTGCAACAAAAGGATAATCGTTCTAGGGCAAGACAACTACACCTACAACAAAATGGTTAAGAGCACTACCCTAAATGTCCTATCTAGGAGACTCCAGGTGACCTACAAAGTTAGTGGAGAAGACCCAGAAGGTTGGATTTCTCCAATTCGGCCTCGATCACAGAGAATTAGATGATGTCGCCTGAATATTAGTGGAGACAAGATATGATAAAAACATGGTCAAAATTGCTCCAATAAAGATGAAATTCAAACTACCATCTATTCAAACAGCATAGATTCTAATGCAAAAATGATAGTAAGCAAACAAGCCATAGATCCGTAATCATTTCGAGGTGGGATGATTAGACCTGTAGCAATGCGGGGCGTGCCCGCGGGCAAGGCACCCACCGTTTGGGGCTTTTTTTGGCACCAATCCACTTGGAATTGGTCCAAAACTATTTATTGAGTGTTGTTGGAAAATTGGTGGGTCAATGTGGTCAAGTTTTAGGTTTTGGGGATCCGGATTCATGCTTCCAATAGTCACCCAATGACCTCCTTTGCAAAAGATATCAAGGATGTAGAAGGCACGAATTGAAGAGGATGTGTGGTAGTAAAACGGCAGCACTTTATTGCTCAAAATGCTACCTCCTTGTCCTTTTTTTGGGGTGAGGAGACTCACCATTTTATAGACTTGACTATCTCTTTGCAGGGGCATGCAGAGGCGCCACTTGGAAATCATGCCTTCCCATGAGGGAGGAGATTCCTCCCTAATTTGGGCCTTCATGACTGCCCTTGTAAGAGCCTCTAACGTTAAAAATGCTCACCTACGCTCGCATGCAAGTTAGGAGGCATTAAATGGCTGCACTAAGCTGCCATTTGTCAAGATTTGACTTTTTTCCCATTGAACCTAACATTCGCCCCACCCAAGAGCAAATTCTAGTAATCGTCCTTGGGCAGAACGAATACCAGTCTGTACTCATCCCGGGGTGAGACGAGTTCTGAGCAGAGTGCTTGAAGGTGCCAAATTGCTTTCTGACCTTCCAAAACTGCTATGTGAGTGGTTAGGACCACTGTTTAACCTCTGAGGGCTGCCCTGGGGGCTGTGTGTGTCAATGGGATCAGTGTTTGTAGTCACATAATCAGATTGGTGTTGTTTTGGTGTCTACAGATGCCCCTTTTTGGGATGTGCTGCACGTGGTGCAATGTCGAGCAAAAATAGATAACCAAAGCACTAATGATTAGGATTTATTAGTAACCTAACCAACTTTTGATGCCCCAAGCATGGAAAGGGCATGCATTCTTGAATCCTTGCTTTTGACGAGCGAAGGAACTTAATTCAAGTGTTAACCTATTTTGGTGAGGTGTGACTTGAGCTTGGACATTGATCAGTCATGAATAAGCAATGGGAGCAACCTTTTGTCTGCGGGAACCTTGAGTTCATGATTCATGAATGCCAAGCATTTGATCAGCTTGTGATTATTGCTTGTTTGCTGCCCCAAGTAGGAGCATGATTGTCTTTGTCAATGATTCTTTGAATGCATGCCATTGCCTTGATTGGGTATGTATTTTTTGATTGGTGACTAAGTATGACTACCCCCTCAAGCGACGAATCGATGAGGGAATGACCTTCATGAGAAAAGCGACGAGTTGCTTGACCCAAGATGACTTAGGTGAGGGTGCCTTCAGATGTTTTTCATTGAATGCTTAAGCAGTTTCTCGACATTTGGACCTATTTTTGGTGGGTTTTATCCCATTTTGTGACGCCGCTTAGGGTGAAAATTGGCAAAAATCCGACCTCCCATGGAGCGGTCCGGCTATGGTAGCCTTCTTAGGGAATAAGATAACGACAATGTAAACCCCGACATCAGTTTTCTATGCCAAGAGGTTAAGTGCAAGAGCACTCTTGTCTGGCAATTTTTATTGCTTCTTTTTTGTTGCATTTATTTGTTGTTTTTGTTGTTTTTAGTTGTCTACTTTGCATTCGTCCCTGGGTGGGACGAGTGACAATTGGTAATCATCCCTGGGTGGAACGAGTGCTAACTAGAGTGCTCATTCCAGGTAGGGATGATTATGAGAAAAAAAAACTATTTAAGGGCAAAAATCATGATTTGGGCTTATTTGTGTTCGAACTTGCTTGCGATTTGGAGCTCTGAGGAGGAGAGAGATTCTGCGAAGCGAAGCGCTGCCGCATATTTTCCTGACACCATGAGTGCATGAACCAGGTCATCCAGTGGAGGAGCTAAAGCGATGCTGGTGAGTGCACCACCTCTTTTATTGTGTTTTTGTTTTATTGCGCCGTTTTAAAATTGCAATTTGCTTCTTTTGTGTTTGAGAGTTTAAAATGAACCGTGAATGAATTTATTTTGTTTTTGTGTTTGTCTTATATTCATGGATTAAACTAAAAAACCCTATTTAAATAAAAATGAATGCATTTTGAAATTTGTTTTGAAATTTGTTTTATGGAGACGTAACAAAATTGGAACTTTACCCAAGGTTAAACTAAAACCCTAGGTGAACCTGAAACCCTAGGCGAACTGAAATGCTAGGTGAAAATTAAACCTTAATGTTAAACTGAATGCAAACCCTAAGAAAAAATTTTCTAGGTTAAACTTTGCTAGTTTTTAAAACTTAGTTGAAGAATTTAGGTTAAAAAACTGTCATTCGTTTGTTTGTTTGTAATCATTTTTTTTTTAATTGTTTTTGTCTGTCAGTTTAACTAGGATGTAAACCCTAGGTTAATAAACTGCCATGTGTTTTTTTTTAATGTGCAAAAAATAAAAATTGTTTTTCATCAGTTTAAACTAGGATTAGAAACCCTAGGGTAACTGTTGTTTTGTTTTTACTGTATGAAAAATAAAATTTGTTTTTTTTTGTTAGCTTAAACTAGGGTTAGAAACCCTAGGGTAACTGTTTTTGTTTTTGGACTTGTAATGGATGTACATTTGAATGAATGATGTTGTTTTACAGTTATTCATTGTTGTACATGTGATTTTTTTTCATGTTTTTGATTTTTGTGTGTTTTCGATGATGTGCAGGTGGTGAAGAGTCGGTACCGGGTGCCGACTGTGTTCTCTGACACCCGAGAGGCGTTGACAGTGGAGGACTGGGCATGGCTTGATGCCCTTGGGATCAAGCATGTGATGCGGTTAGAGCCGATGGTTGGAGATCAAGCCTATCTGATGGCCTTGATCAGCTTGTGGGATGCATAGATGAACACCTTCCATCTCCTGATAGGGGAGATGACAGTTACATTAGAGGATGTCTATCAGATTCTATGGATTTTGATAGACGGGATCCCCATCAGGACGATGCCACGAGACCAGAGGACAGCCATACTAACCCACTGCTTTGGCCATGGGGATGAATTGGGTGTGGAGAGCCCAGTGGAGAGGGCAGAGGATGATTGCCAGATTGGTGGCATATTGGTGCAGTGGTGGTATGAGAGGGGGGTGTTGGGAGTGAGGCATGCACTTCTTATGAGCCTCATTTCCAACATGCTACTTCCAGACTCTTCATGTGTGAGGTTCCCATGGAACCTACTGGAGGTGGTGTATCGGCTGGTGGACTGCCCGGTTATAGAGCCTTAGATCATGAGATGGGGTCAGACACTTTTGGTGCAGTTATATGATGAGTTGTATGAGGTTCGCTGTCAAAGGCGAAAGGGGATTGGCTGCAGTTATCTATTACAGATTTGGGAATGGCAACATATAGTGGTGGATCGGCCACTTGGGCTACCTTGGACGACATGGGCTAACATGGTGGATAGGGATATTGGATATGTGGCCTTGTGGTATAGGTCATAGGAGCGGGGGCAGAGTCGGCGGTTTGCTGGTGACGTGAGTCACTACACCGAGGCTTTTACATGACTTGCCTCGAGAGATGTGGTTTGGAGGCCATATCAAGATTGTCCCACTTGGCCTGAGGCTAGGGAGTGGATTTGATGGGTTCAGAGGGGATGGTGGTTGATTGGGCGGTATGGAACAGAGCAGGAGTATTTCCCTTACGCCTGGGTCACACAACAGTTTGGAGTTCACCAGGGGTTGCTTGGGGAGCCATTGATCTATTGACACCAAAGTGATGAGAGGACCCTAGGTGCGTTGATCCTCAAGCCACTGGGGGAGGAGGCAGATGTAGTGATTGACACCCCAAACATGGATGATGTCAGGGTAATAACCGAGTATGAGGGATGGTGGAAACTTCGACGGTGGTGGGGAGAGGGGCCACTGGGAGGAGATCAGGTGGTAGCAGCAGGCGGGGAGGGTGCAGAGGCACTAGGAGAGGGTTGAGGAGCTCCTATGATGGATGTTGAGATGGTAGAGGTAGATGATGTGGGGGATGATTTTGGGGTAGCAAAGTATTCAAAGATGTAGGATGCTCCAGAGCAGTGGGAGCCTAAGCAGGCTGGGGTTCTGGAGAGGCCGATGCATCAGGAAACTCCAAGGGATACGAATGTAGGATTGTGTGCGAAGATAGCATAATTGATAGAGTTGCTCCAAAGTCAAGATCAGGACCTCATGGATGCACTATGGGAGAGGGATCTCCTATGGATGCAACTAGTGCAGTGTAATGCTAATCTTGCTACCTATCATCAATAGGATGTGGAGTGGCATCGACATCGGGTGGAGCTAGAGGCAGAGATTAGCCACCTCGGTGGGCAGGTCCCTAAGGTTTTTGTAGGTGGGTCATTGCGTCGCTCGAGAGGGAGCGATACTGAGTAGACAAAATCCTCTCAATGGAGGTGGTGGTAATGGGGGGGCTAGTGTCCGTGATGCAGGGACTAGCAGTAGCCACCTTGAGGGGTCCCATCAGACCCACAACATGGGGTAGTTCTCGTCACATCGATCCTGCATGATCATGGTGGCCGACGCCCTAGGCATGGGGGTTTTTGGGTTTTTGTTTTTATGATTACGGGGTCAGAGGACCAGCTATTGTAGCCTACGGGCATTTTTGATGATATATATATACAGATGATTTTTATTTTGTTTATACACGTGTCGTGTTTTTGATTTTATGCAAGTGTTTGATGTTGATGGATGCATGTTAATTTATATTGATGGATGCATATGGTATGATGAATGCAGATGTTTCTAATTTATATGATATGTAATGGAATGGATGAATTGATTTGTTGCTAACATTGCATTGGCACCATAGAATGTACAAGACTTATGGCTTTGTGTACAAGGCGATTGCTATGGTAAATAACTTTTTGTATATGTGTTGTTTTTTTTTTCTTTTTTTTTTTTGGTGATGATATAAGAATGGATTGTATACAACGGTTGGCTTAGAATGTAGCTAAGGTTTTCTGAGACTCAGATGTTTTAACTAACTAGCCAAGAATGTATGGTTATTTGACAAGATTTTTGAACAAGGTATGAATCGGACTTGTTTTTGACCAAGTTATTTCACATCCCTGTGTGTGCAATTGAGTTTGTTTATGTGGTATTTGTCAGGATACCGCCAGTGCCAGATGGGCTTTCAACCAAACCTATACTGAGGATCACCTAATTAGCTCCACTAACTCCTTTGTTGTATTTAGTCAGATTAATCTATTTTGCGATCTAGGATACCATAAGCTAGCTCATCCACATGCAAACATTGATCTGCACACAAATAAATGTGATAGATATATCGTCATGCGGGAGGTTTGCCACCAGTGACCGATAGGCTATCCACCAAACCGGTACTGAGGTTCACCTCATGACCTTCTGAATGCTGAGAGTTCCAAGGATTCAAGTTTGACTCCCTTCTTTTCTTCATTTGTATTGGGATACTTGCTCTTTTATAGTGATGAAAATCACTGTTTATTTTTGTTTTTTTCTTTCTTTTGAGCAAGGGATTTTGAATTTTGGAGTGATGAGAATCACTATTGCTTGTGCTTTTTTATGTATGCACTTTGTGGGATTTGATGTCAATTTTTGGAGTATTGACTTGTGCAAATTTTTGATGTTTTGCAACTTTTTGGGATTTGATGTCAATTTTTGGAGTATTGACATGTGCAAATTTTTGATGTTTTGCAACTTTTTGGAGGACTTGGGATTCTTGGGGAATTGGGTAGGGAAGATTCTTGTCCTTTTGCCAACTCTCAGCATTCTTGGGGTCATTTGGATAGGGGGATGAGTGAGATAATCTTTTTCACTGTATGGTATCCTATACAACTTTACAGGTTTCATCTTTCATTGACACAACTTGGGAATTTGTTTTTATGTGCTTTTGAACTTGTGATGGGATGCTACGTAACAAGGTGTATTTCAAGTAAAACTCTACCGTTGTAACATCTATCTAACTTTGTACAGTTCTTGGCTAGAGATCTAAAGACAGCTGAATGACGAACCTCTAGATACATTTAGACGACAACTGATTTATGATATGGCGAAATGGTGAATGGCGTTTATTTTTGCTGTATTGTTTTCAAAATGGAAAATGTGAAAGGTGGTGGTTTTGCCAAGTAATGACAGTCTATGGTGCCTTTGGACCGTATGACCAAAAAATATGCAATGGATGGATGTGATGCCTATGCAGCTATTTTTTTTTGTATTTTTGATTTTTGAAGCGTGCATGAAAGTAAAATGCAGATTTTTGTTTATTTTTGATGATTTTGTTGTTTTTGAATTTTTTTGATGATGACCAAGTGATTGCGAGAATCCTTGGAGCTTTTGGTTTGACCAAAGGGATTATGGGCACCTTTGGGGCATTTTTGGGATTGACCAAGCGATTGTGGGAATCCTTGGAGCTTTTGGTTTGACCAAAGGGATTATGGGCACCTTTGGGGCCTTTTTGGGATTGACCAAGCGATTTGGGAATCCTTGGAGCTTTTTGGTTTGACCAAAGGGTTTATGGGCACCTTTGGGGCATTTTTGGGATTGACCAAGTGATTGTGGGAATCCTTGGAGCTTTTTGGTTTGACCAAAGGGTTTATGGGCACCTTTGGGGCATTTTTGGGATTGACCAAGCGATTGTGGGAATCCTTGGAGCTTTTTGGTTTGACCAAAGGGATTGTGGGCACCTTTGGGGCATTTTTGGGATTGACCAAGCGATTATGGGAATCCTTGGAGCTTTTTGGTTTGGGCTATGGATCTCTTAGATATGGAATGGCCTCAAATGACTGATGTTCAAGGGTTCTAGTTCCTTGATTCCATCAAGAGAGGCTAGCCGGTATGTTCCAGGTCCTATTTTACTTTCAATCACATAAGGACCTAACCAGTTTGCCATGAACTTGTCCCTTAGATGGGGTGGCAAGTTAGGATTCTGTTGGTTCTCTTTTAAGACCAGGTCACCAACCTAAAAGTCCCTCAGGTGAACCTTCATGTTGTATGCCCTCTTAAGTCACTCTTGGTAGATACACAAATGCTCGAGGGCATTGACGTGTCGTTCATCAAGCAACGTAAGCTGGTCTAACCGGGCCTGCCACATAGTGTCATCATCGATGAACTCTTGCATTGATATGTACAGGGAAGGAATCTCCAACTCAAGAGGCATGACTGCCTTAGAGCCATACACCAGTGAAAATGGAGTTGCCCTAGTGGGTGTCCGAATGCTAGTGCGATAAGCCCACAGGGCAAGTGGGATCCGTATGTGCCAATCCTTATGACTATCTACGACTATCTTTTTGAGGATGGCAACTAGCATTTTGTTTGATGCCTCTGCTTGCCCATTTGCCTATGGATAATAGGGTGTTGAAAAATTATGCTAAATCTTGTACTTTGTGGTCAAAGCACGCACGTCTTTGTTCTTGAAGGATGTCCCATTATCCGAGATTATCTTGGATGGAATACCAAAACGACATATGATGTTATGCAAAATAAACTCCGCGATGCGGGTTCCAATCGTAGAGGTAAGCGGAATTGCTTCCACCCATTTGGTAAAATACTCTGTGGCCATTATGATGAACGTGTGATGGCTTGACGATGCAAGGGAGATCTTTTCGATTAGATCTAAGCCCCACTATGAAAAGGGCCAAGCCGATTGGATCGGTTGCAAGGCTTAAGAAGGTACGTGTGTCAAATTAGCATGGTGTTGACACTTCATGCACTTCCTAACATAAGCGCAATAATATCACTCTAAAGATGGCCAATAGTAGCCCATGCAAAGAATGCGCTTAGCGATGGCCATACCGCTGAAGTGGCCACCGCATGTACCATCGTGCGCTTGGGCGATCACCCAAGTGGACTCCTGCTGGTCCAAGCAATGAAGGAGGATTCCCTCATAGCTATGATGATACAGAATGTCTCCTAACAAGACATGTTTTGCCGCTCTCTATTTAAATGATCTCTTTGCGGCTTGTGACAATCCAAGTGGGAGGTTACCTAGCTTGAGGTAATCTCTGATGGGTGAATACCAATCCTGTTGATCCGAAACCTCGATGGCATGAACAGCCAATCCCTCTTGAAGTTCATCCCTAGCAAAAGCTGAGCGGGAAAGAATCTGCAAGAATAGCATTGTGTTGCTATTAAGGGGAGTAGGGGAGAACAAGGACCCCCAGTTGGCGTGATTCAAACGATCGAAGATTCGAGTGAACTTATCCGAAGATGGTTCAATCTAGATCAAATGGACTCCTGGCGTTGAGTCAGAGCTTGCACGCTCCATCATGGATTGCGATAGTGTTTTGACTTGAATAGTTGTCATATCACCAGAAAGGTCTTGCGGGATTAGTGACCCCAAGGAGGCCATAGTGTCCACAAAATGATTCGATGACCGAGGGAGTGCCTCGATGTCGTACCATTCAAGATTTTCCAGGAATTTGTCCACAAGGGCTTTGTAGGCCTACAGAACTAGGCATTTGCATTGGAATACCCCTTTCACTTGGTTGACTATTAACAACAAATCACCAAAGATGTTCAAGCATTTGATGTTCATGGTGATTGTTGTCTGAAGACCTATGAGCAAGGCTTCATATTTAGCATTGTTATTGGTGCACGGGAAGTCAATTTTAAATGACAAGGGGATTGGGGCCCCTTGTGGTGTGAAGAATACAATTCCCATGCCACCTCCTTGCTCACATTTAGAACCATCGAAGAATAGGGTTATGTCGGCCTGTGACTCAGGCTCATCAAAATCTAGTGATTCTAAGACATGGAAGACCCCATCATCGGGTAGTTCTATGGTCAGAGGCTGATCGTCTTCGAGAGGAGCCTCTGCTAGTTGATCGGCGATGACTTGACCTTTGATGGATTTTTGTCCAATGAACTCTATGTCAAACTCCATCAACAACATGATCCATTTTGCCATGCGACTACTATGATAAGTACGACTCATCATGTATCACAATGGATTCTCCTTAGACACAACATATGTCGTGTTGCTCAACATGTAATGGCATAGATTTTTGGTAGCAAACACCACTACCAAGTAGAGCTTCTCGACGTATGCATAGTTAAGTTCGTAACTGACCAGGGTGCGGCTAAGATAGTAAGTAGCATGTTCTTTGTGAAGTTCATTCTTCTGGGCTAGCATGGCGCCCAGTGCCACCTCAGTAGCTGAGATGTATAAGTAGAATGACACTCCTGGTCTAGGTGGTGCCAATACTAGTGGTGAAGCCAAGTATTATTTTATGTCATCAAAGGCTGACTGGCACTCGTCATCCCAGTGGAATGCTACCCCCTTGTGCAATAATTTATTCATGGGTCGACACTTGTCAGATAACTATGCTATAAAGCGCTTGATTGACGTGACCTTTCCCTGCAGGCTTTTGAGCTGCTTGATGGTAGTTGGGGGGAGCATTTCAAGGATTGCCTTGACTTTGTTTGGGTCCACCTCGATTCCTCGCTTTGAGACTATGAAACCCAAGAGTTTTCTAGATGTGATGCCAAATACGCACTTCTTGGGGTTTAGTCTGACTTTATGTTCTATGAGGTGATCGAGGATCTTGCTCAAGTCATCGAGATGATCTAGGCGCAAGAGGGACTTGGCCAACAAATCATCCATGTAATCCTCCAAATTTTTGTGCATGTAATCATGGAAGATGTACGTCATGGCGCGTTGGTAGGTGGTGCCAGCATTTTTAAGGCCAAAAGGCATGACCTTATAACAAAATGTCCCCCAAGGCATTGTGAATGCCATTTTTAGTTGGTCCTCGGGATTGATACGAATTTGATTGTATCCCGAGAAACCATCCATTAGGGAGAGCATTTCGTGACCCATTGTCACGTCTACCAATGCATCGATGCTTGGCAAGGGAAAATCATCCTTAGGACTCACTTTGTTTAGATCTCAAAAATCAGTGCATATGCGAATCCTCCCATCAGGCTTCTTGATGGGCACCATGTTGGACAACCATGGTGGATAATCCACGTAGATGACAAACTGTGCATCCAATAGCTTCTACAATTCATCTTTGACCATTAAGGCCACTATTGGGTGCATCTTACGTAGTTTTTGCTTTACTGGCTTGACTGTCGGATCAAGCATTAAGTTATGCGTGACTAGCTACGGATCTAGCCCCGACATATCTTTGTAGGACCATGCAAAAACCTCCTTCTTCTCTTTGAGAAGGGGAATGTAGTCAGCTTGCTCTTCGAGGGATAGGCTTACCCCCAGCTTGATAATCTATGGATTCATTGGATCGGAGCCGATGTCTACATCAGTTGTCTCCTCAACTGACATGTGTGACCCATCCTCCAACTGGTGTGGAGTTGGGATCAAGTGGATATCATTTGTTGAATTGAGATCTACATTGGGAACCTCGGGTTCCTCTTTAGCATGGAATATATCCTGAGTTGGCCCAGGGGTGAAATGAAGCATCTCATCGAAAGGCCAATACTCTGATGGTGAGGGTGGTGAATTAGCATGATCCTAGCCTATGGCATCTAGGTCTAGATGCAATGGCCATGCTGGATCGGTTGGATTGCGGATGGGGGTAGTTAAGTCAATGGAGATCATGTTGATGAAATGATTTTGGTCTCCATTACCACGGGTGTGATACCTCAGACTTCCTTGATGATCTCTATGCTATGGATCTGGCTCTGGAGGGATTGGCACGAATGGATCGGCCCTATGTGTAGATATGAGGATAGGGTCTGCCCTCGGCACTGATATTGCTATGGGGTCTCTAGGCGAAAGTTGCTCTCTATATGCCCAAAGTGGTGGATTCAACAATTGGTTCCATTGGACTAGGTTTATGCGCCACTCATGCCCTAGCCTTATGCCTAGTTGTCCAAATAGTTCTTCAATGTCTATGGGGTGATGGTGTTGTCACGCATGATTGAGATATTCCATCTCAGTTTCATCTTCATAATCACTGTCAGTGATCCAGAGGCCTTTGTTGGCTTCGACAGCTGTTTGCGACATGCTAGGCTCATCCTGCTCGAGCAAATTGACATGGTCCCAATGGGGTTGTTCCACTCTTTATGGGGGGACCTGATTTTCCTGCAATGGCACTAGCTCGATGGGAGCCTCCAAAGGGAATAGTGTCAAGAGACTTTCTTGATAATCATCCATGGGGACCACCTGTGAATGATTGCTATCTGATTCAAAAGGGTCCCATGGTGCTATCTCATATGCGGACTCATCCTCAAAATATTCTTCTTGACTTTGTCTATACCCCTCTTGTGGGCGAGTCCTTGAGATTTCTCCTCTCTCAAGCGAAGGGAAAGGGTTGTTAAGGCTAACAAGGTTGGTTGTCCATAATGGGAGATAGTCCCCAAATGTGTATGTCATGTTAGGGTTGGCATATGGATCTAATGCCATCCCATCCTTGTTGCCTATCCCTAGGCCTTGCATATTCTCCACCAAGATGTCAAGGGGCAGGGGGTGGTTGAACCCCACTCCCGACTTGTCATACGACATTTGATACCTTGGTTGGCAAAGAACACGCACTCCTTGCTCATACCTGCCTAACCCATATCCATGCCAATTGCATTGGCCAAGATATCTTAGAGCGAAGTCTGGATTAGACAAATAATTGACATCTTCCATGAAAGGCTCTTCATCTTCGTCCTCTTGCATGCACGGTGCAATGCCATGATCAAGGCCCCCATACACAAAGTTTGTCTAGTTCGGCGGGTAGCCTAGAGGAACAATAGTACCAATGGGGAGGCGAGGTCTCCCCATGTCTTGCATGGACTCCAGTGTAGGTGTTGCTACAATATTCTGCACTAGATACTCCCCCAGGCCCGTGTTGGCCATTTCAACAGTGATTGTTGGCAATTGGGGGGAGGGAATGGGAGTTCTTCTTGAGTCCACTCCATGTCGGGTGGACTAGGTGCCTCGACTTCCATTCTACTAGGCACCTCCTCGATGGAGATGGTTGAGACTGAAGGCGTTATTTCTTCCATGGGTTTCTTTCCCTTGTCCTTCATTGGGGCCACCGTAGGTGGCATCGTTGGTGAAGGACCAACCGATGAAGATGGACCCGATTGGGGAACTGGTGGACTTGACAATAGGGATTCCTGTGGAATCTGACCCTGTTTGGATGGATTTAACTAGAAATCCATGTGTGTTGATGGAAGGGTCAACTGCGGTATCAGTTGCATCATGTTGTAGTACTTGAAGGGTTCTAGGTCCACCGGGACCACATGCACTTTCCCTTCAAATGTATACTTCAAGCACTGATGAGCTATTGAAGGGACACACTTCATGTCCCTAATCCATGGCTGGCCCAACAAGATGTTATAGGCCATCTCACCCTCCAATATGTGGCACAATGTAGGAATTGTCTTTTGTCCCACCTGGATGGGTAGGACAATTGTGCCTACTGTCGAGCATATTGCATCATTGAATGCTCGCAATGTGTAGGTGGAGGCCACTATGTGAGATGCGGGCAACTTTAGGTGCTTCAAGGCCACTGTTGTTATGATATTACTGGATGAGCCAGTATCTACCAATACTCTCTTGTACGGGATCCCGTTGACCCGTGCGATAACGTGCAGGGGTGGATCCGCCATGTCGCCAGTCACTGACTTTAACTCATCCTCTCTGAAGGTGATGACTGGCTCAGTGCATCTTTTAACATGCCCCACAAAGTTGTTGAAGGAATTTGCCTCATGGGGCTACAATTCGATGGCTTTCAATATCTCCATTAGAGCTTCCCGATGGGGTGGTGATTGTTGAATCAGCTCGTAGATGGAGAGCCTAGCCGATGTGGTCCTTAAGCTTTGGGTAAGCTTGGTTCGAATCGTGACCACAGGTCTAGGCGGAGGAGGTTGTGCAGGGTGCTATTGTTGTTGGGACATTGTTGGCACCTCTCCTACAGTCATCGCAAGAGCGGCTATGCTTGGATACCTCCTATTTTGAGTCACTATGCTTATCATTCTGACATACCCCTGCATTGGGCAGTTTTGCGTTACTTCATTGACTTGGAGGTTCTTCGTCGATGCATCATGGGTGGGCAAGGGGTCTTTGAAGACCTCCATATTTTGGTTTCCTGGTGCCACGGGATTATCCACCACTAAGGTCTTATTCTCAATTAAGTCTTGCACCAAGCCTCTGAACTTCCAACATGTATTGAGATCATGTCCCCTCCGTCGATGAAATCGATAGTACAATTCTTCCCTATAACCCTTTGGTTTCAGTGCGTTGGGGTCTATAGGTTGAATCTCTGGTAGGTTGATCAAGTTCGTCATGGACAAGCGATCAAATAGGGAGTCCTTAGACTCTGTGTATGGTGTGAACTATCACCGAGGGTGATGCTACTGATTTTGGTCTTGCCTCTGATTCTCTCTTTCATACGTGTTGAGAGGCACCACCTGATAGTTAGCCTTTTGAGGCTGCGTTGCTTGTGCAGGCTTAGGGACATTGATTGCAACCTGATTAACCATAGCGGGTTTTGGTTGTGTGGTCCCTGTCTTGTTGTTGTTCTTAGACCACTCTTTTTTCTTAGGCTTGGCAATCTTGCCATCCTAAACTTTGATCTCCTCGATAATTTTGGCTTGTGCCAAGGCTTCTTCCAAGGTGGCATATTGCTATAGCTACAATAGCACAGAGATTGGTCTCAAACAACTCTTTGAGAACATCTATGTAAGATCATACATAGGAGGGAGGTAGGGCAGCTTTGAAAGCAGTGTCCTCCATCGATTCCCATATGCTGCCATGGTTTCCTCCTCATACTGCTTGAGGCTGGCCAGATCGCTTAGTGATGCCTTCTTCTTGGTGTTGAAGGCGAAGCATTCGAGGAATGCATCCACTAGCTGATCTAAGTTGCAGATGTTGTGTTTTGGTAGTTGAGTGAACCAGTCCGAGGTAGGGCCTATGAATGTGGTTATGAATGTTCTCAATAACAAAGCATCATTGTCCTGAATGCCAAAGCATTGGCTCAGGAACCTAGTCACATGCTCTTGAGCATCCTCTTCCCCTTTAAAGGTTGCCAACTGGGGTAGTTTAAAATGTTCGGGGTAAGGGGGTGCCGACACTGACGGATGCATAGGATGACTACGGATTTGTCGTAAAGTGGGCTTTTGGGGCCCAGAAGTTTTGGTTTCCATAGACTCCAAACGCTCTAACAATGCTTTATATGCATCGAAGGACTTGATTTCTTCCTTCGTAACTTGTTCCCATTGCGCGTTGCGGGGAACTGGAGGCCTATAGAGGGGTGGCCGGATAGCACCCCCTCTGCCTTGATAGGGCATTTCAGCCCACTCTTCTTCTTGTTCATACCCCTCATAGGCTTCCTGAGGAGTTACTGGGCGAGACCTATGAGCATGGATAGGTGCCCGTGGAGGGTATCCCTCATTGTTTCTAGGAGTGGCCTCCCGCTCATGCCTAGGTGGTCTTAGAGGCAACACTTGGTAAGGTCTTGGAGACCTGTCTTGCACTATAGGGTTGTGCCTCTCATACCTTTCCACCCTCTATGTTTGGGGGGTTGGAACCCTCTCAGGCATAGTGGTGCGGAGTAGCTCATCTGTTTGGCACCGAATGCGCTCTTTGCTAAGGCGATATAAATGCTCTAGCTGTTGTTGGTCCTGCTCAAGATGCATGATCTATGCTTTGCGGGTGGCATGTCTAGAAAATGCCAGGTCAATTTGCTCTGCCGTCTTGATCCTAGGAGGCCTAGATGCCTCTCCTATATACCTGTCGTAGCCTCGGTGATCCGAGACCTCTACAGGTTGCTTCCCTCTATCGAGGTTGGCAGAATTCACCTAAGGCTTTGGCCTCGATAGGTGATCATGATATATAGCAGGTGCGGAGGTGCATTGCTCCCGTGTTGTATGTTGCTCTTGAGGGACGCAAAGGTCTTCCTCGTACCCCCCTTCATATATGTGAAAGGGGCGGGCAGAGTTAGCTCACCCTGCCTGGAGAGCCTTGTGCTCTAGATTTGGCTTGGTTTTTCTAACAACGATAGGGGGTAGAGGAGGGATATCGAAATCATGTGGCCTCTCCTTGTGGACCCCTTGTTGTTTAGGCACTTTTCCACGTGGTGACCATGCATAGCGAGCATCTAAGGGGGTTCTCCTATGGATATACCCCTCTTGGAATGGTGTGTGCTGGGTGCTATGCTGGCTAGGAGTGCCCCTAGAAGGGGTGTCCCTATAGTTTCGTTCCGTCAAGGTGTGGAGGGGACTGCCTTATGTGTCAGGTCACCAAGGTGGTATGACCAAATCCTTGGAGCTATAACAGAGGTGACTTGTGCCCCCTTGGTCATTCTCCACAGCGTCTGCCCATGATTGGGCTTGGCTACGGGTGAATACCATGGTGATGTCTCTCTACAAGCTATGTAGGTTTTATCTTTTGTTTATGATTTTTTTGATTTTTATGTTACACTAAGCAGAAAAGAACACACACACACAAAGCAATGATTATCTCGTTTAAAGATTAATGGTGTGTCCTAAACCTGGTTTAGTGTGTTTTGAATTGTTTTGTTTTTTTTTTTTTTTTGAAAGTTTTTTTAAAGAATGTTTAAATGCAAAATGATGGCTCTTATGACTCCCAAAAATGGTCGCCCCTTCGATATACCATTGCCAAGCCGATATACCAACCTCTCTATATACCCGCCCTTACGTGAGGGAAACTATAGGTACGTGAGAGTAGATGGTATGTGGTACGTAGGCGGTACGGAAGGGGGATTGCCCTATTTATGACACCTACCATAGAAGACTTATCCTCATGCACTGGGAATCACCCTAGCTACACTCGGTCAGCTTTCATCAGGATTTACATCTAGCAACAGTGGCAATCGGGGTAATGGATGCAAAATTCAAGCCAATGTGGTGATGAAATCCACCATTGGTCTTGATCAAGGGCTAGGGTTTTACGACCAGCTCCTTGGTTTTAAAGTGCCACGTGATGTGTGTGGGGTTCTTTTTAATAAAAATGAAACAGGCAGCAACAACTTTTCCTAAGCACGTAATTAAACAGAAAACAAAAACAAAAAACAAAAAAATGACAAGAGCAGTTTTAGAATCCCTAACTCTTCTCTGCCTAGATCAGTTGCTTCTAAATTTTTGCTCCAGAACTGAACAGAGAGCTATTCATCCCTGGGTGAGACGAATAATAGAACAAAATTCATCCCAGGGTGAGATGAATTCTCATTCATCCCTGGGTCAGACGAATTACAGTCTTGTATTCACCACAGACTGGAATGAATAGCAGTCCAGCGTTTGAAAAGTTGTACCTGCAAGCAAGAAAAATCAATTTTTGATCAGATTCTTGATCTCAAAAAAAATAGAGGACAGGGTCCCATTGTGATCGCCATTGAAAGCATGAGGATACGAAAGCGAAAAGGAAACACTAATATGCAATGCATGCGAAGCAAAATATAACGCTTAAAGTCCTAGAAATTGAAATGCATGAAATGAGAGAAAAAGGATGAATTGAAGCGAAACAAAGCAAGTATGGAAAAGCACAACCCTTTTATTAATACTCTTTTAACTTTTGGTTACAAGACGTCTCCTCCCTTTCTAGGGGCTAGGAGCGTTAACATCGTTTTCGTTTACAACTATGAACTAGTAATCCTTCTTTCGCGTGCCCACATGTAAGGTGGGCGGACCAAAACGTTGTCGCCGCTTGCGTTGATGAATGCTCACTCCTTGCTGCTCCCCCTACATTCAAAGAAACAACAAACCGTTAGTAGCACCTGTAAATGAAATGAAATATATGATCTCAAAAGCCCATGAAGGATGCATGCATAAAACTGAATAAAACGATAAATAAACTGAATCAAAATAATCTAAAAATTTCATAGAAACATGGGAACATTACCAGAAGGTCACTGTAAATGAAACAGTCAAAAAACTCATCATGAATTGCTAATCGTTTCGGGGCGGGACGAGTAAACCTGCAACAAAAGGGTAATCGTTCCGGGGCGGGATGAGTAAACCTACAACAAAATGGTTAAGAGCACTACCCTAAATGTCCTATCTAGGAGACTCTAGGTGACCTGCAAAGTTAGGGATTAGGTAAAAGGGGTGTTTTGAGAAGACCCAGAAGGTCAGATTTCTCCAATTCGGCCTCGATCACCAGGAATTTGATGATGTCACCTGCATGTTAGTGAAGACAAGATATGATAGAAACATGGTCAAAATTGCTCCAATCAAGATGAAATTCAAACTACAATCTATTCAAACAACATAGAAGCTAATGCAAAAATGAAAGTAAGAAAACAATCCACAGATCCATAATCATTCTGGGGTGGGATGATTAGACCTGCAACAATGCGGGGCGCACCCACGGGCAAGGCGCCCATCGTTTGGGGCTCTGTTTTGGCACCAATCCACTTGGAATTGGTCCAAAACTATTTATTGAGTGTTGTCGACAAATTGGGTGGGACAATGTGGTCAAGTGTCGGGTTTTGGGATCCGGATTCGTGCTTCCAATAGTCACCCAATGACCTCCTTTGCAAAAGAGATCAAGGATGTAGAAGGCATGAATCGAAGAGGATGTGTGGCAATAAAATGGCAGCACTTCGTTGCTCAAAATGCTCCCTCCGTCTCCTTTTTTTGGGGTGAGGAGACTCACCATTTTATAGACCTGACGGTCTCTTTGGATGGGCATGCAGAGGTGCCACTTGGCAATCATGCCTTCCCATGAGGGAGGAGATTCCTCCCTGATTTGGGACTTCATGACTGCCCTTGTAAGAGCCTCTAACGTTCAAATCCGCTCACCTACGCTCGCATGCAAGGAAGGAGGCATTAAATGGCTGATCTGAGCTGCCATTTGTCAAGATTTGACTTTTTTCCCATTGAACCTGCTATTCGCCCCACCCAAGAGCAAATTTTGGTAATCGTCCCTGGGCGGAACGAATACCAGTCTGTACTCGTCCCGGGGTGAGACGAGTTCTGAGCAGAGTGCCTGAAGGTGCCAAATTACTTTTTGACCTTCCAAAACTGCTATGTGAGTGGTTAGGACCACTGTTTAACCTCTGAGGGCTGCCCTGGGAGTTGTGTGTGTCAATGTGACCAATTTTTGCAGTCACATAATCGGATTGGTGCTATTTTGGTGTCTACAGTAATAAATTTTGAATTCTTACAAAACTTGAAAGGGGTACCCTAGATAATAAATATAAAACAAAAATTGAATGAATTTTTTGTTTCTTTGCAGCATAACTTTTATTTTTGCTACATATTTCTTTAATGCATTTATTGTTCATAAATATGCCAAAGAGGGGGTAAAATGTAGCCAGGGAATTTTGACACACTTCAAAATTCCCCTTCCTAGTAAACATGTTGTTACACCCTAACAACGTGAAATTCACCCTCCAAACCCCTACCTCAATTTTTGTTCTAAGAAAAATTTAAATGTGTCCGTTTTTCCTTCTTTCCATGAAATTCGGACAAACCTAATGAATTCGAATAGTTTTGATATATTTGGATGCTCAATTTTTTTAAAATCCCACATGCACCTAATTTAGGTGCATAGTTGGGATTTTGAAGCCAATCGTGGCAAACCCAAAATTCTGACATTTTTGGATCACCCAAATTTGTCTAGAATAGGGAAATTCCCTAATTATCCTAATTGATCAACCTATTTGTGCCTCCCTCCCTAATTCCTTGACCTTCATCAAATATTAAATACCCTAGACTCCCCTTAAAGAAAACTAATGGTAATTTTTTAGTAAAAACTCAAGTGGAGAGAAGGATTTCTTGTGTTTGTAGCAAGTTTTTTGTGGAAAATTCAACATCAAATCACCATTCTAGGAGCTATCAGATATGGAGATGACTACTGTAAACCTAGATCTATTTTTTCATTAGATTAAAATTATATTTTTTATGGTGTTTTTACAAATTTGAGTCATCCAAATTTATCACAAACCCAAAATTGTTATGACAATTATTGTTTATAGATCTAGTCATTGAGTATTTTCGGATCGCTCAAAAATGTAATTAGTGCATAAAAATATACCTAATACCCAAAAATGTATGAATTAATGTTGGGGGTAAGATATTGATTGTAGTATTATCATATTAGTTTATAGTTATATTATGTTATGTACCTACATTGATTATCTTACTGCATCTTACTGCTATTAGTATTATTCCTTTATTTTAACTGCATTATTTTGCATTATATTTATAAATCTATAATTTTCATACGGTTTTCTAAAATAGCCGAGGGGATTTGAATTTTGTAAATCACAAATAGTTATGACTTAAGCAGATACCCTACCCCTAACTACAACATTTAGTGTCTTGCTATGAAGTTTTAGGTTTTGAACATTTTTGGATGCCTGAATTCATTGGACATATTTGGATGATTGAAAATGTACATATAGATCCAAAAATAGATAGATAGGTCTGAAAATATATAGAGAGAAAAAATCCAAACCAGGTAAGGATCTAAAATTGATTATTCTTGGATATTTCAAGCTTTAGATCTCTATTTCTCTATTGCATAAGCATATGCATAAACTCAAAAGAAAAAAATCAAAAACATATATTTAATTGCATTATTTTTCATACTAGTTTTGAAAATACAAAAGACAAAAATATATAAACTTAGACATATCACTTTTACATCAATTGCATTTTTCAAGAAACTTCAAAGAACGAAAATACAAAAAAAACATATATCTAGTTATATCAAATCACATCTAGTATATTGGATTAAGAAAATACAAAAAAATATAGACAATTATATTTTGCATTTTATCATATTATTTGCAAATCCACAAGGAAAAAGATAAAAAAATATATAGATTCAATTACATTGCTTTACTTCCATCATATTAGCTAAAAAAATAAAAGGAAAAATAGACAAAAACATTTTGCATTTAATATTCTAAGTTGAAAAACATGAAACACAAAATACAAAACACAAAATACAAAATGAAAAGAAAAGAAACATGATAGTATAAATCACATTGTTTTTCAAACATTTACAAAAAACATTTGCATCATAGTTAGATTTACAAATCTTTCTATTCAGATCTGTATACTTTGTCTTCATTGAAATCTAAATTGCATATAGGTAGGCAATGATTGCATTTTGGTCAAATCCTAGGTGTGTGCATTTAAAAATAATTCAACAAACATCCACCTTACCTAGGCATGGAAACCACCACAAAAGTATTTCCTGGTGAACCCTCACCCTATTCGTCGATAAAAACCAAAGAGAGCACAAATCAGGTGCTTCTCATATGAGGTGTAGATCCATCATTTTCCCTCCCCTTTCAGGCATGGATCCATTAGCCTGGAATAAAGGGGCACACAAATTTTGGGTCTACAAAGAGATTCAAAAGTATAGATTGCTTTGATAATAGAGATGTAAGATATACATGTTGGATGATCCCAATGAAGGGTGATGTAATGTAATGATAAATATAATTACAATATTTTTTGATTCATGCCCCTATGTGTAGTGAGGGAGATAAAATAATGAGATATGATAAGGTTTTCATCACTATAAATTATCACAATGATAGTCATGTAGCCATTGGTGAGACAAGAATAGGTAATTTGATCATATTTACTCATCACATAAGGAAATTTTGGATTTAAAGAGCATTTATAGCGGTGATTTTAAATTATTTTGATGAAAATATGTTGGAAATTGATAAATATAGATTATGGGAATAAACAAATTAGAACGAAGTGATGAAAATATGGTTGGAAAAATCTTGATTTGACTAGAGAGCATGGGACTATGAGAATCCACTAGCATATATCACCTAGTACAAGTATAATGTATGTAAGTTGTTATTGACTAGGATCATCATTGCATCGTGATGGCCCTTCTAACTTAATATGTAATTAGCAATCTAGGTAGAACCAGGCATGTGCATGCAATCAAATCATGATAGCAAATCATACAAACAAGCAACCAATGCAAATACTCATATGAGTAGGTAATCAATGTAGACTATTATGTAGATTCAAATTTTATATTAATTAAGATGCATTATGGAGAAGCTAAAGTCAAGATATTCATTAAGGTCAAAATATGTAGAGACCTAGAGGAAGCAATTATTCAACTATTTCATCTAATATAATCTATTTATATGAATGGTATAACTATTGGACCCCAAAAATAAATATATTGGCTTAATAATTAGGGTTGGATGAGAGTTATGTAGGAAGAATCATACAACTACTAGGGATAAATTCTATCCCATAGTATCCCTATCTTATCAGGCCAATCGAGGTGATTACCTACGATTAAAGGACCTTAAGGAATCATAGATTTATAAAGGAGCTAAAATATTAGGACATAAAATATGTCATGATAATTGATAAAAATAGTTATAGTATTCCCACCACACCTTATTATGGTAGTGGGATATTTTTGTAAAAAGCACAATTTTTTACCCTTTGGCTATGGTCAAGTGATAGATCTTAGAAATTATTAAGATTTTTAACTAACAAGGTTGAAGCCATAATTAAGAAATACAAGTTGAACACTATCTATCAAGTCTTAGATTATATTCTTAAGGTTCCTATAGTTATTAGTTGCATGGACACTAATGTGACGAAAACCACAATATTCATTAGGAAAGAATGAATGAGGTCTACCTCTTGCAAGGTCAACAAGTTTTATAGGTGGAATTTCCACCATATTAGATTTAAGAAGTTATGTTAGGATAGTGATAGGATATTGAATGGATTTAGTGATTTTGTTTTGTAATTTCTATTGTATAATAGTCTTTTGATGGTTTATAGTTGCATTGATATTGTTGTTATGGCAAGAGCCCATGACTCTATCACCTATGACATAATTATTCTTAGATTAGCTTTTGTGGATAGTCTTATCTTTTCATTTCTTTATTTTATGGTTTTCTCTTTACAAAAGAGTGACTAATACATTTTTAGAAATATTGGCCACATCTTCAAAAGAGGATATTCCAGTAATTTCTAAAGGGTAATCCAAATGGTCATGTAGTATACATATGAATATACATAAAAGGTTCTTTTGTAGAGGAACATATTGAAGTTTTCCCATAAGGGCTCACCACCTTGTTAAGAAATAACCAAATGCCTCATATTTATTTTGTTTAAGTTGATAGGGATAAACAATTATTGATTTATCTTTAATACTATGAGCTACTAGACAAACATTTCTATGAGTCCCTCAAAACTCCTAGTTGAATGATAAGGTAGCTGAAAATATAATTCTATGGAAGAATCACTAAGACTATTGGGAATTGTTTTTAGAAGGAGCATATCATCATGAAAGAGGTCACTACAAGCAATTTTAAAAAGTCTAATATGGTCAATAATGTCTTCATTTCCTTTATATATATATGGAATTAAAGAGTTTTAAAATTAGGGGGAAAAGATTGTCTGGTTATGATAGGATATAAAGGTTGATTACAAAAATCATGAAAATAGAATTTAATACTGGATGAAGATCCCTAGAAAGAGGCTAGTTGTTATTTTATTTGGTCCAACTTGTCTTCCACCTTAGCATTTGTGCTAGAAAATTAGGTGTATTTTAAGGTGGTTGAGTTAAAATCAAAGGTTCTTATGAATTAACATATGGATGAGATTGAGATATTAAGGAGAATTGTACAAAAGGTGATATCATGTGACTCATCCTCAAATTATTTGGATTAAAATATCTATTGAATGTAGAACAATTGGTGGAAGGAATAGAGTTTTGAGAAAAATTCATATTTACACTTATGTTATTAGAAGTGTTGAAGGGATGAGCTATTGAAGCACTAGGATATGCACCCAAGTTAGGGATGTAAGTTGTGTTTACCTATTGTGATGTGGGATAACTTACATGGACCCTAAAAAATTTCTTAAAATGAGGTATATATGAATGGTGTTGTAAGGATGAAGAGATATCTTGCATCCTATCATTCATAAAAGTAATGATGATAGACAAAGTGAAATCAATTATTGGTGCGTTAAGGTTTTTATTTACTTGATTAGAAGGTGAGAAATTGAGGTTAGATTGCAAGGGGTTATTTATAAAAGACTCCTCCTCTAAAAAAGTTTTTTATTATTTTTGTCATCCCTAGGGATGATAGGGACAACATCCTCAGGTTATCACAAAGAGGGTATTGTATTATTAAGGGACTTAAGGACCATTTTATTTTGACTATCATACAAGGACATTGGAGAATTCAAGGGTGTAGCACAATCATCTTCTCTTAGAGTTAGGGTTCTTAAGGGTGGAAGGATATTAAATTTTGAAAGGGTGCTACAAAAACTTCCACCATATGTCTATGCTAAGTTGTGAATTGATGGACTATCTTATAAATCACATATTACCTTTCAAACATAAGAAAATTTTTAAATGGAAAGAGGATTAGTTTCAATAAATTTCTCAGGTTTAAAGAGATGACCATAGGATAAGGTCAAAGTAAATTATTTTATTAACTAGAATTTTATTATAAATTGTTATAAATTTTTATCTTTCTTATGTTAGGATTAGGCAAGAGAATCTAGCAAACCCATGGAGGTTGTTGTCCTCTCTAATTATTGTGGTCACTAGGCAACTTTGAGAGAATGATGAGATATTCAATCAGATTACCTCTAGATTTTTTATAAGGCTGGATTCTTTTAAGATATGATATTTAGTTCTATTTCTACTCTATCCTAATCTATGTGGTTTTCAAGGGGAAAAGGAAGAGATAAACCATAGTAAGATCAAAATAATATTTCTCTATAAAATAGTAAGATGCATGAATGTGTGAGTGTAATGCATTAACAACTCTAAGGTGAACACTTCATCCTCTCATCATGTTAAGTACAAATTACATATAAAGGAAATAAGATAGCCATAAGATATTCATGGCCTCCTGTATACACACATAAACACACATACCTAAAATGAGATAGAAAGAACCAAATAGTCATGGCCTCAAGCATATATATATATATATATATATATGCATATGAATATTATAGACTGCCAAAAGTGGGGGCTTGAAAGCTTGCCTACAATACCACTTAGGGTTTAGGTACTACTATACAAAATAAAATGAAGGGAAAGTTACATATGAAGCTTAAGGATTGAATAAGAAACTCATTGATCCTTTGTAATGCTAGAAATTATACTATTTATAGATTAAAAAAAGGGGAATTTTTCCTCCAAAATTTGTACAAGAATTTGTGACCATGCTTCTCTACTACTTGCTTGATTAAATATTTATAGTCCTTTGAGGTTACTAGATCTAAGGTTATCAATTCTAAGTATTGAATGCTCAACTACCATTGACACCTCTTATTTGACATTCTTGGGATACTATAATCTAAGTATAAAATTCTTTCTATAAGTACTTCTATCAGATTTGGAACTTATACCATTTTAGGTGCTATACTTTTATATTCAATAAACCACTCACCTTTTTTGGATTGCTAAGCTGAAGTGATATTAGTATGTAATCCTTATCTTCTATCAATAATTGTGCATTAGTCTAACTCATCTATCCATTTTGGGATCTTGTGCATAATTCATAATTCCTTGTAACTTGATCTAACCCTTATTATTTGGTGATCTTTTACATTATGATTTTATTATTTTCTTCTTGTCAAAACTTTTCCTTGTGTTTCCACATCAAAAATTTATTTTTTTCAAGATCGGGCTAAATTTTTTTAGGAGAATATTTGAGGAAGTCCTTTATTTTATCCTTGTATCAAACCTTTTTAGTTTTGTACATTTCAAAAACATTTTTTTCTCATAGTCTATATTTTATAATGCATTTCTCTCCTTTAGAACCTTAAAAACTTCCAAACATCAAATTTTTTTGCTTGTTGGTCTTATTTTCTATTTTATATCTTTTGAGGAATTTGGGTCATGTAAACACTTAGGACCTTTTCCTTTCTCTCTTGGTTAAAAATTTTGCAAAGCGAAACTGTAGCACCCTAAAATTGGTGCAGTAAAATTTTCATAATTACATTCACCTTAGTAAATAATTTAAATTCAAAATTTAACCTCCCAAACCGCCTATAAACCGTCGGGTAATCTGTTTCCCCCTTTTTCATGCCATTTTTAGAGGTTGTTTTGACTGTTTGACGATATCATCGCCGATCAGATGATATCGCCCCAGATCTAACGATTTCGTCTGGGCTAGGACGTCCAGACGATCTTGTCGCAAAACTGATTTTGCACAATTAGCTTATGTTCCAACGGGCCTCTAATCTGGGCAGAAGCATGTCTGCGTCGTTAGAGACCCTCCCCTATTGGAGATCTCCCAAATAGGGATGATCTCCAACCTCCTAACTACTCCCCTAAGCCTATTTAATCATTAGGACCTTCCCTTCCCAACCCCTGGCTGAAATTCTCTGTAACTTAACTTCATGCATGTTAAATCATCCTAAGTTTTCATTTGCAGTAGTCCTATATCAATTTTTTTGCAGGTACCATCTTGTTTTTCAACTGGAGCAAGCATACATCATCATCGATGAACCTGTTCAGATCGGAGGCAATCCTGTTGAATCAGAGACGATATCGTACTGATGCGAGATGATCTCGACTGCAGTCCACATTGAGGCAATCAGTGCCATAAGTTTGCATTTCTTCACCTTTTCTCTGTTGTTTTATTCTGCAAATTAGCTAGTTTATTTGATATTTTATATTATATTGCATTTTGGAGTTCACCCATCTAGATCAAATGCATAATTAATCCATAATTGTGATTTAATCAGCATCATTCATACATGTTTTGGTCTTTAAGTTTTAGTTCAGTGTTGTCACTATTATTTTGCATAGTTTCCCTCTACTAGAACAGTAGTTTTCTCTGTATTTTGCATCTGTTCTTCTATTTGCAGGTCTCTGACAAATTCATCAGATCTCAGACGATCTTGTCTGATCTCATATGATTCTATCGAATTCCAGACGATCCTAACTACTCCAAACATCGAAATCTCCATCATACATCCGGATCAGGTATTCTTCTTATTCTTCCTTAATTTCTCTTTTTTTCTGTTTTAAATTTGTTCTCTGCATTCATTAAATATGCACTTTCATTTAGATTAATTTAGATTCATTTGGCCAAACCTAGGATTTTGAATGCTTAAGGCTAAAAATGAACACATAAAAACACATTCCAAACCTAGGCATGGAAACTGCCATTAAATGTTTCCTGGTGAGCCCACCATTCATCGAAAAATCACCAAAATACACCTCCCTTGAGAGGCGGGACCTTCGCAAGTCCTCTCAGTCCGAGGTATCGCGACATCCTTTTCCCACCCTCCTTCTGGACATGGATCCTTTAGCCTAAAGGTAAGGATGCGAAAAATTTGGAGCGATACAGAAACCCATTTTTTATTGGAACATTTTTGCCTACATTAGCCTATTCTTTCCTCATCTTCTGCTAGCCTTGTATCTTTATCATTTTCTCTCAAAAATATGCCTAAGGAAAGAATATTTTAGTGTAGTGAAACTTCACTATAGTTTGGGGACTCATAGGGTCCTTCTTGCAAAAGAAAATAAAAATCAAAACATTATAGAGTTTGTAGCTTATGCAATGCTTACTTAATTTTTATCCACTTCTCATCTAATGGGCACTAGATAATTTTGTAGTACTTGTATATTACATCAAACTCAATATGATCATTATGAGAGAGATTTTTTATTTGGTTTATGAATTCATGTGTTTGAATTCTTAATTCTACTAGTGGCTCTATTGCCCAAGCCATGTCCACTATAGTAGGAGGGTCTAACAAATTCTCAAAATGGGAAAGGTATTCATTGTGTTGCTAGATGAACTATAAATATTTTGGCTCTAAAAAAATATTGCTAGTTTGATTCCAAGGAGATGGAAGCCCTCCTTGTACTATAGAGTGAATATAGAACTTGATCCTTCTAATGGTAAAATATAATGTGTTCACTTGGTTTGCATATTGTTGTGTTACCTGCTCTTTTTAGATGTGATTCATCACCTTCTATTATGTCATCCTTTATCTTGAATCTTGATAGAAATTAATGTAGAATATAATACTATGGCTATTTTAACCTGATATACATTAGACTCATCTCTTTTTGTAGAGATTTTAATTAGGTTTTTCTCAATCTGATTAATCCTATAAAGACCCTAATTGGTGGCTGAATTAATGAATTAGAAAAATTGAAATAACATCATTGCAATATCACTAATTTTGTCCTAATAAGCATCACTAGCCTCCATAATGAGGCTTCTGATTCTTTAATGGTATTACATATTTATTATTTCTATAAGACACTCAAAATACTTTAGGATATTATCTCTTTCTTGAATAAATTTAGCCTCTTGACTAACAAGCCTATTAAATAGGATTTTTATTTGCTCTTCATTATTTCTCAAAAGAGATACTAATATTTGGTCCTTTAAGAATCTAGCCAATATGTTTATTTGACTCTAGAATACCTTTATATCTACTTACAAGTTACTTAGAACACTTTCAAAATACTCTAGTTCCTCCTTTTCTTATTTTCCAATCTCTAGCTTAATGACTCATATTCATGCACAACTATCTTTTTAGTCTACTACATAAGTTGTATGGTATCTTAAGGCGGGATATATTTCAATTCAATATCAATTTTCACCATCCTATTATTTTGTTCTATCATTTCTCCCTTTTATTTTAATATTAATGGATCTCTCTTGGTGAACAAAAATGCTTTCTTCTAGGGTGAAATGAATAATTATTTGAGTTGTAGTTGGTTGTTACACTAGCTTGGCCTACATTATTTTATAATGTTGGATCATCTACTATTGAATATTCTAAAATTATTTTCATGGGAGCAGGTTTGGCAAGGCTTATTACAAGTCTTCCTATTGCCTTGAAGTTGATGTTTAGATAATGGAAGTGTTCAAGGAGGGGGAATTGGGAAGATAGGAGTAAATGTGAGTAGAGTGACTTGAGGATAGTATCAATTGCAATAACTCATGACTAGATAAAGCTATAGGAATAGATAGTTTTAGAGGTACAAATATATTGGGTTGTTGGAAATACTATTGAATCTAGGACTGGAAATTTACTTGTAGGAGGGATGATAGGGTTGATATAAAAGTCTTGATAGTGCTTAGATCTATTCTGGTAATGTATTTTTCTTTGTATTTATTTTAATAGGGATGGTTATTGACTTTTCCCTTCACTTTTATTTTCTTTATACTTCTTGGCGTGTTGTCTCCTATCAAGAAATGCATTGTGCTAGGGGTGATGGTAATGCAATCCTTATAATAGTGGCAACAAATAAACCTTATATAGGGACTTTAGATGGGGGTTATAGAGTTTTTTATTTTTCTTCCCTTACTAATTTTATCCTTTGGAGTGTTATAAGACTTATCTCTTCCTCACTCTACTAATTTAATTTTTAGCATTTGGGTGCTCTTCATTGTATATTCTATTGAATTCCAATATTTAGGTATAATCTAGGTTCCTCTTCTTTCTTTCCAATTAATTTCCTCATTATTCACCAAAAATTGATCTTGGACATCTTCCAAAGCATTTCCCTTAGATAATCATCATTATTTTTGCTAATTTTGCTTTATGGATTGACATTACCTATTGAAACACAACAATATTTATGTTTTGAGCTTTGGTGGAGGTTTAATGAGCATGCTAAGAGGAAATATTCTAGTTTCACCTACCATATTCCTTAGAATCTCAACCTTAGGCCAATGTTCATGATCAAAATTTGGTCCTTTGATGTTCTTCAAATATGATTTAAACCTTCCTTTAGGGCTATAATTCTAGTTACCCTCTATGTACTTGAGACCTATATCTATTAGCTTACCCTCTACAATAGAGACAAATTTCTTTATTTGTAGGAGCATTCCTCCTATATTGATATGAGTCCTATAGTATGATGCCTTTGCCTTCCTACTTTTGTACATGTAATCAATCAAATTTAGTTGCCTAAATACTTCTAAGGCAAAATTTTAGTTTATAATAAATTTGGGAAGCAAGTATAAGGTAAATATGAAGCCATGCATTTTGACAATAGTCCCTTCTTTAGAAAATTACTAGTTCCCATGAAGCACCCCCTCCACAAATGATCAATAGTTTTTTGAAAGGTGCTCTACCAATGAACCTCTCAGAAGTACAATTGCTAAAGTAGATAAATTCTCTATAAAATAATAATAGAAAGAGCTTTTGCCATGCCCTCCATCCAATAATACATAAGTACCTCCTTACATTTCTCATCTATCCACTTCATGTTCAAACCCAAAAATATTCCTAGGTTCTGGAATAGAATTAGATATGCAAAAATGATGAATGTCTAAATTCTCAAGTGGTTGTAAAATTTTTGAATCCCTCCTTTATTTTCTCAACAATTAGCCCAACAAAGACCAACATTATCTATCCATCTCTTGGCACTTGCTTCATTTTGTATAAAACATCTAGTTTGCCAGGTCCAACATTTTTATCATGCTCCATCCTAAAAATAAAGGCTAATATTCTCAAATTATCCTTCATGATTTACTCAAACATATTGATAGGTAGAGCACCTCTAGCACTAGATCATATTTGTTTAGGCTTCTATACTCAATTCTTAGGAAGTCCATTTTGACTTGGTCTGACAGTGCATTGAAAATTTTCTCTTCTTCCATATTAATATGCATTTCCTCTTTTGGTTAAAGTAACATTTGCTAGATGAAATTCAGGGTTATGCATAAGGGGTTGGAATCAAAATGTACTTGTAAAAACATGGTGAATCCTAGTCGAAATTAAGGCGAATCATGGTGAATTCTAAGCAAATCAATTCAATCATATTCACACCAAAATTTAGGGCATTTGAATACCTAAAAAGTAAGGTCATATTTGGGACACATTTTGACCTATTAAATCACCTTATAACTTCATAAAAACACCACTATTATATCAGGCTTGAAAAGAGATTTCCAAAAAGTACAAATATACCAATGTTTGGATATATATTATGGTGAATTGACTCTAAGAATAGATTAGTCTCAAAAAATTTAGGTGAATGGTCCAATGTTGAGGGTCCTCATATTTGCCAAGTTTCAATTTTAAAAATCCTAATATTCACCCAATTTGTGAATATTTACCACTATGCATAACCCTGATGAAATCCCTAGCAATATTTATTTTGAAACACCCATCCAAGGACCTAATTCCTTGAGTGGTGGGCTTATATAATTATACAAATGCTAATATTAGTTCACATAGGGATGAAATTTAGACACTAGGTACTATGCCAAGTAACTACTCTAGATTATTGCCTCAAATTTTATTGGTTGAGTGACCTAGAATCACTGCCATGCTCCTTCCCAAAAATTCCTAGTCCTCTTTGAAAGCTTAAGCTCTAAGAATTTTATTATTGCGTTTGATATCTTTATTAAGATATTCGAGTTATGAATTACATTTCTATCAATGTTATTATGGTTAGTTCATTCTTCCAATATTGGATTACTAGTTTTAAGGCAATTAAAATATGTTCATAGTTAGATTTGTGCTAGCAAGAGGTTTATTTCTATTAAGTCTAAATACTGATCTATTTTGCTAAATTGGATTGTTAGTGCCATAGATGTTGAAATTACTTCTTGAAGCACATATCTGCTTTGTTTTTATTATATGAAGATTATTCTATTTTGGGTGTTGCTAATCCTGAGTGTGGGACACTAGAAATAATTTGTTGAAGGTTTTCCCTGTGGATGCCTATGTTGTTAGACCCATTCAAACATTGTTTACTCATAATTTCTTAACCCTAAACCCTTTTCTAACCCTTTTCTATCATTGTTTATATAATTATAGGCTAGGACGTCCAGACGATCTTGTCGCAAAATTGATTTTGCACAATTAGATTCTATTCCAACAGGCCTCTAATTCAGGCAAAAGTGTGTCTGTGCCATTAGAGACCCTCCCTCGTTGGAGATCTCCCAAACAGGGATGATATCCAACCTCCTAACTACTCCCCTAAGCCTTTTTAATCATTAGGACCTTCACTTCCCAACCCCTAGCTAAAATTCTCTGTAACTTAACTTCATGCACGTTAAATCATCCTAAGTTTTCATTTGCAATAGTCCTATATCAATTTTGTTGCAGGTACCATCTTGTTTTTTAGCCGAAGCAAGCATGCATCATCGTCGATGAACCTGTTCATATCAGAGGTGATCCTGTCGAATCAGAGACGATCTCGTACTGATGCGAGATGATCTCGACTGCAGTCCACATTAAGGCAATCAGTGCCATAAGTTTGCATTTCTTCACATTTTCTTTGTTGTTTTATTCTGCAAATTAGCTAGTTTATTTGATATTTTATATTATATTGTATTTTGGAGTTCACCCATCTAGATCAAAGGCATAATTAATCCATAATTGTGATTTAATCAGCATCATTCATACATGTTTTGGTCTTTAAGTTTCAGTTCAGTGTTGTCACTGTTATTTTGCACAGTTTCCCTCTACTAGAATAGTAGTATTCTCTATATTTTGCATCTATTCTTCTGTTTGCAGGTCTCTGATGAATTCATCAGATCTCAGACGATCTTGTTTGATCTTAAATGATTCTGTCAAATTCTAGATGATCTTGACTGCTCCAAACATCAGAATTTCCATCAGACATCCTAATTAGGTATTCTTCTTATTCTTCCTTAATTTCTCTATTTTTTTGTCTTAAATTTGTTCTCTGTATTCATTAAATCTGCACTTTCATTTAGATTAATTTAGATTCATTTGGCCAAACCTAGGATTTTGAATGCTTAAGGCTAAAAACGAACACATAAAAACACATTCCAAACCTAGGCGTGGAAACTGCCATTAAATGTTTCTTGGTGAACCCACCATTCGTCGAAAAATCACCAAAATACACCTCCCTTGAGAGGCGAGACCTTCGCAAGTCCTCTCAGTCTGAGGTATCGCGACATCCTTTTCCCATCCTCCTTCTGGGCATGGATCCTTTAGCCTAAAGGTAAGGATGCGAAAAATTTGGAGCGATACATTTTGGTGAACCCGACGTGAATGCATCATAACCTTTTGAAAAAAAAAAAAAAAATAGAACAACTAAAACATAGATGCATTTTAAAACATTTAAAGTTTAAAATCATGTTTAGATGGTAGCTCCTAAGAAAATATTAGCAGTTACTATAAATGTAGAAAACCAATTGGCAGCCATAGAAATCAACTCTATGCTTAATGTGCCTAAAACAAGTAGAAATCAATTCCTGTGGAACGAACTTGATAGAAGACTTAGTCTCATCTCATCTAGGTCCACAGAACTTAAATAGATCAAGAGGCTAGTCCTAGATAGAATCCTGGATCCTCATCAACTTGTATTTTATCATGAACTTCAGAGAGCCTACCATAGATGGTTAGCTTATAGGAGAGCTCTAGTATCTTCAGAATTGTTCACCTTCGAGGAATACCTCGAGAACACAACCATTGTACACTAGTTCATAGGTTGTGTAGAAGACCAAGAGGTTGTTCTTATAGATAGGGAAATATGGAATAGAGTTCCATGAGCTGTGTTTTATCGAGAGTATTGCCACGAGCTTTAATTTTATCAACCAGCATCTGAGACAGATAATATCACTATAGCTCTTTTCATCAAATTTTTAAAAGAAAACTTTCAATTTGAAGAACACTTCATGACTCTTGAACAACTCGAGCCTATTAATGATATCTATAAATTATTTATAGAAAACTAGATTATTACTTTCAGTCTTATTTCTTGCATTTATTGTGTTATTTGTTGTCTTTACAATATTATTTCAAAAACAAAGAAAAATTAAAAAACTAAAAAACTAAAAAACATAGCAAAAACTTAAACATTTCATTTCAAATATTGTAGTAGGTATATAGTAAATATATACCTCTTAATTTTGTTGCATATATATATATATTATATATATATATATATATATATATATATATATATATATATATATATATATATATATATATATATATATATATTTGCTGAAATCAAAATTTAGCACCATGCCAAAACTTAGGAATGGTAAAGAAACTTTAGGAGAAGAAGAAGATTGGGTACAAGATACAACTAGAGACCCAAATGTCCTTCCTGGAGATCCAATTCTAGAAGGACAAACTCTAGATCAATCAGAACATGACCTAGGTGAAGATAATGAACAAGAAGGAAGTGTTAAAGAGGATGGATCCTCATCCCCTAGAGTAGCTCCAGATGGAACTATTGCTTTTGACAACATAGATAATTTCAAGAAATTTCTTGATGATAACATTGATGCCATTAATGTGGCAATTTGTATTGATAAAGGGCAAATTAGTGACACTCAGGCAGCCTTGGAACATATGTATGATGTGCGCATTAATCCCTTGTCTTTCATTGATCAAGAAAGTGATAAGGCTGGACCATCCAATACGGATATGGTCACTATGATTCAAAACATGTCAAAACAACAGGCTATCCAACCTCCTAAGGAACCTGTTATTCAACCTAAAATCATTCCCACACAAAAGAAACCTTCCTTCATTACTTTATTTCACAAAACTATTGAGCAATATGCTTCAAGTAAACAAAAACCTAAAACAAAGCCAAACACCAATTTTCAACAATATGGAATACAACATAATACAACTTCAAAATTCATTCATAATACTTTTCCTACCAATAATTTATACAACAGTAACATGGCATCTAATCTTCATGTTCCTCCATCATATGCCCATAAAACCCATGGCAATGCCCTACCAAACCCATATGGGGGGCAAACTAGTAATCTGGAAGCCATGGTGAAATGGTTAGCTTCACGTATGGACCAGATAGATCCCTATCGTCCCTCGTATAATTATTGAGAGATATGTAGTCAACCTTTGGATCCCATAGTTGTAGCTCAACCATACCCTAAGCATTTTCTCATGCCTATCTTGCCTATATATAAAGGAATCGAGGATCCCATAGAGCATCTTTGCATGTTTAGGATAGCATGTCATGACATATCACATGATGACTTGCTATTATTAAAAATGTTCCCAAAAAGTTTAGGTGGAATGGCATTAGAGTGGTACTATCAATTGCCCACTCATTCTTTGAGAAACTTCGAAGAAACAGCTGAATCATTTGTTCATCAATTTAGTGCCTACATCGAGAGGCATGTAACTATTAAAGATTTATACAATTTAAAACAAGACAAATATGAATGTTTTTCCGATTTCTTAGCTAGATGGAGGCAATTGATAGGAAAATTGCACTTTGTGCTACCTTATAGGGAAATGTTGGACATTTTCATCAACAATTTACAAGAACAAATATCTTATGAGCTATCAACTGCTACCTTAACTACCTTCGATCAAGCTATAGATTTAGCTCGAAGAGTAGAATATGCCCTCATTAGGAGAGGCCAACTTAGGAAGAAGGATGATGAGAAAAAATCCAGAAATCAATATAAAAACAAACAAGTTGTTATTGACGGAGTCACTGACAACAGAAATGTTGCTAATATCAATGCAACGAAGACAACAAAAAAATTTATATTGAAACCCCCTGATAAGCCTCCTCGAGAATTCACTATATTAAATCAACCCTTATCAACTATTTTACCTCAATTACTCAAAAGAGGTTTGATCCAATTACCAGCTATCCGAAAACCTGATCCAACTATACCCGGATACAGAGCCGACTTACACTATGATTTCCATAGAGGACCTGGACATTCTACCAACACTTGTAAAAGGTTGAAACATAAAATACAAGATTTGATTGACAATAATGAAATGGAAGTGCAAGCCTTCCAACCTAAACAAAACCCTCCTAATAACACTCAAAAGACCATTCCTCAAAATCAAAATGCTAATCAAACATTAGACATATTTCAACACCCTTTACCAATACATGGTAAAGAGGTAGCCAATCAAATCGAACATCATAATGTTCCCCCTCCTACCCGATATGTAGGAACCATTAGTGGACAATTACCTGTTCAAGATCCTCAAATATTTAACACAACCTTATCCCTAGTTATGACTAGGCCTTTACATAATTTTCAAACTTCTGAATCTAGTGATGTAGAATCAGATAGTGAAAGTGAACTAGACATTACTTCAAACCAATCGAATAGTTCTGAAAACGAATCAGATCCTATTCAACCTGTCATAGATGCGATGGTTCCAGAAGAACCATTTCCTAGACGAGTTACTCCTTGACCTTCTTCTAATATATTCCTTTCTAATGAACAAGCCATAAATGCTCAACCGAGACTAGTTCAACGTCTTCATTATAACATTGTAGGTACCATCAGAGTCGTTACCCGACAACAAGGTCAAAATTCTCAACAAGAACCAAACCAGAATGATGGATCAGCTCCATTCATTCCGAAAACCCCAATAAAGGGAATCATGCTCCTAATGTTCAACCTAAACCCCCTTACAATATTAATGAGCAATTGTCCAATACTATGGCTAGAATTTCCCTTTTGGATTTATTAAGATCCTCTCCCACCCATAGGGATGAGTTGATGCTTACATTAAGCCAAATGATGGTACCTCAAAACATTCAACCTGAAGCTATGGTCAATACTATCATCACTCAAGAGATTGATTGTATTGAATTTCGGGATAAAGATATCCCACAACACAGTTTACATAAGGATAATCCATTATACATTACTGCTCTAATTGGAGATGTAGCTATCAAACGAGTCTTGATTGATAGTGGCTCATCTCTAAAAATTTGCACTTTTGACTTCTACCAACTATTTGGCTTTAGAAGTGATGAAATGAAGAAAACTAATATGATTATCAAAGCTTTTAATGACGAAACACAAGAAACGTGTGGAGTTATTACCCTCCCATTGCAAGTTGGTCCTAGAACCCTAGAAACAACTATGTTTATTGTACATTGCCTAGCATCGTACAATATACTTTTGGGTCACCCTTGGATCAATGCCATGCGAGCGGTCCCATCAACCTTACACCAATGTGTTAAATTTGAGTTTAAAAATTAGTTGGTCACTATCCATGGTGACCCTAGACCCTTTGATATGTGTGCTTTGGCAGAACCTGTTGGAGTGCAATTTTGCCTCGCTCTGTCATCCACACATCCTAGTTCTTATTTTTCATCTAAAACTATGAAACACACACCCATAACTTCACCTATTTCCCCTCCATTAATTTCATCCTCCTATATAGATCAACAACCCTCTAAACAAATCACTCTAGAACCTCAAAAAGATCTTAAATCTACAACCAATCCTTCGTGTTCTATCTCTATAAATTCAAAACCTATAGACACATCTATCATTCCTCCCACATCTAAAGATATAGGTAATAAGCCTTCTACATCTTATGCCCTTTCTGATGAACTTTTACCAGATTTATCCACAACCTTAATATCAAAAAAAACAAATGCTTTCATGCAAGATTCAATTATTTTGAATAATTTACCGCCATCTCCTCGTACTTTGGGCCTCCCACAACCTATGGGAAGTACTTACCAAGTCGGGAGTTGTGCCTTCATTTATAAAGGATATGACTGGGGAAGAATCCCTTGAAATATCAAAATTCATCATGAGGGATACGCTCGATGTTATTTTACCAATGATTATATTAAAGCTAAGCCCATGATGCTTAAAATGGGATATAAAGGGAAAGGCTTAGGACCTTTCTAAAATGGCATGAAATAACCTTTCGAGGTAGAACCGTGGCCTACCCGCTGTTGTGTGGGCCTATTTCCTAGTAAGGGTCAACCCTTTCCTTTTGAAGATGATGATCAACTCATATATTATCAAGATTATTTGGATAGGCATGTTGATTTGCCTCTTAAAAATTAGTTGTTTTCATGCAACATGCTATCCATAGCTTACCCTGAAATGATTGCTGACCTTGATGAAGAGTTGGAAGGAGATATCTTCCATGATGTCTCTGTTGAAGAGATGTTACACAATGGATTTTATTTTGATGGTTCTATACCAACTATAGCCCAACTTGAGGCCACTAATCCTCAAGATGAATTATCTAAATTAACCTTACAAGAATTACAAGAATTGGGTGTTTCACCCACCCCACCTAATTTTGAAAGAGATCTACACATGGAGGTAGAAAACGTCATTAAAATTAATATTGGAACCGAGGATAATCCTCACATAATCAATATTGGATCAGACTTAAGTCAATAAAAACAAGAACAATACATTGCATTCCTTAAAGAGTATGAAGATGTCTTCGCTTGGACATATGAAGATATGCCAGGACTAGACCCTTATGTAGTCATGCATCATCTAGTGGTACATCCAGATGCTAAACCGGTTAAACAAAAACTTAGAAAAATGCATCCCAAAGTGGCTCTTCTAGTCAAAGGGGAGTTAGAAAAACCCTTGAATGTTATCTTTATACAAGATATTGATTATGCTGAATGGATCTCAAATGTAGTTCCAGTCACCAAGAAAGAAGCCACCAAAGTTAGGGTTTGCATAGATTTTAGAGATATTAACGCCGCATGCCCTAAAGATGACTTTCCTCTTCCAAACATGGATCAAATCATTGACTTTATTACCGAGAGTGGGATGATGTCCTTAATGGATGGATTCTTTGATTATAATCAGATCAGGATAGCTCCTGAAGATCAGGCTAAAATAGCCTTTATTACCCCCTGGGGTACCTTTTGCTGGAAAGTGATGCCATTTGGCTTAAAGAATGTAGGTGCAACTTATCAACGAGCTATGACCTATATTTTTCATGATATGATGCATGATATCCTACATGATTATGTAGATGATATTATAGCTCGCTCTATTATTGAAGATAATCATTTAGATGATTTGAGAAAAGTTTTTAATCGATTACGAGAATATCTTATTCGATTAAATCCAACAAAATGTATATTCGAAGTTAAGTTCGGTAAACTATTAGGGGTTTTAGTTTCTTTACGTGGTATTGAAATTGACCCTCTCAAGATTGCAGCTATCACTAATATGCCCGCACCTACTAATATATCTGAGTTACGAATTTTACAAGGTAAACTTCAAGCTATCCGTTGCTTCATTGATAAGCTGGCAGACAAAATTGGTCCCTTTCTTAAACTCCTTAAGAAGGATGTCCCTTTTAATTGGGACACCGAATGTAGAGAATCTTTTAAACTTCTCAAACAATACCTCCTTAATCCACCTGTGCTTTCACCACCTAAACCTGATCGCCCATTTCTCCTATATATTTCAACTTCAGATTTTGCCTTAGGAGCTATGTTAGCTCAACTTGATGATGAAAAGAGAGAACATGCTAATTATTACATTAGCCAAACCTTCATTAGTTATGAAACCCGCTACACAGCATTAGAAAAACTATGTCTAGCCGTCATGTTTGCTACGCAAAAATTATGACACTATATGCTTAGTTAGAAAACGTATGTCATTGCCAAATATGATCCCTTAAGGTATCTCATGAGTTGACCTTATTTATCGGGTCGCATAGCCAAGTGGGTTCTTGCTCTAAGTGAGTTTGATCTCACATTCATAGGATAGAAGTCTATTAAGGGTCAAATCATAGCAGATCAATTAGTTGTTGCACCCTTAGAATCTACTCATCCCCTCATCATTGAGTTTCCTGACGAATGCCTTCAATTAGAGGTAGACCATATTGAACAATGGTCCTTATACTTTGACGGAGCCCGATGCATGAGTGGGGCTGGTGTGGGTATTATTTTAATATCCCCACAAAAACATCTTATTCCTTTATCCTTCAAATTGACATTTGCTTGCACCAACAATATTGCTGAGTATGAAGCTCTAATCCTTGGATTACGAGCTACCTTGGCCCTCAAAATTAAACACCTTTTAGTTTTTGGTGATTCTCAATTGGTTATAAACCAAATTAATGAAGTTTATCAGACCAGAGATGATAAACTGCGCCCATATAAGGCCTATTTTTTACAACTAATGTCTCTATTTGATCAAGTTACCTTGGAAGCTATTCCTCGAACTAGCAACCATGCAGCTGATGCTATGGCCACAACTACATCTCTCCTGCCCTTGGAGTTAGATGACGAATATGCCACTATAATTATTCGTCGACTCCAAGAACCCGCTTCAAATAAGTCATGCTTAGAGCCTTTGGATGTGTTTCTAATCAATGAAACTACTCCTGAACCTTGGTATACAGACATTTGATTTTCTCCAAAATGGGACTTTTCTTGCCAATTCTAATAGAAACCAGCGTCGGTTATTACATCGACGAGCAAGTCGATTTGTAATAATTGGCAATACTTTATATAGATCTTTTGAAGGTATCCTATTAAGATGTTTAAACTTATAAGAGTCTAAATCAGCCTTGAGTGAAGCCCACGATGGATCTTGTGGAGGACACTTTAGTGGTAGCATCATTGCTAAAAATCTCCATCGAATAGGATACTTTTGGCCTACCATGGAAAATGATGCACATGAGTATGTGCGCCATTGTGACAAGTGCCAAAAACATGCTAACCTTGTCCATGCACCTGCACAAGAGCTGCAAGCTATTTCATCTCCATGGCCCTTTTCGAAATGGGGTTTAGATATCATTGGCAAAATCAATCTTGTGTCATATGATGGACACAAGTTCATCATAACCGCCACTGAGTATTTCACGAAGTGGGTCGAAGCTATGCCTTTAGCTTCCTGCACTGGCACACAAGTCTCTAAATTTATTTTTAATCAAATCATTTGTAGGTTTGGAATTCCTGCAAATATCATCTCTAACAATGGAACTTGTTTCAAAAATAAAGATGTTAAAAAATTATGCCAAAACTATAAGATTCAACATCACTGGTCCACTCCCTATTATCCTCAGGGTAATGGTCAAGCAGAAGCATCTAACAAAACCTTAATCAAAATTCTCAAAAGATTGGTCAATAAAACTAGTTGTGACTGGCACATTCAATTATATCCAGCCTTGTGGGCCTATCGAACTAGTGTTCGAACCCCCACTGGAACTTCACCATTTGTTTTGGTTTACAGTGCTGAAGCAGTTTTTCCATTTGAATTGGAAGTTCCTTCTTTGGATCTGCTACTTCAAGATATCGAAGTAGGAGATGAATATCGTGCTAGCAGACTCAGTCAGCTGGAACTCCTAGATGAAAAGCGCATCAATGCTTTGGAGCATCTCCGTGCCTACCAAAACAAGCTTAAAATATCATATGCTAAAAAAGTTTGTCATCGATCCTTTGAGATCAGCGACCTTGTTTTAAAAGAAAACCAAAAAAATACAAATGCAACTAAGGACCTTAAAGGTAAATTTGAGCCCAACTTGCTTGGACCATACATTATTACTGCTAAATTTGAATCAGGAGCATACAAATTATCTACCTTAGATGGTAAAGAACTTAAAGAACCCATGAATATTTTGCATCTTAAACGTGACTATGCATAAATTTGGTCATTTCATCCTTGTATATATTTGTTTAAAATATTTCAAAATTACTATATTGTATTTCTTTTAAATTTATAAAATCCAAAAACATCAAAAACATTCATAATCATCAAAAATATTCAAAACTATTTGTTGCATTTATTTATGGCACTTGTTAAATTTTTTGTTCAAAAACAAAAATAAAACCAAAAAATAAAATAAAGAATAAAAATCAAAACAACAATATTCTTGACTCTTTCGAAACCAAAATAATATAAAAATGAAAGAGAGAGTCAACATTCTCAAAATTTCTCAAAAGTGTTTATATATATTTTCTTACAATTATTGCAGTTATATGTTTCAAATTATTTTGGATAAATTAGCATTTATTTGGAATCCCTCACTTGCACACTCACAACAATAAATATCTTGATTTTATCTGGCATGATTACTAATCTCTCTTATATCAAAGTTCACAAAGTTCAATTAAATCAAGTTTGAGCACAGAGAATTGATCTTGTTATTTACTTAAACCAAGCACATTTTTTCACAATAAAATGATCATATTTGTAATTTCCATGTTTTGCTACATAGTAGAAGTGATTTCTTGAGCAAAAAGTTTCCCCTGCTATCCTATCATGCACATGGTCTAGAATATTTGAGAATTGGCAAAAGGACAAGCTCACCCCTACCCAGAATAAAAATCCCTTGCTCTACAGCTAATCCGAGCAAGTATCCCTAGCAAAGAAAAAGAAAAGAAAAGTTCAAGAAAAAGAGAAAAGAAAAATGTTCTTTTATATCATTACAGCAATATTTCAAGCACTATCTCAAAAATCAAGCAAAAAAAATACAAAAAGAAAAAGAAAGCAGAAAGCAAGAATGCAATAAAATCCCTTTCCCTACCCTTTGAAAAGAAAAGAAGGGTTGATGAGCTTGAATCCCTGGAATTCTCAATTATTCGAAAACTGTGAGGTAAGCCCCATAACAGGTGGTTTGTGCCCAACCTGCTTGGCCTTGGGTAACTCCTAGCGTGGTGATATGTCTGTCACATTAGCGACCTTATTTTGTACAGACCTATGTCTGTCTATGTATTAGCTAGCTCTTGATAATTCGACCTGCATAGTAGTCTAGTATGGTTATATGCATCTACATCATGGTTAATAAACACTTATTTGGTTTTTTCAAATCACTTGTATCATATTATCTTTCTCAAAACTGGTAAATGCACAAAGCAATTGCACACACATTTGTATTTGAGAGATTTTGTGTATCATTATGATAAATCAAGATCGGAAATGAATTCACATATGCACATGGGATTCCTTATAAATCTAAATTTTGTCTTCAAAATACTTTGAAATATTCTTTTTGCAACTTGTTTGGAATCAATCAAGTACAGTTGCTTACCATAAAGACAACTATATAATAGAAAAATAAAAATTCTTTTCAAAAATATACAATAAAAACATATATATCTAGTTGACTTTCACAACGATGGTATAGTTCCAAAACCAAAATTGGAATTTTATGCCTAGCGCAAGTCCTCATCTTCATATTTTCTGTTTATTAAAAAATCAACCATGCAATAAAACTATCTTTTCTTTGGATTTTCGCGATGATGGTATAAGTCTATACCTCCATATTCTATGCCTAGCGCAAACCATTGTAACAATTTTTATTCCCCATTTATTAAAAATCATGAAAACCATATGACTTAATTCATTATGTTACACAAATTATGCTTTTAAAAGCAAACACATTTTTATTATTTCATGTCATTATGTCAACCTTCAATTTTACAATGATGGTATAATTCCTAAAGAATTATCCAAACATTTTATCACACTTTGGAATTTATGCCTAGAAAAAATCATTTTAACATTATTTCATGCATACTATTTTTATGAAAATCTGAAAACAAACCATCATCACCATCATTTTCACCATTGCACCAAAGTCTTAAGACAGTCTCTTAAGCACTCTTTTACTTTTAACAATATTTCTATCTTGGGATTAGCTTGACGACCGAGTGAGTAGCGACTCCATGAAATGGTCTATAATAGCGACAATGTCCTTTGAAATTATTGTTAGAAGTCTCTTTTTATTTTTTTATCACATCACATTACAAACAATCAGTTTGTTACATCAGATTATTTCATTTAAAATATTATCGCATGACATCAAAATTATAAATTTTCAAAACGACATAATTTCATGAATCCTCAATCCAATTATCAAATAAATCAAACAAACATAAAAGCATCATAAGCATACACATAACACAAGTCATATGATCAAAAACATATCATATATATATATCAACATATGTACATCATATCAAAACTGGATTGGTATGCCACAATCTGTACCTCGGCATACTCAATCCTCTATCAACAAATAATAATAATACAATGTCAATCTATACAAAGCTATGCAGTCCTCTAGCCTCGAGAGCCCCTCGAGCTCTCCGCCTCATCTCCTCCCCCTCCGTGAGGTGGCCCCATCACAGTCTGAGTAGTCCTAGTCCTCGATCGGGATGAGGTCCTCGATGACCCGATCCTGATTGGATCTACGATGTTGGCTAGTAGGGGTAGTCTATCAACCTCTGACACCAGCTAATAGTACAAAGTCTGGTAGAAAGTAAGTTGGGCAATAGCCCATGTTAGCTCCCTAGCGCTCACCCCTCTGCCCCATGCCTTGAGGCATGCGATCTCGTCTCACAGCTATGCCACCTTAGCTCGGTGACATGCAGCCTCATCCTGTAGAGTCTGCACCTGTGCCTGGAGATGATCTCTCTTCACTCAGAGAGTAGCAGTCTCGCTACTCTCCCTCATGTCAATGCCCTTGCCCTTATAGGGTGATGGTGGCCTCTCCCTCTATGGAGGTGGGGGTCTCGCCTCCCTCCTCTCCCGCTATCATAGCCTCTCCTGTGCCTATGGCCTCCTTGGATCTCTCCCATCGTGACCCTGGGCTGCCTCCATAGCTACCTGGTGCTGCCTCCCTATCCGATGCATGACTGTGTGTATCAGAACCTGAGCCCTCATCATTCGAGGAGGGCGGATGCTTGCGTACTAGGCATCATAGCCATCGACTACTCCTACATCATCCCCATTTACTGGCTGGATGGGGGCATAATCCGCGTCCTGACTCCAAAACCACTGCATGTCTAGAGCCCCGCTAACCGTGGTGTTATCTTGGATAGTCTGAGAAAACTCATAATTCCACAGAGATGGGATTCCCTACTACAGACCAAACTGCCTCAAAACTCGATCGTAGCGATGGAGCTCCACCTCTCCCCTCTCCATCCGTAGCTAGCAAACTCGCCTGATGCGCGCTAGCTCCTGTCTATCCTCAGCCCACCATGGATGCTCCCTCCATGGCCTCCAGGTAATCTGATCTGAGACTAAGTCATCCAATAGCCTCTGGGACATAGGAAGGTTGATCCACCATTGTGACCCTCTTCGGAGCCACCAGTAGAAGACTCGGGGCCTCTCCCTGTCTACCCCTATCAGAGGAAGCCCTATCGGCCTCCACACTGCAATGTGCTCCCAGCACCAAACCTGTAGAAGCGATGTCATCACCATACATCGGCCACCCTTGTACACGACCCCATATAGGATCCTGTACAATCGACATAGTACATAGTTGCCCCAAGAGAACCTATAGCCATGGTCCTGCATGTCACAGATCACATCTACCAGCATCCACAACACCTTACACCCGCTTTGGTGGCATAGCAAAAGTCCACCAACTACTCCAGCTAGCACTCGTGTGAGTCTAGATGCCCCAGGCATCTGGCATAGTGCCTCGATGTTAACTTCGCCCTTCTCTAGGGTGAAGCTTGGGTCACCACACAATTGTCCCATAGCGTGGCCCTGATTGGCCATAGGAGTGATCAATCATCCTTGTATGGGGATTCTTAGAATCCTCCATACATCCTCTAGAGTGGGAGTCATCTCCCCTATCGATAGCCAAAAACATGACGAACCCAGATACCATCTCTCTGCTAGGGCCGTCAGTAGCCCCATATCCATAGACACCTATGGCATCTCTGCCACATGCTGCAAGCTGGCCTGTACTAGCTGATCTCGCTCTGCCTATGTGAGAGCGACCAAGTCATCCCTCAAACCTCCATACTTCCATTCCCTGCTCTTTAGCAAACCTCTCTGCAAACATAAACAACAAAACAACAAACAAACATTAATAAACAATTCAAGTAATTAATAATGCAACTTAAAATAAGTTCAATTTAAGCAATTGATGATATCGTCCACTATTGGACGATATCGTCCCAAATTTGAGCAGAATCGTCTCCTATTTCACAAGTTGAAATCGTCTCTAATTTTATGAAATCGTCCCCCTTTTGCCGATTTCGCCCTTGGACGAAATTGATGAAATTGAGACGATTTCGTTGAAATCGGGACGATTTCGTCCCGATGACATCGACGGCCCAAAAACGGCCATGATGCTCAAAATTCATCTAAAATCTACCTAAAAAGCATGTAAAATCAAATTAAAGCATTCTAGTTAAGTCTAGACTCTTACCCGTAGACCACACCGGACCTCTGTTGATCTGTGCGTTGTCTCCACCATTTTTGCTTCCAAAGCTCTAAAACCAGTAAAAATGAATTAGGGTTTTACCCTATTTTTCTTAATTTTATTCAAAAATAATTTTTTTTTTTTCGCGTTTTTACCTCAAACGTTCAATTTGGGTAAAAAAACGGAGGGGGCACCATAGTAAGCTGTCGTACGATTCGACCAAGAATCGTTGCCTAAAAATTGAGAATAATTTTTACTTTCTCGTAGATCGAGAAAAACTCATATTTAACGCATTTTCTTCAGAAAATTCGCTAAATAGGGGGCAAAATGTAGAACCCTAAAATTGGCGCAGTAAAATTGTCATAATTACATTCACCTTTGTAAATAATTTAAATTCAAAATTTAACCTCCCAAACCGCCCGTAAACCGCCGGGTAATCCGTTTCCCCATTTTTCGTGCCATTTTTAGAGGTTGTTTTGACCTTTTGATGATATCGTCGCCGATCAGATGATATCGCCCCAGATCTGACGATTTCGTTTGGGCTAGGACGTCCAGACGATCTTGTCACAAAATTGATTTTGCACAATTAGCTTCTGTTCCAACGGGCCTCTAATCCGGGCAGAAGCATGTTTGCACCATTAGAGACCCTCCCTCGTTGGAGATCTCCCAAATAGGGATGATCTCCAACCTCCTAACTACTCCCCTAAGCCTATTTAATCATTATGACCTTCCCTTCCCAACCCCTGGCTGAAATTCTCTGTAACTTAACTTCATGCACGTTAAATCATCTTAAGTTTTCATTTGTAGTAGTCCTATATCAATTTTGTTGCAGGTACCATCTTGTTTTTCAGTCGGAGCAAGCATACATCGTCATCGATGAACCTATTCAGATCAGAGGCGATCCTGTCGAATCAGAGACGATCTCGTACTGATGCGAGACGATCTCGACTACAATCCACATTGAGGCAATCGATGCCATAAGTTTGCATTTCTTCACCTTTTCTCTGTTGTTTTATTCTACAAATTAGCTAGTTTATTTGATATTTTATATTATATTGCATTTTTGAGTTCACCCATCTAGATCAAAGGCATAATTAATCCATAATTGTGATTTAATCAGCATCATTCATACATGTTTTGGTCTTTAAGTTTTAGTTCAGTGTTGTCACTGTTATTTTGCATAGTTTCCCTCTACTAGAACAGTAGTATTCTCTGTATTTTGCATCTGTTCTTCTATTTGCAGGTCTCTGACGAATTCGTCAGATCTCAAACGATCTTGTCTGATCTCAGATGATTCTATCGAATTCCAGATGATCCTGACTACTCCAAACATCAGAATCTCCATCATACATCCGGATCAGGTATTCTTCTTATTCTTCCTTAATTTATCTGTTTTTATGTTTTAAATTTGTTCTCTGTATTCATTAAATCTACACTTTCATTTAGATTAATTTAGATTCATTTGGCCAAACCTAGGATTTTGAATGCTTAAGGCTAAAAACGAACACATAAAAACACATTCCAAACCTAGGCATGGAAACTGCCATTAAATGTTTCCTGGTGAACCCACCATTCGTCGAAAAATCACCAAAATACACCTCCCTTGAGAGGCGGGACCTTCGCAAGTCCTCTCAGTCCGAGGTATCACGACATCCTTTTCCCATCCTCCTTCCGGGCATGGATCCTTTAGCCTAAAGGTAAGGATGCGAAAAATTTGGAGCGATACAGAAACCCATTTTTTATTGGAACATTTTTGCCTACATTAGCCTATTCTTTCCTCATCTTCTGCTAGCCTTGTATCTTTATCATTTTCTCTCAAAAATATGCCTAAGGAAAGAATATTTTAGTGTAGTGAAACTTCACTATAGTTTGGGGACTCATAGGGTCCTTCTTGCAAAAGAAAATAAAAATCAAAACATTATAGAGTTTGTAGCTTATGCAATGCTTACTTAATTTTTATCCACTTCTCATCTAATGGGCACTAGATAATTTTGTAGTACTTGTATATTACATCAAACTCAATATGATCATTATGAGAGAGATTTTTTATTTGGTTTATGAATTCATGTGTTTGAATTCTTAATTCTACTAGTGGCTCTATTGCCCAAGCCATGTCCACTATAGTAGGAGGGTCTAACAAATTCTCAAAATGGGAAAGGTATTCATTGTGTTGCTAGATGAACTATAAATATTTTGGCTCTAAAAAAATATTGCTAGTTTGATTCCAAGGAGATGGAAGCCCTCCTTGTACTATAGAGTGAATATAGAACTTGATCCTTCTAATGGTAAAATATAATGTGTTCACTTGGTTTGCATATTGTTGTGTTACCTGCTCTTTTTAGATGTGATTCATCACCTTCTATTATGTCATCCTTTATCTTGAATCTTGATAGAAATTAATGTAGAATATAATACTATGGCTATTTTAACCTGATATACATTAGACTCATCTCTTTTTGTAGAGATTTTAATTAGGTTTTTCTCAATCTGATTAATCCTATAAAGACCCTAATTGGTGGCTGAATTAATGAATTAGAAAAATTGAAATAACATCATTGCAATATCACTAATTTTGTCCTAATAAGCATCACTAGCCTCCATAATGAGGCTTCTGATTCTTTAATGGTATTACATATTGATTATTTCTATAAGACACTCAAAATACTTTAGGAGATTATCTCTTTCTTGAATAAATTTAGCCTCTTGACTAACAAGCCTATTAAATAGGATTTTTATTTGCTCTTCATTATTTCTCAAAAGAGATACTAATATTTGGTCCTTTAAGAATCTAGCCAATATGTTTATTTGACTCTAGAATACCTTTATATCTACTTACAAGTTATTTAGAACACTTTCAAAATACTCTAGTTCCTCCTTTTCTTATTTTCCAATCTCTAGCTTAATGACTCATATTCATGCACAACTATCTTTTTAGTCTACTACATAAGTTGTATGGTATCTTAAGGCGGGATATATTTCAATTCAATATCAATTTTCACCATCCTATTATTTTGTTCTATCATTTCTCCCTTTTATTTTAATATTAATGGATCTCTCTTGGTGAACAAAAATGCTTTCTTCTAGGGTGAAATGAATAATTATTTGAGTTGTAGTTGGTTGTTACACTAGCTTGGCCTACATTATTTTATAATGTTGGATCATCTACTATTGAATATTCTAAAATTATTTTCATGGGAGCAGGTTTGGCAAGGCTTATTACAAGTCTTCCTATTGCCTTGAAGTTGATGTTTAGATAATGGAAGTGTTGAAGGAGGGGGAATTGGGAAGATAGGAGTAAATGTGAGTAGAGTGACTTGAGGATAGTATTAATTGCAATAACTCATGACTAGATAAAGCTATAGGAATAGATAGTTTTAGAGGTACAAAGATATTGGGTTGTTGGAAATACTATTGAATCTAGGACTGGAAATTTATTTGTAGGGGGGATTATAGGGTTGATATAAAAGTCTTGATAGTGCTTAGCTCTATTCTGGTAATGTATTTTTCTTTGTATTTATTTTAATAGGGATGGTTATTGACTTTTCCCTTCACTTTTATTTTCTTTAGACTTCTTGGCGTGTTGTCTCCTATCAAGAAATGCATTGTGCTAGGGGTGATGGTAATGCAATCCTTATAATAGTGGCAACAAATAAACCTTATATAGGGACTTTAGATGGGGGTTATAGAGTTTTTTATTTTTCTTCCCTTACTAATTTTATCCTTTGGAGTGTTATAAGACTTATCTCTTCCTCACTCTACTAATTTAACTTTTAGCATTTGGGTGCTCTTCATTGTATAGTCTATTGAATTCCAATATTTAGGTATAATCTAGGTTCCTCTTCTTTCTTTCCAATTAATTGCCTCATTATCCACCAAAAATTGATCTTGGACATCTTCCAAAGCATTTCCATTAGATAATCATCATTATTTTTGCTAATTTTGCTTTATGGATTGACATTACCTATTGAAACACAAAAATAATTATGTTTTGAGCTTTGGTGGAGGTTTAATGAGCATGCTAAGAGGAAATATTCTAGTTTCACCTACCATATTCCTTAGAATCTCAACCTTAGGCCAATGTTCATGATCAAACTTTGGTCCTTTGATGTTCTTCAAATATGATTTAAACCTTCCTTTAGGGCTATAATTCTAGTTACCCTCTATGTACTTGAGACCTATATCTATTAGCTTACCCTCTACAATAGAGACAAATTTCTTTATTTGTAGGAGCATTCCTCCTATATTGATATGAGTCCTATAGTATGATGCCTTTGCCTTCCTAATTTTGTACATGTAATCAATCAAATTTAGTTCCCTAAATACTTCTAAGGCAAAATTTTAGTTTATAATAAATTTGGGAAGAAAGTATAAGGTAAATATGAAGCCATGCATTTTGACAATAGTCCCTTCTTTAGAAAAGTACTAGTTCCCATGAAGCACCCCCTCCACAAATGATCAATAGTTTTTTGAAAGGTTCTCTAGCAATGAACCTCTCAGAAGTACAATTGCTAAAGTAGATAAATTATCTATAAAATAATAATAGAAAGAGTTTTTGCCATGCCCTCCATCCAATAATACATAAGTACCTCCTTACATTTCTCATCTATCCACTTCATGTTCAAACCCAAAAATATTCCTAGGTTCTGGAATAGAATTAGATGTGCCAAAAATGATGAATGTCTAAATTCTCAAGTGGTTGTAAAATTTTTGAATCCCTCCTTTATTTTCTCAAAAATTAGCCCAACAAAGACCAACATTATCTATCCATCTCTTGGCACTTGCTTCATTTTGTATAAAACATCTAGTTTGCCAGGTCCAACATTTTTATCATGCTCCATCCTAAAAATAAAGGCTAATATTCTCAAATTATCCTTCATGATTTACTCAAAAATATTGATAGGTAGAGCACCTCTAGCACTAGATCATATTTTTTTAGGCTTCTATACTCAATTCTTAGGAAGTCCATTTTGACTTGGTCTGACAGTGCATTGAAAATTTTCTCTTCTTCCATATTAATATGCATTTCCTCTTTTGGTTAAAGTAACATTTGCTAGATGAAATTCAGGGTTATGCATAAGGGGTTGGAATCAAAATGTACTTGTAAAAACATGGTGAATCCTAGTCGAAATCAAGGTGAATCATGGTGAATTCTAAGCAAATCAATTCAATCATATTCACGCCAAAATTTAGGGCATTTGAAGACCTAAAAATTAAGGTCATATTTGGGACACATTTTGACCTATTAAATCACCTTATAACTTCATAAAAACACCACAATTATGTCAGGCTTGAAAAGAGATTTCCAAAAAGTACAAATATACCAATGTTTGGATATATATTATGGCGAATTGACTCTAAGAATAGATTGGTCTCGAAAAATTTAGGTGAATGGTCCAACGTTGAGGGTCCTCATATTCGCCAATTTTCAATTTTAAAAATCCTAATATTCAACCAATTTGTGAATATTTACCACTATGCATAACCCTGATGAAATCCCTAGAAATATTTATTTTGAAACACCCATCCAATGACCTAATTCCTTGAGTTGTGGGCTTATATAATTCTACACATGCTAATATTAGTTCACATAGGGATGAAATTTAGGCACTAGGTACTATGCCAAGTAACTACTCTAGATTATTGCCTCAAAGTTTATTGGTTGAGTGACCTAGAATCACTGCCATGCTCCTTCCCAAAAATTCCTAGTCCTCTTTGAAAGCTTAAGCTCTAAAAGTTTATTATTGGGTTTGATATCTTTATTAAGATATTCGAGTTATGAATTACATTTCTATCAATGTTATTATGGTTAGTTCATTCTTCCAATATTGGATTACTAGTTTTAAGGCAATTAAAATATGTTCATAGTTAGATTTGTGCTAGCAAGAGGTTTATTTCTATTAAGTCTAAATACTGATCTATTTTGCTAAATTGGATTGTTAGTGCCATAGATGTTGAAATTACTTCTTGAAGCACATATCTGCTTTGTTTTTATTATATGAAGATTACTCTATTTTGGGTGTTGCTAATCCTAAGTGTGGGACACTAGAAATAATTTGTTGAAGGTTTTCCCTGTGGATGCCTATGTTGTTAGCCCTATTCAACCATTGTTTACTCATAATTTCTTAACCCTAAACCCTTTTCTAACCCTATATCTCAAAACCATTATTGAGCTTAATTGAGTCAACACTCTATTAGTTGAAAAGGAACTAACCTACTCTAGAGGTTGGGATGAAATAATATTTAGTCCATCTAATGTTGAGTTATGAGTTGTGACTAGTGGGTGCAAGCCTGGTCCGAAATATGGAAGATAGATAGTTGCAATATCAAGTTTACTTGATGTCAACTCAGATCCCAATAGTTTTGGCATGCTCGGTGGGATTTGTTTACAAGAAACACTAGAACCCATATTATATTTTATTGTTTGTATATTTTCTTGAAAGAATCAAGATTTGGTGAATTATCTTGACCTTACTAAGCGATGAACAACAAATTTACCTGGTGACTCCTTGGTCTACAAATAAAAAAACTTTATCCCTATAGCTTGCAATTTTTTCATGGATACTAGGTCATTTACAAGGAATAACCCAGACTTCTTTTTCTACTGTGAACTACCTTTTAGAGGGTCTACTATCATAAGGTATTTGAATTAGGATTTTCATTCAGATGAAAATCCTCTAGAGGAACATCCTACAGTACACCCAAGGCCACCTCCAGTAGGAGGTACACCTGGAAATAAACCAAAATCAAAATGTAGTCCCAAATCAACCCTTGCAGAAGTATCCTAGTTGGAATATAGTTAGTCCCCTTAGACTAGCCTAGATGCATGATATTCCCCAAGCTATGTCTAAGGCCATACCCACCTATGATGGATCTGGTAAAACTACATATGAGCACTACGAAGATATTTTGAATCTTGTAGCAATCCATAATATAAAAAATGAAGATGTTATTGTCAAAATCCTAGCCCTATCCTTTAGAAGAAATATTTTACATTGGTTCATGACCCTAGAAGACAATACTATTACCTCATGGGTAGCATTAGCTAAACCATTTTTGAATATTTCAATGAGTCTGTTGATACTTTTTTCCTCTTTAATCAATTCACATCCATATAAAAGCATCGGTAAGAAATTATTTCAGACTTCAACTTGAGGTTTAGTAGAACTTGGAAGAGGATTCCCCCCCGAAGCCAATCCAACTTTACAATGTAGATCAAATCTACATTGTATTATATCATATCCATAGGATCAAATCTATATTTGCAAACCCAACAAGCTGAAGTATATACATTTCCACAGGTTTACAATGTAGATGTTCATGTTGAAAATATCCTTATTAATGTGGGAAGATTACCCCCAAAATTTGAGTTACCTATAATTTGGAAACACCTAATGTCCAAGGTTAGATAACTGCATCATCCTATATGGACCCTCCTTCTTTGCCATCCCTACTTTCATAGATGACCCCCATTCCTCACTCAAAAGTATCACCTATTGCAGTCCCTTTCCCTTCACTTCCTTCTTAGATATCCCAAGAATCCTCTGTCCTCCTTGATATTCAGAATACTTTGAAAACTCTCAGCAACAAGATGAATTCAATGTAGAAGATAAAAATGGATAGATATCAACAAAGGATATTTCCTTATGTTAACAAAGATCAAATACCTTATCCTAATAATAACACTGGGGTCAGAGTGAATGCAATGCAAGAAGACCCTGAATGTTCTTTTGAAATAAGTCTGGTGAATGTATGGTGTCAAGTGTGCAATGATCCCCATGATTCAAAATATTGTATTATGTACCAACACCATGTACAATAGGCTATGGAGAAATAAAGATAAATAAAAAAGAAAGAGTAAACATGCTCTGGAAACTAGATCAGATCATAGTTGGAAAATATCTTGATGAGGATGGTCCCATTTCTGTCATGACTAGGTTAGGTAAGAAAACAATGCAAGTTGATCCACAAAATATGGGTTAATTTTAGGTCCCCTCTCAAAATAAGAAGGATCCACCTTCCTAAAGTAGTGATACATTCCCTATACCCTAGGCCAATGAAAAGAGAGATATGGTCCCTAGAGGCCAAGAAAAGGAGGTCAATTTTCCAAAAATATTTGAGAAAGAAAATGAGGGAGATAGAATTATATCCAAGAATGAATCCCAAGAGAGGCTTATATTTCCCTCCATAACCAATAGATAGAGAATTGAGGCCCAACAGCAGTATAATAGAAAGTATGGCGAGCCAGATAGAAGGCCTAAGAGACCCACATATACCAATTTTAAATATAACATTGTGGAGGAAATGAATAAGATACCATGCAAATCTAGCCTATATGATACTCTCTTCATTACTGGAAAAATGGACCTACTAAAAGCTTCTCTTAACAAATATCCATAGGGAAAGCAAGCCACCATAATCCTCAATATACCCTTTGAAAAGGACAAATATCTCCTGCTACTTTAAATAACAAACCCCCTCATTTTTACATTTCTCTAAGGATTAAGGGGTGTATTATCCGCAACTGCATGATTGACTCAAGGGCTTCTACCATAGTTATGCCTAAAGTAGTTTATGAGGATATGGTAATGGAATATACTAGATCCTATCTTGGAGTTCTACAATTAGATGGAACACCAGTGAAGATGGTGGGAGTGATAAATTATGTCTTGATGAGGCTACATACAACACTTGAGGTAACCATAATGTAATAAATAGTGGTGGTGGATCTAGAGCCTTATTTTGGCTTATGCCTTTCAAGAGAATTCACTACTAAGTTGGGAGGATGCATGTACAAGGAATATTCCAGCGTGGTGTTTTCTTTCAAAGGAAAGAGGATAAGAATAACACCAGAGAAACATATGTCTTATCACATTGAAATAATTGAAGACATGTGTAATATTGCTCCTCTAGAAGAATTTGAACTAGTGGATATCTTTGAAGAGTTTAATATTGAAGATGATTTACCTTTTAGAGATGATTATAGTAAATTTGAGATAGATATGGGTACATATAGCATTTCCAAAAAAACAAAGAAAATAATCCCTACTATATCTAATCATTCCCTAAGATAAATAGAAACCTGGACCATGTACTTTGATGGTGCAAGGTGCAAAAATGATGTTGGCATCGATGTACTATTATAGTCCCAATAAAAAGGGACAAAGATTTTTGCATGTAGGATAACATGATAATGCACTAAAAATGCTATAGAATATGAGGCTTTGTACCTTGGGCTAATGCATTATAAAAACATGGGCATCAAGATCTTGAATATCTATGGTGACTCTAAATTGATTGTCAATCAGGTAAGAGAGAGATGTAGCAGTAAGCACCATTACCTGAAGGCATATAAAAATAGGGTATGGGATTTAATGGAATCCTTTGATGCCCTAAATATTAATTTTATTCCCAAAATATAGAACACCTTTGATGATTCCTTGGTAGTAAGGGGAGATAATTTCAATCCTTCTACAAATATAGAAGTTACAAAAGATAAAGGAATCAAAATGATTTTCAGGCATGTGGTGCTATATAAGTAGATTTTTTGGTAAGTCTTTGAAAGTGATGAAAAATCATTGATTTTATATTGAGATAAGCATGTCTATCTACTATTCAAGAGGAAAATCCTAAAGAAATAAATCAATAGGATGTCATCCAACTTTAAAAAAAATCACATACCTAGAGGGTTGGTTACTCTAGAAAGTTTGTTTGACAATGAAGATAGGAAAAGATCAAATCCATGGAGATCAATGAGAATATCTACAAATAGATTGAAATTGAAAAGGAAAATAAGCTCAAATTTAGAGTTTGATGTTCTCTAGAAGAAGAGGAGGATATCAAAGCTTTACGCCTGAAGTACCAAGACATTGTAGCTTGGTCATATGAATATCTTAAAGTATATGACAAGAAGGTCATCCAACACACAATTGAGCTACAGTCAAATGCAAAACCCTTCAGGCAAAAATAGAGGCCTGTGAATCCTAGAATATAATCCATAATGAGAGAAGAACTATTGAAGCTACTAAAGGATAAGATCATCTATACAATCAAGCATTCAACCTGGATAACTAACTTGGTGTTGGTAAGGAAGAAGAATGGTGGCATCCACTTATGTGTAGATTTTAAAAATATTAATCAAGCATCACTAAAAGACCACTATCCCCTCCCATAGATTGATCAAATATTGTAGATCATGGTAGGAGTAGAAAGGTTATCACTATTATATGGATTCTATGGCTACAACTAAATTTTTGTGAAGGATGAAGATTAGTTTAAAATAGCATTCATCACCAAATGGGGCACATTTACCTATCAGAGAATACCTTTTGGGCTATCTAATGCAGAAGCCACCTTCCAAAGAGAAGTGGATTATGCCTTTGGAGAGCTAATCAACAAGGTCATTCTAATATACTTAGATGACATGAGTGTTTTCTCCCATGAAAAACAAGACCACCTGACACATCTAGAACAAGTATTTCAAAAGTGTAGAGAATTTGGCATCTCTCTTAATATTAAGAAGTAATTTTTTGTAGTTCATGAGGGAGAGTTTTTAGGCCATGTAGTCTCCAAGGAAGGTATAATCATTGATCCAGATAGAATCAAATCCATCCTTGCTCTTCCACTACCCATAAATAATAAAGCTTTGAAATCCTTCTTTGGTCAGATAAATTTTATCAAAAAATTCATCTCTAATTTTGCTCAAAATGTGAAGCCTATATCAGAACTGCTGAATAAGAATGTAGATTTCAACTGGATTGAAGTGATAAATCAAGACTTTGAAATCATTAAGCAATCCATTAGCTCTAGTCTTAGTCAATCCAAACTTCAGTAAAGACTTCTATATTTATGCTTATGGAACTGAAGAGAGCTATGCATCAGTGCTCACCCAGAAGAATGATGAAGGAGAAGAACACCCCATATTATTTTGGATCTAGAATCTTCATGAATATTAGGTCAAGTATAATTTTATTGAGAAAAAAGTATTTTTAGTAATTAAGTCATTGAAAAATTTAGGTAGTACTTGGTTCAAAGCAAAACCTTGGTTTCTGTGGTTCACCCGAATGTGAGAAGTTTCATTTTACAACGTGAACTAGGAGATAAAATATCTAGTTGGATTACTAAGTTCTAGTAATATGATGTAGAAATTCATCCTACTAAGATGGTCAGAGGTAGAGAACTATGCCAAGGTTTGGCAGAAGCAACAATTTCAGTAAAGGTAATAGCCTATCAATTAACAACATAAGATCATACTAAAGAACTATAGTAAGGAGAATCAAATTGGGTGGATCAGATGACTAAGTACTTTTTGATTGGAGTGTGTCCTCTTAATCTTAACTGATCACAAAGAAGAAGATATAGAATTTAGGATTTGAAATATGTCCTATTGCAAAAAGGTCTATATAAGAGGAACCTTGATGGAGTCCTCTTAAGATGATCAGAAACAAAAGGTCATAGAGGAATTCCATAGGGGACTATTCGAAGGACACTTCTCAGGAAGAGTCATAAATTTGAAGATCGTTAGGTCAGGTTACTACTAGCCTATCATTTTTGCTGACACCTTCAAAGTTACAAGATCTTATGATGAATGCCAACTGTATGTGGGAAGAACAAGGAATGCATCATTCCCCCTTAAGCCAATTCAAGTTGAAGAACCTTTTTAGCAATGGGGTTGGACTTCATAGGGGTTATCAATCCAAATTCCTCAGCTAGGCACAAGTACATTCTGACTACTACAAACTACCTCACTAGATGGGTAGAATCCATTCCTACAAATAAATCATATAAATATGTGGTGATAGATTTCATGGAAAGCTTAATCACAAGGTTTGGTGTTCCAAAATATTTAGTGAGCGATAATGGAGCAACATTTATAAGGGCTAAATACATTATGTTTTCTAGCAAGTATGGTAACACCATAAAAAATACTTCTAACTACAACCCCTAAGGAAATGGATTAGCAAAATCAACTAACAAGAATCTTCTAAGAATTTTAGAAGATCATTAAAGGGTAACAAGAGAATTTGGCACCTACTGTTGGACCAAGCTCTATGGGCAGATAGGATCACTATAAAAAGGTCCATAAATACCACCCCTTATACCTTAGTATATGATAAAGAAGTAGTATTACCTATGCATTTGGAAATTCCAGCCCTCAAGTTGGTAAATACAGAGGATGAGTCTAAAAAAATCTATTTGAAAGCAGGTTGATACATTTATTGTAGCTATAGGAGAAAAGGACTCAGGTATATGAGGTTTTTCAAAAGTATTCATTTGACATCAAGGTATGGTTTGGTAAGAAGGCCAAGTTCAAAAATGTCCAAGTTGGAGATTCTATCCTTAGGTGGAATGTGGAAAGAGCTAAGCTAGGGCACCATCAGAAGTTAGATTCCTTTTGGAATGGTCCTTTCAAAATAGCAGAGGTTAAGGAGATAAATGATTTCTAGCTTGAAGATCTTGAAGGAAACATGCAACTAATCCTAATAAATGGTTTCCATATTAAGATCTACTTTGATTAAGCTAATCTCATTGTAATATATGTACATATTTTTTGTATCATATCCTTTTTCCTTTTATTTTAAAGTTTTCATTTTTGATAAAATGTTATAAAAAAAAAAAAATAGAGAAAAATTTGCTTCAAAAATCAAAATTTATAAGTTGCAAAATAAGATATGATGGTAGAGGAATGCAACATGGTTCCATGCTGCTCTCAAATAAACTAATATGGTAGTGGAATACAGCATGTGTTCCTCTTCACTCTTAAAAAAGCTAAGGTAGCGGATCATAGCATGTGTTCCAATCCGCTGGAGTTCATAAAAATTTTAGAGTGGAAATCGAACACTTGTGATACATAGCTCTCCAAAGAAATAAATATCCACAAGTTTCTATGTGAGTTTCTTACACCGCTCCAAAGGAAATAAATACGACAAAATATGTTGTAGGCTCAGCAAAGCGCTTCATGCCTTAACCAATCAGTGAGAGATGTAATATCTCCAAGCTACCAAGATGCATGAGTTTGAGTTGAAAAGTGTGAAAATGGATAGTTCTCGTAGTGGCTGCATTAATGGTAGAAGGTATACATGTAGTATCATTTAAAAGTTCTCAAAAGTGTAGATTTCATTCATTTTATGAAAGCAATGCCTACCTAGCAGAAAGAGTAAATTAATAGTAAAACATTGTTCATGAATACCAGAGAAAATAATGCTTTGAGAATTTCCATGAAAATAGTTGCAAAGGATGTGTAGTAGAGATGAGTAAAGCTAGAATCCCACATAGATTAGATGATATTATTGGTAGATACTATAATAACTCAAGTTAGGAGAACCTTCTTAAGTAGAATTTTTGAGTTCAAATACTTCGAAGGAAGACCAATTCAACCTCAAGGTATCATTGTTGTAGAATCTTTCTTATTTTCTTACATCTATGATTCTATCTACCATTTCCTCGAGTTAATTTCTACAATTATTAAATTCTATGATCTTGAGAAAAGGGCAATGAAAATAGCTAATGGCATAACATTATTTACCATCACTAAAAAATATTGTCATGATTTTTTTGTTGTAGGGGTAGACCCACCTCTAGAACCCAAACCATTTGATATAGCAGAGCAAGCTAGGGCTTATTCTTCACTAATGGCTTCTGATGAAAAGGAAGTTGTTGAAAAGTGGCTTCATTTCCAATTTAGGCATATAAAAGAGGAATATGAGATGCCTAATATCCCAATTCCTATTGACCAGTTTGCCAACCCAGAGCTTTATTCCATGGTAACTTGTTTAGAGGGTTTGGATTTTGATCAATTTGTGACGGATTAGAAAATAACCATTGCTTACTACATTTCAAATGAGAATATGTATGAAAATAAAGTAGAAAAGAAAGGTATCAAGATCATTTACTTTGATTGGCTAGTTTTCCTTACCAAATAAATTCATGAGAAATTGGTAAGGATGAAAAGGGATTCAAAAACACCCTTGTTTTAGCATTTTTTGAGTTTGGTTTGGATGATATATGTCATTGTAATACAGATTGCCAGATGATGCCCTGGATTATGGTAAAAGATAAAAATGACAAGGGAGACCCTATCCCTGTATATTATTGGACTGCTCATTTGAGGAGCACAGAGTCCTTTTATAGGTTTAACCTAGAAATTCTAGGGGCAGCTTTGAAAATTATGTATGGGAAATGCCTTAGATTACCGCCCCTGACTAAAGAATTATTAAGAGCAACAGATTCTAAAGAAGGGTACTGGTATTTTCTCATAGAAGGCACAATTATTATACTATATGGCTTCACTGGTAAACCTTTTTTGTTACCTCATTTCATCACGAATAGATTGTTAACTCTAGAATATTTGAGGCAAGCAAATTTTATTAGTATGAATTATGGCTCTGGTAAGAAAAGAAGATGTTTGTTGACCTATCGTAATGTTTTTTTTTGGTAGATAAGATACTATAGCATTAATACCGGGTTTTATAGGTTGACCCAAAACCTTTTACAAAAATCAGCCCAAGGTTGTTGATGAACATGTCCTTACTAAGGATCCTATATATGTAAAATCTACATGTCACCAAAGCCATTACATCCGGTAAGGCACATAGCCTGTTATCAAAAATAAACTTCCCATACAACATTTTGGGTATACCTCAAGAAAACACACCTGCATCATAATTACAAAAAAATAAACAGACACGGATCCCTTCCTTGAAATAGTGGAGAAACAAAAAGCTATAGACACACATAGTAAAGTATTGAAAAAAACTCCCACAAGCTATGTATTGATAGTTACTCTTAATAATTCTTTGGTAATTTCTTTCTTCTATATATGACATGCTTTGGGACCACATCCTATCTTGGCCAATCAACCTTGGAGAAGTGAACCTGCTGGATAGATTTATGGCGATGGCTATTTGGTGGTCCACGTGGCTCTAGTTTGAAGTCTTATATTGTCGTTTCTTTCCTACCTTGTTATTATTCACCAACCTCAAATTACTAATATGATTAGGAGCCATGTTATCTGACATGAGACTATCTCCATTAGTCTTTGTGGTATTTCCAAGCAGCATCCACCAAGACTGATAGCTCGGATAATTTTTATTATGAGTCCATTTCAAAAAAGAGACAGGAATACTCAAGCATTTGAACTTACAGTGCCTTCCCTATTGGTAAATTTGACTATCATTCTTGGCACTCTTGTTGAATAAGCTCCTCTACTTTGCTTGTGACACCGTGTTCCCATTTGAAAAGTCCATCACCATCGACACCCAAATTGGCCAGCTTATCAGTAACTTAGCTTCCCAAAAGACATGTTGGTCTTTTTTGTCTTGTCTTCCCTGGAAAAGGATCCTAGACTCTTCAAAAATTGTTTTAATCCTCCAAGGAGGTGTTTTCCAATTATTAAGAACATGCATAGAGTCTCCTTCTATGATCAAATTTCCTTCTAAGTCTTGAGTCATTTGAAGGCCTCTCCACGTAGCTCTAGCTTCTGCTTCGTTATTCATCCTTGTTCCCAAATATTCAAAAATGCAAGCATCATATTCCCATTATGATCTTGCACAATACCACCAGCACCTACTCTACCATAATTGTCCTTAGCCCCTCCATCAAAATTAAGCTTAAACCAATCTATAGGAGGTGGGGACCATTTAACATTGGCTCTGGGGTTGACTACCCTAGGCATAGACTCATCTAACAAGGTTAAGCTTAAATATTGAGCAATCGTGGTCTCTAGTAGATGAGGTTTATGGCTATCAAAAGGGATAAATTTCACATTATCGTTGGCAAATGATAGGATCCTAGCAATGATAGTTTGATGATCATGGATAGACTCATTAAAGACTATATGGTTCCTTTCTAACCACACCTACCAAATATAGTGATTGAGACAAATTTTCCACATGTATCTAAGTATTTGGCTTGAAAAGGGATAAGGCCATTGGAAAAACAAATCAAGTACGATGGTTGGTTTAACCCAAGAAATATTAAAGGCCTAAAAAACCCCACTTAGGACAGTCAAGGAAAAAGGGCACTCAAGGAAAATGTGATAAATGGTCTCCCAATTAGCCCTACACAGATAACAACAATTAGTGATACAAATACCTTTACACATAATATTATCAATGGTTAGAATTCTTCCTTGGATAACCAGCCATGAAAAGACTACAATTTTTGGAATTAAATTTTGTATCCAAACTAAGTCCTTTTGGAGGATAAAATCCTTGTCATCAAGCAGAAGCTTGTAAGCTGATTTAATAGTGAACTGTCCATTTTCTATAGGAGCCCAGGTCACTTGATCTTCCTTGGGTATCATGGGGATAAAATATTTCTTGAGAATGTTACAAATATCATTTGATTCCACTTAAAATCCTTGAATCCTTATTTATTTCCACTTCATTCTGCCTCTATCCTCAACCATATAATCAAAGAATTTTCTGCCAATGAGTTCTTCATGATATCTCTGATTCGGGCTAAGTTAGGATATTTTTTTAGTGGTTCATCCTTAGTCCACCTGTCATTCTACAAATTTATCCTCTCACCATTGCCTAAAACCCATCTTAAACATTTTTTGATGATTACCTTACAACTGATAATTGCTTTCCAAAGGCAGAACCTCTGATTGGAACTGAGTCACTTAGAAATTCCATATTTTGAAGATAATTTCGTTTGATGATCATTGTCCATTCATTTTCTTCACCAAAAATGAGGTGCCACACCTACTTAGCTAGTAAATATAAATTCATATGAGCAATTTTCCTCAGACCTAAGCCCCCATTTTCCTTGGGTCTGCACACTTTGGTCCATCCTATAAGGTGTATCCTTTTTTTCTCCTCTGATCCAGTCCATAAAAATTCTTTTTTGGAGTTTCTTAATTTTTTGGAAAACCTTCACAGGGGCTTTGAAAACATAGAGAAAATAGACTGGAATGCTCTGAATATAGGACTTAGTGAGGGTCAGCTTTCCTCCTTGAGATAGAATATGACCTTTCCATCCAACAAGTTTTTTTTGAATTCTTTCAATAACCCTGTCCCACATTGACTCTCTCGGAGAACCAATGAAAATAGGGATACCAAGATACGAAGTGGGGAGGTTTTCTATATCACACCCTAAAATTTATGCAATCCTTCCTTACCTCTGAATGGGGGTGTTCAAAAAATATAACTTGCTTTTACTGAAATTAACTTTCTGACTAGTAGCGTCCTCGTAGAGTTGCAGGATGTATTTAATTCTTTTGGCCTCAACCACCGATGCCTTAGTCAATATAAGGGTATCATCGATGAATTGTTGGTGAGAAATAACCCTAGTGAGATATGTTGCCTTGATTCCTGATATTAGTCTTGAACTACAATAATTTTTTATGGTTCTGCCTAAAGCTTCTACCACAATGATGAATAACATGGAGCTGATAGGGTCCCCCTGCCAAATTCCTATGCGACTTTGAAAGTAACCAGTAGTTGTTCCATTAACCAGAATCAAGAACCATGCTTTAGAAATGCATTCATTGATCAAATTAACCCATTGGTGGTGAAACCAAACTTAAGGAGGACAACAATCAGAAAGTCCCAATTTAGCCTGTCAAATGCTTTGTTCATATCAAGCTTGATGGAAAAAACAAATCTGTTAGTCTTATGAGCAGAGTGCAGAGCTTCATGAACTATGATAACTCCATCCAATATTGACCTGCCCTAGACAGAGCTTCCCTAGCATGAATCTATGATGAAAGGCAAAACATCTCTCATTCTATTTGCAATGGCTTTAGTTAGGATTTTGTAAGAAACATTGCACAGACTGATTGGCCTGAAGTTGGCCATAGATTTAGGGGTTTTCTTCTTATGAATTAGAGAAATAAAAGTAGATTTGAGACCTTTTGGGATATGATTGCTTGCTTGGAATTATTTGACAGCAAAAATTACATCCTCACTTATGATGTCCCAAAAAGCTTGATAGAAATGAGGGGGAAATCCATCGGGTCCCGGGGCTTTGTCTGGTTCCATGCTAAACAAGGCTTCCTTAATTTCCTCATCAGAAAAGGGATCTAGAAGCTTAAGTTTTATATCCTCATTTATTATTCTAGGAATGGATTACAAGAGAATATCTTTGGCCTCCTCATTACACTGCGATTCTTGACCAAGGATAGAATTGAAATAATTTACTATCTCCTTCCTGATTTCTGTTAAGTCCTGAGTAATAGAATCATCTGCTTTTTTTAAAAAAATTATCTTGTTATTGCTTCTGTTTCTAAGCGTGGTGGTGTGAAAAAACTTGGAATTTGAATCTCCATATTTCAACCAAAGAGCCTTTGATTTTTACCTCCAATATATTTCCTCATAGGCCAAAATGTTATGAAACTCTGATAATTGTATCTGTTCCTCCTACCTAGTAGTTTCATCAGCATCACCATGTTGAATCCTCTGATCAATTATCTTCAAAATTTCAACAACCTATTTTTTATTTTCAAAGAGGTTCCCAAAGACCTCTTTGTTCCAATTTTGAAGCTTTTCCTTAACAAACTTTAATTTACCAGTAAGTTTAAAATTTGCACTACCCTTGACAGGCTACTACCACCACTAAATTAAGTTATCTCTGAAACTAGAATGTTTGATCCACATAGATTGAAATCTAAAAGGTTTCTTGAAGGATAGAGAGTTAGGGATCTCCAAAAAAATGGTATTATGATCAGAGGCAATTTTAGGAAGGGCTTGTAGGGTAGAATAACCGAACAGAGTTGTAGCCTCATTTGATAGAAAAAACTTGTCAAGCCTTTCTTGAATGATATGACATCCTATCCACAGATTACTCCAGGTATAATTCGCTCCTCTAAGTTTTACATCCATCAACATGTTGGAGTTCACAAAGTCATTGAACTCATCCATGCTCCTGATAGGTGGTCCATTTCCACCCATTTTGTCTAAAGGGTAAAGAGGAGTGTTAAAATACCCAACCAGAATCCAGGGGATATTATGGAATATTTCACTCATATTTCCTAAGTACTCCCACAGTAGAGCTCTCCCTTGAATTGAATTTGGGGCATAAATATTTGAAAGGATCCACGACCTGTTGATGTTTATTTCCTTAAATAAAACACTAAGAACCTTGTCATATTTTTGAATAATGGTGCCTTCTACTATATGGGGATCCCACAAAGTCATAAGGCCTCTAGATGCTCCTCTAGCTGATTTGCAAACCATCTCCCCTTGATTCCATATTTTTTTGCTACTTTTTTTGACTGAATCTCATCAGATTTTGTTTCTTGCAACAAGATAATAGTTGGATTCACTTGATTTCTTATTGCACTGACTTCCCTGTGTTTGGGCAGGCCATTGAGGCCTCTCACATTCCATGAGAGGAACTTCATTTAGATTGTTTGGGATTTCTTCCTCTCCCCCTCCCTTGAGGGGGTTTTCCTAATTTATTGTCTTTAAAACCCAAAATAACCTGTTGAAACAAGGTTCTCTATTTTCCATTGGCAATGTCATTATCAGTTTTAATTTTTTTATGCTTAACATTTGATATTCTCCCTCTTCTTTTTCACTGCCAAAATCTATAGGAGACTTCACAGTGCTCCTGGTTTGTTTAGGACTAAAATAGGGGGAGGCAATTTGTTGCAGAACCATACTGCCATATTCCTCACTCTAAAGAGTTTCACATATCTCCACCCCTACATCCAAATATTCTCTTTTTTTTCTATATTCCCATGGTCTACAGGATGACCCCTCAGTAGGATTCACCTAGCTCCTAATGATGATGTTAGGGAGATGAAATTTTTTATTTTCCAATACTTCAACTTTCTTCCTAAGTTCTTCAAAATTAGGGTTTGGCTTTGGGATGGCCACTGGGCTTGAAGTATTTTTAGCATTCGGGTTTAAGGATCTCAACTTGGATGGGGATTCTAGATATCAGGCATTAGGGTTTGGATTTGTGATGCCTATGGGGTTTACAATAATTTTAGCATTAGGGTTTGAGGATCCTAACTTGGATGGGGATTCTAGTGAGTCAGAAAGTTTACCCTGAAGGTTATGGGCTTCCATGTCTTCTGATAATATTCCTACTCCCATATTGGATAGAATTGAAAATTGATTTGAAACTACAGAATTGGAACTTACCTGAGTATTTTGGTTGCCAACAACCTGTTTTTTTACTTTGTCTTGTTGGCACCCTGCACCCTCTCTTTTATTTTTTTGGTAGACATAGTTTTCCTGATTGAAATCACCTCTACCAAGGAAACTCCTCAAATTTCCTCTATCTAGCATTCCCTGCTTCTGCTTTTCTCTATTCATTGCCAGGTTAGTGCACTGATTGCATATATGTCCTTGATTTTTGCATTCAACATAGAATACTGGTTTGTTCTCATATTCTACCATCCATTTTTTATAGTATTCTTCATACTCTAGCTCCACAAATCTTGGCAATTCATTATCCAAATTAGCATTTATGCAGATTCATGCATGAGTCATCCTTATCCTAGCCAAGGTCACATGGTCAATGGAGATCAGGTCCCCTATAGTTTTGGCTATGCCCTACAACCAATATTCATTGAAGAACTGGGTAGGTAGACTCGGGAGATGAACCCAAATAGGGAAAATGTTAATATTTTTCTTTTTAGGGTCAAAATATTCACCCCATCATCTCAGAAAAAGGCTCCTTTTGCCCAAAACTAAGGATCTCTTGTTAAAATGTGGTTAGCATCCTCCATACTATTAAAATGGATAATGAATAACCCTCGAGTTAGAGCTACCAACTCCAATCTACCTATCGGTCACCATTTACCCATCACCCAAGCCCTGATAGTCTCCATGTCCGGCCTACCTCCCAAAAAATTGCCTACCAGGGAGAATTCTTCCATTGAAAGAAAATGACTCATGGAACTTGCCGAGGACAAAATTTTATTATTTACTAGAACTAGGGGCAAAATAGAGAGAACATCCTTTATTTTTCCTCTAAGAATCTCAGCAAAAGACAACCACTTCTTGGGCCCCATATTTTCCTTCGTATCTTTTTGTCAGGGTCTTTCTGAGGAGGGTCAAGCCCCCACATGATGCCCACCTCCAAATATGTCATAGCCTGACTACCTTCCTATGGATCCTCACTTGATCCATGCTCAAGGTTCCCACCCACCCCTTCCATACCTGCTCTACCTCTACCACCTTGGCTAATATTCCTACCCAAAAAATTCAAACCCTCACTCCTACCACACCCACTAAACCTCAGCTCACTTATTCCTGATGATGTCGAAGACTATTTTTTAAGAATGATTGATTATGGTAAAGGTAACTGATAATAAAATTAAATTGGTTGGGTTTTAATCCAACCGTATATCCCCATTTGTATTGTTGACCTACTGTAATGTTGACAATATAAATATTACCAAAAAGGGCCAAGGTGAACAAATAATCTAGTATTTAGATAGGTTGGGCCTGTTTTACATCCCAAAGAGGTGGAGATACGACCCAGATGATAAATTTTGTAAGAGAAACATTGGCCTTAATGGATATAAGGCTCATAATTTTGAGAAGATCTCAAGGCCTCATTTTGAATAGGGTAGGAATAACAAGGAAAATGCCCCATTAGATTGGAATGTTACCAAAATGGAACAACTTCCCCTATGGCTAGACTTCTATGAGTAGATAGTTGATTTTGATCCAAAAAACAATGAAATCCACCAGTTGAAGGAGTCTAAGATCAAAGAGTTTGAAAATAAGAAAAAATGGGATGAAGGTAATATCGTAGACTGGTGGAGAATGAGAGTGGAAACTGGAACAAAGAAATTCAAACTTGGGCAAGTAATTGATGATGATTTTTCTGAGAGGTATGACAAGAACATCAAAACTTGGAAAGTGAAGGACCCTAAGAATCTAGTACTGATTTACAAGAAAGCACAACCAAGGATAGATTCTCCTTCCCCACATTCACAAGAGAAAACTCAAGAGGAAGGGGTTGATACTCAATTAGTTTCTACTGAAGCTCCTAAAATATTTGATCCCTCAATGGAACAACTAGATAAATTCCCTATAGGGGCATAGTTAATGAGTAAAATATATTATTTTGATGATAGGGCCATAAAAATAGAAGTCATTAAGATAGTAAGTAGGCCCAAATGCCTAGCCCTAGGTGGAGAGCCCCCTAAAACTAATATATATTGGAATAAGAAGGATGAGGAGTTCATGTTTACACCTATAAGTTTCACCATTGTAGTCATAGTTTATTTGAACCCTATTTCTAAATATGTATTAGAGGAAGGACCTTACGGGGAAGATACAGAGAGTGATAAGCCTACAATGTTTTAAGTTTTTAAGAGAAAATCTAAAAATGCATCAAAAGGAACTCAGAAGGAGGTTTGTAAGAAAAAAAAAATTGATAAGGGGAAAATTATTGAGAAAACCTCTATCTTAGTTGCAGAAAAATTAGTACAACAAATATAGCAATATAGTGTAGATGTGGCTTCATAATTTCCTACATCTATAGGTGAAGGTACAATTTATATCCCTTATTCTCTTTCTTCTCCTCTTTCTCCAAATAAGTCTCCTTCCCCTTATCAAAAAAATATTGAAACAAAAGCGCCCTATTCCCCTCATAATTCACAACCTATCTTATTAGAAAATACAGAGGGCCAAGCCAATTCATCTCCTCCACATTCATCTAAAATTCTAGTTTCATCATCTCTGGTAATCCCACCTTTGCCATCATAACATCCAATATTATCTAAAACACAAGTTTTTTCATCCACACACTCACCCTTATTTGATTTTTGTTTTAGTTCCCATGTCTTTCCCCATTGCAACAGAAGCAATAGCCACTGACTCAACTATAGTCACTACCATTATGTCCTCATTAGCTACTAAATTTTCTCTTCCATATCTTATAGCTTCTCCTCCTCATACAAGTTATCCCACATTGGCTTCTTTGTAAAAGGATAAGGAGGTTTCATAGAAAATCCAAGATTTATGGGTCGAGAAGTTATCCAAGCCTTCAAAGAGGATGTCTTCAAAGAGGAGTATAATATTTTTTGACCCAATTTCAAGGTAGAGAGAATACAAGTATATTATTCCTTTGGTGAGTAAGCCTAAAATAGAGATGATTATGCAAGACTATCATCTAGAAGACTATACATCAAACATTGAGTAGCTACCTATTGAATATGATTTGGTTTTATCAAAAGCTCACTTAGATACTTTCTACATAAATATTGATATATACAAGGAGAAATTTGAAAAGTTGGAGAGGATGATAGAAAAACTAGAGAAAATAGTCAGCAACCATAAGCAGGTTGAGAAAGCTGTCAGGAGTGAAGTGAAAAGCTAGTAGAGAAAATTTCAAGAGACCATGAAGCTCAAATATCAAGTTGAGGAGCAGAAGAAGAAAAATTAATAACAGGCCAAAGAAATATAGGACCTGAAACATTAGCTACAGATTGAAAAGGCCAAGTCCTTAGATTTCTCAAAATTAGGGGTGAAGAAAGTAAGGAAAGAGCTATGGTCCAAATTTTTGGAGAAATACTATGAATTGTAGCCTATCATATATCATATGGATGATGCCAACCATTTACTCTAGAATACTCAAGAAGACCTAGAAAAATTCACTCAAGAGCTACAACCCATGGTAATTCTAGCAGAGTAAATCTACAAACTGGTAGATAGCAGGCTCAGTGAGACTACTGAATCGATCCCCACAAAGGAATAGAATATTGCTATATTGGATACTAGACTAATAGTAAAGAAGAATAGATTGCTTCAAAAGGCTTGGTTGTTATATGATAAAGTGGAGAACACAATTCCAGATGTGGTAGACATTAATCAAGAAATGACTTAGTATGGCTTTAAAGGACTATGTATTGATAATAACACTATATTATTAGAAGAATAAATTAAGAAGAGTGTAGCTTCAAGCCTCCAATATGAATCTAAGGTTGATGCTTGGAAGGAGCCAATAGATAAAGAGAAGGTCTCCCAAATGATAATTGATTTGACAAGACTCAAAGACTTGATGAAAGACTTTGTGAACAAGAGAAGCTCTATAAATTATGAAGATACTTCTGAATTGGAGTTCATCCATAAGTATCTTAAGGAGACTTCCAACCCTTCTAAAGCAGTTTGGAAATAAGTCTTGCATATTCTTAAGTTGATGGTCCAATTGTTTGATACTGATGTTGAGAAAAAGGATAAGGAGTAAGATTCACCTAAATAAGAGGAGGTTGGTCAAGACCAAGAAGACAATGGTGTAGAAGAATATTAGAAAGGGTGTTAAGAACCAGATAGGGTTGCTACAGACCCTCAAGAAGCACAAGCATAAAGTTTTTTCTACTTTGAACATTTTTGTAGTCATGTAGAAGTTTTGTATTTTTGTTTTATTTTTTACTCTGAAACTGTTAGAAGACAATAATAAAAGCATGAGGCCAAAGAGCAGAGAATGAAAGTTTTGTGAAGGTATTCATATCATTTTTATGAATCTTAAAAGGGAGAGCTTAGCTCTATTTTACTTTATATTCAAGCAGTTTTGAAGGAGTGGTGGATATCTTTGTTTCTAGCATGATCTCCATATGAACCATTATCCTCTAGGAGGCTTCACAAAGTTTTCAAAGGGTAATGGTTGTATAGATATTATTCTATGAAGCATTGCTCAAATACTTGTATTTTTTGACTCCTGATACCCAATGGATAAGACTTTGAGTTTGATGGCTTTGCAAGAAAATCCACCCAAGAGATGCCAGAATGTAGGCCCAAAATGGCCACATCCTTAGAAAAAATTTGAATAATATTCTAAGGCATGAAGATACTCCCAGTCACTAAAAATATAGTGTATTTATGAGTGGTCTAGCATAGATGTTCCAATATATAGTCAAAACAAGTCAAAGTGACGTAAGCATCTTTCAAAGTGTGGATTACCGAAATTGCTCCACCCCATGTGCTAAAGAAAATAAGTGCTAGAAATATTCCATGTTGCTGAATTCTACATCCATTCTAGAGCGTAATGATGACATGCTCTACAAAACTGGGAAAAGAGGTTAAAATGCCAAGAAGAAGTACAAGGTATTGAAACAATGAAAAGTGGTATTTTACACTACTTCTTGAGAGGATTGGTGACATGCTCTATTCCACAATCAACTTGGGTCAAAGCTAGAGGAGTGGATATTGAGGAATGGATTACTACATGATCTACATCACATATGTGAAAGGGAAATAAAGAGGTTTGAAGAATGAAGAGAGTGTATTGGCGACATGCTACATCCCGCCCGATAGTGTATTTCTTATGAATGCTCCAATCCATTGGCCAAAGCCATCCAAGCTGATGTCAATGTTCTTTTTAGAGTAGATTGGTGACATGTTCTACACCACTTGTTTGTAAAGAATTATTGAAGTTTAATCATAGCCATCCATGACGTACATCAAATATGGATATTATGCTAACATTTTTATGAGTATACAAATGTGGATTCTTAGCAAATGAGAACCAATCTATTCAAGCAAGTATATGAAGTGTCCATGGATCCAAGAACCAAGAACATGGGTAGTTGTAGATTTGTGGTAGGAGGAAGTACTCGAGAATTATGAATGGTTAAAATCTTGTTTCTAACGTCCTGGAGTCTAACCACCATTTTTGAACCGACAAGTTACAGAGCCGAACTACCATGGTGCGCAACATCGAGCGGATTTCCTGGACACTGTAGGCAAATGAAATTATGCCACTATTGAATTCTATTGATCTAACATAGTCTAAATCCTTGTAATATTCTATCTATTTTATTTCATTAAAAACTATATATAGAGGTTGAACCCTCAATTTTTATGGTCAGATATAGAGTGTTTGCTTGCCCTACTGTGTAACATCTTTCATTAATTTATGGAAGGAGCATTAATCAAATTTTTGACTCAAGGATTATCATCTTCAATATCTTTATTAAGAGGTTTGAGCTATGAATTGAATTTTTATTAATGTTATTATGGTTAGTTCATTTCACCAATATTGGATTACTAGTTGTAAGGCAATTAAAATATATTCATAGTTAGATCTATGCTAGAAAGAGGTTTATTTATGTTAAGTCTAAATACTGATCTATTCTGCTAAATTGGATTGTTAGTATCATAGATTTTGAAATTACTTCTTGAAGCACATATCTGTTTTGTTTTTATTGTATGAATATTATTCTATTTTGGGTGCTACTAATCCTGAGTGTGGGACACTAGAAATAATTTACTAAAGGTTTTCCTTGTGGATGCCTATGCTTTTAGCTCTATATGACCACTGTTTACTCATAATTTCTTATCCTTAAACCCTTTTCTAACCCTATCTCTCAAAACCATTATTGAGCTTAATTGATTCAAAACTCTGTTAGTTGACAAGGAACCAACCTACTCTAGAGGTTGGGCTAAAGAAATATTTGGTTCATCCAATATTGAGTTCTGAGCTATGACAAGAAAGTGCAAGCCTAATCAGAAAGTTGGAATATAGATAGTTGCAATATCAAGTTTACTTGATGTCAATTCAGATCCCAACAATACTTAGCAGAATTATAAAGTTATGTCTAGAAAATAAAAGAGTATTCATGACAAAGTAGAGTTCCGTAGAAAGTATAAATTCTATATTTGTTGTCTAATGGAATTTAAAGGAGCTAAATAGATGATTTCATGGTGAACCAATTCCTAGCTATATAATCTATAGGTTCTTATGCCTAAATAAAACTAAAATACTATGAGGCAAAGGAGCTTGGAAAAGGGAAGATACTCTAGTGGACAGCCAAGATAAGCTCTATGTTATTTTTTGCTAATCAGTGATGCAAGGAAATATTTGCGATCAACATAGTCAAATTTGGCTGAGCGTAATTAAGATTTGTGGCATACAGGAGGAGAAATGCTAGTACATGGTAAGTTTCCACAATGGAGTTCTTATTGTGACTGTCGCACAACTCATCCTAAAATTGGGGACTCACCTTTTATTTTGGTATTTGGGTGTTTGCATTTTATTTTAAGTGTCTAATGCTTTGATTTGTTTTGGGTTTGCAATTTTCATCAATTTGTTGTTGACGATATTTTATCATCAATTTGTTGTCGATGACTTTTTATCATCAATTTGTTCTCGATGATTTTTATCATCAATTTGTTGTCGATGATTTTTATCGTCAATTTGTTGTTGATGAATTTTTATCATCAAGTTTATTGTTAGTGATTTTATTGTTAAATTATTGGGTTTGATTTCATCTGTGTGTTGCAAATAATTCAAATAAATATATGTATATATATATATTGATTTATATATTTATAATATAAAATATAATAAAAATAATAATAAAATAAGATGAAGAAAATAAAATATTATTATATACATATATATATGTTTATATATGTACATCTAATAGTAATTATAAAACAAATATATATATATATATATATATATATATATATATATATATATATATATATAAAATTCAAAAAGCAAAAATAATGTAAAAAGAGAAATTATTTTGCTTTCTTTCAAGCTCATGATTGCTTAGGTCTTCTAAATGCACGACAATGTAAGTTTATTCTCATATTCATCAATTTTTATAATATTTTACCATTTTGATGGTTGTTCTCGTTGTTTGCAGGTAGATGATGGCGCACCATACTTCGACATAAGATATTAGTGATGATACGACTTAGAAAATAAAGTATGGGGATACAGATCTATCAGGGGTGGATTCTTAGACTACATTGTAGGTAGAAGATGGTAGACGTTGATGGCCAGACACTGGGTTACATAGATGAATCTTTGACGTGGTACAAGTTCAAATGTATAAATCTTAGAGAATGCCATCTTATAATAGTAGTGTAATTTAAATGAGGATGTCGTAGGCCTTATCTCAATGGCCGCTTCAGTGGGCCTCATTGGCAGCATTGGGATTGAGCAACTCGGTACTGATGATTTTGAGGTGGATGCAACTCCTGTGGTAGTTGATGTGGGAGTAAAGTCATCATGTAGGGATGTCATGGATTGGTAGCAAGGAAGTGGATAGTGCTAGTGCCTAAGAGACAATAAATAGTAGGATTTTAACATGGATAGTATTGTGTACGAATATAGTGATGTGTACCAGATGCTCAATTTTATGGATAATAGGTCATAAATAATAGAAATTAGCAATATTGTATTTTGATTGAGAGTGATGGGATTGTGTTGAGGAAATGGTTTTCTCTAGTGGTAGAGATATTGATGGTCTTGAAAGCTTATTCTTTGACATAGTAATGTTTTAAAGTAGCTGTGAGATGATGTAGGCATTATGGGCTCCTAGAGATAGTTATAAGAACTACAAAATGGTGCACATCGCATGTAAACCCGATATTAAAGGGAGATTATGGTGGTTTTAATTTCACAATTTTCTAGATTGTATTTGTATTGGAATTCCATTACCATGTTAGACTGACAGTGTCGTCAATGTTGAAGAGAGTGAAGATAGGTTTGCACTAAATTATTCAGTGGAGGGGGTTAGTCCTAGTGAATTACGACATAATAATGATAATCTCACAGAAAGTCATGTAGTTCCTAAGATGATTTGGAGAGATAGCGTGAGAATGTAGCATTTAGAGTTTAATAAGGATAGTAACAATGAACCCTAGACAACTCAGAATAATCAAGAAAATAGGGGTGGTTGACGTCGAATCTATGGCAATCTTGTCATGACAAGGACGATGGATTGGACTTCATTAATAAATGATAAATAGTGGGAGTTCATATTTAGGGAGCACAAGTTCACTGAGTAGAAGCTATCATGTATATACCTACCACCCAATCCATTTCATAAACTCAAATTGGAGCCATATTGCTTTCAAGCGATGAATGGGGGTATCTCCACAAAGACCATGGCAGACATCTAGAAAAATGATTACGTGGAAGGCATTATCCACGTGGACATTGATAACCAATGTGCAATAGATTTGTAGGGTGATTTGGAGGATATAGGACTCCTTATTTGGAATGTTTCATAGACATGGTGATGACTTAGAAAATGTCATGCAAAATCCAGCGTGATTCAATATGTAAATGCAAGTAATAGTGTTGATGGTTTTGGCCTATGTGGAGCTAGATTATTAGGATGAATATTATTGTAGTGACCATATTCATAGCATAAATTATGGTAAAACTATTGTCGTGTTTATAAAAAAGCATGTACCAATTGAAAAACATGACATTTGACCTAATGGATAGTTGAACTATCAACTCAAATTGATCGGTGGGCGTAGCTTGAGATGTGGCGTATGGAGTCGATGTGGATGTCGATATCCATACCATTCATACCATAGTAGACATGGACCTAGGTGGAATCATCATATGAGTTGGATCGTATTAGGCTGGGACCTCGGATGGTTATGGAACATGAATAGCTGATAGGCGATGGTAATTAGGTAGTCTCGAATGATAGTTTGCAACTTTATCAAAATTCCCTTCGCACATAACCTAGTGATAGGAAAGTTAACAATGTTAAGATAATGGCTTCTCTAAAGTTAACTTGTTACACCCATACACCTTAAAAATACACCTTATCGACACACGTGTTCATGTAAATAGATAGCGGTTATGTAAAGGGAGAGCTCTCCATTATACTAGGGTTCATGAGAAGCCAAAGGTAAGGCATTGTTGTTGGCATATCCAAAGCATAAGGACTTACTGAAAAGGTGATTTTTATTATATTAACTAAATATTAAACCAATTTTCTAAAGTGGTAATAAAAAAAATGATGGTTTACAAATAAGCAAAGTCATGGCAGTTAAAATAAAGGCACTCATTTTAATTATACCTATTAGGTGCACCCGTGAGAGAAAGTAATTATGAAGGGTGTTACGAAAGTCATTATGGAGTCAAACAAGAATGAAGAATCTAAATTCGAAGGGGATATGAAACCAAGTGGTAGAAAATGAAAATGCATAGGAGAAATTTTAAATATCACATCAAATGGAGAAAATGGGGCTGGTATTTTTCAAAGACCAAAGATGTTGTCAAAAAATGAATGTACAAGGAAATATTTTTTAATGCAAGAGCTTTTTCAAAAATTTGGATTTTGTTAGTAAAATAGGAGGAGAATTTTCTGCATGCTTGGATTTAAATTTTTATCTTTCCCTTTTTCAGGTTTTGGATTTATAGATGATGTTTGATGCATTTTAATGGTCACATCATTGAATGTTTGGAGTCTGAAATTTATTTTTTGTGCCCTAGGAGCTAGCACTTAGTTTATTTTGATTGTGCAAATGCAGGTTTGAATAGACTAGGTTGCATGCAAGAGTTTCTCACATCTTCGGTTTTGCAGGACGGGGTGCCATCAAACTGATAAAGCTTTGCATGTCTACATTTTCAGCATTCAATTTATTTCAGATTTTCATTTTTTATTTTTTAACTTTTCTTTTTGCAGATTTTTTTAAAACTTTGAGGATTAAAATAAAAATTGAAAAAAAATAAAATGACAAAAATAATTACATGGGTGTGAAGAATGAGATACAATCTATCATACGAAACAAATTCGAACTCATTCCGAAGTCATGTCGATTTTATAAAAATTGTTGAAAATGACTGTTTTATGCAGATTTTTATAATTTCGGAATTTTATTTTTTCACATTTTGGAGGTAAATCAGATTTTTAAACTTTGCATTTCCATTCATAAGCATAAGATGACCTTTCCTTTATGAAAAGTTCAATTTCATTAAAGGAGGGGTAATTTTTATGGCATTCCATTAGCCATCATTTTAGAGCAATAAATTCACTTCTCTTTATGAAAATTTTGATTTCATTAAAGAGAGGTAATTTATACATTACATCAAAGGTTATTGTTTTAAAGCATTAAATTATTTCTTCTTTATGAAAATTTTGATTTCATTAAAGAGGGATAATTTATAATGACATTTTGAGGCCATTATTTTAAAGCAATAAATTGGTGTCTCTTTATGAAAATTAATTTCATCAAAGAGGGACAATTTATTAATTATATCAAAGGCTATCTTTATCTTCATGATAGAAGCTACATTTAATGGATCTTTTCATCATTTCAAATTCACATTCATAGATAGGTTTTAATCTTCTACTTCATGCTTAAAGTAGGATTTAATACAAGATAAAACTTGTTTAAAATCTACTTAATAAAGGAAGATAAAATCTACCTAAAAACATTCAAGATAAAAGGAATTAAGGATACATCGTGGTCATATGAGGGCCAATTCATATTTGCATTTAAGTTTCATGAACAATCATTAATATGGCATAATAAAATAAACCAACACATGCCCCTTGTTAACAGTTACTTGCAATCACTAAGGTGTTCCTAGCATTCAATTGATATATCTTCATTGAGATTACTAATACACATGTGCAATGCTAATATAGCGGAACCTTGGAGAAGTTGTTTTGATTTCTAACTTCTTTGCAAGAGAGGGTTTTGTGATCAAAATCCTAAGGTGAGTGTGGTTTTGCAATTGGGTAAAATTACCACTCAACATTTTGGCGCTAGAAGGAGGGCATGAATTGGTGTTATTTTATTTATGCTAAATTGTTCATTGTTGTTCTAAATGCTTTTGAATTGTTCATGCAATGAATAATATGATTTTGGTGTAACCTTGAGAGTTCTAAATTGCTAAATATTTCAAGTCCATTTGATTAGCATCTTTGGCCTCTTTTAACACTCAACACTTTGGGAGCTAAGAGGGCCTGAATTGATTTATTTTATTGCTATATAGATGCTAAATTGTTCATGTTACTTGAAATATTTATTCAAAGACATTGGTCTTGACTAACGAGGTTTTGTTTCCATATGATCACTTTCATTGATTCTAACATTCTCTATTTGATGATGCGTTAATGCTAACCTTTATGTAAATTTGAGAATGTTCTTTCATGTCATGGTTTAATTGAGGCATATCTTGTTATTGATACTAACATGATGATCTTTGTGGTTTACTCATTTGAAAATTGTTAGTCATTTTATGCTTCTTTGCAAGATATCTTTATTTGACTAACAAAGTTGATTTTGAAGCTATTCTTTGAGTTTCACTAATGGCGACATTTGATGAACCAAGAGCAGAAATGGTATCTCTAAGAGCAAGAATGATATCTATGTTAGGGGACTATTATAGTTTGTTCGAAATACCTGGAATACCCCATCAAATTCCTGAAATTGTATTGGAGTTTCTATGACAGTTTAGTCAAAATGAGACATTAGGATACATACAAAAATTGCATATCTACAAGAGCATATTATTTCAATGGCAAATTTTCCATGAGGATGTTGCTTGTAGGTTATTCTCATACATTTTGGATGATAGATCATTCTTTTGGTATGGCCAATTACCCATGGAGGTTAGGACTTCTTGGGTCCAACTAGAAGCAACATATCTTTATCATTTTGGTAATCAGGTTGACTTAGATATGTTGCAAAATTAGTTTACCTCTATTCGTAAAGAGCCTAATGAATCCATGAGTCAATTCAATGAGAGGTTCCATGAGTTGCACGCTCAAGTGTGGGAAAATTTTGACACAACAGAAGAGGAAGCTATTCAAGTATACATGGGAGCCATACCTCCTATACTTGCTACATTGTTAAGGGAAAATCTTGATGACCCATATTTGCATAGAATCTATGAGGTTGCAATAATGGTAGAACAAGGGCAAGTGGAGGCACAACATGTTCCCATGAGAGATTGTTCTTCTGGAGTTATTGATGCCAACCTACACCAACCATCTAATATAGCACCCTCCACTCCAATGATGCCTAAGGTGAATGATCAAGGGGATGAATTTGAATGTCCAAATTTTATAACCACCTTAGATATCATCCAAGAGGAGGTGCAAGTTGCCAAGCCAACATCCACCAATGAGGATTGTGTAGAGATGGGTTCATTTCTAGAAATGCATGAGTATGTAGATAATGGAGGTGTCCTAAATCTAATTAGTTTTGAGATATGTGATAGGACAAAACCTTCCATGGAATTGAATAAAGTGGTTGAAAGTGAAATTGAAAGAGAATCAATAAATGAATTTGAAGACATAATAGAATTTCACCACTTGTTCTCGGAAGACACTTTAGATGAGATTGTTGAAACTAAGGGTCAAGAAGACCCACACCTTCCAAATTGTGATGAAATTGAATCATGGGTTACAAATGTGGATTATGATAGCCTTACAAATTTGAATACAAGAAATGACCCACTTTTAGAAATAATTGAATCATCTAAGGAAGGTGAAGATGAATTTGATGAGAAACACATTGATGAATTGGAAGATGGTGAAGAAGTAGTTGAGCATCACAACTCGATTTTGGAAGATGATTACTATAATTCTTGGAAGAAATTGGATGAATATGCTCACTCTAAACCTTCTAATGAACCCTTTGTGTCAATTGATATGTAGGATAACACAATTGCTTTCTCACAGGAAGATATTACAAGTCCTGTACAATCTGAGGATGTTTTGGAAAAAGGGTTGGAATCTCATCAAGTGTTGGAAAACGATGATGATCCTACTACCATGCATAAAGAAGAAAAATAATTGATAGAAGAATCAAAATATCATGTCAATGATACAATGGAGTTTCATCCCATGAATTTAAATGACAATTTTTACAATGGTTGGGGAAGATATGAAGATGTCTTGTTTTCTCACACTCCTATTGATGAAACACCTATTCCTCTTGATATGCAGGATGTTGAAACTTCTACTTCACATGAAGATCTTACATTTGCAAGATTAGATAAGGTTACAAAATTTGATCATGTTGAATATGAATTCATTGAATATTTTTTTGAAATTGAAAGGGAAGAAATGGTAAATGTTTCCTATGACTCATCCATTTTGGATGAGGAAGAGGTAAAATCCTCTCTTTCATTTTGGAATAATGAAAATTTGGATACAAATTCACATGATTGTTTTGAAGATTCAGATGAAGAAATACCATGGGTGGTTAGCAAGGAAGAAGAATTCACTTCTACTCCTTCAAGTGATGAAAATATGGCTTTGTTTGAAACAACTCAAATGATTGATCAAGAAGATGTGTTATTTGATACATCCCTAGATAGACAAGACTTATGGTTTGAAAAGGATGGTCATATGTTTGATTGGGTGCCTAACTTTGGTATTTTTGAACAGGTGTTTGATGATGATGAAGACCATAAAGAGAAAGAAAAAGTTACAAATGCTCATCAAGTTTTGGTAAATTCTAACCATGATGTGTTGAGTATAGATGACAAGGTGAAATATTTACCTCTATTAGTGACTGCAAAAATTTCAAGTAATGGATTGCATGATGTTCCTTTGGATGCTAATGCTATTTATGATGAAATGCCATTGGAGGTGAATGAAGAATTAAGGATTGATTTCTACTCACACCTCTAATAAGATTGCTTTGATGAATGAAAAAGAAGTTGATGCGCTTGAATTGTTAAATCAAATTCATCAACAATTAATAATAGAATCTAGGATAAAAACTTATGATGATTCTCATTTAGTAGATATCCTAGATGCTTGTAAATTTTTGCATGAGTTTGATTGGCCTACAAACATGAAAAATGATTTGGATTTAAAGTTTTTAGAAATAGGCTCTTGTTTGTAAAATTTCATATTTGAAAAGGAAAGCCTAATTCTAAATCATGAATCGAATTGTGAAATTGACATCTTAAAGAATAGACATGATAGAATTGGAAATCAGTTATTGTCTAATCAATTTAATGATTTGAAGCTCACCCATGGGATTGTTAATGGAACTAAATCAAATTGGTGGGGTGAGAGAGGCAAGATGAAGATTGTTGTATGGTTTGGCCTAATCTTGTTTTCGTTGGATTTCTGTAAAACTTGGCATGTGTATCATGTTATATGCTTTTTGAAATGTGCTAATCATGTTTGGGATCCAGGGAAGTGATAGTTCAATATTTGCACCATCCTGTACCATATTGTACATTTGTATATAGTTTTGGTTTTCTTATTTTATTTTTGGTTTTGTTTGTGATTTGTATCTAGTTTTGGTTTGTGTTTCTAGTTTTGTGTTTTGGGTTGTTCCCTTGTTTTGAGGTGATGTTTCATGGTCACTAACTTATGGTCTCTGGCCCATTTTTTGTGTTCCTTTGTTTAGTAGGTTGGAGTATCTAATATAAAAATAGGTGAACCCGAGAAAAGGGGGATGAATTATTTGGTGATCATGCTCAGATTTTGGGACTAAGATGGTGGAGAGTGGAACAATGAAAGATTTCTCTAGAGCTCCACATGTAACTCACATACATTAAAGGGTATTTCTATAAATTATGAAGGATGAAGTTATCTTGATTTGCAACCCTAGGCAAAAATCCAACACGCTCCACTTGTAGGCTTCCTAACCCCAGTGATGCTTGAAGCTTTGCAAAGTTTTTATTTTAAAAAAAAAGAAAAAAGAGAAAAAGAAGAAAAAAATGAGCATTGAAAAGCTTGATCAAATCAGTCACAAGATCTAGATAAACTCTATCGGGGCTATGGATGTTTGATCGACAGTAGGGATCTATCTAGACACAGCTCGAGTAAAAGGAAAGGCTTTGCAAAGTATTAAGTGAACACAAGGGTGAGTTAGATAAACCCCACCGGGGCTATAGATGCTTGACTAGCAGTGGGGCTCTATCTATAGCCATTTTTGTTATGAGTGATACTTCATAGCCTAATGTAGAAAGGGATGATGGAATCTGGAGGATTTTTAGAGATGCAAGAATGAATCACTTTTTCACACACTGAGCAAAGGCAGATGGATTAATTGTTTTTATTCGAAGTTGTTTACCCCCACCTTCTTGGGACATTGCTAAATAATTTATGTTTCGCTGATCTTGTGTGTTCTCATTTCAGATTGGGTTCTTCACCCAAAATGCTCAGGAGCATTTCCTAGTAGAGTCACCATTTGTTGTGATTGTCGCACAACTCACCCCAAAATTGGGGACCCACCTTTTGTTTTGGTATTTGGGTGTTTGCATTTTATTTTAAGTGTCTAATGCTTTGCTTTGTTTTGGGTTTGCAGTTTTTGCCAATTTGTTGTCGATGATTTTTTATCATCAATTTGTTGTCGATGAATTTTTATCGTCAATTTGTTGTCGATGATATTTTTATCGTCAATTTTTTGTCGATGATTTTTATCGTCAATTTTTTGTCGATGATTTTTATCATCAATTTCTTGTCAATAATTTTTATCGTCAATTTATCGTTGACAAATTTTTATCATAAAGTTTATTGTTAAATTATTGGGTTTTCTTTCATTTGTGTGTTTCAAATAATTCAAATAATATATATATATATATATATATATATATTTATAATATAAAATATAATAAAAATAATAATAAAATAAGATAAAGAAAATAAAATATTATTATATACATATATTTTTATATATGTGCATATAATAGTAATTATAAAACAAATATATATATATATATATATATATATTTCAAAAAGAAAAAATAATGTAAAAAAAGAAATTCTTTTGCTTTATTTCAAGCTCATGGGTGCTTAGGTCTTCTAAATGCATAACAATGTAAGTTTGTTCTCATCTTCATCAATTTTTATAATATTTTACCATTTTTATGGTCGTTCTCATTGTTTGCAGGTAGATGATGGTGTGACATGCTTCGATGCTAGAGATCAGCAACGACACAACTTAGACAGTGAAGGATGAGGATGTGAATCTATTAGGGGTGGATTCTCAGACTACATCATTGGAAGAAGATGGTAGATGTTGACGGTCGAACAACAGGTTGCATAGGCGAATCTTTGACATGGCATAGGTTCGAATGCATAAATCTTGGAGAATACTATTTTAATAAAGTAGTGGATTTTAAACAAGGATGTCGTGGGCCTTCTCTCAATGGCCGCTTTGGTGGGCCTCACTGGTAATGTCAGAATTGAGCAACTCAACACCGATAATTTTGAGGTGGACGCAACTATTGCAGTAGTTGACCTAAAATATAAAGTCACCGTGTAGGGATGTCGTGGATTGGCAAAAACGAAGCGGATAGCAACGATGCCTAAGAGACAACAAAAAATAGGATTTTGACATGGATATTCTTATGTACGACTATAGTGATGCATGTTTGGTGCTTTATTTTATGGGTAATATATCATAAACGAAAGAAATCAACAATGTTGTATTTTGATTGAGAGTAATGGGATTGCATTGAGGACATGGTTTTCTCTAGTGGTAGAGATATTGATGATCTTAAAAGCTTATTCTTTGATGCAACAATGTTTAAAAGTAATTGTGAGATGACGTAGGCATTATGGGCTCTAAGAGACAATTGTGAGCACTATAAAATGGTGCACATCGTGTGTAAATTCGATAGTAAAGGAATATGATAGTGATTTTAATTTTACCATTTCCTAGATTGGATTCATATTGGAAGTCTGTTGCCACATTATACTAGCAGTATCATCGATGTTGAAGAGAGCAAATATGGGTTTACACTATAGTATCCAGTGGAGGGCGTTAGTCCTAGTGAAGCAAGGCATAATGATAATCTCACCAGAAGTCATGTAGTTCCCGAGATGATTTGGAGTGATAGTGTGAGGATGCAACATTTAAATTTTAATGAGAGCAGCGATCAAACCTAGATAGCCCATGATAATCAAGCAAATAGGGGTGGTTGACGTTGAATCTATGGAAATAACGACATGATGAGGACGATGGATTCAAATTCATTAACAAAATATGAATAGTGGGATTTCACATTGAGGGAGCACAAGTTCACTAGGCATAAGCTATCATGCATATACCTACCACCCAATCCATTTCACAAACCCAAATCAGAGCTAGATTGATTTTGAGCGGTGAATTGGGGTAGCTCCAAAGAGACCATGGTAGACAACTAGGCAAATGATTATGTGGAAGGCATTATTCACATGAATGTCAACAACCAATACATAATAAATTTATAGGGTGATTTGGAGGATATAGGGATCCTTGTTTAGAATATTTTACAAACACGACGATGACTTGGAAGATGATGCATAGAAGCTAGCGTGATTTGATATGTAAGTGTAGGCAATGGTGTTGATTGTTTTGGCCTACACAAAGCTAGACAATTAGGATGAATACCATTGTAGCAACCATATTCATGGGATAAACAATGGTAAAATTATTTTTGTGTTTATAAACAAGCATGTATCGACCAAACAACATGATATTTGACCTAATGGATAGTTGAACTATCAACTCGAATTTATTTATGGACATAACCTAAGATATGGTGCATGGAGTCGACATGGATGTCGATATCCATATCATTAATACCATAGTAGACATGGAACTAGGTAGAATCATCGAATGAGCTAGACCGTATCAGGCCAGGATCTTGAACGGTTATGGAATATGAATAGCTGATAGGAAATGATAATTAGGTAGTCTCGAATGGTAGTACGTAAGCCTAGTGATAGGTAAGGTAACAATATTAAGGTAATGGCTTCTCTGGAGTGGGCTTATTGCACCCATATGCCTTAAAAATGCACCTTATTGACACACATGTCCATGGAAATAGATAGCAATTATGTAAAGGGAGAGCCCTCCATTATACCAGGGTTCATGAGAAGCCAAAGGTAAGGCACAGCTGTTGGCATGTCCAAAGCATAAGGACTTATTGAAAAGGGGATTTTAATTGTATTAAATAAAGATTAAACCAATTTGCTAAAGTGTTCATAAAAAAAATGATGGTTTAAAAATAAGCAAAGTCATGGTAGTTAAAATAAAGGCACTCATTTTAATTATACCTATTAGGTGCAACCGCGAGAGAAAGTAATTATGAATGGTGTGAGGAAAGTCATTATGGAGTCGAATGAGAATGAAAAATCTAAATTTGAAGGGAAAATGAAACCAAGTGGTAGAAAATGAAAATACATAGGAGAAATTTTAAATATTGCATCAAATGGAGAAAATGGGGTTGGTTTTTTTCAAAGACCAGAGATGCTGTCAAAAAATGAATGTACAAAGAAGATATTTTTTTAATGCAAGAGCTTTTTCAGAAATCTGGATTTTGTTAGTAAAATAGGAGGAGAATTTTTTGCATGCTTGGATTTAAATTTTTATCTTTCCCTTTTTCAAGTTTTGGATTTATAGATGATGTTTGATGCATTTTAATGGTCACATCATTGAATGTTTGGAGTCTGGAATTTATTTTCTATGCCCTAGGAGCTAGCACTTAGTTTATTTCGATTGTGCAAATGCAGGTTTGAATAGACTAGGTTGCATGCAATATTTTCTCACATCTTCAGTTTTACAGGATAGGATGCCATCAAACTGATAAAGCTTTGCATGTCTACGTTTTCAGCATTCAATTTATTCTAGATTTACATTTTTTATTTTTTTACTTTTCTTTTTGCATTTTTTTTTTTAACTTTGAGGATTAAAATAAAAATTGGAAAAAAATAAAATGACAAAAATAATTACATGGGTGTGAAGAATGAGATACAATCTATCATATGAAACAAATTCGAACTCATTCCGAAGTCATGTTGATTTTATAAAAATTGTTGAAAATGACTATTTTATGCAGATTTTTATAATTTCGGAATTTAATTTTTTCACATTTTGGAGGTAAATCAAAATTTTAAAACTTTGCATTTCCATTCATAAGCATAATATGACCTTGCATTTATGAAAAGTTCAATTTTATTAAAGGAGGGGTAATTTTTATGGCATTTCGTTGGCCATCACTTAAGAGCAATAAATACCCTTCTCTTTATGAAAAAATTGATTTCAATAAAGAAAGGTAATTTATACATTACATTAAAGGTTATTGTTTTAAAACATTAAATTATTTCCTCTTTATGAAATTTTGATTTCATTAAGGAATAATTTATGATGACATTTTAAGGCCATTGTTTGAAGGCAATAAATTGTTGTTGCTTTATGAAAGTTAATTTCATCAAAGAGGGATAATTTATTAATTATATTAAAGGCTATATTTATCTTCATGATAAAAGCTACATTTAATGGATCATTTCATCATTTCAAATTCACATTCATAGATAGGTTTTAATCTTCTACTTCATGCTTAAAGTAGGATTTAATACAAGATAAAACTTGTTTAAAATATACTTAATAAAGGAAGATGAAATCTATCTAAAATCCTCCAAGATAAAAGGAATTAAGGCACTACATCATGGTCATATGAGGGCCAATTCATATTTGCATTTAAGTTTCATGAACAATCATTAATATGGCATAATAAAATAAACCAACACATGCCCCTTGTTAATAGTTACTTGCAATCACTAAGGTGTTCCTAGCATTCATTTGATATATCTTTATTGAGATTACTAATACACATGTGCAATGCTAATATAGCGGAACCTTGGAGAAGTTGTTTTTATTTCTAACTTCTTTGCAAGAGAGGATTTTATGATAAAAATCCTAATGTGAGTGTGGTTTTGTAATTGGGTAAAATTACCACTCAACAGGTCCATGAACATACAAGTTTTGGCAAGGAGTGATATTTTAAAAAAAATTGAAGAGAAATTCCACAGTCAACATGGTCAAATGATGTGAAATATGAGGTTGTGGATCATGGAAAGTAGTGTTAACATCTTCCAAAAGGCCAAATTAAAATAAGAGTTTCAAATTCAGATCGATCAAACTTCACCTAGCAAAAATCAAAGTAGCGAAGTTTACAAGGAGCCATTGGTAGTCTCAAATAAGTCAATTCCATAGTCAGCATAGTTAAACCTTACCCGATGAAATTTAGAGTTGTAGATTCTTTGAAAGGTTGCAAGATCTAGGACTTCACACTCCATAGTTAAAATGGTCAGGTTATGATTAGTGGAAAAAGAACCAATGGATTCTGAAGAGTACAAACTATGGTGGAACCTAATAAAGGTAGCAAAAGATGAAATATAACTAGAATCAAGATACAACTACTTTTTTAGTTGTAGATCAATGATGGAAGGTTTTTGCAAGAATGAAGATCAATCCAGATTGATTTGTAACCTCTCCAACCATGGAAGTCAATTGAGGAATTGAGCATTGGTAGAATGTAGAGATACATCATTAGTGGATAACAACTTTGTTCTCTTCTTAACGATTCATGAGAGGCCACCACCTCAACACTTTTCTACTTTAACAAGGATGGTCCTTGTAATGTTCTAGTGTGTTAATCATTGTAAAATATATATAAGGAGATCGAACCCCTATGATTAAGGGTCATATTTGGAGTGTTTGCCTAATATATTATTGTAATTGCTAAGAGATCAATATAAGGAGCATTACTTGGATGTTTGCCTCTAATTTTTCATCTTTATCAACTATAAATTTATTCTATGAATGCATTTATATTACTGCTTTATGGTTAGTCAATTCTACTTATATTGGATTGCTAATTTGGAGCACCTTGAAATGGTTCATGCCTGAATAAATGCTATAGAAGACTTCTATTTCTATTAGTCTAAATGTTGATGTAATTCTTCTATATGGATTATTAGTATTTTAGATGTTTGAAATAGTTTTCTAAGCATTTCCTTATTTTAATGGTGAAAATGTTGAGTTTTGATTGTTGTTAGTCTCAAGTGTGGCATTCTGAAAATGTGATTGATCAATGGATTCTTGCTATTTGTCAATATTGTTAGCTCTATCCAACCACCTAAAATATTAATTGTTTTCTAACCCTTACCCTATTTGTATCCCTAAAATTACACTTTTAATTGAGCTTAATTGAGTCAACACCTAAAAATTTGACAAGGAATACTAGACTACTCTGAAGGTTGGATTGAATTATATCTCTGATCCATCCAATGTCAAGGTTTGATCTATGATTAGTGGGTATGCACCTCCAAAAAATCATATATTTATAGTTGCATTTCATACGATGGGAACTCGAAGACACATTACAAGTATCTTTACCAATTTTTTATTTAAAATATCCCATAGAAATAAAGATTTAGTGAATTATATTGATCTCATTTTGTGAAGAGATTAAATTCACTTGGTGACTATGCTAGGGAGTGAAGTTGGATTTCATGACTGGTTGTCTTAAACTATTGTTATGAATAGATGTTGCTCCATATTTTGAGTTTACAAGTCTGTAGCCCTAATGGCTAATCACCATTATCCCTCATGGTATGACTTTGGGCCTTTAGACATTCTATTTTTACATGAAATTCCTAAAATCACCCTTAAAAACTTGCCAAGCTATCAAGGGAAGGAAAATACTGCAAAGAAGCATTGTTAAGATATAGCTTCCCTGTCATCTATGCACAATATTGAGTTTGAGAGTGTTATGTTAAGATTTTTATCCCTATCTTTGAAAGGAAATGTATTGTAGTGGTATCATTCCTTAGAGTCTAGAATTATCAAGAGATGGAAAACCCTAGCAAATGCCCTTATAGATGAGTTTGATTATCCTAGATATCACTTCATACTCCTCACCCAGTTTTCACTCATCAAGAAATCCATTCACAAAAATATCTCTGAATTCAATATTCACTTAAAAAGAACATGGACTAGAATTTCTCAATAATACCAATCCTTCCACCCTTAGACATACCTATACTACATTCATGTCTTGCATCCTGAGCTAAGCCTCTTGATACAATAGTCAAAAGTTAAGATATTCCCATCAGTATTTCAAGAATCTATGAAGGCAGAATTATGTTGATCACCATGGGCAAACTCCCACCTAGAGAGGTTGATCCTCATTTCTCTAACCCTAAACATATTCCATATGGTTGTAAAAGTATTAAAGGAGCACATTTGTGGACTAAAAAGGGTCCCAATGGTAAACTAGTGGTAAATCAAGGGACCAGCCCACATATTTTTAAACAAGAACTAGGATTTATTCCATAGCCCCAAAACTATGGGTAAGGAAATGAGTTATCCTTGAATAAGGTGATATCACCATATCCCATACCATATGTCTACTTTGATTCAAGGTATGTTGAAGATCCATCCAGGGAGGAAACTAAAAAAAATAAGATCTAGAACTAGAGGATACCGTTAATAATGGCTATCCACTTTGAGACACACTTTCTCCACATAGTTTGTGGTAGATGATAGATCAAGGACATGGCCATTTAAGTAATGGAAAGGTTTGTAGTATACAAGTATGTGCTTCGATGAACAATACTAATGGTTTGTGCACCACATTTTAGGACCTCACTTATGATAAAGAAGAACAAGTGCCAAAACCAGAGGGGGTTTTAGTGAATAAATCTCTTGAGGAAAGGAAGCTCAAGACCTGGAAGGATTTATATTTGTCTTCAATAACATTGGATTAATAGATAGAAAATATGAACTAGTTTTAGGACCTGACCAATGGATTGCATCAAATAGAGCAAGTGTTGAGAAAAGGTCTGTTAACAAGACCCGAAGTAGATTTTGCTAATCTCTCCTTAAAATTTCTATCTAGTGAAAGTAGAAAAGGCTATCAAAATAACACCTTAGGTTTATTTAAGAAACAACATGACCCATGATACTTGTTAATTGCTATTGAAAGGGGAATGATACATAATTGTCTTATAATCCCAGGGGCTAAAGTATTGATAGTACCTTTCAGAGTATGTGAAGAGTTGGATATGACTATAGAAAGGGTGGAACCTAGATATCTATAATTCAAAGGTAAAAATATTAAGGTCCTTGGAATTATTAGAAGAATTATAATGATTTTATGGGGTTTACTCGATTTATTTGTGGTACTAGATATCATGGTTGTATATATTCCTCTATTATGTGGTATTTTCCTGTCTGAAGCATCAGTTCAATATTTGGGTTTTTCCTTGAGGAGGAAGTTACTGGTATATACATCCTTTAAGAAAAGAGTAGTGTCATGGTTGTCGGCCAAGATATTCACTCTTTTATAAATGAATATTATAGGAAACTATGCACTAGTTCTCCTATGCTTGTACATAATCATGCAGAGATAGAGAACCTTTTTCAAGAGGGTTTACTGATAGGCTTTCAATCCAATGAGGCATTAGTTGGAGGGACCCTTTTTATTCAATAAATATCATAATTTTTGTAAATATCGAGGATAATTTTCATAACAAGGAAATAGAGGGAGAGATGGAGGATTCGAGTCATTTGAAGTATGAGAGTTTTAAGGGAAACCCCATTTTTTTAACCTAAAAATGGGAGAAGTATTTTGAATAACAAGAGCTTGCAAGAATGAATATTAATTCCCATAACATGAGATATAAAGGATCAGGCCATGATTACACTCAAGCAGGTGTAATCTATCTATCACATGGTGAAATATTTAAGGAAAAGTACAAATTTAGAGCCATTTTGTCTAAACATTGCAGGTTCACATGTTAGAAGCATATACAAAATTTAGAGCTAGGCACAGGAATGTGTGCTAAATTTTGTGCACATAATCAATATTTAAATAAATTGTTGACTACAACTATTGTAATAAAATAGATATCGAGGTGACAACCATGGCAAATATGTATCATAATGTTTCTGGTATAATTATGGCTTGAATCATAATGAGGACCTCTAACTCTATTTCCCAAATGGATACTAGACAGTCAAGCCAGAAGCTCAATTAAAATACACCAAAAAAAGTAGTCTAGCTTCAGTACTTTCTAAATCTAGCCAATATCTTTGTATCATCAACAAATGTCATCTTCACAGCTCTATAAAAAGCAAAAAACTTGTTTGTAAGACATTTTGAGGTATGATATGGGTCATGATTGGTTATTTTAGAAGGTAAAGAAGAGTTTTATCATATGAGTTAGGTTCATTTCATCCTCACAAAACATCGTAATTGGATAAAGAGTAGAGATGGATTACCATGCTTGGTAATCTACCTGCCTTGGAAGTTGTCTCACACCTTGATAGATTATGCATATGGGACTTGCACCCCATGGAGTATGCATATCTATTTTTTGGTGGTGCATGGTTCCCTATTTTTGTGTAACTCCAATTATCTTTGTCCTTTTTCCTTTTTTATTTATTTCCCTAGCACACTAGTGTTTTTTCCTCTATCCCTTGTAGTTTTTTTGTTTCCTCTTCCTTTTTTTTTCTCCTTATTTATATAGAGGTGGTCGCTACACTTTGTTTTATCCCTAGAATTGTCCAATCACCACCATTCCATGTGTATTATGAGGTATTGTTTTCCATGTTCTATAGACTAAGTATATATTCCTCCTCTATTTCTACTCAGTTCTTGCATTATTTTATCTTCTTATTTTTCCTGCATCCATGTTTGAAGATTTATCTATTAGATTGCATCTTTAATTTTAAATTTTCATGATTTCTTACCTTAAATTCTACTAGAATTTTGAGAGGATAAGGCTATGAGTTCCCCTTTGTGAGCAAATTTCCGCAAGAGGTGTCAAAATGTAGACCCAAAAAGGGACCACATACTTAGAAGAATTATAAAGTTATGGATAGAAAATAAAATAGTATTCATGATAAAGCAAAGTTTCGTAGAAAGTATAAATTTCATATTTGTTGTCTAGTAGAATCTAAAGGAGCTAAAAATATGATTTTATGGTGAACCAATTCCAGGCTATAGAATCTATAGGTTCTTATACCTAAATAATGTTAATAGACTATGATGTAGTGAAGCTTGGGAGAGAGAAGATACTGTAGTGGTCAACCAAGATAAGCTCTATGTTATTTTTTTCTAATCGGTGATGCAAGGAAATATTCATGATTAGCGTAGTCAAATTTTGCTAAGTGGAATTTAGAGTTGCAAAATATAGGAGGAGTAATGCTAGTACATGGGAAGTTTCCATGGTGGAGGTTCGTGAACATACAAGTTTTGGAAAGGAGTGAGAATTTAAAATCCACTGAAGACAAATTCCATAGTCAGCATGGTCAAATGATGTAAGGTAGAATACGAGGTTATGGATCTTGGAAAATAGTGTTAACATATTCTAAAAGGCCAAAGCAGAATAAGAGTTCTGTAGTTAGATCGGTCAAACCTGACCTAGCAAAAATCAAAGTAGTAGAGTTCGCAAGGAGCCATTGGTAACCTTAGATAAGACAATTCTACATTCAGCACAGTCAAACCTTACTCGAAGGAATTTGAAGTTGTGGATTATTTGAAAGGCTATGAGATCTAGGACTTCACACTCCACAGTTAAAATGGTTAGGCCAGGATTAGTGGAAAATGAACCAGCAAATTCTAAAGAGTATAAAATATGATGGAATCTAATGAAGGCAGTAGAAGATGAAACACCACCAAAATTAAGATCCAACTGCATTTCAGTTGTAGATAAATGACATAAGGTTTCCACAAGAATAAAGAGTAGTCTAGATTGATCTATAATCTCTTCAGTTGTGGAATTTAGTTGAGGAGTTGAGCATTGGCAAAGTGTAGAGATACAATATTAGTGGAGTATAAATTTATTCCCTTATTGAATATTCATGAGAGACCACCACCTAAGCACTTTGCTACTTTAACAAGGAAGGTCCTAATATTCTAGTGTGTTAATCATTGTAAAATCTATATAAGGAGATTGAAACCCGATAATTAAAGGTCATCTCTGGAGTGTTTTCCTGATATATTACTGTAATTTTTGAGATATCAATAGAAGGCATATTACTTGGATGTTTATCTCTAATTTTCCATCTTTATCAACTATAATTTCATTATGTGAATGCATTTCTATTACTGCTTTATGGTTAGTCAATTCTACTAATATTGGATTGCTAATTTGGAGCACCTTGGAATGGTTCATGCCTGAATAAATGTTGTAGAAGATTTTTATTTTTGTTAGTCTAAATTTTGATCTAATTTTGTTATTTGTATTATTAGAATTTTAGATGTTTGAAATAGTTTTTTGAGCATTTCCTTATTCTAATGGTGAATATATTGAGTTTTTTTGTTGTTAGTCTCAAGTGTGGCATGTTGGAAATGTGATTGATCAGCGGATTTTTACTATTTTTCAATGCTATTAGCTCTATCTAGCCACCTAATTTCTCAATTTTTTTTCTATTCCTTACCCTATTTCTATCCCTAAACTTACACTTTTAATTGAGCTTAATTGAGTCAACACCTAAAAAATTGAAAAGGAATACCAACCTACTCTATAGGTTGGATTGAATTATATCTTTGATCCATCCAATGTCAAGTTTTGAGCTGTGATTATCGGGTATGCACCTCTCAGAAGTCATATGTTCATAGTTACATTTCAAGGTTTCCTTGATGTCAATTTAGACCCCAATAGTTTCCTATCAAATTTTAGTTAACTCTTCAAACTTCTGGGAATAAAAGTGCTTCGTGAGGAATATTTCCTTAAAGGCTATTACAAACTCTTCCTATTTCAAGTCGACTATTACCTCTAGTTCTTATCCCTCACTAAATATTTTCCACCAATTTAAACCAATACCTTGCAGATGATGTGTAGTGTAGGATGTTTGAGTTTTCGTGGAATAGTTCTTCATATTACAATAGATTTCTATATCTTTCATCCAAGCTTCAGATTTGTCACCACCTTCTTCTCCATTGAATTTGGAGGATCTAAGATGTTTCATGTCCCTACCTAACTCTATATCTAGCCTTATCTCGGCTAGTTGAGCTTCTGTCAAGGGTTCCTCACCTTGACTACCTCTAGAGCTTCTAGTCTATGCTTCTTGATTCAACATAGCTTTTAGCAATTGCTTCTATATTTCCATCCATTCCCAAATCAAAGCTACTATGGCTGTGATATCCCCTCTTCATTACTAGCATTTTATGAACCTATATCTATGGTTTTGTTCTCTCTATTATTTTTTTGTGTTCACCTTGGAGGTGGGTTAGCACCTCTCATTATATTGGGAAGCATTGTCTCTAACCTCAAGGAGATATAGAAGGACTCAATTTCCTAATTTTCATCTCTGAATTACTTATTCTACTAGAAACTATATTCTTAGTTTTTCAAACTATGTAGTCAAGGTCTACCTTTAATAAGTGTACTATTGTTTTAGGTATAGCCTCTATAATGTGCATTTTCTATAGCACCCTCTATAATATTATGCAAAGAAACTTGTATCCCTATGAACCAAGAACTTTGATACCAAATGTCACAACCCAAAATTCTTATCCTATTTATTATTATTATGATTTTCCATTAGTTCTAGAATCTAAGTTCCAAAATCACTATTGATATCATTACATCAGTTCCATAACTAAACATTCTTTGAGGCACACTCATCCCTACACTTTACATAAATCCAACTATGAAGTGCACTAAGTTTTATCAATGGTTCAAACTATCCTTCTCATGGATCCAATGAGCTAGCTTGACCTTCCTTTCATTTAGTTGAAAGGTGCACTTCATTTTACCCCCATCACAAATATGTTTGTGTAGGTGGTATGTGCATATGTAAAATGACTATCCATATCATATCCTTATGAGCTAAACATCCCAATAGGCCTCATTCCCAACTCATTTCTTGCAGAGTCAACCTTATGGCAATCCCTATAGATTTCTATAAGCTAACTCTTACTAGGGATTTCATTTTTGTAAACAACAAGAGCTACCATATGAAATTCTTCTCTTTTCCATTATTCCTTTACCATTAGCTAAAGTCAAACCCCTCGATTTCCTTATTGAAGGTATTAATTAAGTAGACCATAGTACATTTATTTTGTAAATTGTACGTTATCAAGCTTGTCCAAAAACTATTCAATAAGCCTAGTACAAGCACTATGAAAGAAACCCAAAATATAATTTCATGATAAAGAGCTTATATCTGTGAAGAGAATCATTAGTCTTTTAACATTCCTCATTCTTAAATTCTTCCTAGAATAGTATGCATCTATTCCTCATGTTTCTTTTCATGATCTCACAAATATAACTTATATCTACTAAGAAAACTAAGACCATAATGACCCATTCAAACTTAGACATATCCATAATGAATCATATTGTTTCTTTTAAGCTTTCTAAATTAGAGATATCGTATATTTTCCATTCTAGAATTTAATACTTAATTAAACCAGAAATATCTCAAATAAAATAACCATTTTCATAACAATTATAGAAACCTTTTAAATTTAGTAACACCATAAATGAGAATCACCACAATAATTGAACACATTGATTTATCTTGGAAAACCCCCTAAAGGGAGAAAAACTAGCCTTAACCCAAAGTCTTTATTTATCTCATAAATTGGTTCTACAAATGGAACAAGGTCATTCATTAAGCCATTATTCCTACAATAAGAGTCTCCGACTCTTTAAAAAAATACAATGTCATTTTGTCCATTTACATTCATTGAAAATGTATGGTCTTCAAGTGTAAACCCATAATTCTCCACCTCTATTCATTTCCCCATAAGTCCTGATTTCATTTATAAGAATTTAACTCTAAAAATTAGGATAACTAAAACATTCTCATCCACCGATTAGGATTTACAAACCTTTCCTTCTCGACTTAGATTCACAATCCAAATCCATCTGGATTGGTACCATTATCAATTCTCATAAACTATACTACCATACAAATGTTGTATTCACATGGACTTATATACCAATACAAAAAGAATATGATACTTAGTCACAATTTTCACACTCGATGGAAGACAATTTTAATAAGCATCTATAATTTTGTTTTATCAAGGTATACATAACCATAATACCTTAACGACTATCATTCCTTAGATGAAACATTAAATAACAACCTACATAAATTGGGATATAGGTCTCACTGTCATTTAGCTAAGAGTATTCAACCACTTCATTCCTCCATAAATATTGTAGGAATTCTCTATCCAGTTAACTAAAATATGAATCAAACTCAACTCATCCTCCTCAGTTTAAATACAGTGGAAGTAAGTTCAACTTTCACTCAACCACCACTGATGAAAACTGGATATCAATTACTTTACTACACTGTAGTTACACTCAATAACCACTGGTAAAATTCTTGGATCTCAAATGCTCTACTGCACTACGGTTACACTCAACCATGAATTTCTAGATCTCAAAAGCTCTTCCACATTGCGGTTACACTCAACCATGAATTTCTAGATCTTGAAGATAATAAGTCTTAACTCCACAATGAACTGGGTCTGTTCACTACTTGGGATATAGACCTGTATCCACCTAGATATTCCTAATAGAGTTTGGTAGAAGGACTTGCACTATATCCAATTTTCACATTAAAGAGTTATATCATTTAAAATGACTTCCATTTCTAGCTTGGGTGCTATCTCCTACCAATTTACCATATGAATGAACCTAAAATGATCCATCCACTTGAATGTTTGATATTCTATAGGTATAACTCGGTCAATATGAAAGTAAATCCTATTAGAAACATCCAAAACATGGTTTTCTAGGGATTGAAATAATGTCATAGCATTCTATTTTCTTTTAAGGAAATAGAGGCTCTAATAAATACCATATCTAAAATATTGTTTCACTATTCCTCTACAGAAGGAAAATCTAACACTTACTCGATTTTCCTATCGATCATTATTTGAAATTATTCTTGTAAAACTTGAATGACTTTCTACATTAATCGAGTAAAAAGAAATGGTATATAACACAAACCATTAACCTTTATCTACTTGATAAAACAAGGACATGACTTGGTTATCCAAACATATAATTTTTGAATAACACCTACAACATCTAAAATAAATAAGCTTAGATCGTATAACCTGAATACACCAACAACATTGATCACTCCTCCTGATATGCGCTACTCTGTTCTATCCATAGTGTCCTTCCACTCTAGAATGCATCAAGGATCCTCTCCCAACCTCCTTCGAGTGCACTCATATTTCACTCTTCGATGTCCTCTCCCACTCCATTCATCTAAAGTGTTCAATCTTCTTGTGCTAGGTTCTCTCTTCTTGTCCCTCGAACATCCATGATGCATGATCATTATTTCCTTAGGTGTGTTGGAATATATTACATTATTTGGTACATACCAATGTACCATAAATGGCACATATATATATTAGGAAAGAGTATCTTAGATTAGGATTTACTTTATACAATGTCATGCACAAGTGTGTATTGGTAATGTAAATGTCCATAGTTATCCCTATGTACATGTGTCAATAAAGTAGGAATATGAGGAGTCATAGGAAGAGTGAGGGCCAAGAAACCTCCATATGAAGAGTCACATTCCATTCTATATATATGGATGTATTTATGTAAAAGATATAGTGAAGGAGAAAGAGTCACCTATGTAAGCAATGGAAGGTGATGTAGTATGATGTATTTTGAGCTCTTCACTCACTAAATATTTCTTAGTACTTTTGAGCATTTGTCATTAGCATGATTTGAGTTATTATATAGTTTATTCTAAGTTTATATGCTTGATCAATCAACATTATTATATATTTTATATTGCAATTGTATTATTGATCTTGAGGCATTACTATTTTGAGTCTTTACTCATCAAAAGCTAACAGTGGTATCAAAGCCACAAGGGATCACCATTTCTACTATCAATCTGAATCCTACTACATATTTACAAATTGTATCAACAACTATGTATCGTTACATGCAAACATAATTGTTTTGGAATTGTTTTATAGAAGTCATAATATATATTAGAAGCAAAGAATATTTCTACTGGTTAAGAAGAGACCAATAACGATAAAGGAATTACCTCTAGAAAAGGAACCAGAGAAGATAAAGGAATTACCTCTAGAAAAGAAACTAGAGAAGATAAAGGAATTACCTCTAGAAAAAGAAACCAAAGAAGATAAAGAAATTACCTTTGGAAAGAGAAACTAGAGAAGATAGCATTTCTCACTATGTTGAAGAAAAACCAGTGATATTTAAGGACATACCTATTCCAAGAGCAAAATCAAAATAGAAGGAGATAGAAAGGTCTTGAAGATAGACCTTATCATTGAAGATATTAAGAGACCCTTAGAAGAGGTCCTATTGATAATATTGATAAGAAATTAAATATTCCATATTATTATTTGGCTAGAATCTTTCCACAAGGTTGAAAGAAAAACCCATGAAGACTAGGATTCAGTATATATTTGATTCCACTAGTTTTTTAAGATAGCTAGTGAAGATTATTATTTTTGGAACTTTGAATACATCTGATTATTATTGTCTAAGTTTTATTATAGAATATTAGTTCTTAAAATTTGAGAAGCTTCCTACAATAGATAGAGAATAATTTTATATTTGATTGCCTAAAAGTATATGTGCTTTCTTCGTGCATGGATTAACTCTTTTGTTGCAAAAAAGTAGATATTGAAGGAGGTCCAATAAGGAGACCTTATTGAAGATCAAGAAGAACCAAGAAGAATGTTATCATTACAATATTGTAGATTGAAGATAAAGATCCAAGAAGAGGTCACATTGAAGAACTTCCAAGTTTTGGAAGATTGAAGATTGAAGACTAAAGATAGAGATCCAAGGAGAGGTCATATTTAAGAACTTCCAAGATTGGAAGATCGAATATTGAATATAGAAGATAGAAGGACTACAAAATGTCCTATTGCAGACATAAGCAACAAAGTCTAGAGATCAAAGAAAGAGATCTCATTGAATAATTTTCCATAGTTGTAAAATTGAAGAAACCAAGGTAAGGTTTCATTAAAGAATTTACTAAGATAATTGAAGGTTGTAGGATTAGAAGAACCACGAGTAGAGATGTCAAGAAGATTTCATTGAATAAAGAAAATGTAATATATAGCCTTATTGTATAATTTGAAGTAGTGACCATTAGAAGAGATTCAAAGTAGAGTTCATGGTATAAGATTGCAAGTTCATGGTAATATATAGCCTTATTGTATAAGTTTTTTAGAAGTGTAATTAAGCCAAAGAAAAGACACTATTACACATCATTACTTTTAGAGAAATATTTTAAAGGAGTGAAGTGAATAATATGTGCTATTTTTTAAGTAAATTTAAGAGAAAATTTATCCTATGTTTGTGAGGAATAATATCTATCAAAGTATAGTAGATTTTGGAAAGCAAAGAGTTCCAAATTTAAAGGTAGATTTTAGGTGTTTAAAAACACCAGACATGTAGTCCAAAGTGGTGAATAAAATCATGAAAAGAGTGGTGTGGATCACCACTATACTAACCACCATTAATAAACATATCATAGGGGGCAATATCTTCATTAACGTACATCCATTTGTAAGAAAAAAAACACTAACAAGAGTGTTGGGTGCCAAACACTGGTGAATTTGTCCTATATTTGTCACAACACTTCTCATTTAATTTCTCAATCCAGGGAACTCGTAATCTTGTGAAAAATCATGGCTAATAATAGTCACACTACCACTTTGGAGATGATCCGTTCAACTACACACAACACACTTCACACATGGATTAGATAGTGCACATGATTTTATTAAATACATACATAATAATTCATAAAACATACAACTCATGATATAATGCCATGCAAAAACTGTTAATTCATATACAAAAATATGAGCATTTTTGGTGCTCATCATCCCCCCATGCCTAATATGTGCCATGCCCTCATGGCACCTAAAATCGGTAACTACCTCTTCTATGTAGACCACTGCTTTTTATTTCCTTCTCTTGTTGGTGGTCTTGACCTGTTCTCCCCCTTGAGGTTTCCATTTCTACTGAGGAGCCCTGGTTTATTATGGGGTGTCCTTGTGCTTTGTTGTCCTCTGGCTATGTTGATGTCTGTATTGGCCTTCATTCTGTGTTGGCCCTTTATTGCACTAGCTCTATCTCCTTCTTGGCCTAGCACTTGTACTCAATCCGACTACCATAGTCATCAATCCTCTTTGGAAGGTTGCTTCTGCTTCCTACCATAGGTCAGCATGATGAGGGTGCAATTATCTGAAAGGAATATTGAAGTCATCCCTCTTTCATCTAACTATGCTGGACTTGTAGAGCCGAAGCTCCTCCTGGGTGAGGCCAACATTTTTTGCTACTATTATTGTTGCCTCTACCTTCGATCCATATACCCCTCATCATGCCAACCACTTAATTTTATAGGGCCTACCCGACAATGATCCATATATGTCCCAAAATTGATCATCATTAGTGGGGTTTACACATATACTTGGCCCTCATACCTCCTTCTTGGCAACTTTCCTAGCTACCTTTGCTTCCTCAAACTCCTTATGGAGCCATTCAAATTCTGCCTTTCACTCAGTGAAGTCCTACACACCTTCTTCTCATTCTTCATTAGAATGAGGTTTCGGTTCTACAAACGTCACCCTCACCTTCATTTTGTCCCCCTTATGAGTTTTCTGAAGGACCTTTCCATTTCCTTTGTCAAGTATTACGATGGCCTATTTGGGGAAGTCTTTATGTCCCATGGAGGTTGCCTCCCTATTGGACGACTCAGGGAGTTTTTCCTCTGATTGGAGGTCCCCTATGGTTGTTCCTTCTGGAACCTTCTTTTATGGTCCCTCTGGTGGTGGCTCCTCAATTTATAGCACCCTATAGAGTCCTCCTTAACCTCAACTTTAGGGGCTTGCCCTGATGGCTCTTCATCAATGTCGATAAAAATGATAGAGATTTCTGTTTGAAGAATAGAATTCCCCTGTTCCTCTACCACTATTTTATCTAAGGCATGTGAACCCTCTCCTGCTTCTAATTCCTCATCTATGGCATCTGACCTGAATGGACCAAATGAGACTACTCTCTCTGGTGAGGTCAGAGAGTTTTGTAGGTACTTCCATCACCCAATCGGTCTAGGTAGAGGTGTCTTGCCTCTATTTTCCCTAGCTTGCAAATCCTCCTTGAGTTGCTAGATCAATTGCTATATTTGGGCAATGGTGACCTCCTATATTTGGAATTTCCTTATGGTCATCTCCTTATACTCCTCAAATAGCACCTGCATCAAGGATTTCTCGCTCTATTCGGTATGATCCTCCTCCAATGGCATCTAAATTGATTATTGCCTGCTTGTGGAAGGTTGTGGGTCCTGAAAACTATGAGCGGCCAAATTCTACAAATTTTGCATCATGACAATGAAATTTGTATCTTCTTCATACTCCTCATTTGATAGGAGTAGGCACCATCATCATGTTTGATGTTCCCTATGTTCTACCTGATGTTCTATGTTGTAGGGTTCTAGCCTCTCCTTCATGAAAGTGGGCAGAGAGCTTTGCCCTTCCTCTATAATTCCTGGTGAAAATTAGGGGTGTTCTTCTTCGAACATTCCCCCAACTTTGGTATCATGCCCTACCTCTATGATGATTTCTTTTGCTACATTGGAGGTCTCAACCCTAATCTCTTCAGTTGTCTCCCTCAATTTGGCTTTGTGCCCTACTTTGATCGCTGCTTGTTCTTGTGCACTAGATGGTTTTGCATTTACCACCAATGAATTTCCCCTGTGCTCCTCTGCATGGCATATCAGGGCTATAATTAGCCCATGATGGGCTAAGGCAAAAATTTTCCCTCTTTGGTACCTCAATGCCTCATCCTGTAGGGTCTTCTCTAGATATAACAAGACGTTGATCTCCCTCTAGTGTACTAGATGGATTATGAACTACATGTGGTTTGTTTTTAGGTGTGAATACTTCCCGGTACATGTGAAGTATCTCTCAACCTACTCAAAAAAATTTTGCAGGTGCATCAAGATCTTTTGCGTAGGAAGCCCCCTTGGTCACAGGGGACATTCCCCTATCTGAGCAGTTCCTCGACACATTTCTTTGCCATTTCGTCCTTGTATATGTATTTCCCCATAAGGGAGAGGTCAATTTCCTAAGCAATGTGCTCTGGGGTGACTAGAATTTCCATTCCACGTAGCCTGGCCATTTCTCCACTTAGGGAGGTGGTGAATTCTTTGGCTGCCTCCACATATTGTTCCTGGTTGACCAAGCGGTAGTAGTTCAGCCAACCCACCACCTTGAATTAGTTGTGGACTTCCGCCCTTATTCCTTTAGTGCCATTGGGCTCATACTTCTTAATCACATGGTTCTTCGAAGGTCCTCCCATGGTGAATTCCCTATTGAGTTCGAGTTCTATACTCAGTAAGGCACCTTTTTATAACCTGAGGTGCCTAACTCTGGAAATTATTCCATATTGGGTTTAGCAGGGTACGCCACCCAAATTAATTTTTGGTACAACATATTAGGCATGAGGGGTGATTTTCTGTTCTTGCATCCTCATCATATCAGAGAGCATATTATACAAAAATTACATATATATCTAATTAAAATCATGCACATACCTGATTGGTCATTTTGTGTTGTGTGGAGTATGCCAAATTGCCATTCGATGATGTTTTTCCCATGTGCTGATTACTTCACCTTGGGTACTGCATTCCTAGTTCGCTTGAGGTCCTACTGCCAAAAACGTGATGGATCCTATTGGTTCAGGTTGGCATGCATATCTCCTTGGTGGTTGGCCTTGGGACGTGCAAAAATCCTGCCCAATAATTTCAAAATATTTTTGGGCATTTTTGGATCTCTATCACATGACATGATGGTATTGGCTCCTCGTACTGCCAAGTTGCACATGTGCATTGAATTGGTCGAGGTGCCTATTTGAGTAAGGTGCCAATAGGGTGCCTAACTCAGTAAGGCACCTAACCCGGTAAGGTGCTAGTAAGGCACCTAACCCAATAAGGTGCTAGTAAGATGCCTAACCCGATAAGGCACTACTAAGGTGCCTAACTCGGTAAGGCACCAAGGTAAGGTGCTACTTTGACGATCATGTATATATATATATATATTGATGCATTCAGGGTGGTTCAACTTGTGGGGTAAGGTGCCTAGAGTAAGGTGTCTCTCCTCCTGGATTAAGGTGCCAAGTAAGGCATCACTCCTCCAGAGTAAGGCACCAGAGTAAGTTATCGCTCCTCCTGATTAATGCATCACTTCACCAAGGTAAGGCACCAGAGTAAGGCACCGCTCCTCTTGAGAAATGCACCAGAGTAAGGCACCATTGCTCTTTTTAGATTAAGGCACCAAAGTAAGGCATCGATGCTCCTTCAAAGTAAGGCACCAAAGTAAGGAATCGATGCTCCTTTAGAGTAAGGTGCCAGAGTAAGGCATCACTGCTCCTTTAGAGTAAGGCACTAAAGTAAGGTGCTACTACTCCTTCAGATTAAAGCACTAGATTAAGGTGTCGCTGCTCCTTTAGAGTAAGGCGCCAGAGTAAGGTGTCATTGCTCCTTCATATTAAGGCACCAGAGTAAGGCACCACTGCTCCTTTAGAGTAAGGTGCACCTTCCTTATTATTTTAAAAAAGTCAATGGTGGCTGACTTGTCTTTTAATGTGAGTTTGATCAAGTCTCCTTGAATTCTCTTCATATTAGCATCCACCTTGTTCAGGCATGGGTACATTTGATGATGAATTTGGCATCCCCCCCATGCCTGAACCATTGTTATCCTCCTAATGTGAAGGTATGTGGATCTTGAGCCAAACTAGGCTTGGTTTTCCAGATACCTATTGTTCAAACAATTAGGCCATATCCCTACAAAAAGAAAACACAAAAATAAAATTAAAAAAAGGTGCAGTTAAATGGGGTTCATGCCTATTAGGCCCTAGCTCTCAGGATTCCTGTAGCTTATATATAGGTTTTGTCCCTACAAAACACACAGTAAGCTAAAAAACAATAACTTATTCTAACTTTTCCTTGATGGATGTCCATGTATCCACCACGTTATTGAGAATTTGGGAGATTTTACTCGGATGGGGTCTCCCCCATGCCTGTTCTAGTTTCCACCAGAAATCCTTCAGATGTATGGTATGGCTACACTTTATGGCTATTGGTTTTTAGTATGGTTTTGCTATCGTCAATTATCTTAACCCGTACAAAACCGTTCTTGATTATTTCGATCACTTCATATGGTCCCATCCATCTCTGCATTAGTTTACCCTTTCATTCTTAGAACTTAGAGTCATACAACAACACCCAGTATCCTTTGAATTGTTTCTATTTAATGTGGCGATCATGCCATTGCTTCCTTTGTCTCAGCATAATTTTTTTTCTCTATAAGGCATCCATGCAAACTTCGTCTAGCTGATTTAGCTGTCAAATTTATTCCTTTTGTGCATCATCTAGGTTTAGTTTTAATTTTACCACAATTCTGAGTGTTTTAACTTCAAATTCAATGGGCATCATCACATATTTCCCATAGAACAACCCGAAAGAGGGTAAAACTAGTGTTCGACTTCCACGTTGTGTTATATGCCCATATTGCCTTTGGTTGTCTTGCAGCCCAATCCTTTCTGTGATGTTGCATAGTCTTTGTCAATATGTTTTCAATTTTCCTATTAGTGACCTCTACATGTCCATTCATCTATGGATGGTATGGGGTTGTCCTATTATGTCAAACCTTGTACTATTCCTTGAGCTCTTTGATTAAACTGGACATGAATTGGGGTCTATGGTCTATTGTAATCTCCCTGGGCACTCCAAATCTCATAAAAATGTGGGAGAATAGAAATTTGGTGATCATTCACTCCTTAGAGTCTCTTAGTGCTTGGACTTCGATCCATTTAGTGGCATAGTCTATATAGACTAGAATGAACCTCCTTCTTGTTGAATGTCGGTTGACGGGTCCCACAAAATACATGTCCTATTTGTCAAAGGGCTCAATGTGTACGTGAGGCTGTAGGGGCATTTTTTCCCCTTGGGTTGGTCGACCCATCCTCTGGCATTCATCATATTTATTGGCATATGTGACTGTGTCTTTAAACAATGTGGGTCAAAAGTACTCGGTCTGTAATACCTTATATGCAGTACTTCTCCCTGAGAAATAACCACCATAAGGCTTGTTATGATAGGCCTTGAGTATCTCCATGAATTCATGCTCAGCCATGCATCTTCTCACGATTTTATCAGGCCTTGTTTTGAACAAGAGGCCATCAATCCATTGGTATGATGCACTTTTTTTTATTACCCTTTTCTTATATTGGTATGAGAGGGCAGGAGAGGTTCTCCCTGTGGCCAAATAATTAGCAATATCTACATACCATGGTGTCTGTTGGCTAATGATGAATAGATGCTTGTTCAAGAACTGATCTTCTACCACTACCTAGTCTACTAGAATTAATCTAGATAGGAAGTCTACAACTAATTTATCTTTTTTGGGCTTGTCGACTATGGTAAGGTCAAACTCCTATAGCAACAACAACCATAAAATAATCCTGCCACTAATCGTTGGTTTGCTCATTAGATACTTAATGGCCATATGGTCTGTGTGGATGAACACTTTGTATCCAGTGATATAGTAACAAAATTTATTGACGGTGTGTACCACTACAAGAAACTCTTTATCCATTATAGTGTAATTAAGCTCAACCTCTTCTAGGTTATTGCTAACATAGTAGATGGCATAAAACTCTTTGCCATCCTACTACCTGAGGACTGCTTCGATTGCATTATTGGATGCATCATAATTTATGTAAAATGGGATAGGCCAATTTGGGTCCCGTAATATTGGGGCAAAGATTAGCTTCTCCTTCAGCGTCTAAAATGCCTGCTCACAGTCATTCATCCAGATAAATTATGTGTCCTTTGTCAGAAGCGTATGTAGCGGTTTGGCGATTTTACTAAAATCGTTGATAAATTTCCTGTAGTACCTGGTAGAGCCGAGGAAAATCCTTACCTCCCTCTGTGTTTTTGGTATGCGTAATTCTTTGATGAATTTTATATTCTTGTGATCCTCTTTAATCCCTTCTATCGAGAGATGATGCCCTAACACTATGCCTTCATGCATCATCATAAAATATTTTTCATTGCTAAGGAATAGATTGTTTTCCTCACACCTCTAGAGTACATGCTTCAAGTTTTTCATCGTCTCTTCAAATGTTTCCCTATAAATGGTGAAATCATCCATATATACTTCGACTACTTTGCCTATCATATCCAAAAATATGCTAAGCACTACCTTCTGAAAGGTGGTTGGTGCATTGCATAACCCAAAAGGTAGCACCCTGTATTGCAAACGTTCCCATGGGTAGGTGAATGTTGTCTTATCTTGGTCTTCCTTCGTGATCTAGATTTGGTTGTACCCATTGAATCCATCCAGGAAGGGAAAATATTTCCTCCTGAATAATGTGTCTAGAACTTGGTCAATGAATGGAAGTGGAAAATGGTCCTTTTTAGTCACCTTATTCAATGATTTGTAGTCAAAAAAGATCCTCCATTTCCCATTCTTTTTAGGAACAACCACAAGTAGTGATACCCATTCACTATCCGAGATCAGGTAAATGAATCTCACCATTAGGGGCTTCTGTAACTCGGCATTTATAATTTACTTCATGGTCGGGTTCATCCTTATTTGTGGTTTTCTAACTAGGGTTTATTGTTCTTCTAGATAAATATGATGAGTGCATACTTTGTGACTGATTCCTTGCATATTTGCGTAACCCCATGCAAATGCCTATTGACGCCCAGCTAGGAATTATTTTAATTTTACCAAATGTGTGGTGGTCAACTCACTGCTGACATTCAATGTTCTACTAGGCTTTACATCAATGTTTTTGGTGTGGTGGTCCTGAGCACCCACCAATGGTGATTCAAGAATTGTAAGGGAGGAATCCCCATGGAATAACCTTGAGATGATGCCATCTTCCTCAGCTTCATCCTCCACTTCTATCAATACCATTACCAGATGGAGCATCGATAGCTGGTTGTCCTAATTTTTTATTTTTGGTTCTCCCAATGTATCCACTGATTAGATTAGGGGAGAGATTGTTAATATCTTGACATTTTGGCCATCTAAAATGTTCATCAACCCATCACTAAAGCTAATGTATGCATCAGCCCTAGCTAACCATCATCTCACTAGGATGAGTGGGTAACCACCCAATATGGTTTTGGATTATAGCACTAAAAATTCAGCTGGATACTCCCATGCATCGATTGTTACTATGACATCTTTGAGCATTTCTTTTAATGCCACCGTGGACCAATTGGCCAATTACAATACCATTTTGGTCAGCTTCAGGTTAGTCAGTTCTAGCATCTGTATGGTGTCTTGCGATATTACATTGATGGTTTCCCCCAAGTTGACCAATGTATTTTCCAATAAGCGCCCTCTAATTTTTATCGTCAATACCGGGCTACATGGGTCTGCATATTTGGGATGATATGCATTCCCCATCATCAAGTCGGCTAACTTTCCCATGACATTGATGGTCTGCACTATTTTACATCATGATTTCCTTAGGCAGATTTCTTTTATTGCCTTACTGAAGATGGGCACATCCTAGATAGCTTGGAAAAGTAGGATAGTTATGGTGAGATTTTTCAGGCTTGATAAAATATGAAATTCAAGCTATTTTAGCTTCTTCTATTATTGTATCCATTTAGGGAATGGGGTCCCTATCTTCTCGACAATATTTTCTTCCTACACCTCTTCTATTAGAGGGGATTCTTATACTTCCTCCTCCACTTATACTAGAGAAGGCGTTGCTACTCCTAGTTGCTTTCTTGATCTAAGTTGTATTGGATTACAACTAATATGGTACATTGGATACATCTTTCCTTCCACCTGGTATGTTGGCCGATTTATCTTGTTGTTTAAATTTACCGTTGGTTGTGCTGGTAACTACGTAGGTCTTGCTATAGGTAGGACGGATAATCCTTGCTAAGACGGTCCTTGCACCATGTTCTATGGATGCATATTCCACAGAATATGGCTCCTCCATGGCTATTGATATGGCATACACAACTAATTTTGGAATGTTATACCTGGAGGTACGTTCATCTAGGGTGGTGGTCCCCACCATCCCATATTGGGTGGTGGTGGTTGTCCCTATGGCATATATACTCCTCATCCATAAGGTGGAATCATTGTGGGTATATTTTCCATAGTATTTTGCTACCAATTACACTAATTGACCATGAATTAGGCTTCAGTTACGTCAACAACTTTGGCGCTGGGCAGCTGTGGGCACAATCTAGTTTTATGGTCTTTTTGGAAAACTGCACATACTCTAACCTTGTTCTCTGGGTAGGTCTAGCATGCTTCCCTATAAATTTGGGGTAGAAATAGGTTAATGCTACATCATTCTACTATTTATTCTTCTCTAGTAGTAGCATGTCCAAATTTAAAGATAGAGAGGATAGCATTTTGCTTTTTAAATCCTCTAGCATGTTGCCTATCTCCATTTTTGTAACTGATGCAGTTGCTTTAACTATTTTTACGATTGGCTTACCTCTCCTCTGTGAGTAATTCTAGCATAATTTTTGGATTTCTTCCATCACGTGCTAGTAAACGTCTCCCCCAGAGATCATATTCAACACTTCTAGTAACTCATTTTTTGAACCCCTCAAGAATATACTTTTGATGGATTTATTCCCTAGCTTTGTAAGAGGGGATCACTGTAGATTAAAATTAAATTTTTCCCAGTACTATTCCAGGGATTCATCCTCTTTCTACGTCATGCTGAGGACCTCTTCTCTAGAATCCCATGCTCTGTCGAAGTCTTGATATTGCTCCAAAAAGAGCTTCTTCATCTTGTCCCATGTGGTGATCTATTTTTTCCACAACTCGATGAACCATCATAGGGTTGATTCATCTAATGTAGATGGGAAGAGTTTCAACTTTTGGACGTCTAATTTATAATCAATAGACCTGCATAATACATCAAATTTAAATAAAAACATGTCAGGGTCTTCGGTTGGGTATCCCTTGAAGGTAGGGAGATGGGCAAGGGAAATATTTTTTATTTTGGAGTCTCCTACTCCTTCATCTATCAGGAAACTAAACCCAAATGAGACTTCCTAATATGCAATTTTTTCAAGAAATGTGGTCTCTAATGTGGCTTCTATAGTCTCTCAATCATTCAAAACTTTCTGAGTCAGAGCCTTGAAGTCAGCTGGCATTATAGTTTGATCCTCTATGACTTTCCATAGCAGGGCTTCCTCCGAGGGTGTCCTATTAAACAATGGGATTACAATAATTTACTCTTTCTTAGGTCGGTGAGATGAGGAAGCACTTTGTACAAAGCTAGGAATCTGACTCCAATGGACTACTAGCGATGAGTCAGGAGAATATAATTCAAACACTAAGTCTTCTACCAACTCTGACTAATATGGTAGGCTTTATTTTATAAAACAATCATCTAGTCCTCTTTTTCTTGGTAGACTCATACAAGGTTAGGTCATAGGGCTTAAATGGTAATGTGATTAGTCTAATAGTGACGCTTCCCTGACAATGATGCCAAAATATTGGGTGCCAAACACTAGTGAATTTATCCTATTTTTGTCATAGCACTTCTCATTTAATTTGTCAATCCAGGGAACTTGTAAGCTTGTGAAGAATCACGGCTAAGACTAGTCACGCTACCACCTTGAAGATGATCCGTTCAACTACCATTGGGGGGGTGTTTGTATAATATCAATAAAATCATCCACCTTAATAATATTAATTCATAAATAATAATGCGGATAAAATAAACACACAAAGTGAAAATTCTTCTTAGAAATAAACACACTTCTAAAATAACTAATCGTAAACCTAATGCATAAACATACTACCATGCATAATGAAATTATGTAAATAAATAAGAGGGGAGGAATACTGGCTTGGAGTGGGCTTGAGCTCTAGGCAGATTCTGCCCGATGGTTCTCAAATAATGTGCTGCTAGTGAACATTCACACTTTAGTATTGATGCAAGGGAATTATATATATCAAATGCTTTTACAAAAGAAGCTCTCCTTTTCACAGGGAAGTCTATGTGTTTATATACTACACACACAAAACTTCCTGTAGTATATTTATTACAACAAACATCTCGGTTAAGCCTAAATTGAGATAGTTCAATCATTGCAACCAACGCACAATAACAACTATGCATCATTTCTTGGTAATAAGATGATTTCCACTGCATTACATTTTGGTTTCATGAGTAGTTACTTGTTCACCCACTCTGACTAGGACATCTCATTCAATCGTGATTCCCCATAGATGACATGGAACGGTGGTCAATAGGGTCCTTCTCCAACCATTTTAGTCAACACATATAATTTGGGCTTCGGCCTTGGTAAGGTGCCTAACTCGGTAAGGCGCTTTACTTGAGTAAGACGCCTACCTCAGTAAGGCACCTACCTCAGTAAGGCACCTGCTTTAGTAAGGCACCTACCTCAGTAAGGCACCTACTTTAGTAAGGCACCTACCTCAGTAAGGCACCTACTTTAGTAATGCGTCTAACTTAGTAAGGTGCATACTTCGATTTACATTTATTTTATTTAGCAAAACCGTGCTAGGTCCATGTAGGGTCTTGACTGAGAAAAATATGATGAAATCAGGGAAAATAGCTACACACAACACACTTCACACATGTATTAGATAATGCACATGATTTTATTAAATACATACATAATACTTCATAAAACATACAACTCATGATATAATGTCATGAAAAAATTGTTAATTCATATACAAAAATATGAGCATTTTTGGTGCTCATAAAAGAGTGCTTAAAGAAAGAGCCAATAGGCTCAAGAATCATCCAGTCAAGGAGTTAGAATACATCACCTGTAACCTGTAAAATATTACTCTATGTAAATCCTATGTAGCATCAAGGTAGATTGCAAATACAAGGTGCATTATCAAAGGAATATTACCAATAGATCAAACTACCAAACATGAAGCAAAAAAGAGCCACCATTGGAGTGTTATAAAATAGTTACAGGTGGATCCAGTATTGGGTGAATTCATCATCATCCAAAGAGAAGAAACAACATCAATTGTTGTTACAAAGAAGAAAGAATATGTTGAAGGAATAGTGAAGAAGAAATACATTGGAATTGCCTTGAAATTATAGATGTTGGAGAAGGGAGCATATGCATAGAAGGTTGTAACACTTGTATTGAGCAAGGAAGAGGAATATTGCTATTTGGCATAAGGGTGAGAGTTGGCATATAGTCATAATGTATATCTCCAGGAAAGAAGAGTGGTCAATGCTCTAAATCATCATCCAACGTTCAAGGAAGGATTAGTACACCCAAACAACACAAGGAATATTTTTCCAAGTGTCCATTCATCTTACAAGAACATTAGCTCTACCTAAGAGGATTCAAGAGGTATCCATAATGTATGCTACAAGTGGCACATTGCACAAGAGGCCACCAGTGTAAGAGATTAAATGCAGATTCATAGCAAGTGTGAAGCAAGAGTATTGAAGGTACATTCAAAGTATATGTTATTAAGTCCAACAAAAATTGACCAGAAGGAGGAGCACCCAACAATTCAAGGAGGAGCACTTGAATAATTAAGGTAACATTTACCATAATATTTTCATATTAAAGTTTATATTGGTAGGAGGAATAAGGAATAAAGTGAATATATTCTAAGGTTAAATATTTGAATATTTTAGTGGAGTGATAAGCATTATAGAACCTTAGAAAAATCTAGATATTGTATTTTGAAACATTCTATCATATTTGAAGAAGCATTATATTTGGGTTTTGTAAAATTACATATTTAGATTTACAAAACAAATTGAATATTTGCAAAATTACTAAGATTGGAGAAATAAGGCATTCTACATCAAACTAGGATTACAAAAAATTTGCAAATATTATTTTTTCTAGAATTGGGAGAGATAAGTAATTCTACATAAAGATATTGCATTTGATAATTTTAATCTCTAATTTCAAAATTATTAGAGATTTGAAGATTTTTAAAGGATTAAAATTGCATTACCTTTCAAACATTAGGGAGATAAAAGGTGTTCTACAAAACATAGAATTGAAAGGACTATATTGAGACTAGGGAGTCATAAGGAAGTCTACCTCAAAGGATTAAAGTTTTAAAAATGGAAGACCTTATTAAATACAAAGGATTCAATAAATCAACTTGGATTAGAGATATACTTGATTCAAAGGGCAATAACAACATGAAATATGTGGATAGAAGAAAAGAACCTATATGGCTTCAAAGCATTCTTGAAGAATCACAAATTATCCCAATAAGAAGAAATACCTTAGAGACATATTCTAACAATATGATAGAATATAATCATAGTGAACACTCTCAAAGTCTAACAAAACATGTAGGACAAGAATTCCTTCTACAAGTCTATGAAAGAAGCAAAAGTAAAATTACTTCAACCATTCATGCATGGTTATATCAGTTGATCAAGAAAACATATGAAGTCAAGGTATTCAAAACAACACAAGAAAACTTGAAATGTACTTACTATAACAAATAAGGTCATGAAAATTTTGATTTTTGGGATTTACATCCTTGCACATATTGTGGGAGAAGATCTAACTCATCTTCCTTTTATCATTACAGAATTACATGATTTTTAAAAGAATTCTAACATTCAAGTACAATATATGTTTCAAAGAATTATTTTTAAAGCTTTTGATAACAACAAATATAAGTTTGAAGAATAGGAAATAAGACTACACAAATATCAAGAAAAAAAATATAGACTAAAGAGGTGATTGGGGCTCTATATCAACAAGGATATCTAGTGGTTGCCTATATCAAGAAGCCTAAACAGAACTTGAAGACAAAGAAGAGAAACCAAATAAAAATGAAGACTTGTAATATGAAGAACAAAGGAAAAAATAATAAGTCTCTACAAGGATCAAATAACAACACAACATCATCCAAGAGTCTACATGAAGAAGAATTTGAACCTGAACAAAATGAAGAGTATCTACAATATGAAGGACACAAATTCAAGAAAGAATATGAAGACCATATTGAAGACTAAAAGTCTTCAATAGCCAAATAATGTAATACAGGGGGTGTTGGAGTATATTACATTATTTGGTACATACCAATATACCATAATGGGTACATATATATATTAGGAAAGAGTTTCTTAGATTAGGATTTACTTTATGCAATATAATGCACAAGTGTGCAATGATATTTTGGCAATGTAAATGTGCATAGTTGTCCCTATGTACATGTGTCAATAGAGTAGGAATATGAAGAGTCATAGGAAGAGTTAGGGCCAATAAACCTTCATATAAAGAGTCACACTCCATTCTATATATATGGATATATTGATGTAAAATATATAGCGAAGGAGGAGTCACCTATGTAAGCAATGAAAGGTGATGTAGTATGATGTATTTTGAGCTCTTCATTCAGTAAATATTTCTTAGTATTTTTTGAGTATTTGTCATTAGCATTATTTGAGTTATTATATAGTTGATTTTGAGTTTATATACTTGATTGATCATCATTATTATATCTTTCATATTGTAATTGTATTATAGATCTTGAGGCAATATTATTTTAAGTCTTTAATTATCAAAAGCTAACAAGGTGCCCTCAAAGTGATGATCATTAAAGAATCTATAACAACAATAAGTTTCCACTTTTCTACTCCTTCACTACTAGTTATATTAGGATTTCTATAACAACCAAGTACTCTTTTTCTTCCTTGAATCAATGGCATTCAATTTTCTAAAAGATGCTAAGAGTAAAAATTTCTTTTTTTCTCATAAATTCATTAAGTTCTTACTTAATGAAACCCTTCCAAAATATTTTTCTCAGCTGAAGTGAATGTTAACAAGGATCTTCAAAGAGCTATCGTGGAAATTCTAAATTGCTTAAGAACTCCACTACTAGCAATAATTCTTCCTCTATGACTAACTATATCATAATTGAAAATATATCTAAATATGACTACTATTAGTTAGTCTTTACTCAAAGTCTGATGTAACATACTCATGCAAATTCATGTCATATATTTACAAGATAAGAGCATTTATTTATGTTATCCTTAAGCTATTTTTTTAATGAGACCTCATCTCATTTTGTCAACTAATGACTTTCCATTTTGTATGATAGCTCAATAACATTTATTCCTGTATGCACCCACAATCATTAGCAACATCATATTTACCAAAACTAGACATATAAAGATCTATAATTTCATCAAAAAATTACATCACTTTCCTTTTGAAATATGTATCCTGTATAACTAATCATGAAATCATCAATCATTCCATCAACACATCAATGTAACAAAGCATAAACCATCAAATAAAATGTCTACCAAGGGAGGGTCATGACACAAATATTTTACTATTCACTTTGAAATATAGAAAAGCAATTGAATGAAGAATACAAGAAAATACAACAAGAAGACTTAACCAAAAGAAGAACTTGATCAAGCTGAAGAACATTCAAAAGATGAAGACCAAATTGAAGACTAAAATATTCAATACCCAAATAATGTAATATATGGGGTATTGGAATATATTACATTATTTAGTACATGCAAATGTACCACCTTGGGTACATATTTAGATTAGTAATTTACTTTATATTAGGATTTGAGTACTTACTTTATGCAATGTAATAAATGCATAAGTGTTAGAATGTGCAAAGTACTTGATGATGTAAATGTGCATGTAGTCCACATGTACATCATAGGAATATGAAGAGTCATAGGTAGGTGAAAGGCCAAGAAACATATCTCTTATATATAGGCCTTTAATAGAATAGAATAGAAGAGAAGAGAAGAGAATAGAAGGAATAGAAGAAATAGAAGATATAGAGAGCATTGAGTAGAATAGTAGTAGATACAATGTAGAACTTGTATGAAGCATGGAGCATTTGAGATCTCCATATTTTGTATGAAGTTCCTATTTTTGTGAGCTTTCATTAATGGCTATTTCATGAGTATTTTCAAAAGTTTCTCATGCTATTTTCTTATTTAGAATATTACCATTATCATAGATATAATATTGCTTGCTCATTTTAGTTCTTGTGGTTGCATTTTCTTTAATATATAGCATCAAAAGCTAACACTTAAGTAGCATTAATGGTCCAAATTAAGACACTTTTACTATCCTTTAACATAGGTAATTATTTTGTTTTCTCACATGTAACAAATTGTATTTAGTTGTAACCTATTTGGAGTCTAGAGACACTTTGATCTTGATTAGGGTTTTTTTAATTATTTTAATGAAGGAACCATGATCTCAATATCTAGTAGGAGTTATTGTTGTTATGATTTCTTACTATAAAAAAATATTAATTAAAAAATTAAATTAGAGTTCTAATTTTATTCAAGTTCACTCTAAAAACAAAAATAATCTTGTGCCTATTTTATTCATAAATTATAGGGTTATCAAAACAAAAATCATTGAAAACAAAACTATCATTGTTAAAAAAAGAAAAGAAAAAAAATATATAAAAACATCATAAAAAAGATACCTTCAATACATAATAAAATAAAATTATATTAAAAAGTATTAATAATATAAAATAAAGAAATAAATTTAAGAGTATTCTTTAATCAATTATAAACATGTACACTATGTACTATGTCATAGTATTGTTAGATTAACCCATGACAAAACGTAAACCCTTTCTTATTCTATTATTTGGAATATGCATCTATTTTAAGAGTTTGTGATTATGGACACATGCATAACCATTGAAAAACCCAAATAATGGATATATAAAATTATTGCATGCCTTATAGAAATTTGAAATTGGATAAGGGGACCTAAGGGGATTGATTTATTCTAAGTGAAATAGTTCCAAAACAAAGGCTCCGTCCACATAAAAAATAATTGGAAAACTAGGTTCTATTAAGATATCTTATTTTGGTTGGCCATTGAGAATAAGACTCTAACAATTGAGAATCTACAAAAATGAGAAATGATCTTACCTGATAGATGTTATTTTTGTGAATCCTATGATGAAACTACAATGCACCTATCCTTTCAGTACTCCTTCTCTATTGATGTATTGAGAAGAATTATCTAATATTTGAGGGTGTTTTGGATGTTTTCTAATTCTTTGGTCGACATTTGCACTTAATGGGTGCCTCTATTTAAATATTAGAGGCTTTTTTGCTTCTAGAGGTTCATTTTAACCCATCTCTTTTGGGGTCTCTGGTGAGAGCGAAATCAAAGGGCTTTCAAGAACACCAAGAAATATTCTGAGTTAGTCTGCTCTAAGGTGATTTGGAGTGCTATTGAAAATATATCCTCTTGCCTGGAAAATCTAGGTAGAGGTTTTCCATTTAAAGTAGATATATAATTGAACCTTGGATTTCCTCAAAGCCCTAGACTGGTTGGAACTCCCCCTAAATTAGAGATAATTAGTTCAATGGTATTTTCCCCCAACTGGTTGGGTCAAACTAAAATTTGATGGAGAATCAAAAGGTAATCCTAGTTTATCAGGAATTGATAGTGTCATTAGAAATGAAAGAGGTGATTTAATTTTGGCCTATGCATATTTCCTTTCTTCCCAAACCTCCCATTTAATAGAAGTTAGGGCCTTGCTCCAAGTTTTATTGTTACTATAATCTATGGGATTCAAGTAGATTATTGTAGAAGGAGATTCTCTAAACATAGTTAATTTAATTAAATTTTCTAAAATTTTAAGCTAGAGCATTACAAACTTAATATCTGAAGCTATGAGAATTGTGTAGTCTAGAGAGGAATTCTTGATCTAGCACATTTTTAGAGAGGGTGACAAGTTGATGAACTTAATGGTAAATATAGGTCTAACTCAACAAGTTCTCTTTGTTTGGAGATCAAATTATCCTCAAGGTCTATTGAGGCTGATGGATGGGACCAATTTCTTATTCCCTTGAATTAATGGTAAATTTAGTAGGGTATGAGCCTTTGGGTTTAGTACCTCTCCCCTTCAAATTCAAATTCTATGGGTTTAGCACCACTTTCTTTGGTAAAGGTTCTTTATCCATGGAAAACCTTCTTGTGGAAGTGGAATGGTTGGGTAGGACCTCATGGAGATGCTACATGCATGGTGGCATGTTGGTGGTTGCCTACATCATTAGTTACAACCCTTATAAAAATGAGGATTCGTTTGGTAGGACTAGATGGATAAATCAATGGTCTATGGGCACACTTTATAGTGAGGTGTTTGATCACATAATCAGTTGCCTTCCATGTTGGATAATCCTTCCTAATAATGTGGATTGGTTTGGTAGGACTAGATGGAGTAAGTGAATTTTGGCTACCATGCTTTATGGTGATGTAGCTAGCCACATAAACAATTGAACCTAGTGTTGGATCCTTTTTAACTAGATTACATCCTCATTTGTTTTGAAAATCCGTGTTGATTCCAATCATCATGATTTTTCATGGAAATGGTTGAATTTTTGTCAGGTTTCAAGGGTGCTTAATTTGAAGTGGCAAGGTGACAACTTTGATTCCTATGCTTGGGAGATGAACCACACTTTTAGTAATTATTTTTGAAAAGAGTACAAATATGTAAATATCAAGATATTAGGTTTGAACGATGGGATACTTCATTAGCATCATCAACAACATGTGTATGGAAGCATGATCTCTCTCTGTGATCATCCTCTTAATCTATGGCACTATGTAATCTGGTATGGTTTTCAAATTCTTATTGAAAATACCTATGAAGGTATGAATAGATCCTTTTGCTCGATAAACTTGTTAAGGGGGTTTTTTTACAACATTTATAGTATCACATTTGGAAGAACTAAATCCAAGTCCTTCTATGTTTGGACATTGAAGATGGGCCATCATTTTTTGTAGAAATGTCAAAAGATTCCACTAGATCTGATTTCCTTGGAGGTGGATGATGAGGTCAAAAATATCTTACACAAAGGAGGTCTGCTTGATTGCATCCAAGCCTTCCACGGTCACCATAAAGGACTTTCCAGGAAAATGGCAACTTGTGGAGGAAAGGATGGGTTCAAGTTGGTGGTTTGGAGTTTGAAGTCTTCGCTACCTTGGTTGGGGAGGTGATGGATCTTCTGGTGGATGGTGCCTACCATAATAGGAAGAAACACTCCCTAATTAGGGAATTGAGCTTCTTTCTTGATGAAGATGAGTACTTGTCAAAACTATAGAACATATACAATTTCAAGGCCCTCAAAGCTCCTTGGGACTAAGTAATTTCAATGATCATAGATTATTTCATACTGGATTCCAATAGGGAGGTTTTGTGTAGTTTCCATGTAATGTTTCTAAATTAGTTGAGGCATAAACAACTTATGAATGTTTTATCTTTCCTATTTCATTTTCTAGCTAAGACAATGATAGACATGAGGGGAGGAAAAGGGTTGGACTCTATTCACTAGGGCCTTGCCTTGCTAATTTTTGAGTATGTGGCTAAGGCCAAAGGGATTGTGGTGGATGAGGCCCTATCTCAGATTGGAAACCAAAAAATCCCTCCTATTTTTTATCTACCCTTGATCTCATCCAACTCTTCATCCAACAAATCCTTAGATTCTAATTCAAAAGACCTTAAGAGCCCCATTATCTCTTCCAAGAGAAGGTCAAGAGATTAGGTGGTGTGTTGGTTTTTCCTAGAGGAATCATAGGTGGGTAGGCTAGATGATTCAAATGCCTATCCATAAAATTAGTTCAAGTTGAAACCTCCCTTCTTAATGTGATGTCAGAGTTTGAGGATTAGTCTCTAGAGAAGAAGAAAGAAAAGTTGGCAAAGAAGTCGACTGAATCTAGAGAGAATTCTCCCACTTTGGGGCCTGAGTCTTCCAATATCATTTCCTTTTTGAGTAACCTGGAAGAGAAGCACCAAGCCCTAAAAGGGTCTCTTCATGTGGATATCTTGTTTATTAGGATATCCAAGGCATTACTCAAATTCAATATGGTGAACTGAGAACCTCCAAAAGGACTTGAGGATCTTAAGGAAATCATCGCCTACAAAATATTTATTTTTGTTCTTGTAGCTCTCTGGGTCCTATCTATGTTGGACTATGGTTCTATTATTTTGGTCCCTTGTAGGATTCAATATTTCAGTTCAGTGATGGTTTTGTTTGGTCGTCTGGCTTGTATAGGCAATTTGCTGATTTAGTTGGGTTGGATCTTTTAGTTAGAATCTCTTGGGCTAGGCCTTGAGCTCTTTCAGTTTCTTTTTTGTAATGAGTTTTGGGGATGCTTTAAAAACCTCTTTTTTATAAAAAAAAAGATACTACAAAATAAAATTGAAATGAAACTTGAGTGGATATAATGTATTATAATAAAAAATAAAATATTTTTAAAATTAAATTAAATTATAATGAAATAATATAATTATCAATTGTTTATTTATTTATAATATAAAAATATTTTTTATGAGACTTTATATGGAAAGGTTGTGAGGAAAAATTTAGTTTTCCTCTTTGTAATTTGTAAAGGAAAAAATATTGGTGGAGCAGGCTTGTGGAATTACAAAATTCTAAATTTGGTATTAGGAGCAAACCTTGGGTGGATATTATTCAAATATCAAGGAAATAAATGGGTAAAAATATTATTTCAAAAATATATAGGTTCTCTTGATTCAATGAAATTGTTTAGGAAAATAACTTTACCCAAAGGATCGTCAACATGGAACTTCATATCAGAGTTTACAATTGATAAATAAATATATTAGATGGTGATTCAATGAAGGGAGTTATGCAAATTTTTGGTTTTATGCTTGGTTGAAGCCTTATCCTCTTATATATTACTCAAAATGGAAACCATTGATGCAAGTGTGCCTAGAATGTAAAGGTCCAAAGGTCAAAGATTATATTATTATGAGAAAAAACTCTAGATCATGGATTTATTTTAGTAACCTAGTTGAAGGAGAGGAACTCAAAAAAATTGCAAACAAACTTCAAAATATGCATTAAGAGTTTTATTTGCCAAATTTTATATGAAAGGATGAGTTGATTTGAAATTTATCAAAGGATGGTGGATACTCAATAAAGTTGGGATATGAGGATTTAGAACAATCAAAATTTTGTTCTTCCAAAGATTTTCCTTGGAAGAATATTTGGTTATTAGAGGCTCTCCTTAAGGCCTCAACATTTCTTTGGTTAGCAGTTCAAAGTAATATTCTTATGGGATAGAGTAAAGTTGCAAAAAATAGTCCCTTTGAATCTCATCTCCAATTTGTTGATGATACTTTTCTTTTGGTCCATCCCTAAGTCAATGAGGCCATGGAATTTAAATCAATATGATCATGCTATGAGAAGGCTTTTGGACAGTTGGTAAATACTTCAAAATCCATAATGTTTTCATTAATACTACCCTATATTTACAACAAACTATTGTGAATATTTTAGTGTTTAAATTTTAAAAAATTCCATCAACCTACATGGGCATTCCTTTGTCTCATAAAGGAAATAAAAAAGATCTTTGGATACCTTTTTTGGATAGAATGAAAGCTTGATTGGCAGGTTGGAAAGGTAAGTTCTTAACCATGGCAGGAAGGCTACAACTCATAAAGACTACTTTGCAATCCATTCTTATTTATATGATATCACTTTCAAAATTGAAAAGATGTATTGCATTAGAAATTGATAAAATTTAAAGAGACTTTCTATGGAAATGTTATGAGGAAAAATTTAGGTTTCCTCTTTGTAAGTGGGATAGGGTTTGCAAAGGAAAGAATATTGAAGGAGCAGGCTTACAAAATTGTAAACTTATGAATTTGGCATTAGGATAAAAGCTTGGGTGGAGATTATTCAAAGATCAAGGAAAGAATTGGGTAAAAATATTACTTCAAAAAATATATAGGTTCTCTTGATGCAATGAAATTTTTTAAAAAAAGAACTCTACCCAAAGGATTATCAATATAGAACTTTATATCAGAGAGTTTACAATTAATAAAGAAACATATTATATGGTCACTCAATGAGGGGATTTATGCAAATTTTTGGTCTAATGCTTGGTTGAAACCTAATCCTCTTATCTCTTACTCAAAATGGAAATCATTGGATCAAGCGTGCCTAACATGTAAAGGTCAAATATTATATTATTATGAGCAAAAACTACAGATCATGGATTTCTTTTAGTGACCTGATTGAAGGAGAGAAACTCAAAAAAATTGCAGATGAACTTAAAAGGATGCTTTCAAGAGTTTTATTTTCCAAATTTTACATGAAAGGATGATTTGGTTTAGAATTTATAAAAGGATGGTAGATACTCGGTCAAGTTGGGAATATGAGAATTTAGAACAATCAAAATTTCTTTCTAAATTTTTTTCTTGGAAGAATGTTTGGTCATTAGAGGTTCTCCCTAAGGTCTCAAAATTTCTTTGGTTAGCATTTCAAAGTAATATTTTTGTGGGAGAGAGTCTACAAAGAAGAGGATATTATGGAATCTTTAAATGTATCTTGTGTGACAAGGATTTAGAAATGTTAGACCATTTACTTCTTCATTTTCCATTTCGTCACACCATTTGGGGTTATTTTTTTTAAATATGAAATTATATTGGGTAGCTCCATCAACATTGAAAGAGTTGATAAAATGTTGGATAAATTATTTTAAAGCTAAAGCATTATGTATTCTTTGGAGGATTGGACCTACCATTATTTTTTGGAATTTATGGCTTGAAAGGAATAACAAAATTTTAAAAAATATATATCAAAACCGTGCCCAAGTTTGGAACGTACCTCTCTTGCAAAATATCTATAAATATGTTGCTCATCATGGGATGTCCCAAATATAGAAAAATAGATGCTAATAACTTGGCTACATGATTTGAACATACATAGAAGAGTTATCTGTGACAATGGAATTAAAATAAAGGATCTACTTTGATCTATGGTAAAATGGAAATGTCCAAAAATTGGGTTTATCAAAATTAATTTTGATGGTGCTTCTAAACAAAATCTAGGAAAAGTTAGTGGAGGTGGAGTTTTTCAAAATAATTAAAGAAAAATTCTCCTCACTTATTTAGAATCACATGGAACTTCAACTAACTATTCAAAGGCTATGGTGCTTCTTACAAGGATTAAACTTGCAGCAAAAAAAGGATGGAAATATATTTCCATTGAGAGGGAATCACAAATTATCATTAATGCTATAAAAAATGGATGTGAAGACTATATAAAAAATAATATTATTGTTGATGTTCATCATCTATTACTAGAAGTAATCTCCTGGTAGTGTGAGCATATTTATAGAGAAGGAAATCAAGTCATAGATAAATTAGCGAAGTATGTTGTTGATATTCATCCTCATGAAATTCAAATTTTAGAAGGCATTTGGCCAAGTCATATTTTATGTCTTAATCAAAATTATGTCAAGAATTTGATTGTGGAAACTTAGCACTTTGAGGAAGTTGAAGAATTTTTTTAAGAGAAAAAAGAAATGAAAACTTGTGATAAAAATGTATGCTTCAACAAATGTAATACTTTAGTATTTTGGTATGTTGCAACAAATGTCATATGCTCACACTACCAAGATATTACCTCTAGTGAGGGGGGGCAAGGGAGGGATGGTTCCAGCTCTAGGTTCCCTTGGACTGACCAGTCCCACTTCTCCATTTCCCTGCCCCCCTCCCGGGTCTGCTCTCAGGCCTAGTTTCTAGGTTCCCCTGTTTTCTCAGGTTTCCCTCTTGACGGGGTTGTTGGTCTGCAAGGAGGGTTTGGTGGTTTCTTGCCCTGAGTTTCCTGGTTCGACGGGTTTCCAGCGTGCTTTCGGGGCTGTTGGAAGAGGGTTGGCTCTGGTTTTCTGGTTGCTGCTCGGGATCTTCATCTACGTTCTTTTGGCTTCGGGGGGCGCCTTTTCCCGTAGATGGTTTTCCTAGTCGCCCCATGAAACCCTTGTCTTCGGGATCTCCTTGTAGATCTAGGGTTTGTTTGTTCTTGTGGATGGATCTCAGGGATCTTTCTATAGTCTACTATTTGGGTCTTGGGGGGTGCACATGCATGCAGCTACATCTCTCCTTGGATCCATTCCCTGATAGACAATGGTGGGGCTAGAAGTTTTCTTGATGGTGGTTTTAATGGCTTGTTTCCTTGCAGGGTTTGATCTTGGGATGGGGGCTCAAGATCTTACAATGCAATGGCTTCTACTATTTATTCTACCCATCAAAATCCTTCTTAGTCATGGATGCTCACGGGACAGCTTCCCTGTCTCTCCTCTACAGCTTGCATCCCAGATCAGGGTTCCTGTTTGGCAGGGGTTGTGTTCTTCTGGGCATGCTGTTGGTTTTCTCTCTGGGTGGGATCCACGAGTTCACAGGATTTTTTGTAGGTTTAGGGCATGCTGGTTTTCCCCGATGGGGGCCGTGGGTTTGTCTACAGGTCTTGGGCATACTGCTGGTTTTTTTTTGCTGGGCGGGTTTGCCTTATCTTGCTGGTTTCTCTGAAGGCGGGATTCTGGGCATGCTACTATTTTTTCCTGCAAGGTGGGATTTCCTGTTGCTGTTGGGTTTCCCACAGGGCGGGACCTTCCCTTGCTATTAGTTTTTTTCCCCGCTGGGCGGGACCCTTCACACCCGATTTAGGGTTGGTTTTGTGGTTTTCTCACGGGTGGGATCTTCCAATTTTGCTAGTTTTCTCAAACATGTTGGCTTAGGGTTTGTGTGCCTTTCTTGCTTGGCGAGATTCCCAAACATGCTTGTTTTCCCCACGTGGCAGGATTTCTATATTGTGCAGTTTTTTCCCCATGTGGCGGGATTGTAATTTTTTCTATCGTTTTCCCTGCTGGGAAGGTTTTTAAATTTGCTAGGGTCCCCGCTAGGCGGGATTTTCCCTTTCTGACTGCCGATTTTTCCCGTTGGGTAGGATTTCCTTTGTGGTGGTCTATTTCTTGCTAGACGGGATTTTATCTTCATCCTTGTATTGAGTCTCCCTTTGGGTGAGATGTGTCATTTGGGTTTTAACCCTCGGTTTGGTCTTTTGACCTGTTGTAAGAAGGTTTTTGGGATCCTTTCAAAACCCGCTTGTAATATAATTCCAACTTACCAAAAAAAAAAAAAAGATATTACCTCTAGTAATATATGACGAACATATCTAGTATCCGCATTCATTTTTGTATTGATGATAATTTGTGAGTCCCCCTCAATTGAAATAAATTTCCATATTTTTTATGCTACATTTGTATTGATGATAATTTGTGAGTCCCCCTCAATTGAAATATATTTCTATATTTTTTATGCTACAATTTTAATCCCTCTAAGAAGTGCCCTAGCCTCTGCATAGTTGTTAGTTGAAGTTCCATATGATTATGAATAAGTGAGGGGAATTTTATCTTCACTATTTCTAAAAACACCACTTTCACTAGTTTTGCCTATATTTACTTTAGAAGCACCATAAAAATAAATTTTGATTAACCTAATTTCTAGATTTAATTGTTGAAGACAATAATAGATGAGATTTCAAAAAAATTAATTCTTTGGTTATTTCAAACCCTAGTTTCTTAAAAAAAAAAAAGTCATGGATTTGCTAAAATTCAATGGACATGATGATAGTAATGCTAGGAAATGGTTGATAAAGTGTAAAAAAAAAAAAAAAATTCTATGAGCAAGAATGGAAAGGTAAACTTTGGCTTTCCTTGAGGGGGGAAGCTGGAAATTGGTATGAGGATTTCAAATCTGACCATAGTTTTTCACACACATGGGAAGAATTTGAAGTTGCATTTTTAAGCAAATGGGCATCAAATGAAAAGGATGAAAATGTGCAGGCTACAAAAACTACACCTTGTGTGCCAAGGCCAAACAATGGTAAAAAAGAATGGTTTGAATGTAAAAATTCTATTTTGCAAGTTCATGGTTGCATTCAAAATCAAAAAGTTATTATTTCCATTAACCCTAGCAACAAATACAATTTTATCAATATGTCTTTGACTAAGAGGTTGCAAGTCCAAGCAAAGAAAATCAAAGACATACAAATTAAGGGTGACAATGTTCAATTTTTTTTTGAGTTTACATCGTGGAATCGGTAGCCACCACAAATCTAAGCAGGTTGTTTGGATTTTATGGCCACCACAGTATTCTATGATGTCTGCCCTGAAAGCCACCACATAGTTCTTCATGCATTCTGTCCCTATAACCACCATGCCATAATCATTTTAAACCTTTTATGACACTTAAAGCATTAGGAAAGGGATAATATTTCAGTATGATGAGGCCCGAGATTTGAACCTTGGACCTTCGCCCCCTTACGGGGTTTGGTCAAACCAATTGGTCTACACCTCAAACCTACAATGTTCAATTTTTTGAATATTTAAAAATCACCATGGATAAATATGTTTTACATATATATTTTCATGCTATTGATATGAATGATACATATATTGTTCTTGGTTATCCTTAGTTGCATTCTTTGGGTACTATTAACATTAATGTACAAAATAAATTCATGAAGTTATAGTACCAAAAGAAGAATATAACATTACAGGATATTGCTCAATGTAAGGAAAAACAAGTAGCTATTATAGGGGAACAAAGTGAAGAGCAAGCAAAAGAATATGAAACTAAATGTCAATAGGAGATCCAAGAAGAAGTAAAATAAAGGGATAAAAAAATGAAGAAAGCAAGAAGGAAGAGTACAAAAAAGTAGAATATCAAGTTAAGGTTGCACCATATCGCCACCCACACCACCATGAGAAGCAACAATTTTGGAGGTATGGCTTAAGGCAACAATCTTATGGTTCTACATGGATTCAACAAGGCACCAACTATGGCAAGGTTTGGCAAAGAAAGCATAGTAAGTCTGGTTTTCAAGGTGGTGTAGTCGCATCACAAAACAAATGGACTCATCATCAAAGGAGATCACCAAAAGCATGGAGCAAATCCAATAATTTTGGTTACAAAACAAATGGACTCACCATCAAAGGAGATCACCAAAAGCATGGAGAAAATCCAACAATTTTGGCTACTCAAATGGACACATGGCATATCAACATCAAGGAAGACCACCACCAATCATAGTTCCACTCGGATGGATGGATGATCAAGATTGGTACCAATACTCAACATGGCTTTGAAGATCATATTATTTAGCTTCTTCTAATGTTTTGAGGATAAAACATTTGTGAGGATGAAATGTTAGGTACCAATATAAGTATTTAATATTATAATATTGTATAAATATTATGATATTATATTATATGTAATTATCCCACATGCATTGATAAGTGGGAGTGGTGGGTAGTTAGGCATTATAAATAGAGGTAAAGAATCATGGAGAGGATATGAAGAGAATTATATTGTAGAAGTCTTGGCTCGTGGAGTTGAAGATCTTGTGGAGTGGCTTCCTTCCAAAAGGAGCATTGTATGGTGTTGCCCTACCTCAAGGGTTTGCTTATGTTTTGAATAAATTGGATTTATATTTGTGTTTCATTATCAAATTGTTATTGTGCACAATTTTATAGATGAATGTTGTTATTTTAGTAAATGAGAGCAATATTTGGTAATAAGAAAAGAGATTTTTAACAAACACCATATTTTGCTAATTTATCTGTGATTCAATTTCCTTCTCTATAAATATGCTTACATTTCCAGGAGATTGCCTCTAGTAATAGATGATGAACATCAACAAATAATATTATTTTTTTATCCAATATCCACATCTATTTTTGTTTATAGCATTGATGATAATTTGTAAGTCCCTCTCAATTGAAATATATTTCCATCTTTTTTTTGCTGCAATTTAATCCTTGTAAGAAGTACCCTAGGCTCTCCATAGTTGTTAGTTGAAGTTCCATATGATTCTAAAAAAGTGAGGAGAATTGTGCCTTCATTATTTCTAAAAACATAACCTCCACCAACTTTTCCTAGATTTCCTTTAGAAGCACCATCAAAATTAATTATGATAAACCTAATTTTTGGACATTTTCATTTATCATAGATTGAAGTAGATCTTTTGTTTTTATTCCATTGTCGTAGATGACTCTTCTATGTATGTTCAAAACCTATAGCCAAGTTATTAGCATATTTTTCTATAATTGAGACTTTATTATGTATGTTCAAATCCTAAAGACAAGTTATTAGCATCTTTTTTTCTGCAATTGAGACTTCCCATGATGAGCACCATATTTGTAGACATTCTGCAAGAGAGACACATTCCAAAATTGGGAATGATTTTGATATTTATTTTTAAAAAAATTGTTATTCCTTTCAAGCCATAAATTCCAACAAATAATGGTAGGTCCAATCCTCCAAAGAATACATAATGCTTTAACTTTAAAATAATTTATCCAAAATTTTATCAACTCTTTCATGTTGATGGAGCTACCCAATATAATTTCTTAATTTTAATAAATAACCCCAAATGGTGTGAGCAAATGGATAATGAAGAAGCAAATGGTATGACATTTCTAAATACTTCTCACACAAGGCACATATGAAGGGTCCATAATATTTTCTTCTTTGTAGAATCTCTCCCATAAGAATCTTACTTTGAACTGCTAACCAAAGAAATGTTGAGGTCTTAGGGAGAGCCTCTAATGACCAAACGTTCTTCCAAGGAAAATCTTTAGGAGAAGGAAATTTTGATTGTTCTAAATCCTCATATCCCAACTTGACCGAGTATCCACCATCCTTTGATAAATTCTAGACCAACTCATCCTTTCATGTAAAATTCAACAAATAAAACTCTCGAATCATATTTTGAATTTTATCTGCAATTTGCTTGAGTTCATCTTCTTCAACTAGGTTACTAAAAGAAATCCATCACCTAGAGATTTTGCTCATAATAATATAATCTTTGACCTTTGGACCTTTACATACTAGACACACTTAAGCCAATGGTTTCCATTTTGAGTAAGATATAAGAGGATAAGGCTTCAATAAAGTGAGTTCCTCTCCTTCAACCTGGTTACTAAAAAAAATCCATCATCTAAAGTTTTTGCTTGAGTTCCTCTTCTTCAACTAGGTTACTAAAAGAAATCCATCATCTAGAGTTTTTGCTCATAATAATATAATCTTTGACCTTTGGACCTTTACATACTAGGCACGCTTGAGCCAATGGTTTCTATTTTGAGTAAGATATAAGAGGATAAGGCTTCAATAAAGTGAGTTCATCTCCTTCAACCTGGATACTAAAATAAATCCATCATCTGAAGTTTTTGCTCATAATAATATAATCTTTGACCTTTGGACCTTTACATGTTAGGCACGCTTGAGCCAATGGTTTTCATTTTGAGTAAGATATAAGAGGATAAGGTTTCAACCAAGCATTAGACCAAAAATTTTCATAACTCCACTCATTGATTGACCATATAATATGTTTCTTTATCAATTGTAAAATATCTTATATGAAGTTCCATATCGATGATCCTTTCGATAGAGTTATTTTCCTAAATAATTTCATTGCATCAAGAGAACCTATATATTTTTGAAGAAATATTTTTGTCCAATTATTTCCTTAATCTTTGAATAATCTCCACCCAAGCTTTGCTCATAATACGAAATTCATAAGTCTACAATTTCACAAGTCTGCTCCTCCAATATTCTTTCCTTTGCAAACCCTATCCCACTTACAAAGAAGAAACCTAAATTTTTCCTCACAACCTTTCCATAAAAAATCTCTTTGAATTTTATCAATTTTTGATGCAATACCTATTGGCAATTTTGAAAGTGACATTATATAAATAAGAATAGATTGCCAAGTAGTCTTTATGAGTTGTAGCCTTCCTACCATGGTTAAGAACTTACCTTTCCAACATACCAAGCCAGCTTTCATTCTATCCAAAAAAGAGATCCAAAGCTCCTTTTTATTTCCTTTATGAGACAAAGGAATACCCATGTAGGTTGACAAAAAAATTTCAATTTTAAACACTAAAATATTCACAATAATTTATTGTAAATATAGGGCAGTATTAATGAAACAAATATTGAATTTTGAAGTATTTACCAACTGTCCAAAAGCCTTCTCGTAGCATGATAATATTGATTTAAAATCCATGGCCTCACTCACTAAGGGATGGCCTCAATGAAAAGTATCATCAAAAAATTGGAAATGAGATTCAAAGGGACCATTTTTTGCAAATTGAATACTCTTGATTTCTCCTTCCAATTTTACCTTTGAAAAGGCTCTCCCTAATGCTTCTATTAGAATAATGAATATATAAGGATAAAGAGGATCACCTTGGTGAAGTCCACAAGATGACTTGAAGTACCTCACAAGAGAACCATTGATCAAAATAGAAAATTTTGTAGTGTTATAACAACATTTAATCCACTCACACCAACTATAATCAATGCAAACTTTCTGAGAATAACATGTAGAAAATTCCAAGAAACCCTATCATATGCTTTGTTCATATCTAATTTCAAAAGCATACCTGATTTTTTCATGGAATGAAGAGAATGTATGGACTCTTGTGTAATAATTATACCATCAAAAATTTGTTTACAATGAACAAATCCACCTTGTTCCTCTGAGATAAGACACCCTAGAATATCCTTCAACCTATTTACCATAATTTTTGAAATGATCTAATAGATCATATTACAAAGGCTTATTGGAGGAAAAGTATCAAAATATTTTTTTGCCTTTCTTGGGAACCAAGGTAATAAAAGTAGCATTGATCTCACTTATTATTGCCTTCCTTTTTCAGTCCTCTTCAACCACATATAACATATCACTCTTGAATAAATCCTAAATCTTTTGAAAGAAAATTCCAGGTTATCTGTCAAGGCCAGGTGCCTTGTTAGGATGGAAAGAGAAAAATGATTCTTAGAGGTCATCCATAGATATATTCTTCATCAAGCTTCATTTTGTCCATAAGTGATAATTGATGGAATATTTTGCAGAAGTTTTTCTTGTGCCTCCTTACCTTGCCTATAATATGATAAAATATTTTTGAAATAAGTAATTGCTTCCTTCATTATATCTTCTTTATCCTTAATATTTCTTCCATTTGGAATTATAATATTTTTATATGACAAACAAAAAAAATTGTTTTTACTACAACATAATTTTTTTTGTATTTCTATCTCCTTCCTTGAGCCATATCTCTCTAGATTTTTGGAGCCAATAATGACTCATTTTTCAATGCATTATGATAATCAGAAAGTAATTATTTTTCATTCACATAAGAATCTCAATCCAATCAATTAATTTCTACTCTCTTGTAAATTTTTGAGCTTGGATTCGATTTCTTTTTTCTTTAAAAATTCTACTAAAATATTTGGCATTCCATATCTTCATTTGCTGCTTTAAACATTTCAACTTTTGAACAAATTTGTACATACATGATCCTCTAAATTTTTATTCATCCCACCATCACATAACCATATCAAAAAAGTATGGTCTTGGAGCCATATATATTGGAAGTGAAATGGCTTTGGATGACCATTACTAGGCAACTCACAAGTTAAAAGAATGGGTTTGTGATCTAATCTTGCTCACATTAAAATATCTGAAGAAATTGTATACTTTGTTTGCAATCTTTATTAGATAACAAAAATCTATCTAGTCTTTATGCTATATGATTTTTCCCAATGTGTCTATTATCCCATGTATATTGAAAGCTTGAAGGACTAACATCCCAAAGGTCATTTGAATTGAAAAATGAAGCAAAATCTTGCATTGATTTAGACCATCTTGGAATGCCACCCTTCTTTTCCAAAGGAGATAGAACAATATTAAATCACCCCCAAGAATCCATAGATCACAATGAATCATCATTGTATTTGACAAAAATATACTAAGGTCCTTCCAACATCTTTCACGAGGAGTAACTATAGTTGGAGCATATACATTTATAACCCTAGCTTTGATGTTTTCTTCTTTCCTACAAAATATTCCAACAACCCAATTAACTTTTGTTTCTAATAGTTGCTCATCCCGTTTGCATTTGTCCCATATTACTGCAATATTACTTGAAGTTCCTATAGAAGAAGTTTCCTTGATAATCACTTCTGGTGTAGAATTTGCTACCTGGACTGGTTTTCCATAGATTTTGTCTTCCTCTTATTACTAGCTAGAGCATCCAAAATTCCAACATGGTCATTCATACTTTCAGTAAGGACTTTCACAAATGACTTTCTTTCCATATTACCTAGATCTTCTTCAAATGAATCCTTTAAATTCTTCTAAGATCTAGAACCAGAAGTGGCACTTGTTCCTTAATCACACTTTTATTTCTACTTTCTGCTTTCTTACTTACACTTCCTCCTCACTCTCGGGCTCACACTCACATTGGATTTTGGTTGTTCTCACTCCAGGCTCAAGCTCGCACTCGCTTCCGACCACACTCACTCCTCGCTTGTACTTGCACTTTTGCTTATCGCTGCACTCACTCCCAACTCGTGCTCACACTATCGCTTATGACTGCACTCACTTCCGACTCATGCTCACACTCGCTCCTGACTTCTACTCACACTCTCGCTTATGGCTGCACTCACTCCCAGGTCATGCTCACACTTGCTCCCGGTTGCACTCACTCCCGAATTGTACTTGCAATCGCTTTTGGTTGCGTTCACTCCCAATTGCACTTACACTCGCAATCGCTTTCAGTTGCATTCACTCCCGACTGCACTTACGCTTGCTTCGGCTACTATCGCACTCGCTCCGAGGTGCGCTACTGCGCTCACTTCCCGCTACACTCACACTCACTTCTCGCTGCATAAACATATTTATTATTATTATTATATAGTAATTAAATAATATAAATGAACGATTTTAGTTGGTTCACTTGGTGATGAGTGGCCAATTGTAGTGCTTTATAATTGTTTGCCAAGTATTGCAAGCCTTTTCCTATTGTGAAAATTTGAAGATTCTTTCACAATCCCTTTTATATCTAATAAAAAAATAGTGTGTGGTAACAAATTGGGGGATTCCTGGTCAAAACCCATCTCTTAATATTTAAAAAAAAAAAAAACAATTAAAAAAATTGAATACTGTTTCACTAATATATACATTTTGCCGCCGGATATGTTGATATCGTCAAAGAAAAATCAATCCAAGTAGCATCCCCAAAGAATGATCCAAGCATGCAGTTGCGGAGTTCTGAGAGGACTTTGTTCAGTTGTATAAATAAAAGAGTAAGCTACTCTCAAATAAGCATTGGAGGGCTTGATGATAACGTTATCTTTTCCTTTTACGTCTATGTCATTTTGTCTGGTTCTTATAGTTCCTTGTCATTTTATTTGCTTGCTCCAACCAATGGGTTCTGCGTCCACTGTTCATCACAAATACAAGGAGACAAAAAAACTAAGTCCTTGTACCTTTCTAGTCACCTATGAAAATAGGTTCACCGACCATGAGCTCCCTCTAATATGAAAGCGTTTAATTAGGGGGGACGCCGGAGAACAGTTTCCATCTAATCTGATGGGATTCATAGGTTGAAAAAGTTTATTATTTTTTAAATGAGTTATATGGATTAAAAGTATTATAACTTTGAAAATTATATAAGAAAGTTTAAAAATTGCGCAAAAATCTAAAAATGTAACGAGTTCAACTAATAATGTTTAACTGAATATATTATTACCAATTTATTTTTTTAAGTTATGCATATATGTGACATTATATAACTAATATAAAATTTGTTTACTGATTGAAAAAAAAGGTTAACAATGAGGTGATATCTAAGATAGATTAGGCATTTCTGAAAGAAAAAGCTAGTAAAATAGGCTTGAAATGAATTATTATACAGAATTGGGGTCTATTGGAGTTATTGTACTCATTTCTACAAGCAAAGACATTTAAAGTGAAAGAAAAAGTTAATAAAATAGGTTTGAAGTGAATTACTAAACAGAATTGATTTACTTATAAATAAGGGGATATGTATATATATAAATGATAGGAAAATATATTGTAAAATGATTTAGCTTTGTCAAGAATATTTATGTTATATATAAGGTTGAATTAATATAGAGATTATTTTGAATTTAGTTTAATATAGTGGTAACAATTTACTAAGGATGAAGTTTCCCTTATAATTTTTAAGGGAAATGAAAAAAAAAGAGTACATGGATGTTGGTATATTGTTGGTTGAATTTGAATCATTAATAATAATTAAGAAAATAATGGAAACTTTTGAGTTGATATATAAAATAAGATATTTATTTTTAGTAATATGGAGTGGGTATTTGTGAGTAATCTTTTGGACATATTATTGAATTTTACATCTCATTTATAGAAATTAAAACACGGATTTTATTTTAATAGTTATAATAGTCAACTTAATTAGAGTTTATACAAGTGTAAAATTTATAAAAACTCTTGGTGATGATTTCTTAGTTATGGATATCTAACAATGTTTGAGATTGAAGGGTCAAATTGTTCTATATGCATGAGGATGGGGAAGTGAATCTATGTATTGTAAATCACTTAAGGTCATGGATGTTATATGATGCAGGAGCATCCAGTGGCAGCAAAGCAATATTGCATCAATAAAAATAAATAAATAAAATTCTAAGTGTTTTGCCTTTATGTTTGTCGGTCGTCAGTTGGGCGAAAAAGTAGATTTTAAAATTTTGCATGGGCGAGAAAGTTAAATTAATTTTTTTTTTCATGGACAGGAAACTTAAAAATCATGTAAAAGGGGGGGGGGAATAGAATTTAAAAAGATATTTTGGATCTGAAAAAAGGGCTTCGATTGGGGCTCCAAAATTGTACGATATGGCATTGTAATTTATGCCCCTTTTGGCTGGCATTAATAAAATAATTCTTTTCTATTGTGATTTAACTCCTTGGATGGTTTTGTTCGTGTTTTTCATCCTCAACAAGTCTGGCATTGTAATTTCTGCCCCTTTGGCTAACATTATTAAAATAATTCTTTTCTATTGTTATTTTGCTTCTTGGATGGTTTTGTTCGTGTTTGTTCATCCTCATCAAGTGGTATTAGAGTGGGAGTTCCTGAGTGTGTAAGCAGATCGCCGAACGTGTGGCAATTTACACCAGGATCTGTGGTTCATGTTTGGAGAAGTCAGAGCAAGATGCCCCCATGAAGGAACCGAGGTGTTACAAGTAATGTCGTAGTGCTAGCAGAGGATTTTTGAGCTTTGTAGAGGCAAGTCCAAGCATTACAAGAAGAGCTGCATAGAGGGTTTGACCCAAGAAGAGAGGAAAAGAGTGAAGATGAAGCCAAAGAAGAGGAAGACTAGTTTGAGGAAGAAGAAGAGGTAGTAGATCCTACCCAAGCAAGGTTGTACAAAGCCATATCCCATATTGGGAAGAGGCCAAAGATGGAGGTTTCCACATACTCAAGAAATCTTAACCCGAAGGAGTTGATTGATTGGATCAGTGACCTAGAAGAATATTTTGAATATGAAGAGGTGGAAGATCTTGATCGGGTCAAGTTTGCTAAGACCAAACTGAAGGGTCATGCTAGAATCTAGTGGAAAGGAGTATAGCTTGATAGAAATAGAAGGAGAAAAGAGAGGATCACCAGATGAAAATGAATGGTGGAAAAGCTAAAGAGGTAGTTTATTCTAGTAGATTATGAGTTGGATCTACTAAAAAAGATGCAAATTTTGAGACAGTCAAGAAAGTCTATCAAATAATACACCGAGGAGTTCTATAAGATCTTGATCCGAACCGGCCATTCTAAGGCTAAAAAGGAGAAGGTAGCCCATTACATCCATGGGTTAAGAACTAGTATTCAATAAGAGATGAGTCTGGTTAGGATGAGCACCATTAAGGATGCTTACCAGTTTGCTCTAAAATTAAAGAGAATATGAACATAAGGTTTGAGGGTAAGAAGAAAAGAAGAGGTTGTGGAGAAAGAACTGATGGAAGAATAGATGGAGGATGAGGTGAGAAGAAAGAAGAAGATAGCAATAATCAGGACCAGAAGGGAGATAATACTTACAGATCCCGTGGTCAGAACAATAACTACCTAAGAGAAAGAGGTAGATCTAGCTGAGTAAATTGAGGAAGAGAGTTTTCTGGAACCTGCTTCAACTGTAGAGAAGGACATTGAGCATATGAGTGTCCACAAAACCAAGAGAAGCCAAATATAAGGCCATCGGGTAATTCCAGAGCTGCTCTTGTATATGAAGGAGTTGAATTAGAGGACTCTAAGGAGGTAGAGAGAGAATAAGTTATGGTCATAAGGAGAACATTGTTGAATGAGGAGAAGGAACCAGACCAGAGGAAGAGCCTATTCCACACAAGATGCAAATGTTCATATAAGGTTTGTAATGTTATTATAGATAATGGTAGTATTGATAACTTGGTCTCTAGAGAAATGGTTACTAAGTTACAGCTAGAGAGGAGGAGACACTTGCATCCATACTAGATTGCATGGTTGTAGAAGGATCATAGGGCATTGGTCATTGAACAATGCTTAGTTAAGTTTAATATTGAGAGATACAAGGACAAGGTCATGTGTGATATCTTACCTATGGATGCTTGCCATATGTTGTTAGGAAGACCATGGCAGTTTAATCATTGTGTAGTCCATGATGGACATGCCAACACTTACTCCCTAACAAAGGAAGGAGTGCACCATAAACTAAAGCCACTGAAGGAGATGAATGAAAAGGTATGTAACAGTTCTAGAATTTGTTTAGTTGATGGTAGGAAATTTTTAGATGATTTGAATTATGAGCATGTGTGCTATGCATTAATTCATAGATTTATGGAAGAACCAAGCAAATATGTCCCTATAGAAGTCTCAAGTCTTTTGGAATACTTCTCAGATATTATATTTGATAATTTGCTAGAGGGTTTTCCACCCATGAGAAGGATCAACCATCATATTGATTTGATACTAAGAGCTAGTCTGCCAAACAAGGTTGCCTATAGGATGACTCCTATGGAGAATGAGGAACTATACAGGCAAGTTCAGGAGCTATTGGATAAGGGACTGATTAGGGAAAGCCTAATTCCATGTGCAGTGCCTACAGTACTAACACCAAATAAGGATGGAGAGTGGAGAATGTGCACAGATTCCAGAGCTATTAACAAGATCACCATCAAGTATAGGTTTCCATTACCAAGGATGGATGACATAATGGACTGTTTGAGTGGGTCCAAGTATTTTACAAAGATTGATCTAAAGAGTGGGTATCATCAGATCCGCATCAGAGAAGGAGATGAGTGGAAGACAACTTTCAAGACCAAAGAGGATTTATATGAGTGGTTGGTCATGCCATTTGGGCTAACCAATGCACCCATCACATTCATGAGGCTTATGAATAAAGTATTGAAGGAGTTTATGGGAAAGTTTGTCATTTTTTATTTGGATGACATTCTGATTTTTAGCAAGACCTTGGAGGAACATCTAAGGCACATTAGAAGAGTTCTAGAGAAGCTGAGAGAGGAACATCTACTAATAAATTTGAAGAAGTACAATTTTGTGAAGAAGGAGTTGGTGTACTTTGGATTTTTCATCTCAACTAAAGGTCTGAATATGGATCCAGAGAAGGTAAGGGCTATCATTGATCAGCCTACCCCAAGGAGCATAACTGAGGTAAGATCATTTCATGGTCTAGCAAGTTTTTACATAAATTTTATTAGAAATTTTAGCTATATTTGTGCACCCATAACTAAAATAATGAGAGGGGATAAGAAAGACTTTAAGTGGACCTTAGGAGCTGATAGGATATTTGAGTTGTTGAAGAAAAAGGTCACTAAGCAACCTGTGTTGGCACTTCCAGATTTTAATGAGGTGTTTAGGTAGATTGTGATGCTAGTGGTAGTGCCATAGGAGCTATATTGAGTCGGGAAGGTAAGCCTGTTACCTACTTTAGTGAAAAGATTAATGATGTTAGGAAGAAATATTTTGTCTATGATCAGGATTTTTATGCTATATTTCAGGCTCTAAAGAAGTGGAGACATATTTTATTGCCAAAGTAGTTTTTTTTTGTATACTGATCATCAGACTTTACAATATATTAACAGTCAAGGGAAATTGAATTAGAGGCATTTAAAATGGGTTGAGTTTTTATAAAGCTATACCTTTGTGTTGAAGCATAGGATTGGGAAGTCAAACAGAGTTGCAGATGCCTTAAGTAGAAGGCAGAGTTTACTGACAACAATGAGAGTGGAAGTTGTGGGGTTTGAAGAACTTAAGAGTTTGTACCCTAAAGATCTAGATTTTGTTGAAGCTTAAAGAGCTTTTACATCACCAGTTACTCTATATAGGACTAAGTGGTTGGATTTTATGATCCAATATGGAATGTTGTTTAAGGGGAACCAATTGTGCATTCCTAGGAGTTCAATGAGGGAGAATATGGTCAAAGAGAAGCATAGTGGAGGATTGGCTAGACATTTTGGTAGAGACAATACCATTGCCTTGGTGAGTGAGAACTACTATTGGCCATAGTTACTACAAGATGTGAAGAATTTTGTACAAAGTTATAGAATATGCTAGATGTCCAAGGGTGTGAGACAGAACACTGAGTTATATCAGCCATTGCCTATACCAGAGAGACCTTGGGAGGACATCAACATGGACTTTGTTCTTGGTCTACCAAGGATACAAAGGAGAAATGACTCCATATTTGTTGTAGTTGACATGTTTTCAAATATGGCATATTTTATTCCTTACTAGAAAACTAGTGATGCAGTTCATGTTGCTGGACTAATTTTCAAGGAAGTGGTACGACTTCATGGTCTACTAAAGAGTATAGTCTCCGATAGAGACACAAATTTCATTGGGTATTTTTGGAAGATCTTATGGAAGAAATTGAAGATAGATTTGAATTTTAGTTTTGCATACCATACATAGACTTATGGATAGATAAAAGTGGTGAACAAGAGTATGGTTAACCTATTGAGATGCATGGTAGGAGATAAGACCAAGGGATGGGATGTGATTTTACCACAAGTAGAATTTTCCTATAACAATTCTTTCAACAAGAGCATTGGTAAATCACCATTCTAGATTGTATATCAGAGTAGTACAAGAAATACTTTTGAGTTGAGGAAGTTGGACAGGGGAGAAAAGAATAGTGCTAAAGTTGAGAACTTTGTAGAGCATCTGAAGGATTTGCATGAAGAAGTAAAACAACACATCAATAAGATGAACACTCAGTACAAGATAAAGGTTGATCATAAAAAGAGGTTTGATGAGTTCCAGTTTGGTGATGAAGTCATGGTGCACCTGATAAAGGAGAGGTTTCCTGTTAAAACATATAACAAGATAAAAATAAAGAAGTTTGGAACATGTAGGATCATACAGAAAAGAGATTCAAGAAATGCATATGAGGTGGAGTTGCTGAGTGGATTGAACATATCACCTGTGTTCAATATTTCTAATTTGGTAGAGTATCATGAAGGTGACAGTTCTAAGGAATCGATTGTAGATTTGTGGAGTGTTCCGACATTGGTTCCAATGACAGAAGAGATAGAGGAAATCCTAGATACCCACATCAGAAGAAGTACAATAAATAGGCAATATGAAGAATATCTGGTGAAATGGAAGGGAAGGCCTGTAGAAGATTCGAATTGGTTGTCCAAGTTCGAGGTTGACCACCTTGGTTTTCCTTCAACAATAGAGAAGTGAGGTCACTTCTAAAACTTACCCTAGGTGTTTGATGTAGGAGCATACAGTGGCAGTAGAGCAATCTTGCATCAACAAAAAAAAAAACAAAAATTTTCTAAGTGTTTTGTCTTTGTGTTTGTCGACCTCCAGTTGGGCGGGAAAGTAGAATTTAAAATTTTGCATGGGCAGGAAATTTAAATTTAATTTTTTTTTGCATGGGCGGGAAACTTAAAAATCATGTAAAAGGGGGGAAAATAGGATTTAAAAAGGGATTTTGGATCTAAAAAAGGGCTTCGATTGGGGATACAAGATTGTACGATATGGCATTGTAATTTCTACCCCTTTTGGATGGCATTAATAAAATAATTCTTTTCTATTGTGATTTAACTCCTTGGATGGTTTTGTTCGTGTTTGTTCATCCTCAACAAGTTTGGCATTGTAATTTTTCCCCTTTGGCTGGCATTATTAAAATAATTCTTTTCTATTGTGATTTGGCTCCTTGGATGGTTTTGTTCATGTTTGTTCATCCTCATCATTATAATGCATATGATAGGTTTTAAAATGTTATACATTTTAAAGTTTAAATACAAATAGTTGACAATGCTCAATTATAGGATAAAACAAATCATAATTTAGATAATATATAAGACAATTTTATTACATAGAATTTTAACAACATAAATTCAAAAAATGGGAAGATACATGTTATAATATATTACATTATTTGGTACATGCTAATGTACAACCTTGGGTACATATTTATATTAAGAGTGTGTCTTAGATTAAATTGAGTATTTACTTTATGCAATGTAATAAATGCACAAGTATTATTAGAGTATGTACAGTATTTAATGATGTAAATGTGCATTACAGTTCATGTGCACATGAGTCCATAGAATAGGAAAGTGAAGAGTCTCAAGAAGAGTGAAGGCCAAGAATACTCCATATGAGGAGTCACATTCCATTCTATATATAAGTCTATATGTGAGTGTGAAAGCGTAACAATGAAGAAAAAAATGTAGATTTTTTTTTGTGGAAAACATCCCAGAAGGGATGCCACTTTTGGGTAAGACCCAAGGAGGTAGGGGTATCTATTTCACTAAAATCGCCCAAGGCTCGCACCTGGCCTACCACCTTTGACATACTTAAGGAGAAAATAAACACACAATAATATTAATAAATAAATAAATAAAATAAAATAAAAACATGCTCCTTGAGTGTGTCAAAAATATAAAGCACAACCAAACACACACACAATAATATAAAAATAAAACCACGACACGAACCACATAGAAAAAACACAAGAACAACATAACAAAACACAAACATGAAAAAAACAACAGAATGCTACAAAGACATAACCAAAAAAAACAACCAAAACCTAAAAATTAAAAAATAAAAATATAAAAACAACCAACAACAGACAATAAAAAAAATATATAGAAAACACTCACACACAAAAACATGAATTAACATAAACATACAGAAACACAAAAACAAGAAAAACAAGAAAAACAAAAACACAAGAACAATAACAAAAAAACACAAGAACAACAAAAAACAACACAAAAAACACAAAAACAAAACAAAACAAAAAAAACACACACACCTCAAAAAAATAAACAAAAAAACAAAAAAGAAAAAAAAAATTGAACATAACAATGACTTTTTTATACCAAAAGACTTTTAAGGCAAGAATCAACATAGAAAACAAAAGAAATAATAGTTTGAGCTAGGTAACTAAAATACCATGACCGAACCAAAGAGAAGCAAAAATAAAGCAAGAAGAAAATAGGTACCTCTAGAACTGGAGCCATCCAAATAAATGATAGAAATAAGAGTTTCCCTTATTTGCAAAGCCCACCATATAGGAGGGTGGCCATAGAAATTAAGATCACCTTTGTCCAAAGCCCACTTAGCTAAAGCATCAACACTTTTGTTTTGATCTTTGACCACATGATTGTAATCAACTTTCAAAAATCCCATCTGAACTAATTGAATCTTCTCAATAATTCTGAGACACAATGTAGATTGAGCATGTATGAAGTATGGAGTATTTAAGATCTCCATTCTATATCAAAATACTATTTTTGTGAGCATTTGTTAATGGTATTTTTTTTAGTAGTTGCAAAAGTTATTCATTAGTTTTATTTGTTTAGAATATTGTCATTATCTTATATTTGATATAGCATTCTTAGTTTAGATCTTGCGGTTATTTTTCATTAAGCATTTAGTATCAAAAGCTAACTGATATTTATTTTAAATATTGTGTTATTAGTATATTACTATTCAGGGTAAGGATACATCTCAAATATGACTAAGAATCATATTTTTAGGAAGAAATATTAGTATAGCTAATGTTTGAAGTAAATAGTTGAAGAAAAGTTGTTATCATGTTATATGCCTCGTTTTGGATGAAATCAACAAAATAATCACATTTCAATAGATAAAAATTATGAACTAGAGAACAAACTTTATGCTAAGGGTTAAATGGGTTTAATAATTAAATGTTTTCCTTACAAGTGTTGCATACTAGCAACTTGAAATGTAGATTATAAGTGAAGTCAACCAATCATTGTTTATCTAAGACTAGACCTACCATTGATAGAAAAACCACAAATATGCGTAAAGAGTACATGATTCATTTTAGATGAAAAATATTTGTTGTTCATAACATAATGGCTTCATGTAATTTACAACCATTACATCCTCTTTCAAAATATTTTCTCATAAGATGACTATAAAATAATTAGCATAGATCAATGATTCAAGTTACGTGTAAAATTAAATAAATCTCCATGGGAGGTTGATATTGATATATGGAATACAATAGAAATATATTTTATAAATTTGGTATCATATTTTTGGATATTCTAAGAATTGCATAATTTAACAATTATCCATGTAATAAAATTATATCATTATGAAAAAATCAAGATCAAATACATCTACAATTGAGTCAAAACCAATATGATTCAAGGATAATAACAAAACATTACCTTTGAAGGTCATTCAAAATTCATTGTATCATTATTATATATATGTCTCAAGATACATACAAAACTACAATCAATGGTAGTTGTGGGAACTTATCATATCAAAGAGAAGGAGAAGGTAGTAGCATATGAACTAAGTCCATGATGATATGCTTATTCTTCTACCCAATTGTAGTTTGATGTTCATAAGAACATAGTAGAAAGTTTACCCTAATATGAGTGGTACCAAAAGGTACTCCATATGATGTCATCTGGGAATTTTGGAGGAAACAAAACTAGAGGATATATCTTTGAAACTGATTGGATCCTTTTCTTTTATAAGAAAATTTATGTGCCAAGTGTAGGGGTTGCACAAGAAATGATACTAGTAAAAGAGTATTGAGATACTTATATAGTGCATGCATGATTCAAGATGTATACAAATTTAAACCAATTATATTTTTTTTTAGAATTGAGAAAAGATATTGTTGAATATATTTCCAAGTGTCTTGAATACCAAAGAGTGTAAGTAGAACATTAAAACACTATTTCTTACTATATCCTCATGATATTCCAATATGAAAATGGGACATGGTATCTATCAATATCATCTATAGGTTTTCCATGCCATCTTATAAACATGATGCCATCATGTAGTAGTCAATAAAATAACCAAAGGAAATCATTTTTCCTATATAAACCACATATGATACTTTTGCTATATCTAAGGTGTATGTGAATGAGATTGTAAGACTACATGGAATCCACAAGACTAACATTTCCAATAAATATCATCTTTCTATTTCATAGTTTAAAGTTTGAACCAACTTTAGAAGGGTTTGGAAATCAAACAAAACATTAGTATTTCCTATCATCCCTAGAAAAATAGATAAACTAAGAGGACATATTATGTGATAGAATACATGCTAATGATATATCTAATGGATAAGAAATCTAGATAGGAATAATATATCTACTTTGTGGTGTTTGCATACAATAATAGTTACCATAGTTCTATTGAGATGACATCATATGAATCCTTATACAAGCATTCATGTATGCTTGGTACCCAAGATAGGTACTTAATAATTTAATATTATATTGTATAATGGTATGAACCATAAATTAACTATTGAGTAAGGAAGGTTGCATGTCAAATTAGAAATAGGTAGGAATGTTGTCATAGAATCATATATGTAATTGTTAGGGGATATGTCATATTTAACTATTAAGGAATATTTTTATATTATTATGCACTTTGTAAATCATAGAAGGTGAACCACCACATGGGTGATATTGTAACTCATGGAAGGTGAACCATCATACTCTTGTATAAAGATAGATGTACCTCCATTGTAAAATGGGATATATGAAGTATTCTTGTAGAAGTCTTGGCTTGTGGAGATAGAGATTTTATGGAGTGGATTCCTTTCGATAAGGAGAATTGTATGATGTTGCCCTACCTCAAGGGTATTATTGTAACCAAAAGATATGAACACCAAATATAAACACACAGAGACAGGAGAATTGATAAAAATTGCTTTTCATATTGATTTCTTTTGATACAATGTTTACAAATTTTGAATTACCCCAAGTGTCTTGGGAGAAATGTTACAATGTCTCTCTCTGTATGGTACAAAATATTTTTTGATAGAGGAACGGGGTCTTCCAGATCTTCAACAAAGTACGATGCTCTTCAATATTTTGCTACAACTTCAAAAGGGTGAGTGGGCTTTAGTATCCAGCACGGAACCACTCTAGCTCCAATAGCTCCTCCAAAGTACCTGTTACCTACACACATAAAATCTATAAAAGGGATCAGTAACACCTACAGATCAAGATATAAAAATGATGTTAGCACACACCTTAGGCAAATAATAATGTAATGCAAATAACATAAGCAATTAAATTAAACACCTTGTAGCTAAACTATAAATTATTGATCGTGATCTTGGCTCTGCTAAATCACGTGGGCATGGTGAAAAAATGGTAATCACGGGTGCACGATGGTGAAACCACAGATGCACAGTTCTGACTGTGAAACTGTGGACCAACGATTTGGGCTGAATGGTAGGAATGTTCAAACTAGGATCTTCCAGCTTGAAATCAGGCTTCTCCTTCAAATGTGAGTAGATATCTAATCCTATTCTGGTAGCCTGGCGGTATCAATGTTCAGATCCATTTTTTTGGTGGGGGAAGGGTGCCTTTATAGGCCCCTTAGGATTTTTGATGGAAATGGGAGGTGGTAAGCCTAGATTACCAAGTGGTAATTATGGGCTACCAAATGGAGGGGATAGTTATAGTGAGTCACCCAGTGTGCCTCACTTAACTAGGGTGATGTGGCTACAAGTGGAGTGGTATGTGGGATTTTTCCCCATGTGAAGGGACAAGGGGGATAAGAGTGGATGAGATGTGGCAAGGGTGTTGGGTGAGGTGGCTAGGACACATGTCTAGTGGGTAGGTAGGGTATCCTAGGCTGATTTTCTAGATTTAATAAATCTAGAAAATAGGATAATGTGCAGGGTCTTATATCCCTAAGTTGAAACTTAGGCATATAATTTTATTATATAGGGTTTTATGGTGGGGTGGTAAATGTGATTTTGTGAGTGTTGGATTTTGGTGTCTATAGATGCCCCTTTTTGTATTGTGTTGTGTGCAACACGATGCAGTGCAAAAACCAATGACATCTAATTTTATTTTAATAGAGAAATGGACTCAAATATTCTCGATGCAAAGAATGAATGACTTGAAAATTTTGATTTGTTTGCTTACCCCCTCAATTGGCGAATGGGTAAAGGATGAAACCCACGATCCAATTGACAAAATGTGGATGATGAAGGAGGTGGATGATTATATGATTTGAATGTGACGCAAATGTATGGCTTTTTGATCAAATTTTTGCCCCAAGTATGGTATTGTTTATGTTTTGATAAGTGTGCTCTTTGGTTCATGTATGCATAGAATGGTTGGTAGAATAATTGATCACATGTGTGAACTCCTGAGTCCTGCTACTGTTAGTCACTCTTGTGCATCGGAGCTAGCACATTTAGACCTTGATACTTGGGTGATTTTTTATTATTCCAAAATGATTTGTTTGCTTTTCGCTTTTGACCCAATGGAAGGGGTTAAGGATAACCTTGTGCAAATTTGTTTTGAACACAACCAAGCTCAAATATTTAGGGACTTAGCTGATTTAATGCCATGGTGATTTGATGTTGAATTTTTGAATGAGTGTCCTTATGGTGAGCTACTCATCCTACCGGATTGCATGGATTGCTAATCGCTGCAACCACCAGGTATATAGGGTAGTTCACTAGATACAAGGTGCACTAAATGGTGTGTTTTGGTGATGATGTGCATATGCTTGATGTGATGGATGTAAGTTTTTTTTTTTGGATAAAACCACTGGCGTGCGGTTCTGCATTTTCTAAACTGCGTGTCCATGTTTTCCATTGCAAACCATAGGTCTATGGTTTTGCATACTCTGCAAAATGTGGATGCACATTTTCCACCACAAACTATGAATGCATGGTTTTTGCCATGAAAAGCGGATATATATAGGTTGTTATAACCTTTTCATTCATTATTTCATTTGTCAGCTATATTTTTCTTACTTTGAGAGATGAGAGATGGATATTGGTGAGGGGAGTGGTGATGGTGGTGATGCGGTTGCGGGTGCTAGAGGTGAGGGATCGGTTGGAGCGGAATCTAGTGTGCGATATGCATAGGTAGGTCTTTGAAGGCCCTTAGTGTAGTTTATTTTCTTACTTGTTTTGTTTTTGTTTTTGATTTTTTTGTTTTTTGTTTTTTGAAAAATCATTAAGTGGGGATGGAAATATATATAATTTTTTAAGGTTGAAATGTTTTTTTTTGTCATGTTTATTTGGTTTTTGTGATGAAGTACAATTTAATCTAGAATGCATGTTGTGTGTTGTGTTTTTTTTTTTTTTACTACTGCACATGGGGTAGGTTGATTTTTTTTTTTTGATATGCCTTATTTTGTGTGTGCTTAATGAAATGCAATGTAACCTAGCGTGTTTGTTATTTTTGTTTTTTTTTTCTAACTACCATGCATGGGGTAGGTTAATTTTTTTTTTGACATGTTTATTTGATTGTGTTTATTTTTTTAATGTGCAATATGATGCATGTTTCTATTTCATTTTTCTCTCTGGATGCACTGATGTTGCTTTACTTTTTTTACTGTAGGTGAAGCTCCTTTCTGCTAGACATAGATGACCTCACACTATTTCCAAGGTGTGCAAGGCCCTCACTTTAGATGACTAGGATTTTTTGGAGGTTGTGGGTCTGGATGGGTGTGAATGGATGGAGATAGTTAGAGTAGATGAGGTACTCCTATCCACACTTTTTGAGATATGGGACCCATATAGGGGTCCATTTTAAATTTCTACAAGGGAGCTCACTATTACCTTGGAGAATTTTTACGTATTTTTTGAGTGCCTTTCGAGGGTCCACCGGTGAGGGTGGGTCACAGCAATTAGGAGGTACTCAAGCCTATATATGGTGAGCTCTAGGATGTAGATTGTAGTAAGTTGGGATCCCATACCTTGACTTGTTCAAGGGTGGGAATCTAGTTGCAATCCCGACATTCCTTATGTATATATTGAGCAACATGGTGTTGCCCAATAGCATGGGATCAAGGATCCCATGGAACCAGGTGCCTATCATGCTTCAGATGATAGTGGATCCACAAAGGTTGGTATGGGCTTCCACTCTCTTATGTTAGGTTTACAATGAGATTTATGAGGTGAAGAGGTGCGGGCAAAAGGGCCTTAACTATAGTTTATCGCTCTAGATCTAGTCATGGGAGCATATCATTGTGGGTCATCTTGAGAGATTACCTTGTGCTTGTGATCCTATTACTCCTTGTGTTTATCGATGGTGGCTTAGTGAGGAGTCTTCTTCCATGTACCCTGCTATCGAGTCTTCTACCTATAGGGATAGCCTAAGTGGAGTGACTCGAGATGGTATCTATTGGCAATCATGTAGGGGTCTAGCTTGGGAGAGGGATGTTATAGAGCTTCATAGGGTCAAATGAGGGAGATGGTTGATGGGAATCCACACTCGAGAGATGGAGTACATTCAGTTCTCTTAGGTGTAGAGACAATTTGGACTGGTCCAGGGAGTTCTTGATGCTCCCAAGATATATAGGGAGCGAGGTGATGAGTTAGGCTTACCCCTAACTTTTGACTTCTGGATCATGGATGATTCATACAATGGTACAGCTATCGAGGTGCCTGATGTGGATGATGTAGGTAAAACTACAGATTATGATGCATGGTTTTTAGTCCAACCTCCTTAGATACCAAGCTATGTGTGGATGATGCAGTCAGTGGAGATGAGCTTGATACTAGATATCAGGCTTCTAGGTGGGCTAAGCACCACTACGATAGTGGTGGTAGGAGACAGCATGTTATAGATGTACAATAGCCAAAGGTGGATATTGGGCATGATGGTAGCGATGGAAATGATGGATATGGGGATGATGGAGGTTAGGGAGATGATGGAGACCAGGGATATGATGGAGGTTAGGGAGGTGATGGTGATGGTGTTGAGAGAGACCAGGATGTTCCTACTTTCCATACAAAGGAGGAGTGGGGTATACTCTAGGTGGAGTGGGACAATATAGATTTGGAGATGATTCAGGTTAAGGGTAAGATGGCTTGGCATCAGGGTGAGGTGACCTGACTACATGGTGAGGTGGATAGCTTACAGGCTAAGATGGATGGTCTACATGGTAGGTCAAGTGTGAATGCTATCACATATCGAGATGCAAATATTACAAGGCTATAGGGTGAGGTGACTCACTTGTAGGGCAAGTTGGATAAGGCATAGCACACATCAGCTTGGGATGATGTTTTAGGGCACAAATATCTTAGTGAGTGGCTCACCAAGGTGTGGACTTGATGACTATTCATAGGTAGGGTGAGTACATCATGATGTTAGAGAGCACTTTGCATGAGCACGAGATCCCTCTCCCTATTCCTCTGTCTTCATTAGTTTTGGGTGCTAGCCAACGGATCGAGGTGAGTGCCAAGAATCAAAGGCCATCTAGCTCTCATGGTGCTTCGTTAGTGTAGGGACCTCGCAGGGTTCATGATGGTGCTAGCTAGTAGCACCTTATTACCTCTTTTTCTATTTTATATTTTTACTTATGAGCCTTAGTGTTCTGATGTATACAGCTTGTTGGAATTTTGTACTATGTGACACACACACACCCACAACCACATATATATATATATATATACATGGTTTTTTATTATATTTTGTGTTATGTGTCTATTTATTTATGGATGTAAAATGGGATGATGTTTATTGGTTTATGCTTTATTGGTGATTGGCACTAGACTTAGCTTGATTATCATTATTTTCATTCCTTAATCACGGGTATAGATATATGGTATTTCATATATTATGATATGTAATAATGCAATGGATATGGTATCATTGAATGTATTGTCTAGGATATTTTACAAAGACTCAAAAAATTTAGTAACTCATACAAAATTATATTATGATCTCATAAATCTTCATTGTACTAAGGTTGTCCTAGTGTTTTTAAATTTCCTCAAGGACTAACTATGTATACCATGATTGTTCATTTCTGATCATGAGCTAGGTCAAACTAATCAGTTGTAACTTATGCCCATAAGTTAGCTTATCTGAGAGCAACCATAGATTTGTATAAAAGAAGATTGCTAATGTGAAATATTTGATGCCACATGTAAGGATACCCCATTGCCAGGTAGGATTTGTAGACACCTAAAACATGCCATGGTCAGGAAGACTACTTACATGTATACACCCATAGGTCATGTGGATAAAAATTGGGACCTTACAAGTGTCAAAAGTGGTTTTTACCACTCATTTGGTGCATTTTCAGCCCATCCAATCTTGGTCACTATAGACCAGAGTGGCCAAAACCCATCCGTTGTAGCTTAGAGCGACCAAACCTTAGCTATTGCAGATGATAGAAGATAAGATTTAAATGCATTTTGCTACCCATACAGACTAATCTTGGGTAGAAGTGGCAGTCTGCATGCAATAAGGGCAAGCAAGGACAACTTTGCATTCCTCCTCACAACCAGTCTACATGGAAGATTCAAAGTCTAGATTTAGACTTCAGTTAAACATAGAAAAACAAAGAGCTTCTCATGCTAACACCTAGTACACATGAGGGATTCAGTACTAGGGTTGAACATTGACCTAGGGTTTCAAAACACTTTATAAGGAATAAACCTAAAAGCACTAGGGGACTTTTTTGGACCTTCTTTTGATAAATTAGGAGATATAGAGCTTCTTGGAAATTTTTGGAACTTATTTCAATCAGAGAGAGAGGGGGAGCATCATACATCAAAATTTTGAACAATTTTGGTCATTGAGGAGATCTTCTAGAGAATTGGAGAGCTTACCTTGGAGATTGATTCTTGTAGCAGAGCCCTATCGAGTTAGAAGGAAAATATGAAAACATAAGGTAATCATTTTTAACATTATAAGTGGACTTGAACCCATAGCCTTTGGATCAAGAGAGAGAGATTTAACCTTAGCGGTTGTTGTCCTAGACGGTGGCTCGCAACCTAGTCTAGGGTTTAGTTTCTTTTATTCTACTTTGTCTCTCATTTTAGTAGCATAAGCTTTATTTTAGTTGTTTTCTTGCATAGTACTAGTTCTATTACATTTATTGAGATTATTCATTGCTAACAATCTCATTCAGGGAGGCAATATCGGACATCTAAGTGTGTGTTGTTATTTCATTAATTTTAGAGCTACAGGTTCAATCGAGAAAATTCATGACATACGAGTACGAGAAGATCCCTCTAGCATTCAGACCTAGAGAAGGATGCATCTGTAATCCCTCATACATTTTTGTGTGCATCACCAGGAAGCCTTATAAAGTGTGCCCCCTATGCGAGGGGATATTTCATACACCTATTGCCCTATTTTGTGTGTAAAATCATGTATCAAATGAAGGGTATCCCTTAGAGGGATTCATTTGTAACCTAATATGGATAATATCAATAATAAAATCATTTGTTCATTTACTTCTTTGCATTCTAGTTATATCTACTTTGTACCTTTCATTTGTTGCATATTTAATATCAAAGGATTCAATTGAATTACAAGTAGAGTAGTCTGGTGGACGACGCACCGCTTCCCTGGGGGTCGCTACATATGGTGATCACAATGGGATTCCTGCCTATTTCTTTAGCTTATTTTCATTTTTTGCCCCTTTTACTGACTTAGGTTTTGTATACAGGTGTAGTCAATATGATCTACAGTGGCCAACAGTCAGACACTTTAGTCTACAGCAACAAGAGGTTAGCCACTCTGGTCAACAGCAGCTAGAATTCAGCCACTCTAGTCACAACGACCAGAGCTAGAGTGTAGTAGAGGTCAAAACACCCACTCTTTGAGCTGGATTAAAGGTCGATACAAATTTTTTGATACTTTATAGCTCTTTGTCTATTTGTGTTCCATTAAAATCATTGATCATTAAGAAATATTTCTATTTGGAAAACTAAAAGAATGAAAGAGAAAGAAATTATATCTTGCACATCCTAGGTTTATTTTTAGATTTTCCACTAGGTGTTGCTAGGAACAATGACTTCTATCTATAAATTTCACCCTAGAATCCAACGTGCTAGACACTATGTAATTGGTTTTATTATTTTGGGGCCTTTCTAAAGGCCATACTTGCACCTAGTAGAGTGCGTTCATTAATCTCATAGTAGCTATGCATGTTTCTAAATTTGAAATGAATTTTGCATTAGGCATATAGGGAAAGTTCATTGCTGCAATATGATGCATTATTATTTATGCAAATTTTAAAATGAACCACACACATGCACATTTATTTTAAACATTTGGGAGTTATATTTCATCACCAACCCTTAATTCAGTTCGATGACATTGGCATTCATCTCCTTCCACCAGTTTACCCCCTAGAACTTCATAGAAATGAATTGAGAAACTTGATTATAGTGACACTAAGGTACTTGTGTTCAAACTGTCTCCCACTATTGGAACAATCATTGGTTCAGAGTGGAAGAGCTAGGCAAACCCCACACTAGGATTTAAGTGGTGTACCCTAACCTATTTTGAGAAATCATGTTTGGCATGAGTGTTCTTTATTATCACTATGGATGAGTCTCCTCATTCCAAATCCAAAGCAACAACAAGAAACAAGAAACAACCAAACATCAAAAATACATCAAACAATTTAGGGCACACTTAAATTTGTAATCAAGATAAACATTTATGTGATATTGCTTGGTCATATTTAAGTGCAACACAAAAACTAAAGTCCTAAAATAAAATGGTCAAAACAAGAAGTAAACACCCTCGGTCTGATATCGAAGGGGAATCTGAAACAACACATACCCTTAGGTGAAGTCGTAGTAACATTGAAATACCCACTCAAAATATCGTAAGACACAGTTATGCAAGTCTAAGGGGTGATAACTCAACCCTTGGGGGATCTCCTTGAGAAACCCCAAATAGGGAACCAAATCTAGGAACTACATCACATCAACACAAAGATGCCTCATGGCAATCATCATTAAGGAGACATGAGGAAACCTCAAGGACTTCCTCTAAACATTCAGAAACTTCTCAGAGACATGAGGAGGCTTCAAGGGCTTCCTCCTCACATGGACATAAAGAGGGTTCTAGACCCTGTTATTCACACAAGGATGATGAGGATTCCCCATATCCATCCTCATGGAGGGTAGAGAGGGCCACAAAACCTTCATCACCAAAAGGGCACACAAGAGTCCCAACATACCAACATTCACATGAGACATTTAGAATAGATCAGCCCACTGAGGAGTAGGAAAATAGAAATACATCTGGTCATAGACATCAAATAGAAGATATCCTTCACATAAGAGGTAGGATTCCAATAGAATATGACCTTATTGGACTAAATGGAACCCCATAGGATCAGCCATGGAAAATAATATACTTGGATGAGTTGGATCGGTTGCATCCGAGGCCACCTCCCAAAACAGAAGCCACAAAAAATTTTGGATCTGGAAATTCATGAATCATGACTTCTGAGCCCACTTATCAAATTGGGTGTGCCTCAAGGTGACCCCACAAGTCACATTAGCTAGAGAAATAAAAGAAACAATAGAACCCTCTTTGAGAGATCTACAAATCAAAACTACTAGGATAGGTTCAGATAAGCACGAGTCCTCTATGACCGTTCAAGTTAACCACGTGTGATGGTTATAAAATGCCTTACATAAAAAGCAAGAGCTTTTAGATGCTCTTAAACATGATAAATAGAGAGAATAGTTGTTACGCCAACATGAGCAATGTTTAAGAGAACAAGCTGAACAGCTAGCTTGAAGGAACCAATAAACAAATGGAAATGATCATCAAAGATATCAATGCATTAACTCACCAAGAGGAGAGTGCACTAGAAAATAAGGAAACCTATAATAAAATCACCCTTCAAATCATGAGCAGAATCCAAAAAGGGGGAAAATGGTAGACTTAATAAATTAGGATCAGGCATATCCTGAATCCCCTCGTAGGAGGGAAGAAAATGGAGCAAATCAAATGGATAGAGTGTTACCTCCACCACCACCACAGGGGGGTCTACAAGAGGAAGAGCTCCTCATCTCAAAGGCTTTCCAAGGACTCACTAAAAATATGAAGTCATTTGAAAAATAAGAGATGACTGGTAGCCAACCAACATTGAGCAAGATACACAATCAACCATTATGTCTATCTGTTCCTAGTTGTGCATACCCTAAGCATTTTGAGATGCCTACGTTGGAAAATTTTAAAGGTGAAGAGGATGTGCAAGAGCATGTTACTAATTTCATCAACACGTGTTTTCATCTTGAATACAATGATGCTCTCATGCTTAGGATATTCGTTATGACATTTGAAGGCACCGCCACCCAATGGTTCAACCATCTACCCAAGTATAGCATAGCCAATTTCGAACAACTAGTGAACATTTTCTTGAAGCATTTCTCTTTTGGTTCTAAGAGGAAAGTGAAAATTTCAGACCTGGCCAATCTAAAACATTATGATGATGAGAAAATAATGGATTATGGGAATAGATGGAGGAGATTTATGGTAAAATTATCATTCTATGTCCCCAAAGAAGAGATCGTCTGGATGTTCACCAAGAGTTGTTCCAAACACATTTCCTTATTGCTACAATTCCAATAGTATCCCTCCTTTGAAGAAGCTTTGGCATAGGCCAAACTCATTGAGGATATAAAATTAGACGAGGGAACTATAAAACTCTGGACCAAGAAGGAGTGGAACAAAAATGAAAAAATGGTGAATACAAGTAGAAGAAGGCAAGCCCTACTCTAGCTAATCAAGTGGTATTGGATACACCTATGTATGGGGTTGTGCACCAACCCTAGAATTATCAAGCATAGCCTCCAAGATCCAACTATGATCAAAAGAACAATTAGGGGTAAAAAAAAGAGTTCAAATCCCCTCACTATTTCACACCATTTATAGAATCAATGCAATCAATATTCAACCAACTAAACAAGGTGGGAAAGATCAAGTTCCCTGATATACATATTATAGATCCCAACCATCCTAATCCAAAATGATATAGGGAAGATCAATTTTACCCTTATCATAGGATACCAGGGCATTATATTGAGGTTTGTGTTGGTTTCAAACATCAAGTACAAAACATGATTGAGGTGGAAGAACTTAAAGTAGACAACCCACTAGCCCCTGACAACCGAGATATGGGCATCTATAAAAACCTACTGCCAAACCATGAAGTCCCTAGAGGGCAAGGTGCACAAGTCAATCAGGTTCGAAATGGTTCGCCTATCCATGGGTGTGTTGGGATAGTTGAAATTTTCAATATAGCAACTAGGACTAGACGGTATGGTCAACCACAACCTCCTACAGCTCCCATTAATGTCCCAACTGCACCTAGGTAGAGGTAGGGGCAAGAAAACTTTCCAGGTCCACCAACTCGACCTATGGTAACCATTCGGAGTAGACTCAAGAAAAATTTACAAACAACTCCGACAAAGATATCAATATATGAGCTCATACAATAGTCCCCAAAGCACAGAGAGACCTTGATGGATATTTTAAGGTAAATTGAGCTTCAACCGCAAGATACAAATACATTCACCCATTTTTTGGGACAAGTATAGGAATGCCAAGAGCCTTTAATTTGATTCTATGATCATGAAATTAATATAGTATCTACTACCTTACCAGACCCTCCACTACACATCATGCCATCAGTTAATGATTTTCCATTTAAGTGGGTCTTGATCGATACATGCTTGTCAATCAATATTATCAAAACAATAGTAATAGAATATCTTAAGATCCCCAAGTCTAATATCGTTCCAGGAGCCTATACATTAAGAGCATCATGGAGGGTTCTAGCTTGGGAGAGGGATGTTATAGAACTTCATCAGGTCAAATGAGGGAGATGGTTGATGGGAAGCCACACTCGATAGATGGAGTACATTCAATTATATTATGTGTAGAGGCAATTTGGATTGGTACAGGGAGTTGTTGATGCTCCCATGATATATAGATAGCGGTGTGATGAGCTAGGCTTACCCCTAACTTCTGATTTTTGGATCATGGATGATTCATCCAATGATACAACTATCGAGGTGCCTGATGTGGGTGATGTAGGTAAAAATACATAGTATGATGCATTATTTTCAGCCCAACCTCCTTAGATATCGAGCTATGTTGTGGATGATGCAGTCAGTGGAGATGAACTTGATACTAGATATCAAGCTTCTAGGTGGGCTAAGCACCACCGGGGTAGTGGTGGTAGGAGACAATCTATTATAGATGTACAATAGCCAAACATGGATATTGGACATGGTGGTAGTGATGGGAATGATGGATATGGGGATGATGGAGGTCAAGGAGATGATGGAGACCAGGGAGATGATGGAGGCTAGGGAGGTGATGGTGATGGTGTTGATGGAGACCAATATGTTCCTACTTTCCATACGAAGTAGGAGTGGGGTATACTCCAGGTGGAGTGGGACAATCTAGATTTTGAGGTGAGTTAGGTTAAGGGTAATATGGCTTGGCATCAGGGTGAGGTGACCCGACTGTAGGGTGAGGTGGATAGCTTCTAGGTTGAGATAGATGGTCTACATGGTAGGTCGAGTGCAAATGCTATCACATATCGAGATGCAAATATTAAAAGGCTACAGGGTGAGATGACTCACTTGTAGGGCAAGTTGGATAAGGCATAGCACACATTGGCTTGGGATGATATTGCTACTACGATTACCTCCCTTAGGGCACAAATATCTTAGTGAGTGGCTCACCAGGGTGTGGACTTTAGGACTATTCATAGGTAGGGTGAGTACAACATGATTTTGGAGAGTGCCTTGCATGAGCACGAGATCCCTCTCCCTATTCCTCCTTCTTCATTAGTTTTGGGTGCTATCCAACATATCGAGGTGAGTGCCAAGACTCAAAGGCCATCTAGCTCTCATGGTGCTTCGTTAGTGTAGGGAACTTGCAGGGGTCATGATAGTGCTAGCTAGTAGCACCTTATTACCTCTTTTTGTATTTTATATTTTTTATTATGAGCCTCAATGCTCTGATGTATACAACCTACTGGCATTTTGTACTATGTGACTCACACACACACACACCCACACCCACACACACACACACACACACATATATATATACATGGTTTTTTATTATATTTTGTGTTATGTGTCTTTGTTTATTTATGGATGCAAAATGGGATGATGTTTATTGGTTTATGCTTTATTGGTGATTGGTACTAGACTTAGCTTGATTATCATTATTTTAATTCCTTAATCAGGGGTATAGATAGATGGTATTTTAGATAATGTGATATTTAATAATGCAATGGATATGGTATGATTGAATGTATTATCTAGGATATTTTACAAAGACTCAAAAAATTTAATGACTCATACAAAATTATATTACGATCTCGCAAATCTTCATGGTACTAAGGTTGTCCTAGTGTTTTTAAAATTTCCTCAAGGACCAACTGTGTGTACCATGATTGTTCATTTTTGATCATGAGCTAGGTCAAACTAATCAGTTGTAACTTATGCCCATAAAATAGCTTATCTGAGAGCAACCATAGATCTATATTAAAGAAGATCACTAATGTGAAAGATTTGATGCCACATGTAAGGATACCCCATTTCCAGGTAGTATTTGTAGACACCTAAGACATGCCATGGTCAGGAAGACTACTTACATGGATACACCCATAGGTCATGTGGCTAAACCTTCAGACCTTCCAAGTGTCAAAAGTGTTTTTTACCGCTCATTTAGGGCATTTTCAGCCCATCCAAGCCTAGCTACTATAGACCAGAGTGGCCAGAACCCATCCGTTGTAGCTCAAAGTGACCAAAAATTAGCCGCTACATAAGATAGAAGATAATATTTAAATGCATTTTCTACCCATCCAGCCTAATATTGGGCAAAAGTGGCAGTCTGCATGCAATAAGGGCAAGCAGGGACAACTTTGAATTTCTCCTCAGAGCCAGTCTACATGGAAGATTCAAAGTACATATTTAGACTTCAGTTAAACATAGAAAAACAAAGAGCTTCTCATGCTAACACCTAGTATGCATGAGGAATTTAGTCCTACGTTGAACATTGACCTAGGCATTCAAAACACTTTATAAGGAATAAACCTAAAAGCACTAGGGGAATGTTTTGGACCTTCTTTTGCTAAATTAGGAGACCTTATTTTGATCAATTAGGAGACATAGAGCTTCTTGGAAATTCTTGGAACTTCTTTCAATAAGATAGAAAGGGAGAGCATCATACATCAGACCTTTGAATAAGTTGGATCATTGAGGAGAGCTTCTAGATACTTGGAGAGCTTCCCTTGGATATTGATTCTTGTAGTGGAGCCCTATCGAGTTAGAAGGAAAATATGAAAACATAAGGTAATAATTTTTAACATTATAATTGGACTTGAACCCATAGCCTTTGGATCAAGAGAGAGATTTAACCTTAGCGGTCATTGTCCTAGATAGTGGCCTGCAACCTAGTCTAGGGTTTAGTTTATTTTATTCTGCTTTGTCTCTCATTTCAGTAGCATAAGCTTTATTTCAGTTATTTTTTTGCATAGTACTAGTTCTATTACATTTATTGAGATTATTCATTGCTAACAACCTCATTCGAGGAGGCAATCTCAAATATCTAAGTGTGTGTTGTTGTTTCATTGATTTTAGGGCTACAGGTTCAATCGAGAAAATCCATGACATACGAGTATGAGAATATCCCTCTAGCATTTAGACCTAGAGAAGGAGGCATCTATAAGCCCTCATGCATTTTTGTGTACATCACCGAGAAGCCTTATAAAGTGTGCCCCCCTGTGCGATGGGACATTTCATACACCTGCTGCCCTATTTTGTGTGTAAAATCATGTATCAAATGAAGGGTATCCATTAAAGGGATTCATTTGTAACCTAATATGTATAATATCAATAATAAAAGCATTAGTTCATTTACTTCTTTGTATTCTAGTTATATCTACTTTGTTCCTTTCATTTTTTGCATATTTAATATCAAAGGATTCAATCGAATTGCAAGTAGAGTAGTTTGGTGGATGGTGCACCGCTTCCCTGGGGGTCACTATAGATGGTGATCGCAGTGGGACTCCTACCCATTTCTTTAGCTTGTTTTCATTTTTTTCCCCTTTACTGACTTAGGTTTTGTATACAGGTGTAGCTACTCTAATCTACAGTGGCCAGCAGTCAGCCACTCTAGTCTACAGTGGCAAGTGGTTAGCCACTCTAGTCAGCAGTAGCCATAATTCAGTCGCTCTGGTCACAACGGCCAGAGCTGGAGTGTAGTAGAGGTCAAAACACTAACTCTCTAAGCTGGATTAAAGTTCAGTACAAATTTTTTGATACTTTATAGCTCTCTGTCTATTTTTGTTCCATTAAAATCAGTGATCATTAAGAAATATTTCTATTTGGAAAACTAAAAGAATGAAAGAGAAAGAAATTATATCTTGCACATCCTAGGTTTATTTTTAGATTTTGCACTAGGTGTTGCTAGGAACATCGGCTTTAATCTATATATTTCACCCTAGAATCCAACGTGCTAGACACTATGTGATTGGTTTTCTTGTTTTGGGGCCTTTCTAAAGGCCATACTTGCACCTAGTAGAGTGCGTTCATTAATATCATAGTAGCTATGCATCTTTCTAAAGTTGATATGCATTTTACATTAGGCATATAGGGAAAGTTCATTGCTTCTATATGATGCATTCTTATTTATGCAATAATTAAAATGAACCACACACATGCATATTTATTTTAAACATTGGGGAGTTAGATTTCATCACCAACCCTCAATTCAGTCCGGTGAAATTTGCATTCATATCCTTCCACCAGTTTCCTCCCTAGAGCTTCATAGAAATAAATTTATAAACTTTCTTATAGTGACATTAAAGTACTTGTGTTCAAAATGTCTACCACTATTGGAACAATCATTGGTTCAGAGTGGAAGAACTAGGTGAACCCCCCACTAGGATTTAAGCGGTGTACCCTAACCTCTTTTGAGAAATCATGTTTGGCATGAGTGTTATTGATTATCACTATGGATGAGTCTCCTCATTCCAAATCCAAAGCAACAACAAGAAACAAGAAACAACAAAACATCAAAAGTACATCAAACAATTTAGGGACTAAAAAACATAATCAAGATAAACATTTGCATGATATTGCTTGGTCATATTTAAGTGCAACATAAAAAATAAAGTCCTAAAATAAAATGGTCAAAACAAGAAGTAAACACCCTCGGTCTGATATCGAAGGGGAATCTGAAACAACACATACCCTTAGGCGAAGTCATAGTAACATTGAAATACCCACTTGGAATACTGTAAGATGTAGTTTTGCGAGTCTAAGGGGTGATAACTCAACCCTTCGGGGATATCCTTGAGAAAACCCAAATAGGGAACCAAATATAGGAACTACATAACATCAAAACAAAGAGGCCTCATGGCCATCATCATCAAGGAGACATGAGGAAACCTCAAGGGATTCCTCTAAACACACAGAAACTTCTCAGAGACATGAGGAGGCTTCAAGGGCTTCCTCCTCACATAGACATAAATAGGGTTCTAGATCCCATTCTTCAAACAAGTATGATGAGGATTCCCCATATCCATCCTCATGGAGGGTAGAGATGGCCACACAACCTTCATCACCAAAAGGGCACATAAGAGTCCCAACATCCCAACATTCACATGAGACACTTAGAACAAATGAACCCACTATGGGGTAGGAAACTAGAAATACATCCAGTCATAGACATCAAACAGAAGATATACTTCACACAAGAGGGAGGATTCAAATAGAATATGACCTTATAGGAATAAATGGAACCCCACGGGATCATCCTTGGAAAACAATATAGTTGGATGAGTTGGATCAGTTGCATCTGAGGCCATCTCCCAGAACAGTAGCCACAGAGAATTTTGGATCTGGAAATTAATGAACCGTGACTTCTAAGCCCACTTCTCAAACTAGGCATGCGTAAAGTTGAACCCATAGTAAATATATAGATTCTGATCATAGAGACACTAAAAAATATACTAAACAAGTCACATTAGCTAGTGAAAGCAAAGAAACAATAAAAACTTCTTTGAGAGATCTACAAATCAAAACCACTAGGATAGGGTCAGATAAGCATGAGTCCTCTATGACCATGCAAGTTAACTATGTGTGATGGTTATAAAATGACTTATGCAAAGAGCGAGATCTTGTAGATGCTCTTGAACATGATAAATAGAGAGAACGGTTGTTGCGCCAACATGAGCAATGTTTAAGAGAGCAAGCTGAGTAGCTAGCTTGAAGCAACCAATAAAAAAATGGAAATGATCATCAAAGAGATCAACGTTCTAACTCACCAAGAGGGGATCACACTAAAAAAGAAGGAAACCTACAACAAAATCACCCTCCAAATCATGAGTATAATCCAACTAGAGGGAAATGGTAGACTTAATAAATCAGGATTAGGTGTATCTTGAATCCCCTCGTAGGAGGAAAGAAAATGGAGCAAATAAAATGGATAGAGTGTTACATACACCACCACCATGGGGGGGTCTACAAGAGGAAGAGATCCTCACCTCAAAGGCTTTCCAAGAACTCACTAAAAATGAAGTCCTTTGAAAAATAAGATATGGTTGGTAGCCAACCAACATTGAGCAACATACACAATCAACCATTATGTCTATCTATCCCTAGCCCCGCATACCCTAAGCATTTTGAGATGCCTAGGTTGGAAAATTTTAAAGGTGAAGAGGATGTGCAAGAGCATGTTACTAATTTCATCAATGCATGTTTTCATCTTGAATACAATGATGCTCTCATGCTTAGGATATTCGTTATGACATTTGAAGGCACCACCATCCAATGGTTCAACCAGCTGCCCAAGCATAGCATAGCCAATTTCGAACAACTAGTGAAAACTTTCTTGAAGCATTTCTCTTTTGGTTCTAAGAGGAAAGTGAACCTTTCAGACCTGGCCAATCTGAAACATTATGATGATGAGCCAGTAATGGATTATGGGAATAGATGGAGGAGAGTTATGGTAAAATTATCATTCTCTATCCCTAAAGTAGAGATCATCTGGATGTTCACCAAGAGTTGTTCCAAAAATATTTCCCTCTTGCTACAATTCCAATAGTATCCCTCCTTTGAAGAAGCTTTGGCATAGGCCAAACTCATTGAGGATATAAAAGTAGATGAGGGAACTATCAAAATTTAGACCAATAAGGAGTGGAATAAAAACGACAAAAATGGTGAATATAAGCAGAAGCAGGCAAGCCCTACTCTAGTTAATCAAGGGGTATTGGCTACACCTAAGTACGGGGTTATGCACCAACCCTATAATTATAAAGCATAGCATCCACCAACCAAATATGATCAAAAGAACAATCAGGGAAAAAAAAAAGATTGCAAATCCCCTCACTATTTCACACCATTGACAGAATCAATGCAATCAATATTCAACCAACTATGACCAAGTTCCTTGATATACCTCTTATAGATCCCAACCATACTAAGCCAAAAGGATATAGGGAAGATCAATTTTACCCTTATAATAGGATACCGGGGCATAATATTGAGGTTTGTGTTGGTTTCAAACATCAAGTGCATAACAACCCACTGGCCCCTGACAACCGAGATATGGGCATATGCAAAAACCCGTTGCCAAACCATGAAGCCCCTAGATGGCAAGGTGCATAAGTCAATCAGGTCTAAATTGGTACGCCTATCCATAGGTGTGTTGGTATGGTTGAAATTTTCAATATAGCAAACAAGACTAGATGGTATGGTCAACCACAACCTCCTGTAGCTCCCATTAATGTCCCAGCTGTGCCTAGGCAGAGGTAGGGGTAAGAAAACCTTCTAGTTCTACCAACCCGACCTGTGGTAACAATTTGGAGTAGACTCAAGAAAAATTTACAAACGACTCTGGCAAAGCTATCAATATATGAGCTCATACAATAGTCCCCAAAGCAATGGGAGACCTTGATGGATATTTTAAGATAAATTAAGCTCCAGCCATAAGATCCAAATGCATTCACCCATTTTGTGGGACAAGTATAGGAATGCTAGGAGCTTGTCATTCAATTCTATGATCATGAAATTAATACAATATCTACCGCCTTACCATACCCTCCACTGCACATCATGGCATCATTTAATTATTTGCCATTTAAGTGGGTCTTGATCGATTCAGACTTGTAAATCAATATTATCACAACACTAGTAATAGAACATCTTAAAATCCCCAAGTCCAATATCATTCTAGGAGCCTATACATTAAGGGCTTTCAATGATGCCTTATGCAATATTGTGGGAATGATAGTCCTACCTATCAAGGTGGGCCATAATACCATCCTCGTGATGTGTCATGTCTTGGAAGGAGCCATGCAATACAAAATCCTCCTAGGGAGACCTTGGATAAGGGACAGGAGATGTTTTCCTTCAATCCTACACCAATGCATCAAATATGTGCATGAAAACAAAGTCTACATGGTGTTGGCCAATCAAGATCCATTCAAGTATGTCAATCAGGTGGATTTTCTAGGAGAATTTGTAATTTATTCTACCCACTTGTCTGTATGACCATCATCTCCAACTACTCAACTGGATAACAAAGACACAGGGGCACAAAAGGTCCCATCTACATCAACACCTCATATTGCGCACAAAGTAACTAATGCTTCTAATAGACCATCAACGTCTAAACCAAAAGACAAACAGAAGCTAAAGGCACCCATGGTTGAGAAAAGAGAGCCCAAAGAAGCACTAATAATAAAAATTAAGAAGATTACAACTCCCATGGAGGAGTAATATCTCTAAGAATAAGCGGAGGAGATACGAGAACCCGCTTTGCCAGTATCATCTGTAGGATCATCCACGTCACATGCAACAATACACTTGGAAAGTATGGGAATAAGAGAGTATCTTGTATAGAACATAAAATTTAAACCCATCATAGAGTCTGTGCAAGACATGGAATGTCCAAAGGATATAAGACCACCAGTGGGAATGGTGGTTCTGCTTGGAATCCCTCCCAACCAGAAAAATTTCATCTATGTTGGCTTGGACTGCACCCATAAATCTATGGATATAGAAGAAGACAATGATGAGCTATTCACTTTCACTGTTTGCTACATCTCTAATATTGAGTTTTCTCTAACCTATTTTGAGCATAGCCATTGGCATGGTTACGGTCTTGGTAGATATGATCAAGGATGAAGGTGGCCATTTGAGCCGCAATACCAACTTCCATTTGATAGGCTTGGATTAGGCTATCACATTAGAGGTTGAGATGACTCTCTAGCAGTAGCATTAGATAGATTAAGCTTGGTGTTAGGAGAAGACATAAATTTTATTCCCTATAACCCACCAAGTGCAACATATCCTAGAAACAAACAAGTGGCTATGGTAAGCATACCACCTTCCGAGACTTATCATCCAAGATCCACAATTGATGCCACCCCAATAGGCTATAACTCATGGGATGATGAGCAAGAAGAAAATGGATATGTGGCAAGTGATGATGAAGCACAAGCGGGCTTGGCCTATCATGGGCCTCGCTATTTACATAGGTTTACCTGGTCCATCCACAATGAGAGTGGATTCATATCGAACAAAAGTGGCTATAGTCATAGGACTCAACAGATAGAGCCTACCTAGAAACAAGACAATGGCCCCATGACTTGGGGTAACATACTAATGCAAATGGTATCTTCATAAGTGATGAATAATATGAGGATGAGATAGAGATGGCCTAATTAGGACCAAGAGACATATCCCTTACCTTGGGGTTGAATACCAATGCCAATGGTTTTTGGATAAGTGACGATGATTTTTATGATGAAACTGAGATGGCTTATATCAAACCTCACCACTTGCAGGAGGTCCAAATATTGGTGGAAAGAGAAGCGATACTTCTTGCCATAGATCCTGGCTTGCATTTTTTGGGAAGACCTGTTGACTTGAATGTCATTCATTGCATGGTCAATACCCCTCTTCCTACATTCAGGGAACTCTTAGAGCCTAACGACCCTATTATCTGACTAGCTCATGGGCTAGATCCAGAGATTCCTTTTCCTCTATAACCTCATCATGAGTATAGGAAGGAAAACTTTGAGATAAGATTTCAACCACATGGTCCTGGAGATTTTATTCCATCCATCAACATGATCTCCATTGATTTGACCACTCCACTTCATATCCCAATAGATCCCACTAAACCTATGTGTCTTGATACGCAGGCCATTGATTGGGATCACACTAATTTACCAATAGCTCTTGGATATATCTTCTCTAATGAAGAGACGTTACAACCATTCCATTTTGCATTGGTCTATGCATATGATGTGTTCCATGCTGGTCTAGATCCTAAGTCCGTAGGAGCTATAAATTCTACCAATGACATTCACTTGATTCCTATGCCTCACCAATTGGAGGATGGATCACATATGGCTATATAAGTTAATTTCAAAGTGGACATTAGTGATGATCCTACTCAACCAAAGAAATTCAAGTTTGAAGAAATTCTGTCTCCATAGGAACAAGCCATCATAATTCCTCTCCTTAAAGAGAGGCTAAATCTATTTTCTTGGACTTACAAAGACATGCTAGGTATCGATCCAAAGTTAGTTGTTCACAACATTTTATTGGATCCCCTAAAGAAGCTATTCAAGCAAAAATTAAGGAAAATGCATCCAACCATTGCTTTGATGGTGAAGAATGAGTTACAAAAGCTATTGGAAGTGATCTTCATATTTCCCATTGACTATCTTGAATGGGTTTCAAACATGGTGCTCATGGGAAAACTAGATGGAAGACTCTGTATTTGCATAGATTTTAGGGACTTAAATAGGGCAACTCCGAAGGATTAATTCTTGTTTCCAAACATAGACACTCTTGTTGATGGCACTGTAGGTCATGAGATGCTCTCCCTAATGGATGGATTTTTTGGATACAATAAAATCTGAATAAAACCCGAAGACAAGTATAAGACTACTTTCATTACTCCATGGGGAACTTTATGTTACAAAGTGATGCTATTCGACCTAAATAATGTTGGTACCACATACCAACGGGCCATGCCATACATATTTCATGACTACATGCACACAATATTAGAAGATGACTTACTAGCCAAATATTTGATATGGCAAGAGCACACTGAGATCCTTACAAAAGTCTTCGATCACCTCATAGAGTACAAAATTAGATTGAATCCTAAGAAGTGCGTGTTTGGTGTGACTTCTGGTAAGCTCTTAGGTTTCATTATTTCCATGAGAGGCATTGAGTTTGATCCTACAAAATTAGAAGCTATAACGGGGATGACAACCCCTACCAAAATTAGGGAATTAAGAAGCCTACAAGGAAAGGTAGCATCCATCAAATGGTTCATCGCACAATTATTAGACAAGTGTCAACCCATGAATCAGTTTATATGAAAGGATATCTCGTTTCATTGGGATGAAGAGTTCCAACAAGCATTTGTAGAGATCAAAACATACTTGGCAATATCTCTAGTGTTGGCTCCACCAAGGCTAGACATGTCATTTTTGCTATACATATCGACTATTAATTTTGCTTTGGAAACCATGTTAGACCAAAAGAATGCGCAAGACAAAGAGCAAGCCATATATTACATAAGTCACACCTTGGTAATATATGAGCTAGGATATGCATATGTAGAAAAGTTATGCTTAGCAGTGGTATTTGCAACCAAAAAGTTGTGACACTACATGTTGAGCCATATGACTTACATCATTTAAAAACAAAATCCTTTGCAATATATGATGAAAAAGATGTATCACAATACATGTACCGTAAAGTGGATCATGCTATTGACATAATTTGATTTAGAATTCATAAATAGAAATTCCATCAAGGGATAAGTCATAGCAGATCAATTAGTAGAAGCACCTCTTTAGGATAGCAAGCCTCTCACTATAGAATTGCCTGATGATGTTGTATTTGCATTATCAGATCTTCCAGAACTCGAAGAACCTGAGAAACAAAGAGAAATGGCATTGTTATTTGATGGTTAAAAGTGTGAGCAAGGTGGCAGAGTAGGGATAGTCCTTATTACACCACAAGGCACTCCATTGCCTTTATCATTCAAGCTAGACTTCCCATGCACAAACAATAACACATAGTATGAAGCCTTGATATTGGGACTCCAAACAATAGTTGCAATGGGCATTAAAATATGTAATATATTTGGTGACTCCTTGCTCATAGTAAATCAATTCAAAGGATTGTTCCAATGCAGGTGCCCACTCCTAAAAGCTTATGATGAGCTTGTTGACACTTACCTAGCTTGTCTGGAATGGTATGACATCGAGGCAATCCCTCATATGTCAAAAAGATTTGCAGACACCATGGTATCTTTGGGATACTTAATCCCTTAGAATCTGTCTGCTGATTTCACAATCGTTCATGTTAAAGTGCTCGTATTTTTTATGATACAACATGAGGTTATTGATAACCTAGAGTCAGTCAACATGATCCAAATCAAGCCTAATCAGGATTGGTCATTCAAAGTTAGAGTCTTCTTGCAAACAGCCCCTTGGGAATCCTTGATCTCTCAAGGTCCCACAAAATGTGGAACAACCATTCATCACAGGGTTATTTCCCAATCAATGTTCACAAATGTTGGATCACAAGAAGAGCATGTTGTTTTATCCATAGAAGTAGTAGCTTATCAGGATTGGCTTTCCCAATTGCAGGACTTCCTAAAGCTTGGAATAATACCACAAGGCATGTCGCATGCCGAAATATGAATGTTTAAATAAAAGGTGACTAGATACATTTTTCTAGGAGATATCCTTTATAGAAGAGGTTACAATGGAATGTTCCTTCTTTGTCTTGAGCCCTAGGAAGCATCTTGGACAATTTTTCAAGCTCATGATGGTATACATGATGGTCACTTTAGTGGCATGGCCATCATTAAGCGTATTTGAGGAATGGGTTACTATTGGCCCACTAATTTTGTGAGTATGTCAAGAAGTGCATCAAGTGTCAACATCATGCAAACCTCAGTCACTTGCCATCACAAGCCTTGTAACCCATCCAGGCAGCATGGCATTTTTTGTAGTTGGGGTTAGATTTGATTGGGAATATATCTCCCCCATATTTAGGTTGACACACATTTATCATAATAACCATTGAGTATTTCATAAAATGAGTCAAAGTGATCCCCTTGACATCAACAACTGGACCAAGGATTACGGAGTTTATACTCCATAATATTATAAGTCATTTTGGGGTCTCTTCAAAGATTATATCGATTAATGGACCATCCTTCAAGAACAAAAATGTGTGTGCTTTAATGAACAAATATCACATCCAACATAGTTTTTCAAAACCCTATTATCCACAAGCAAATGGGCAAGCAGAAGCCTAAAAAAAACAATCATCTCCATCTTAAGGAAAATAGTGAGAGATAATCATAGGGGTTGGCATTTGTAGTTACCTCTAGCATTATGGGCATATAGGACTAGTGTGCAGATGCCCACTGAAGCAACACCATTTTCACTTGTATATGGCACTGAGGCCATCATGCCCCTAGAATTGGAAATCCCAATCTTGCACGTAGCATTAAAGGACTTCATAGATGATGACGTTGCATGACAAGGCCACCTAGATCAGGTAATGCTTCTTTATGAATGATGGGTTAATGCCTTGGAGCATCTCTAAATTTATCAGAATTTCCTTGTGTGAGCATATAATAGTAAGGTCCATTTTAAAGAATTCAAATTTGGGGATCTTGTGCTCAAATAAAATCAATAGAACTCAAATCTGTCGTTGCATTTGTGATACAAATTTATGGCAAATTGGATAGGACCCTATATAGTTTCAGAGAAGGTTGGTCCTGGAGCATACCGCCTCACATCATTGGATGATTTTGAAGAGCCTTAACATCTCAATATCATTCATCTAAAAGCATTTCATAAATAAAAATAAAAAACATTCAAATATTTCATAAAAATAAAAAAAACATTCAAATATGTCATAAAAATAAAAAACATTCAAATATGTCATAAAAATAAAAAAAATTCAAATATGTCATAAAATTAAAAAACATTCAAATTCATACATAAAAATCAAAAACATTCAAATGTCATAAAAATAAAAAAAATTCAAATATGTCATAAAAATAAAAAACATTCAAATATGTCATAAAGATCAAAATCATAAAATTCTCCAAGGGTACCTAATCTTCTTGGTCAAAATCAAACAAAAAGCTCCAAATTCACCTTAAAGCCCTTTGGTCAGGTCAAAATCAAATCACAAAAATGCTCCAAGGGTACCCAATCTGCTTGGTCAAAATCAAACAAAAAGCTCCAAAGACACCTTATGATGCGTAGTCGTTATACCATCATTAATTCTCAATGAATCTATCAATCCAGGGCAGTGTACAAGGCTATCTGCGGAAGAAGTGAAACAGCTATAACTTAGGTCAATCTAGAGCAACAGGTCTTATTGGTGGAACCGGTTGTGTGGGGGGTTTTGGAACATTCCTATCTCTAAATTGCATGAATTAAATCTTAATCTAAGTTGCAGAATTGGAAACTAATCATTAACTATAGAAATGAAGTCCTAATTACAATTGCAGAATAAGACCTAATTATATTGCAGAAATAACAGTTACAGAATTGAAAGTCTGATCCTAATTGCAGAAAGGAAATCTAATTACTTTTGCAGTAATGAAAGTCTAGATCTAATGTGGAAATAAAAACTATCAAAGTTCTGTAACAGAAGGTTGTCAATCTTCTGTGCAGGTTTTGACAGCAAAACATAAAAATGCAAGAAATTGCTAAAAAATAGTAAATTCTAGAAATAATAGTCTGAAATAAAGTGGAAGCTTTGCTGAAAGTAAGATTGCAACTAAAACATTAAGCACAAGGTTAATCTAAGCATAAATAAACTAATACTGCAAATATTGTCAACTGTTTACAAGCAATTGAAATAACAAGTTCTACAACTCATTCTACTACAACAAAATCAGAATAAAAACCTGCTTGTTAGTCCTCCTCCTAGGTCTGGAAGTGGCCAGCCTCTTTGTCAAGAAGAAGGTGTAAGTCTCTCTCTCTTTCTAAATCTTAATCACACTCATTTACAAGCAATATGAAATAGAACTGGTGCACTTTATTGATTAGAAGACATGATTACAATAATTCTACTAAAAAACTATTACAGGACTGTAACAGTCAATTTCTACCTATACTCTATATTTTTTGCTAGCTTCCTTACTCTTTTCACTATTTTCTATCTCCTTTTACTACCTACTAGGCTCAACCTGAATGGGAGCAATATTTATAGCTATCCTATGATCTGATTACAAACAAAGAATATCTCAAAAGATCTAATCCTACAATGCTGCAACAAATTCTGGTTTTATCCTAGAAGAGGACTAAAACTTGATCTTTCCCTTAATGATGACTTTGGTCGGCAATGACGGCAAAGACAGATGGAAGATCTTTCCCTTTACCTTTTCCAACCTTTATTTCCCTTTTTTTGGCTTCAAAAATCGGTCAACAGGTCAAAGAAACCATTCTGTTCTTCATTCCGAAGATAAGTGGCTTCATTTCGAAGACAATGCAATTCTCATTTCGAAGATCGCTCATTCCGAAGATACTGCATTCTCATTCCGAAGATCGCTCATTTTGAAGATATTGCATTCTTCATTCCGAAGATCCGCTCATTCCGAAGACACTGCATTCTTCATTCCGAAGATCCGCTCATTCCGAAGATGTTGTGTTCTTTCATTTCGAAGATATCTGTTCATTTCGAAGATACTTCGGAATGAACAAATGTATGCTTTTCCAGTGATTTCTTCTGCATCTCTCAGGTGGGTTATCTCCTAAGATCAAATTCCAATGGTCTTCATCCCTTTCCTCATGTGAATTCCATGCCTTGCTATTTATGGACAAGTGGCTGGAATTTACATGGGAAAGACCGATTTCTTTGCACGACAATAGTTTGCTTACATTGTTGCCAGATTTAGGTGAAATAAATGCTTGAGACAAATCAAAACATGATTAGTGAAATGCTGCTATTATTCTAAGCATATCCCATTGTAGCAAATCATAGCAAAAAGAACACAAAACTATGCAAAAAGCTGTAAAATCAGCATATAATATTTCAAATACATTGATCATGCAAAATGGTTAATATACAACATATTGAATCAACTTAACTAACATATCAGATAAAACATAAGAGTTTATAGGCATTTTTAGTGTTCAAAACATGTTATGATTGAGGCATTTCTAGGCCTCATCATTTTCCCCCCAACTTATATTAATGCATGCCCTCATGCATTCTGTTGGGCTATGGAATCACATATGTCCATGTTTAGATTCCATGACCTGTAGAATAATTTCTTGCCTATGTAATACCCCCTGTTTTCCTGAATGTTTTTGAGCCAATCTTCAAATTGTTCATCAGGCTGGGCATCTTCCTCAAAGTAGAATGGAACTGGAGTAATGATGGTTGGAGGCCTGAACCTGAGACCTATCCAGTTATGTTGCATGATCTGAATCAGTTGGACTACACCTTCTGCTCTTCTTCTGGACCATTCTAAGTTGATGGGGGAGATAGGTTCTCTTTTCCTCAAAGACATGGAAAGTTCATTCCATCTGTCTCTGCATACTGACAATGCTGGGAAGAAATTATGATCACAGAAATTGTTAAATCTGGCCACATAGTCCCTTAAATTGTTCAAGTACATTCTCTTTATATCATCCCTGTTCATCATTGAGAAGTGTTGCCCGGTGATAACTAGGTGATTTGGCTGGATTGCTCTGACTAACAACTCAGCCCTTGTTTCAATCACTTTATTCCGCCTTTTCTCTTGATCCCAATAAAGCTGATTCTGCAAAGTAGACATAAATGCTCTCAACTGAACATCTCCAATGTAGATTTGAGGATGAGAGTCAACTTCCTCTGGAATGAAGAAACTATGTAAAAACAGTTCACACAAGAGATTTTTCTGCTCAAAAGGTTGTCTTTGACAATATGATTGTGACAACAGTTTTCTCAATTCTACCACTTCCTACTGAAGCTCTGCAATTTTTCTTTCTTGCATCTCAATGATGTTTTCTTTCTCTGAAATACATCTCCTTGCTGCTCTCAGCTGCTCTGTGATGTCTTCCACTTCTATTTTTGCTTCAAAAGCTGATGCAGACAAATCAGTTGCAGTTGGCTGCTCAACCAATATTTCCTCTTCTTCTGCAATAATTTGTTCTTGTTCAGGAGGCTCTATGAGACTGTCTATAAGGGTATCTACCATATCTATAGCCTGTTGAACTGTAGCCTCCTCCAAACCATCCTGCTCAGTTTTTGCCTCAGCTATCTGTTCAGGGAATTCTAGAAAGTTTTTAGATGCTGGTTGTATCTCTGTGACATCTGGGCTGCTTGGTCTATCTTCTTCCTCCATGACCTATTCTGTAGTTTCTTTCAAATGGATTCTTGTAGACCTCCTAGTTCCAGATGCAAACCTCTTCTTTTTGCTCTATTTTTTGGTGACAGCAGGGGTCATGGGGTCAGTTTTAGATGCCTCTATTTCCCTTGTTGTTTCTGCCTCTGTTTGGTTAAGTGCTTCACTTCTCTGTTCTGACAAATCAGTTGCAGCTTTAGAAAAATGAACCTTCTTTTGTTTTTTTGCTCTACTGCTAGTTCCAGATCCTCTTCTCTTTTGTTTCTTAGCTCTTGAAGTTGAGGGTTCAGGAGCAAGGTTTTCTACTGCTACTGTGGGGTGTAGTTCTGTAACAGCTTTAGGGGCACCTTCTACAGTTTCTTCTGCAGCATCCTCTGCAACATTTTTTGCAGCAGTTGTTTCCTCTTCTGTAGCAACATCAGCAGCATTTGGTTCTTCTTCTTCCTCACTTTCATCCCCAAAAATGACATCATTTAGGGTAGAGTAAAACCTATCAAAACTCCTAGGGTTTCCTCTAAAATGGTGTTGGCAAACTAATTTGATGAGGCCATGATGGCGAAGGCTTCCTTTACCCTCCTGATATCTCTTTGCCATGTTCTTTAACTCTTGATACAGATACAGGGGAAGATTTACCCTAACTTCTGGTTGTTGCCCACCATGTCTGAGATGGTTCAAAATTCACAAATGATGCCCTGATAACAGCACATACTGCCCTTCATAGGTTAGGAATTTAATTACCCAGGTGGCTACTTCATCCCAGGGTTCCTGTAGGCTGGCCCTTTTTAACCCTTTGCATGTGTTGTTATGGGTTAAGTACTCTGGTTCTCTATCATTTTCTTCTACAAACTGATTAACTACATTTGCCAATGTGTTCTTGCCAGATCTAGTAATTGAAATCCCTTCTAATGGCAGCTCTGTAATCTGACTTAAAATTTTAGGGCTTACCTCAATAGTCATGTCGTTAACATGTGCTCGGTTGTTTCTGAATGTATGGGCAAACATGCCAGCCAAATATTCAGAAGACCCATTGAATTTATCCAGAAATGGCATAAACCCTCCATCTTCAAAAATCTGCACAACTGCCAGATTTTCTCGGAGGTAAGTGGTATCTGCAGGCTCTGTTCTGATCTTTCGCCCCATATTTTTTGTTTAAAAAACGTATACTATGGTTGTTGTTCTTCTGCTGGATCTCTGGTTGTTTTCTGTTGCAAATTTGTAGAGTTTTAGTTTGAAACCTTCGTTGCCCTGTTTCTCGTCTGCTTCTTCGAAATGAACCGTAACCTGTGCACTGTACTTCGCAACACGTCTTCGAAAAGAAAGGTGGCACACATTTCTACTTTTGCACTATACACCTATTCGTTGATAATTGCATGGATGTCCTTGCCATCAGATCCACCTCATTAGTTTTGCAGATTCTCACGTGCATGTTAATTGGCATTAAAAATTGGTGGCATATGGTTGGTCACGTCCTTCGTATTTCCAATGAGTGCAAAAACAAACCATGTGTTGACTGACACGTGTTCCTTCCTCGCATGCAACTAAAAATTTTGATTTTGTCGTACCTTGTCTTCTTGGATGCCACGTGGAAATGCTCTTTTCGAAGATTATAACTTATTATGCAGACAAAATTTCATTTCGAAGATTATGACCTCATTCCGAAGACGAGTCTTCATTCCGAAGACAAATCCTCATTTCGAAGATTATGACTTCATTCTGAAGACAGGTCTTCATTCCGAAGACAAATCTTCTTTGCAAAATTTTCATTCCGAAGATTAATCCTCATTTCGAAGATCAATCCTCATTCCGAAGATCAGGCTGTATTGCGAAGGTAAATCGTCATTCCGAAGACAGATCCTCATTCCGAAGACAGATCCTCATTCCGAAGATAGATCCTCATTTCGAAGACAGATCTTCATTTCGAAGATAGATCTTCATTCCGAAGACAGATCTTCATTTCGAAGATAGATCTTCATTCTGAAGATGATGCAGCAAGTCGTCATTCCGAAGACCAAGTTTCATTCTGAAGACAAATTGTCATTCCGAAGACAAAGTTTCTTTCTGAAGACAAAGTGCAACATTCATTTTGCTGTCATTATGAAGACAATTTCAATCCGAAGATAATACAACGGGCACTGTTTTTGGCATTCTTGTTTCGAAGATTAGGCGAAAAATCAATATTTTCATTCTCAAAACATGTCTTAAGTATGCCAACTCTTATGAATACCTTTTATGCTAATGGTTAATTGTCACATACTATATACCAATCATTTTACAATGAAGAAATGTAAGAAATATATACCGATAAAAATAGTTAATGCCGAGTTTTGAAGAATGACTTGCCTTTGTTGATATTCTTGCTGAGATTTTCTGCAACATTTCAAAACAAGTGCACTTGGTGAATTTGTACAATGATGGTTCAGAAATTTCTCAAGGTTATGCATGCCAGAAAACTGGTTTTCATGCACACCAACTCAGTAGTGCCTTAAGAAAAGGTTTTCACTACTGAGTTATTCATTTTTCTCTCTTCTTTTTTTCTTGATTTTTCCCTTTTTTTATTTTTACCTCTCCTTTTCTCTCTTTTTTTTTTTTTTTCTCTTTTTTTCTTGATCCTGACTATGCCCATGAAGGAATTTCATGATTTCCCCTGAAACCATGCCCGTGAAGGAATTCATACTCAGAATTTATTCATATTTTTGTTTTCTATTTTTTCTGATTTTTTTTGTATTTTCTACTTTTTCTTGAAATCCACTGATCATGTTGATTGTTTTGAAGTGGAAGAGGGAATCTCTTCCACCTACTGTGTATCCAAACTATCAAGTTGCTGCAAGAATTCTTCTTTAGTCAGAGGTGTATGGTATACCCTGAGGCGATGTCCATTCACTACCAACTTTCTTCGTGACCCATCAATAGGGGATAAACGAGCTGCTCCATTGTTAAATACCTCCTCAATCCAGTAAGGTCCCAACCATCTAGTTCTCAGTTTTCCAGGGAAGTCTTCATATTGAGAATCAAACAGTAAAGCCCAATCTCCTTGTTGAAGTTTCCTCTATTGAATGTGATTGTCATGCCACAACTTCCTCTACTCCTGAATTACCTCAGTTTGGTGCAGAGCATCCAATCTAAGTTCATCCAATGCATTTAGCTGCAGAATCATGTCCTGTCCGTACTGCGACAATTCAATTCCAATTTCCGGCCTTGGGCCCAAAGTTAGTAGCTCAAATTCAATAGGTAAGAGAGGCTTTTTACCAAAGACTAGTTCATAAGGTGTGAATCCAGTAGTGGACTTCCAAGTAGTATTGTAGGCCCAAACTGCTTCAGGTAATTTATCTAGCCAATTTTTCCTATGAAAAGCTACTATTTTTGTCAAGATGCGTTCTAGTTCCCTGTTTGTTACTTCAACCTGGCCATTTGCTTGTGGGTGGTAAGGTGATGATTTCCTATGTTTGATTTCATACAATTCTGTAAATTGCTTTTATGACTTTGGATGCAAATTGGGGTCCTTGGTCCGTGGTGATAGACCGTGGAGCTCCAAATCTCTAAAAAATCTGAGTATACAAGAAATCAATGACCTTCTCTTCACGAGCATGTTTGAAAGCATGCACCTCTACCCACTTTGTCAGGTAATCAGTGCATACTAGAATATGCACCTTTCCTTGAGAAGGTGGATCAATAGGTCCTACAAAATCAAGCCCCCACCTCTCAAATGGTTCTAAAACCATTTGAGGCTGTAGTGGCATCTCATTTGTATGAGTGGGTTTCCCCATTCTTTGGCATGCATCACAATGCCTGATGTACTTTTTCACATCCTTGTGAAGAGATGGCCAATAATATCCTGTCCCTAAGATTTTCCTAACTATGCTTTTTACAGAATAGTGTCCACCTGAGGGTTCATCATGACAAGCTCTAAGGATATCATACACTTCATCCTTTCGGATGCACCTACGTAACACATGGTCGGGACTGCACTTAAAAAGCATACCCTTAATCCATTCAAAAGAAGAACTCTGTTTGATCAATTGTTTTTTCTGTTTTGAAGTGAAATGTGGAGGAACTTTCCCTGTGACCAAATAATTGGCTATATCTGCAAACCAAGGTGATTGGACTGATATAGCAAATAGTTTTTCATCAGGAAAAGTGTCATCAACTAATTCCCCTTCATCTGTGTTCTGCAACCTGGACAAGAAATCTGCCACAACATTAGCTTTTCCTGGTTTGTTGATTATAGTGATATCAAATTCTTGTAGCAACAACAACCAACGAATAATTCTTGCACTTACCATAGGTTTATTCATCAAATACTTAATGGTTGTATGATCTGTGTGAATAAATATTTGATAACTTGTGATATAATGCCTGAATTTGTTGATGGCATAAATTACTGCTAGGAATTCCTTCTCAGTTGTTGTATAATTTTTCTCGGCTCCTGTCAAGTTCTTGCTAATGTTGTAGATGGTATAATGTTCACCATTATCAATTTGTCCTAATGCTTGCTCCAATTGCTGTATTGGAGGCATCGATCTGTATGTGAAATGGTAATGTCCAATTAGGTCCTCCGAGCACAGGTGGAGTTATCAATTTCTCTTTCGAGCTTCAAATGCTTCCTGACACTTTGCAGTCCAGGAGAATTCAGAATATTTAGTCAATAGGGCAAACATAGGACTGGCTATTGTACTAAAGTTGGGAATAAACCTGCGATAAAAACCAATGTGTCCTAGGAAGCTTGACATTAGTCTAAGTTTTAGGAGGAAGGAGATTCTTGATAATTTCAACCTTCTTTGGGTCAACTTGGATCCCTTCAGGAGAGATGTGATGACCAAGAACTATCCCTTCCTTCATCATCATGAAGCATTTATCTGGATTTAAGGATAAGTGGTATGTTTCACAGCGAGTTAAGACTTTGTCAAGATTTTCCAATGTAAAATCAAAAGTTTGTCCACATACTGTGAAATCATCCATGTAAATTTCAACACTTTTGGTGGTCAGATCAGCAAAAATTGCTAGGACTGCTCGCTAAAAAGTTGTTGGGGCATTACACAAACCAAAAGGTAAAACCCTATAGGCAAATGTTCCCCATGGACATGTAAAAGTTGTCTTTTCTTGATCTTCAGGTGCAATCTGAATTTGATTATATCCACTAAATCCATCAAGAAAACAAAAGTATCTTTTTCCAAGCAAGAGTATCTAACACTTGATCTATGAAAGGTAATGGAAAATGGTCTTTGTATGTCACCTTATTCAACTCTCTATAGTCTACACATACTCTCATTTTTCCATTTTTCTTAGGAACTATTACCAATGGAGAAACCCATTGGCTATCAGAAATTGGGTAAATGAATCCTACTTCCAGGAGTTTTTCAATTTCTTCTTTCACAATATCTCTTAAGGCAGGATTCAATCTTCTTTGAGGTTGTCTGACTGGCTTGACTTCTTCAGTATAGATTCTGTGGGTACATATATCAGGATGAACTCCTGACATATCTTTGTAGTTCCAAGCAAAAGCATGAACATGCTTCTGCAAGACAACTATCAGTTTTTCTTCCTCTTCCCTAGTAAGCTGGCTGTAGATGTTCAAAAATTTGCCTGGCTGGACTTCTATTTGTTTTGTATTTAGAAGGACTGAATTCACTCCTTCATACCTGGTGATTAAGGGATTAAGAGGACATTTGAGATGGGAGAAAAGAAGCAAGTTCTGTTTTATTGCTGCTTGAGGGAAGCATATCTTGTATGGAATAGTGAGAAGGAAAAATCAGATGATGGTGCCATCCATGTGGTAGTGAAACAGAGTTTCCTTGTGATAGCACAGATGGTTCATCTTCAGATTTTTTATTCTCCTCATTACTTATCAACTGTTGGATATTTGTTGCTTCCCCTTCTAAACCTTGTTCATGCAGAACATTCATCAGGATTGTTTCATTTTCTAAGTTTTCTGTGTCACTGAGGTCTTCTGTGTGTTCTCTTACTACTAAGGTAGCTAGTGTAGAAATGACCTCTTCTGGTTCTTCCTCTGAGTCAGAAAACCATAACTGACCTAAAAATTTGCTAGATGGTTTTGCAGGAGGATATAAAGAAATCTGTTTCAGATCAATACCATTTGAAATAGTCATATTTCCAGATCTGCAGTCTATGAAGGCTGCTGTAGTTGCAAGCCAAGGTCTTCCCAAAATAATGGGATATCCATGTGCTAAATTTCTTGGCTGTAAAACCAGAAAATCTGCAGGGAATTCCCAAGAAGAAACTTCTATAGGGACATCTTCAATGATTCCTTCAGGTTTTGCAACTGACCTATCAGCCATTTCTAAAACTGTAAATGTGGGGCTGAGATGTTTGAGTTGTAATTGTTCCATTGTATCCTTGGTCATGACATTTATTGCAGCTCCTAGATCCACTAAAACATTTGATATTGGTACTGAACCTATGGTGACTATGATAACTGGGCTTCCTGGGTCACTATACTTTGGAGGTAGTAGTTTTCCAGATAAGAGATCAGCTATCTTTCCTTCAACCTGCATAGTTTTGGGAAATGCTTTCTTCTTTCTTCCTACTCTTTTAATGCACAAATTTTGGACAGTACTGTTAATCTCTGGTATTTCCTTAATGGCTTGCAATAAGGGCAATGATATAGTCAACTTTTTGAGTTCTTTGACCAATTCTGACTCAGAATTTTCTGGTATTGCATTAAGTCTTTCAGGATATGGAATTATCCTTGGTAATTGTTCTGCTTGTGTCTCTTTCTCTATTGTTGGTTGGATTTTTTCTGGTTCTAATGTTGGTTGGATTCTCTCTGGTTCCGATGATTCTTGCTCTTCATTTTCTTTGATTTCAATTGAAACTGGTTTAGGTACAACTTTTCTTGAACGAAGTTGGATGTCACTACAATCAAGAACATTAATTTCAACATTTTCTTTAGCTTGAGCCACATAGACAGGAGGTGTCTGTCTCACACTTTTTGGATTAGTGACTGGCTGAGCTGGCAATTGAGGTTGTTTCACTTGCTGTGTTTGTTGTTGTTTTTCTTGAAAATTTTGATTAGGTGCAGGCAACAAATGCTGAGTTTGACCTTGATTCCTTTGTTGCCTTGGATAGGACTGGTATTGCTGATTCCACTTTGGTTGGTTTTGCATCCAATGTGGATTAGTCTGATTTTGATTCCAAGCTGGATTGTTTTGATTCCAAGATGGGTTGTTTTGATTCCATGAGGGGTTGTTTTGATTCGATTCCAGGTTGGGTTACTCCAATTTGATTGTGGCCATTCTTGGGAATTTGTCCATTGAGGATAATTCCAAGGACATTGGGGTGGTTTTGATTGTCCCCAAGGCATAGTACTAGGATTATGCCCCCAATTTGTAGGAAAACGAGGGGGATTTTGATATTGAGAGAAATTTCCCCCTTGTTTTGGTCCAATATAGTTGAGTTCCTCAGTCTGGTTTTCTAACACAGTTTTGAGTTGTGGTAGCAGGTGGCATTGATCAGTTGAATGCCTTTTTGAACAGATACTACAAATGGCTGAGATAGATGTTTTATTCAAAGGACATTCCTGCAAAGCATGTTTATTTCTACATCTTGGGCAATAAATTGCCAAAGGTTCTATGTTTTTTGCTTTTGTAGACATTTCCCCTAAAGTAGTGTTTAGGTGCACTAGAATATCAGTTTTGAAATTTGCAAGTTCCTCTATCGGGTCCTTTACATTAGTGCCATTTGTGCAGCTTTTTCTTCTTCTCTCCTTAGTGCGAGAGTAATTCCTGTAGAGATCCATAATTTCCTCATTACTGAGAGTGGTTACATCCCCTTTTCCCATCAAATCCAGAACTTCTCTGGATTCATCTTGCAATCCTCTCAAAAATATGGTTTTACATAATTCTGGTTCTACAAGTCCACATCTCCTTTGAACAAAGGAGAACCTATCAAGATAATCTTCCAATGTCTCATCATCTTCCTGCTTGATTCTGAATAACTCATCTTTTCTATTCCTTACACGGTAATATTCCTGATATTTGTCTAAAAAGACAGTCTCCATTTGATCCCAGGTTCTTATGGAATTTGGCTCTAAGCTCATGAACCAGCGCAATGCTGAATCCTTGAGAGTTGAGGGAAAAACCTTAAGTTTTTGATTGTCATTTATATAATCATAGGTCTGACACACTACCTTGAATTCAAACAAAAATTGGTCAGGATCTTCAGATACAACACCTCGAAAGGTTGGAAGTACTGAAGGTGAAATGGTCTTCATGGGAGAGTTTTGTGTTGGATTCAGACGAATAGGATATTCAAATGTTCTGGATGGTTGGAGTATATCCTGATCATCTCCTTCATTATGAACATAGCCATGTTGGCCATCTATATTGCCTCCTTCTGCCATAGTTTCCTGTTTGTTGGGAGAAGTTAAAGCTTCCCAAATTGTTCTCTCAAGAGGTCCAAGCCTCTCTGTTGATGATGAGTCTGATGAATTGTCTTTCTTAGGATATTCGATGATGATAAAATTGGTGATTTTCCTATCTCAGAATGTTCTAATGATGGTGAGACTGGTGATTTTTCTATCAATCTTTCAGGTAGTTCAAACACAGGTGATTCACCCCTTAGGCGTGAAGATCTCCTTAATGGGACAAGCCAAGGATCCTTTGGGGTAGTTCTACCTTTTTCATCCCTAGACTTACTCATTCATGTTTACTCCTAAATGACATAAATTAAGTCAATAGTTGTTATCTTCCTCAGCTGTTGTATTCAGATTTTAACCTGAATTCTCACAGCTTAGTCTGATTACAGCTATTGGACTATTTGTTTTCTTCTGACAACACTATTCCCCAGCAACGATGCCAAAATGATGCGTAGTCATTATACCATCATTAATTCTCAATGAATCTGTCAATCCAGGGCAGTGTACAAGGCTATCTGCGAAAGAAGAAGTGAAACAACTATAACTTAGGTCAATCTAGAGCAACAGGTCTTATTGGTGGAACCGGTTGTGTGGGGGTTTTGGAACATTCCTATCTCTAAATTGCATGAATTAAATCTTAATCTAAGTTGCAGAATTGGAAACTAATCATTAACTACAGAAATGAAGTCCTAATTACAATTGTAGAATAAGACCTAATTATATTGCAGAAATAACAGTTGCAGAATTGAAAGTCTGATCCTAATTGCAGAAAGGAAATCTAATTACTTTTGCAGTAATGAAAGTCTAGATCTAATGTGGAAATAAAAACTATCAAAGTTCTATAACAGAAGGTTGTCAATCTTTTGTGCAGGTTTTAACAGCAAAACATAAAATGCAGGAAATTGCTAAAAAATAGTAAATTCTAGAAATAACAGTATGAAATAAAGTGGAAGCTTTGCTGAAAGTAAGATTGCAACTAAAACATTAAGCACAAGGTTAATCTAAGCATAAATAAACTAATACTGCAAATATTGTCAACTGTTTACAAGCAATTGAAATAACAAGTTCTACAACTCATTCTGCTGCAGCAAAATCAGAATAAAAACCTACTTGTTAGTCCTCCTCCTAGGTCTGGAAGTGGCCAGCCTCTTTGTCCAAAAGAAGGTGTAAGTCTCTCTCTCTTTCTAAATCTTAATCACACTCATTTACAAGCAATATGAAATAGAACTGGTGCACTTTATTGATTAGAAGACATGATTACAATAACTCTACTGAAAAACTATTATAGGACTGTAACAGTCAATTTCTACCTATACTCTGTATTTTCTGCTAGCTTCCTTACTATTTTCACTATTTTCTATCTCCTTTTCTACCTACTAGGCTCAACCTGAATGGGAGCAATATTTATAGCTATCCTATGATCTGATTACAAACAAAGAATATCTCAAAAGATCTAATCCTACAATGCTGCAACAAATTCTGGTTTTATCCTAGAAGAGGACTAAAACTTGATCTTTCCCTTAATGATGACTTTGGTCGGCAATGACGGCAAAGACAGATGGAATATCTTTCCCTTTACCTTTTCCAACCTTTATTTCCCTTTTTTCGGCTTCAAAAATCGGTCAACAGGTCAAAAACACATTCTGTTCTTCATTCCAAAGATAAGTGGCTTCATTTCGAAGACAATGCAATTCTCATTCCGAAGATCGCTCATTTCGAAGATACTGCATTCTCATTCTGAATATCGCTCATTTTGAAGATACTGCATGCTTCATTCTGAAGATCCGCTCATTTCGAAGACGTTGCATTCTTCATTTCGAAGATCCGCTCATTTCGAAGATGCTGTGTTCTTTCATTCCGAAGATATCTGTTCATTTCGAAGATACTTTGGAATGAACAAATGTATGCTTTTCCAATGATTTCTTCTGCATCTCTCAGGTGGGTTATCTCCTAAGATCAAATTCCAATGGTCTTCATCCCTTTCCTCATGTGAATTCCATGCCTTGCTATTTATGGACAGTTGGCTGGAATTTACATGGGAAAGACTAGTTTTCTTTGCACGACAATAGTTTGCTTGTACTATTTCCAGATTTAGGTGAAATAAATGCTTGAGACAAATCAAAACATGATTAGTGAAATGCTGCTATTATTCTAAGCATATCCCATTGTAGCAAATCATAGCAAAAAGAACACAAAACTATGCAAAAAGTCTGTAAAATCAGCATATAATATTTCAAATACATTGATCATGCAAAATGGTTAATATACAGCATATTGAATCAACTTAACTAACATATCAGATAAAACATAAGAGTTTATAGGCATTTTTAGTGTTCAAAACATGTTATGATTGAGGCATTTCCAGGCCTCATCACCTTAAAGCCCTTTGGTCAGGTCAAAATCAAATCACAAAAATGCTCCAAGGGTACCCAATCCGCTTGGTAAAAATCAAACAAAAAGCTCCAAAGGCACCTTAAATCCCTTTGGTCAAGTCAAAATCAAATCACAAAAATGCTCCAAGGGTATCCAATCCGCTTGGTCAAAACCAAACAAAAATTCTCCAAGGGTACCCAATCCGCTTGGTCAAAATCAAACAAAAAGCTCCAAAGGCATCTTAAAGACCTTTGGTCAAATAAAAAAAAACATTTAAAATCATCAAAAGCACAAAAAATACTAAAGAAAAAATACAAAAACATTTGCATCTTACATCCACATCCACATAATTGCATATCCATACATATCCATTGCATTCTCATATGTTATGATCGTATTTTTTACAAACGATATCACAATTTGTATCTCAATCACAATACACAAGTTCATCCTCATCCATGCATCCATGTGTGTAATTTTTTTTCTCAACACAACCAAATAATGTTTCTATACAAAATAAACAAATATTTCCTATTATTTCAACCATGTCTAGTGGTCTTATCAACTTTTGAATAAAGCCACCTTGATTAGTAGAGAGCAAGGTCTAGTAATAATACCATGGATATTTAGGATCTCATCACTAATTGAAACACTAAAATACTAGTTGGTATAAGGGAAAGATAAAATCAACAAAGTGGTCTAGGTTACCTTAAGTGAAAAGGATCTTCCTTACTTATCCCCATGTGCAACCGATTTAAAGGTGTTGAGAATTGGCAAAAGGAAAAGTTCCACCCTACCCAGAAATGAGTTATTATCATCACTTCGTAATTCCTTTGCTTTCATAAAAACAAGCAAAAATCCCAAAACAAAATACAAATTCAAAATTCCAGTCTCAAAAGTAATAAGTCAAAATCCCATATTTCAAAGTCAGTTCAAAAATAAATCAAATAGTGATTATCATCACTAAAAAGATCCCTTGCTCAAAAGAAAAAATCAATCAAAATAAAAAGTGATTTTCATCACTATGTATTAGCAAGTATCCCAAAAATAATGAAGAAAAAAAGGGAATAGAGCTCGAATCCTTGGAATTCTCAGCATTGCACAAAACTAGAAGGAGAAATCCTTACGCATGATGATATGTCTATTTCAAAAGCTTCCAGAATTTGTATAGACCAATGTTTGAATGTGGATGAGCTAGCTTAGGTAACCCAATACTGCCTAGTGGTATAGTCCAACTAAGTCCAACATAAGAATGAGATAAAACACTTGAGAATCCTTGATCTTAGCAATGGGCTAAAATAATCCCACCTGACATCGAAGGAAATTCTTTGTTTAAATCTCAAAATATATTCATTTGCACACACATAGAGAATGAATATCCAGGTACAGAGTGAAAGACTTGCTTTTTCAAAAGTCTTGTATGGCAAGTACATAGTTGTTGATAGGGTAACTAGAGTGCTTGAAGTATCAGGAAAAACCCACAAAAATTTCCAACATAGCAAAAAATCACATCATCAACTTTCTTTATAAGCTTATGTAAATTAATGGGTATTAATAAAATAATATTAAAATAGATACCAAATTTATGTCAGAAATGATATCTAGATGACCACTAACTATTTTACATCTCTTAAATTACATAAGCTTATCCAAAAATACATATACTTCACACCATTACATTGCACATATGGAGGATTTAAATAATTAATTCTTATGAGTAGAATGATTATTAAATATTCATGGTTGTTATAATTTCTGTGGTATCACCTGTTAAATTGTCAAACTCATAGCATATGCATCCATTATGTTTTAAGTGATTAAAACATACAAGTTCATTCACATTAGATTACATACTGCATTCACCATAACATAGCATTAGTTATATGCATATGATTAAATAAAAATCAAACATGTATCAAACAAAAACACTTCATCCATAAACACATAGTTGATAAATCATTCATTTGCATAAAATATCACATCATGGCATTCATACATAAACGCATAGTTCATAAATCATTCATTTGCATCAAATATCACATCATTGCATTCATCCATACAAAAAAAAATCATAAATCCATCATCAAATCAACTCAAGATATATCACATCATGTAACCATAATCAAATCATGAAATCATCTACATAAACACATACATAAGCATCCATTTCAAATCCATATAATCATAAATGTCATCTATCATTTAACACATATATATTACCTCATCATAATTCCATCATAACATCACATAAATAAAACAAAAAAATATAAGCAATAAATGACATGCATAATGAAGCATAAATGCAAAGTCCCATATAAATATACCTATCTCAAAAGATGTCTCAGAATGTGTATCTCAAAGTGTATGAATATACAAAATCACCCACAGGTTGCAAGTCATATAGGTCAAGCAGACCTCAAAAAAATAGAGTCCAAGTGCATCATCAATAAAAAACAGGGCCTACACCCCTAGCATCACCTCCCCCTAGGGCCATGTCATGTATGGAGTGATGTGACCCATTGGTCTCTCTGTGCGAGTACGAGTCCTCTGGCTAGGATGGGTGGAGGACTACCCAAAGGTGGATCGTTCGTTTATCTGTGAACCACCTACACCTACTACCTCCCAAGGGACAATCCCATGCCTCCTAATCTACATCTGGAGAGAGGTTATATGGGATACATACCCCTTAATCTACTCCTCATACTCATCCAATAATACTTGTAGGCATAGAACCTCTCCCCCTATGTCTACCTTAGGATCTGCTCTAGTATCACCCTGTGGTGTAGGAGGAGGAACCACAAACTGCATCCTAGAACCACCACCCCCAATAGTAGCCTAAAAATCCTAGATCTGTAGCATGAGCTGCTCTATGGTGGCATCACATTGTACTATGGTAGCATCTCACTGTTGCACCTAAATATTGGTCGACTGGAGCTTAGCCTCGACCTCGTGCAACTATGCTCTCAAAATAGAATATCTCTTCTTGGGCTCTAGCTCCTCATCCTCCTTAGGAGCTTCCTACTCCTCTGCTACCACCTAATCTACTGGATGGCCCCATAACTCAATATTGGATTAGACTCTATGCCCTGCCAGATCTGCACCATCATCTTCACCATAATCCTTATGCCCCTTACACCATTGAGCCCATCTATCAGTGTGGCACTGCATCTACTCCTTTATAACTATAATCTCATCAGGGAGCCCTCTGGGGTGATCTACCTTGATGTGATCCCACCCCCAAACCTATAATAGTAAGCTGCAAGCAATGCCAACACGACCTCATCAGTGAATGTGGTACAAATTATCATAGCACTAGACCAACAAGAACTTTTCCCATGCATAGATGATAGGCACCTCATTGTCCATCAGGTCTTGAACCATCGCAAGGAGGTTCCATGGGAACCTCAAACCTGAGTAGTCTAGGATCAAGATATTGCTGATAACCATCATCAATACTTCATGCCTTGTTGTGAAGACCTCCGCATCATACCACTATGATATAGACACCCCTATAGACTTGGTGTCCCTGAAGGCCTCCATAGAGTGCCCTCTAAAAACCTAAAGAAAGACATCATCATGATCCTTAGTGGTCGATGAGGTAATGGCCACTCCATCAAAAGGGATCCAAAAAATCCTATACACATCCTCTAGCGTAATAGTCATCTCACCGATAGGAAGGTGGAAGGTATTGGTCTGAGGGTCCCACCGATGGAACAAATCCATAAGGTAGTCCTGATTTGACATGATGTGAGGCATCCTAGTGACATACTGAATCCCATGGACCTTGAGCCAGGACTAGTCCATGTCATCCAATAGGAGTAGAAGGCCATTCAAACCTAGCCACTTTGAGTGATACCGGCTAGGCCAGAGGTCGAGATGGCTGCTCTAAGCCATAGCGACCGATGGGCAACATAGCAAAAGCATCTACCCTAGGTCAAAAATAATAAATTTTTTGAAAACAAGCAAAAATGTGGCTAACCCACCACATAAAATCCTAATCTAAGCCTAAACTATGGGTATAATTCATTTCAAACAATTTTAATGAGGTTCATTTACCCGTTAATTAGTGAGGTTCATTTTACCCAAAAAAATGAAACTGACATGGTCAAGGTTTGATAGAATACCCAAGAAGCTCTGGCTCCTCCACTTGTAGACGTCTCTCCCTGCATAGCCATGGTCTCCAATGCAACAACACCCCAAATCACAAAAATTACTTTTGTAAAGAGAGCTCTAATGCAAATTGATAGCTGGTTAAAGTGAAATGTCAAACCCTAGGGTTAATTTTTATTTTCCCAAATAATGTCTTGGCCACTACTAATGTCAGTAGCCTAAACTTCTTGGCCACTCAAGGCAAGAGTGACCACAAGCAAGAAGTTGGCAACTGGTGGACCTGATAGCGTCCAATAGCCTAAGCAAAAATAGGAGGAATTCCCTCCATGATAAGCAAAAAAAACATAAAATAAGCACATTTTGGTGACCCATGGTCATCATAATGATCAAAATAACAAAGAAATTACATAAAAACAAATCTTAAGTAAGCCCTATCAAGTTACTTATTCTATCAACTTGGTGATTGCAACGATTTGCACTCCATGCAACTCGACAAGATGAGTAAGTTACCATGAGGTTACTTGAGGTAAAACATTCATTTTAGGATTATGATGTGCCTCCTTCAATCCTGAAGAAGACCAATATGGTTGGACTACTCCACGGGTACGAAGGAATCATCCTAATTCTCTGATGACACTAAAAACACTGAGCCAAGTGATGCAGTACAAGCACAAATAGAATCGCTCATCCCAAACTCCCTAAGAAGGTTTTTTATAGCTAGACCGCTCACCGGGATAGGGATGAATGATTATCATAAACAATTAAAATCACACTTGGATAGGGTTTTTCCCATTAAAGAGAACAAATATTAGAAAGGAACCAAAACCAGTCATATTTGGTCAAGCGACTCATCGCTTCATTCATTGCCCTTCCCTCACCAATTCATTGTGTGAGGGGGTAGTTTGAAACTTCAAATCATCATAATAAACATCAAAAAAATATCACTCGATCATGTCAAAATTGCATTCATCCTACAAATCATTGCACTCGACTCTTACAAAACTTTTCTCATTTGTTGGGGTCATAAGAAAAAAGGACATCTTCAATTTGTAGCTCTTCTCCGGTTGGTTCTATTGTAGCAACATAAGATACTCGATTATGTTTGAGGAATGAGTGCAAGTGGACATGTGCAATCCTTGTGCTAGATTAATCCTTCAATTAGGTTTAAGCAATTATTCTAGGATACGTGCCACCTTGCATGATTAGGCCATCCAACATTGATCAGATCAATGATCATCATACACCCTGCTAACATAGCGGTCTATGTTTTCGCCTTGCACTGTGTCTATTACTCAACGCATCACAAAATGGGGCATCTGTAGACACCTAAAGCATGCCATGGTTAGGAACACTACTTACATGGGTACACCCATAGGTCATGTGGCTAAACCTTGGGATATTCCAAGTGTCAAAAGTGGTTTTTACCACTCATTTGGGGCATTTTCAGCCCATCCAAGCCTGGTTGTTGTAGACCAGAGTGGCCAGAACCCAACCATTGTAGCTCATAGTGGAAAAACCTTAGCCACTATAGATGATAGTAGCTAGGCTTTAAATACATTTTTCCAGCCATCCAGCCTAATCTTGGGCAAAAGTGGTAGTCTGCATGCAATAAGAATGAGTGGGGACAACTTTGCATTCCTCCTCACAGCCAGTCTACATGGAAGACTCAAAGTCTAGATTTAGACTTCAGTTAAACATATAAAACAAAGAGCTTATCATGCTAACACCTAGTACACATGAGGGATTCATTCCTAGGGTTGAACATTGACCTAGGGCTTCAAAACACTTTATACGAAATAAACCTAAAAGCACTAGGGGACTTTTTTTGAGCTTATTTTGATCAATTTAGGGACCTTATTTTGATCAATTAGGAGACATAGAGCTTATTGTAAATTCTTGGAACTTATTTCAATTAGAGAGATAGGGAGAGCATCATACATCAGAACTTTGAAAAAGTTGGATCATTGAGGAGAGCTTCTAGAGACTTGGAGAACTTCCCTTGTAGATCAATTCTTGTAGCAGAGCCTTGTCGATTTAGAGGGAAAATCTGAACATATAGGGTAATTATTTTTAACATTATAAGTGGACTTGAGCCCATAGACTTTGAATCAATAGAGAGAGATTTCATCTTAGCGGTCGTTGTCTTGGATAGTGGCCTGCAACCTAGTCTAGGGTTTAGTTTCTTTTATTCTGTTTTGTCTCTCATTTCAGTAGCATAAACTTTATTTCAGTTATTTTCTTGCATAGTACTAGTTATATTATATTTATTGAGATTATTCATTTCTAATAGCCTCATTCAAGGAGGCAATCTTGGACATCTAAGCATGTGTTGTTATTTCATTGATTTTAGGGCTACAGGTTCAATCGGGAAAATCCGTGACATACGAGTACGAGAAGATCCCTCTAGCATTTAGACCTAGAGAAGGAGGCATCTATAAGCCCTCATACATTTTTGTGTGCATCACCAATAAGCCTTATAAAGTGCACCCCCTATGTGAGGGGATATTTCATACACCTTCTGCCCTCTTTTGTGTGTAAAATCATGTATCAAACGAAGGGTATCCCTCAAAGGGATTCATTTGTAACCTAATCTGGAGAATATCAATAATAAAATCATTCATTCATTTACTTATTTGCATTCTAGTTATATCTGCTTTGTACCTTTCATTTGTTGCATATTTAATATCAAAGGTAGTCTGGTGGACAGCGCACCGCTTCCCCGAGGTCGCTACATGATTCATTCAACCCATTATTATAATGAGGATCAACCCACAGTTTTTGAGACACTAAGAGTTCCAGAGATTCAAGATACTTTCCTTATTTTATTTCATTGGATTTTGGGGATTGCTCATTTTGTGATGGAGAAATTATATTTTACTTCTTACACTTGCTCATTTTGGGGCAGAGCAAGGGGATTTTTATTGATATTTTATACTTATTTTTTTTTTTTAGGATTTTCCCACTTTGATGATGGGTACATAGGGGAAATTATTTCTTTGAGATACTTTTTAAGATACTTGCTCATTTTAAGGTGGAGCAAGGGATTTTTTTTTTTTGGGATACTTACTCGATTTGATGAAGAGCAAGGGATCATATTTTTTTTTGGAGGGGGTGAAGGAGGAGCTTGTACTTTTTCAAAATATGTAGTACTCTAGACCATGCGCATAATTGGATGAGTAGGGGAAACCTTTCACTTATGGCAATATCAAATTTTGAATTTGTTATTCCCAGGACTCACAATGATTTTATATGTGCTTTGTTGTGCATGGTACAAGAGGAAATTTGATTGACCAAGAATAACATGTTGCATCTAAAGATTGTTTTATTTTCAATGGAGGTTTCTTGAGACACTAGATATGGTTGAGTGATTGAAACAGTAGTATTTTGCTTAGGAAGCAATGCATTATTATGATTGATGATTGTGGTGATGTTTTATTTGAGGTGCCCCTAATTAAGGCAATAAGACATGATGGACTAAATGTTTTCCAGTTTTACTAAATGATATAATGTAATGAATGGGACGAATTAGATGCCTATATGGAATGCATGAAATGAAATGTTTTTGATATTTTTGGTTTTTTTTTTGCCATGTATATGTACATATATATATAAATCACATCATGCATAAAATGTCTTTAGATGTATTATGTTTAATGGTTCAGGTTCTAATTCTCCTTCCAAGTTGGCAAGTCTATATGCTCATGGACCCAAATTTTGTTTGACAATATATGGACCTAACCAATTAGCCATGAATTTATCTCTCAAGTGTGGCAATACAATAGTATTTTTTTGGTTCTCTTTAAGCATGAGATCTCCTACTTGAAACTTGTGAGGATGGACTTTTGCATTGTAAGAACGTTTGATTTGGTCTTGGTATACTTGTAGATGTTCCAAGGTGTTGATACACCTTTAATAAAGGAGTGTTAATTGGTGAAGATGTGCTTGTCTAGTTGTATTATCATCCATGAATTCCTACAACATAACTCACACAGAAGTAATATCTAGCTTAAGAGGTATACTTTCTTCAGTGCCATAGACTAGTGAACAAGGTGTTGCTCCCATTGGTGTTCTGATGCTTGTTAGATAAGACCATAGTGCCAAGGGGAGTTGAGTGTGCCAATCTCTATGATTTTCCTTGATGAGTTTCTTGAGAATGGCTATCACTATCTTGTTAATCACTTTGGCTTATCCATTTACCTATGGGTAATAAGGAGTCGAGAAACTGTGCTAGATATTGTACTTGCTGCATAAGGCTCAAACATCCTTATTCTTAAATGACTTTCCATTATCAAAAATGATCTTGGAAAGAATCCCAAAATGATAGATAATATGCTGAAGTATAAACTCCACTATTTGAGGTCCAATCGTAGTGGTCATTGGAATTGCTTCGATCTATTTGGTGAAGTACTCCGTGGTAGTGATGATGAATTTATGTTTTTGTAATGAGGTAGGTGAAATATTTCTAATCAAATCAAGGCCCCATTGTGAAAAGGGCCAAAGGCTTTGAATGGTTTGTAAATCTTGTGATGGTATGTGGGTTAAATTGGCATGATGTTGGTATTTTTGACATTTCTTGACATACTAAAAATAATCACTTTCCATGGTGGGCCAATAATAACCCATGCACAAAATGAACTTTGCAATGGCCATTCCACTAAAGTGGCCATCGTAAGTACCATAATGGACTTCCATTATAGCTCGTTGTGCCTCAATAGGATCTAGACATCATAATAGAATTTCATCATAGTCATGTTTATACAACACATCCCATAAGAGAGTAAAGTGAGCTACTTTTTGTTTGATTGTCCTTTTTGCAGTCCATATCATTTCTATTGGGAGGGTCTTATTGGTCAAAATGACCACATCCATGGAAAGAAGGAATAATTTCCTCTAGATACTAAGTGTAGAAATCAAAAGTCACGATGGCATGATATTTTAGAAATAATGGAGCAGATCGAAGCCAAAAGTTGCAATGGCATAATATTTTGAAGGCTAAGTACCAAGAAGTGGCCAAAAGTCATGATGGCACGACATTTTGAATGCCAAGAACAAAGCAGTGGCCAAAAGTTGAGATGGCATGCCATTTTGAAGGCCAAGTACCAAGTAGTGGTCAAAAGTCATGATAGCGTAACATTTTGAAGGCCAAGGACTAAGCAGTGGCTAAAAGTCATGATGGCGCAACATTTTGAAGGCCAAGAACCAAGCAGTGGCCAAAAGTTGTGATGGCACAACATTTTGAATGCCAAGGACCAAGCTATGGAAAAAAGTCATGATGGCACAAAATTTTGAATGCCAAGGACCAAATAGTGGCCAAAAGTCATGATGGTGTGATATTTTTAAGGCCAAGGACCAAGCAGTGGCCAAAATTCATGATGGCACAACATTTTAAAGGCCAATGAGCAAGCAGTGGCTAAAAGTTGTGATGGCACGACATTTCAAAGGCCAAGGACCAAGCAGTGGCTAAAAGTCATGATGGTTCAACATTTTGAAGGCCAAGGACCAAGCAATGGCCAAAAGTCACGACGACACAATATTTTGAAGGCCACAAAGACCACGAATTCTGAGATATCTAATAAATATTGATGTAACAAGAATATCCCAACCTATTTTAGTTAGAAGCTCCATCATTCCTCAACTTTCTTCTATACCATAATGAGCCTATGTACATACTTTTATAACAAATTTAAGTTTTTCCATTATGTAAAACTCTTATATATAGAATGAGCGACCCAAAAAAATGGTTGGCTCTTAGGTGTTTACAAGGTTATGTATACAAACTTCTAAAAGATAAATAAAGATCTACCTTCTGGTTCTTGGCTCATTGGTGTTGTGAAATCAAGTATGTATGTGTTGTCTATTGCTAATTAAATCTAGTTTTAATGTAATATGCATCAATTTTGGATCTGGATTCCTGCATTAACATTCTATTAAGATCTGCAATTTGAATTCATAAATAGAGTTTTGTCACCGAGGGTTTAAGTTTCTGCATTAGATTTTATTATGCTTATATCCAATAGGCTGTGATGGTAGTTGTTTTTGTTGCTTAATATTTACCTTTTTAATCCTCTAGAATTAGCTATATTTCCCTCTATTTATGCATTTCCTTATCTCTCCCTTTTCCCTAAAAGAAACAAAGGAACCAACCTCCTATGGAGATCAAACCAGGTAGACTTTGTTCTCACCCGGTCCTTCAATGTTGGCAAATTCTTGGGCACAAACGTAGCCAAAATTGAAGGACCAGGTGAGAACAGAGTCTACCTGGTTCAATATCTAGAGGAGGATGGTTCCTTTGTTTCTTTTAGGGAAAAGGGAGAGAGAAGGAAATGCATAAAGAGAGGGAAATATAGCTAATTCTAGAGGATTAAAAAGGTATAGATTAAGCAACAAAAACAACTACCATCACAACCTATTGGATATAAGCATAATAAAATCTAATGCAAAAAATTAAACCCTCAGTGACAAAACTTTATTTATAAATTCAAATTGCAGATCTTATTAGAATGTTAATGCAGGAATCTAGATCTAGAATTGATGCATATTACATTAAAACTAGATTTAATTAGCAATAGACGACACACACATACTTGATTTCACAACACCAATGAGCCAAGAACCAGAAGGTAGATCTTTATTTATCTTTTAGAAGTTTGTATGCATAACCTTGTAAATACCTAAGAGCCAACCATTTTATTGGGTCGCTCATTCTATATATAAGAGTTTTACATAATGGAAAAACTTAAAGTTGTTACAAAAGTATGCCTGTAGGCTCATTCTGGTATAGAAGAAAGTTAAGGAGTTATGGAGCTTCTAACTGAAAGAGGTTGAGATATTATTTTTACATCAATTTTTATCAGATCTCTCAAACTTCGTGGTCTCTGTGGCCTTCAAAATATCATGTCGTCATGACTTTTGTCCACTGCTTGGTACTTGGCCTTAAAAAGGTTGTGCCATCATGACTTTTGGCTACTGCTTGGTCCTTGGCCTTCAAAATGTTGTGCCATTGTGACTTTTGGCCACTGCTTGGTCCTTGGCCTTCAAAATATCATGCCATCATGAATTTTGGCCACTTCTTGGTCTTTGGCCTTCAAAATATCATGCCATCATGAATTTTGGACACTTATTGGTCCTTGGCCTTCAAAATGTTGTGCCATCATGACTTTTGGCCACTATGTGGTCCTTGGCCTTCAAAATATCATGCCATCATGAATTTTAGCCACTTATTGGTACTTGGAATTAAAAATATTATGTCATCATGACTTTTGGCTCCGATATGCTCCATAACTTCTAAAATATCACACCATCATGACTTTTGATTTCTACACTTAGTATCTGGAGGCCTTGGATGTGGTGATTTTGACCAATATTCTTGGTGCCTCCTGGGGTAATTCTATCAGCTGAATTTTAGAACCTAGAGCCTTTATCCATTGGGAAATGGAATCAAAAAAATAAAATCAAAATAAAAATAAGGGAAAGAAGGGGAAAGATACCAAGTAGATAGGAAAAATAAATAAAAATCTGGTTTTGAAGTGATCATTATTTCAGAGTGCTTTCGCTAGAATTTTATGTTTCCCTTTGACTTGAAGGTGGTAGCTAGATGAGACCTTCTTGGATTTTATTTGTTTCTCATTTTCTTTTTTATTCTTCTCTTGAACGACCTCATTGTAGGTGGCACAAGCCTTCTTCTAGGTCTCTTCATCTATATCAACTTTTTCCTTGAAGGTGAGATACATATATTCTAGCTCTTCGACCTTGTCATACAATAGAGATTTTAATTTCAAGCTTAGTTCACGTAGACAAGAATTCATCTGAGTGATATCCTAAGCCATAGTGAATATTGAATTCTCTTGAACCGAATCTTCCCAAATGTCAATCTCTAATTCATATTCTAGTAACTTTCTCCAAGAGGCCTTCAACTCATCTTCTGCCAGAAGCTATGAATTTCCATTTGAGAAGCTAGGCATGCCATAATTTCTGGCTATACCCACATGTTTATAAATTTCTTTAGATTTTGTCTTTAGCTCATACATTATCCATGCATATTTTGTTATCAACTTATGTCTCTTGAAGAAATTTTGAGCAACCAATTTTTCCTGAGACCAGTTTGCATCATGAGCTCTGTACCCTGTTATTACCTAAGTACTGTCTGCCAGGACTTGAATTTTATTAGCGGATGACAACCTTGTCGCAAGGAGTTAGATTAATTCTTGAAACTCATCTTCTATCTGTCTTAGTGTGCTTTATATTTTAAGTAGGTATGCTAATGTGGGTCTAACCCTCAAAATTATTTGGCATACCTTTTTGAGCATTCCCTCTCTTTATGAATTTGCTTCTTTATCCCTTTTCCCTAAAAGAAACAAAGGAACCAACATCCTCTAGAGATTGAACCAGGTAGACTCTATTCTCACATGGTCCTTCAATATTGGCAAAGACTTGGGTGCAAACGTAACCAAAGGTAGATTTTTCTCCAACAGTTACAAATAATAAAGAAGAGGTTACATTCATATGACTGTCCCTTGTCCAAATTTGGAAGATTCTAGGAGCACCCATCTTGGAAGAGAAATTCAAGCACTCACCAAGAAGACTATAATGTCTCATACATTACATAGAAGAAAGACAAGTGTTTAGTAACTCCCATCTACTCCTCAAGTGCCTATGAAGTAAAATTATCGTGCTACTTGTCATATTTGCAAAGATTCTTGCTCCAATTAAAGGGTTCAATGACTGAGGGATTTTGAAGTAAGCATATCCATTCAAAGCACTTCACACAGGGCTGAAGTGTGGAGGAAAGTGAAAGATCATTTAAAGCTCTAGTCAAAAGGAGTCAAAAAGCCACAAAATTTGGGTGCCATTCTTCAAGTTCCAAAACCAAGATAATTCCAAGGCTATCCATTGGTTGAAGCACCCAAGGCAAAATACGTTGGCATCACTATCATTCATGCTTGAATACTACACCAAAAATTATGGACATCAACGTTGCAAGGTAAGTAATAATTACCATTATAGTTCAATTTCATTCTTGGGAGATATAAGGATTATACACTAAGATTAAAACTTAAAGAAATCAAACACATTGAAATCAAAATTAAAAGGGAATAAGATATCAAATTAGTTAAATATTTACAATATTAAATATTTGATTAATAAGGGTTACTACTAGAAAAATTAAATTTATAATATTTGCCAATATTATTGTGTTCTAATTTTCTACATTTGGGAGTTATAAGGGTTACAACACCAAACTAGGTTTTTTAAAATTAGAAACACTAGAATAAAATCCTAAGGGATATTAAAAGATATTATTAAGGTTTTTTCTAAGGTTAGAAATTTATAATATTCTTTTGTCAAAATTTCACAAAAGGAGATAAGGGATTATAAGGGTTACAACACCAAACTAGGTTTTTTAAAATTAGAAACACTAGAATCAAATCCTAAGGGATATTAAAAGATATTATTAAGGTTTTTGCTAAGGTTGGAAACTTATAATATTCTTGTCTCAAAATTTCACAAAAGGAGATAAAAGAAATCCAACATTAAAACCTCTTCAAAATTTAAAAAGTTCTTAGTTCAATAGGAGTAATAAGGTGTTAGAAAAGTTGATTTTGATATTTACAAAACTTCACAAAATCAATCCAAAATTGAACTACATTTTACAAAAGCACTATATCATATTCCAAAATCACTAGGGAGTCATAATGCATTCTATAAAACTTGATAAAAATAGCATCTACCAAATATTATCAAGTTCTAAATCCATTGGGAAGATATAATATTTCTACAAAACCTAAAATTCCATTAGGTATATATATACTCTCATTACTAGGGAGACATAAGGAAGTCTACAAACCTAAGTATTAATAAAGGTTTTATCAAATAAATATTATATACTTAAATTAGGGATCATATATCCTAATATAGGGAGTTAAAAGGTAGACTACTAATATTCTATCAAATTCAATTCTAAGGAGTAGCAAGAATCACTATTTCAAAGATCTATCATGGATGAAATTTTAAGAAAAGCTTTCAATAATGAATAACTATTCCATGAAGTAGAATTACTCACAAAACTTAATAGATACTCTAGAAGGATACAAGTATCTATCCACTAGTGATAAAAATTCTCCTTATTCTTAAAGAAGCCAAATAAGGCAACTTTACAACATTGATTGGATATGTTCATGAAATCCTCTTCACAGCATGGTGGAACTCACAAATATTAATTATATTCTCTCTAGAAGAGTGTTTGATGGTTTATCTATCATTAATTGTGTTTGTACTTACTCAACATAAGAAATAAGCTAGCAATAAAGAACAATATTATTGTGATGATAGAACAACTTATCATGAAGCATAAATTCCACCAACACCAATGCAAAATCATTGGAGAAAGAGGAAAATAAATAAAATACATGATAGAAAGAAACATGGCATCATGAAGACTGAACCAATTGAACACATACAAAATATAGAACCTTTAACTATAGCTTACTTTGCATAATATGAAGATGCAAATTACCTGCTAAAATTGATCACAATAAGAAATAAAGGAGAATACAAATTCCAGTATCCAATGGAAGAAGATCCACATTGAAGACTTAATTCTTCAATGCCCAAATAATGTAATATAGGGGGGTTTTAGAGATAAAGTATATTACATCATTTGGGTCATGTAAATGTACCTTCCTAGGTACTGTTGAGAAGCAACACACCCCCACTAAAAAAATGAAATTCCATCCTTTGAAAATATTTAATTTTTATTTTTTCGTAGGGACCCTCTTGAGTTTTTCGGGTTTTAATTCCAAATTTTGCTTGCATCCTTTTTCAAGTCTTGCCTACATCAAAGTATCCAAGTAGGCTTGCATATGGCATTGATTTCAATTTAAAATTTCTAAAATTTTGCACGTTACAATTTTTGGAGAGTTTGCAAAGCAGAAGAAATAAAATGAAGAAAATGTCGCGATATCACGACATGTTCCATTTTTGTGACTTGTCTCATTTTCATGAGGGCATAAGCTTGGGAGAAATAAAATGAAGAAAATGTCACGATATCGTGACATGTTCCATTTTCGTGACTTGTCTCATTTTCGCGAGGACATAAGCTTGGGAGAAATAAAATGAAGAAAATGTCGCGATATCGCGACATTTTCCATTTTCGCGACTTGTCTCATTTTCGCGAGGACATAAGCTTGGAAGAAATAAATTAAGGGAAATGTCATGATATCGCGAAATGTTCCATTTTCATGACTTGTCTCATTTTCACGAGCGCATAAGCTTGGGAGAAATAAATTGAGGAAAATATCGTGATATTGCGACATGTTCCATTTTCGCGACTTGTCTCATTTTTGCAAGGGCATAAGCTTGGGAGAAATAAAATGAAGAAAGTGTCGTGATATCACGACATGTTCCATTTTCATGACTTGTCTCATTTTTGTGAGGACATAAGCTTGGAAGAAATAAATTGAGGGAAATGTTGTGATATCGCGACATGTTCCATTTTCGTGACTTATCTAATTTTCGCAAGGGCATAAGCTTGGAAGAAATGAATTGAGGAAAATGTCGCGATATCGCGACATGTTCCATTTTCATGACTTGTCTCATTTTTGCGAGGGCATAAGCTTGGAAGAAATGAATTGAGAAAAATTTTGCGATATCGCGACATGTTCCATTTTCGGACTTGTCTCATTTTTGCAAGGGCACAAGCAAAGAAAAAGTAGCTAAGGGAAATGTCACGATATCGCGACATGTTTTAATTTCATGAGAAAATGATCTTGGAAGAAGGAAGTGGAAGCTTTTCAACATAGTCCAAACCCTAGAAATATTTAAATGAAAAAATTAATTAATTAGATTTATTAATTAATTAAAATGAAAAACATTAATAAAACCTTAGGAAAAATTAAAAAAAATATATATATATATAATCAAATTAATAATATTAGAGTTCTAACCTTTGCTTTTCTTTTGCAGAAAGTGATCCGACAATTGCATAATGGCAGAAGTAATGGCAAGAAAGACAGACAAACCTAAATTTCGACACAAATCAAGCAAGGACCATCGGATGGGAATAGGAGATTCCAAGAATTTTTGATCCGTCCAAATTTTATAGATCTGGCCACAAATAAAAACTTTAAGGAATTTGTCGGTGGATGCAGTTAATGGGAAAATTTATAGCAAAAGTAATGGTGTGCAGAGAATTTCAACTCAAACCAAACAAAGGTCATTGTGCGAGGATAGAAGGCCCGGGAAGTCAGTGACTCATCCAGATTTTGTAGAGGAATTAATGAGATGCTCTAACAGCTTACCGAAAGATGAAGATACATTTACACGTAGTGCCCATTTAAGGAAATATGTCGGCAACTGGCTGGAAAATGAAAATATCTACACACAGTTACAGGTGGATGAAAATAATATCAAATTGTGCCTTCTCCATTTATGGCAAGATACTCAAGTAGATTTTCGGAGTAATTAGAGTTGATTGAAACTCTATATAAAAATGCCTTATATTGTAAAGCCTCGACGGTGGGATTTTTATGATAAGATTTAGATATTTAGAAGAAGATATTTTTGAAAATATCAGGGTCTATCCTGAGTCTATATATACTTCTTTTGAATGTAAAGTCCAGATGTGAAAACTTAGAATAAAAGCTATTTTAGCAATTTCTTGCAAATCTTGTTTGAATGCTTTGTTCTGTACCTGGAGTTGGTGTGACATCATTTTCTGTGATAGCGTGGCCAGGAGCCTAATCTCTTTCGGATTGTGATAAGTGCATCTTATTTTGTTTTCGTCTCGCTAAGGTTTATTTATTTTAGTTGTAAATCTATGTTATCAAGATTGAATATGCTACTAGGCTTCATTCCATTTGTTGTATGCTAGGGAAAATTAAATATTTAAGGTTCGGGTCTATTCTAATTGCTCTATCCTCACTGTGCGAGCTAGGCTACTGGTGAGAGATACCAGTTGACACTAAATTCCCTTCTATTTGTAATTTTCTTTTAGATATGTGTCATATCCCTCTTATGCTCTTAGTAGAAGGTGATCTTAGAAAGTTGGACACCTTCCTCTTTGATTGGTTTTATTGTGAAGCTAAATAGTGTAACTAAAATTGGTAGTTTTGATTTTGTAACTAAGTTAGATAAGCTTCTCTTTCTGCCCTACCCTACTCTCTCTATCCTACTGTTAAATGATCCATTTTTATTTTCTTTCAAATTTGTCTTTTATTTAATCTACTAAATCATAAAGAGCTAGATCAAAGAACTGATTGTAAATCTGATTGTCAACAAAGATAACCATCGCCAAACATTAATGAACCAAGGTCGAACCCATTGTAAGCTAACAAATAGTCTACTTGAAACTATTCTAGAAGTAGAAAAGAGTGAATAGCCATTCGACCCAACTTTGTAACTCACACCTTGGATAACCAGCAAGATCCTAAAGTGAGTGGGATTTATCCTATATAAGTGTTATTGGTATTTCATGTTCATTCTTTACGGGGTGTGTATGAAATACGAACCAACAAGTACATACTTAGGACATTAGATTACTTTAAGAGGAAGTTATTTAGTTATTTCATGAAATGTAATAAATGCTCAAGTGTCAATGTGCAAGATGTATATGTGCAATGTGTCCCTTGTATAACTAGGTAGAGTGTTGGCCAAGGAACTTATCTTCCTATATTAAAAGGGCCTCATTGTAACAAGCTTATGAAAACCTCATAGCATATTTATAGGTAGTAGCATAGTGCTATGTAGATAACCATATAGATTGGTGATGGGTGCAATGTAGTCTTGTATATTTGTGAAGAAGCAAATTTCATGATATCGCCTTAAGGACCTTTACTAGCAGTATATGTCACTTTTAAAGCATGCATTCAAAGGGAAGTTTACAATAAGTAATCTATGTAAAATGAAGTGAAGTATATAATAAAAGGGTGGATTTCTCCTTGAATTTATTGATTCATAGCTTCAAATACAAGTTACAAAACATCCCTCAAGGGCTTTACAAATGTGATACATTCAAATTTTACAATTTCCCAATGGATCTAGTCCTTTTGGAATGAAGCCTTTAAGGCGATTTTAATATAAGTTGTGGTGAGAAAAATTTCATGTCGCAAAAAACATTCATTTCTCTTCCATAAATTATTAATCCAGTAAGTTCATAAACTTATGAGTGTCACGCACAGTATATGCCTGCAGTGTTGGGGAACAAATTTGGTTGTACCTTATTTAGTTTGGTGGGGAGGTTTGTGTAATTGGATTCCAGCCAAACCAAATAAACTAAGTGCGAGAAATGAAATAAATAAATTATAAACAAAAAGTAAAGTGCTAGAAATAAAATGCGAGGAAATAAACACACACAACTGAAATTAAATAAAGCAGTAAACTAATCTATAGAAAGCAAATGCACAAATTAAATAGGGGAGGACTACTGCAAGGAGTGGTCCCAAGCTCCCGTAGATAGTCTTCCTGGCTAGCTACGTAGAGCTTGCTCGAATAAGAGGAGTTGCACTCTTAATTAATTAAAAAATAAAATAAAATAAGTTCTGTGTAAAATTAATCATTGATCTCTCGATCTCCCTTGTTCATCTGGCCTGCGTCTTTATATAAAGCGTAGCCAGATCTCATTACAATAACAAATCAGTCTATTTTAATCACGTGATGTGATTTAGTTACAATTGATTCTACACATATTTTATTCTTCTATTTAAATTATGTTCATTCACCAGAAGGATAAATATAAACATCCTTAGGTGTACGTAACAACAAATCCTAAACTAATGCATCCTAAAAATAATAATATGCTTTAAGAGCTTTACAAGGTCAACCAACCAATCGATTGATAAAAATAACAAACACTTTATTCTATTTAATAAATGCAAAAATAGATCTCCTTTGTCTTCATGTGCAACCTCCTCCATAGTCCTTGGTCAACCAGCCAAAGTTGACTTGGTCAATCTTGCAAAGTATGAAGGCATGGAGGCGCCTTCCGTATGAGGAAGGCGCATACTTTTGTTGGGCACCTTCCTTATAAGGAAGGCACCTATTTTTGTTGGGGGTGCCTTCCTTATAAGGAAGGCGCCTACTTCTATTGGGCGCCTTCCTTGAAGAGGAAGGTGCCTGCTCCTTCTTCTGCTTGGTACCTTCCTTGAAGAGGAAGGTGCATACTTCTACTGGGCACCTTCCTTGAAGAGGAAGGCACTTGCTCTCATGCCTTAGTCTCTGAAAGTAGAATTATGTCAGGTCCAAGTGGATGTAGACTGGAAAACACCATATTAGTAATAAAACCTACATTTATACACATTTCCCACTAAAAACACCAATCAAACATAATACCGGATTTTCTATCAATTATATGCATAAGTTATATAAAATACATTTCATATGCTAATTGAACCAGTGATAATTCTCCTTCACCGTGTATATAAAATGACCATTTTTGGTGCTCATCATCCCCCCATGCCTAACATGTGCCATGCCCTCGTGACACCAAAAGGTGAAATTATCTCTCTCGTAGGCTGACCATGTCAAAAATTTTGTCATGTCTTCGTGACAACAACCCCTGGGATATATATTTTTTCCTCATCTCTTTTTTTTTTTTTAATGGCCTTCAGCATCTCTGTTTCTCTGCCATTGAGTGCTGCTATTTTTTTCCATTTAGCACTACTATTTTTTTTTTCTCAGTAATATTTTTTTTATTCAGCACTATATATATTTTTTTCATTGAGTGCTGCTATTCTTCATCCATAGAGCGATGTGGCACTAGAAGAAGTCAGAAACACATCCTAACTAATCATTGTGGATAAATAGTTAAATCGTGACCACACTTTTTAGGGCAAATTACCACTGCACTAATGCTGGCATTTTCCAGTGTTGCACATTAGTCAAATTTGGTGAAACAAAATTTGTTTAAAATAAGTGCAATCACCAGCTACTACTTTTACCCACATCTGAAACATATTTGGCATTTCTAGAACCTCCTTTGTGGTAGAGAGTAGCATCATTTATATGTGTCCGCTCAAGATGACTACCATTGTCAGGAGGCGGCAATGAAAATGATGCCAAATTTATTCATGTAGATGTCACAGCCCCTCTCTTTTTTTTTTTCAAGGCACATCATGTGTTTGAATTCTAATGGGATATTTTGAAAAACTATGGAGGCATCGACTAGTATTAGCATAGAAATGATTTTTAAAATAACTATACATATAATTAACAAGAAAATTAGTACATACCTAGGTGAATTTCGTAGAATCTGATATATATGATGCTGGTGGTGTGAGACGTCTTCACGTTGGTGCTCCTAGAGATTTTATTTATTTATTTATATGTATCCTTATCTGTTCTACCATGAACAAAACAGATCTTGACTCTCTCCTCTTTTTTTTTCTTTTTTCTCTTTCTTTTTTTTCAATTTTTTTTTTTTCATCCTCTGCATCAAAGAACAGAGTCAATCCGCAACAATTGAGCTGGTGACTCTAAACTTTGAAATACCCAGCTTTTTCTCAATAGCACAAAAATTATTTTAATCCTGCATTGACGTATCTCTCTCTGAATGCATTTACAAGATGAGTATTAAAGTTTATACCTGACACGTGTGCATCCAAAATGATCTCCCCTCTAAATTATTTCTTTTGCATGCATAATTGGAATAGCACTGCATTCTTTTATTTTTTGAAGTGAGGAAAAACAATATTTCTTTCATCATTCACGACATCTGTCAGGTGCATTGCTGAGATGTATGTGTTGTATGTGTTGGCATTGGTAGGATGTTCTCATACGTTGATGCGATCCCCAAATTAAACTACATTCTGTAGAGTTGGAACTGCACCAATATTTGTTTCCCACGTCGTGCTTATCTAGTCAACGGGTGAAGAACAGGGGCACCTTCCCTATGAGGAAGGTGCTTGCTTCTAGTGGCATCTTCCTATCGGTGCCTTCCTATGAGAGGAATGTGCTTGCCTTCTAGTGGCACCTTCCTGTCGGTGCCTTCCTGTTGGTGCCTTCCTATGGTGCCTTCTGGTGAGAGGAAGGCGCTTGCATTCTTTTGGTGCCTTCTTGGAAGAGGAAGGCACTGGCCTTCTATTGGAACCTTCCTGGAATAGGAAGGCACTTATATTTTCTTGGTGCCTTCCTGGAAGAGGAAGGCACCTACCTTATTCTGGAACCTTCCTTGAAGAGGAAGGTTCCTACTTACCATGTGTTGATTCCGAAGGAAATAGATATTTGACATCTATTTTTTTTCAAACTCCTCCCCCATTTTATTTAGCTACCAGTTGGAGGTTTCTCATTTCCATTCTTGATGCGAAATGCGCCTCCAATATATGGCACCTTCCTGATGTGGAAGGCACCTTATTTATGAACAAGGCGTCTTTCACTTCATTTTTTTTTTTTTTTGTGGAAGGCGCCTTCAATGTATGGCGCCTTCTTGATGTGGAAGGTGCCTCCAATGTATGGCGCCTTCTTCTTGTGGAAGGCACCTCCAATGTATGGTGCCTTATTGATGTGGAAGGCACCTCCAATGTATGGCACCTTCCTGATGTGGAAGGCACCTTCTTGATGAACAAGGCGTCTTTCACTTCATTTTTTTTTTTTCACGCATCCTCCTTTTTTTTCTTCCTCTTTTTTTTTCACCTCTTTTTTTTCTTTTTCTTTCTCTCTCTTTTTTTTTTATAACGAATGATTGAACATTCGTCCAAGCTACTGGTATGGTATGGGTTCTCCCCCATGTTGATGTCTGATCCACTCTTGTGAATATGAGGCAGTGGTTAATGGAGCTCGTTGACCGTTACTCGAACGTTGTCTCGACACTCTTCTCTTGCACTTGGCGTAGCATATCTGACTTTGTTTATCATCCAGGCTGTAACAATCATGCACCTTGCAGCAAAATTTTCCTCAAAATTCCACAAGCACCTTGGGATAGAAGCCTTTCGCTTGATCAGGGTTACTTAGCCTGCCTTCAAGTGCCAATGTTTCCAAGGCAAAACTCTGCTAGCTTTCACATGTTAGATTGGATGCTACACAATCAGGTACACGAGATAGTTCGTATAGTGCTATTACAAACTCCACGTATGAATCTCAATTCACGAGATCTTCCCAGACACCTCCTTATTTGTCTACTTCGCACTTCATGTTGTCCTGCAAAACATAAAATAAAAATCTAAACTAAAGACATTAAAATAAAATTCTAACTAACTAATTTTTTAATTTTTTTTTTTATTGTTTTTTTTTTTTATCTTCTGATTACTTTTGGGCTCCTCGCTTGCTTTATTTAGCGACTGGTTGGAGATTTCTCATTTCCCTTCTAGACCAAACTGGTCCTAGGGAAAGAGGATACTTTCTTCCAACAAGTAACAAAAATAAAGCTTCTATTTTTTTATTTGTTTCTTTATTTAGCTACCGGCTGGGGATTTATCATTTCCCTTCTGGACCAAGCTGGTCCTTGGGAAAGAGGATACTCTCTTCCAAAAAGTAGCAAAATAAAACTCTATTTTGCTCTTAACTTGGAGCCTTTGTAGTAGAAGATATATTTTTCTCCCTTTTTTTTTTTTTTAAGACAATGTTTATTGTGTTGCTGGTGGCAATGATGAAGGTGGGGTCTCCCCCATGCCTACATCTAAACTAGTCTTCTAAAAATTATCTCATTCTTTATCAACTAGTTTGATGCACTGCAACATGAGAAGAGTATTTTACCCCATAGCCTCAAAAACAAATTTTTTTTTTTAACATAATGGTAAAACATACAGGCTAGGAAATGACTATCTACGGCTAGCAACTTAGAGAAAACATGGCATAGCTACATTTAAGAAACACATGCTAGTTTCTGATTCACCAGGTCGCCTTAAGCGCAAGTGAAGAGCATACTCCAAAACAAGATGTTATTTAAAAAAAATTGCTCTGTCATTTTTCTTGCTATTAATTTCATCATTAAAATACATTTACCAATACGTTGCAAAAAGTTCAAGCTTATAATTTTTTTTTTTAATTTACAACCAAGCTTCTAGAGGCATAATTTTTCAATGCTTTCTATGTAAAAACACTTCCCTAAATATTTTCAATCATACCTGGGTTGTGCTTATTTATTTTTATTTCTTGGAACCATTAAAAATATGATGGAAATCCTTCAATGCCAGATTTTTTTTCTAATTTTTTTTCAACAACACATTTTATTCCTACTTCTACACTTAATTTGGTACATCAGGTTCATTCCCATATTTACCTGAGAATCTAGAAAATGCAAACAGTTGCCTATGGGATTTGGCTCTAACTGTGCCGACAACTATTTTTGGCTTTATAAAAAGCTCCTTGGTGGACTCATGCTTCTTAGATAAAATATTTACAGGTAATTTCAAATAAGTTTTTTATCTGACCTATAAATCAAAACACTACAGTTTAGACACTCCCCAGCAACGATGCCAAAATGGTGAGCAGAATTTCATGTCCCAAAAAATATTCATTTCTCTTCCATAAATTATCAATCCAATAAGTTAGTAAACTTATGAGTGTCACGCACAGTATATGCCTGCAGTGTTGGGGAACAAATTTGGTTGTACCTTATTTAGTTTTGTGGGGAGGTTTGTGTAATTGGATTCTAGCCAAACCAAATAAACTAAGTGCGGGAAATGAAATAAATAAATTATAAACAAAAAGTAAAGTGTTGGAAATAAAATGTGAGGAAATAAACACACACAACTGAAATTAAATAAAGCAGTAAACTAATCTACAGAAAGCAAATGCACAAATTAAATAGGGGAGGACTACTACAAGGAGTGGGCCCAAGCTCCCGTAGATAGTTCGCCTGGCTAGCTACGTAGAGCTTGCTTGAATAAGAGGAGTTGCACTCTTAATTAATTAAACAATAAAATAAAATAAGTTCTATGTAAAATTAATCATTGATCTCTCGATCTCCCTTGTTCATCTAGCCTGCGTCTTTATATAAAGCATAGCCAGATCTCATTACAATAACAAATCAGTCTATTTTAATCACGTGATGTGATTTAGTTACAATTGATTCTACACATATTTTATTCTTCTATTTTAAATTATGTTTGTTCACCAGAAGGATAAATATAAACATCCTTAGGTGTACGTAACAACAAATCCTAAACTAATGCATCCTAAAAATAATAATATGCTTTAAGAGCTTTACAAAGTCAACCGGCCAATTGGTTGATAAAAATAACAAACACTTTACTCTATTTAATAAATGCAAAAATAGATCTCCTTTGTCTTCACGTGCAACCTCCTCCATAGTACTTGGTCAACCAGTCAAAGTTGACTTGGTCAATCTTGCAAAGTATGAAGGCATGGAGGCACCTTCCGTATGATGAAGGCACCTACTTTTGTTGGGCACCTTCCTTATAAGGAAGGTGCCTACTTCTGTTGGGGGTGCCTTCCTTATAAGGAAGGTGCCTACTTCTATTGGGCGCCTTCCTTGAAGAGGAAGGTGCCTACTTCTGCTTGGTACCTTCCTTGAAGAGGAAGGCGCATACTTTTGCTGGGCACCTTCCTTGAAGAGGAAGGCACCTGCTCTCATGCCTTAGTCTCTAAAAGTAGAAGTATGTCAGGTCCAAGTGGATGTAGACTGGAAAACACCATATTAGTAATAAAACCTGCATTTATACACATTTCCTACTAAAAACACCAATCAAGCATAATACCGAATTTTCTATCAATTATATGCATAAGTTATATAAAATACATTTCATATGCTAATTGAACCAGTGATAATTCTCCTTAACCATGTATATAAAATGAGCATTTTTGGTGCTCATCAAGTTGTGAAACTTATTTCCCATGCCCAAGAGCCAATATTGGGTTTGTCTTGAAGTGTTTCCTTAGCTCCTTAGCTCCTTAGCTCCTTCCCTCTATTGAGAATACCTGCACCTACACACATGAGATTTCAAGAGAGTCAGTAGCACCTGCATATCATAGAGAAAAGCCTTAGAAACATGAAGAAAGGGGGGTCAATATCGCAATATAAAAGTGATCTATGTGCATAAAAACTGATCTACAGTAAGCATGAACATATTATAATATAATATAAATAATAATAACCAGATTTGGAAGCAATATTTAATGCAAAACTATGCTAAACTACTGGCCACTCCGGGGTGAGCCATGTAGACCTGCAACATTGGGGACTCCAAATCCCAAACCAAAACTCCTCCAAATGACCTCAAATTTGGACCAGAGGTTCATCTAGACATCCTAAGGAGGTCTATGGAGGAATTTATCCAAAATTATCTACTATTTTGGGACCATCCCTATGAGTGCCATGGGCTGACTGCTAGCCATCCCTAGGTGGGACGGTTACAAAACTGGCTTAGTTTTGTCACCTATGGCCTTGGGAATTGGTCCAAAATAGGGTGAGGGTGTTTTCGATAGATGGGGCCAAGTTTTCCTTCAATTTGGCTAGTTTTGGATTGGTAAATCAGGTCCTATTGCCCCTAAAAGTGCCTTCGAATGAAGAGGATTTCAAGGCTAGGGAAAGGGCGAGTTTTGGTTTGCAAAAAGGTTGGGGACAAGTAGGGATAGATTTGGGCAGCACTTCATTGCTCAAATGCTACTTCTCCTCCTCTCTTGGAATGAGGTTTTAGGCCTCCTTTTATAGCCCAAAAGGGCATCTAGGGCCAAATGGCATCTTTGCCATGCGAGGCAAGTGATGCCACTTGTCCTAATTGCATCATTTGATTGAGGAGGGGAAGGTTGCCCCTTTGGGGCTCCCAATCTACTACCCTGTAGTCCATTAGTAGGTCCCCAATCAATCTGGGGTGATTGGATGTGCTAATGGTAGTCTTGGATTGCCATTTAGCATGTCCTTTGAATTTTTCAAGGGTCCAGTTAGGGGTCATCCCACCCAGGGATGGTTGTTGATGGCCATCCCTGGGTGGGATGGTCACCAACTATGGTCGTCCCTGGGTGGGACGGTCACCAGTAGGGGCCCCAAAACTGCCCCAGACTGCTAGGAACCCTTCAAAACTAAGTTTTGGAGGGTTTTGGAAGCATTTTTCTAGCCTAGAGGGGTGCCTAATAAGGCCATATGTTGTCGATAAGAGGGCATATGTAATGCACTGATAGTATTATCTGATTTATGTGATTTAGGTGTCTACAGATGCCCCATTTTTGGGATGCATGATGTGAAACAAAGCATTGAGAAAAAATAGATCACTAAATCATCGAATGATCAAGGTTTTTTATTAACCTTATCAAATTTGGATGCCTTCATTATGGAAAAGCATACATTCTTGGAATCCTTTCTATTGACATAGTCGAAGGATCGATTGCATGTATACCTTTCAGTCATGTTGTAGTAACAGTCTTATGGGGCTTAGGGCATACTAGGTCTTGGTGCCTTGTATTCTTGTAAACCTTCACATGGGTCAATTCCTAAGGTTTCAAGGAGGTCAAGCCTATTTAATTTGCTTCTTATGCTGATTCTTTGCCCCAGCATGGGCTTGAAAATTTATCTTTAGCCAAGATTCTTTTGAATGCATGGAATTTTACACTTTGAGTGTTTAAATGTTGATTCAATTTTTGAGTTCATTATGATGACTACCCCCTCAAGTGATGAGTCAATGAGGGCATGAAAAATTCTAAAGTGATGAGTCACTTGACACATATGACTTAATTAGGGTAACTCTTTATTTTACCCATGGTACTATATACCTGTTCGGAGGTGATTTTTGACTATTTTGATGAATAGTTTTGGAAGCAAAAGGCCCAATATATCATTCCCATGGGGTGGTCCATCCATGGAGGCCTTCTTGAGGACTAAAATAGAGTATTTTTATGCATCCAAAATTATTATAGGTTCAGTCTAGATCCCTCTCATTTTCTTGCCCAATCTGCCTTGTTTTTGGTGGGTTTTTGGCCCATTTTTTGATATTTTTGATGTTTTTAAGTGCAATTTTCTTATGACCATCCTAGGGGGGATGAGGGAAGTATTTTTGAATGTCCCATGGTGGTAAAGCCAGCCAAAAGTGTGCTCATCCCACCCAGGAGCGGTCGGCTTCTTTTGGAGCTATAAAAGGCCAAAAAGGGCCATTTTAGCTCATTTGTGCAACTTGCTTGGAGAAGTTGGAGAGGAGAGGAGGTAGGAGAGAGTTTTATGAAGTGGAGAACTACTAAAATATCAACCCACAACATGATCCAACCAATGGATGCATCGGGTGGTGGAGCCAGTGCGAAACGGGTATGGATTACATGCTTTTCTTTGCCCTATTTTATTGAATTTTTGCAATTTCTGCTCTAATTTCATGACTACAGCCACACCCATGATTTAAGAAACTTAGGAGTACTGAAATACATAAAATTTAACCTTAGGAATGCTTTATTTGCAAAAAATTAGGGTTAAAAATCAAATTTTTTATGTTTTTTAGGGTTTTTAGGGCATTTTTAAGGGTCAAATTGACCCTATTTTACCCCTATTTGGGGACCGTCCCTGTGAGGGATGGTTACTAGTGGCCATACCTTGGTGGGATGGCTACCAAATTAGGGGCCGTCCCTAGGTGGGACGGCCAAAAACTAGGCCAAAAAAGGCCCTTTTTTATGTGTTTTTTTAGTGTTTTTATAGCAAAATTTTGCATTTTTAGGGCCTGTTTGACACCCTGATTTGCATGAGCAGATAGTTAGGAGTCGGTACAGGGTACCGAGTCTCTTTCAGGTCACTAGAGACCATTTTAATACTACATACTAGCATTGGCTTGATGCCATCGATCTGAAGCAAGTTACGCGGTTAGATCCCGTGGTGGGAGACCACGCCTATCTGACTACTTTGATAGACCTATGGGACCCTCGCACTAATACTTTCCATTTAGCTATGGGGGAGATGATAGTGACACTAGAGGAAATCTATAGGATACTATGTATTCTGATAGAGGGGTGCCAGATAGTATCTTCTCTGATGGAGCGATGGGAGGTCATAGTGCGGAGGTACTTCGACGCGTGCTGGGAGGATGTCCTGACTGATATGATTAGTGGAGGGATTCTAGTGTCTAGATGGTACCAGGAGGGTGCACTTGGCATTAGGCACACTTTTTTGATGACCTTGATCAGCAACATGCTACTACCCAACTCTTCAGGAGCTAGGTTCCCATGGAACCTAATAGAGCTGGTCTTTACTCTAGTTGACTGCATAGAGGAGGAGCCGATAGTGATGGCTTGGGGTCCTAATTTATTGGCATAGTTATACGGTGAGCTATATGAGATCCACTCTCATGGGTGGAAGGGTTTGGGCTACATATTTCTACTACAGTCTTGGGCTTGGTAGCATATTGTAGTGGAGAGACCATGAGGACTACCGTGGACCACTCGAGCAGAGCTACCGAATAGGGAGATTGGCTATGGAGAGCTATGGATGAGGTCGCATGAGTCAGGGCATAGCCGATACTATGATAGGGAGGTAGAGCACTATGCAGAGGCTTTTGCATGGCTCAGGGTAGTGGATATTGAGTGGAGACCCTACAGGGATTGTCCTACCTAGGATGAGGCTTCGACACATCTACGTCGAGTTCGATGAGGTAGGTGGTTGATAGGGTGACATGGCATAGAGTGAGAGTACTTCTCTTATGATCATGTGCTATGATAGTTTAGGCTATGCCAGGGATTTCCTAGTGAGTCGATGGTCTATCATCATCATGGGGATGAGAGGACTCTAGCATGGCCTATGGTAGAGGAGTTGGGAGATGAGTCAGATTCTAAGGTGGTAGTCTCAGACTCAGATGATGTGGGCACTACAGAGGAGTATGATGCATGGTGGGTCATGCGATAGTGGTGAGGGGAGGGACCACTAGGAGGGGATGTAGCTATGAGGATAGTGGATGCTACTAGGGGTGCTCCAGATGAGGAGGGTTTTGGTGAGTCTCTAGATGATGAGGAGGTGGACACAGGTGAGTGAGTTGTGCATCAGTGTGTGTCAATGGATAGGGTGGAGCTGATAGATGTACAGGATCCAATTGGCTTTGATGAGGGAGACTTGGGAGATCAGGGTCTATAGGTAGAGTTAGTAGCATGAGATGCTAGGATCGTAGAGCTATAGAGTGATCAAGATTTACTATAGGCATAGGTGTAGAGTGCATAGGAGGATATGGAGAGGTAGGCAGTAGTGATAGCTACATTTTAGGCACAGGTCGGTAGACAGGGCCCTAGCCATGGGGAGTCCAGTAGTGGTGAGCTAGCCAGGATGTAAGAGGAGATAGCACATCTCTAGGGTTTGGTAGTGACCTATCAGACTAGGTGTCGAGAGGAGTGCACCTACATGGATATGATGGAGGATGAGATAGTGCATTGTAAGGGGTGCATACCAGATCGGGCATTAGCTATTGGATCACAACGTAGCCAGGGGAGTGGGATGGGACACTCATCTACTCGGATGAGGGCTCTGAGTACTTCTCAGAGGATGGATGTATCTGGAGGTAGCAGATCAGGGGGGAGCAGGTCAAGGAGCTCACGATGGACTCATACTAAGAGTAGAGGAGAGAGTCGAGGTATCGGTCCTATGTGACCATGGTCAATGGACTCTGATGGTTCTTTTTGGTTTTTTGGATTGTGAAGTCGGATGACTCACTTTTATTGTAGCCTATGGGTAGTTTATGGACTATGATGTTGCTTTTAAATTTTATATATATGGAATATATATATATATATGACTTAGCTTTTGATCATTATGTCATTTTACTACTTTATGATATGAATGCAATTTTTATATTTGCTATATGATGTTATGATGGATGTCTAACATGGATGCATGTATTTATCCGATGATGTGATTTGATGATATGTAGATGTGGATGCTTCATTTTATATGCTTTTGTAAATTAAAAGGTATGCATAAAATAGTCAGTGGTCATTTAAATATTATTGCTAATATTTAACCGGTATCTATCCTAGATCATGAATATCACTTAATAAACAAAAGTTTTTAAATGTGTATGATTGAAAGTAATGATTTGATTAGATTTAATTTTTGTATGATGGATTTACAATGACTATTTGATGCATTATATGCTAGCACCATAGACTATACAAAATGTATCTTGATTATTTTCATGTTATTATAACACTTTATTTGATGGACATTGTAATTTTGACAAACATGTGACAACATGATGTAAAATGGAATGGATAATGTGATGTGATATGATTGTATTTGATAGTTTTTAAGAGACTCAAACACTCTAGTTACCTAATCAAAAGTCATATACTAACTATACAAGATATTTTGACAAAGTATGCACCTACTAAGATAACCAAGATAATCAATATCCCTGTGTGTGCACGTGAGTTCATTACCATGATAACACATAAGATTACCCTAGTGCAAATGGGATTCATTCAGCCCATCGGCATTAGAGATCAGTCTACAAGTCTCATTATCCTGAGTTTCGTACTTAGTTGGATTAGACCACTATATAACCTAGGTTACAACAAGCTAGCTCATCCACATTCAAACATTGGTCTATACCTAAACAAGTTGCTTAAGTGATAGACATATCATCATGTGGGAGGCTACCACCATTGACAAGTAGGCTATCCACCAAACCTGTAATGAGGATCACCTTATGGTTCTCTGATGCTGAGAATTTTAGGGATTCAAGTTTTGGAGTCCCTACCTTTCTTTGACTTTCTCAAGGGAATTTGCTCATTTTGATTTGTTGAGCAAGGGATTTTAATAGTGGTGAGAACCACTATTTCTTTCTTTGCTTTTCCTAGTGATAATAATCACTATTTCTTTATGCATATTTGGGAGTGATAATAATCACTATTTTCTTTGGAATATTTCTTTGAGATACTTGCCCCAGTGTAGGGCAATGTATGTTTTCAATACTAGGGGGGATAATAATCATTACTGATTTTCTTTCTTTGGGATACTTACCCTAGTGTAGGGTAAGGGATTTTGGGTAAGGAGGAACTTGTCCTTTTGTCAATTCTTAGCATCTTTGAACCATTCACATAGGGGGATGAGCAAGATAACCTTTTCACTTGAAAGTAACCTAGACTACTTCATAGTTTTCATATTTCCTTGTGCTAAACTTGGATTTATTAATGTGAAAATTGTGTTGGGATTTTGATGTATACCAAGCATTATCTAAGTAGGATTCTACCTTCTAAAAATCATGCTAGCTTTCTACAAAATCTGAGAAGACAACTAGATATGGCTGAGTGACCAAAAACTTTAACTATGTTTTACTAACAATGGCTAAGTGACGGAAAACAGACATATAATGTAAATGGTATATGTAATATAAATAGGTGGTATGACTTGTCATATGATAACAATGAATTTTTACCAGATGCCTAATGTACAGACCTAGTGCTAGACATATATGATCTATTTGGAATGATGCATAATGCAATGATGAGTATGCCTAATGCAACTATGATTATAATGCAAGTGATGAGAAATGCAATACAATGCAATATTTTTGTATTTTGATGATTTTCATGATTTTTTTTTGTAATTTTGATATATATATGTACAAGTTGACCAATGGGCTTAATGAATGCCATTGGGGCTTTTTGGGTGACCAAAGGGCTTATAGATGCCTTTGGAGCATTTAGGTTTGACCTAGATAGTTGTAAACTGCCTAGGAGCATTTTAGCTTGACCTAGACGATCATAGACCCTCTAGGGGCATTTCGGGTTGACCTAAATAATCATGGACTACCTAGGAGAATTTTAAGGTGACAAAAGGGCTTATAGATGCCTTTGGAGATTTTTGGATTGACCTAGATGATTGTAGATAGTCTAGGAGCTTTTTTATGTGACCTAGACAATCAAAAACTACTAGGAGCCTTTAGGGTGACCTAGGCGGGAAACGACACTTAGAAAGTGTCTACGACTACCTAGGGGAATTTGGTTGTGACCAAAGGGCTTATGGATGCCTTTGGAGCATTTAAGGTTGACCTAGATGATCGTAGATAGTCTAGGAGCTTTTTATGTGACCTAGACGGTCAAAAACCGCTAGGAGCCTTTAGGGTGACCTAGGCGGGCAATGACACTTAGAAAGTGTCTACGACTACCTAGGGGTATTTGGTTGTGACCAAAGGGCTTATGGATGCCTTTGGAGCATTTAAGGTTGACCTAGATGATCGTAGATAGTCTAGGAGATTTTTATGTGACCTAGATGGTCAAAAACCGCTAGGAGCCTTTAGGGTGACCTAGGCGGGCAACGACACTTAGAAAGTGTCTACGACTACCTAGGGGTATTTGGTTGTGACCAAAGGGCTTATGGATGCCTTTGGAGCATTTAAGGTTGACCTAGATGATCGTAGATAGTCTAGGAGCTTTTTTATGTGACCTAGATGGTCAAAAACCGCTAGGAGCCTTTAGGGTGACCTAGGCGAGCAACGACACTTAGAAAGTGTCTACGACTACCTAGGGGTATTTTATTGGTGCTCTAAGCATGAAATGGTCACAAATGACTTATATTCATGGGTTCAGGCTCTTCATTTCCTTTGATGGATGCTAGGCGATAAGTTCTAGGTCCAATATGATGTGTAATGATGAATGGACCTAGCTAGTTTGCTACAAATTTGTCTCACAAATTGGAGGGCAAATTTGAGTTTTGTTGGTTTTCCTTTAGAACTAAATCACCTACTTGAAAGTCTCTCTGATGTAATTTCAAGTTGTAAGCTCTCTTAAGATGCTCTTGATAAACACGTAGATGCTCGAGGGCATTCACACGTCATTCATCAAGCAACATTAACTGATCTAACCGAGCTTGCCTAGTTGTATCATCATCGATGAATTCCTGCATGGAAATGCGCAGTGATAGAATCTCTAACTCCAGAGGCATGATGGCTTCAGCACCATACACTAGTGAAAATGGAGTTGCCCCAGTGGGCATCCGAATACTAGTGCGATAGGCCCAAAGGGCAAGAGGTAATTGATTATGCCAATATTTATGATTTTCCTAAATGGTTTTCTTCAAGATGGTGCTACATATCTATTATATTATGAACTCTACCTTTCCCATTGGTCTCGATGGATAATAGGGCATGGAAAAGCTATGCTTTATGTTATACTTTGTTGTTAATCCACATCCTTATTTTTAAAGGGTGTTCCATTATTCGATACTATTTTGGATGGAATACCAAAATGACATATAATGTTATGTAGTATGAACTCCGCAATGTGAGGTCCAGTCATTGTGGTAAGGGGAATTGCTTCCACCCATTTTGTGAAATATTCGGTTGCCATTATGATAAATGTGTGATGGCCCGATGAGGTAGGTGAGATTTTCCCAATTAAATCAAACCCCCATTGTGCAAATGGCCAGACTGATTGAATCGGTTGTAAGGCCTATGAAGGTACATGTGTTAAATTTGCATGGTGTTGACACTTCATGCACTTCTTAACATAAGCGCAACAATATTGCTCTAAATTTGGCCAATAATAGCCCATGCGAAGAATGTGCTTGGTGATGGCCATACCGCTAAAGTGGCCACCGCATGTACCATCGTGTGCTTGGGTGATGGCCCAAGCTGACTCCTGTGAGTCTAAGCAATGAAGGAGGATACCTTCATAACTCCGATGATACATTATGTCTCCTATTAAGACATATTTTGCCACCTTTTGTTTGAATGCTCGCTTTGTGGCGTGCGACAATCCAGGTGGAATATTACCTAGTTTAAGATAATATTTAATCTGGATGGCCCAATCTTGCTTTGAAGAAGCCTCAATATTATGAATCGTGCTATCCCTTTGATGTTTGTCTCGTGTGAATGTTGATTGAGAGTGAACTTGGAGATATAGCATTGTGCTAGTATCAAAAGGATTATGAGGGAACAAAGTCCCCCAGTTAACATTATTCAAATATTGGTGTAGTTGAGAGAACCTTTCATGAGAAGGCTCAATCTGAATCATGTGAACAACTGGTATAGCCTTATGCTCTTCATGCTCAGTCATAGCTTGTGCTAGCATTTTTACTTGGATAGTTGTGATATCATCTGAAGGGTCATGCGGGATTAGTGACCCTAAGGAAGCCATTGTATCCGCAAAATGATTAGATGAATGAGGGAGTGCCTCTATATCATACCATTCAAATTTGACCAGGATTTTGTCCACTAGGGCTTTGTAGGCTTGCAATATGGGACATCGACACTAGAAAATCCCTTTTACCTGATTAACTATGAGCAAGGAATCACCAAAAATGTTTAACTTTGTTATTTTCATGGTGATTGTCATCTGAAGTCCTATGATGAGAGCTTCATACTCGGTGTTGTTGTTGGTACAAGGAAAATTGAGTTTAAATGAAAGAGGTATGGGAGCCCCTTGCGGTGTGAAAAACATGATACCTACACCACCACCTCGCTCGCACTTGGAACCATCGAAGAATAGAGTTATGTCCGCCTGTGACTCAGGCTCGATAGAATCAGGTGATTCTAAAATTTGAAATACTCCATCATCGGGAAGTTCTATATTTAGAGGTTGATCATCCTATAGAGGAGCCTCTGCTAGTTGATCGGCTATGACCTATCCTTTGATAGATTTCTGTCCAATGAACTCTAGGTCAAATTCTATCAACAACATTATCCACTTCATCATGCGACTATTATGATATGTTCTGCTCATCATGTAGCGCAATGGATTTTCTTTAGATACAACATATGTGGTGTGATTTAACATATAATGGCATAGCTTTTTGGTGGCAAAGACCACTGCTAAGCATAGCTTCTCAACATATGCGTATCTAACTTCATAGCTGACTAGTGTGCGGCTGATGTAATAGGTAGCCTATTCTTTGTGAAATTCATTCTTTTGGGATAGCATGGTACCCAAAGCTAACTCAGTAGCTGAGATATATAAATAGAATGACACTCCTGGTCATGGTGGAGCTAATATAGGTGGTGAAGCCAAGTATTGTTTTATCTCATCAAAGGCATTTTGACATTCCTCATCCCAATGAAATGAGACCCCCTTGTGTAGCAACTTATTCATGGGTCGACACTTATCCGATAACTGCGCTATGAAGCATTTTATGGATGCGACCTTTCCTTGCAAACTACGTAGTTGCTTAATGGTTGTTGGGGGAGGCATTTCTAATATTACCTTGACCTTGTTGGGATCTACCTCTATGCCTCTCTTGGAGACTATGAATCCCAAAATTTTACCAGATGTGACACCGAAGACACACTTTTTGGGATTAAGTCTAACATTGTGCTCTATGAGGCGATCTAGGATCTTACATAGTACATCGAGATGTTCATGGCGTAATAAATATTTTGCCAATAAATCATCCATGTAATCTTCCAAAATCTTGTGCATGTAGTCATGGAAGATATATGTCATGGCTCGTTGGTAGGTAGCACCAACGTTCTTAAGGCCAAAAGGCATGACCTTGTAACAGAATGTCCCCCAAGGCGTTGTGAACGCCATTTTGATTTGGTCTTCTAGATTAATACGAATCTGATTATATCCAGAAAATCCATCCATTAGGGATAGCATTTCATGTCCTATTGTTGCATCTACCAACGCATCAATGTTAGGTAAGGGAAATTCATCCTTAGGACTCGCTTTGTTAAGATCTCGAAAGTCGGTGCAAATGTGAATCCTCCCATCAGGATTTTTGATGGGAACCATGTTTGAAACCCATGGTGGATAATCTACTGAGATGATGATATCAGCATCCAACAACTTTTGTAATTCATCTTTCACCATTAAGGCTACTATTGGGTGCATTTTTCTTAACTTTTGCTTAACAGGTTTGATCTTGGGGTCTAATGTAAGATTATGCATGACTATATTTGGGTCTAGTCCTGGCATATCTTTATATGACCAAGCAAAATCTTTAATCCTTGCTTTCAATGCAGCTATGAAATCATCTTGTTCACTTAGGGAGAGGCCTTCCCCTAATTTAATGGTATGGGGATTATCGGGATCTGTACCGATATCCTTGTCAATTTTTGGCTCAATCGACATGTGAGACCCATCCTCCAACTGATGTGGGGTGGGAATTAAGTGAATGTCATCAGCTAGGTTTGCTTCTTCCATAGGAAATTTAGGGTCAACCTCAGCTTGAAAAACATCCTGAGTAGTTCTTGAAGAAAAGTTAAATGGTTGTAACATTTCCTCACAAGGCCAATACTCTGAGGGTGATGGAGAAGAATCTCCTCGATCAAAGTCAATTGCCTCTAAATCAAGATGCAATTGCTTGGATGGGTCATTCAGATTCACCAATGGTGTCATTAAATCTATGGAAATCATGTTGATGGATACATGATCTCCTACTCTAGGGTGAGTGGGTCTAGAGACCTGATGTTGTCTCATAACTCATGGGTGTGGCTCGGGTGGAAATGGAATAACTGGTGGTGGCCTGTGTGGAAGAGGGTGAGCCTACTCTTCATGAGGCAACAACTGGCATCAGATGGGTTCTTGGATGGGGAATAACATATGAAGAAAATATTCATCCTCATCATCCAAAGGGAACACATGCTCGTATTCATCATCTGAGCTATGGCAGTTAATGGGTGCAATGCCATAATCATCTTCATCATCACTCATCCATTCATGAGGAGGACCTTGGTCTTGTTCCTCACTATCATATTGCAAGGTGTGTGAGCTCTCCCCCACTTCATGGGGTTGGGTGACATCACTAGAAAGACCCTGATCTATCATGTCTATGGGGAAATGATCTCCCAAGGAATGAACATGATTCGGATTAGTATATGGATCATGGGTGAGCTTAGCCTGATGACTTAGGCATAGGTGTTCAAGACTCTCGATGAGGACATCCAATGGTACCGGTTTATTGTTTCCCAACCCGGATCTATCATACGAAAGTTGATATTGGGGTTGACATGGAACATGGTTACCCTGCTCATACAGGCCAAGACCAAACCCATGCCAATTACAATGATTTAGATATTTCAATGCATAGTCTAGATTTGACAAATAATTTACATCCTCAGAAAAGGGTTCATCATCATCTTCTATCTGAGGAATGGGCAGAGCTCCATACTCTATACCTCCATATATGAAATTCATTTGATTAGGAGGTATACCAAGAGGTACAATGCTACCTATGGGAAGACGAGGTCTTCCCATGTCTTGCACTGTCTCCACTGATGGAACTATCATGATATTTCTCACCAAGTATTCTCCTAACCCTATGCTAGACATCTGGACTGTGACCTGGGATGGCGAAGCTGGATGAGATGGAATGGAGGTTTGAGGTGATTCAATGTTCACCTCTAGAGGTAATTCCTCATTAATGACACAAGGAACCTCCTCCATGGATATGGTAGAAACTAATGGTGGGCTCTCATCAATAGGCCTCTTCGACATGTTCCTCGATGGAGGGTTTGATGATGTTGAAGCCTTCTCTGAAGGTGGTGATGATGAGGATGGAGTAGATGATGATGAAGGTGGTGGAATGGGTAGACTCTGATCAGGTGTATTTAATCAGAAGTCTATGTGAGTCGAAGGTAATGTCGACTCTGGCATCTGTTGCAACATGTTGTAGTATTTGAAGGGCTCTAGATCGGTAGATACTACATGTACTTGCCCTTCATGAGTGTATTTAAGACATTGATGCATGATGGAGGGGACACACTTCATATCCCATATCCAAGGTCTTCCAAGAAAAATGTTGTAGGCCATCTCACCCTCTAGCACATGGCACAATGTCGGTATAATATTTTGTCCCACCTGAATGGGTAAAACTATGGTACCGATAGTAGAGCATATTGTGTCATTGAAAGCATGAAGAGTGTAAGTTGATGCCACAACATGAGATGCTGGCAATTTAAGATGCTTTAGTGCTTTAGTTGTTATGATGTTACTTGAGGACCCAGTGTCTATAAGCACTCTCTTGTATGGTATCTCATTTATACATGCAATGATGTGTAAAGGAGGGTCTACCACATCGTTGGCTATTTCTTTTAGCTCATGCTCATGAAATTGTATGACTGGTTCTTTGCACTATTGCACATGTCCCATAAAATCTATGAAGGAGTTGGACTCCTGTGGTTGCAACTCTATGGATTTTAAAATATCCATCAAGGCATCCCGATGTGGAGGTGATTGTTGGATCAACTCATAGATGGACAATCGTGCTGATGTGGTCCTCAAGATTTGTGCAAGCTTGCTCTTAATTGTCACTGTTGGCCTAGAAGGAAGGCCCTGTACTATAGGTGGTGTAGTTTGTGACGTAGTTGGAACATCATTTGAAGTCGTAGGCTATGCGACTTGACTTGGATATCTCTTGTTCCTGGTCACAATACTCACCATCCCAACATACCCTTGAACAGGGTGTTTTTGGTTCACCTCATTCATTGGTTTAGCAGGCATTGCCTGTACCTCATGAGTTGGTAAAGGGTCTTTGAAAATACCCATTTGTTGATTGGTAGGAGCTACTGGAGCATCTACTATAAGCTCATTCCTCTCAATCATGTCTTGTACTACATGTTTAAAACCATAGCATGATTGTAAATCATGGCCACCTTGTCGATGAAACTTACAATACTGATCCTCTCGGCATCCCATAAGCTTGGGTTTGCCTATTTCTGGATCATTGGGTTTGATATCTGGTAAATTAACCATATTTGTAGCCCATAATCGATCAAAAAGAGAATCCATGGATTCAGTGATGGGAGTAAATTGTCGCTGAGGGCGACGCTATTTTTGTCCATGGTTCACTATACCATTATTGTTATAATTCGCAGGAGGAGGTTGAGCCTGATAGTTCACCTTTTGGGGAGGCATAACTTGAGGAGGCGTAGGGACATTTATGGCCACTTGATTGACCATAGCTGGCTTTGTAGGTGCCGAGCTATTCTTAGGATTCTTTGTCCACTCCTTGCGAGGTTTTGTTATTTCTCCCTCTTGGATTTTGATTTCTTCTATGTTTCTAGCCTATGCTAGAGCTTCTTCCAAGGTAGGGTATTGTTGTAATTGCAATGTCAAAGAGATGGGTTTCAAGCAACTCTTTGAGAACAAACGAGTTAATTCAATCACTAGAAATAGATAGGGTAGCTTAGCCAAAAGCGTTCACCACCTATTTCCATAGTCAGTGATCATCTCATCCTCGATTTGTTTCATTCCTGTGAGGTCGGTTAATGTCACCTTTATTTTGGTGTTAAAGGTGAAACGTTCCAAAAATGCATCAACAAATTGTTCAAATGTGTAGATGCTATGTTTTGGAAGTTGGTTGAACCACTCAATGGTAGGACCAGTGAGGGTACTCAAGAAAGTTCTTAGGAGCAATGCATCATTGTCCTGTATGTTGAAGCACAGATTTAGAAATCTAGTAACGTGCTCTTGAGCATCTTCTTCACCCTTGAATCTATCAAATTTGGGCATTTTGAAATGCTCAGGATAGACCGGGGAAGGAATGGATGGGTGTAATGGTTGGTTCTTTAGCTGATGCAAAGTAGGCTTTTGAAGCCCATTGCTAGTTGTCCTACCTTCTACAGTTTCTAAGCGTGCAAGCAAAGCTTGATACGCATCCGAGGATTTAATCTCCTCTTCCTTGTTTTGAACTCGTAGAGGTGGATGAGGAATATTAAGCCTAGGTTGGGGTGGTTGATTGACATCAGCCATGCCTCCATAAGGTGCTTCTACATAATCCTCATCTTGTTCCAAATCATCGTAAGCCCCATAAGGTGTTTCAGGTATGGGCCTACAAGGAGGAACTAACGCCTATTGAAGGTGATCTATGTTTGGCCTATCATATGTATTCTGTTCAAGCCTACGAGGTCTAGGAGGCAACATAGGATTAGGTCTAGGAGACCTATCTTGTTGGAAATTTGGTTGCCTCGGGTGAGCCTCTTGTCTATGCATACTTGGAGTGACAGCTCCATGATGCAAAGTTTCTTGAATTTGTCATTCAAGATTTTCTTTCTCTATTTGTTGTCATTGCTCTAAGAGATCTAAGTGATGTTTATCCGACCTAAGTCGATTAAACTCAGCTTGGTGGTCAACATATCTCTAGACCAAATTATTAATTTGATCAGTTGTATTAGGTCTACGTAACTTAGCATGATTGCCTCATTGTCTATCCTATTCAGGAGGCTCTGTGAGATCAATTACGTGCTTCCCTCGATCGAGGGTAGTCGCATTGACTTGAGGTTCTCTCCTAGACAAATATTTTTGAAATACTACGAGCGTAGAGGCACAACGTGCTTTCATTGACACATTTTCATGAGGATAATCTGGATGTTCCTCAGGTCTTCCCTCATAAACAAGGTAAGGTAAGGTGGAATAAGGTCACCTAATTTGATGAGTATCATACTCATTGTGATTTTGATACCTTGGAGTAGGGTGACTTGAAATCTTGAGATGATCATTCAACCCTACTCGAGGTGTGAGCTCTTGCTCCTGTATATGATCAGGAGTAGAGGATCGAGTAGGCACATGAATGCGTGGTATTGCTCTATGTGGAGGTACCTCATTGCATGGTGACTCTTCTCGAAAGAAGGTGTTTGTAGCATATGAATTAGGGAGATACTTTCCCAAACTAGGACTATGACCTACAGGAGTACCCTACGAAGGGGTCCCCTATAAGCTAGATCCTCTAGTTGACTCTCTAGGAGTAACCATCCACTCATCAGTCGGTCTACGACTAGGAAGAGTAGCTAATTTCCAGGGAGGAATGATCCTATCCCTAGACTCAACACGAGGATGTTCTATATCCTCTTCTCTATTACCCATAGCTTCTACCCCTGAATGGGCTTGGCTACGGGTACATACCATAGCTATATACTCTAACTACTATGTGTTTATCTTCTTTACAATTTATATGAATTTGAAACAAACAAACAATAGAGACACACAAGCATAAAAGTGATTATCTCATTTTAAATTTTTTAGATGTGAATCCTAAACTATTTGTTGTGTTTCAATATGTGTTGCTTTGTAAAGAAAATACTTTTCTCATGTTTGATATTTCGTTGAATGATATTCTCAAATTTTAAGTGGTTTTCACCTATATACTCGTAGCTCGACAATCGGGAGTGAAATTTTAGTCATGTGAACCAACCAAAGTATGGAGATGAAATCCATACCCGATCAAGGAGCATAGGTCCTACCGATCCTCACCCAACACCCCATGCATAGTGATACACCCCTCCGAAGAGGAATGCATGCTATTTTGCATGGTTAGGATAGATCTTGGAGTCGGTATTGGCCAATAAAACAAGGTTCATAGGATTTGAGTCAATGGATGGAGATGAAACCCATCATCATTGAACTCTATCAGTGGTTGGGAATGAAGTCCAACTCACCAACGTTTAAGTGGATCGTGGTGTGTGTGTGTTCCTTTTAAAATTTGAAAGAAAACAAAGTAGCACTCAATGATTTTTGACTAAATGCATGAATGTGCATTTTACTTTCAGAATTGTTAGTAGCATAAAAGGAAACCAAAAATGCACACCTATATGAACTTAACCCTTTTTGGGCAAGTGGCAAGCAGTCAAACTAGACAAAAAGTAGAAAGTCTACTATTATTTTCCTTATTTCTTGTGATCTAATTAATGCACAAATTGGGAAAGAGGATATCTAACCTTTCTATGCATAGAGAAAACAAGAAAATGTAAAATATGACTATTTTGGACAGTAAATATGCAAATTGACAGTGAAAAGGGGTGTAAAGATGAACCTGAAACTTGTTGTTTCTACAAATTTTTGTAGAAACCCTCTAGTTTTATGGCCATCCCAGGTAGGGACGGTCATATATTGGGGGTCATCCCACCCAGTGCCATGGAGCAAGTAAACAGGTCATTTCTTCTTAGAACGGTCAACACCTGCAATAGAGAAAACCAGAAAAGGAGGTCCAAATTAGCACCATTGAAAGGGGAGATTGAAAAATATCAAATACCATGATCGCCACTGAAGAAGAAAATTTCATGATATCACCTTAAGGGCCTTTACTAGCAGTATATGTCACTTTTAAAGCATGCATTCAAAGGGAAGTTTGCAATAAGTAATCTATGTAAAATGAAGTGAAGTATATAATAAAAGGGTGGATTTCTCCTTGCATTTATTGATTCATAGCTTCAAATTCAGATTACAAAACATCCCCTTGAGGGCTTTACAAATGTGATACATTCAACTTTTACAATTTCCCAATGGATCTAGTCCCTTGGAATGAAGCCTTTAAGGCGATTTTAACATAAGTTGTGAAACTTGTTTCCCATGCCCAAGAGCCAATATTGGGTTTGTCTTGAAGTGTTTCCTTAGATCCTTAGCTCCTTAGCTCCTTCCCTCTATTGAGAATACCTGCACCTACACACATGAGATTTCAAGAGAGTCAGTAGCACCTGCATATCATAGAGAAAAGCCTTAGAAACATGAAGAAAGGGGGGTCAATATCATAATATAAAAGTGATCTATGTGCATAAAAACTGATCTACAGTAAGCATGAACATATTATAATATAATATAAATAATAATAACCAGATTTGGAAGCAATATTTAATGTAAAACTAAGCTAAAATAGTGGCCACTTCGGGGTGAGCCATGTAGACCTGCAACATTGGGGACTCCAAATCCTAAACCAAAACTCCTCCAAATGACCTCAAATTTGGACCAGAGGTTCATCTAGACATCCTAAGGAGGTCTATGGAGGAATTTATCCAAAATTATCTACTATTTTGGGACCATCCCTATGAGTGCCATGGGCTGACTACTAGCCATCCCCAGGTGGGACGGTTACAAAACTAGCTTAGTTTTGTCACCTATGGCCTTGGGAATTGGTCCAAAATAGGGTGAGGGTGTTTTTGATAGATGGGGCCAAGTTTTCCTTCAATTTGGCTGGTTTTGGATTGGTAAATCGGGTCCTATTTCCCCTGAAAGTGCCTTCGAATGAAGAGGGTTTCAAGGCTAGGGAAAGGGCGAGTTTTGGTTTGCAAAAAGGTTGGGGATAAGTAGGGATAGATTTGGGCAGCACTTCATTGCTCCAAATGCTATCTTCTCTCCTCTTTTGGAATGAGGTTTTAGGCCTCCTTTTATAGCCCAAAAGGGCATCTAGGGCCAAATGGCATCTTTTCCATGCGAGGCAAGTGATGCCACTTGTCCTAATTGCATCATTGATTGGGGAGGGGAAGGTTGCCCCTTTGGGGCTCCCAATATACTGCCCTATAGTCCATTAGTAGGTCCCCAATCAATATGGGGTGATTGGACATGCACTAATGGTAGTCTTGGATTGCCATTTAGCGCATCCTTTGAATTTTTCAAGGGTCCAGTTAGGGGCCATCCCACCCAGGGATGGTTGTTGATGGTCATCCCTGGGTGGGACGGTCACCAACTGTGGTCATCCCTGGGTGGGACGGTCACCAGTAGGGGCCCCAAAACTGCCCCAGACTGCTAGGAACCCTCCAAACTGAGTTTTGGAGGGTTTTGGAAGCCTTTTTCTAGCCTAGAGGGGTGCCTAATAAGGCCATATGTTGTCGATAAGAGGGCATATGTAATGCACTGATAGTCTTATCCGATTTACGTGATTTAGGTGTCTACAATTTGTTCTTGGAGTGTCCATTTCCTCCATAGCTACATTGTATTCATTTTTGTCATTTCTATTTATAGCATATTTTAGTCATCTTGTAGATTTACTTTCTTTCATATTATTCTGCATCTTGTGATTGTTATCTCCTATTGCATATTGCATCAAAAGATAACAAAAAGGCACTGCTAAGCATAGTTTTTCTATGTAAGTGTATATAATTTTATAGTTTACCCATGTTCAAATAATGTAATAAATGACTTACTCTCAATTGTTTTTGTTAATCTGTGCAAGCATTGTCCCTAAGGCAAAGTTCATTGCTAAAAATAAATACGGAAGGGGACCCTCAGACAAGGAGGAGTTAATACTGGTGGATAAACTAGGTATTTCTTGATGCCATAAAAATATTTTTGACACTCATCTATCCATGAAAATGTCACCCCCTTTTGTACCAGGTGATTAAAAATCCTATATTTATCTAAGAGTTGTGCAATGAAGTGATGGATCAATTGGATATTTCCTTGTAAACTATGCAACTATTTCAAGTTTATTGGGGGATACATATCCATGATGGCCTTGAATTTGTTTGGGTCTAATTCAATGCCTCTCTTAGAGACAATAAATCCTATAAGTTTACCTGAGGTGACATCGAAGACACACTTCTTGGATTTCAACCTTACATTATGCTCTAGAAGTCGATCAAAGACTTTCTCTAAGATATAAATGTCCTCTTGTTGAGTTTTAGATTTTTCCAATAGATCATCCACATAGTCTTTGATGATCTTATGCATTTAATTGTGGAATATGTATGGCATGGCATGTTGACAAGTGGCACCTATATTTTTAATGCCAAAGGGTATTACCTTGTAACAAAAAGTCCCACAAGGCGTTGTGAATGTTTTTTTGTATTGATCATAAATATTAATTTGAATTTGATTGTATCCTAAAAAACATCCATTAAAGAAAGCATTTTATGGCTAGCATAAGTGTCAATAATAGTATCAATGTTTGGTAGAGGAAATTCATCCTTAGGACATGCTTTTTTAAGATCTCAAAAGTCAATGCAAATGCATATCACCCCATTAGGTTTGCAAAATGGTACCATGTTTGAAAGCCACTCAGGATATTCAATGGGTATAATGAAACCCACATATAATATCTTTTGAATCTCTTCTTTGATGATGAGGGCAATGGTAGGATGCATTTTTCTTAATTTTTATTTGACTAGCTTAGCATTAGGGTGCAAGGTTAAATTGTGGAAAACCAAGTTAGAGTCAATACCAGTAATATATTTATAGGACCATGCAAATATACCATTATTCCTCTTGAGAAGAGCTATCAATTTCTCTTGTTCATCATCAGATAAAATTTTTCCAAGTTTAATGATTTGTGGATTGTTCATGTTTGTAATAAGGTTCACATTTATAGTATCTTCAATGTTCATGTGTGAACCTTACTCAAGCTGATGGGGCATTGGGATCAAATGAATGTCATCAATAATATTATCAAACTCTTCTGGTTTAGTCTCTTCCACATATACCTGGAAAACCTTAGGATCCAAGGGTGAAGGCGAAGGTGAAGGTGAAGGTGAATGTGATAGAGGAATATAAGTGGTAGAAGTTCTTAATAATTCCTTCAAAAGGATAAGTTTGGCAAAGGATGGTGGCGATGAAATCCATTCCATATCAATGAGTCTAATGTAAATTTAAATTGGTTTCACCAAATCATATGGATTATGAAGTGGGGTGAATAAGTCAATAGAATTCATGTTGACTTAATGGGAAATGGTGGTTGGAAATGTGAAGGGTGGGTTGATCTTATCTCATGGAATCGACAAAGCAAGTAGCACTTATAAATGCAAATGACAAGGCCATGCAAAAGCAATGAAAATATTATTATTTTTTATTTTTGTGTTTTTTTATGTACATATGTTACATGATTTTATCATTGAAGTGGATGATGTGGTGGTGGTGGCTCACCAGTTGGCTTAGCTTTCTCCCTTGGTAGGAGTAAACAAAAAATGGGTTTATGGATGGGGAATATTTTGAGGTAATGATCATCATGTTCGATGAATTGAGTGATTGGGGTTTATTCCTCTTTGGATTCATCCGATGCTATCAACATGATATCGTATTCGTCATTGAATTTCTCAAAGTCCTCATTGTGATTGGTTTCCTCTTCTAAATTAAAATGAAAGTTTTGAAAGGCTTGTTTAAAAGAGAAAGTGGAATAATGGGAGTGGTAGCCCAAACATGAATGGTCATGCACTTCTTGATATGGATTTTCAATTATGCATTTCTTGTTCATGTCATCCTAGGCTGTATCATTTCTAATTAACTCGATGAAAATATCATGAAGGGAAATTGGTCATGTATTCTATGTTGGTAAGGACTGACTATGTAGGTTCATCTAGGGAAGGTGGATCAGATGATGAATTGACCCCCCCATATATAAAATTGATCCTATTAGGCATTTAACACATATTTTACACCGCTCCTATGGATAAGGGTGGGTCACATGGGTGATCATAATCCCTAATAGTTTAGATACTTAGTGGTGTAACCATGACATATTGGACCATGTATTCACCAATGCCAAGATTGATGAGGTGGACTGCAACTTATCAAGATATGGATGAGGTGGATGGAGTGGATATGGAGGTGGAAGGCTCATGGATGACTTGTGGCTTAGGTAGTGGGAAGGATGAAGAATACAAGCTTATACTAAGAGAGGGGGTGAATAGTATATGACCACTTTTTACTTTTCTTTGGCAATTAATATTATGTAATGAATAGATAGCAATATCAAAAATAGTAATCAAGCAATGCATAAAACACCATACACAATAGAGACACCATAATTTATGTGGTTCACCCAATGTGGGCTACTCCATAGAGAAAATATTTCACTAAAATTTTCTCAATCAATCTCTTGGTAATCCTTCCCTATTACAATATTTATGGACCTCTATCCAAAAAACATGCACCTATCTAGTAGATCCATGGAAATCAACATAAAAGCATGAAATAAGAATCAATATTGCATATGACAATAAAATGGATGTTTCTTTTATTAATATTGAAAGTGAATCTCGGTTACAATCATGCCCCTCTTAGGGTCACCCAAATTTTGATATAATTGATACAATTTCGAAGCCCCCAATGGGGTAGGTGCAATACTAATGCTCTTTAAATAGTCACAAACTTCTCTAGGGTGGAGTTGACCCTCTTATTCATGTTGAGGAATGTATTTGATAGTTGAACCCCCTTTAGACCTGATTCCCTATGGTCAAGAAACAACAGAGAAGCGTTAAAAGCATTGGTAACCTCTCATGATGAGGTCCTTTGAGGAAATTGAACACAAAGATGCTATAAATATATGAAATCAAGAAAGCAAACAAAATGTGTTAAATCTATGTTAAATTTGATAAATATTCCTAGATATGCATAAAGGAATAATACAGCTAACTATCTAATGGCCTACTTATGTGAAATAAAGCATGAAAGCATGGAAAGAATCCATTAATGTCATAAATGCTATAATGAAGTAAATCTACTCAAATATTTAATATGATCTATCAAAGTCTCTAAAATACCAAATAAAGCATTAAACTAACTAATATAATCTAGATAAGCACTCTACAAAAAGAATAGTAAGGGGATCTTATACCTATTGCAAACCGTAACTCTGATGAGAGATCTACACTGTAAACCATGGCTAACAGTCATGGCCTGCAACCAAGGAGGTTTTTCATCCAATTCTAGGTCAATGGGATTGATCCTCCTTGTCAAATTGATGATCAAGGGCTGCCTCAGTGTCCTCTAAATATTTTGTGGTTGAATTGCTCGATAGGGCCTTTGTTTGCCCAAATTAGCTTTTCTTGGTGTTCTAGCTCCTTAGGGCATCCATGGCATAATTTATCATGATGCTTAGGTTGGCAAAGTGATAGCAATAAATATATATCTTAGTTAACTCAAGTGAGTCCACAATCCAATAGGGCTTCGTTGCTCTAATCTCCAATGCTTGCTTGATATCTTTGCCTTATTTTTGAGGGGTACTTATAGGATTAACCAAGAGATGTGGGTGGCTTCATGAAGCAAAAAATAAGAAGGGGTGGTTAGGATAGTTGGATTGGAAGCTTCCATCCTTTAACCACCTTCTTCTAGATCAAATGGCCATTCAAATTGATTTGGCTCGGATGAAGTCCAATTGAACTTTAGTTAATACTACAAGTGACAGTTGTGGTTCAGACTATAAACCATAGGTGTCAGCTATGATTCAAACTATGGACTATAGGTATTAGATGTAGTTCATACTGATTAGGCCAAGGAGTCCAAATTGAGTGGTTAGAACCACTTATCTATCTTGGAGTATGTCCAATATATTCCATATGGTCTTGTAGCATGTTCATATGAGTAGTCACCATTGACATGATGTGTTTTACGTTTCTACAAGGAGATACCAATCCCCTAAATCAATTTTATGGATATCTATCCACAAGATAACTCATTCTCCTCTGCTCTAGCTAGTGATCCTCTAGAAGACTACTACCTCCATTGCACTAGATTGTGGATCTCTATCCACTAAAGACTCTTGTACCCACTCAGAAGACTTGTCCTCACTGCCCTGGCTGATGGATATCTATCCATTGGAAACTACTATCCTCTCTACTCTGTCACCTCTAAAGCTCTATTTCAAATCTATAATAAACATAGTTCTTCAGTCTAGTACAAATTTGATCAATCTCTATATTTGTTCTAGTACAAACCTATCCTTAAATCTACACCAAACTTTTCTCCACAAGTCAACTTAGAACTTTCTCAAATATTTTCAACAAGTCCACTCAGAACTTGCTCAATCTGCTCAACAAGTCCACTCAGAACTTGCTCAAATATGCTCGATAAGTCCAATAAAAACTTGGTCAATTATGCTCAACAAGCTCACTCATAACTTTCTTAAATATACTCAACAAGTCCACTCAGAACTTGCTCAATTCTACTCAACAAGCTCACTCAGAACTTGTTTAAAATTTGCTCAACAAGTCCACTCAAAACTTGCTCAATTCTACTCAACAAGCTCACTCAGAACTTGCTTAAATCTTCTCAACAAATCCACTCAGAACTTTCTCAATTTTCTCAACAAGTTCACTCAGAACTTGCTTAAATCTGCTCAACAAGTTCACTCAAAACTTGTCCAAATTTTCTCAACAAACTCACTTAGAACTTGTCCAAATCTGTTCAACAATATCACTCAAAAATTTTCCAAATATCATGGAAACATAGAGAGAATAATTAGAGATCCAATATGTTCTATACTCAATGCTCAATCACTTTTCAACTTAGACCAGAATATAGAATAGTTTGTTTTATGGAACTTGAACAATCACTTCACACATCCACTTGACTAGGCTCAATCAACTTTACTCAACCAATCACTCAATGAAACAACCTTTGCTCACAAATCCTAGTCCAAGTATATATCAACAAACTCAAAATGTTTTCAACAATACTCAACAACAAATCTCACATAACAATGATACTCATGTTCTTTTCAAACCATAGTTCAAGTTCTTTGCACAACAACTCACTTCAACAACAATGCTTATAAAACTATATTCACATAACAATGATACTCATGTTATTTTGCAAAACCCTAACTCAATTTATTCTCATAACCAATGGCTTCAACAATAATGCTTATGAAACAATTTTTTATCAACAACTCTTTATTCTATAAAACCTTGAAGAATTAACTCAAACACTCTCAAAAATGAAACCCTAATCAAGTCCTTTTCACTCCAAACTTATTTTCCATAAAACCAATAAATCAACTCAACTATGGAAGAATGTGCTCATACCTTTTTCTTGATGATGAAGGGATCTCATAAATCTACCACAACCACAACAAATTCTATGCCAATCTCAAAGAGGTTAGAAGATAAATATTTCTCACAATATAATGTAAATATTCAAATACACCTTATCACTCCACCTTTCAAAACAACCATCAACATACATAAAATATTTATCCAATAACACCTTATAAACTCCCAACTAGAATAAACTTAACATCCACCAAAAATTTATTTAAACCTCTTTAATTTATTTTAATGGCAAGAGAAACTTTGATAAAAATCAAATCAAATTTCTTTATGGTTCCAAATATATAAATCACTTCATCAATAAAACAACCTCACATTAATCCTTAGTACTCCACAATAATAAAAATCAAATGTCAAATCAATAACCTTTATCAAACCCTTATAACTCCAACAATAATATAAATCAAACACACAATCAAATCCCTATTACTCCAACTATATCCTTTTCAAAAACCTTAGGCAAAAATTAATTATCAAAAATTACATTTGCCTCTTAGTGGGTTTCGAACCCTTAACCTCTGCCGCCATGAATGCCCTATCCATAGGCTCAACAACCACATGTGGTAGATTCATGTTAAGATCTTAAAAGCTCTTCATGTAATTTATTCCTCTTCTAGTGCCTGAATGAAAAATGCAACCCAAAAACTTTTCCATTTAGTGCTACCACTCCATGGGATTTGATCATAGGCTATTTATCCACCAACGACTTCACAAAAATGTGCATTGCTAATGGACCACCATGTCCAATGTGTCTTAAGTAATAAACCCTCTCTGTTTTAAACTTGGTGCATAAGACAAAAACCTTTTTATCTTCTTCCTCAACCAAAACAGTGAACCGCACAAAATATTTCACCTTAGTCGCATTAATAAAATCAATGAGGGATAAATTCCAAAGTATTTTGGCCACCATTTATACACGATTCCTCCATAGGCTTCGAACGTCGGTGCTCCAATATTCTCGATGACATCGGTGTTTCCTTTTATTGCATGACGTCGATGCTCCCACCTTTATAATTTATAAATTATTTAAATTCTATGGAATTTAAATTTTATAAATTATTTTTATAAACTTTAACTTTGGGTTTAAACTTAAACCTTTAAATGTAATATATTCTGCCACCGTGGGTTTACCATAAACCTTCATAAAATATTATTTTGCCAACTATAATGGTTTTAATGAAACCTTTTAATCTTCCATCATGGGTTTACCATAAACCCTCATTAAATATTATTTTCCCAAATTTCTCTTCAACTCTTCGCATGTTCCTGGTGCTATTTATGGTGTGCTCCATAGTATTAATGATGAATTTTCACCTTGATATCAATGACAACTAAATAAGCTCAAAATTCACAACAATATCCCCCTTTGTCATTGATGGAAACCCAAATTCCTTTTATTGAAAAACTTAATTTTTCCTTTGTTCTGATCCCCCTGGGACATTGCTCTCCCTGGCTCAATGCTTTCTCAAATAAAATCTCTCCCCCTTACTCAAATATCTCCCCCTTTGACATCAATGGCAAAGGGTCACCTTTGGTGCTTTGGACTAAGAATGAGCCTCCTAGATTAGCCCCTACCCCACCTTATTTTGAGGTTGTTAATTCCAGGGTGGGAGTATTTCTACTCCCATAAAACACTGTTCTTTACCTTTATCCTATTTTTTTCTTATCTTAATTTTTTGATTCCTCTAACTATTTCTATCCATGTCCATGTTCCTATCCATGTCTACATTCCTATTCATGTCCATGTTACTATTCCTATCCATGTTCCTATTCCTATTCCTATTCATGTCCATGTTCTTGTTTCTATTCTTGTTCATATTCATGTTCCTAATCCTATTCATACATGTTTCTGGAATGTCTGCTCTATACCACTTTGTTGTGTGACCATCATTATTGCACTTATAGCACTTAATATTATTATTCCTTGGAGGTTCAAATGTCTTAGGATTTCTCCTAGTGAAGCCATATCCTCTTCTGTCGTGAACCCTGTAATTCATTACCTTGTGACCAAATTGATTATATGAGTAGCCATACCCATGGAAAGGTTGTATATTCCCATATTCTTGTCTTTCATGTGTCCTACACTGTGAAGCCATGTGCCCAAAATTGTGACATGAGAAGCATCTTCCATTGAAGTTTCATTGTTTTGATCTCATTGGTCTCCTATTCTGTTTGATTTTCCATATGTATCTTCTTTGTGCATTGTTCCTATTTTTGTTGAACTCTCTATTATCCAAATCATCCTTAGATGTCTCACTTTATTTTACACTGTCTTCTTCTGAAGTATCTTCATATGAATTTTCTTCTCCTCCAAAACTTGAATTTGACTCTCCTTCCCATTTCTTTGAACCTATTCAAATCCAAGACCTGTATTGCTTGATGTAGTCTTTTGTGTCTTGATGAACTTATCCAAGTTATTTGAGATTTTTTTAAACCCTTTCATATTGATCTTGGATACTTCTAAATTTTCTTTTAGTAGTGCCACTTCTTGTGCTAACTTCTCACATTCCAAGATATTTGCTTCTAAATTATCCTTGAACCTTTTTGTCTTAGCCTTTGATTTTTCTAAATCCCCTATGAGCAATATTCTCTCTTCATCACATTCTTGAAACTGAATTTCAAGTTTAGAGTGTTACTTTCTTACCTTATTTATCATGTCAAGGACATAAATAAGTTCTCCCCTGAGATCATAACCATTCTTTCTGAATATTCCTCTTTGTTTGTCTTTGTCCTCATCTTTATTTTCTATTGGCTTGTCTTCTATAGGATCACTTTCTTCCTTCTTCTAATGCCATTAGAATATTTTCATCTGGTCTTTCAAGTGCATGTTCATATTCATCATAACTGAAACTATAACCATCCCTTGTACAATCATCTTCAAGATATCCAAAGTTACCACATCTAAAACACTTAAGGATTACTAGAGTCCTTTTCTTAACTTACTCTTTTTCTTCAATCATAAATAAGACTTCATTTCTATAATTGTCTAAAAAACTAGCATCACTATCACTTGAGTACTTAATTGCCTTATCTGCATAGTAGCTCCTCTTTTGCCTTTGGAAGAACTTATTTCCTTGTTTGTTTTGTCCATCCTTGCTTTTATTTTTATGCCTATATCTTTCTGATTCTCTGTTCCTGTGATCCTATTTTCTTCACCATTGTTGTTCTTGGGTTCTTGATAATTTGTTGCAAATTTTCCATACTTTCCACAATTGAAACACTTAACAGTTATTAGATCTTTGGATATTATGGAATCTTTATATTTTTTACCATAATTAGCTTCTTCATCACTAGATGACTCATTGCTTGATTTTGACTTCTTGCATTTTGCCTATATGATTGCTTTTAAGGCTACTTCCTTTTGGGGAATGGACTCTTTTTTCTTATCTCAAAAGATGTAAGCATACCAAGCAACTTATCTCTTGTCCAAGTATCACCATCTATTGATACTTCTTGTAGCACCCTAAAATTGGCACAGTAAAATTACAATAATTACATTCACCTTAGTAAATAATTTAAAATTCAAATTTAACCTCCCAAACCGCCCGTTAACCGTCGGGAAATCCGTTTCCCCTTTTTCCGTGCCATTTTTAGAGGTTGTTTTGACCGTTTGACGATATCGTCGCCGATCAGACGATATCGCCCCAGATTTGACGATTTCGTCTGGACTAGGACGTCCAGACGATCTTGTCGCAAAACTGATTTTGCAAAGTTGGAATCTGTTCCAACAGGTCTCCAATCCGGGCAGAAGCGTGTCTGCGCCGTTGGGACCCTCCCCCGTTGGAGATCTCCCAAATTGGGATGATCTCCAACCTCCTAACTACTCCCCTAAGCCTATTTAGTCTCTAGGATTTTCCCTTCCCAACCCCTGGCCGAAATTCTCTGCAAGTTAACTCCATTCACGTTAAAACATCCCTATTTTCCATTTGCACTAGTTCCATATCAATTTTGTTGTAGGTACATCACTATTTTTCAGTCGGAGCCAGCACCTATCGTCGTCGATGAACCTGTTCAGATCGGAGGCGAACCTGTCGAATTCGAGGCGATTTCGTATGCGATGCGAGACGATCTCGACTGCAGTCCGTATTAAGGCAATCAGTGCCTGAAGTTTGCATTTCTCAACCTTTTCTCTGTCATTTTATTCTGCAAATTAGATAGTCTATTCAGTGTTTTATGTCATTTTGCATTTGGAGTTCACCCATTTAGATTAAGTGCATAATTAAATCCTAATTATCATCTAATTAGCATGATTCATTTCTGTCTCTGTGTTTAAGTTCCAGTTTGATAACATTGCTGCCATTTTATATCATTTCCCTCTGTTAGCACTGTAGTACTTTTTGTATTTTGCATCTATTTTCGGTTTTGCAGGTCTCTGACGAATTCGTCTGACGAATTCGTCAGATCTCAGACGATCTTGTCTGATTGCAGATGATTCTGTCGAATCTCAGACGATCCAGACTGCTTCAACATCAGAATCTTCTTCAGACATCCGGATCAGGTATTCCTCATTTGTATTCTGTAATCTCTCTATTTTTATGTCTTTAAATCTATTTTCTGTATTCATTGAACTTGCATTTTCATATAGATTAATCTAGATTCATTCGGCCAAACCTAGGATATGAATGCTTAAGGTTAAAAATGAACACATTTAAACACATTCCAAAACCTAGGCGTGGAAGCTGTCGTTAAATGTTTCCTGGTGAACCCACCATCCATCGAAAAATCATCAAAATACACCTCCCTTGAGAGGCGGGACCTTCGCAAAGTCCTCTCAGTCCGAGGTACCGCGACATCCTTTTCCCATCCTCCTTTCGGGCACGGATCCAATAGCCTTAAGGTAGGGATGCGAAAAATTTGGAGCGATACATTTTGGTGAACCCGACGTGAATGCATCATAACCTTTTGAAAAACAAAAACAAAAACAAAAACATATATAGAACAACTAAAACATAGATGCATTTTAAAACATTTAAGTTTGAAAACATGTTTAGATGGTAGCTCCTAAGAAAAGGTTAGCGGTTACTATAAACGTAGAAAATCAATTGGCGAGCTATAGAAGTTAATTCTGTCCTTAGTGTGCTAGAAACAAGTAGAAATCAATTCTGTGGAACGAACTTGATAGAAGACTTAGTCTCATCTCATCTAGGTCCACACAACTTAAGCAAATCAAGAGGCTAGTCCTAGATAGAATCCTGGATCCTCATCAATTAGTTTTTTATCATGAACTTCAGAGAGCCTGCCATAGATGGTTAGCCTATAGGAGAGCTTTAGTATCTTCAGAGTTGTTCACCTTCGAGGAATACCTCGAGAACGCAGCCATTGTGCACCAGTTCCTAGGTTGTGTAGAAGACCAAGAGGTTGTTCTTACAGATAGGGAAATATGGAATAGAGTTCCGTGAGCTGTGTTATATCGAGAGTATTGCCATGAGCTTTACTTTTATCAACCAGCATCTGAAACAGACAACATCACTATAGCTCTTTTCATCAAATTTTTAAAAGAAAACTTTCAATTTGAAGAAGAACACTTCATGACTCCTGAACAACTCGAACCTATTAATGATATTCATAAATTGTTTATAGAAAACTAGATTATTATTTCAGTATTATTTCTTGCATTTATTGTGTTATTTGTTGTCTTTATTATATTATTTCAAAAACAACAAAGAAAAACTAAAAAAATCAAAAAACTTAGCAAAAACTTAAACATTTCATTTTCAAATATTGTAGTAGGTATATAGTAAATATATACCTCTTAATTTGTTGCATATATATATATATATATATATATATATATATATATATATTTGCTGAAATCAAAACTTAGCACCATGCCTAAACTTAGGAATGGTAAAGAAACTTTAGGAGAAGGAGAAGATTGGTTACAAGATACAACTGGAGACCCAAATGTCCTTCTTGGAGATACAAATCCGGAAGGAGAAACTCTAGGTCAATCAGACGAAGACTTAGGCGAAGATAAGGAACAAGAAGGAAGTGTTAAAGAGGATGGATCCTCATCCCCTAGAGTAGCTCCTAATGGAACTATTGCCTTTGACAATGCGGAGCATTTCAAGAAATTTCTCATGGATAACATTGATGACCTTAATGTGGCAATTCGCCTTGATAAAGGGCAAATCAGTAACACTCAAGCAGCCATGGAATATATGTGCAATATGCGCACTAATCCCTTGTCTTTCATTGATCAAGAAAGTGACAAGGCTGGGCCATCCAATACGGATATGGTCACTATGGCTCAAAACATGTCAAAACAACAGGTTACCCAACCTCCTAAGGAGCCTGTTATTCAACCTAAAATCACTCCCATACAAAAGAAACCTTCCTTCACTACTTTGTTCCGCCAAACTATTGAGCAATATGCTTCAAGTAAACAAAAACCTAAAACAAAGCCAAATACAAACTTTCAACAATCCGGAATACAACATAATCCAACTTCAAAATTCCTCCATAATACTTTTCCTACCAATACTTTACACAACAGTAACATGGCATCTAATCTTCATGTTCCTCCATCATATGCCCATAACACTCATGTCAATGCCCTACCGAACCAATATGGGGGGCAAACTAGTAATCTGGAAGCCATGGTGAAACAATTGGCTTCACGTATGGACCAGATAGATCCCTACCGTCCCTCGTATAATTATCGAGAGATCTGTAGTCAACCTTTGGATCCCATAGTTGTAGCTCAACCATACCCTAAGCATTTTCCCATGCCCGTCTTGCCTATATATAAAGGAACCGAAGATCCCATAGAGCATCTTCGCATGTTTAGGATAGCATGTCACGACATATCGCATGACGACTTGCTATTACTAAAAATGTTCCCCAAAAGTTTAGGTGGAATGGCATTAGAGTGGTACTATCAATTGCCCACTCATTCTTTGAGAAACTTCGAAGAAGCAGTGGAATCATTTGTCCATCAATTTAGTGCCTACATCGAGAGGCATGTAACTATTAAAGACCTATACAATTTAAAACAAGACAAGGATGAATGTTTTGCCGATTTCTTAGCTAGATGGAGGCAATTGACGGGAAAACTGCACTTTGTGCTGCCTTATAGGGAAATGTTGGACATTTTCATCAACAATTTACAAGAACAGATATCTTATGAGCTATCGACTGCTACTTTAACTACCTTCGATCAAGCTATAGATTTAGCTCGAAGAGTAGAAGATGCCCTCATTAGGAGAGGCCAACTTAGGAAGAAGGATGATGAGAAAACATCCAGAAATCAATATAAAAACAAACAAGTTGTCGGTGACGGAGTCATTGACAACAAAAACGTTGCTAATATCAATGCAACGAAGACAACAGAAAAATTCATATTGAAACCTCCTGACAAGCCTCCTCGAGAATTCACTAGATTAAACCAACCCTTATCAACTATTTTACCTCAATTACTCGAAAGAGGTTTGATCCAATTACCAGCTATCCGGGAACCTGACCCAAGTATACCCGGATACGAGGTGACTTGCATTGTGATTTCCATAGAGGACCTGGACATTCTACCAACGCTTGTAAAAGGTTGAAACATAAAATACAAGATTTGATTGACAATAATGAAATGGAAGTGCAAGCCTTCCAACCTAAACAAAACCCTCCTAATAATACTCAAAAGACCATTCCCCAAAATCAAAATCAAAATGCCAATCAAACTCTAGACATATTTCAACACCCTTTACCAAGACATGGTAAAGAGGTAGCCAATCAAATCGAACATCATAATGTTCCCCCTCCTACCCGATATGTAGGAACCATTAGCGGACAATTACCTATTCGGGATCCTCAAATATTTGACACGACCTTATCCCTGGTTACGACCGGGCCCTTACATAATTTTCAAACTTCTGATTCTAGTGATATAGAATCGGATAGTGAAAGTGAACTAGACATTACTTCAAACCAATCGAATAGTTCTGAAAATGAATCAGATCCTATTCAACCCGTCACGAGATGCTATGGTTCCGGAAGAACCATTTCCTAGAAGAGTCACTACTCGACCTTCTTCTAATATATTCCTTTCTAATGAAGAAGCCATTAATGCTCAACCGAGACCAGTTCAACGTCTTCACTATAACATTGTAGGTACCATTGGAGTCGTTACTCGACAACAAGCTCAAAACTCTCAACAAGAACCAAATCAGAACGATGGATCAGCTCCATTCATTTTGAAAAATCCCAATAAAGGGAATCATGTTCCTACTGTTCAATCTAAACCCCCTTACAATATTAATGAGCAATTGTCCAATACTACGGCCAGAATTTCCCTCTTAGATTTATTAAGATCCTCTCCCACCCATAGGGATGAGTTGATGCTTACATTGAGCCAAATGATGGTACCTCAAAACATTCAACTTGAAGCTATGGCCAATACTATCATCACTCGAGAGATTGATTGTATTGACTTTCGGGATAAAGATATCCCACAACACAGTTTACATAAGGACAATCCCTTATACATTACTGCTTTAATTGGAGATGTAGCCATCAAAAGAGTTTTGATTGATAATGGCTCATCTCTAAACATTTGCACCTTTGACTTCTACCAACGATTTGGCTTTAGAAGTGATGAAATGAAGAAAACTGATATGATTATCAAAGCTTTTAATGACGAAACACAAGAAACGTGTGGAGTTATTACCCTCCCATTGCAAGTTGGCCCTAGAACCCTAGAAACAACCGTGTTTATTGTACATTGTCCAACATCGTACAATATACTTTTGGGTCACCCTTGGATCAACGCCATGCGAGCGGTCCCATCAACTTTACACCAATGTGTTAAATTTGAGTTTAAAAATCAGTTGGTCACTATCCATGGTGACCCTAGACCTTTTGATATGTGTGCTTTGGCAGAACCCGTTGGAGTGCAATTTTGCCCTATCCTGTCATCCACACATCCTAGTTCTTATTTTTCATCCAAAACTGTGAAACATAAACCCATAACTTCACCTATTTCCCCTCCATTAATTTCATCCTCCTATATAGACCAACAACCCTCTAAACAAATCATTTTAGAACCTCAAAAAGATCTTAAGTCTACAACCAATCCTTCAAGTTCTATCCCTATAAATTCAAAACCTATAGACACATCTATCATACCTTCCACATCTAAAGACATAGGTAATAAGCCTTCTACATCTTATGCCCTTTCTGATGAACTCTTACCAGATTTATCTACAACCTTAATATCAGAAAAAATGAATGCTTTCATGCAAGATTCAAACCTTTTAAATAACTTACCGCCATCTCCTCGTACTTTGGGCCTCCCACAACCTATGGGAAGTACTTACCAAGTCGGGAGTTGTGCCTTCATTTATAAAGGATATGACTAGGGAAGAATCCCTCGGAATATCAAAACTCATCATGAAGGATATGCTCGGTGTTATTTTACCAATGATTATATTAAAGCTAAACCCATGATGCTTAAAATGGGATATGAAGGGAAAGGCTTGGGACCTTCCCAAAATGGCATGAAAGAACCTTTCGAGGTAGAACCATGGCCTACCTGCTGTGGTGTGGGCCTATTTCCTAGTAAGGGTCAACCCTTTCCTTTTGAGGATGATGATCATCTCATATGCTATCAAGATTATTTGGATAGGCATGTTGATTTGCCTCTTAAAAATCAGTCGTTTTCATGCAACATGTTGTCCATAGCATACCCTGAAATGATTGCTGACCCCGATGAAGAATTGGAAGGAGATATCTTCCATGATGTCTCTGTTGAAGAGATGTTGCACAATGGATTTTATTTTGATGGTTCTATACCAACTATAGCCCAACTTGAGGCCACTAATCCTCAGAATGAATTATCTAAATTAACCTTACAAGAATTACAAGAATTGGGCGTTTCACCCGCCCCACCTAATTTTGAAAGAGATCTACACATGGAGGTAGAAAACGTCATTAAAATTAATATTGGAACTGAGGATAATCCTCACATAATCAATATTGGATCAGAATTAAGCCAAGAAAAACAAGAACAATACATTGCATTCCTTAAAGAGTATGAAGATGTCTTCGCTTGGACATATGAAGATATGCCGAGTCTAGACCCTTATGTAGTCATGCATCATCTAGTGGTCCATCCGGATGCTAAACATGTTAAACAAAAACTTAGAAAAATGCATCCCAAAGTGGCTCTGCTAGTCAAAGGGGAGTTAGAAAAACTCCTGAATGTTATCTTTATACAAGCTATTGATTATGCTTGAATGGATCTCAAATGTAGTTCCAGTCACCAAGAAAGAAGCTACCAAAGTTAGGGTTTGCACAGATTTTAGAGATATTAACGCTGCATGCCCTAAAGATGACTTTCCTCTTCCAAACATGGACCAAATCATTGACTTCACTGCCGAAAGTGGGATGATGTCCTTAATGGATGGATTCTCCGGTTATAATCAGATCAGGATAGCTCCTGAAGACCAGGCTAAAACAGCCTTTATTACCCCCTGGGGTACCTTTTGTTGGAAAGTGATGCCATTTGGCTTAAAGAACGCCGGTGCAACTTATCAACGAGCTATGACCTACATTTTTCATGATATGATGCATGATATCCTACATGATTATGTGGATGATATTATAGCTCGCTCTATTATTGAAAATAATCATTTAGATGATTTAAGAAAAGTCTTTAATCGATTACGAGAATATCTCATTCGATTAAATCCAGCAAAATGCATATTCGGAGTTAAATCCGGCAAACTATTAGGGGTTTTAGTTTCTTTACGTGGTATTGAAATCGACCCTCTCAAGATTGCGGCCATCATCGATATGCCCGCACCGACTAATATATCTGAGTTACGAAGTTTACAAGGTAAGCTTCAAGCCATCCGTCGCTTCATCGATAAGCTGGCGGATAAAACCGATCCCTTTCTTAAACTCCTTAAGAAGGATGTCCCCTTTAATTGGGATACAGAATGTAGAGAAGCTTTTGAACTTCTCAAACAATACCTCCTTAATCCACATGTGCTTTCACCACCTAAATCCGATCGCCCATTTCTCCTATATATTTTCGCTCAGATTCTGCCTTAGGGGCTATGTTAGCTCAACTTGATGATGAAAAGCGAGAACGTGCTAATTATTATATTAGCCGAACCTTCATCGATTATGAAACCCGCTACACGGCATTGGAAAAACTATGTCTAGCAGTCGTATTTGCTACGCAAAAATTATGACATTATATGCTTAGTCAAAAAACTTATGTCATTGCTAAATATGATCCCTTAAGGTATCTCATGAGTCGACCTTATTTATCGGGTCGCACAGCCAAGTGGGTTCTTGCTCTAAGCGAGTTTGATCTCACATTCATAGGACAGAAGTCTGTTAAGGGTCAAATCATAGCAGATCAATTAGCTGTTGCACCCTTAGAGTCTACCCATCCCCTCATCATCGAGTTTCCAGATGAATGCCTTCAATTAGAGGCAGACCATCATGAACAATGGTCCTTATACTTTGATGGAGCCCGATGCATGAGTGGGGCTGGTGCGGGTATTATTTTAATATCTTCGCAAAAACATCTTATTCCTCTATCCTTCAAATTGACATTTGCTTGCACCAACAATACTGTTGAGTATGAAGCTCTAATCCTTGGATTACGAGCTGCCCTAGCGCTAAAAATTAAACACCTTTTAGTTTTTGGTGATTCCCAACTAGTTATAAACCAAATTAATGAAGTTTATCAAACCCGAGATGATAAACTGCGCCCATATAAGGCCTATGTTTTACAATTAATGTCTTTATTTGATCAAGTCACCTTGGAAGCTATTCCTCGAACTAGCAACCGTGCAGCTGATGCTATGGCCGCAGCTGCATCTCTCTTGCCCTTGGAGTTAGATGACGAATATGCCACTATCATTATTCATCGACTCCAGGAACCCGCCTCAAATAAGTCATGCTTAGAGCCTTTGGATGTGTTTCTAATCAATGAAACTACTCCCGAACCTTGGTATACAGACATATTTGATTTTCTTCAAAATGGGACTTTCCATGCCAATTCTAATAGAAACCAGCGTCGGTTATTACGTCGACGAGCAAGTCGATTCGTAATAATTGGCAATACTTTATATAGGAGATCTTTTGAAGGTATCCTATTAAGATGTTTAAACTTAGAAGAGTCTAAATCAGCCTTGAGTGAAGCCCACGATGGATCTTGTGGAGGACACTTTAGTGGTAGTGTTATTGCTAAAAAGCTCCTTCGGATAGGATACTTTTGGCCTACCATGGAAACGGATGCACATGAGTATGTGCGCCATTGCGACAAGTGTCAAAAACATGCTGACCTTGTCCATGCGCCTGCACAAGAGCTGCAGGCTATTTCATCTCCTTGGCCCTTTTCTAAATGGGGCTTGGATATTATTGGCAAAATCAATCCTGTGTCATCTGATGGACATAAGTTCATCATAACCGCCACTGAGTATTTCACGAAGTGGGTTGAAGCTATGCCTTTAGCTTCCTGCACTGGCACACAAGTTTCTAAATTTATTTTTAATCAAATCATTTGCAGGTTCGGAATCCCTGCCAATCTCATCTCTGACAATGGAACTTGTTTCAAAAATAAAGATGTTAAAAAATTATGTCAAAAATATAAGATTCAACATCGTTGGTCCACTCCCTATTATCCTCAGGGTAATGGTCAAGCAGAAGCATCTAACAAAACCTTAATCAAAATTCTCAAAATATTGGTCAATAAAACTGGCCGTGACTGGCACATTCAATTATATCCGACCTTGTGGGCCTATCGAACTAGTGTTCGAACCCCCACTGGAACTTCACCATTTGTTTTGGTGTATGGTGCTGAAGCAGTTTTTCCATTTGAATTGGAAGTTCCTTCTTTGGCTCTGCTACTTCAAGATACCGAAGTAGGAGATGAATATCGTGGTTGGCCAGACTCAGTCAGCTGGAACTCCTAGATGAAAAATGCATCAATGCTTTGGAGCATCTCCGTGCTTACCAAAACAAGCTTAAAAGATCATATGCTAAAAAAGTTCGTCATCGATCCTTTGAGATCGGTGACCTTGTTTTAAAAGAAAATCAAAAAAATACAAATGCAACTAAGGAACTTAAAGGTAAATTCGAGCCCAATTGGCTTGGACCATACATTATTACTGCTAAATTTGAATCAGGAGCATATAAATTATCTACCTTAGATGGTAAAGAACTTAAAGAACCCATGAATATTTTGCATCTTAAACGTTACTATGCATAAATTTGGTCATTCTTCATCCTTGTATATATTTGTTTTCAAAATTTTTTATATTTCTTTCAAATTTATAAAAATCCAAAAACATCAAAAATATTCATAATCATCCAAAATCTTCAAAACTATCTATTGCATTTATTTAAGGCACTTGTTAAATTTTTTCTGCTCAAAATCAAAAATAAAACCAAAAATCAAAATAATGATAAAAATATAATAACAGCTATATGCTTGACTCTTTCGAAAACCAAATAAAATAAAGAAGAAAGAGAGAGTCCACATCCTCAAAAACTTTCTCAAAAGTGTTCATATATATTTTCTTACAATCATTGCAGTTGTATGTTTCAAATTATTTTTGGATAAATTAGCATTTATTTTGAATCCCTCACTTGCACACTCACAACAATAAATATCTTGATTTTATCTGGCATGATTACTAATCTCTCTTATATCAAAGTTCACAAAATTCAATTAAATAAAGTTTGAGCATAGAGAATTGATCTTGTTATTTACTTAAACCAAGCACATCTTTTCACAATAAAATGATTATATTTGTAATTTCCATGTTTTGCTACATAGTAGAACTGATTTCTTGAGCGAAAAGTTTCCCCTGCTATCCTATCATGCACATGGTCTAGAATCTTTGAGAATTGGCAAAAGGACAAGCTCACCCCTACCCAGAATAAAAATCCCTTGCTCTACAGCTAATCCGAGCAAGTATCCCTAGCAAAGAAAAAGAAAAAGAAAAGTTCAAGAAAAAGAAAAAGAGAAAAGAAAAATGTTATTTCAGCAATGTTCCAAGCATTATCAAGCAAAAGAAATACAAACAGAAAAATAAGCAAAGTTCAAAAGAAAGCAAGAAAGCAATAAAATCCCTTTCCCTACCCTTTGAAAAGAAAAGAAGGGTTGATGAGCTTGAATCCCTGGAATTCTCAATTATTCGAAAACTGTGAGGTAAGCCCCATAACAGGTGGTTTGTGCCCAACCTGCTTGGCCTTGGGTAACTCCTAGCGTGGTGATATGTCTATCACATTAGCGACCTTCTTTTGTACAGACCTATGTCTGCTTATGGATTAGCTAGCTCTTGATAATCCGACCTACATAGTAGCCTAGTATGGTTATATGCATCTACATCATGGTTAATGAACACTTATTTGGTTTCTTCAAATCACTTGTATCATATTATCTTGCTCAAAACTGGTAAATGAACAATGCAATTGCACACACATTTGTATTTGAGAGATTTTGTGTATCATTATGATAAATCAAGATCGGAAATGAATTCACATATGCACATGGGATTCCTTATAAATCTAACTTTTGTCTTCAAAATAATTTGAAATATTATTTTTGCAACTTGTTTGGAATAAATCAAGTACAGTTGTTTACCACAAAGACAACTATATAATAGAAAAATCAAAAAAATTTCTTTCAAACTATACAAAACATAAACATATATATCTGGTTGACTTTCGCGACGATGGTATAGTTTCAAAACCAAAATTGGAATTTTATGCCTAGCGCAAGTCCTCATTTTCATATTTTCTGTTCATCAAAAATCAACCATGCAATAAAACTATCTTTTTTGGATTTTCGCGATGATGGTATAAGTCTATACCTACATATTCTATGCCTAGCGCAAACCATTGTAACAATTTTATTCCCCATTTATTAAAAATCATGAAAACCATATGACTTAATTCATTATTTTACACAAATTATGCTTTTCAAAAGCAAACACATTTTCATTATTTCATGTCATTATGTCAACCTTATTTTGCAATGATGGTATAATTCCTAAAGAATTATCCAAAAATTTTATCACACTTAGGAATTTATGCCTAGCAAAAAATCATTTGAACATCATTTCATGCACAAACATTTTTTATGAAAATCTGAAAACAAACCATCATCATCATCATCATTTGCACTATTGCACCAAAGTCTTAAGACAGTTTCTTAAGCACTCTTTTACTTTTTAACAATATTTCTATAAATGGGACTAGCTTGACGACCGAGTGAGCAGCGACTCCATGAAATGGTCTATAATAGCGACAATGTCCTTTGAAATTATTGTTAGAAGTCTCTTTTTTATTTTTACATTTCATTACAACAAATCAATTTGTTACATCAGATTATTTCATTTAAAATATCACCACATGACATTCAAATTATAATATCTCCAACGACATAATTACATCCAATTATCAAATCAATCAATCAAAACATTAAAAGCATCATAAACATACACAAGACACAAGTCATATGATCAAAAATATCTCATCTATATATATCACAAATATATGTACATCATCAAAACTGGATTGGTATGCCACAATCTGTACCTCGGCATACTCAATCCTCTATCAACAAAAACAAATATAATACAATGTCAGTATCCCGCCCTCTAGCCTCGAGAGCCCCTCGAGCTCTCTGCCTCATCTCCTCCCCCACCCTGAGGTGGACGAGGTGGCCCCATCGTAGTCTGTGTAGTCCTCGTCCTCGATCGGGACGTGGTCCTCGATGACCCGATCCTGATCGGATCTGCGATGTTAGCTGGCAGGGGTAGTCTATCCGCCTCTGGCACCAGCTGGAAGTATAAAGTCTGATAGAATGTCAGCTGGGCGATAGCCCGTGTCAACTCCCCAGAGCTCGCCCCTCCGCCCCGTGCCCTGAGGCGTGCAATCTCATCCCGTAGCTGTGACACCTCAGCCCGGTGTTGTGCAGCCGCATCCTGTAGCGTCTGCACCTGGGCCTGCAGATGATCTCTCTTCGCTCGGAGAGTAGCCATCTCGCTACTCTCTCCTGTGTCCACACCCTTGCCCTTATCGGGCGATGGTGGCCTCTATGGAGATGGGGGTCTCGCCTCCCTCCTCTCCCTCTCTCTCTGCCGTGGCCGCTCCTGTGCCTGTGGCCTCCTCGCCTCTCTCCCGTCGTGACCCTGGGCTGCCTCCATCATCGCCTGGCACCGCCTCCCTATCCGACGCACAACTGCATGGATCGGACCCTGTGCCCTCGTCATCCGAGGAGGGCGGATGCCTACGTACCAGGCATCGTAGCCATCGGCTACTCCTGCGTCATCCCCATCCACTGGCTGGATGGGGGCATCATCTGTGTCCTGGCTCCAGAACCGTTGCATGTCGGGAGCCCCGCTAACCGTAGTGTTATCCCGGACAGTCCGAGAAAACTCGTAATCTCTGAGGGATGGGATCCCCTGCTGTAGACCGAACTGCCTCAAAACTCGGTCGTACCTATGGAGCTCCACCTCTCCCCTCTCCATCCTCAGCCAGCAAACTCGCCTAATGTGAGCCAACTCCTGTCCATCCTCTGGCCACCCTGGATGCTCCCTCCATGGCCTCCAGGTGATCTGGTCCGGGACTAAGTCATCTAATAGCCTCCGGGACATCGACAGGTCGATCCGTCGCTGTGCCCCTCTCGGAGCCACCAGTAGAAGACTCGGGGCCTCTCCCCGTCAACCCCTATCAGAGGAAGCCCTATCGGCCTCCGCACCGCAATATGCTCCCAGCACCAAACCTGTAGTAGCGATGTCATAACCAGACATCGGCCGCCCTTGTACACGACCCCATATAGGATCCTGTACAATCGGCATAGAACAAAACTGCCCCATGAGAACCTGTACCCGTGGTCTCGCATATCGTAGATCACATCTGCGAGCATCCATGGCACCCTGCACCCGCTCTGGTGGCACAGCAGAAGTCCACCAACTACTCCAGCTAGAACCCGTGTGAGTGTAGATGCCCCAGGCATCTGGCGTAGTGCCTCGATGTTAACTTCGCCCTTCTCTAGGGTGAAGCTCGGGTCACCGCACAGTCGTCCCATAGCGCGGCCCTGATTGGCCGTAGGTGTAATGAGCCATCCTTGTATGGGGATTCTCAGAATCCTCCATACATCCTCCAAAGTGGGAGTCATCTCCCCTATGGGTAGCCGAAAACATGAAGAGCCCGGATACCACCTCTCTGCTAGGGCCGTCAGTAGCCCCATGTCTGTAGAAACTTGTGGCATCTCTGCCACATGCAGTAAGCTGACCTGTGCCAGCTGATCCCGCTCTGCCTGTGTGAGAGTGGCCAAGTCATCTCTCAACCCGTCGTATTTCCACTCCCTGCTCTTTAGTAATCCTCTCTGCAAACATAAACAACAAAACAATAAACAATCATTAATAAATAATTCAAGTAATCAATAATGCAAGTTAAAAATTCAATTTTATGCAATTGATGATATCGCCCACTATTGGACGATATCGTCCCAAATTTGAGCATAATCGTCTCCGATTTCGCAGTTCGAAATCGTCCCTAATTTGATGAAATCGTCCCCCTTTCGACGATTTCGCCCTGGGGCGAAATTGCCGAAATTGAGACGATTTCGTCGAAATCGGGACGATTTCGTCCCGACGACGTCGACGGCCCAAAAACGGCCGTGATGCTCAAAAATCATCTAAAATCTACCTAAAAAGCATGTAAAGTTAAATTAAAGCATTCTAGATCAGTCTGGACTCTTACCCGTAGACCGCGTCGGACCTCTGTCGATCTGTGCGTCGTCTCCACCATTTTTGCTTCAGAGCTCTAAAACTCAGAAAATGAACAGTAAAAATGAATTAGGGTTTTACCCTATTTTTCTTAATTTTATTCAAAAATAATTTTTTTGCTTTTTCGCGTTTTTACCTCAAACGTTCGATTTGGGTAAAAACACGGAGGGGGCACCATAGTAAGTTGTCGTACGATTCGACCAAGAATCGTCGCCTAAAAATGGGAATAATTTTTGCTTTCTCGTAGATCGAGAAGAACTCATCTTTAACGCATTTTCTTCGAAAAATTCGCTAAAGAGGGGGCAAAATGTAGCACCCTAAAATTGGCGCGATAAAATTACAATAATTACATTCACCTTAGTAAATAATTTAAAATTCAAATTTAACCTCCCAAACCGCCCGTTAACCGTCGAGAAATCCGTTTCCCCCTTTTTCGTGCCATTTTTAGAGGTTGTTTTGACCGTTTGACGATATCGTCGCCGATCAGACGATATCGCCCCAGATTTGACGATTTCGTCTGGACTAGGACGTCCAGACGATCTTGTCGCAAAACTGATTTTGCAAAGTTGGAATCTGTTCCAACGGGTCTCCAATCTGGGCAGAAGCGTGTCTGCGCCGTTGGGACCCTCCCCCCGTTGGAGATCTCCCAAATTGGGATGATCTCCAACCTCCTAACTACTCCCCTAAGCCTATTTAGTCTCTAGGATTTTCCCTTCCCAACCCCTGGCCGAAATTCTCTGCAAGTTAACTCCATTCACGTTAAAACATCCCTATTTTCCATTTGCACTAGTTCCATATCAATTTTGTTGCAGGTACATCACTATTTTTCAGCCGGAGCCAGCACCTATCGTCGTCGACGAACCTGTTCAGATCGGAGGCGAACCTGTCGAATTCGAGGCGATTTCGTATTGATGCGAGACGATCTCGATTGCAGTCCGTATTAAGGCAATCAGTGCTTGAAGTTTGCATTTCTCAACCTTTTCTCTGTCATTTTATTCTGCAAATTAGATAGTCTATTCAGTGTTTTATGTCATTTTGCATTTGGAGTTCACCCATTTAGATTAAGTGCATAATTAAATCCTAATTATCATCTAATTAGCACGATTCATTTCTGTCTCTGTGTTTAAGTTCTAGTTTGATAACATTGCTGCCATTTTATATCATTTCCCTCTGTTAGCATTGTAGTACTTTTTGTATTTTGCATCTATTTTCGGTTTTGCAGGTCTCTGACGAATTCGTCTGATGAATTCGTCAGATCTCAGACGATCTTGTCTGATTGCAGACGATTCTGTCGAATCTCAGACGATCCAGACTGCTTCAACATCAGAATCTTCTTCAGACATCCGGATCAGGTATTCCTCATTTGTATTCTGTAATCTCTCTATTTTTCTGTCTTTAAATCTATTTTTTGTATTCATTGAACTTGCATTTTCATATAGATTAATCTAGATTCATTCGGCCAAACCTAGGATATGAATGCTTAAGGTTAAAAACGAACACATTTAAACACATTCCAAAACCTAGGCGTGGAAGCTGCCGTTAAATGTTTCCTGGTGAACCCACCATCCATCGAAAAATCATCAAAATACACCTCCCTTGAGAGGCGGGACCTTCGCAAAGTCCTCTCAGTCCGAGGTACCGCGACATCCTTTTCCCATCCTCCTTCCGGGCACGGATCCAATAGCCTGAAGGTAGGGATGCGAAAAATTTGGAGCGATACACTTCTATAGAAAATACCTATTCACTAAATATTTTTGGAAGAATTCTTACGACTTTATCACAAACATCTAATTCATCAATCTTCATTCCAAGTCCTTGCGTATCATTAACAACTTCATCAATTTAACTTAGATAAGCACTAATATTTTTCTCTTCATTCATTCGTAATGCTTCAAGTTATCCTTTGAGATTTCACATCTTTGCTTTCTTGACACCTTTATCTCCTTCATATATATTTTGTAATTTATCACACATATCTTTTACAGTCTTACAATGCATAACTTTTATAGACTCTCTTCTACGCAAACCTCTCACAAGTGCATTCATTGCTTTTGGATTATAGTGTTGTAAAAACTTACCTTCCTTATCTATAGGAGAATTGATTAAGTGATCATATCCAAATTTTACTAATTCCCAAATTTCATTGCCAAGTACCATCAAGTATATCTTCATCATCATACTCCAATACATATAGTCACTTCCATAAAATACTGGTGCTGAATTATTTGAGGACACCTCATTAGGATCCATGGTGTTCTTGTTAGATTTTCCTTCAAGTTGTTAAAATATTCTGAAGGAATCCACTCTGATACCAATTAAAGAACATAAGCTTATATTGAGAGGGGGGCTGAATAGTATAATACCAAATTTTACTTTTCTTTCCCAATCAATATTATGCAATGAACAAATAGCAATATCAACATCATTATTCATGCAATGCATAAAACACCATACATAATAAACACACCATAATTTACGTGGTTCACCCAATGTGGGCTACTCCATAGAGAAAATATTTCACTAAAATTTTCTTAATCAATATCTTGGGAATCCTTCCCTATTAAAATGTTTATGGACCTCTATCCAAAGGAGATACCAATCCCCTAAATTAATTTCATGGGTCTCTATCCACAAGAGAACTCATTCTCCTTTGCTCTGGTTGGTGATCCTCTAGAAGACTACTACCTCCACTACACTGGCTTATGGATCTCTCTCCACTGAATACTCTTGTCCCCACTAAGAAGACCTATCCTCACTATCCTGGCTGATGGATATATATCCACTAGAGACTACTATCCTCTCTACTCTAGCACCTCCAAATATCCATATTAAATTTTTACTAAACATAGTCCTTCAGTCTAGCATAAATTTGCTTAATCTCTATCTCTAGTCTGGTACAAACCTATCCTCAAATTTGCACCAAACTCTACTCCACAAGTCCACTTAGAACTTACTCAAATATGCTCAACAAGTCCACTCAAAACTTGCTCAATCTGCTCAACAAGTCCACTCAGAACTTGCTCAAATATGCTCAACAAGTCCACCCAGAACTTGCTCAATTCTTCTCAACAAGCTCACCCAGAACTTGCTTAAATTTGCTCAACAAGTCCACTTAGAACTTGCTCAATTTTGCTCAACAAGCTCACTCATAACTTGTTTAAATATACTCAATAAGTCCACTCAAACCTTTCTCAATTATACTCAAAAATCTCACTCAGAACTTGCTTAAATATTCTCAACAAGTCCACTCAAAACTTGCTCAATCTGCTCAACAAGTCCACTCATAACTTGCCTAAATCTACTAAATAAGTTCACTCAGAACTTGTTCAAATATGCTCAACAAGCTTATTCATAACTTGTCCAAATATGCTCAACAAGCTCACTCATAACTTGTCCAAATTTTCTCAACAAGATCACTCATAACTTGTCCAAATCTCATAGAAACATAGAGAGAATTGTTAGAGACCCAATATGTTCTATACTCAATGCTCGATCACTTTTTAACTCATATCAGAATATAGAATAGTTTGTTTTATGTAACTTGAACAATCACTTCACACATCCACTTGAATAGGCTCAATCAACTTTAATCAACCAATCACTCGATGAAACAACCTTTGCTCACAAACCCTGGTCCAAGTATATATCAACAAACTCAAAATATTTCCAACAATACTCAGCAACAAATCTCACATAACAATGATACTCATGTTCTTTTCAAACCATAGTTCAAGTTCTTTGCACAATAACTCACTTCAAAAATAATGCTTAAAAAACTATCTTCACATAACTATGATACTCATGTTCTTTTGCAAAACCCTAACTCAAGTTCTTCTCATAACCAATGGCTTCAACAACAATGATTATAAAATAAGTTTTTATCAACAACTCTTTATTCCATAAAACCTTGAAGCATTAACTCAAACGCTCTCGAAAAGGAAAGCCTAATCAAGTCCTTTTCACTCCAAACTTGTTTTCCATAAAACCAATCAATCAACTCAACTATGGAAGAATGTGTTCATACATTTTTCTTGATGATGAAGGGATCTCATAAATTTGCCACAACCACAAAAACTTCTATGCCAATATCAAAGATGTTAGAAGATAAATATTTCTCACAATATAATGTAAATACTCAAAAACACCTCATCACTCCACATTTCAAAACAAGCATCACCATACATAAAATATTTATCCAATAACACCTTATAAACTCCCAACTAGAATAAACTTAAAATCCACCAAAATTTAATTTAAACCTCTTTAATTTATTTTAATGGCAAGAGAAACTTTGATAAAAATCAAATCAACTTTATTTATGGTTCCAAAAATATAAATCACTTCATCAATAAAACAACCTCACATTAATTTTTTATTACTCCACAATAATAAAAATCAAATATTAAATCAATAACCTTTCTCAAACCCTTATAACTCTAAAAATAATATAAATCAAACGCACAATCAAACCCTTATTACTCCAACTATATCCTCTTCAAAAACCTTAGGCAAAAATTAATTATCAAAAATTACCTTTGCCTCTTAGTGGGTTTTGAACCCTTAACCTCTATCTTCATGAACACCCTAGCCATGGGCTTAACAACCACATGTGCTAGACACATGTTAAGAGCTTAAAAGCTCTTCGTGTAATTTATTCCTCTCTTGGAAGCCGAACGAAAAACGTAACCCAAAATATTTTTCCTTCGGTGCTACCACTCCACAGGAATCGATCTCGGGCTATTTCTCCACCAACGCCTTCACAAAAATGTGTGCTGCCAATGGACCACCATGTCCAACATGTCTTAATAAATAAACCCTATCTATTTTAAAATTGGTGCATAAGACAAAAACCTTTTTGTCTTCTTCATCAACCGAAACAATGAATCACACGAAATAGTTCACCTTAGTCACATTAATCAAATTAATGAGGGATAAATTCCAAAGTCTTTTGGCCACCATTTATACATGATTCCTCCATAGGATTTGAATGGCAGTGCTCCAATATTCTTGATGATGTTGGTGTTTCCTTTTATTGCATAACGTCGAGACTCCCACCTTTATAATTTATGAATTATTTAAATTCTAAGGAATTTAAATTTTATAAATTATTTTTATAAACTTTAACTTTGGGTTTCTGCAACCGTTGGTTTACCATAAACCCTCATAAAATATTATTTTGGAACCTATAATGGTTTTAATGAAACATTTTAATCTTCCATAATGGGTTTACAATAAACCCTCATAAAATATTATTTCTGTCAAATTTCTCTTCAACTTTTCACATTTTTCCTAGTGTTATTAATGGTGTGCTCCATAGTATTAGTGATGATTTTTCACCTTGACATCAATGACAACTAAATAAGATAAAAATATCCAACAAGGGATGTATGGTGAAATGGCATATCACAATCCGTTAGATCGACTTGTGAGACATTAGGTAGTGGAGATGAATATGGATTTGGTTTAGGGTTTGATGGATGGTTGATGATGTTGATGTGGATGGAATGGTAGTGGGTATAGGTTGGATGGGTGATGATGAATGAGTGGTGATAATGGGTGATGTTGATGTTGATGATGTGGATGGTGTGGATTGGGTTCGACCACATGTACATGTAGTCGATTGTGATGAAGGTGGGGGTGTGGAAGTGGAAGCTTTATGTGGGGTAGTGATGGGAAGCTCCTCAAGAATAGGAGCTTTAGATGAAGAAGTGGTGGATGGTGTGGTTTATGGGGTTAGGAATAGGTGGGTGGATGGAAGTGTGGATTCGTAGGGATTTGAAATGAAGTTGTAGTACTTAAATGGTTCGATGTTCACTGGTATGCAATGGATCTATCCCTCATGTACATATTTTAAGCATTGATGTAGTATGGAAGGGACACATATCATCTCCCTAATCCAAGGGCATCCGAGGAGTACATTGTAAGCCATGGACCCCTCCAGGATATGGAACATGGTATGCAATATTTTTACCCCCACTTCTATGGGTAAAATGATAGTGCCAACTATGGAACAAAGAGCATCATTGAATGCTCTTAAGGTGAATGTGGATTTGGTTATGTGTGATGGTGGAAGATTAAGATGTTGAAGGGTGGATGTGGTGATGATGTTGATGGAGGAGCCAGTGTCAATCAATACTCATTTAAATGGCTTCCTATCAACTTGAGCCATAATATGTAGTGGAGGGTCCACCGATTTTGATGAAATTGATTTAATTTCAAAATCATAGAATGTGATGGAAGGCTCCATGCACGTTCGAATACTCCCCATGAAATTATTGAAGGCATTAGTGTCTTGGGATTGAAGTTCAATGGACTTTAGAATTTCCATTAATGCCTCATGGTGTGGGGGAGATTATTGTATTAGCTCATAGATAGATAGTTTGGTTGAAGCCATTTTGAGGCTAGTTGTCAACCAACTACTCAGTGAGATGATGGGTCTTTGTGGATGGTTTGGAAGATGAGTGGATTGAGATGGATGACTTGGAAGGTGAATTGGTTGGGATGAATTGGTAGAAAAATGGATGGGTGATGATGAATTGGTAGGTTGTGGAGACACACTTGCTTGAGGTGCTATAGGAGGTTGAACTGCTTGTTGTTGTTCATTTTGTCGATTGGTGCTTCTTTGACCTTGGGTGACTACATGAATAGCCCCCATAAAACCTTGGTACTATTGTACATGATTAACTTGGTTAGGAGGAGTCATAGTGTTTGGTCCCCCTATTGTTTGTTGTTGTTCCTCATGATGAGGAAGTGGTATTTGGTATATACCAAGGTTTTGGTTTTGTTGGGCCAAGGGACTATCAAACTTGATGGCCCCTAGCTCTATCAAATCTTGCACCATGTGTTTAAATATAAAGTAGGTGTTAATGTCATGCCCTTTATATCGATGGAAAGGATAAAATAAGTGCTCCTTATAGTTCTTGCCATGTTTAACTTGATCTTCTAGTATGATTTTGGGTAAGGCAATAGCATTGGTGTCATACAACCTGTGGAAGAGGGAGGCGTATGATTCAGGAAAAGGTGTGAAGATGCGGTCTTGTCGAGCAGATTGTCGACATTGGTGATTTTCCATAGTTGGCACTGTGTTATGAAGTTGTTGGGGTGGGGGAACCACTTGATAGGATACTTGTTGTGGTTGTTGTTGCATTGGTTGTTGTTGTTGTTGAGTCATTATTGGTTGACTCAGGACCACTTGATTTACTTGACTTGGTTTTGATTGGCCAGAATAATTTCCTTTTGATTGACCCTTATTTTGCCATTCTTTTTTCTTTGGTTTTATCTCACCTTCTTGGATTTTTATCTCTTCGATTACATGAGCCTGAGTGAGAGCTTCATCAAATGTTTTGTATTGTTGTAGTTGCAATAACAAGGAGATGGGTTTTAAGCAACTCCTTGTGAACATTCAGGTCAATTCTTCCATTGGTAGGGAGAATGGAAACTTGGTGATAACTTCCCTCCAACGGTTTCCAAAATCATAGACTAACTCTTCTTCGAATTGTCTAAGGTTGTACAGGTCAGTCAATGTGGTTTTCTTGTGAACATTGAGGGAAAACCTCTCCAAAAATTTATCTACCAATTGTTCAAATGTGTAAATGTTGTGGTGAGGCAGATGATTATACCAATCTAAAGCATCTCCTCCCAATGTCTGAGGAAATATTTTGAGCATCAAAGCATCTTGATCTTGAATTCGAAAGCATGAGTGGATGAATGTGTTGATGTGCTCTCTAGGGTCCTCAATCCCTTTAAATTTGTCAAATTTTGGTACTGTGAAGTCTATCGGATATGGTGATGATGGTACCAAAAAATGAATAGGTTGATTGATTAGTTGTCTCAGGGTAGGCTTCTGGTACATCATACTAGGAGTATGCAGAATCAAGCTATCAATATATTGTTGCATGGCTTGGATTTTAGGGTCTTCTCCATGTGTGTGGAAGCCTTGAATTATTTGATGATTGTGCTAAGGTGAGATATGTGGAGTGGTGAATTGTTGGGATGGAATGTGATGTTGATGGCTAGATGGATTGAAGGGTACTTGATGATGTTGGGCATGTTTTTGGACTTGGTGATGGAATGATTATTGTTGATGGAGTGGAGATGAGGTTTGGGGAATGTGAGTGTGTTGGGTTGTGGAGGTGGTGTGGATGTGGGTGAATGGGGGTGTGGGTATAGCAACCTGAGAAGGTTGTGATACCCAGGATGGATTTGAGGTGAAGAAATTGTGTTGGCTTGGAATGGAATGGGGTTTGAAATATGCTATATGTGTTTGTTGTTGGGAACAAGAATGAGCATCTTGTTGGCCCATGAGAAATTGGTTGAGGTGTTGCCATGCTTGTTGTATGGTAATTTTTAAAGCAGATTGTGTGGGTGTGATGGAGGTGGATGTGGGTGAGGTGTAGGTGTTTGCAATGTTGGTGGATGTTGGTGGAGGGTAAGTTGCAAAAGGAATCACAATAGAATGAGGGGTAGTGGATGGAATGGTAGATGGAATCTGTGAAGCTGCATTGACATGTGCTTCGTAGAGTGGATTGGTATAGGTGGTGGTATAGGTAGATGGGATGGAGGTGATTTGGCTATATTGTGGTGGAGACATGTGATGTGAAGGTGTGGATGATGCCTCAAAAAGAGGGTTGGTGTAGACTTGGCTGAAGTTGGTGGGATGTGAGTGAGCAAGTTCCAGTTGAGAATAAGGAACTTGGTTATGTGGGATGTTAAGTTGTTCTAAGGCTATATTGGTTGGTCTTAAGTAAGCTCCAACTTTATCCATGTCTATGTAGGTGGTGTGATGGTTGATGGGTGTAGAAGGCTCGATTTCTAGGATGGAGGTGTGAATGGCTCTATGCATCACATCAACATTCGAAGTGAATATTATGTGTGAAGGTCCTATAGATAAACCAAAATAGCTTGTCTATGTTGGGTTGGTTGGGTTAGCCACAAAAGTGATTGGGGAAGAAGTGGAACACTCCATGGATGAGGTTGGTGCTTGGCTCATGGCTCTGGCTTGATTTTTGGTCAAAACCATAAGCTATAAGCAAGGTAGAGGTTGTGGATGTGAAGAATGTGTGTGAAAAGGTGCAATGACAATGAAAAGCACACAAAATCAAACAAACAATTGAATCCTATGTCTTGCAACAATGTTTTTTTTGTGTGGTTTGTGTGTTTTGATGTGCAGACCCTAAGCCTAAGATGACTATGCAGGGTGGATTCCTAAGGTGGATGGCAAGTGAGGATTTTCTTGGTGATGAAATCCAAAAAAATCACTCACAGGCTGCTAAGGTGTCTATGGGGCGAGATAGCGGATGGAGATGAAGCCCACCATCATTGATCTCGATCAGTGGTTGGTGATGAAGTCCAACTCACTGATGTTGAAAGTGAAGCATGCAATTGTGTGTGATTATTTTTAAATTTTTGTTGTCTATGGTGTTCATAAAATGCCAAGAAACCCTCTTTTACTCAACCAAGTTGGTGACCAAGAACACTAATACCAAGTTCCTCAAAAGAATCTAGGGTACACCTCTTAAGATCCACCCTGAATCATCAAGTGATTCCAATAGTGGAGGGTTCACCTAGCTCTTCCACTCTGAATCAGCAATGTGTTTCCAATAGTGGGAGAGACTTGAATACCAATGACTTGTTCCAACTTAGAAAAGTAAAAAGTGGGAGACTTTAGCCTAAAGTGCAACTACTTATGCTTTTTTATTTTATTGCAAACAACACACAAGGTAAAAAGTAAAAACACCACAAAACAACAAAAACTTGAATCTAGTGTAATGAATGTTCTAATGCAACTAAGATGAATGCACAAGTGCAGATCTATCCTATGTGCAAACTATATGAAGATATGTTTGTGAATGCCTAAGATGCAATATGTGTTTCTTTTTAAATAGAAAGTAGATATCTTCTTTTCAATCTCTCTTTAAAAAGCAAAGAAAATGGAGGTGGGGTTTGATCAAGACTTACCAAGAAGCCTACGTATTTCTTCCCAACTCTCCTAGACGTGGTGTAGAGTCTCTTGAATATGATGAGGCATCTCTTGGACATGGTGGGGCATCCCTCAAATGTGGTAGGGCATCCATGCGACCACATATCAAATCTTGCTACTCCTAGAAACCCTAGTTTCATGATTTTTGTGCAATCGAATCTCTGAAAACCTGCAACAAAAATAGAAAATATAGATCAAAAATATTGACAAGGTATATTAAAATAATAAACCCTTTGGGGGTCCCACCATGATCACCATTTTGTAAAGTAAAAATGAACAACACCAATAAAGCAATATATCAAAGCAAATAACACAATGTATGCACAAAATGATAGATTTGATTTATTATGACTCAAGGAGCCTGGATCTCCAAATTGTACAATATATTTACCCCAAATATGGGGTTACAATACACTTTATTACTTTTGATACAATATTACAATGAGAGGGTTTTGAAACCCTCATTAAAACGAATGTTGGTGTCTTCAAAATTCATCTTCACTCCAAATAATTTGTGGGTGGGCTTTGCGTATCCCTACGAGACCACTCGAGCTACAATAATCGTTAATAAAGATGTCTCCTATAACCTACACACAGATCACAACACAAAGAATTTAGTAGCATATGCGAGGGCTCCACTGTGTGAGACCCTCTGAATAATAAATCTACAAACCCTAGGTGTAGTAATCATGAAATGCAAGTAAAACATAAAAATGTATGTTGTAAATAAAATAATATTTTATACCTTGTCATAATAATACCTATAATGTTGATCTATGTTTTTGCTTTTGGTATTTTATGGTGCGTGAAGTATTAGAGTGTTTGTTAGTGGTAAATTGGCTAGTGGAAAATTCTTGGGGGTATTTAGGAATGGTGGTGGATGCCTTGCAACATCTCAGAGATGCTTAGTAGTGTTTGTAAAATACTAGGCAATGTTCAAGGATGATGGGGGAGCAATATGCAGAGCTAGATCTAGTTTGAAGAGCATGTGCTTATATTGAGAGGGGGGGTGAATAGTATAAGGTAAAATTTTTTACCTTTTAATACCAATGATAACATTAGCAATATTAAAGCAATAAAAATCACACAAAGCATTACACACATGAGAGACATGGTTTTACGTGGTTCACCCAATGTGAGCTACTCAGAGAAAATATTTCTTATAAATTGTCATCAAATAAATTCTCTTGGGAATTCTTTCCCTACAATATTTATGGACATCTATACAAAGGAAACACCAATATCCTAATCAAGTTTGTGGATATCTATCCATAGGAGAACTTCTTTCTCCTAAGCTCTGACTGGTGATCTTCTAGAAGAACTATTGCCCCAATTGCTCTAGCTAATGGATATCTATCTACTAAAGACACCTATCCTCACTACCTTGGCTAATGTATCTCTATCCACTAGATACTATCATCTTCTATACTCTGTCACCTTCACAGCTCTATCTCAAACCTACACTAAACACATTACTTCGGTCTAGCACAAATCTATCCTCAATCTCTATTTTTGATTTGGCACAAACCTATCCTCAAATATGTACCAAAATCTATCCTCAAATCTATCCTCAATCTCTGTATCTGATTTGGCACAAACCTGTCCTCAAAATTTATACCAAACTCTATCCTCAAATATGTCCTCAATCTCTGTCTTGTAAGCTTTCACAAAATCTCACATAAATCTATCCACAAACCTTCTCTAATACTTGTCTCAAATCTTCTCAACAATTCCACACTATAACTTATTCAATCTCATAGAAACATAAAGATAATTTTTAGAGACACAATATGCTTCACATTCATCACAATGCTCAATTACTTTCAATCACTCTTATATCATAGAAACATATAGAGAATTGTTAGATACTCAATATGCTTCACACTCACAAGACTCTCAAACACTTTCTCAACTCAATTCAGAATATAAAATAATTTTTTTCACATAACTTGAACAATCACTTCACACATTCACTTGACTAGGCTCAACCAACTCTACTCAACCAATAACTCAATGAAATGATCCTTGCTCACAAACCCTAGTCCAAGTATATGACTACTCACTCAAATGTTTCAAAAAATGCTTTATCAACCAATCTCACATAACAATGATACTCATGTTCTTTCCAAACCCTAGTTCAAGTTCTTCACTCAACAACTCAAAAACTTCAACAACAATGCTTATAAAACAAGGTTTTATCAAAAAATATTAATTCCAAAAAACCTTGAAGCATTAATTCAAAACACTCTCAAAAATGCAAACCAAACAATCTTTCCATCCACAATTTTTAACAATCACTCACTAGGAATAATATGCCCGTACCTTTTTTTGGATGTAGAAGTGCCTCTAGAAAACTTATCTCAATCACAATTTTCTTGTTTCCAAATCTAATGGTTAGACACAACAATATTACTTTAACACTTTCCAAAAATATTCCTTGGACATAAAACAATCATAACTCAATTTATGCCTTATTTCTCCCTTTTAAAATAACACTCATCATACCATATATAAAGATAATTTCCTTGATACACCTTATAAACTCCAACTTAAAATAATATCCAACACCATGAAAATATCAACCAAAAAACCTTACAATATTTTCAAAACATTTGAGAAAACAACATTAAAAATTTAATTTTTCAAAAACCATTATAACTCCTTTAGCAACCTTAGAAAAACTATTCAAAAATTAATTTTTAAATGCCCAAACTATATTCCCAAAATTTTTGGTGACCAATATTCAAGCATACCTCTTTCTTCCCCAAAATGGGATTCGAAGATATTTGATCCGTTGTATCCTCTAGCCTAAGCGCCTTAGCGCTTGGGAGCCCACTGTGTGGGCTACTAATACCCACATGAAGGAAGGTAGAGCCCCTTCCTCTTATGCCTCCACTCACTATCTATTTCTCACAAAACTTGCACACTCTTCATTTGCTTTGGATGCAATGCAATTCGTAAGGCTCACAATATTAAAGCTCACAATAATATTCGAAGGCATGGTAAGTTTTGTTAAGGTGGGAGTTCCTCCTTATATACACATTTTAATTTCTCCTCACATCGGTGCTTTATTATTCAAAATCAAATTTTAAATTTTAATTTTGATAACCCACCTTAGGGTTATTTAACCTTAGCTTAAATTAATTTATAATTAATAATTAATTTAAATAACTTTATAAGTTAAGTAAATTAACTAATAAATTAATTTATAATTAATTTTAAACTTCCTTTACATAATATTATAAAATAATATTATAATATTATTTATTTCATATTTTTCTTACACTTTGGACCTCATCTGACTTCCTAGAACTGGATCTTGAAACTGAAACTGAAACGAATGTTGCCAACTGAAATTGCAACTGACTGGTGTTAAAATTTTTACATAAATGACCACTCACTATTGACATCAATGACAACTTATTACTCAAAATATCCAAAAATATCCCTCTTTTTCATTGATGGTAACCCAAATTATTTTTACCAAATCTTTGACCTTTTTCTTGTTTTGTTCCCCCTGGTAAAGTGCTCCCCTAACTCAATGCTTTCTCCTTAAATCAAATCTCTCCCCCTTACTCAAATCTCTCCTCCTTTGACATCAATGGAAAAGGGTCACCTTTTGGGCTCGGGGCTAAGAATGAATCTCTTAGCTTAGCCCCTCCCCCACCTCCTTTTGAGGTAGTTAATTCTATTATGGGAGTCTTACTCCCAATTTTCCTCGAAGATACTCAAAGGTCTCATTTGAAAATGGCTTAGTGAAAATATCTTCTATTTGTTTAGTAACATATTCTAACCTGACCTATTTGTTTGTCATCTGTTATCTCTGGAAAATGATACTTAATCGAAATGTGCTTTGTATTGGAGTCTATCACTGGATTTTTTGAGATAATTATAGCACTTGTATTATCACATAGTATGGAAATAGGATGATCATGTTTTATCTTGAAGTCTTCTAGAGTTCGCTTCATCCATAATACTTGTGTACAAATGGCTACTACTACAATATATTCCACTTCTGCTATAGATAAGGATACTAAAACCTACTTCTTACTTAGCCAAGAGACTAAACAGTCTCCAAGAAAGAATGCTCCTCCACTTGTGATTTTCTTGTCATTAATGTTGCCAGCCCAATCTACATCTGTATATGTTGTGAGTGTCAAACCATCACTTTTGGGGTACCAAAGCCCAAAATCCATAGTCCCTTTTAGATACCTAAGAATTATTTTTATTGCTACCACATGTGTTTCCTTAGGTGCTACCTGGAACCTTACCACTAATCCCACTAACTATACTATGTTTGGTCTTGTAGCTGTAACATAAAATAAGTTGGCAATCATAGATCTGTATAGTATTTGATCTACCTCAAGAGATTCATCATCCTTACTTAACTTGCATCCTGTGACCATGGGGACACTTACCGGTTTGCAATCTTCTAACCTGAATTTCTTTAACATTTCTTTTATATGCTTGTTTTGTGAGAGAAATACCCCTTTATTTGATTGTGAAATATAAAGTCCAAGAAAAAAATACAATTCACCAAGCATAGATATCTCAAATTCATTCTTCATATTCTTAGCAAATTATTTACACATCTTATCATTATTTTCCCCAAAAATGATGTCATAAACATAAACAACCACAATTAGTAGATTAATCCCCTCATTTTTTATATATAAGTTGTATGCTATTCCTTTTATGAATCCCTATTCCTGAAGATACTTATCCAGTATTGAGTACCATGCTCTAGGAGCCTGATTTAAACCATACGGTGCCTTTTTCAATATGCATATATGATATGGTTTATATGTTAACATGAATCCCTCTAGATGTTCAATGTATACTTCTTCTAGAACACCATTTAGAAATGCTGACTTAACATCCATTTGATATACTTTAAAATTTTTAAAACTTGATAAGGCTAAAAATATTCTTATGGATTCAACTTGTGCAACTGGAGCAAATGTCTCATCAAAGTCAATTCCCTCTACCTGTGCATAGCCTTTACATACTAACCTTGCTTTGTTCCTTACTACTTGTCCATATTCATTTAGCTTGTTTTTGAATACCCATTTTGTGCTGATAATATTCTTGTTCTTTGGATGTGGGACAAGTTCCCAAGTCTTGCTTTTCTCTATATGATCTAATTTCTCATCCATTGCCTTGATTCATAACTCATATCCAATTTCCTTATTGAAGTCTTTTTGCTCAATCTTAGAGATCAAAGAAAAATTTGCTTTTTGAGATGGTGTTATTATCCTTCTTCTTATTTGTCTCTCATCTAGATTCCTAATGTTTTGCTCTTTTGGATGATGCTTCTATACATAACTAGATGGAGTTTTAGGTATAAGTCTTTGTATTTCTTCTTTTTATTCATCTGATTCCTCACAAAATTCTTCTTGACAACTTCCATCTTCCTGATACACAATTTGCTAAACTAGTTCTATTGAATCTATCTTCTCATCAATTGTTACATTTATACTTTCTACAATAGTGTGAGTTCTCTTGTTGAAGCATCTATAAGCTTTACTCTTAGAGGAATAACCAAGGATTATTCCCTCATCACACCTTGGATCAAACTTGCCTAAGTTTTGATCTTCTCATATTATATAACACTTGCTTCCAAAAATCTTGAAGTATTTTATAGTGGTCGGTCTTCCTTTCCAAATATCATATGGAGTTTTGTGATGGTTTACCCTCAATTGAGCCCTAGTGATTATGTATGCTATTGTATTGACTTATTCTATCCAAAATTCATTTGAGATGTTAGAATAATTTAACATAGCTCTAGCCATATTCTCAATAGTTATATTTTTCCATTCAGCTACTCCATTTTGTTGAGGAGTTCTTGCTACTGAATATTCTCTCTTGATCCCATGTTGTTCACAAAACTCTACAAACTCATTTGAGGTAAAATCCCCTCATTTATCAGATCTCAAACACTTAATTCTCTTGTTGATTTCATTTTCAACCAATTTCTTAAATTTTTTGAACTTTTCAAAAGCTTCTGATTTCTCTTTTAGAAAATCTACCCAAACCATTCTGGAGTAATCATCTATAAATAGAATAAAGTAACTCTCACCCTGAATGCTCTATGTTGTGGTAGGACCACATAGATCAGTATGTATTAGACTAAAGGGAACAGATGACATATATTATTTTAATTTAAAGCTTGTTCTAGTTTGCTTTCCATATTGACAAGGTGCACAAATTGTGTTTTGTGGCCTTTTTATTTTGGGTAAATCTCTGATAGCCTGCTTATTGCTTATGTTGACTATGTTGTCAAAATTCAAGTCACCCAATATTCTATGCCACAACCAACTCTCATATTATTGTGATAGAAATCACTTTTATCCTTTGATCTCACTAAGCATGTATAGATTTTTTGGAATTCTTCTTGCATTGGCAATGACTTTTCTAGTTTCTGATTTTCTTATCTCACATCTGTAGACACCTAAAACATGTCATGTTTAGGAAGACTACTCACATGGGCACATTCATAGATCATGTGACTAAACCTTGGGACCTTCCAAGTATCAAAAGTGGTTTTCACCACTCATTTGGGGCATTCTTAGCCCATCCAAGCCTGGCCGCTATGGACCAGAGTGGCTGGATCCTAGCCGCTGCAACTTAGAGCGGCCAAACCTTAGCCACTGTAGATGATAGTGGCTAAACCTTAAATGCATTTTGCCATCAATCTAGCCTAATCTCGGGTGGAAGTGGTAGTCTGCATGCAATAAGGCCGAGCGGGGACAACTTTGCATTCCTCCTCATAGCCAGTCTACATGAAAGACTCAAGTCTAGATTTAGACATCAGTTAACTGCCCCTCAAGGGTAGACAAAAGCTCAATTTCTCATGCTAACATCCAGTGTGCATGAGGGATTCAGTCCTAGGGTTTGAACGTTGACCTAGGGCTTCAAACACTTTATAAGGTGCAAACCTAAGAGCACCAAGAGATCATCACATATCATATATCAAAATTTTGAACAGGTTGGATCATTGAGGAGAGCTTTTAGAGACTTGGAGAGCTTCCCTTGGAGATCATTTTATAGTGAAGCCCTATCAGATTGGAGAGCAAATCTGAGCACCCTTGAGGAGCAACGAAGTGCTAGCCAACTGAGAGGTGATCATCCATGCACATACAATAATCATTTAACATTAGTAGCAAACTTAAGCCCATAGCCTTTGGATCAATAGAGACAGATTTCACCTTAGCGATCGCTATCCTGGATAGTGGCCCACAAACCTAGTCTAGGGTTTAGGTGTTAGTTTCTTTTATTCTACTTTCTCTATGTTTTCATGTCATTAGCATAAGATCTACTTCATTTATTTGCATTCATAGTACTAGTTTCATTGCATTTGTTTTCATTAAGCATATTCATTGCTAACAGCCTCATCCAGGGAGGCAATCTCGGACATCTAAGCATGTGTTGTTGTTTCATTGCTTGTAGGGCTATAGGTTCATCGAATAAATCCACAACATACGAGAGCAAGAGGATCCCTCTAGGAATCAGACCTAGAGAAGGAGGCATCTGTAAGCCCTCATATAGTTTCGTGTGCATCATCGGGAAGCCTATAAAAGTGCATCTCCCTTTGCAAGGGGATATTTTATACATATGCTACCCTCTTTGTGTAAAATCATGTATCAAATGAAGGGTATCCCATAGAGGGATTTATATGTAATCGGATCTTGGAAATATCAATACAAAGCATTCATTCATTTATTTCTTCGTACTTCGGCTATGCCTCTCTTTTATGCTTTTTCATTTAATGCATGTTAAACATTAAAATATTCAATAATAATCACAAATAGAGTGAGTGGATGGTGCGCCGCTTCCCGGGGTCGCTACAGATGGTGATCATGGTGGGACCCCCACCTAGTTTTTATTTTCTACCACTTTACTGATCCATGTTTTTGTGTGCAAGGTTTAGTTGCTCTAGTCTATAGCAGCCAAAAATTAGCCACTCTAGTCTACAGTGGCTAGGAATCAGCCACTTTGGTCTACAACAGCCAGGAATCAGCCACTCTGGTCGATAGCGGCCAGAACTGGAGTGCAATAGAGGTCAAAATATTGGTTCTCTGAGCTGGATTTGAGGTTGGTATAACTTTTTTGATGATTTATGTTCTTTTATCTACTTCTATTTTTCTAAAATAGTGAACATTAAGACACATTTTAATTTGGGAAATTAAGGAATGGAAAGGAAAGAACTTGCATCTTGTGCATCTTAGAGTTTTTTTAGATTTCCACTAGGCATTGCTAGGAACAACGACTTATGCTTGTAAAGTCCACCCTAGAATCCAGCGTGCTAGAAATCGTGTGTTGGTTTGCTTGCTTTGAGGCCCTACTAGAGGCCATATTTGCACAAAATAGAGTGCATCCATGAATCTCATACTAGTTATGCATCTTTCTGAAAAGTGAAATGTCATTCATATCAGGCATATAGGAAAGATACATTTCTGTTGTATGATGCATTTTACTTTATGTAAACTTAAAATGAACCCCACACACACACGCATGTTTTAAACATTGGGGAGTTGGATTTCATCACCAACCTTCAATTCAGTCTGGTGACGTTGGCATTCATCTCCTTCCACCAGCTTGCCCCCTAGATCTTCTTAGAATGGAATTGGGAACTTCTTTATAGTGGTACTAAGTTACTCATGTTCAAACTATCTCCCACTATTGGAACAATTGGTTCAGAGTGGAAGAGCTAGGTGAACCCCCCACTGGGACTTCAACGGTGTACCCTAGTCTCTTTTTGAGAAAATCATGTTTGGCATGGGTGTTCTTGATTCCCACTATGGATGAGTCTCCTTATTCTAAATCCAAAACAAGAGCAAGAAACAAGAACAACAACATATCAAAGACACATCAAACAGTTTAGGGCACACATAAATTGGTAATCAAGATAAACACTTGCTTGATATTGTTTGGCTACCTCTAAATTGCAATCCAAAAGACTAATTCATAAACACAATGGTCAAAACTAGAAGTAAACATCCTCGGTCCAATACCGAGGGAGAATCTGAAGCAACACATACCCATAGGCGAAGTCGTAGTAACATTGAACCACATGCTCATAAGATCGTGAGACGTAGTTCCACGAGTCTAAGGGGTGATAATTCAACCCTTGGGGGCTCTCCTCGAGAAACCCCAAATAGAGAGTCAAATCATGGAACTAAATCACAAAAACACAAAGAGGCTTCATGGCCATCATCATCAAGGAGACACGAGGAAGCCTCAAGGTCTTCCTCTAAACACATAAAAACTTCTCAAAGACATGAGGAGGCTTCAAGAGCTTCCTCCCCACATGGACATAAGAAGGGTTCTAGACCCCATTCTTCGCATAGGGATGATGAGGTTTCCCCATATCCATCCTCATGGAGGGTAGATAGGGCCACAAAGCCCTCATCACCAAAAAGACACACAAGAGTCACAACATCTCAAACTTCACATGAGACATTGAGAATAGGTCTACCCACTGAAGGGCAAGAAACTAGAGCTACATCCAGTCATAGACATCAAACAGAAGATACCCTTCACACAAGAGGAAGGATTCCAATAGATTATGACCTCATTGGAGTAAATGGCACCCCAAGGGATCAGCCATGGAAAACAAGATAGTTAGATGAGTTGGATCGGTTGCATCCGAGGCCACCTCCCAGAACCATAGCCACAGAAAATTTTGCATCTGGAAGTTCACGAACTGTTACTTCTAAGTGCACCTCTCAACCTGGGGATGCTTCAGAGTGACTCCACAAGTCTCATGCAGAGTCTGACCATAGAGACACTTATCAACACATGGAACAAATTATAGTAGCTAGCAAGAGCAAAGAAATAGCAGAGACCTCTTCGAGGAATCTGTGAATCAAAACCACAAGAACAGAATCAGACAAACATGAGTCCTCTTCAACAATGCAATCTGACCGCATGCGATGGTTAGAAAATGCGTTGTACAAAGAGTGAGAGCTAGTGGAAGCTCTTGAGCATGACAAACAAAGAGAAAGGCTTTTGCGCCAACATGAGCAACGTCTAAGAGAACAAGCTGAGCAACTAGCTCATATCAATTTACAAGCCAATGGCAATGATCATCAAAGAGATAAACGTGTTGACTCACCAAGAGAAGGGTGCAACAGACAAGAAGAAATCCCACAACGAAACCACCACTCAAATCATGAACAACATCAAACTGGTGGAGAAAGGGTAAACATGATAAATCAGGATCAAACACATCCTGAATCCCCTCGTAGGAGGGAAGAGAATAGAACAAGTCAAATGCACATAGGGTTACCTCCATTACCACCATGAGGGGGCCTACAAGAAGAGGAACTCCTCACCTCAAAGGCATTCCAGGCACTCACTAAAAATATGAAGTCCTTTGAGAAACAAGAGATGGCAGGGAACCAACCAACATTGAGTAAAATACACAACCAACCATTATGCCCATCAGTCCCTAGCCCTGCATATCCTAAGCATTTTGAGATGCCTAGGTTAGAAAAGTTTAAGGGTGAAGAGGATGCACAAGAGCATGTTACCAATTTCATCAATGCATATTTTCATCTTGAAGACAATGATGCTCTTATGCTAAGGACTTTCATTATGACATTTTTGGGTGCTGCCACTCAATGGTTCAACCAACTGCCCAAGCACAACATATCCAATTTTGAACAACTAGTAAATGCATTCCTGAAGCATTTCTCCTTTGGTGCTAAAATAAAGGTGAACCTTTTAGACCTGGCCAACCTAAAACATTATGATGATGAGCCAATAATGGAATATGGGGATAGATGGAGAAAAGTCATGGTAAAGTTATCATTCTCCATCCCCACAGAAGAAATTGTCTGCATGTTCACCAAGAGTTGTTCTAAACACATCTCCCTCTTGCTACAAATTCAACAATATCCTTCATTTGAGGAAGCCTTGGCATAGGCCAAACTCATTGAGGACATAAAAGTAGATGAGGGAACCATCAAGCTCCAAAACAAGGAGTGGAACAAAAATGGCAAGAATGACAAATACAAGCAAAAGTAGGCAAGCCCTGCTCCAGTTAATCAAGTAGTATTGGTTGCACCTAAGGATGGGGCTGCACAGCAACCCCAAAATTATCAAGCACAACCCCCACCAGCCAATTACGATCAAAAGAACAATCAAGGGTGAAATAGAGAATGCAAGCCACCTCACTATTTTACACCTCTATCAGAGTCAATGCAATCAATTTTCAACCAATTGAGTGAGGCTAGGAAGATCAGATTTCTAGATGTACCTCTTATAGATCCCAACCATCCTAAGCCAAAAGGATATAGGGAAGATCAATTTTACCCTTATCACAGGATACCGGGGCATAATATTGAAGTTTGCATTGGTTTCAAACACCAGGTGCAAAACATGATTGAGGTGGGAGAACTTAAAGTTGACAACCCATTGGCTCCTGATAACAGAGATATGGGCATATACAAAAACCCACTACCCAACCATGAGGCCCCTAGAGGGCAAGGTGCCCAAGTCAATCAGGTCTGAATTGATACGCCTACCCATGGGTGCATTGGGATGGTTGAAATTGTCAATATAGCTACTAGGACTAGATGATATGGTCAACCATAGCCTCCTATAGCTCCCATTAATGTCCCAGCTACACCTAGGTAGAGGTAAGGGTAGAACAACCTTCCAGGTCCACCAACACGACCTGTGGTAACTGTTTGGAGTAGACTAGAGCAAAACTTACAAACGACTCCAGCTAAGCTATCTATCTATGAGCTCATACAACAATCCCCAAAGCATAGGGAGACTTTGATGGAGATCTTGAGATCAATTGAGCTCCAACCACAAGATCCAAATGCATTCACTTATTTTGTGGGACAAGTACAAGAATTCCAAGAACCTGTAATCTGATTTTATGATCATGAGATTAAGATAGTGCCTACTACCTTACCATACCCTCCATTGCACATTGTGGCATCAGTCAATGATTTACCTTTTAAGTGGGTCTTGATCGATACGGGTTCTTCAATCAACATCATCACAACAACAACAATAGAACACCTTAAGATCCCCAAGTCAAATATCATTCTAGGAGCCTACACATTAAGAGCTTTCAATGATGCTTTATGCAATACTGTGGGAACGATAGTCCTACCCATCAAGGTGGGGCATAAGACCATCCCTATGATGTGTCATGTCTTGGAAGGGGCCATGCAATACAACATCCTCCTAGGGTACCCTTGGATAAGAGATATGAAGTGTGTTCCTTTGATTTTACACCAATGTGTCAAGTACATGCATGATGACAAAGTCTATGTGGTGTTGGCTGATGAAGAGCCATTCAAATATGTCCATCAGGTGGATTTTCTAAGAGAATTTGTGATTCCTTCTACCCACCTGTATGTAGGACCTTCATCTCCAACTACGCAACTAGATGACAAGGACAAAGGGGTACATAAAGACCCAGACACATCAGCACCTCATCTTGCACCCAAAATGACTAATGCTTCTAAGAGACCATCAACATCTAAACCAAAAGATAATCAGAAGCTAAAGGCACCTTTAGTTGAGGAAGGAAATCCCAAGGAAGTACTAACCATAGCCATTGAGAAAATTCCAAGTCCCATGGAAGAAGAAGATCTCCAAGATCAAGCTGAGGAGATACTAGAACCCACTTCACCAGTGTCATCTGTAGGATCATCCACATCACATGCAATAATACACTTGGCAAGTATAGGGATAGGAGAGTATCTTGTGTAGAACATAACATTCACACCCATCATAGAGTCTGCACAAGACATGGGATGGCCAAAATACCTAAGACCACTAGTGGGAATAGTGGTTCCACTTGGAATCCCTCCCAACCAAACCAACTTTGTCTATGCTGGCCTGGACTGCACCCATAAGTCTACAGACATAGAAGAGGACAATGATGAACTATTCACTGTTAATGTTTGTTACCTCTCTAATCTTGAGTATGCTCTAAGCTATTTTGAACATTACCATTGGCATGGCTACGGTCTTGGTATATATGAGCAGGGGCATAGGTGGCCATTCGAGCCATAATACCAGCTTCCCTCTGACAGGTTTGGGTTAGGCTATCACATCAGAGGTCGAGATGACTCTCTAGTAGTAGCCTTGGATAGATTAAGCTTGGGGTTAGGAGAAGACATCGATTTTATTCCTTATCACCCACCAAGTACAAGATATCCGAGCAATAGACAAGTGGTTGTGGTAAACATACCACCACCCGAGACTTATCATCCAAGCTTCACAATTGATGCCATCCCAATAGGTTGCAACTTATGGGATGAAGAGCGAGAAGAAAATGGATACGAGGCAAGTGATGATGAAGCACAAGCAAGCTTAGCCTATCATGGGCCTCACTATTTACAAAGCCTTGCCTGGTCCAACCATAATGAGAGTGGGTACATATCGGATGAAAGTGGCTATGAGTCAGAGGACTCAACAGAGAGAGCCTACCTAGGGGTAAGGCAATGGCCCCATGACTTGGGGCAACATACTAATGCAAATGGCATCTTCATAAGTGACGAAGAATATGAGGATGAGATAGAGATGGCCTACTTGGGGCCACAAGATGTGCCCCTTATCTTGGGGCAACATACCAATGCTAATGGTTTTTGGATAAGTGATGATGACTTTGATGATGAGACTGAGATGGCTTATCTTGGGCCTCGCCACTTATGGTAGGCCAACATGCTGGTAGGAAGAGAAGTGGCACTTCGTGCCATAGACCCTAGCTTGTGGTTTTTGGGGAGACCTATCGACTTAAATGCTATTCACCATGTGGTCAATCCCCCTCTACCTATGTTCAGGGAGCTCTTAGAACCCAATGATCCTATTATCTAGCCTGCTCATGGGCCAGATCCAGATATTCCTTTTCCTCCAGAGCCTCATCACGAGTATGGAGGAGAAACCTTTGAGACAATGTTTCACCCATGTGGTCTTGGAGATTTCATTCCATCCATCAATACGATATCCATTGATTTGGCCACTCCACTTCATAACCCAATGGATCCTATTAAACCACTATGTCTTGATACAAAGGCTATTGATTGGGATCACATTGATTCACCCATAGAACTTGAAGATATTTTACTTAGTGAAGAGGTTTTACAACCAGTTTATTTTGCATCAGGCTATGCATATGATGTATTCCATGCCGGTTTGGATCCTGAGTTAGTAGGACCTATAAATCCCACCGATGACATTCATTTGATACCCATGCCTCACCAGTTGGAGGATGGGTCACATATGGCTATAGAAGAAAATTTTGATATGGACATCAGTGATGATCCTACTCAACCAAAGAAATTCAAGTTCGGATAAAGTTTGTCTCCAGAGGAACAAGCCATCATAATTCCTCTCCTTAAAGAGAGGCCAAATATTTTTGCTTGGACTTACAAAGACATGCCAGGGATTGATCCAAAGTTAGTTGTTCACAACCTTTCATTGGATCCCATGAAGAAGCCATTCAAGAAAAATTTGAGGAAAATGCATCCAACCATAACTTTGATGGTGAATAACGAGTTAAAAAACTATTGGATGCAATTTGTATAGTCCCATTTGACTATCCCGAATGGGTTTCAAACATGGTGCCCATAGGAAATCCTGATGGAAGAGTCTATATTTGCACATATTTTAGATACTTGAATAGGGAAACTCCAAAGGATTCATTCCCATTACCAAACATAGATGCTCTTATTGATGCCACTATAGGTCATGAGATGCTCTCCCTAATGGATGGGTTTTCTAGATACAATAAAATTTGAATCAAACCCGAAGACCAGCATAAGACTGCTTTCATTACTCCATGGGGGAAATTATGTTACAAGGTGATGTCATTTGGCCTAAAGAATGTTGGTGCCACATATCAGCAGGCCATGACATACATCTTTCATGACTACATGCACACAATCTTAGAAGACTACATGGATGACTTGTTGGCCAAGTCTTTAGTGAGGCAAGAGCAGCTGAAATACTTGAGAAAGTCTTCGATCGCCTCATTGAGCACAATGTAATATTGAACCCTAAGAAGTGCATGTTTGGAATGAATTTTGGTAAGCTCTTAGGTTTCATCATTTCTAAGAGAGGCATCGAAGTTGATCCTGCAAAGGTAAAAGCTATAATGGAAATGGTTGCCCCTACCAACATTAGGGAGTTAAGAAGCCTACAAGGCAAGGTAGCATCCATCAAATGGTTCATTGCTCAATTATCAGATAAGTGTCAGCCCATGAATTGATTGCCATACAAGGATGTCACATTTCATTGGGATGAAGAGTGCCAATAGGCCTTTACAAAGATCAAAACTTACCTGGAAACACTACCGGTATTGGCTCCACCAAGGCCAGATGTACCATTTTTACTATACATATCGGCTACTGATTTTGCTTTAGGCACCATGTTGGCCCAAAAGAATGCACAAGACAAAGAGCAAGTTGTATATTACATTAGTCGCACCTTGGTGAGTTATGAGATAGGATATGCGTATGTAGAAAATTTGCGTTTAGAAGTGTTCTTTGCAACTAGAAAGTTGCAACATTACATGTTAAGCCATACGACCTATGTTATATCAAAAAAAATCCTTTGCAGTATATGATGAACAAGACCTATCACAATACACGTACTACAAAGTGGATCATGTTGTTGACAGAATTTGATCTAGAGTTCATAAGACAAAAGTCCATCAAGGGATAAGTCATAGCATATCAATTAGCAGAGGCACCTCTTCAAGATAGCAAACCTCTCACCATATAATTTCTTAATGATGCAATCTTCGCATTATTAGATCCACCTAATCTCGAAGAGCCTAAAAAGAAAGATATATGGCATTGTTCTTCGATGGTTCAAAGTGCGAGCAAGGGGGTGGAGCAGTAATAGTATCTATCACACCACAAGGTGCTCCACTACCCTTATCATTTAAGCTAGACTTCCCTTGCATAATCAATAACACAGAGTATGAGGTCCTGATCTTAGGAATCCAAATAGTTTTTGCAATGGGCATTAAAATATTGAATATCTTCAATGAATCTTTGCTCATAGTTAATCAAGTCAAAGGATTATTCCAATGTAGGTGTCCACTCTTGAAGGCTTACAAAGAGCTTGTTGACACTTACCTAGCCCAACTGGAATGGTATTACATTGAGAAAATCCCTCATACATTAAACATATTTGTAGACACCATGGCATCTTTGGGATCCTTAATCCCTCAGAATCCATCTACTGATTTCACAACCATTCACATAAAAGTGCTCATGCACTTAACAATACAACATGAGGCTATGGATAATCAAGAGTTAGTCAACATGATCCAGACCGAACCAAATTAGGATTGGTCCTTCAGAGCTAGAGCTTTCTTGCAAATGACACCTTGGGAAAATTTGATCTCTCAAGGTCCCACGGAGTGTGGTACGACCATTCACCATAGGGTTTGTTCTCAATATGTGTTCTCAAATTTTTGATCACAGGAGGAGCATACCATTTTATCCATAGAATTTGTGGCTTATCAGGATTGGCTTTCCCAATTACGAGATTTTTTGAAACTTGGAATGGTACTGCAAGGCCTATCACATGTTGAAATATGAGCATTTAAATAGAAGGCGATGAGGTATATCTTACTAGGAGAGATCCTTTATAGGATAGGCGATGATGGAATGCTCATTCATTGTCTTGAGCCCCAGGAAGCATCCTGGGCATTTTTTCAAGCTCATGACGATACATGTGGTGGTCACTTTAGTGGAATGGCCATCGTTAAGCGCATATTGAGAATGAGTTACTATTGGTCCACTATAGAAAAATATTTTTGTGAGTATGTCAAGAAGAGCGTTAAGTTCCAGCATCATGAAAACCTCACTCACTTTCCATCACAAGCCTTGCAACCCATACAGGCAGCATGGCCCTTCTCGCAATGGGGACTGGAATTAGTGGGAAATATCTCATCCCCATCCTTAGGTCGACACACGTTCATCATAATGGCCATTGAATATTTCACCAAATGGGTCAAAGAGATCCCCTTGATATCGAAAAATGGACCAAGGATTACAGAGTTTATGCTCCATAATATTATAAGTCATTTCAGGGTCCCTTTGAAGATAATATCGAATAATGGGTCATCTTTCAAGAATAAAAATGTGCATGCTTTCATGAAAAAGTACCATATTCAGCACAATTTTTTAACACCCTATTATCCACAAGCAAATGGGCAAGCATAATCCTCAAACAAAACAATAGTCTCCATCTTGAGAAAAATAGTGAAAGATAATCATAAGGACTAGCATTTGCAATTGCCTTTGGCATTATGGGCATACAGGACTAGTGTGCGGATGCCCACTGGGGCAACACCATTTTCACTTGTATATGGAACTGAAGCCATCATGCCCCTAGAGTTGGAAATTCCAACCCTATGCATAGAATTGAAGGACTTCATAGATGATGACACCGCACGACAAGGTTGCCTTTATCAATTAATGCTTCTTGATGAGTCAATGCCTTAGAGCATCTCCCATTTATTAGGATCACCTTGCGTGAGTTTACAATAGTAAAATCCACTTAAGAGAATTCAAAGTTGGGGATCTTGTGCTCAAAGAAAAACAACAGAACCCAAATCTACCGCCGCACCTACGAGAAAAATTTGTGATAAACTGGATAGGACCCTACATAATTTTAGAAAGGGTTGGGCCTGGAGCATATCACCTCACATCATTGGATGGTTTTGAAGAGCCTGAGCCTCTCAATATCATTCATTTGAAGGCATCTTATACATAAAGTACAAAAACATTCAAATATACATAAAATACAAAAACACTCAAATATACATAAAATACAAAAATATTCAAATATGCATAAAAACAAATACATCCAAATATAAAACATCAAAAGAAAACAAAAAAATTCAAAAACATAAAAATTCAAAATATAATCAAAAAATGCTCCAAGGGTATTCAAGCCACTTTGTCAAATTCAATAAAAAATGTTCCAAGGGTATTCAAGTCGCTTCGTCAAATTCAATCAATAATTCTTCAAGGGTATTCAAGTCGCTTGGTCAAATTCAATCAAAAATTCTCCAAGGGTATTCAAGCCCCTTGGTCAAATTCAATCAAAAATTCTCCAAGGGTATACAAGTCGCTTCGTCAAATTCAATTCAAAATGCTCCAAGGGTATCCAAGCCGCTTGGTCAAATTTCAATAAAAAGTGCTCCAAGGGTGGCTTCACGCCGCTTTGTCAAACTTTAAAATCCCAAAAGGCACAATAAGGCCTTTGGTCAAAATACAATAAAAAATACAAAAACAATGTAAAAAACAAAAATACAAAAATAGTCACATCTTACACCTGCATCCATATAGTCGCATTACATCAAAATATGCATATCCATTGTATTTGCATATGTTATGATCACACTCTTGCAATTGATGTCATAGTTTGTATCACAACCAAAAATACACAAATACACCTTCATCCATTCATCTATGTGTGTAACTTTAATTTTCAACACAACCATATCATGTTTCTATAAGGAATAGGCTAAGGTTTTCCAATCATTCAACCATATCTAGTGGGCTTATCAGTTCTTGTGGGAAGCCATATTGATTAGTAGAGAGTAAGGTGTAGTCGTGAATGCCTCGGATATTTAGGATCCTATCACTAATTTAAAAAAAAAACACTAAAATCCTAATTGGTACAAGGGAAATATGAAATATACAAAAGTGGTCTAGGTTACCTTAAGCAAAAAGGATCTTCCTTGCTTATCTCCTTGTGTGACCGGTTCAAAGGTGCTGAGAATTGGCAAAAGGACAAGTGCCACCCTACCCAGAAATGAGTGATTATCATCACTACATAAATCCTTTGCTTTCATTAAAACAAGCTAAAATCCCAAAAAAAAGCACAAATTCAAAACCCCAGTTTCCAAAGTCATAATTCAAAATCCTAAAATCAAGCAAAAGGTCAAAAGTTGAAACAAACAAGTGAGTTTCATCCTTACATAAATACCTTGCTCAAGAGAAAAAAAAAATAATAATCAATAAAAAATAAACATTTATTTTCATCACTAAACATGAGCAAGTATCCCAAATGAAATGAAGAAAATAAGGGAATGAAGCTTGAATCCCTAGAATTCTTAGCATTGCACAAAACTGGAAGGTGATCCCCATTATAGGTTGGTGTACAACCATGCTTGGAAATGGTGGTACCCTTACGCATGATGATATGTCTATCACAATAGCATTTTGCATTTGTGTAGACCAATGTTTGCATGTGGATGAGCTAGCTTTAGGTAACCCAACGCTACCTAGTGGTATAGTCCAACTAATTCCAACACAGGATAATATGAACAATTGAGGATCCACAATCTTAGAAATGGGCTGAAATAATCCTGCCTAACATTGAAGGAAATGCTTGAGTTCTATATAAATATATTCATTTGCACACATAGGGATAATGAACCTATAGATCCATGATAAAAGCCTTGCTTTTCAAAAGTCCTGTATGGTTAGTATGCAGCTATTGATAGGGTAACTAGAGTGTTTGAGTCTCAGGAAGAGCCTCAAAAATTCCTACATAGCAAAAAATCATATCATTCACCACATCATCAATTTTATTTATGAAGTTTGCAAATTAAGGGGTATTAACAAAGTAGGTTAGATACCGGATAGATGTCAAAAATAATATCTACACAGGCACTGACTATTTTGAACCTTTTAAATAACATAAGCTTTATCAAGAAATTACATACATTCTATGCTAGTACATTTCACATATGAATGCCCAAATGATTAGTTATTATGATAAAAATTATTATTTGCATTCATGATTGTTATACTTTCTGTGGTATCACCTATTTATATTGATGAAATCATATCATATGCATTCCTTATGTTTTAAGTGATTAAAACATACAAGTTCATTCACATTAAATTAAACAACGCATGACATATTGTAGTTACCATATCATAACATAAGTTAGATGCATACAATTAAATCAAAATTAAACATGCATCTAACAAAAACATTGCATCCATAAATACATAATTTCATAAATCATCCATCCATATCTAAGATCACATCATTACATTCACCCATGCATAGAATCATAAATCCATCATCGAATCACCTCATGATACATCACATCATGTCACAATAATCAAATCATATAAGCATCTACATAAACATTTACATAAGCATCCATCTCAATATCCATATCATCATAAATATCACCTATAATTTAACACATATATCAACCCATCAAAATACCATCATCACATCACAAGTAAAACAAAAACATAAGCAATAAATAACACACATAATGAAGCATAATGTAAAGATCTCATAAATATGTGTGTCTCAAAAAGTGTCTCAAAATGTGTATCTCAAAGTGCATGGATATACAAAAATTTCTGAAGGCTACAGTCATATAGGTCATCTGACCTCAAAAATAAAATCCTAATGCATCATCAATAAAACATTGAGCTTGTATCCCCTGTAGCACCACCCCCTATGGATGGATCTTAGGTGGAGCGGTGTGAGCCTACTGGCCTCTCTATGGGAGTCTGGGTCCTCTAACTAGACCAAATGGAAGACTACCCTAATGTGGAGCACCCACTAGCCTGTGATCCATTTGCACCTACCCTCTCCCTAGGAGTGGCTCCTAGCCTCCTAATCTGCATCTAGAGAGAAGCAATGTGGCCTACATGAATAGTAATATCCACCTCATACTCATCTAGCAAAGTCTACATCCACCTGATATTTGCCCTCAGATCTATCCTTGTAGAACCCTGAGGTGTGGAAGGATCAACAAAAACTTGCATCCTGGTAGCACCACCCCCAATAACAGCCTATAAATCCTATATTTGAGCCATGAGCTACTCTATAGTAGCATCTCATTTTGCTATAGTAGCATCCCATTGGGCTATGATAGCATCACCTTGTTGTACCTGGATCTTGGCCAACTAGAGCTTGGCCTAAACATCATGCAACTACACTCTCAGAGGAGAATATATCTCCTCAGGATCAAACTCCTCCTTATTAGGAGCCTCCTGCTCCTTCGCTACCACCTACTCTATCATCTGGCCCTACACCTCAGTCCTAGCTTAGACTCTATTCCATGTTGGATCTGCACCACCATATCCACCATCATCATTATAGCCCAAACTGTCATTACCATGCCACATAATATTACCCCACCACTATGCAAATACATCTGTGACTCCCCTAGTGACTCTTGGGTCAACTTCTGGGGCATCCTCCTCATCAGCCAACTCTATGATATGTAGGGGAGGGAAGTCTCTCTTTGCTCTGATGTGCATGTACAAGAATGGGACAAGTGGTACATCCTACTGCAATCCATACTAACGAAGAACTCAGGAGTAGAAGAAATACTCCCTAATTTTAGCCTTGCATCCAATGAGCCATTGCTCATGCCACATCCTAGCGATAAAATTGGATGGATCATCCCAAGCTGGGCACTCATGATATGGGTGCCACATGATGGATCTATCCTATAGCCCAATGAAAGTAGCAATATAGTGAGTGAGCTTCCATGCATTAGGATAGCTCTTGCATTCCTCGCACTCTCAAGCCCATCTGGAAGCATAACACTACATCCTAGCATCAATAACCAAAATCCTAGCAGGGAGCCCTCTCGGATGATCCACGCTTATATACTCCCATCCCCATACCTGAAGGAGCAAGCTATAAGCAATGTTGACGTGACCCCACTGATGGATGTGATAAAACTCATCATAGCATTGTTCTAGCAGAGACCTCCCCCATGCATAGATGATAGGATCTATGCTATCCATAAAGTCTTGAACCATTGCAAGGAGGTTTCATGCGAACCTCAAGCCTGAGCAATCTAGGATAAGAATGTTACTGATGACCATAAATAATATCGCATACCTCTTTGAGAAGACACGCTTCCTCTACCAACGTATAAAAAACACACCTTCAAACTTGGTTTCCTTAATGGCTAAAGAGACTATGGCCATTAGTGGCCAAAGAAAAATTGCATTACAGTCATTAGTGGTCGAAGAGACGATGGCCACTCCATCAAAGGGGATCCGAAAAATCTTGTACACATCCTCCAGTGTGATAGTCATCTCACTGGTAGGAAGATGGAAGGTGTTCATCCTGGGGTCCCATCGGTGAACCAGGGTGGTGAGGTAGGCCTAGTCTGACATAATATGTGGCAATTTGGTAACATATTATAGTTTGCAGGTCTTAAACCAGGCCTAGTATGTATCATCTAGGAGTGGTAGGAGGTCATTTAGGAGCTTCAGATCCTAATCCTGAGTAGTGAAAATTTAGGAGTAGAAATAAAAGGTATAACTACAATGCATCTAAGGCATAAATCATAAATAAAACATGAAAAATGGTGCAAATAATGATAAATTATCCTAAGTATGAGTGAAAGAGTAATAAATACACCTAATCATGCAACATAGTACAAAAAAGCAGCTTAAAAATTCAAAAAATCAATTGATCATCTCACAAAATCTAGAAAATTTACAAAATTTGCCTAAGGATCTTGTTCGTTGTCGCCTACATCAGCCAAAAACTTGCTACTAAGGATAGCAACGACCAAAACCCAATGATCAAATTTTTGATCATTGGGATTCAAAACCGGCCGCCCTAAGCGAAATCAACCAAACTATAGGCCAAAGCGACTGCTCTGAGTGGTAGTGACTGATGGGTGACATGGCAAATGCATACACCCTAGGCCAAAAATACCAAAAAAAAATTAAAAATTGTAAAATGGGGGCAAGCCCACCAAAAAAAAACCTAAGCTAAACCTATCTACATGTTCAGTTCATTGTCGATGAGTTTAATGAGATTCATTTATCGGTTATTTAGTGAGGTTCAATTTTACCCAAAAGGAAAAGCAATGTTAAGGTTTAAGAGAGTACCCGAGAAGCTCCACCTCCTCCACTCACCGATGTCTCACCCTGCACAACCATAGTCTCCAATGCAACAACACTCCAAGTCGCAAATGTCACTTTCTTGTCATAGCTTTGGAAAGAAAAATAGCCAGTTGGAAGAATGAAAAGTCAAAATCCTAGATTACTTTTTATACTTTTCAAGTTATGCCTCGGCCGTTGCTGACATTAGTGGCCTAAAATTCTTGGCCACTTAGGGCAAGAGTGGCCATAGGCAGGCAATTAGCGATCGCTGGATATGATAGCGGTCAGTTACACAGGAAAAATTAGGAAGATTCCTTCTAGGAGGAATAGTAGAATGAGCAAATAAACACATTTTGATGGTCCCTAATTATCATAATGATCAAAATTACAAAAAAATCACATAAAAAAAATATTGATTAAGCTTCATATTCAGTTACTTACTCTATCAACTCAACAGTTGTAGCAATTTGCACTCCATGCAACTCGATGATATGAGTAAGTTACCATAGAGCTACTTGGGGAAAATGATTCATTTTGGAATTATGATGTATCACCTCAACCCCGAAGAAGATCAAGATGGTCAGACTACTCCATGTGTAGGATGGAATCATCCTAATTCTATTATGATACCAAAACACTAAACCAAGTGATGTAATACAAGCATAAATAGAATCACTCATCCTAAATCCTTAAGAAGGCTATTTGTGGTCGAACCACTCCCCAGGATAGAGATGAAATATCATCATAAACAATTGGAATCACACTTGAATGGGGGTTTGCCCATTAAAATAACAAACACTAGAAAGGAGCCAAAACTAGTCAAATTGGTCAAGTGACTTGTCGCTTCATTCATTGCCCTTCCCTCACCAATTCACTGTGTGAGGGGGTAGTACAAATATTTAAATAATCATAATCAAAGTCAACCAAAGATCACTCAATCATATTAAAATAGTGTTTGTCCTATGAATCATTGCATACAACTCTTACAAAACTTTCCCCATTTGATGGGTTCATAATCAAATATGACATCTTCAGTTTGTAGCTCTCCTCTTGTCGGTTCTATTGTAGCAACATAAGCTACTCGATTGCATTTGAGGAATGATTACAAGTGGATATGAGCAAGTCCTATGCTAAATTAAGCCTTCAATCAGGTTGAAGTAATGATTCAAGGATGCATGTTGTATTGCATTATTGGGCCATCCAATTTTGATCATATCAATGATCATCATACACCCTACAAACTTAGTAGTCTACGTTTTTGCTCTGTGCTATGTTTTCCACTCAACACATCACAAAAAGGGGTATTTGTAGACACCTAAAACATGTCATGTTTAGGAATACTACTCAAATGGGTACATTCATAGATCATGTGACCAAACCTTGGGACCTTCCAAGTATCAAAAGTGGTTTTCACCACTCATTTGGGTTCTTATCCCATCCAAGACTGGCCGCTATGGACCAGAGCAGCTAGATCCTGGTCGTTGTAGCTCAGAGTGGCCAAACCTTAGCTGCTACAGATGACAATGACTAAACCTCAAATGCATTTTTCTATCAATATAGCCTAATCTCGGGCAATCAGGGACAACTTTTCATACCTACTCACAACCAGTCTACATGAAAGACTCAAGTCTAGATTTAGACATCAATTAAATGTCCCTCAATGGTAGACAAAAGCTCAATTTATCATGCTAACATCTAGTGCACATGAGGGATTTAGTCCTAAGGTTTGAACGTTGACCTAGGGCTTCAAAAAATTTATAAGGTGCAAACATAAGAGCACCAAGGGATGATCAGATATCATATATCAAAAATTTTGAATATGTTGGATCATTAAGGAGAGCTTTCAAAGACTTGGAGAGCTTCCCTTGGAGATCATTTTATAGTGAAGTCTTGTTTTATTGGAGGGCATATATGAGCACCCTTGAGGAGAAATGAATTGCTAGACAACTGAGAGGTGATCATCCATGCACATATAGTAATCATCTAACATTTATAGAAAACTTAAGCCCATAGCCTTTGGGTCAATAGAGACAGATTTCATCTTAGTGGTTGTTGTCCTGGACAGTGGCTTGCAAAACTAGTATAGGGATTTATATGTAATCGGGTATTGGAAATATCAATACAAAGCATTCATTCGTTTATTTCTTCGTACTTTGGATATGCCTCTATTTTATGTTTTTTTATTTAATGCATGCTAAATGTTAAAAATTCAATAATTATCGCAAATAGAGTAAGTGGACGGTACGTCGCTTCCCCGGGATCGCTACATCTATCTAGATGGAATGTAATCATATGCACTTGATCACAAAGTTAACTTACACTTAACATATTATGTTTTAATCCTTTAATATACAACACATTTTCTATTATTGTTTTCCCATTATCTAAATTCAAAGTTTCTCTTCCACCAATCCTTGTTGATCCATTATCACCAAAACTTACTGATACTCTATTTGTTTCTTTTAATACAATAAATTTGTCTTTGTCTCCTGTCATGTAACTAGAGTAACCACTATCAAGATACCATTGTTCTTCTTTATCCTGAGCATGAAGGGTTGTTTGAACTAACATTGATCTAGCTTTTACATTTTCCTTTTCATCTTTCTTAGTTGTTGAATCTATTTTTATTTTACTAGAATTAGGAAGTATCATTCTACACCATCTAGCCTTGTGCCCAAAATTATTGCATTTGTAAAATATAATATCATTATCCATAAGAGGTGCAAAAGAATTGAAATTTCTATTGACATCATTTCTTGCATGACTAGTACAGTGTACAACTCTATGAACATATTTATTACAATAATAGTAATGACCATGGAAGAAATTATGTAACCTATTTGGATGCCCTTGAGATTGTGGTGGAGTATTCCTCCTCTTGTGATTAACTCTCATCCAAGGTTCTTCTTTGCTTTCTTCCTTTCTGATATCCTTTGCTTGCTTATTCTTGTTTGAATTTTTTGCTTCTTGAAGACTTGATTATCTTTTTGATTTCTTATCCTCTACATCTTGTAGTACCTTGGTCCTTTCAACTTCATTCCTTAGATAAATAATTTCTACTTCCAATATTTCACATTCTATTTCTTTTTCTCTTAATAGATTTGTCATATCCTATTCAATTTTCTTTCCTTCTTCCACCCTTATCTTGAGTTCTATGAGATTTTGTAGAATTTCCATCCTTGCTTCTTCATCTTCTTGAATTTTTTCCTTCAAGATTGAATTCTTCTCTCTAATTCTTTCTAAATTTTTGAGAGTAGAAAAAAATTCCTCTTTTATATCAATCATAGTATCCTCTTCATTTTCTTAAGTCATGTGTGTTACTGATGGATCCTCCTCCAAGCTGTTAGTCTTTTTACAGAGAGACCCACTTTGATACCAATTGAAGAGCATGTGCTTATATTTAGAGGGAGGGTGAATAGTATAAGGTAAAAAATTTTACCTTTTAATCCAAATGATAACATCAATAATAAGCAATAAACATCACACAAATCATTACACACATGAGAGACATGATTTTACGTGGTTCACCCAATGTGGGCTACTCCACGGATAAAATATTTCTTATAAATTTTCCTCACATAAATTCTCTTGGGAATACTTTCCCTACAATATTTATGGACCTCTATCCAAAGGATACACTAATCCCCTAATCAATTTTGTGGATCTCTATCCACAGTAGAACTCCTTTCTCCTAAGCTCTGATTGGTGATCTTCTAAAAGAATTGTTACCCCCATTGTTCTAGCTAATGGATCTCTATCCACTGAAGACACATATCCTCATTGCCCTAGCCAATGGATCTCTATCCACTATAGACTATCATCTTCTATACTCTATCACCTTCATAGCTCTATCTCAAACCTTCACTAAATATAGTACTTCGGTCTAGCACAAATCTATCCTCAATATATGTTTTTGATCTGGCACAAATCTATCCTCAAATCTGTACCAAAATCTATCCTTAAATATATCCTCAATCTCTATCTCTGATCTGGCACAAACCTATCCTAAAAATCTATACCAAACTTTATCCTCAAATCTGTCCTCAATCTCTATCTTGTAAGCTTTCACAAAAGCTCACATAAATCTTTCCACAAACCTTCTCTAAGATTTGTCTCAAATCTTCTCAACAAGTCCACACTATAACTTGTCCAATATCATAGAAACATAAAGAGAATTGTTAGAGACTCAATATGCTTCGCATTCATGACAATGCTCAATTACTTTAAATCACTCTTCTATCACATAAACATATAGAGAATTGTTAGAGACTCAATAAGCTTCACACTCACAAGACTCTTAATCACTTTCTCAACTCAATTTAGAATATAGAATAATTTGTTTCACAGAACTTGAACAGTCACTTCACACATTCACTTGACTAGGCTCAACCAACTCTACTCAACCAATCACTTAATGAAATAATCCTTACTCACAAACCCTAGTCCAAGTATATGACTACTCACTTAAATGTTTTCAATAATTATTTATCAACCAATATCACATAATAATAATACTCATGTCCTTTCCAATCCCTAGTTCAAGTTCTTCACTCAACAACTCAAACACTTCAACAACAATGCTTGTAAAACAAGGTTTTATCAACAACTCTTAATTCCAGAAAACCTTGAAGCATTAATTCAAAACACTCTCAAAAATTTAAACCAGACACTCCTTTTCACTCCAAATTTCCATTCACAATTTTTAACAATCACTCACTAGGAATAATATGCCCATACCTTTTGATGGATGTAGAAGTACCTCTAGAAAACCTGTCTCAATCACAATTTTCTTCTTTCCAAATCTAATGGTTAGACACAACAATATTACTTCAACACTTTCCAAAAATATTCCTTGGACATAAAACAATCACAACTCAATTTATGCCTTATTGCTCCCTTTTAAAATAACACTCATCATACCATACATAAAGATAATTTCCTTGATACACCTTATAAACTCCAACTTAAAATAATATCCAACACCATGAAAATATCAACCAAAATACCTTACAATCTTTTCAAAACATTTGAGCAAACAACATTAAAATTTTAATTTTGCAAAAAACCTTATAACTCCTTTAGCAACCTTAGAACCAATTTAAACTATGCAAAAATTAATTTTTAAATGCCCAAACTATATTCACAAAATTTTCAGTGACCAATATTCAAGCATACCTCTTTCTTCCCCAAAAGGGTATTCAGTGAGATTCGATCTGTCGTCTCCTCTAGCCTAAGTGCCTTAGCACTTGGAAGCCCACCGCATGGGCTACTAATGCCCATGTGAAGGAAGGTAGAGCCCCTTCCTCTTATGCCTCCACTCACCATCTATTTCTCACAAAACTTGCACACTCTTCCCTCGCTTTGGATGCAACACAATTCGTAAGGCTCACAATCTTAAAGCTCACAATAATATTCGAAGGCATGGTAAGTTTTGTTAGGTTAGGAGTTACTCCTTATATACACATTTTAATTTCTCCTCACATCGGTGCTTTGTTATTCGAAATCAAATTTCAAATTCTAATTTTGATAATCCACCTTAGGTTTATTTAATGTTAGCTTAAATTAATTTATAATTAATAATTAAATTAATTAATAATTAATTTAAATAACTTTATAAGTTAAGTAAATTAACTAAAATTAATTTATAATTAATTTTAAATTTCCTTTGCATCATATTATAAAACAATGTTATAATATTATTTATTTGGGTTTTTTCTTACACTTTGGACCTCATATGACTTCTTGGAACCGGGTCTTGAAACTAAAACCGAAATGGATGCTACCAATTGAAACTGCCATTGATTGGTGTTGAAAGTTTGACATTAATGACCACTCACTCTTGACATCAATGGTAATATATCACTCAATAATATTAAAGCAGTAAACATCATGCAAAGCATTACACACATGAGAGACATGATTTTATGTGGTTCACCCAATGTGGGCTAATCCACGGATAAAATATTTCTTATAAATTCTCAAATAAATTCTCTTGGGAATACTTTCCCTACAATATTTATGGACCTCTATCCAAATGAGACACCAATACCCTAATCATGTTTGTGGATTTCTATCCACAGGAGAACTCCTTTCTCCTAAGCTCTGATTGGTGATGTTCTAAAAGAACTGTTACCCCTATTGCTCTAGCTAATGGATATCTATCCACTGAAGATACCTGTCCTCATTGCCCTGGCTAATGGATCTCTATCCACTAGAAACTATCATATTATATACTCTATTACCTTCATAGCTCTATCTCAAACCTTCACTAAATACGGTACTTCAATCTAGCACAAATCTGTCCTCAATATCTATTTCTGATCTGGCACAAACCTATCCTCAAATATGTACCAAACTTTGTCCTCAAATATATCCTCAATCTTTGTCTCTAATCTAGCACAAACCTGTCCTCAAATCTATACCAAACTCTATCCTCAAATCTGTCCTTAATCTCTATCTTATAAGATTTCACAAAAGCTCACATAAATCTTTCCACAAACCTTCTCTAAGACTTGTTTCAAATATTCTCAACAAGTCCACACTATACCTTGTCCAATATCATAGAAACATAAAGATAATTTTTAGAGACTCAATATGCTTCACATTCATCACATTGCTCAATTAATTTCAATCACTCTTCTATCATAGAAACATATAGAGAATTTTTAGAGATTCAATATGCTTCACACTCACAAGACTCTTAATCACTTTCTCAACTCAATTTAGAATATAGAATAATTTGTTTCACAGAACTTGAAAAATCACTTCACACATTCACTTGACTAGGCTCAACAAACTCTACTCAACCAATCACTCAATGAAATGATCCTTACTCACAAACCCTAGTCCAAGCATATGACTACTCACTTAAATGTTTTCAACAAAGCTTTATCAACCAATCTCACATAATAATGATACTCATGTTCTTTCCAATCCCTAGTTCAAGTTCTTCACTCAACAACTCAAACACATCAACAGCAATGCTTGTAAAACAAGGTTTTATCAACAACTCTTAATTCCAGAAAACCTTGAAGCATTAATTCAAAAAACTCTCAAAAATGTAAACCAGACACTCCTTTTCACTCCAAATTTCCATTCATAATTTTTAACAATCACTCACTAGGAAGAATATGCCCATACCTTTTGTTGGATGTAGAAGTACCTCTAGAAAACCTGTCTCAATCACAATTTTCTTCTTTCCAAATCCAATGGTTAGACACAACAATATTACTTCAACACTTTCCAAAAATATTCCTTGGACATAAAACAATCACAACTCAATTTATGCCTTATTGCTCCCTTTTAAAATAACACTCATCATACCATACATAAAGATAATTTCCTTGATACACCTTATAAACTCCAACTTAAAATAATATCCAACACCATGAAAATATCAACCAAAACACCTTACAATATTTTCAAAACATTTGAGCAAACAACATTAAAATTTTAATTGTGCAAAACCCCTTATAACTCCTTTAGCAACCTTAGAACTAGTTTAAACTATGCAAAAATTAATTTTTAAATGCCCAAAATATATTCCTGAAATTTTTGGTGACCAATATTCAAGCATACCTCTTTCTTTCCCAAAAGGGGATTCAGCGAGATTCGATATGTCATCTCCTCTAGCCTAAGCACCTTAGCACTTGGGAGCCCACCACATGGGCTACTAATGCCCACGTGAAGGAAGGTAGAGCCCCTTCCTCTTATGCCTCCACTCGCCATCTATTTCTCATGAAACTTGCACACTCTTCCTTCGCTTTGGATGCAACAAAATTTGTAAGGCTCACAATATTAAAGCTCGCAATAATATTCGAAAGCATGGTAAGTTTTGTTAGGGTGGGAGTTCCTCCTTATATACACATTTTAATTTTTCCTCACATCGGTGCTTTGTTATTCGAAATAAAATTTTAAATTTTAATTTTGATAATCCACCTTAGGGTTATTTAACCTTAGCTTAAATTAATTTATAATTAATAATTAAATTAAATAACTTTATAAGTTAAGTAAATTAACTAATAAATTAATTTAAAATTAATTTATAATTAATTTTAAATTTCCTTTGCATAATATTATAAACAATATTATAATATTATTTATTTGGGATTTTTCTTACACTTTGGACCTCATCTGACTTCCTAGAACTAGGTCTTGAAACTGAAACCAAAATGGATGCTACCAATTGAAACTACCATTGATTGGTGCTAAAATTTTAACATAAATGACCACTCACTCTTGACATCAATGGTAACATATCACTCAAACTATCCAAAATGGTTTGCAAGGGTTTTGGATGACAAAAATGGGGGATACAATGATGATGAGGAGGGAGGATGTTAGCAAAATGCTAAGATTTTTGGGTAATAATAGATGCAAGGGCTCTAATGATATATCACCTTAGGAAATAAAAAAAATTAACCACTTAATTGCTTAACCTTATTCACAAAAGTGATTTTTTTTTTTTTTCTAAGCGAAAAACCCCTTGCGGGGCCGCCTTGGTCTGAAATGCCATGAACAGGGGGTTCTACACTGTCAAAGTCACCCGGGAGTCGCACCCGACCCTGCTCGCACCAACATTATCAATTGGATTTTGGATACCCAATTCATAATTTTGGTAGGGTGGAGATTTGAACCTGGGACCTCTCTTGAAGGATATCCCTCTCCTCTCCAACTCACCTACAACACCTGGGTGTGAATTCTCTTTTTTAACTTACCTTTAACATGTTAGGGTTTTGATGACACCAATGGGTAGCTGAGATTCAAACATGATGAATGCCTAAGATTATAACTTTGATATGTAACATGGATCAAGTGAAATGGATGGTTAATATTGAGATGTGATGAATGACTATGATTTATTCATATATAAATATATAAAATATTTATATTTAAATCTAAATATACATATATAAATAAATAATGAACGGATGTGATAGGATGATGTGTGGAAGACAAGTGCCTAGGATTTGGTATCTACACATGATATCCATTTTTATAAGAAAATTGGGATGGATGGGACTTCCATGGGAAGTAATTCTCCACTTCCCTACAACCCATCCCTGGCCCTGTCCTAGATCACTAGTCCTATCCTAGCTCCCTGACACTTCCTTTGCCCTTCTCCCTTGGTTGGTAGATGCTACAGATGACCTTCTTAGGTTGGGAGGTCACTTATTCTCTTATCTACACCTATCCATACCTTATGGTGGGGTTTCCTTTGGTGCCTATGAATTTTGATGTGCTTGGGGTTTTATAGGGCATCCCTATTTTCATCCCAACTTCTTTTTTATGATTTTTAGGGAATCCTTTTATCTTCTACCCTTTGGGATGTTCCTGGGTCTGTCCCAATATTTACTTTTTATGCTTCAAGGATTTTGCCCTTGTGCTCTTATGGTTGTCCTAGTTTTTTTCAAGTTTCCTACGTGGTACGACTCAGTTCCTAGTTCATTGATGCTTCTTGGATCCTTCTCTTGGTTGTCTTTGGTTGTAGATGATCTCCTTAGGGTGGGAGGTCACTTATCCACTTTTATGCCCTTTTCTCAACCACCTAAAGGGTTTCATTCCTGTACCTATGTTCTAGGATACCCATGGGTCCCTCCCTGCATTTCCTATGGTGCTTTTGGGATGGCTATTATTGCAAGTTTCTTCTTGGAGGCAGGTTTTAGTAGTTATCCAATTGGGACATGCCTCTTCTCCTAGTTGTTGATGTTTGCTTCATTGCAAGAGGATTTCATGGCTTGTGGAGATCCTCATTTTGTTGTTCCACTTTCCAGGCCTATGCAAGATGTTTTTTGGTTATTTTTTGGCATCCCCAATTGTTTCTTGCCCTTCCTTGGGTGGGATATTCCTCTTCTGGTGGTTCCTCTTCTCCACCCTACTATTTAGGGTAATTTTTTGTAATTCAATTTTGGTTTTTTGATGTTTTCTTGCCAGATTATAGTTTTTATTTGAAGCTTCATTCTTGGAACTCCTTAGGCAGGATGGCCTTTAGTCTTTCTACTTTTTCAAATTTTAAATTTTAAATTTTAGATGAGGGTGGGATGGCCTTGTTTCATCTCTCCATCCTTTTATGCAGGATTATTTTGTTTTTTCCTACTTTAAGTATTTTCAAATTATGGTGGGCGAGATGGCCCTATATCTAGGTTATTCTAGGTGGGTTACCCTATTTTAAATCCTCTTTGCATGTGTTGTTTAGGTAGGATGACCCTGTTTCTCTTCTTCATGCCTTTTGCATGTGTTCTTTGGAGGATTTAGGTAGGGTAGCCTTGTTTCAATTTTCAAAAAAAAAAATTCAAAAGTCTTTCTATCCTATAAGGCTATCCTTAAGACTATCCTAAAAGGTAATCCTTTTGTCTTTCCTTTGGTTTTCTATTGTCCTTTCTTGTGGCCTTGTTTAATTTGTCTTTTGACTTGTTGTAATCATGTTTTGAGTCCCTTGATAAAAAACCCACTTTAAATTTACATTTAACTAATCAAAAAATTTGTTATAAGAAAATTTATCTAGATAAAAGTTTTCCCATTGAGACTTTTGGTCCATGCAATACATGGAGAGCATGTATTCCAATATTTGGTTTACCCTTTCTATTTGACCATATGTTTCTAGATGACATGCAAATATAATGTTCAGCTTTGTACCAGCTACATGATGAAGGGCTTGCCAAAACTCAGATGTAAGTCTAGAGTCACTATCTAAAATGATCATCTTATGAAAAAAATAGTCTAAAAATATCTTTGGTGAATCTATTGGCCACTATAAGGCATCATCCTTGGTGTTTTTTGTAATAAACTGAGCAACCTTGGTCAATCTATAGTAGGTGGGATAAAGTTTCAATTTAATCACGTCAAGCATGTGTGAGGAAGATTCATTAGAATATCTGCTTGCCCACTTGAGGATCTCTTTCCAAAGGAGACCTTAAGGATATGAATATCCTCTAAATGATTATACCCCTACTCAAGGAAATTTTTAATGGTGTAAATTTAGATATAAAAGCTTGTATATCAGTGTTTATATGGGTTTATTCAACAAAATACCTAAAGTTTGGATCGCTATATCTTGAATATTTTTCAAAATTTAAATGGTTATTTAAGAATTTATGGCTAAGATGATATAAAAGTAATCCTAAGCTTATATCACACAAATTTAGGAAAATGAGAGCTAACCTATATGATTTTCATTTTGATGATGGACTAACTAAGGAGATTTTGACATTTCAAGGCAAACAAGAGATGATGCAAAAGACAAGTTAACCTATAGTGCAACTATATGTTTTTGGATTCCTTGCCTAAGTACTTGTAAAATGAGAAAAGAATTAATATTTTGATCTAATATTCCTTGATTTTGCACAATGTAGATGTGTTTTGTAAAGAAACTTAAGCTAAATTAGAGTTCCTTGACTTTCTAAATTAAAATATTATTTCAATTGTAAATACAATAACACACAAAACTAAACATGTAAAAATGCTAAAAAATAGATTTTAGAGTGATGACAAGTGGTAAAATTACCTCTTTAGATGTTCTACCAACAATGCCACTATTGCAAAATTTTCCACTGGTAAATATGGTTTTGGTAGGTGAATTTGGTACCTACATTAAAAAACCAAAAAAAAAAGATTTTATATTTTGGGAGGTCCATTTAAGAGCTGGAGAATGTGAATTCCTTGTCTAGGCAATTGATTAGATCCCATATTTTTGAATTATTTGAGTATGATTGCCTCCTAGTATGGAAATGGATCTATGCTAAAGTCACCAATTGGCCTACCAAATTTTCCACTAGCAAATTTGGTCCGAGTGGCAAATTTTGTCTATGTATTCCAAAGAGCCAAAATATAGTTACTGTAGCAGTTGGTGATTTTGGTATGAAATGGGGTTGAGGTGATTTTGAGTGTATTTTTTACTATTTTTAGAATGCAATTATGGGATTGTAATGCTAAATAGTTTTGCTAGGGTTATGATGTAATAATTCAAAAGAAATACAACAAATATTTGTGAATATATGATCAAAGTGGATGCAAATGTAAAAGGCAAGGGAAGGTCTCTCAATAACTATTTTGAATAATTAAAGAGGTATAAAATGGGATGAAATGAGTTTGGAAGAGTTAGGAATATAGCAAGGTAACTTAGTTATATCCTAATTCTAACAAATTTTACAAGAATAATGAGAAGTGGGTGCAACTATGTGATGAAAATATGCATATTTCTATCAATGAAGTCTATAACAAACTAAGAGGATGAATGCATGTGAATGGTAATTGAAGGGGGACTTAGTAGGATAGCAAGGTAATTATAACCTTGTGTTCTCCACTATAAATAGTTTGAAGGTGGAAATTATGCTTATATGCTTGAAAACACTAGCAAAATGAAGCTAAGTATGCTTGAAAGAGAGAGATAAGAGTGCTAAATACATAGTAATGAACATGTATGAACATGAATATAAAAATGAAATATTATAGAGCTTGAAATAAAGATAAATGAGACTATAAATGAAAATAACAACATGTAGTAAAATGCTATAGAAGGAAATGCATAAAATAACCATGCAAAATGGAGAGATTAGTGGGTAAAACGAAGGTGGAAACTAGAGTAACTCTGCAATACCTACAAAATAGATGTTAGAAGATAAGGTGAAGCTATTAATACTCCACCCAGACCTGAAATAAATATGTAATATCCTAAATACAAATATAAGCCTTACACAAGAAGAACAAGAGCATGAAAATTAAGGAGAACTTACAAGTAAATGAAGTATTCAAGTTAGCAAGGCTACTATTAAGAGAACTAAGAGAAAATGGGCAGCAAAGAAATGGATAAGAGAACTATACTATGAGTGATAACACCTAGTAATGACCTATCCATTGAACCTGGAAGGTCTCCTTACCACCAATTTCTCCTTGCCTTGCTTGACTAGCCTCCAAAAATACTTGCAAATGATGAAGAATGCTTGAAAATGCTTGTGAATGAAGAAAGTTGAAGAAGAAGAGATGCTAGAAGAATATTAGAAGAGTCTAATTACTCTTAGAATCCTTCCCTTATACCTTTCCCCAAGGGTTGTTTAAATATATTTTGAAATAAGGATTAGGGAGGAAATTGGTTATGACTAATTTGAAATTTGCAAGCCTAGTTCATAACTGGAGCATGTGAGGTTAGGGAAAGGAGTGGAAGGATTGAATCCACGTGCCTCTAGGTTGCTCTGAGATATTTTGGTTGTTAGCCAAATTCACCACTTGTGACCAAATTTTTCAGTGGTGAATTTGGTCTTGACTAAAAATTTTGTTCAAATATCAACTTTGACTATCAAGATTTGATTTTGTGAGGTTTGCCAAATTTGCCATTTGGTAATTTGGTCAAGGTGGTGAATTTGGAAAATTTTGAAAAAGTTTTCCAAATTACTAGGTTTGGGCTAGAATAATGTTTTGTGATATGTGTGAATTTTTTGGTGACTTTTTTCTTTGTTCGTGTGTCAAAATTGGGTGTCTACATTTTACCCCAATTTTGATGTGATGCTTGTGAGATTGTGTCAAAAGTTTAGTAAAACTCAATTTTGACACTGTGATGTATTATTGTTGTGTTGTAATGTTGATTTGAAGAAATGATTGTGATTGTATCTAATTTTTTTATTATTTTCATCATTACTAAATGTGTGCCTTATTTTTTATTATGTATGCCTTATTGGTGTTGGAAAAAGTTGCCCCATGTGAGAAAAATATTTTTGCTCTAAGGTGGTCCCTTAAAAATAATGTGCCAAATTTCCAATTTGGGATGAATTATAAAAATGGAATATGTTATAAAGAAGGTTGGTAATGGGAGGTGGGGTGGTTAAAAGAGAAGGAGGAGGTAAAATTACCTTTATTTTCACTTTACAATTTTGAGAAAAAATTGAAAAAGATAGAAAGACGTGCTTTTGAAGATGGACAATAACCAAATGTGAGTGCATCATGTGAATGCCATTCAAGGGGTAGTGTATTAGAGTGAGACTAACAGGTATGTCCCTGATTTTGACCTAAAATTTTGATTTCTGGGTCAATTTGTAAATTTTTTTGATGTATGGTAAATTTGGTGTTAGTAGTAAATTTGGCACTAGCATTTTTGGTACCAACGGTGAATTTGGCATTAGAGTTTTTGGATCAGTGGAAAATTTGGCACTAACAAAAAATTTGAATGTGAGGTTGTTTAACTATGCTTTGTATGTGATTTTGATAGGGGATGCATGTTTTGGTGAGTCAAGAGCATTGTTCAAATAGTATGGGGAGAATACTGGAGAGCAAGATCAATGTAGGAGAAGTGGAAGTGTAGGTAATGATCGGTCTATACTATGTGGCATACATACCCAATTTAGAGTTTGACCAAGATCTATTGATAGCTTTAGACGAGAGATGGTACTCATCATCAAATACTTTTAGATTGAAAACGAGGGAGATGACCTTGACATTGGAGGATGTGTGGTGCATCCTTCGATTTTCTATTTGAGGTGAAATCATATACCTAGCAATAGATGATAAAACTATAAATTTGGTCTTTTCAAAGGATGGTAATTTTTTTAGGATGAAGTTAGGGCTAAGGATCAATAATTCCTATATAGGAGTGCATATTGATTGGTTGACCACACTGCTAGGATCTATAGTATCAGGGTTTTTGATGGGTGATACTAGCAAGTAATTTATGAAGTATGGATGGAGAGATATTATCACTAGATTGAGCGATGATAAGATTGTATATGCCTAGGCTCTAAAAAATTTAGTGAGGTTATACAAACTTTGTATAGGGTGGTATATAAGAGAGGTAAAATTTTGGTATATTGTACTCTACTCCAAGTCTAGGTATGGGAGCACATAGTAATTAGGTGGCCTATGGTAATGAAAGAGGTTTTAGTCCTAAGCAACCAATAATCTATAGGTGGGTGAGGTTATCCGATATTTTCATGGTTTATTGGATCAAGCACACCATTTGATTGATGCTTGAGGCTTGCTCATATTTTTGGTGACCATGGAGGGATCACTATATGTGAGTGTATGATGGAAAGGATCTTGCCATGGTGGAAAACATGATGGTTGGATGATAATAATAAGGTATATGAGCTATACCAATACGATCATGTATTACATAAAAATAGGAAGGTACATGGTGTACCATCTATAGGAGAGGTGTGGATACGATAAGTTTTATGTGAGACATGATGGGATCCTATGGATCCTTATACACTTATAGAGATAGATATGGATGATCACATAATATTGACTTCTATGAGGGATGATGTGGGGATGATGGCAGAGTATATTGCATGGTATGGATAATTTAGGCCTCATCAATTGACTATATAGGATATGGTTAGCACTCTAAGAAGGGTTATTCAATGATTCAAGAGGGATTGGAAGGATAGGATTACAGCCAGATAGAAAATTAGAGAGGAGGTATAAGGAGTTACATCAAATAGTGTCCCTCTAGATGTACCCTCAATATCCATAATTCCTTTTTTTTGTTGCCCCATTTGGTGGGGTAAATCATGGCTCTCAAGGGAGGCAAGTTTTAGCAAAAATATAGTTGAGAGTACAACAACTAAGTTAGAGGCTATCCATTAGAATCTAGAGGACATGAGAAGATAATTGATTACCTTCAAGGTTATGCAAGTGGAGGAGGTGACTAGAGTCAAAGAGTAGATAAATCAGGTGATAGCTATGAGTGGGGAGACTATTTATCATCTTTAGTCAGATCCATATCGGGTGGTCGAGGAGTAAGCCATAGATCAAGCAATCATTGTTGGCCTACGGTTAGAGCTAGAGTAGTTATGAGGGGAGAGAAATAAGGCTCAAGTAATAATTAGATGGGTGCCACTAGAGTAAGAGTTATCAGGTTTTAGGGTAGAGTTGGCTAGTGTGCTGGAGAGGGTATAATATGTAGAGCTTTATGCTAAGAAGGAATGGGGTAGGACTATGTACTGTTGATATTTATACCTCACAAAGGTTCCTATAGAGTGATATGTATCATCACCTTCATGATAATTATTGAGGGCACAATCAATGAGTGAATTTTCATAGTGGTCTACTAGCTTTTGTTAGCTACCACCTTCACCAAGAGTTGGGGGAGGAGATATTGGCCCTAACTATTAGGTACTTAGGAGGGAGTGTACTAGTTTTGGTATGGGGTACAACCCTTCTTTCATATGGGGTGAGTATATAATTTTATTTATTTGTGATACACCTTCTCCAATGACATGTATAATTTGAGGTATATATATAGTAATGACACATTGGTTTTAAAAAAAAGGTTCTTTGTGATGATTTGATTTAATGAATTTGATTATGATGTGTAGAAATGTGTTGATTGTGTTGAATACTAATAGTAGTCTTTAGAAATTTATTGATTATTTAGTGATGACCTTGTGAGTCTAATGATGCATAAACACTTAGGGAGAGAAGTTACTCTATTGAAATATGAAGTAATATATGATGATAGATAATCATTCAGATTTATGGTATGAGTGGTGATATCTAGACCTAATAAAGGTAAACACTCATGTGATTGATATGCAAAGGTTTATTTTTTGATCTCGGATATCCCTTGTGTGTTTTTTTAGATGGAAACATGATATTTATGCTAAATGGTGACCTATGAAGCAACATAAAAGACAAGAATTTAGGACATAATGAGGTACCTATAATATGTACATGATATATGTATTTTTGAGATGTTATCCTTTGAGCCCAAATAATATTTTCTTCTCATCATGCTTAAGTGAGGACCTTTTGATAAAGTATTAAACACTTAAAACATGGTGAGGTACCTGCAAGATATATGTATTTGTGGTTAGTATATTTAGTTGTTAGTTGTTAGTTTTTGCACACTTAAGCAATTGTAAATGCTTAAGTGAACCTATAGAATTTTATCTGCACACCTAAGCAATTGTATATGCTTATGTGAACTCGAAGGATTTTGTATCCACAACTAAGCAATTGTATATGCTTAAGTGAACCTGAAGGATTTTTTCTGCATGCCTAAGAAATTGTATATGCTTAAGTGAACCCAAAGGATTTTATCTACTGATGAGAACCAAAAATGATCATTTGATATACACTTTTAAGGGGAATTATTATTGGTTTAATTAGCATTTGAGATGTATTTTTATATAACTTGTGCATATAAATGATAGAAAATGTAGTATTATGCTTGAATGGTGTTTTTAGTGGAAAATGTGTAGAAATGCAGGTTTTGCTACTAATCTAGTGTTTCCCAATCTATATCCTACTTGGACCTGGTATATTTATATTTCAAGGAATACAAGGTGTATTGCGATAGAAGGCACCTTGATCCCATTGATGAAAGGATCATTGATCTCGTTGATAGGAGGCACCTTTATCCATTTGAAATAAGGTGCCTTGATCCCATTGAAAGAAGGTGCATTGATCCCATACATTTGAGGTGCCTTGATCCCATATATTTGGAGGTACCTTGATCCTATAAATTTGGAGGTATGTTGATCCCAAGCGCCTTGATACCATTGAAGGAATATGCCTTGATACCAAACACCTTTATCCTAAGCATATTGATCCCATGTTCCTTGATCCCAAGTTCCTTGATCCCAAGCACCTTGATCCCAAGTACCTTGATCCCAGGTGCCTTGATCCCAAGTGCCTTGATCCTAGGTGACTTGATCCCAGGCACCTTGATCCTAGGCACCTTGATCCTGATGGTACCTTGCTCCCATATAAATGTGCCTTGCTCCCAAAAGTGCCTTACTCCCATATAAATGTGCCTTGATCCTGATGGTGTCTGCTCCCATATAAAGGCATATTTCTCTCAACAGTCCCTTGCTCCTATTGAGAAGACACACCAAGTCAATATTTACTGGTTGACCAATTGTCTAAGGAGGTTATTGCATGTGAGACAAAGGAGAAATATTCTAATCATGCATTATGTCTAGAATAAGATAAAACACTTCTATTATTGATCGATTGGCCGATTGAATTTGTAAGGCTTTTAAAAGTATTATTTTTAGGATGCATTATTTTAGGATTAGTTTATTACGTACACCTAAGGATTCTTATATTTATCCTTTTGGTGAACGGACATGCTTTCAATAGGAGAATAATACCTATGTATGAATCGATTGTAACAAATCACGTTATGTGAATTAAAATAGACCAATTTATTATTGTAAAGAGATTTCAATGCATATTATATAAGAACATAGACTAGATGAATGAAATGAATGATAAAATACATAGAGAACTATTTTATTTCATTTTTTGTATAATTTATTAAGAGTTGCAAATACTCTTATTCTCTTAAAGTAATCTTGATGTAATTAGTTAGGCGGACTATCTGCAGGAGCCTGGGCCCACTCCTTGTAGTAGTCCTCCCCTATTTTATTTCTATAATTTATTTTTAGTAGATTAGCTTTACTATTTTATTTCCTACTTTATTTTAATTCAGCTATGTGTTTTATTTTTCCTGCATATTTAATTTCCTACACTTTTATTTTTAGCATTTCATTTCCAACATTTTAGTTTATAATTTATTTTTCTACATTTTATTTTATTTGGTTTGGCTGAGATAAAAATGCACAAACATCCCCACCAAACTAAATAGGTACAAAAGGATTCATTCCCCCACACTACAGGCATATATTGTGCATAACACTTGTAAGTTTATGAACTTACCAGATTGATAATTTATGGAAAAGAAATGATTGTTTTTTGAACATAATTTTTGCTCACCATTTTGGCACCATTGTTGGGGAGTGTCAAAATTGTAGTGTTATGATCTATAGGTCAGTTAAAAATTCCATTTAAAATTACTTGTAGATATTCTACCTGAGAAGCATGAGTCCACCAAGGGCCTTTTTACAAGGCCAAAATAGTTGTCAGCACAACTAGAGCCAAATCCCATAAGCAATGGTTTAAATTTACCAGCTTCTTAGGTAAATACGGGAATGATCCAAATGTACCATATTAATATTAGAAGTAGGAATACATTATGTTTTTGAAAAAAAAATTAGAAAATTGGGCAATGAAGGATTTCATCATATTTTGAATGGTTTCAAGAAATCAGAGAAATGGTACAACCTAGGTTTGATATAGTTGAAAATATTTACTATTAGGGATGTGCTTATTTACACAGAAACCATTAGGAAATTATACCTCAAGAAGCCTAGTTTTAATGTTAAAAAAATTGTAGGCTTAACAATTCTCAACATATAGGTAAATGTTTTAAAGATGACATTAGTAGAAGGAAAAATGATAAACCAAATTAAAAAAAATATATATATCTTGTTATAGAGTATGCTCTTCACTTGTGCTTATATGGACTAAATTTGTCACACTAGTATTACATTGTCACTATGTTATGGTATTTTTGATAATTATGCATACATCACCTAACAAGAATTGAAATTTATTTCCTCCTTAAAAAATATAACATAGATAAATAAGTTTTAAAAATATAATTGTTATTAATATTAAATTATTTTTTAATATATAAATTTTTCTTTATAATAATGAAATTATGTTATAGTTTATTATTATGGATCTTTTGACATAATTTTTTATACATGTTTCCAATAAAATAGGTAATTTTGATAAATAAGATAGTACAAGTGCAAAAAAATAAATAAAGTACAAATGAGAATTTATTATATATAAATATAAGGACAATGTGAATAAAAAACTAGCACGTGTTTTTAAAATATTGTTATGCCATATTTTCTTCTAGTTTCTAGCCTGCAGATAGTCATTTGCTAGCCTGCCCATTTTACCAATAAGTTGAAAGAGTTTGGTTTTGAGGCCATGAAGGAAAATGCTCTAATCATGCTACAACATATCAAACTAGTTTATAAAGAAAATGATGAGTTTTAGAGACTAGTTCAGTTGTAGGCATGGGGGAGACCCCATCTTCATTATTACCACCAACTACACAATGAACGATGTTCACAAAAAAATAGTTAGAATTTTATTAGAATTTTGCTTTAATGTCTTTAGTTTAGATTTTTCTTTTTATGTTTTGCAGGACAACATGAAGTGCAATGTAGATGAATAAGGAGTTGTCTATGAAGATTTTGTAAAGTGAAATTTATATGTGGAGTTCATAATAGCACTATACGAACCATCTTGTGTACCTTGATCATGTAGCATCCAGTCCAAACAGGTGAAAGCAAGCAGAGTTTTGCCTTGGCAACATAGGCACCCAAAGGTAGGCTAAGTAACCTTGATCAAGCAAAAGGCTTCTAGTCCAAGGTGGTTGTGGAACTTGAGAAAATTTTGCTGCAAAATGTATGACTGTTATAACTTGAGTAGATGATAGACAGAGACAAAAATGCTACACCAAGAGTAGAGTAAAGTGCCAAGATGATGTTCGAGTAATAGTCAATGGGATCCATTTACAACTACCTCATATTTGTGAGACTAGATTATGAATTGGTATGGGAGAGACCCCATAACATACCAATAGTTTTGATGAATGTTCATATATTTTTTGTTAAAAAAAGTCACATTCATTATGAAAAAAAGAAGAAGAAGAAACCGCATGGAACCTGTCTTGCTTAACATAAAATTTCTTTTTATTTTACTTTGTTGGAAATCATGCCCTAAATGCAATCTATAAGTATCTTGGTCCTGTCAAGCATAGGATCCATGATTCCCATTTCCTTGCTTTCATGTGTTTTTATTTACAAGAAATCATGCCCTGAATGCAACATGTAGGTGTCTTGGGTAACCTAAGCCTATCAGGCATAGGTTCCACAATTCCTATTTTATTGCTTTCATGTGTTTAGTTTTGTAGGAAACGACCCTGAGTATAATATATAGGAAACCAAATTAAACTAGGCCTAATAGATGTAGACATCTCATGCCCTGTAATAAGGTGTGCAATAATGCAGAAAAAGACACTTACTTCCCACCAAGAATAGTGCCTACAATTAGTCCAGTACAACAGTACCTTCTTCCCACCTAGAGTAAGACACCAATAAGTGGTGTTAATATTCCACCAGGAATAGTGGTTCCCATATATTTATTTATTAAAAAAAACCTTGTGGAGAATCTAGAATTTGGGAAAGATAAGAAGCCTTGTCGAGTTCTAGAAAGAAGTTGCAGGCCTTCCTTAAGAAAAGGGTTGTAGACCCACTTTATATCCTATAGTGTTCAAACTTCTCCTTAGGTTAGTGGTGCCTATTTTTCAGTGTGGGACCTGATGTTCAAAGGGCTACAAACCTATTATGGATAAGGACCTATTACTGGTGATAAGGGAATCACCAACTTAAGTGGGGGAGAATATGGATGAAATTGAATCTCCTATAAGAAAAAATATTCTATTGAGAAGGCTCCAAGTTAAAGTGCAAATTAGAAATAAATATTTATTTTTTGTTACTTTTTGGAAGAGAGTATCCTTTTTCCCTAGGACTAGCTTGTTCTAGAAGGAGAATGAGAAATATCCAACCAGTAGCTAAATAAAGTAGGGGAGGAGCCTAAAGTAGCTAGATGTCAAATATTTGCAAATAGGCCACATGGTGCTTGAGCACAATCAACCATATGAATGGAGTTTGTAATGGCTAAAAATAGTAGCACATAGTCTCAATGATGTGTCTCATGAAAACATCACATAAACATTTAACACATGTCGTAGATGATGATATATAGATTTTTTTCTTATCATCACTCAAAAAAAGACTAAAGTATCGCAGTGTATATCCAGATTTATTTTTTATTTATAGAAGAATTCCCATTGAATTTGACCAAGGATCATGTTGATGAAGAAACACATAGATAACTTCTTGTTAAAATTAGCACATGTATGGTCTGTAATAGTAAACTACAATTGGTTTGATTCTTGCTACTTTAGTTCTACCTATGAAGGAAATAATTCAGAGTAGGAGATCATTTTTATTCGGATGCACATGTATCAGGATTGTATAAAGTTTGATCAATTAAATAAAGTGATATGTTCAGGAGCACATGGTGAGAAAATAATGATGCACAAAGGTGTTATTAATTTTGGTGATCCATGTAATGCATTCAAATAGTTTAGTGCTCTTGAGATACATCAAAGAGGGATTAAAAAAATTCCATGTGTTGTTGATAATATGCTTGATGTTCAAAGTTTAGAGTTGTTGGTTGTCATAAATCCTCTAAATAGTGGTATATGGGATGCAAAATTTTTGCACACTGGGTTGTGCAGATTACCTAGTTTGGCTCTTCAAAGACATCAATTATGGCCTACGTGGCCTCCACTTTTAATGCACAGTGCCAACATTACAATTTTTTTTCATGCATTTGTATTTCATTTTTTTTTGGAATGTGTGGGAAAGGAAATTACAAATAAAATATAGAAATTTACTACTATGGAGGAGATGCCACCTTTGCAAAGAGATGGTAAGGATCTGAAATCATGTAGAAGTTAGTTATCATAGTGTTAGAGTTCATGGCCACGATGTCATTATTTCTCATAAACAGTTTGGTGGAGAAGATGTTCCAATACACAACACATTCAACCAAATTCCTAGGATGGATCATTGACAATCCTCCAGCTTGGCCACCTAGTTTTAAATTCACCAACTCAAATTGTTGCAGTTGACTTTCTGTTCTCTAATGCAAATGACAAAAAAACTATGTCTACATGAATAGATTTGGTATTTTTTCATTTTGCATCTCATCCTCAATGCTACATCATGACAATGGTGGCCAGCTTGTGCAAAGACATGTAGATGATGCTACTTTGTACCACAAAGGAGGTTCTAGATATGGGTCAAACATGTTTTATATGTGGGTAAAAGTAGTGGTAGGTGACCACACTCATATTCTTAAAATTTTGTCTCACCAAATTTGATTACTATGCAAAACTGGAACATGCGGCCCTTTGATAGCTGATGTGTTTTTATTGATGAGGTAGCATGAAGGCTCGGATGGAAAAATACACGACAACATTTATTAGAATCAATGCAGTGGTGATGTGGCCCTAAATTTGTGTTTGAATAGTGTGGTTACTTTGATATATTCCTTTTAAATACAACAAGATCAAGAAATGGTTGGTGTTCATGAAAACTATTCTAATATTTTTCTAATCATAAATTGATAGGAATATCGATGTTGAAGGCCCCATGTCAATACAGTTTTGGGTGAGGATTGTGATTTTTACTTCCAATTGAGACAAAGACCTAAACTGCTTCATAGTGGCTATGATTTGACTATTTATGTTCAATTTACTGGCTTCACTATTGGTACAACATCGCTCAGAGGAAGAACAATAAATATGATTAGTGGTGTGGATGATGAAGGAAAAAATAAAAAAATTGAACCAAGATCTATTCTGGTCATGCTCCCTTCCATGGAAGAATAGATGATGGGCTAAAAAAAAATCTCCAAGATGCACCAATATCACAATAATATCATTTTTTGGTACACCATGATTACATGCAACATGAAGATATTTCACACCATTAACATCATACACACCAAATTCTATGAAATTAACCCAGGTATGTACTGAGTTTTCCATTAATCATGTGAATAATTTTTAAAAATCATTTCTATGTTAATACCAGTAGATGCCGCCATAATTCTCTTTGTCAAAATATCCCATTAGAATTCAGCCATATGGTATACCTCAAATATGAGAAGAATTTCATTACCTAAGAACAATAAAAAAATTGGTAGGAGGTGCATTTCTCCAGACGGTGCCTTGCTTCTAATGGTGTCTTGCTCCTGATGATGCCTTATTCCCAATGATGCCTTTCTCCCGATGGTGCCTTGATTTCGACAATGCCTTGCTCCCAATGGTGCATTGCTCCCATGTATTTATTACAAAAAATTATTATTCCAAGGGGATTTTTTCATGAGGACTTGACAATGTTTAGGCATGGGGATATGATGAGCACCAAAAATACTCATTTTATAAAATTTTAGGGGGCATCGTTATTGGTTTAATTAGAATTTGAGATGTATTTTTATATAACTTGTGCATATAATTGATAGAAAATGTAGTATAATGCCTGATTGGTGTTTTTAGTGGAAAATGTGTATAAATGCATGTTTTTCTACTAATCTGGTGTTTCCTAGTCTACATACCACTTAGACCTAGCATATTTATGTTTCAATGAAACCAAGGTGTATTGCAGTAGAAGGTTCCTTGATCCCATTGATGAAATGTGCCTTGATCCCATTTATAGGAGGTGCCTTGATCCCATTGAAATAAGGTGCCTTGATCCCATTGAAATAAGGTGCCTTGATCCCATACATTTGAGGTGCCTTGATCCCATACATTTAAGGTGCTTTTAAAAGAATTATTTTAGGATTAGTTTGTTACGTACACCTAAGGATTATTATATTTATCCTTCTGGTGAATAGACATGCTTTCAATAGGAGAATAATACATGTGTATGAACCGATTGTAACAAATCACATTATGTGATTAAAAATAAACCAATCTATTATTGTAATGAGATCTGGCTACATCTTATATAATAATGTAGTCTAGATGAATAAAAGGAATGATAAAATACATCGAAAACTATTTTATTTCATTTTATTTATAATTTATTAAGAGTTACAAATACTCTTATTCTCTTAAAGTAATCTTGATGTAATTAGTCGGGCGAACTATCTACGGGAGCCTGGGCCCACTCCTTGTAGTAGTCCTCCCCTATTTTATTTCTTTCATTTATTTTTAGTATATTAGCTTTACTATTTTATTTCCTACTTTATTTTAATTTAGCCATGTGTTTTATTTTTCCTGCACATTTAATTTCCTACACTTTTATTTTCAGCATTTCATTTCCAACATTTTAGTTTATAATTTATTTTTCTACACTTTATTTTATTTGGTTTGGCTGAGATAAAAATGCACAAACACCCCCCACAAAAATAAATAGGTACATAAGGATTCATTCCCCCACACTACAGACATATACTATGCATGACACTTGTAAGTTTACGAACTTACCAGATTGATAATTTATGGAAAATAAATTATTGTTTTCTAACCATAATTTCTACTCACCATCTACACGCCTTAGCAATTGTATATGCTTAAGTGAACTGAAGTATTTTGTCTACATGCCTAAGAAATTGTATATGCTTAAGTGAACCCAAAGGATTTTGTCTACACACCTAAGCAATTATATATGCTTAAGTGAACCTGAAGAATTTTGTCTGCATGGCTAAGTAATTATATATGCTTAAGTGAACTTGAAGGATTTTGTATGCTTACCTAAGTAATCATATATCCTTAAGTGAACCTAAAGTATTTTATCCACATGTTTAAGCAATTGTATATATTTAAGTGAACCTGAAGGATTTTTGTTTTTTTTGTTAAGTAGCGTTTGTATTTACAGTAGGTTTTAACTAGGATCCCAAAACCTGATTACATAAGAGTTGGAAATAACATGCCAAGAATAAGCCATTACAACAAAATTTTGGGCCCAAGGCACCAATACCCTGAAAATGAAAAACAAACAGAAATCCCGCCTAGTGGGAACAGGTAAATTTGAACAATCCTGCCCAATGGGAAGCAGCAAAAAACCATTATAGTATAAATCTCGCCTAGTAGGAAGCAGTCAAAAAACCACCAAAGAGTGAATCTCACCCAGTGGGAAGCAACTAAAATCCATCCCAGTGTAGATCCCGCCCATCAAAAAGCAGCAAAAACCTCTACCAAGTGAATCCCACCTCCCAAGAAAACCAGTAGGAAATGAGAAAAACCCACCCAACGGGAAACCCAATGGTTTTGGAGAATCTCGCCCAAAAGGAAGGTAAGTTTGAAGATCCCACCCAACGGGGAGCAGCTAAAAACTACCATCGTGTAAATCCCGCCCAGCAGGAAGCAACAAAAAACCATTATAATATGAATCCCACCTAGCGGGAAGCAGTCAAAAAACCACCAAAGAGTGAATCTCGTCTAGCAGGAAGTAGCTGAAATCCATCATAGTGTAGATCCCACCCAGTGAAAAGTATCAAAAACCCCTACCAAGTGAATCCTGCCTTCCGAGAAAACCAACATGAAATGAGAAAAACCCGCCCAACGGGAAACCCAATGGTTTTGGAGAATCCCACCCTGCAGGAAACCATCCCGCCCAGCGGGAAACCATCCTACCCAAAAAAAGGGGGAATCCCACCCAGTAGGAAGCAGCTAAAAACTAGCAAAGAGGAGATCCCGCCCATCGGGAAGTAGCCAGAAAGCACCACCAAGAGAATCCTACCCCTAGGACAACCAGCAGGAAAAGACAATAGGTTAAGGGACCAGGGATATAGGGACTAGGGATCCCAGGTAGGAAGAGGTAACAACCACAAATATGGGATCCCTGGGAGCCTAGCCTAGGGGATCTAGGGTCTACATGCATAGATCAGATCCCCCAAGATTTGAAAAATGTAGCAGAACCTAGAGAACCCCAACAATATGGGCCAAAAATCCCATCCTTGCATAGGAGAAACTTTAGGGAACTGGGACTGAGGCTGGGAACAACCCAGGTAGAGAAAAAGCCCCCCCAAGGCCAAAAAAATGCCCAGGGTGTCTGAGAAGCCTCCAAGTAGGAAATCGAAGAGGGCCCTCCCCACAGGGATGAGACCAACAACAACCATAGGATACCAGAGAGGATTCACTAGAAAAAAGGGGAAAGAGGCCCCCCCAGACCACCCCCAAAGTAGTAAGGACCTCAAAGGAAACCCTAGGAAGCCATCAAAAACCCAACCAATCACCCCCACCACCTAGAGAACCGTAGGGAACCAAATCCATGCCAAAAACCTATAGAAAACCCCAAGGGGAAGCCTGAGGGAAAAAAAAAGGGAAGGGATCTTGAAAAAAAACAAGGAACCCTGGGAAGCACCAGGCCAAAAGTTTAAACAAGGGAACCCTGACCGACTGGGAGAGGTGTAGAAAGAGGAGAAGGATCTCCCTCAAGGAGATCATCTACAACAAACAATCCCAGGGAGGGATGACCTGGGATGAGCCAGGGACTGGGCAGGAACAAAGGGAGGGGGAGCAGGGAAGGGATCGATACCCCGAACTTGAAGGATTTTGTCTTCATGCCTAAGCAATTATATATGCTTAAGTGAACTCGAAGTATTTTATGATTTTGTAATGCTTTGTGAGCAATGTAATATTTCTAAAAGAGATGTAATGAAATGTTTGTAGTATGATTTTGCAATGTTTTACAAAATGCTTTTTAAAGAGAGATAGAATGTAATGTTTGTAGTATGTTTTTGCAATGTTTTGCAAAATAATTTTGAAAGAGAGATGTTAGATTTTGATGCAAAATGTAAATCTATGAGATGACTAAAAATATACTATAAATAGAAATTATGGAGATGTTTACAAAAGTAGTTGTGGAGGAACTGAAAACTCCATGAATATAACTACAGCTCAAGAATGGACATTGAGTATATTACATCCCATCACAATATTCACACTGCTACACCATGCCACTCTGGTCTACACTACTTCCTACTACTGTATTTTTCTCTATGTCTATGGCTCTTTATATAGGAAATAAATTCCTTGGCCAAAACTCTACCTAGATGTGCAAGGGACAACTTGCACATATACAACTTGCACTTTGACACTTATACATTTATTACATTGCATAACTAGATAAATTTCCCCTAAATTAATCTAATGTCCTAAGTATGTACCAAGAAAGGTAAATTTACATAATAAAAATGATGTAATAGTCTATTTCTAACACCCCATTTATTACATTATTTGGATATTGAAGACTTTAATCTTTGATGTGGATCTTCTTCAGATGATGGATTTTATTCTACTTCAATCTTAACATAATGCAAAAATAGGTTGAAGTTGTAGGTTCTTCTTTCAATTGACCTTGCATTGTATTTCTTCTTATTTGGATTCATCATCTTCTTCTTTAGCTTTGTCTTTGGATTCAGTCTATGTGCTTTCACAGGTGGTCATGTTGCTACTTGATTCTTGTAGGGTGGGTCACTCTTTCTTATCTTAAATTTGTATACAAGTTTTTGAACAACCACTCAGGGTATCATGATAAGATCTTAAATTAGTAGATCCTCAAATGTCAATGCTGCATGAGGATTGGAAAAAAAGAAATTAGATATGACTCATTAAGTTTGATCTTATTTTTGAGTAGTTCTATCAATATTCTTTGTTCTACATTTTTATTCTTGTAGAATTTGTAGGTGAGCAATGCCATATATAAAATGCTCACAATATCTAAGGAAAGTGTAATGTCACTTTTTCTATTGTCAATAGCTTCATTGAGACAAGATTGAAGATAGTTTTCCATAGTATCAAAATTATATTCTAAAGATTCACTATGGCTTACTTTCGAAGTTAGATTTATCATTCTTTTATATTTCATGAGTAGATTCATTATCCCAAGTTTTATAGCACTAACTTTTTCTTTGCTGAAACAATCATCCTTGTTGGATTTTGTGAAGAACACAAGCTTATACTAAGAAAGGGGGTAAACAGTATAAGATAAAATTTTACTTTTCTTTCCAATTAAGTATTATCCAATGTTATCAATTGTAATAAATTTCCAAAGCAGTATTAACCAATATTATCAATAGTAGTAATAAGATATTGCACAAATCATCACACACATGAGAGACACAGATTTAACATGGTTCACCCAATTTGGGCTACTTCCATAGAGAAAATATTTCTTATAAATTTTCTTAACCAATATCTTGGGAACCAATTCCCAATTACAATGTTTATGGGCACCAATCCAAAGAATATACCTATCCCCTATGCTCAAGTTCATGGACCTCTATCCACAGGAGACCTCAATTTCCTCAATACTTTCAGCTCTAAATCCTACTCTCAACTCTGCTTAAATATACTTTAAGCCTTCACTCAAGGCTTTCTCAAATCTTATTCAAAAATTGCTCTCAACTCTACTTAATTCTGTTCTAAGTCTACACACAAGACTTTACTCAAATCTACTTACCAAAACCTTCTAAATATGCTCATAGATCTTGTTCAAAATATATACTCAAATATGCTCAAATCTACTCATAACTCATACTCAAATCTGATCATAACACATACTCAACTCTACTTATAACACATACTCAAATATGATCTCTAACACTTGCACATTCACTTCCCATGTCATTCAAACCAACGTTCAAATGCTTCATAAATTTATTCAACAATGATATACAAGAATGGCCAAAAATAATGCTTCACAAATCTCTTTTGGTTTCTCAAAGTAAAGCCTTTAATAATGAACGAAACCCCTCAAAATATCATGCAAGGGTACAATCAACAAATAAAACTCAATACACCTTATGACTTATTTTCTCATATGCAACAATCTCTTTTAAATTTTATTTTTCAATCATGCAACTCAAAAGTATTTATAATATACATCCTTGTAATAAATTATTTGCACAATAAAAGACTTTATACCATACACATCCTTATATCTCCTATTTGCCAATATAAAGACTTTATATCAATTACCTTGATAACTCTTTTTCAAATATTAATAAAAATATTGTTGGCAATTTTGGGTACCTTGAGTACATTGCCTTTGCCTAAGTTTAGTTGTTGTCATTGATGTCAAGGAGCTATTGGTAGATGTTGTTTTTGATGTCAAGGAGTTCTTGGAGCAATTTGTTTTTATGTCTAAGGATGTGTTTTGATGAAGGTTTCAGCTGGTCTGTAAGTCTCCAAGAAAATCAGAGTAGCCCAGTTGCCAAAAATCTAGAAAAAGATAAGTTAGAAAAAGTTTGCAGGCTGCTGGAAAAACTGTCACGATTTCACGACATGTTTGAGGAGAGAGAAAGTTTGGCCAAAACTATCATGATTTCGTGACATGTTTGAGGAGAGAGAAAGTTTGGCCAAAACTATCACGATTTCGTGACATGTAGGAAGGCAGAGGCAGAACGAGCAAAACTGTCGTGATTTCGCGACATGTTTGAGGAGAGAGAAAGTTTGGCCAAAACTGTCACGATTTTGTGACATGCAGGAAGGCAGAGGCAAAGTGGGCAAAAGTGTCACGATTTTGTGACAAGTTTCAAAGAAGTTGTACGGATGCAGAAAGTGTCACGATTTCACGACAAGTTGAGTTGGCAGCTTGCAGTTGGCAAAAGCGTCGCGATTTCGTGACATGTTCCAGTTTCACGAGCAGTTGACAAGAAAGAGCTTAAGGCAGCGAAGGCATCGCGATTTCATGACATGTTTCATTTTTGCTAGTGCAAACCAAGAAAAGGATGAAGGAGCAAGAGGTGTCGTGATTTTGTGATAGAGTTGCTGATGACGTTAGCTAAAGGCAAAGATGTCACGATTTCATGATAGTAGTGGAGAAGAAGGCTTTGAAGTCCAGAGCATCGTGATTTCGTGACAAGAATCATGATGACGTCAGTAAGAGGCAAAGGTGTCGCGATTTCATGATAGTAGCGGAGAAGAAGGCTTTGAAGTCCAGAGCGTCGTGATTTCACGACAAGAATCATGATGACATCAGCAAGAGGCAAAGGTGTCACGATTTCACGACAGTAGCGGAGAAGAAGGCTTTGCAGTCCAGAGCATCGTGATTTCGTGACAAGAATCATGATGACATCAGCAAGAGGCAAAGGTGTCATGATTTCGTGACAGCAGCGGAGAAGAAGGCATTGAAGTCTAGAGCATCACGATTTCATGACAAGATTCATGATGATATCAGCAAAAGCTGTAGTGTCACGATTTCACGACAACAAACCAAAGGAGGTGTACAACAGACAAAGGCGTAGCGATATCGTGACATGTTTGAGTGTCGCATGAGAAAAGCTATAGAAACAGTAGAGGTGGTTGAAGCCGATGAAGTTAACCTTGGCCGACGAAGTATAAGGTTTTACAGCCGACATGTTAGAAGGTTGAACAACCGACTAAAGAACAAGATTTCATCTTGAGATTGTGAGTATTTAAAGGAGGACTATTTGAGCAATTTTGTGTATCGATCGGGTGGGCATTCGAAGTGTGGCATTCATAGAGTTAGTGCGACAAGTGAGGTTCGATCATCGAAGAATAGAGAGAGTGAAGTTTGACTACAGCATTAGAGTGCATTTCGTTGAATCTTCTAAGTATCAAAGACTGTGGTGTTGTTTGCACGAAGAATGTGATGTTGTTCATGAGAAGACTGTGCGAAAAGAATGAGCTATTGTGGTTGCACATAGGCACATAATTTGTTGTACGTTTGAATGCTGGAGTGATTGCGAAGATTATGCAAAGGGTGGAATTTGATCTAAGGACAGCTATGATTGCAACTGTGTTCATGCAGTCTGTGTAAAAGAAAGCAAAGTGCGCAAAGTAGATGTTGATGTAATTGCAAAACAGTTATGAAGGACGAACGACAATGAAAAGTTGTTCTTCAACCAAGTGCAAAAAAAAAATAGAGGAAGAGGACAGAATTGTGCCAGACCGAAGGACTGTGTTTTGGTGCAGAAAAGAGGACCAACTTGCTATGATAGATTTGAGGACAAAGATCTCCAACCAGAGCAGAGAAGACAGGTGTCTTCCGTGGAAAGAGTTCCACTTGCTAAGGGCAAAAGAGATAGAGGTCTTCTAGAGGATCACTAGCAAAGAAGATTTAGGGGAAGGTGTCTCCTTTGAGCTGAGGCTCATAAACATTGTAATCGGGAAGGATTCCTAGAGGTTTTGATATAACTTTTAGAGGAAAAGTTTTATCCGTGGAGTAGCCCACATTGGGTGAACCACGTTAAAATGGGTCTTTTATGTGTGATGCTTTCTATCTTATTTAATGTTATGTTGATGCCACTGCTATCTAAAATTAAAATTATTAAATGGTTTTATCTTATACTGTTCACCCCCCCTCTCAGTATAAGTTCATGTTCTTCAATTGGTATTAGAGCAAGTCTCTCCAGAAAAAGTCTAACAGCTTGGAGAAGGATCTAAAAAAGGAACATATAAATTTAGAAAAGGTTGAATTCGATCTCAAGAGTGAATTCTTCTTGGCCTTGAGAAAGCTTGAGAAACTCAGGGAAGAGAATTCTTTTCTTAAGCAGCATTGTCAAGAAAAAGAGATAGCAAGATCATAATTGGCTCAACATATTATAGATTTCAAAATTCTAGCTGAAGAAGGGAAGAAGATTGAACAAGTTCTAACAGAGGTTCTAAAAGGAAAGGTAGCTGATTGTGAGAAACTAGAAGGAGAGATTATGTCTCTTAGAGTGAAGTTAGAACAGTCAACTCTCAGATAGAATTTTCCGTGTGAAAAGAAGGATGGCATCACCATGTATGAAAAAGGGTCTTCAAGAAAGAACAATCTTCACTCTGAAGAGCAATGGATTCCAGTTGATCGCAAGAAGAACAAACTTCCAAGGCATCAAAACAGGTTACATAATACCTTCCATGGATATTGTTTTTCTTGTAAAAAAATTGGTCACATAGCTATGCATTGCAATAAATCTCCGAAGAGTCATAGTAAGGAAAATGTTAACTCATTTGCACCTCTTATGAATAAAAATATCATGTGTTACAAGTGCAAGAATTTTGGGCATATAGCAAGGATGTGCAGCTTGGATAAATTTAATTTTGAAGTCTCAAAAGGGAGGAATGAGATAAAATCTAAGTCAATGATAGTTCAAACTGCTTTCCATGCTCAAGACAAAGTAGAAAAATGGTATCTTGATAGTGGCTGTTCAAAACATATGATTGGTGAAAAAGAAAAAAATTTGTCTTTTAAAGAAGCAAACAGAGGAATAGTCAGTTTTGGAGATAACAGGTCCGCAAAGATCTGTGGTAAAGGAACTCTTAGTTTGGATGGGAAATCCAAGATAGAAAACGTGCTTTATGTAGAAGGGCTAAGACATAATCTGCTTAGTGTGAGTCAACTTTGTGATCAAGGGCACATAGTATCTTTCTTTTACGATAGATGTGAGATAAGTAAAGAATTAAATGGAAAACTTATTGCTAGAGCTACAAGGACTCCAAACAATCTTTACATGCTGAGTGAGATAAAAAGAGAAAAATGCCTTCTAACTCAAGAAGATGAGAGTTGGTTGTGGCATAAAATATTGGGACATTTGAGTTTTGATAATCTGGTCAGTATTAGTAACAAGGAAGCAGTTAGAGACTTGCCCAAAATAAAAAGGCCCCAAAACATCATTTGCGGTCCTTGTCAACATGGTAAACAGACCAGAACCAGTTTCAAATCGAAAGGGTATACCTCGTCCAAACCTTTGGATCTTATTCATACTGATTTGTGTGGTCCTACCAGAACTCAGAGCATTCAGGGAGATAGCTATTTCATGTTGTTTATAGATGATTACTCGAGAATGACTTGGGTTACTTTTCTCAAAGAAAAATCTGAAGCTTTTGAAAAATTTAAAATTTTTAAAGAAATGATTGAAAATGAGACTCACAAGAGAATCAAATGCTTAAGATCAGATAGAGGAGGAGAGTTCACTTCAAATGAATTTGTGGAATACTGTGAACAACATGGAATCAAAAGAGAATATTCAGCAGCAAGAACTCCTCAACAAAATGGAGTAGTTGAAAGAAAAAATAGAAGCTGTTGAAAATATGGCTAGAGCAATGTTAGATGAGTCAAAACTTTCAGATGGTTTTTGGAGAGAAGCGATAAATACGGTAGTCCACATCATTACCAGGGCTCAACTCGGAGTCAATCATCATAAAACTCCCTATGAGTCTGTGGAAAGGAAGACCAGCTACGGTTAAACACTTCAAAGTGTTTGGGAGTAAGTGCTTCATCAGAAGGGAAGATCAAAATCCGGGTAAGTTTGATCCTAGATGTGATGAGGGAATTTTTCTTGGATATTCCAACAAAAGTAAGGCCTACAGATGCTTCAACAAAAGAAATCATACAGTTGTAGAAAGCATAAATGTGACAGTAGATGAAAAGACAAGAATAAGAGAACCAGTCAAGGAACTCAGTGATGGAATCTGTCAAGAAGAATTCAGAGAAGTGTCAGATGAAGAAGAGGAAAGACAACAGCTGCTTCCCAAAACTCCTTCATGGTATGTTTAGAAAAATCATCCCAAAGACTTGATCATTGGTGATCCAAATAGCAAGAAAACAAGAAGAAGAGTCATTTCTTCACATGAATCTACAAATGTTTCATTGTTATCTCAGATTGAGCCAAAAAAATTTAGTGAAGCATGTACAGATGATTTTTGGGTACAAGAAATGGATGAAGAGCTAAATCAAATAGAGAAAAGTGAAACTTGGGACTTGGTTCCAAGACCTAAGAATAAGAATGTCATTGGCACAAAATGGGTCTTCAGAAATAAACTTAATGAGGATGGAAAGATTGTCGGGAACAAAGCTAGGTTAGTCCAGTAAAGGGTATGCTCAAGTCGAAGGTGTTGATTTCGAAGAGACGTTTGCACTTGTTGCTCGTCTTGAAGCGATCAGAATGTTTTTGGCCCTGTCTAGTTTCAAATATTTCAAAGTGTTTCAAATGGATGTAAAGTCTGCTTTTCTAAATGGAGTGTTGGATGAAGAAGTCTATATAGAACAGCCAGAAGGTGTGTCTCTTTCAGAACAGCCAGACTATGTGTGTAAATTGAAAAAGGCATTGTACGGGTTAAAGCAAGCACCCAGGGCTTGGTACTCAAGACTTGATGGGTATCTTTATGAACAAGGGTTCAGGAAAGGCATGGTAGATTGCAACTTGTACATTAAGAATAAAGGTGATGATATGCTTATCATAGTTGTTTATGTCGATGATATTATTTTTGAGGGAAATAATACTCGGATGTGCAAAGTTTTTGCTAACACCATGCAAAAGGAATTCGAGATGTCTATGATTGGAGAGCTGTCATTATTTTTAGGACTGCAGATTGCACAATCAAAAAATGGTATATTTCTCTCTCAAGAAAAGTATATCAAAGAGATGTTAAAAAAATTTGGGATGATGGACAACAAACCTGTATGTACTCCAATGATTATAGGGTGCAATCTGAGTAAGGATGATGAATCTCCAGCAGCAGATCAGAAATTGTATAGATCTATGATTGGCAGTCTACTATATAGTACAGCTACCAGACCAGATATCATGCAGGCCGTTGGATTAGTAGCAAGATTTTAGGCAGCTCCAAAAGAATCTCATGTTATGGCAGTCAAGAGGATATTCAGATATTTGAAGGGCACTGTAGATTTTGGGCTTTGGTATCCCAAAGGCGATGATTTCACCCTCACAACCTATACAGATGCAGATTGGGCAGGAAGTATTGATGATAGAAAGAGCACTAGTGGTGGAGCATTCTTTCTGGGAAAGAGTCTGGTTTCTTGGCTAAGTAAGAAACAACCTTTAGTTTCCTTATCTACAATAGAATCTGAATACATAACAGCAATGGCTGGGTGCACTCAGGTTTTATGGATGAAAACAACCTTGGAGGATTTCAAAGTCAAGCATGAACAACCTATCCCTATTCTTTGTGATAATTCAAGTGCCATAAGTATTTCTAAAAATCCGGTAATGCATTCAAGGATGAAGCACATTTCTATCAAATATCATTTTCTAAGGGAAAAAGTGCAAGAGAAGCAAGTCAAGCTAGAATATGTACCCACTAAAGAGCAAATTGCAGATATCTTCACCAAACCCCTTCCAAAAGATACGTTTGAGTATCTAAGGGAGAAATTGGGAGTTGTACTCTCACCTCGAGATTAATCACCTCATCAGGAGGTGGGGGAGGGACAAAGCTAAGAGGCTCATTCTTAGTCCCAAGCCCCAAAGGTGACCCTTTGCCATTGATGACAAAGGGGGAGAGATTTAAGTAAGGGGGAGAGTTTTTCAAGAGAAGAGGAAAGCTTCAAGTCAGGGGGAGCAACACTTGAAGATATTGATTTCAGTTTTGGCTCTTGAAAGATGTGTTTTAGTTAAGGGTTGCCATCAATGACAAAGGGGGATATTGTTGGCAATTTTGGGTACCTTGAGTACATTGCCTTTGCCTAAGTTTAGTTGTTGTCATTGATGTCAAGGAGCTATTGGTAGATGTTGTTTTTGATGTCAAGGAGTTCTTGGAGCAATTTGTTTTTATGTCTAAGGATGTGTTTTGATGAAGGTTTCAGCTGGTCTGTAAGTCTCCAAGAAAATCGGAGTAGCCCGAGTTGCCAAAAATCCAGAAAAAGATAAGTTAGAAAAAGTTTGCAGGCTGCTGGAAAAACTGTCGCGATTTCGCGACATGTTTGAGGAGAGAGAAAGTTTGGCCAAAATTGTCATGATTTCGTGACATGTTTGAGGAGAGAGAAATTTTGGCCAAAACTATCGTGATTTCGCGACATGCAGGAAGACAGAGGCAGAACGGGCAAAACTGTCGTGATTTCGCGACATGTTTGAGGAGAGAGAAAGTTTGGCCAAAACTGTCACGATTTCGCGACATGCAGGAAGGCAGAGGCAAAGTGGGCAAAAGTGTCACGATTTCGCGACAAGTTTCGAAGAAGTTGTACGGATGCAGAAAGTGTCATGATTTTGTGACAAGTTGAGTTGGCAGCTTGCAGTTGGCAAAAGCGTCACGATTTCGTGACATGTTCCAGTTTCGTGAATAGTTGACAAGAAAGAGCTTAAGGCAGTGAAGGCGTCATGATTTCGTGACATGTTTCATTTTCGCTAGTGCAAACCAAGAAAAGGATGAAGGAGCAAGAGGTGTCACGATTTCGTGACAGAGTTGCTGATGACGTCAGCTAAAGGCAAAGATGTCACGATTTTGTGACAGTAGTGGAGAAGAAGGCTTTGAAGTCCAGAGCGTCGCGATTTTGCGACAAGAATCATGATGACGTCAACAAGAGGCAAAGGTGTCATGATTTCGTGACAGTAGCAGAGAAGAAGGCTTTGAAGTCTAGAGCATCATGATTTCGTGACAAGAATCATGATGACGTCAGTAAGAGGCAAAGGTGTCACGATTTTGTGATAGTAGCGGAGAAGAAGGATTTGCAGTTCAGAGCATCACGATTTCATGACAAGAATCATGATGAAGTTAGCAAGAGGCAAAGGTGTCACGATTTCATGACAGCAACGGAGAAGAAGGCATTGAAGTCTAGAGCATCGTGATTTTGTGACAAGATTCATGATGACATCAGCAAAAGCTGTAGTGTCACAATTTTGTGACAACAAACCAAAGGAGGTGTATGGCAGACAAAGGCGTAGCGATATCGTGACATGTTTGAGTGTCGTGCAAGAAAAGCTATAGAAACAATAGAGGCGGTTGAAGCCGACGAAGTTAACCTTGGCCAATGAAGTATAAGGTTTTACAGCCGACGTGTTAGAAGGTTGAACAACCGACTAAAGAACAAGATTTCATCTTGAGATTGTGAGTATTTAAAGGAGGACTATTTGAGCAATTTTGTGTATCGATCGGGTGGGCATTCGAAGTGTGGCGTTCGCAGAGTTAGTGCGACAAGTGAGGTTCGATCATCGAAAAATAGAGAGAGTGAAGTTTGACTATAGCATTAGAGTGCATTTCATTGAATCTTCTAAGTATCAAATACTATGGTGTTGTTTGAACGAAGAATGTGCTGCTATTCATGATAAGACTGTGCAAAAAGAATGAGCTGTTGTGGTTGTGCATAGGTGCATAAGTTGCTGTACGTTCAAATGCTGGAGTGATTGTGAAGATTATGCAAAGGGTGGAATTTGATCTAAGGATAGCTATGATTGCAACTGTGTTCATGCAGTCTGTGTAAAAGAAAGCAAAGTGTGCAAAGTAGATGCTGCTATAATTGCGAAACAGTTGTGAAGGACGAACGACAGTGAAAAGTTGTTCTCCAACCAAGTGCAAAAAAAGAATAGAGGAAGAGGACAAAATTGTGCCAGACCGAAGGACTATGTTTTTGTGCAGAAAAGAGGACCAGCTTGCTGTGACAGAGTTGAGGACAGAGATCTCCAGCTAGAGCAGAGAAGACAGGTGTCTTCCGTGGAAAGAATTCCACTTGCTAAGGGCAAAAGAGATAGAGGTCTTCTAGAGGATCACTAGCAAAGTAGATTTAGGGGAAGGTGTCTCCTTTGAGTGAGGCTCATAAACATTGTAATCGGGAAGGATTCCCAGAGGTTTTGATATAACTTTTAGAGGAAAAGTTTTATCCATGGAGTAGCCCACTTTGGGTGAACCACGTTAAAATGGGTTTTTTATGTGTGATGCTTTCTGTCTTATTTAATATTATGTTGATGCCACTGCTATCTGAAATTAAAATTATTAAATGGTTTTATCTTATACTGTTCACCCCCCCTCTCAGTATAAGTTCATGTTCTTCAAACATTATAAATACCTCATACAAAATATTTTTGGCATGGATGAGAATTGACCCTTTGATATCTAGCACCCAAACCTTGCTTGTAATCATTTGGGCTAACCAACCGAATGGAACTTCAATATTCTCCCATGATATTATACTACACTTGAAATTCGATTTCCAATGGATGAAGTGCTCAACCCTAATTTCTATCCTTTCCACTTCCAACGCATGTAGATGTTAACACTTTCTTTGCTAAGATTTTTAGGTCTTCTCTAGCACATTTTCCAAAACCCTAAAACACTTCCAGCATCTTCCTTTATCCAACAAAATATCTCTCAAACATCAATGACTTTCACAAGGTGCGAAACTCCTTCAATATCTCATAAATGGTCGAAGCAATTTGCAGGATTAAACAACAATGAAAAATTTTTTGGAAAAGGATGAAAGACTTCTCCAATAGGAGACAATGGACTATCTCTAAGATAACGAAACTGGACTCACAAGTGACACACAAAGCTCTTTTGAAAGACAACATAAAAATTTCACAACGCTCAACAAATAACACACTAGGCTCTTTTGAGTGGCAACATAGGACTTACACAAAGCTCAAAAGATAACACAACACACTGCACTCTTTTTTGAATGACAACCAGAGAATTTCACAAATGATAAGCCAAACACTTATGACCTATAATGAAATGTACTTACAATAGTGAGCAATTGTGATCCATGGACTCCAACCAATACATCCAACAATATTGAACAAAATATCAATGAATGATGCTCAAGAAATCACACTGCACTCTCTTTCCAACCATGATGCTCAATCAAAAATCACATTGCACTCTCTTTCCAACCATGACATTCAATCAAAAAGCACACTGCACTTCAACAGATGCTCAAGTCTTTTCTCAAATGGTGGATTCTCTCAACGAATGGTGGATTCACTCACTTAACAAGTGTTGGGCTCCTCTCAATGAATGGTGACCAATATTCCTTCAAAAAGCAATGAAAAATATCTCCAAACATCAATGAATCAGTGCTCATGAACAACAATGATTGACATACTTGATAGCTATGAAATGAGGCACTCCCGATCCGATGAACAACTACGCTCTTATCTCCACTGTGCCAACTTTGAAACCTATGCAAATGGATTTGATTTGTGCTTCTCCACACCAAAAATTAGCTTAACAAAATATTTGCCCTTATTAATATGCAATTTTATTTGTCTTAATATGTCGGCTCACAATTTTGCATTGGAGATTTTTCAAAAACATTGGTCGCCAAGGGTTTATAATATTTAATAAATATTATAATACTTTCTTTTGAACCTTTAGCCTTTAAACCTTTATCCCAAGTGGATTTTATTAAACCTTTGGCCCTCTTGCTTTTTGATATTAAAATTTACCTTCTAAAGCCCTCTTAAACCTTTTTTTGTCCTTCTTATAATATTTGCCTTGCCTTGTAATAAACCTTGCTATATGTGTCTTGAATACCATGCTTTCTTTATCATCCAATTATAACTACCTCATGTAACTTTTGACATCAATGAAAACTCAACTACTCAATATTTCCAACAATATCCCCCTTTGTCATTGATGGCAACCCTTTCAAAAAAATATTCTTTTAGTGCAACTGGATACTAAAACTGCTCCCCCTGAGAAGTTGCTCCCCCTCACTGAAATCTCTCCCCCTTACTGAAATATCTCCCCCTTTGACATCAATGGAAAAGGGCTCTTTGGGGCTAAAAATTAAACATTTAGCATAGCCCCCTCACCACCTTCTCTTGAGGTGATTAATTTTGGGATGGGAGTAAGGCTACTCCCAAATTTCCTCTAAGATACTCAAAAGTTTTCTTTGGAAGTGGCTTAGTAAATATATCTGCAATCTGTTCCTTTGTAGCAACATATTCCAATTTAACTTGTTGATCCGTCACCTGCTCTCTCAAAAAATGATATTTTATTGGAATGTGCTTGGTCCTTGAATGCATTACTGGATTCTTTGAAATGTTTATGGCACTTGTATTATCACAAAGTATGGATATGGGATGATCATGCTCTACTTTGAAATATTTTAAAGTTTACTTCATCCATAAGACCTATGTACAACAAGCAACTGCTACAATGTACTCTGCTTCTACTGTAGATAAGGATATTGATGCTTGTTTCTTGCTTAGCCAAGAGACTAGACAATTTCCAAGAAAGAATGCTCCTCCACTTGTACTTTTTTATCATCAATACTGCCTTCCCAATCCGCATCTATATATGCTATGAGAATGAAATTGTTGCCCTTGGGATACCATAGTCCAAATTCCATAGTTCCTTTTAGATACCTAAGGATTCTCTTTACTGCCTGTACATGTGTTTCCTTTGGTGCTGCTTGAAATCTTGCCACTAACCCCATTGCCTACATTATATCTGGTCTTGTAGCTGTGACATATAGTAAACTTCCAATCATGGATCTATACAATGTCTGATTTGCCTCAAGAGATTCATCATATTTACTCAACTTGCATCCTATAACCATGGGAGTACTTATAGGTTTGCAATCCTCCAGTCCAAATTTCTTCAACATTTCTTTGATATACTTGGTCTGAGAGAGAAATATGCCTTTGTCTAACTGTGAAATTTGCAAACCAAGAAAGAAAGACAACTCACCAAGCATTGACATCTCAAACTCATTATGCATGCATTTTGCAAATTTTTGACACATCTTATCATCACTACCTCCAAAAATGATATCATCCACATAGACCACTACAATCAGCAAGTCATCTCCATCATACCAACTTCCCTAAAAAATATAGAGCCTTATTTAATTTGCATACATAGTCTAGCTTATCTGTTAGACTGAAACCATTTGGTTGTTCAATATAGACTTCTTCCTCTAAGTGACCATTTAGAAAAGCTGACTTTACATCCATCTGATATACCTTGAAATTTTTGAAACTTGAGAATGCCAAAAATATTCTTATGGCCTCAAGACGTGCAATAGGAGCAAATGTCTCTTCAAAATCAATCCCTTCAACTTGTGCATATCCTTTGCATACCAATCTTGCTTTGTTTTTGACAACCTGACCATCTTCATTTAGCTTATTTTTGTAGACCCATTTGGTGCCAATTACATTCTTTCCTTTTGGACGTGGGACAAGTTCCCAAGTCTCACTCTTTTCTATTTGGTCTAATTCTTCATCCATTGCCTTGACCCAATATTTATCTTCTCTTGCTTCATTGAAATCCTTGGGCTCAATTTTAGATAGTAGAGAAATATTTGCATGTTCATTTGTTCCTATTGTCCTCCTCCTTGTTTGTCTTTCATCTGGATTTCCAATAATTAATTCTCTTGGATGATTCTTTTGCACATATCTGGAAGGTGTTTTTGGTATTCTTGGTGTCTCTTCCTCTTTTGTTTCTTCTCCTTCTTCTTCTCTGCAACTCTCTCCTTCTTGATATACAATTTCTTGAGTTGATTCTCTTGGCTCTATCTCTTCATCAACTCTTACATTTGCACTTTCTACAATTGTATGTGATATTTTATTATAGCATTTGTAGGCTTTGATTTTTGTGGAATATCCAAGGAAGATACCTTCATCACATCTAGAATCAAACTTGCCCAAATTTTTCTCTTCTCTTCTAATGTAGCATTTGCTTCCAAAAACTCTGAGATATTTCATAGTAGCTGATTTTCCTTTCTAGAGCTCATATGGTGTTTTGTGATGGTTTACCCTTACTTGAGCTCTATTGATGATATAAATAGTTGTATGAACTACCTCTTTCCAAAAAGCATCTAAAATCTTAGACTCATTTAACATAGCTCTGGCCATACCCTCAACAGTTCTATTTTTCCTTTCAACTACTCCATTCTGTTGTGGAGTCCTTGCTACTGAATATTATCTCTTGATTCCATGTTGTTCACAAAATTCTATAAATTCACCTGAAGTGAATTCTCCTCCTCTATATGATCTTAGACACTTAATTTTCTTGCCTATTTCATTTTCTACTAGTGCCTTGAATGTCTTGAACTTTTCAAATGCTTCTGATTTTTCTTTTAGAAAAGTTACCCAAGTCATTCTAGAGAAATCATCAATAAATAGCATGAAGTAACTCTCACCTTGTAAACTCTTTGTTCTTGTAGGGCCACATAGATCAGTGTGAACTAGTTCCAATGGCTTAGATGAAGAAAATTCCTTTGATCTAAAACTAGATCTTGTTTGCTTCCCATGCTGACATTGTGCACAAACTGTGTTTGATGGTTTTGCTATCTTGGGAAAATCTTTGATTGCCTATTTGTTGCTAATTTTCACTATGTTGTCAAAGTTAAAATGACCCATCCTTCTATGTCATAACCAACTCTCATATTATTTTGATAAAAAATATTTTTCTCCTTTGATTTCACTTAATATATAAATATTATTTGTAGTTCTACTAGCATCTGCAAGAAGCTTTCCTATCTTGGACTTTTTGACCTCACATCCATTTGAGTGAAATGTAACTGTATGCCCCTGATCACATAGTTGACTTACACTTAGTAAGTTGTGCTTCAATCCTTCAACATACAAGACATTTTCTGTTTTTGATCTTTCATTATCCAAACTCAAAGTCCCTTTTCCAATAATTTTTGCTGAAGCATTATCACCAAATTTTACTGTTCCCCCATTTATTTTCTTAAGAGAAAGAAATTTACTTTTGTCACCTGTCATATGGCTTGAACACCCACTATCAATATACCACTGATTTCCTTCACTTAACACATGAAGGGCTAGCATAGATTTTTCTTTTTCTTGACCCTTTTCCTTTTTCCCAATCTCTTTCTGAACTGTTTGATCTTCCTCTTTCTTGCTTGATTTAGGAAACACTATTTTACACCACCTAGATTTATGCCCAAGATTATTGCATTTGTAACAAATGATACTATTATTCATGAGAGGTGCAAATGAATTGAAATTTCTATCAACATCATTTTTCATATCGACCATGCAATGAATAACTTTATGACCATATTTGTTACATGAGAAACAATAACCATGAAAGAAGTATTGAAACCTATTTGATTGCCTTGAATGATGTGGTCGCATGCCTTTCCTGTGATTGACTTGTGTCCAAGATGATTCATTATTTTCTTCTACCTTGATGCTTTTACCTTTCACCACATCAGCATAGGTCATGGGCTCTTATTTGCTTACTTTCTTTCTAAGAGAGTTAACTTCAAGTTCCAATCTCTCACATTCCAATTATTTTGTTTTTAACTTCTCAATCATAACTTCTTCAATTCTTTTTGCCTCTTCAACCTTCACTTTTAAGTCTATGAGATCTTGTAGAATCTTTGTCTTTATTTCCTCATCCTCTTGAATTTGAGCCTTCAATCCTGACTTCTCCTCTCTAACTCTTTTCAATTTTCCAAGAGCAGCAGTAAGTTCCTCTTTCATGTCAACCATGGCTTCTTCTCTGTTTTCTTTGATTTCAACCATAGAAGCATCTTCTTTCATTTTAGTGGCCATGTGTGTTCCTGTAAGATCTTCCTTCAAGCTATTAGGCTTCCTTGAAGGAACCAGATTTGATACCAATTGAAGAACATAAGCTTATACTGAGAGGGGGTGAACAGTATAAGATAAACTTTTACTTTTCTTTCCAATTCAGTATTATCCAATGTTATCAATTGTAATAACTTTCCAAAGCAGTATTAACCAATATCATCAATAGCAGTAATGAGATAATGCACAAATCATCACACACATGAGAGACACAAATTTAATGTGGTTCACCCAATGTGGGCTACGTCCATGGAGAAAATATTTCTTATAAATTTTCTCAACCAATCTCTTGGGAACCAATTCCCAATTACAATGTTTATGGGCACCAACCCAAAGGAGACACCAATCCCCTATGCTCAAGTTCATGGACCTCTATCCATAGGAGACCTCAATCCCCTCAACACTTTTAGCTCCAAATCTTGCTCTCAACTCTGCTCAAATCTGCTTCAAGCCTTCACTCAAGGCTTGCTCAAATCTACTTCAAAACCTGCTCTCAACTCTACTTAAATATGTTCCAAGTCTACACACAAGACTTTGCTCAAATATGCTTACCAAAACCTGCTCAATATGCTCACAGATCCTACTCAAAACATATACTCAAATCTGCTCATAACATATGCTCAAATATACTCATAACTCATACTCAAATATGATCATAACACATACTCAACTCTGCTCATAACACATACTCAAATATGATCTCTAACACTTGCACATTCACTTCCCATGTCATTCAAACCAATGCTCAAATGCTTCACAAATTCATTCAACAATGATGCACAAGAATGGCAAAAAATAATGCTTCACAACTCTCTTTTGGTTTCTCAAAGTAAAGCCTTTAATAATAAACCAAACCCCTCAAAATATCATGCAAGGGTACAATCAACAAATAAAACTCAATACACCTTATGACTCCTTTTCTCATATGCAACAATCTCTTTTATATTTTCTTTTTCAATCATGCAACTCAAAAGTCTTTATAATATACATCCTTGTAATCAATTATTTGCACAATAAAAGACTTTATACCATACACATCCTTATATCTCCTATTTGCCAATATAAAGACTTTATATCAATTACCCTGATAACTCTTTTTCAAATATTAATCAAAACATTATAAATACCTCATACAAAAATTTGTTGGCATGGATGAGAATTGATCCTTTGACCTCTAGCACCCAAACCTTGCTTGTAACCATTTGGGCTAACCAACCGAATGGAACTTCAATCTTCTCCCATGATCTTATACTACACTTGAAATCTGGTTTCCAATGGATGAAGTGCTCAACCCTAATTTTTATCCTTTCCACTTCCAACGCATGCAGACGTTAACACTTTCTTCACTAATATTTTTAGGTCTTCTCTGGCATATTTTCCAAAACCCTAAAACACTTCCAACGTCTTCCTTTATCTGGAAAAATATCTCTCAAACATCAATGACTTTCACAAGGCGCGAAACTCCTTCAATGTCTCATAAATGGCCAAAGCAATTTGCAGGAGTAAACAACAATGAAAAACTTTCTAGACAAGGATGAAAGACTTCTCCAATAGGAGACAATGGACTATCTCTGAGATAACAAAACTGGACTCACAAGTGACACACAGAGCTCTTTCGAAAGACAACAAAAAACTTTCACAACGCTCAACAAATAACACACTGGGCTCTTTCGAGTGGTAACAAAGGACTTACACAAAGCTCAATAGATAACACAACACACTGCACTCTTTTTCGAATGACAACTAGAGACTTTCACAAATGATAAGCCAAACACTTATGACCTACAATGAAATGTACTTACAACAGTGAGCAATTGTGATCCACGAACTCCAACCAATATGTCCAACAATTTTGAATAGAATACCAATGAATGGTGCTCAATAAATCACACTGCACTCTCTTTCCAACCATGGCGCTCAATCAAAAAGCACACTGCACTCTCTTTCCAACCATGGCATTCAATCAAAAAGCACACTGCACTTCAATAGATGCTCAAGTATTTTCTCAAATGGTGGATTCTCTCAATGAATGGCGGATTCACTCACTTAACAAGTGTTGGGCTCCTCTCAACAAATTGTGACCAAGATTCCTTCAAATAGCAACTAAAAAATATGCAAACATAATCAAATCAATGCTCACGAAAAACAATGATAGGTATACTTGATGGCTACAAAATGAGGCACTCCCGATCTAGTGAATAGATGCACTCTTATCTCCACTGTGCCAACTTTGAAACCTATGCGAATGGATTTGATTTGCACTTCTCCACACCAAACCTTAGCTTAACAAAATATTTACCCTTATTAATATGCAATTTGATTTGTCTTAATACGTCGGCTCACGATTTTGCATTGGATATTTTTCAAAAATGTTGGTCACCAAGGGTTTATAATATTTAATAAATATTATAATACTTTCTTTTAAACCTTTAGCCTTTAAACCTTTATTCCAGGTGGATTTTATTAAACCTTTGGTCCTCTTGCTTTTTGATGTTAAATTTTACCTTCTAAAGCCCTCTTAAACTTTTTTTTATCCTTCTTATAATATTTTCCTTGCCTTGTAATAAACCTTTCTATATATGTCTTGAATACCATGCTTTATTTATCATCCAATTATAACTGCCTCATGTAAATTTTGACATCAATGACAACTCAACTACTCAATATTTCCAAAAGTTTGCATTGAAAGTAGACATTCTTATGGCTCCCTAATTAGGATATATTATTCCTGATTGAATAAATATAATATTGATTTGATAAAACCTTTAATAATACTTGTTTTGTAAACTACCTTATGTCTCCCAAGTAATGTAAGTATATAATCCAAAGGATTTTTAGGTTATGAGGAAAGCTTATATTTTGTAACTTGATAATCTATTATGGATGCTGATATTATCAAGTTTTGTAGAATATCGTATGACTCCCTAGTATACTATGGATAAGATATAGTGCTTTTGTATAATTATAGTTCAATATTGATTGATTTTTTAAGGTTTTGTAGAATACCAAAATCAATTCCTATTATCCCTTATTACTCCTATTGAAATAAGCATTGTTTCCAAATTTTAAAGAGGTTGTAATGTTGGATCTTTTGTCTCCTTTTGAAATAATTAAGACAATAATATTATGAATATCCAACCAATGAGAAAAATATCTTTATAAATAACCCTTTGGGAATTAGGTTAAGTGTATCTAATTTTCCAATTAAATGATTTTATGTAGTAGCCCTTATGACTAGCTAGTCTTTCGATAAATTAGATCACAATAATATTTGCAAATATTCAATTTTTGTCCAAGTAGAAAACCTTATTACTCCTAGGTTTTATATTGCAAATATTTGATTCATTTCATAAAATATCCCTCGATGTATGGCTTTCAAATGTAAATAAATTCCTCTAATTTAAAACTATATCTCCAAGGAAAAAAAACACACACACACACACACATATAAATATCTATATATATATATGGAAATAATTTTACCTTTCTCCAAGCAATGTTCGGTACTGATTTTAGAGAGGCTTGAATTGCAGAATTTACGTAGACGTCATGGATACTACGAATGTATCCTCCAATGGAAGTATTCTATTTTTAATGCATTCCAAATATGGCATCATCTAGTCTCTTCCCTTGACTTCAGTTTCCTTGAGCATTAAAGGCTCTAACACCTTCTTGATTACTACAACACAACCCTTCTTGCATAGAAAGTGAGAGAGTAATTTCAATGATAAAGAATCCTTGCTAACTTTAGTCATTGTGTTAGGATCCTCAATCCTACCATTATTAGTTAGTATTATTAATAATTTAATTATTATATTATTAACTTATAAAGTGAACCATCACAACCCTTCATAACGTGAACCATCATGTCTCTTCGTACGTGAACCATCATGTCTCTACACCAACGTAGCTTTAGGGTAGATATATATATTAGGTTGGCCATCAATATTAAATCATCCATGAATAATAAGAATAAGAATCATATATTCCAAGAAGGGAGCCCCCTATAGTGGCAAAGCGATTACAAGGGAACCCCATTTGAGTGGCCTATGATTACATTTATAGTAAGACCTTGAGGTCTTACCATTTGGTATCAGAGCCATGTGGGACCCAGTCATGTGGGAATGGCTCAAAGATCTTCATCAAATCACTTTTGTGTGTGAGTATCAAACTCGTTTTGAGGATATCACCAAATACAACACAATATTGGATGAATCAATTCTCATCAATGGCTTCATTAGGGGATTAAAAGAGGAAATTAGAATGGAGGTGACAAGGTTCAATCCCTATACCATGATGCAGACCTATGGATTGGCAAAATTAGCTGAAGATAAAATTAATGCACAACAATGATTAGGGAAACCACTTATGGAAAAATCGTCGACCACTTACATAGCTCCCAAACCTATGCATAATGGAAGGTCACAAAGCACTTACACAACCCCCAAATATAACCAAAATTTATGAATTAAACATCTTAGCTTTGAGGAGATGAAGGAACGACAAAAAAAAGACTCTGTGATAATTGTGATGAAAAATTTGGACCCCACCATAAATGTGTTACAATAACATTGTATTTATTGAAGGAAGTTGATCCCTGTCTCTCCATAGAGCAAGCATATGAGGTAGTTGTGTCCGAAGCAACCAGTGCACCTACTCATCGCAATGAAGACAATGAGGTCGATGTGCAAGAAGTTATTGATGTACCAAGCAAGGATGAGGTAGACATACCCAAAGTGATCAATGCTAGCCAAACATGCACTCTACAAGACCTACACATACCTTCCTCACCAATAGTGAGTTCTTGCCATATGACCAAACCTATTCGAAACCAACGCAGAGTGACTACACACTCCTCTGTTGGCTCTACCAAGGAACCAAAAAATGATATGAAATCATTACCATCACTTTTGATGCATCATTCTGAAGTATTTGAGGAACCCCAAGGGTTGCCCTCCCATCGTCATCATGATTTTCCTAAGGAATATTCTACTATTGTTCTTGGCAACCCCCCACTAATGCTTCATCCTTCTTGATATCCATGCCTATGAAAGGATGTCATTAAAAGAGTCCAAGAACTTACACAAATCCTTCTTGGAAAACAAAGGACAAAGCTTCTCACTTTGAGCTTTGAGGACAAAGCTCTTTTTAAGGAGGGTGGCATGTTAGGATCCTCAATACTAACATTATTAGTTAGTATTAGTTAGTATTATTAATCATTTAATTATTATATTATTAACTTATAAAGTGAACCATCACAACCCTTCATAACGTGAACCATCATGTCTCTACACCAACATAGCTTTAGGGTAGATATATATATTAGGTTGGCCATCCATATTAAATCATCCATGAATAATAAGAATAAGAATCATAGATTCCAAGAAGGGAGCCCCCTATAGTGGCAAAGTGATTACAAGGGAGCCCCCTTCGAGTGGCCTGTGATTACATTTATAGTAAGACCTTGAAGTCTTACCACATTGACATCCTTAAATAGAGAAGATTCATAAGTTATGTACCAAGTGGTATGACCGTTTCCTTTCGAGTGCTTGAGGAGAGTTTGGTGCCAATGAATGTGTGTCTCCCTTCATGTAACATAAGAACATTACATTATTTAGAAAAATGCATGGTATTCCTCTTTGATAAGTGTATTCAATGCACCAAATACACCAACCTATTCATGTAACTCCTTGAAGATGAACGCTCTCTTGAGTTGAGCATCATAGTTTTCCCATAGTGATAAGTGTTACTTTCTTCTCTGCATGGACGTAGTCTCTATTGTTGGTTCAAATAGATCCTTTGAGACCTTTTTAGCTTTGCAAATCCCCTCCTTTGCTTTCATTCACTTGAAAAGTATTCTATTGGGATATGAAGAAAAATTATTGAGGTCTTTAGTACTAATTTTAGTGAGCATATATGGAGTAAGTAGTACTCCAAATTGTGCTTCAACTCTCTTTTGATTTATATTTGTTTTCTATCCTCCTTACGTAGATGCTATTGATCCTTAATGATGTTTCTCCCTTGCTCTTGTACATGTATCTTGTAGGTTTGACCATGTAGAATATGAGGAGTATGAGCCCTTCGTATGGCTCCTTGAGCTAGGCTTGGATGGTTGCTAGCATAAAGTTTCTTTCAACTAGTTTTTCCAGCAAGAGTAGTGCCTTTGAGGCACATTTGAATCTTCCTTCTCTCTCTGTATAACCAGATTATAAATAGTGCACTATAATGTAAAATAGTTTTAATACAATATGACCTTGTTGCACTTTATTTTGCACTCCTCTTTGTAAGTCTTAATTTCTAGTTTTTGAGATATAATATTGATTGCAATATAGAGGTTTTGAGGTTATCTCTAGATTAGACACCTTCCCATGTTTACTTGGATATTTTATAAACAAATCCTCGCTTGTAACCACATGATAGAAGCTATTTTTATGAACTATTTTCTTGTGCTTTGAACTTGAGACTCACCAAGTCTCGTTCAAGACTTCTTTTTATGCTCTTATGGTGGTTACTTTCTTCTCCAATGCTTGGAGAATTGAGCTAATTTTGTGGCTTCCTTAGACCACTTCAAAGTTGCAAATCTCAATGCATTAATAGTGTCTTTAGACACTTTGACTAATTCTATTTTTGTGCCCTTCTAATGAACATAAAAAATAATATTTGAGAGTAATATAATAGTGCAAAATGAATATAATTTTTTTATTTCTACTACACTAACAATATCACCTTATCACTCCAATCAAATCTAAAAAATAATGCACTTAATCAATTTACTGCAACTAATCAAAAATAATCTGAAATAAATCTCTAAGAATTATTATAAAATTTATTAGAAGAGATATTTGATTCTAAAGTGGTTCTTTTTGCGAGAGGTAATCTCTAAATCTCCTAGATTGTATAGGCTTCTTCTTTCGAAATCTTCCTTCAAGCTTCTTGTTGAATTTTGACTTCAAATAGGATCTTCTTCTCAATATTTTGAATATCTTGAGGTCTTTTGATATTTGGCACTCCTTTCCAAATTCTTCTTCTTGGGCTTGTTGTCGGATGGTGACAATTATCCCAAATATTTCACTATCTCCAATAGTGAATTTCTCTAATGAGTTATCCTTGGAACTCCTTTGATAATTTCTTTAGGAAGGCTCTCCAAGCCTTTTACTAGATGCTCGTAGAGGCCTCTTCAAGGCCTTGCAACTTTGTCTAGTCTTCTTTGAGACCTTATATTCAACCTTATACTTTTGGAAGTATTGGTGGTGATATCTTCTCCTGGATATCTAATTTTTTTGACTCTATACTTGAGTAGGACTCTCCTAGTTCTTCTTCATAAATGAGATCTTATCTTGATCTCTTTTTCTTTAGGTGCTAGATTGATTCTAAAGAAGATACTCTTCCTAACCTTTTGTAGGAAAATTTTCCAATTCACTGAATCTACCTATTACTGCAACAAAGTATTAGTACTAAAGTATGCTTCTAAATTATATGCTCTCTTTTGAGGTCTTCTTCATGATCAAGGATTTTGTGGTCTTTTGTTCAAGGATTTAGTGTCCATTTTTTTAGTACCAATGATTATGTGGCCTTATCCTCTAGATCAAGACTTCTACAACCTTTTCTTCAAGGCTTATATGACCTTTCCATCTAGATCAAGGCTTTTGTGGCCTTTTCTTCTAGATCAAGGATTCTATGGTATTTTATTCTTGTGAAGGTTCCAATCTAGCAATGGAGATCTCCTATCTCTAAAATTCATTGGAATTCTTCTCCAAAAGTATCTTTTGTAGTGTTATTCTCTTGCAATAACTAATCTCTATGCTATGAAGGCACTCTGACCTTTGAGAAACAAAGTTAAAATCTCCTAGCTTTCTATTGTAGGAGGTATCCTAATAATTTGAGTATTAATTCCCTACAAAAAAAGAACATTCAGGTCAATTTCTCTAGATATCTTAAATGAGCTTCACTAGTTGATTCATCAAACTAGTGGATCAAGTGTTGAGTCCTATTCTTCACAAGTTTTCCATTGAAAATCTATGGAAATATACAATCTCAGTATTCTAGAATCTGAGATTTTTTTCAGTCCTTATTTGTGGCTCTCCTTAATTCTACAACCAAGACTCTTTTGAGAATTTTTGATAGTGATTGGTCCAATGGCATGTTAGGTTCTCAAAAAACTTAGGGTCAATGATAATGGTGGTTTTCCTATAGATCTACTATGGCTCTGATACCACTGTTAGCTTTTAATGTAGTATGTAATGGGAGAAAGCAATCACAAGATTCAGAATGGTATGAAATAAAGTAAATCTACGAGATGACTAAAAATATACTATAAACAAAAATAATGTATATTTATATAAAAGTAGCTATGGAGGAAATGAACACTCCATGAATATAGCTACAACTCAAGAATGGAAATTAAGTATATTACACCCCATCATAATACATCACACTACTACATGATTCCACTTTGGTCTACACTACTTCTTACTAATGTATCTTTCTCTATGTCTATGGCCCTTTATATAGGAGATAGATTCCTTGGCCAATGCTCTACCTAGATGTGCAAGGGATAGCTTGCACATATACAAATTGCATTTTGAAACTTGTGCATTTATTGCATTGTATGAAGTAACTAATAAATTTCCCCTAAAGTAATATATTGTCCTAAGTATGTACCAAGAAAGGTACATTTACATAACCCAAATGATGTAATAGTCTATTTCTAACAAATGTAATTTAATGTTTGTAGTATGTTTTTGCAATGTTTTTCAAAATGCTTTTGAAAGAGATATGTAATGTAATGTTTGTAATATGATTCCATAATGTTTTGAAAAATGCTTTTGAAAGAGAGATTTAATGTAATGTTTGTAGTATTCTTTTGCAATGTTCTACAAAATTCTTTTGAAGGATATATGTAATGAAATATTCGTAATATGATTCTACAATGTTGTGCAAAATGCTTTTGAAGGAGAGATATAATGTAATTTTTGTAGTATGCTTTTGCAATATTTTGTAGAATGCTTTTGAAATAGATATGTAATGTAATGTTTGTAATAAGATTTTGCAATATTTTGCAATTTTTTTTTGAAATAGAGATGTAATGTAATATTTTTGAGATAGATATGTAATATGATGTCTGTAATATGATTCTACAATGATATTGGGATGTTCTAAAATTCTTTGAAATGTTGTGAGAGTAATGTAATACTTTTGAGATAGATATGTAATGTTATGTTTAGTGTGATTCTGCAATGAGTGTTTTGTATGTTTTTCCTTGATAACTATTTTCTTATACAGGGGCTTTGTAGTAGAAATAGAAAATAGTAGCTTTTTGAGTTTGAATATGAAAAAATTTATTTTTTTCATAGCAAGTTTCCCTCTTTATTTCAAAGGAGGTTCCTTTTGTAAAGATAATGATATTAATGTTTTTAGAGCAAGTTGCTTCCTTTATTTGTAAAGGTGATGATATGATATTACATATTTCTTTACATGTGAGAGAGGATAACAAGAGAATATAAATCTATTACCTAATGCTTATGCAAATATTTACATGTACATGAAGAAGTGGAATTAATAATCATTTCCACATCTGATATGTTAGAGGAATTAAATGAGATTGTATTGTATAATTTTCTAGTACATTTTAATTTGAAGATCATGTAGCCTAAATTTATGTATTTACAATGTAATTATAAGTATGCAATTTATGGGAATATGATAGACAAGCTCACCTAAAAGGCAAGGTATTGATTGTCTGGAATGGGTTTTTAAGAATGTTTGATCATTAAAATTTTGAATGCATAAGATAAAACTCCAAGGACATAGGTTCATTATCTAATGCATTTGTAAATATTTATTATTACATTAGGCATAGAGCTAGTATTTGGAGCATACCTGATGTATTGAAATATTTGATAATAAATAAAATATTTTAGACTAAGTACAATGCATTCATATGGATGATCCAAAGAAAGAAGAATCCCTTCTCCCTTACTCAGTGCATGTACAAATAATTGTATATGTGTAGAACATAGAAAAAATAAATCTCCTTTTCTAAGAGATCCATATGATATCATGGCCTTTAGTCTGAAGGCACTTGTTGTAGGAGAAAGGATAACATATGTGTTGGCTTATAGACTACTAGAAAGCACATGAATTTGATAATAAACTACTTGATGTAGTCATAAATTATTATGGATACATAAAGTGTTGATCATCAAACCCCAATGTTTCCAAAGGGTCTACAAATTAGATAGGATGTTTTTGTTTTGTTAGATGCAATGATTTTTAAAAGAAGTGATAGTTTATTGTAGCATATCAATATGGAGGAAGTTATCTATCTATTGACTAACATTTGTATAAATAGATAGAGAATATCTAGCCACCTTAATAAGTGCTTATACAATCCTAAATGTTTTGTATTGCTTTTATTGCATAGTTGTATAATAAACTATTCAGAAACAAAGTTTTGTTGATCCAATGGATTATTAGACAAGTAGCTAGCGAAGAGAGTATGATTTGTAGATGGTCTATTATTTTAGAAGATCAAATAACTATGAATACAATATTGATATAGTGTCTAGTGAAGCTTGTAAATAATTGTAGGCTCACTAGCCATTAGATCAAGGAAGCCTCATGGTCTGACTAACCTATTTAAACAATAATTTATGATATTTTAATTTGTTTTTGATAGAATTACAATGAAATGAGCCAGGTGGCTAAGAGGACAACATTAATATAGTGCCTAGTAAGATTTACAAATGATTGTAGATCTACAAAATATTGGATCAATAGAGCCTTCTTAATCTGCATGGCTTATCGAAGGCAATCAATGAGATTGTAAAAATATGATAGCCTAATACAATTTGCAAGAAATTACAAACCCATGATATATTGAATCAAGGAAAATCTATGGTGCCTATGATTTATTGAAAATTCAACACATGAAAATTTGATTTATGTTTTATTACATACTTAGATGATAAATCAATGAGAAAGAGGACCCTATTCATTTGTTTTTTTATAAGATACACAAACAATTGTAAAATCTACAAGAGAATAGATGAATAGGGCTTCTTTGACCATGTAATATACCAAATAAGTAGGTTGATGATGAATTTTATATTAGGTATGATTTTGCAAACTTAGATAATAGGCCAACTAGGGAAGAAAACCCCATTGACTAGTGAAATTCACAAATGAGTATGGATTTACAAGATATTGGTTGAATGTGATTTGCAATCCATGGATGGTTCATCAAATAAGTTGCATTAAATGAAAGTGATGAATAGATGTTATGACTTATTTGATAGACTACTCTAAAGTGCTAAACTTCCCTTATGTTATACGATGTTCTTACAAAGACTTGTAAGATCATGATGTATTATAGAGAAGAAGTAGTATCTTGGAGGAGCCTATTAAATAATTGTGAGTGTTCATGTAATAGGTTGTTTGTTGAAATATATTGTGGATATGTATTATTGAATTTATTATTTGTAAAACAATGTTGATAGTCATGATGTAAATGTGTATGAAATAGAAGTAAGGTTAGTGAGGTCATGGATGATTGTGTCATACATTATTTAACCCAAAAAAGGGAGAAGAGGAAATATGATGAATGAGATAAAAGGGTAAATGTAATTGATTATTGTTTATTTTTAGGTATTCCAAGGTTGGGATAGAAGAAATGAGGGGTGTCGAGTCATCAGGGCTACAGACTATCGCATCATACTATAGACACCTAAAATGTTTCATTCTTAGGAGACAGCTCATATGAGCACATCTGAATACCATATGACCAATTTTGGACCTTTCCAAGTGGAAACAGTGGTCCTAACCACTTAAAATGGCAATTTTAGCCCATTTAAGCTTAGTCGCTATAGACTAGAGCAGCCAGTTTAGCAATTGTAGACTAGAGTAGCCATAAATCTTGGTCGTTGTAGGCTAGAGCGGCCACAACTAGCTGCTACTGATAATAGCTGCTAGCATTGAAACATGAAATACCATCATAGATTACCCAAATCACAGGCGGTAACAATAGTTTGCATGCATTTTGAAAGGATTTCGGCAAGGAACTCCTAGAGTTCCTCCTAACTGCCTCTTCCATTCCAAGTCAAGATTAAACCTTCCCTCTGATAGTTAGTTGTCATGCATATCTAGAGATTGGCTTCCATAGGAAGCCAAGCCCTAGATCTAAACCTAAAACCTGGAATTCTATATATGCAAATTTCTAGTAAGGTAAAAGGATCAACGAATGTTCAAATATTGTGCAGCGAAGCCCTGCCAAATCAAAGAGACAGAGAGTTCAAATCATGTGTATTGGAGCACCACATAGCTGAGCCACATCCATGCATTAGTATTCAGACCCATCATTCTAAACCACCAATTAGTGTAGGAGACACACCTAGCAACCCTTGAACATCAATTCGAGCAAAGGAGTGATTAATTACAACCCATAAGACTTGAGGTAACCTATTAGTTAGAGGCCACTATATTTGATAGTGGCCCATAAGCATATTCAGGTTTTTAATATGGTCACTCCTTTATTCTTAGTAATAGATCTGCATTTATTATTATTTTATTTACATGTATTTAGCATAGATATGAATATTTCATTGCATTTAGATTAATATTTCTTATTTTCATTTGCATATTTCCCATATATGGTATATTTTAATACACATTATGCTTATTTATTCAAATTATCATATTTTCTAATAGGAACCTCTTCCAGAGAGGTGACACATACTACTAAGCGTGCTTTGTTATTTCCATGTATGCAGATATACAGGTTTACAAGACCAAATCAAGACATTCATAGCATGGGATTCCTCCTAGACAAGAGAAGGAGAAGGAGGCATTTGTAAGCCCTCATACAATTTCATGTGTGGAATCGAGAAACCTACAAAAGTGCACCACCCCTTTACAAGGGGATATTTTATTCACTTGTACTTCATTGTATCAAAATGGGTATCCCTCAGAGGGACCAACATGTAATTGGGTTTCAATATGAATAAAAGGATATCTCTTTGTTATTTTTGTGTTAAATTTATTTCATTTCATTTTGGTATAATATTACAAGTAGAGTAGATGTGTGTGCCTCCCAGGGTCGCTATAGATGGTGATCACGGTAGGACCCCCACCTAATTTTTATTTTCTATCGATTTATTGATTCAATTTTTTGTATGCAGGTTTGGCCGCTCTAGCCTATAGCGACCCACAGACTCGGTCAATCCTACTGATAGCGGTTAGAAATCAATTGCTCTAGTCAAAAGTGTCTAGAAATCAGCCATTCTGATCAACAAAGGCCAAAAATCAGTCGCTCTAATCAACAACGACCAGAAGAAAAGTGCAATAGATGAAAAAAATTCTATCATTTGAGCAGGATTCAAGGTTGGTACCCCTTTTATGTATTTTTCTAATTTTTTGTCTGCATTTGGTTTCTTAAAAATAGTGAACATTAAAATACATTTCAAGATAGGAAATTAAAGAACGAAAAGGAAATAACTTGCATGTTTCATTTTAGGTTTTTCTTTTATATTTCCTCTAGGCGCTGCTAGGAACAGTGGACCTCTGCCTATAAGGTTCACCCTAGTCTCTAGTGTGTTAGGCCATTGTAGTTTGGTTTGCTTGCATGTGGCCCAATCAGTGGCTATTTTCATCACAAAGTAGGAGGATGCATTAAAATCATATAGACTGGTTATAGATGCATTGGTCTGAGAATAAATGTTCTTTTTAGGCATTGTAGGAAAGTAGTCATGAATGTTGGTTGATGCATTGCTTTTTATTTTTAAATCTAAAAATAACCCCACACACTTGCACGTATCATAATAAACATTTGGGAGTTGGATTTTATCACCAACCCTCAATTCAATCCGATGATGTTGGCATTCATCTCCTTCCATTGGATTGCATCCTATATCTTCCTAGAATAGAATAGGGAACTATTTTATAGTGGTACTAGTTACTCATGTTCAAACTATCTACCACTATTGGAACAACCATTGGTTCAGAGTGGAAGAGCTAGATGAACCCCCTACTGGGATTTAAGCGATGTACCCTAGTCACTTTATGATAAAATAATGTTTGGCATGGGTGTTCTTGGTTTCCACTATGGATGAGTCCCCTCATTTTAAATCCAAAATAAGATCAATAAAGCAAGATCAACAACAAATCTAAACACACCGAAACCAGTTTTAGGACACACATTTAATCCATAAAAGAGATAATCATATTGTTTGCTTTGTGTGTTTCTTTGTTATTTGGTACCAAACCCTAACCCTAATTTTTAGGGAAATTTATTGGAAATAAAAGCTACTTTTTTATTCTACATCCAACAGATCAATAATCATGCAAATCGGAGCTATACCAAAAAAGTTATTTTTGTTTTATTTTTACTCTATTTTCAAAGCTGAAAATAGGGAAAAACTGCATTGAAACAATCATAAAATGGGCTAGACAACTCCAAAAAATTGCCAAAATTGTTTTTTTGTCTTATTTAGCCCCTAGGATACCTCTCCTATAAATTTTGAGTCCTAACTCTTAACGGTTTAAAAATTCCTAAAAATTCCTAAAAGTGGGCATTTCCCCATGGACCCCGGTTGGCCAATTATTTCAAAAATACAAATTTTCTACCAAAAATTCTAATTTTGGAGTTATATATCATTGTGATTAGCAGGAAACACTAATAATTTTGATATATATGACACCCACAACCTTTTTTAGAAGTCAAAAATTTTATAACAAAAATTATGGCCGGGAGACCTCCCATGGTGAGCAAGACCTTCAATCTAGAGATGGAATCAGGTTCCATACCCACCACATATCATTACAATGAGAGTTCAAATCAACCCAATGAGGGGCAATATAGAGGGAAGAGAGTTTCCAAAATCATTGCGCAATTCAAAGTAGACAAGAACCCTCACATTGAGTTGCAGAATCATAGGCCCAGTACAACAAACCGATCAAATCAGTCACATGGGTCACATGCAATTTAGAGAGAACAAATGCTCCAAGATAAATTGGGTGAATTGAATCAAATTTATTCGAGTTCAACTCCTAGAACCATATCATAGAACATTCTGCATCTAGAAGTTCACAAAGCATAACTTCTAAATGCACCACACAACCCAGGGAAGCTTCAAAGCAACCCCGTATTTCACATGTAGCATCCAACTATAGGGACACTTATCAACATACAGAATACACAAAGAAAGTTACACTAGCTAGCCAAAGTAGAGAAATAGTGAAAACCTCTTTGAGGGACCTATGAATTAGAACTACTTGAATAGAATCAGATAGATATGAACCTTCTCTAACAACATAATCTAACCATGTACGACAGTTAGAAAATGTATTTCACAAAGAACGGGAGCTAGTATAAGCTCTCGATCATGACAAAGAAAGAGAGAGACATTTGCACCAACATGAGTAATATTTAAGAGAAAAAGCTGAGAAGCTAGCTTGTATCAATATACAAGCAAATGGTGAGGACCACCAAAGAGATAAACGTGCTGACTCACCAAAATAAAGGTGCACTAGGCAAGAAGACAACCCATAATGAAACCACCACTCAAACCATGAAAAAATCAACCTAGTGGGGAAAGGATAGACATGATAGGTCCAAATCAGACACATCCTAAATTCCCTCTTATGAGGGAGGAGAATAAAACAAGTCAAGTGGATAAATGGTTACCTCCATTACCACCACGAGTGGGTCTGCAAGAAGAGGAACTCCTTGTATCAAAGGCATTACAGACACTCATTGAAAATATCAAATCCTTTGAGAAGCAAGATACGGCTGGGCACAAACTAAAACTAAGTAAAATACACAACCAACCATTGTACCCATTAGTCCATAGCCATACATATCCTAAGCACTTTGATATGCCTAAGTTAGAAAAATTTAAGGGTGAAGAGGATGCACAAGAGCATGTTACCAGCTTCATCAATGCATGTTTTCATCTTGAATACAGTGATGATCTTATGTTAAGAACCTTCATTATGACATTTTTGGGTGCTACCACTCAATGGTTCAACCAACTACCCAAGCACAACATATCTAGTTTTGAAAAACTAGTAAATGCATTCTTAAAATATTTCTCTTTTGGTGCTAAGAATAAGGTGAATCTCTCAGACCTGGTCAACCTAAAGTAGAATGATGATGATCCAATCATGGATTATGGGGATATATGGAGAAGAATCATGGCAAAGTTATCATTTTTTGTCCCGATCAAAGATCTAATCTAAATGTTCACAAAAAGTTACGCCAAACACATCTCGTTACTATTGCAACTACAATAGTATGATACATTCAAAGAAGCCTTGGCTCAAGCCAAGCTTATTGAAGATATAAAGTTGGAAGAAGGAGACCTAAATCTCCATAGCAAGGAAGAATGGAACAAAAGCATGCAACATCAACCATAATAGACTGAACCTGTGCACATCAACTAGATTGTGTTAAATTTTCCAAAAGCAACACAGATCCAGCAACAAGAGAACTATCAGGCTCAATTTGCTCTTGTGCATTATGACCAACACAACAGGAATCAAGGTAGGGGCAAATAAAAACATCCCCCTCGTAACTATACACCATTGCCTAAATCCTTGGCATCAATTTTCAATCTCCTTCATGAGGCCAAGGTTCTAAAATTGCCTAAGGAGCGCATATTGGATCCTAATCGCCCCAAATATAAGGGATATATGCAAAATATCTATTGTGTTTACCATCAAAAAAATTGCCATGATATTCAGAATTGTGTTGCATTCAAGAATGTAGTGCAAAATATGTTGGATAAGAATGAATTGCAGAACATTGACATATTCAAAAATTATATTCCCAATCATGGGGCCAAAAATAATCAATTTGAGCAGGTCAATAAGGTGCATTTAGCCCACATAATGAGGGTTTTATCGGTATGATCAATACTACAACAAGAAGAAAAATATACCTTGATCAGCCCAACATATCGAAGAAGTCAACTAAAGTTGATAATATATCACAGTCCATACCAATAATAAGTTCAATGCACTTACAAAAGGACCCTGTGATTGCCTTTCATAGGTAGGAGATTAAAATAATCTCTCAGGATGAACCTGATCCTCCACTCCACATCATAGTAAGCATAAATCAAATTCCTTACAAGAGAGTCTTGATTGACACTAGGTAATCCATAAAAATCATCATAGTTGTAGCTTTGAAGCATTTAAATTTACCATATTCAAGCATTATGGACTCAACATTCACATTGATAGCCTTCAATGATGCCACTTCCTCAACAATTGGCACAATAATCCTACCTATACAAGTTGGGGTAAAGACAATACCTACATATTCTGGGGGGTGAGAGGTAGTATAACATATTGCTAGGTAGACCATGGATGAGGGATATGGAATGTGTGCCTTACATAGTACACCAAAATCTAAAATTCACACACCAAGGACAAGTGTAAGTGGTCCCCCATGACCCTGAGCCATTCAAGTATTACAATAAGGTCGATGAGACATAATAAAAAGTGCCTCCTCAAGAGTTTGTGGCAATGGTCAACAACAATATAGAGGACCAAGTGTCTCTAAAGTAGATAAAACAAGATGTGGTGCAATAATATGTTGCTTCCCCATTGAAGGGATCAAAACCATTGGCATTAGTCACCCTTGATTCACTTCTCATGTTGCCTCATCAAGAGAAAAAACAAGTGCCCCTCCCACATCAGATTGGGGATACTCAAGCTGGCACAGTTCAACACTACGAAGTGAAATAGAAACATGAACTAAGTCATAAACATGAGCATGTGGATACCACTATCAAAGTGGATTATCATGAAGCCTCCACATCAACTCAAATTAAGAAAATTAGTGACTTAGAGTTACCTGGTAGATCTTTAGCACCTTCTCTTTTGCCTCCTTCAATAGATAATGGTATTTCAAACCAATCGTTGTATCACACCTTCCTCAATTTCATTAAGTGGCACACACATTGGGGGTATTTAAGGTATCACACCTTCCCCCCATAATATATCAAAAATACAAAAACATTCAAATATATCAAAAATATAAAAACAAATATAAAACATAAAAATACAAACAAATCATAAAATAGTAAAATCAAAAATGAAAGGCACCAGAGGCATATTCATGTCGCTTGGTAAAATTAATCAAAAATTCTCCAAGGGCATATTCATGTCGCTTGGTCACCTTAACCAAAAATGCTCCAAGGGTATATTTATGCCACTTGGTCAAATTCAAATTAATCAAAATGCTCCAAGGGTATATTTATGCCGCTTGGTCAAATTCACATTAATCAAAAATGTCCCAGGGGCATCTTCATGCCACTTGGTCACCCTAATCAAAAAGGCTCCAAAGGCATCTTCAAGCCATTTGGTCAAAACATCAAAAGGCTCCAAAGGCATCTTCAAGTTGTTTGGTCAAATCATCAAAAGGCTCCAAAGGCATCCCCATGCCATTTGGTCAAATCATCAAAAGGCCCCAAAGGCATCTTCATGCCATTTGGTCAAATCATCAAAAGGCCCCAAAGGCACCATAAGCCCTTTGGTCAACAATTCAAAAATAAAAAATTCAAAAACATTCAAAACAATCAAAGTTCAATAAACAATTGAAAGCATCAAAAATACAAAAACATTTGCATTACACATTTACATTTCCATTCATGTAGTTGCATTGCATTCACACTTTGCATCCATTACATTTGCATTAGATACATTTGTGTTTGCAATATTACAAATGACACCACGTTTGTATCTCAATCATGCATCTTCAAAATCCATCATCATCTATAGCCCATATGTGTAACTATGTTTTTCAACACAACCCATCCTATTGCTATAAGGAATATACTAGGGTTTTCTGGTAACTCAGCCATACCTAGTGGTTTTATCAAACTTTGTAGAAAGTTGTCTTAGCTTTTGATAGTTTAGGTTTAGTTTTGATAGTACCTGGTATATCTCGGAATCCTATCGCTAATCAAAACACTAAAATCCTAGTTGAAAAAGGGAAAGATGAATGCTGCGAAGTGCTATTAGGTATCCTAAGGTGAAAAAGGTTTATCTTGATCATCCTCCTATGTGGCCAGTTCAGAAATTCTGAGAATTGGAAAAAGGAAAATTTCACCCCTACCCAAAGAAATCCCTTGCTTTGATCAAAAAAAGAAAAAATATTGAACAAAGCAAAAGTTCAAAAACAAGTGATTATCATCACTACAAAAGTACCCAAACAAATCAAAGTTCAAAATTTAGAATAATTCAAAAGTACAAATAAATAGTGATGATCATCACTACATAAATCCCTTGCTCAAAAGGAAAAACAAAAAGTTAAAATAAACAGTGATTTTCATCACTAAAACATGAGCAAGTATCCCTAATAAATATGAAGAAAATAAGGGAGTATTGAACTTGAATCCATGGAATTATCAGTGTGAATGAGCCTTATGCATAACGATATGTCTATCACAATGGAATCTTGCTTTGGTATAGACCAATTTTTGCATGTGGAAGAGCTAGCCTTAGGTGTCCTGTACTACCTAGTGGTATAGTCCAACTAAGTTCAACATAGGATCAGATGAACACTTGAGGATCCCTAATATTAGCAATGGGCTAAAATAATCATGCCTAACATCAAAGAAAATTCTTGAGTTCTATCTAAATATATTCATTTGCACACACAGGGATAATGAGTATCTAGGTCTTCAAAACAATAACTTTATCCTTTAGAAGCTTTGCATGATCAGTATACAACTTTTTGATGGATAAAATAGGGTGTTTGAGTCTCATGGAAAACCTTAAAAACCTCCTCATAGCAACAAATAATTCCATCAAATCATACATATATATCACATAATCTCACCCCACATTTTATGTTTAAATGATTAATTATTATTATAAGAATTATTGTTTATTCATGATTTTTATTCATTCTATGGTGTCGCCCATTAGATTGTTAAACTCATATCACATGCATACCTTATATTTTAAGTGATTAAAGCTTACAGGTTCATGTACATTAGATCACCATCATAATACATTTCACACATTTCATTTATTATATCATAACAATATAAGTTAGATGCATACAATTAAATCAAAATTAAACATGCATTTAACATTCACCATTGCATCCATATATGCATACATCACCATAGTGCATCTATACATCTAGATCATAACATTAAGAAAACATCTATCATCTAGTTAGTGCATATCATCAATACATTGTATACATACGGTAAAATAAAATCATTATCTAGGCATAGCTTCCATATTTTTATCCATAACATAAAATAAAAATAAAAACATTTTTAAACATCAACTGGGGCACTATTGGTATCATACCACCCCTAATAATAAATCAAATAGTTAAGCAATCAATTCCAAAATGCCCCAAAGGTAGCATAAGCCCTTTGGTCAAACCTAAATACCCCAAAGGGGACAAGCCCTTTGGTCAACCCAAAATGCCCCAAAGGTAGCATAGGCCCTTTGGTCAAACCAAAATTCCCCAAAGGGGACAAGCCCTTTTGTCAACCCAAAATGCCCCAAAGGTAGCATAAGCCTTTTGGTCAAACCAAAATGCCCCAAAAGGGGATAAGCCCTTTGGTCAAACCAAAACACCCCAAAGGTAGCATAAGCCCTTTGGTCAAACCAAAATGCCCCAAAGGTAGCATAAGCCCTTTGGTCAAACAAAAATTCCCCAAAGGGGATAAGCCCTTTGGTCAACCTAAAATGTCCCAAAGGTAGCATAAGCCCTTTGGTCAAACCAAAATGCCCAAAAGGAGGATAATACCTTTGGTCAAACCAAAATGCCCCAAAGGTAGCATAAGCCCTTTGGTCAAACCAAAATGCCCCAAAGGTAGCATAGGCCCTTTGGTCAAACCAAAATGCCCCAAAGGGGATAAGCCCTTTGGTCAAACCAAAATGCCCCAAAGGTAGCATAGGCCCTTTGGTCAAACCAAAATGCCCCAAAGGGGACAAGCCCTTTGGTCAACCCAAAATTTCCCAAAGGTAGCATAAGCCCTTTGGTCAAACCAAAATTCCCCAAATGGGATAATCCCTTTGGTCAAACAAAAATGCCCCAAAGGTAGCATAAGCTCTTTGGTCAAACCAAAATACTCCAAATGGGATAAGCCCTTTCGTCAAACCAAAATGCCCCAAATGGGATAAGCCATTTGGTCAAACAGAGGGGGATAAGCCCTTTGGTCAAACCAAAATCCCCCAAAGGTAGCATAGGCCCTTTGGTCAAACCAAAATCCCCCAAAGGGGGATAAGCCCTTTAGTCAAACCAAAATGCCCCAAAGGTAGCATAAGCCCTTTGGTCAAACCAAAATACCCCAAAGGGGATAGGTCCTTTGGTCAAAAAAAAATGCCCCAAAGGAGAAAAGCCCTTTGGTCAACCCAAAATGCCCCAAAGGTAGCATAAGCCTTTTGGTCAAACCAAAATGCCCCAAAGGGGATAAGCCCTTTTGTCAAACCAAAATGCCCCAAAGGTAGCATAAGTCCTTTGGTCAAACCAAAATGCCCCAAAGGTAGCATAAGCCCTTTGGTCAAACCAAAATGCCCCAAAGGTAGCATAAGCCCTTTGGTCAAACCAAAATGCCCCAAAGGGGATAAGCCCTTTGGTCAAACCAAAATGCCCCAAAGGTAGCATAAGCCCTTTGGTCAAACCAAAATGCCCCAAAGGTATAATCCCTTTGGTCAAACCAAAATGCCCCAAAGGGGATAAGCCCTTTGGTCAAACCAAAACACCCCAAAGGTAGCATAAGCCCTTTGGTCAAACCAAAATGCCCCAAAGGGGATAAACCATTTGGTCAAACCAAAATGCCCTAAAGGTATCATAAGCCCTTTGGTCAAACGAAAATGCCCCAAACGGCATAAGACATTTGGTAAAAAAAATTCACCAAAGGTAGCATAAGCCCTTTGGTAAAACCAATATGCCCCAAAGGTAGCATAAGCCCTTTGGTCAAACCAAAATGCCCCAAAGGGGATAAGCCCTTTGGTCAAACCAAAATTCCCCAAAGGGGATAAGCCCTTTGGTCAACCCAAAATGCCCCAAAGGGGATAAGCCCTTTGGTCAACCCAAAATGCCCCAAAAGGGATAAGCCCTTTGGTCAAACCAAAATGCCCCAAAGGGGATAAGCCCTTTGGTCAACCCAAAATGCCCCAAATGTAGCATAAGCCCTTTGGTCAAACAAAAATGGGATAAGCCCTTTGGTCAAACCAAAACATCTAAAGTCATCATAAGCCCTTTGGTCAACTCACAAAATGCCCCTCAAGCCCATGAATTGGGGCATCCAATGTTTATTAGATCAATGATCATCGCACACCCTATAATATGGCCCTAGGTGGTCTACTTTTTTGCTCCGTGTTTTATTTTGCTCACAATGCATCTCAAAAAGGGGTATTTGTAGACACCTAAAATGTGTCATGTTTAGGATACTACTCACATGAGCACATTTGAAGAACATATGACCAATTTTAGACCTTTCCAAGTGCAAGTAATGGTCCTAACCACTCAAAATGACAATTTTAGCCCATTTAAGCTTAGTCGTTGTAGACTAGAGCGGCTAGTTTAGCCATTGTAGACTAGAGCGTCCAGCAATATTGGTCATTGTAGGCTAGAGCAGCCACATCTAGCCACTACTGATGATAATGGATACCCATAAAACATGAATTGTCTTCACAGATTACCCAAATCATGGGCGATAACAACATGTTACATGCATTTCGAAGGTATTTAGGTGAGGAACTCATAGAGTTCCTCCTAACTGCCCATTCCATGCCAATTCAAGACTAAACATTCCCTTTGACATTCAGTTGGCATGCATATCTAGATCTTGGCTTCCCTAGGAAGCCAAGCCCTAGATCTAAACCTAAAACCTAGAATTCTATATATACAGATTTCCAATAGGGCACAAGGATCGAAAAATGTTCAAATCTTGTGCAACGAAGCCCTACCAAATTAAAGAGATAGAGAGTTCAAATTGTGTGTATTGAAGCACCGCCTAACTGAGTCACATCCATGTATCATTATTTAGACCCATCGTTCTTAACATCCAATGAATTTAGGAGACACACCTAGCGATCCTTGAATATCAATTCGAGCAAATGAGTGATTAATTACAACCCATAAGACTTGAGGTAACCTATTAGTTAGAGGTCACTGTCTTTGATAACGGCCCATAAGCATTGCCAAGTTTTTAATATGGTCATTCATCTATTCTTAGTAATAGATCTGCATTTATTATTATTTCATTTACATGTATTTAGCATAGATATGAATCTTTCATTGCATTTATATTAATATTTCTTATTTTCATATGCATATTTCCTAGATCTGGTATATTTCAATACACATTATGCTTATTTATCTAAATTATCATATTTTTTAATAGGAGCCTCTTTCGGAGAGGTGGCTCGTACTACTAAGCATGCTTTGTTGTTTCCATGTATACAGATCTGTAGGTTTACAGGACTAGATCAAGAAATTCGGAGCATGGGATCTCTCATGGATGAGAGAAGGAGAAGGAGGCATCTGTAAGCCCTCGTACAGTTTCATGTGCAAAATCAGGAAGCCTACGAAAGTGCACCACCCATTTGCAAAGGGACATTTTATTCACTTGTACTTCATTGTATTGAAATAGGTATCTGTCAAAGGGACCAACATGTAACTGGGTTTCAATATGAATAAAATAATCTCTCTTTATTATTTCTATGTTATATGCATTTCATGATCTTTCATTTCATTTCAGTATAATATTGCAAGTAGAGTAGAGATGCATGCCTCCCGGGGTCGCTACACATACATCACTTAATCCAAGAGTGGGAGAAGAAGATAAGTATGATAGTAGTGAAGTGGGATATAAAAGAAGATTTGAAAGTGGTAATTTTTTTACTAAGAGGGCTCACTCAACATGAGGTCTATCTATGTGGATGCAATGCAAATGGATTTTGTATTACTAATTGTTTTTTTACATCATAATAAACCCTCCTAACTCTATCGTATGACCAAGTAGACTAGGAAAACATGCAAAGGGCATATTTTAATTATTTTGTTGTGAGTTTTATCATGCATTCAATCATATGAGCAAGCAAATGACTCAATGTTTTATGTATAGTATCTCTTAAGATGCATGATGTTGATTGGTTATTTACATTCTTGGCCATCCAATGTGGCTAGATAGTAGGATTCAGATCTAAATTTGGTTGTAAGATGAAAGGTCCTCACCAATTAGTCTAAAATTTTCCTTGAGGTCAATGTCAAATTTGGTGTTCTTTTGATTTTCCTTGAGGACTAGGTCCCCAATTTTAAAGGATATTGGACATATTTTCTTATGGTAAGCACATCAAATTTTATTGTGACATGTTCTAAGGTGTTCTAGAGCATTGATGCATTTTTCTTCTAAGATTTATATTTGTTATAAGCAACTTAGATGATATTAATATCCTACAAAAGAATCTTGCAATAAGACCCTTAGAGGGTATTTATGGTTTGAAGGTAAAAATTGCTTCAGTACCATTAACCAAGGTGTAAGGCATTGCCCCTATGGGAGTGCATAAACTGGTGTGATATGCCCATGGGGTGGGATAGAGTTGTAGGTGCCAATATTGGCCATTTTTTTACTATTTTATTGAGGATTTTGATTAGTGTATTGTTGGATGATTCAACATATCCATTCCCCCATGGGTAATATGGTGTTGACTATTTTTGTTGAATTTTGTATTTGGTGCAAAATTTGGCAACTTCCTTATTTTTAAAGAGGTTTCATTATCAATGATTAATGTGGAAGGTATTCCATATTGGTTGATGATTGGATTAAGGATAAATTTTAATACTTGAATTCATGTTGTAGTGGATAGGGGTATTGCCTCAACCCATTTAGTAAAGTATTATATGGTGGTGATAATGAATTTATTCCCATATGATTATTGTGGGTTGATTTTACTTATGATGTCCAATACCCAAGAGGAGAAAGGCCAACGATATGTGATTGATTGTAATTCTTGAGAGGGGGCATGGATAATATTGTCATGTTGTTGATATTTGTCACAGTTTCTAACATAGTCATGAGCATATTTTTCCATAGAAGGCCAATAAAAACCCATCCTAAGGAGTTTTTTGGCTATGCCTAGTCCATTGAAATGTCCACCACATGAACTATAATGGGCTTCTTTTATGATAGCTTGGGATTCTATCATATTTACACATCTAAGGAGTATACCTTCAAAGGAGCATCGACATAATATATCTCCAATGATGACATAATCTAAACTATATTTTCTTTTGAGATTTGGATCCCTTTGGAAATATTCCCTCTTTGAGGAACTTATAGATGTCTTGGTACCAAGGTTACCAAGGCATAGACATTTTGATAGAACATACCTTGAAGGGATTGTAGGCATGATTCAAGTGTAGAAGACTCATTGATTGATATTGATGAGCATAAAAAATGCTCATATTTTTGTATGAGTTCTAATGGTTTTTGCATGGTAGTATAATAAGAGTTGTATATTTCTATGAATTATTATGTATCTATTTAATAAAATTATGTGCATTATATAATTTATGTGTGAAGTGTGTTTTGTGTAGATAATTGTTGACTTTATCATATTTTTTTTAGTTGAGGTCCTATGTGGACCTAACATGCTTCTGCTTCATGAGTTTAAGGTATATTGATAAGGCACCTTGATCTTCAGGATGGTACATTACTCTACGAGTAGGCACCTTACTCTTCAATTAGGTGCCTTACTAAAGTAGGTGCCTTACTCTTCAAGTAGACACCTTACTCAAGTAGGTACCTTACTCTTCAAGTAGGTGCCTTACTCAAGTAGGCACCTTACTCTTCAAGAAGACACCTTACTCAAGTAGGCGCCTTACTCTTCAAGCAAGCAACTTGCTCAATGTTAAGCACTTCTACCAGGTGGTTGAAGAGGATCCCATTGACCATAGTAAAACCTTTAACTCCATGTCACGTAGGCTATCCTTGGGATACCATTAAATGTATGAGTTGTCATAGTTATAATGGGCAAACACATAACCACTCAACGAAGCAGAATACAAACAATGTAGAGATCAAACCTAAAAATATTCTATCTCCAAGAAGAGACAACAAATTTTTTTAGAATATTTTTATTGTGTGCTTATTACAGTACTAAACTATCTTATTTTAGACTGTAACCAGGCCTTCTATTGTAACAATACTATAACAAAAAGTTTTGTGTGTTATATAAACACACATACTTCTTTGAAACAGAGAGGTAGTTTTTTCTAAGAGAATATTGGTGTGTGTAAACATTGTACTGCATTATCAATAAATATCAAAATTTCCTTCATTAGCATGTTATCTTCATAATCAATTGGGTGAAAACTACTAGGGCTTGGGCCCACTCCAAGCTAGTATTCCTCCCCTACCTCTTACTATTTTCTATATTAGATTATTTGCTTTAGTGTGATGTATCTTTTAATTACGCAAAGTGTGTTTTACTACTTTCATTTAATTTCCAACGCAATGTGGTGTGATTTACTTTCATATATCTTTATTTATGCATGGCTTTACTTTGGTGTGGATGAATCAATGCCATTTTATAAACACCCCCCAATGATAGGTTAGCGAAATCATCTCAGGAATGGTGTTGTGATTAATATTAATGTGACACTTCAAAATTTTACAAGCTCCCTGGTCTAAAAAATTAAATACGATGGCTATGACAGAATTAGGACCAAATTTAAATAGTGTTTTTGTCCCAATATTTTGGCACCATTGGTAGAATTCTTGTTTGTTTATATTTTCACAAGGTTTGGGGTGCCTAGGGAGATTACAATGGATCAGGGATCCCAATTTACCTCTAAACTAATTGAGAAGCTAATGCTAAAATACAAGATTCGAAATAACAGAACCACGCCCTACCATCCGCAAGTGAATGGATAGGTAGAAGTGACCAACAGGGAGATAGAGAACATCCTAATAAAAATAGTGCAACAACATAGAAATACTAAGCTATAAGGCTACCATAGGTAGTATGGGCATACAAAGAAACATGGAAAACAACCATAGGCTTTACCCTGTTCCAATTAGTATACGAGAAGAGTGTGATGATTCCCATCGAATTCAAAATTAATATGCTTAGAACTACAGTAGAACTAAAATTTAGCCTAGATAAAGCATAGAGGGAGAGGATTCAATAGCTGAATTAGCTAGATGAATATAGAATGGACACTTTGTAAAATATAGAAATCATCCAAAGGCAAAGGAAATAGTGGCATGACTACCATATTAAGTCAAAGTAGTTCAAGGAAGGAGACTGGGTATTACTGTATGATTCCAAGTTCTAGGAACATAAAGGTAAACTAATGCAGAGGTGGATGGGACCATACAAGGTGGTAGAGCTAATTAAAAATGGTGTTGTGCACATCAAGATAATTGATGGTAGCAGCACCATATTAACAATTAATGACCATCGGTTATGTCCATACCACACATCTAAGAATTTAATGGTGGATTCTAGAATAGGCATGGGGTAGACCCCATCCAAATTGAAAACATGTCAACTTCTGAGTAACATGGTGGATACAAGCGTATCCACTGAAAAAGGTTAGTCTTAGTTTTTTTCCTTTCATGTGTGTTTTAGGAATGGTGCCTGCATGCAAGCTATAAGTATCCTAAGAGCCAAGGCCTAACAGGAAAAAATTACACCAACCCTACATTCTTATACCTTTTTATATTAACAAGTCTATTTCGTAGGGACAATGCCCGCATGCAAGTTGTAGGCATCCTGAGAGCCATGGCCTAATAGGCACAGATTGCATTTAACTACATTTCCTTTTTTTATTTTATTTTCTAGGTGAATGGCCTGATTGTATGAAAAATAGACATCTTGGGAGACAAGGCCTAGACCGACTCATCATCCATGAACCTGCATATTTTTTTTGAGGAGATAGTTTTGATCTAAGGATGGATGTGGGCACTAATTCCCAACAAAGGGAAAAAATTACACACCCCTGTACTTGGGCAAATCAGATGCTGATTCAACACAAGAAAGTTTTTTTAAGTCCTGATCAACCTTGCATCAATGAAAACATCAGCTGCTATTGACTTTTCAATGGTGGGAGAGTGCCTTACATTAAAGGGAGGCACCTTAATATTTAGGATGGCACCCTACTTGAAAGGAAGGTGCCTTACTTCGAAGGTAGGTGCCTTAATCCAAAGGGAGGTGCCTTACTCTTTAGGAAGGTGCCTTACTCGAAAGGAATGCACCTTACTCCGAAGGTATGTGCCTTACTCCAAAGGGAGGTGCCTTACTCTTTAGGAAGGCACCTTACTTGAAAGGAAGGTGCATTACTCAAAAGGAAGGTGTATTATTCGAAAGGAAGGTGCCTTACTCTAAAGGTAGGCACCTTACTCCAAAGGGAGGTGCCTTACTCCAAAGGGAGGTGTCTTACTCTTTAGTAAGGTGCCTTACTCTTCAGTAAGGTGCCTTACTCAAAAGGAAGGTACCTTACTCCGAAGGTAGGTGCCTTACTCCGAAGGGAGGCACCTTACTCTTCAAGAAAGTACCATACTCCAAAGGTAAGTGCCTTACTCAAAAGTAAGGTGCCTTACTCCAGAGGTAGGCGCCTTACTCTAAAGTAGACATATCAATGTCCATCCTCAAAGGCACTTGACTATGGTTGAAAAGTCTTCTTTCAAAATAAAAAAAATAAAAAAATTAATGAATAAGGAACCTTGATATTATGCATCAAGGGCACCTTAAAAAAAATGAATAAGTGAGAAGGTTCCTTACTCTAGAGGTAGGTAGCTTACTCTAAAATATGTGCCTTACTCTAGAGGTAGGCACCTTACTCTCAAAGAGGTACCTTAATCTAGAGGTAGATGCCTTACTCTCAAAGAGGTTCCTTACTCTAGAGGTAGGCACCTTACTCTTTAGACCAAGCGCCCTGATCAATGGTTCCTTACTCTTCAAGTAGACACATTGATCAAAGGTGCATTACTCTTTAAGTAGGCACCTTTATCAAAGGTGTCTTACTATTCAAGTAGGCACCTTGATCAAAGGTGCCTTACTCTTTGAGAAGGTGCATCAATATCATACAAGAACCTTGATCAAAAATACCTATGCAATTTGGAGGTATGAGGAGCGGCTAAAGCCAACATCATCATTTCACATTATGGAAATTCGAAGGCACCCAAAAATATTAAAAAATCATTGGGTAGGATTTATGCACATCCCAAAGACAACTATCGAAGGAGATATGTGTTCCAATCTGAACCAATTGGATCCCCCATATTTTCAGCACAGGACCTCAAGCAAACCATAATTATAGTGACCAAGGGAACAAAAAAAACACATACGAAATATGCCATCACCATTATCATATATTACTGAATTAGCATGCTCCACAATGCACGAACAACCAATCAAGTATGCACATGATTTTTTAAAATATATACATAATTTTTCATGATTTATTCTTTTCTAAATATAATGCCATCATAATAATCACATTGGCCCCTCATTCATAATACATCATGCCAAAAATAAATTTGGGTGGAATACCCTATCAACCCTAATACAGAAGTATTTTTTTGGGGTAGGTACCTTAATATATAAGAAGACACATTCCTATGAGAATAAACAAATTAGTCAGGAAAAAAGCCAAGAATTCACCATGGGAGGCTGATAAAAGAACCATGCACTCAAGAATAATGAGCCCAGTGGCACTGAGGGAATTAGAGGTGAGGTCCATAATCTATTTGAGGTGGTTAGGTGTATGTATTATTGTTTCCTGGTTATCCAAAACTAGGACCTCAAGGTAGAAAAGGAGTTTGTTATCACTGTGAGAGGGGAGGTTGCTTGATTGTGTGGACTAGAAATTCTAATCACACTAGAGTACATCTCTTGTGTTATTTGTCTCCCATCACTGTAGAATGCACATACAAGGATGACATACCAGTCCAATGCATATAATTACTACTTAGGCAAGAGAAAATTCAACTCAACCATAGAGGACTTCCAAAACAATGACTATCGATGCACCTACAAAAGATCTTTGAATAGGTTTCAAGATTCTTCACATGCACAAGGAAGTACTCACACCTGAACATGAACCATATGCAGTTCCTGAATATTTTGGTGCATGGGTGGAAAATTAACATGTTATTTTATCTTGAAAACACCCTAAAATATGAGGTATCATGATACCAGAGAGGATCTACCTCCATCCTAGCCCATCATGGGCTAATTATAGCCCTAATTCACCATGTTGAGGGACACAAGGAGGGCTCTTTAATAACAGGGGCTGAACATTCTAGTGTGTAGATGCAGTTAGTGTTTGAAGTAGGGTAGGAGGCCAAATGATGAATGGCCAAAGAAGGAGAATAGCCCCAAACCTCACTAGATACTACAAAAGAATTGTAGATTCCTCTACCTAATTATATAGATGATAGGTTGGAGTCCTCTAGCCCTAAACCAGTAGCTCATCGAACAGAGCATATACACGGTAGAATGTGCTTGCGGTGACTAATTATATCGATCAAGGAAGAAGAGAAAGATATGGAGGTCAGGTTCATAGTACAAAAATTATAGAATTTGGTTGCTCAAAGTCCAAAGGACCCGTAGCCTTCGATAGGCCTATGACAATAACTCGATTTGATGGTGGAAGGTCTCACTGGGTAGAGTGAGAATTTCTTGATGTAGGTAATTTTTGAAAAAATTAAGGAGATGACTTTAAGTAAAATTTAGAATTAGGAGGCCACTATAGCTTAGCTACAACAACTAGTTTAGCATCTTAGGGAAAAAAATTAGTAATTGTAGGCCAGGGTGGTGGAAAGATGAGATACCTCCACCCAAACAAATTGGGCAATTGAAGTGCCCATTAACTCTCCAACCTCACTAGAGAGGGTAGTTTCCTACAGGGAATTCATATCGGATGCTCAAAATGAATATGTGGAAGTGGGAGAGAGTTTGTTCACCTTGGACTGGATGACAATGGAGTAACAAGGAAACTTTGTATTTCAAAAAAAGACCCATGTTATAGATATAATTGATGATGAAGAGAACTTAGGTCAGATATAGAAGCAAGGCACTAAACCTAATACCAAGGAGGACTCTCAGGAGCAACAGGTAACTGCAACTAAAGAACCTATATTTGAAGGGCCCATAGAGCAATTGTTGGGTGATAATGAAATAAGGGAAACAATTTTTGATGATTCAAGGTAAGAGGGGTATATTCCTTTACCCTCTAATAACAATAGAGAAGCATGTCCCATGGGGAAAGAGGGTATCCCCACACTATCTACCATAATACTAGAAGGGCCCAAGGGGAAGGCACCTCAAACATCATAGAATAGGGCCAAGAAAAAGGCCAAGGTTACATTTGTAGAACCAAATACCCAGTCAAATGAAGAATGGGTGGAAGGTATGTAAGGATTTACTGAGCGAAAGAAGAAATTTGAAAAGCTCAATAAATAATTTGAGGCAGCGAAGGTATCTATAAAGGCTGCCAAGAAGGGAAAAATAGGGCCTAGTATTTGTGTGGTTCATCGCAAGGCCAACCCTCCAAAATGAGGAAATGGTTGGAGAGGTAGCGGATATTCGAGGCATATGCAGAGGTGGCATCAATCATAGAATAAAATGCTAGCCTCACCCCTGAAGAGATTCATCTATACAAATTCAAGGTGGTCAGACATCAGAGGGATGACTATGATATTCCATTCAAAGAGTTATGGGCCTCACATACCGATCTTTGGCATGGAGTAGATGCCACATTCTAGAAGGTAAAAATTACCATGGTTGTAGCACCTAGCATAGATTATAGACCAAGCAAAATAGGGAGGTGAAGCCAGCATAGCAAGAAACCAGCACCACTGAAATTAAGAGCCAACCCAACACAATTGAAAGCCAACGTAGTTGGAGGACAACGTAATCCAAAAATGCCCCATAGCAAACCAATATCCCTTAGCAAAAATAGAAGTCCCAGAATTAAGGTAAGGCCAAGGTCACCAATAAGAAAATAAAGTAAAAGGATACGGCCTACTGGAATGGGTTGACTACCAGTTTTAGGTGCCATGAGGGTGTGACACATATTAGGCATGGGGGGATGATGAGCATAAAAAATTCTCATATTTTTGTATGAGTTATAATGGTTTTTGCATGATAGTATAATAAGAGTTGTATATTTATATGAATTATTAAGTATCTATTTAATAAAATTATGTGCATTATCTAATTTGTGTGTGAAGTTTGTTTTGTGTAGATAATTGCTGATTTTATCATATTTTGCTCAGTCAAGGTCTTACATGGACCTTGCATGATTCTGCTTCATGATTTTAAGGTATATTGGGAAGGCACCTTGATCTTCAGGAAGGTGCCTTACTCTTCAAGTAGATGTCTTACTCAAGTAGGCACCTTACTCTTCAAGTAGGTGCCTTACTCAATGTTAAGCGCTTTGACCAGGTGGTTGAAGAGGATCTTTTTGGCCATCGTAAAACCTTCAACTCCATGCCACACAGGCTATCCCTAGGAGACCACAAAATGTATGAGTTGTCTTGGTCGTATTGGGTGAACGCGTAACCACTCAATGAAGCAAAACATGAACAACGCAGAGATCAGACCTAAAAATATTCTATCTCTAGGAAAAGACAAAAAATTTGTTTAGACTATTTTTATCATGCGCCTATTATAGTAACTAAACTATCTCAGTTTAGACTATAACCAGGACTTTTGTTGTAATAGTACTATAATAGGAAGTTTTGTGTGTGTTATATAAACACACAGACTTCTCTGAAATAGAGAGGTAGTTTTTTCTAAGAGAATATTGGCATGTGTAAATATTGTACTGCATTATCAATAAAGCTCGAGAGTTCCTTCATTAGTGTGTTATCTTCATAATCAGCCAGGTGAAAACTACTGGAGCTTGGGCCCACTCCAAGCTAGTATTCCTCCCCTACCTCTTACTATTTTCTAGATTAGATTATTTTCTTTAGTGTGTTGTATCTTTTAATTATGCAAAGTGTGTTTTACTGCTTTCATTTAATTTCCAATGCAGTGTGGTGTGATTTACTTTCACGTATCTTTATTTATGCATGGCTTTACTTTGGTGTGGATGAATCAATGTCATTTTATAAACACCCCCCAATGATAGGTTAGTGGACTCATATTAGGAATGGTGTTATGATTAATCTTAACGTAACACTTAGAAAGTTTACGAGCTCCCTGGTCTGATAAATTAAATACGAGGGCTATGACAAAAATTAGGACCAAATTTAACTAGTGTTTTTGCCCCAAAAATATGATGATAATAGAAGCTTTCTCATATTATAAATCCAAGGGGATGAGATATGTAGTAGTAACCATACCATCAATGTGATGATTGCTAGATTGTGATATGGCTTCTATGGTGATTTTGTTGAGGTGAATTTTCAACATATCAACAATGTCTTTGTAGGGTTTTTACTTTTAATCCTTGGTTAGATAAGTGTAATTCACTTGTTTGATTACAAATTATGAATCACCATACACTATTATGTTCTAAATTTTTAATTTTGATGTTGCCCTAAGATCTAAGATCAATGCCTTGTATTTTGTTGTATTGTTGGTGCATGAGAAGTAGATTTTATAATATAATAGAATGAGTTGTCATTGCGAAGTGACTAAGATAATCCCCACCCCTATGCCTTTAGTGCACTTAGCTCCATAAAAGTACAAGATCCAAGTTTCAAGTTCTTGAGCTTCTATTGAGAGAACTATTTCATCGAGGAAAAATATGTTTATGGGGTGTTTTAATTCTAGATGGGTTGTGGCAAGTTGATCGGCTATAACTTACATTTTTAATGATTTTTTATTGATGTATTCTATGTCAAATTCATTGAGGGATATGACTCATTTTGTAGTCCTTCCACTACTATTTTAATTATTTTTTTTATTGATGTATTCTATGTCAATTTTTATTCCTTTATTTAATATTTCAGAGAAGGGTTAACATTTTTTCATGAGTTACAATATGAATCTATGGATAGCTTACAATTTTCCTTGAAATTTGTGTAGTTCAGTTAAGGTTGTAGGTGGGGACATGTCCATTATTATTACAATTTTGGAAGGATCAACTTAAATCCCATGATAGGATATGATGAACCCCAATATTTTTCTTGATGTCACCCCAAAGATACATTTTTGGCATTTTAGTCTAACTTTGTAATCTCATAGTCTTTCAAAAATACATTTAAGATCTAGAGTATGGTTTTATATTTCCTTGGATAAACCTAAGAGCTCGGCTACATAGTATTCTATAGATTTATGCATGAGATAATAAAATATGTATATCATGGCTCTTTGATATGTTTCTCCTATATTTTTAATGCCAAATGGTATGACCTGATAGCAGAAGGTTCCCCAAGGGGTAGTGAAGGCCATTTTGGATTGATCTTCTAGTGCAATTTTAATATGGTTGTACCCTAATAACCCATCCATTAAAGATAGTATCTCAAATCCTTTAGTGAAATACATTATCATGTCTATGTTTGGTAGAGGGAAAATTTATTTCTGGCAAGCATTGTTTATATCCCTAAATTCTATGTAAATTCAAATGGGCCCTTCCTTCTTAGTGACAAAAATAATGTTGGATATCTAGTTCAAATAATCTATGCCTTTTATGAAGTCAATGTCTAGGAGTTTTTGAATTTACTCTTTTACTTGAAGAGCAATATTTAGATGTATTTTCTTAGTTTTTGTTTAATGGGATTTACATTGGGGTGCACTACCAAATGGTGTTATGCCAATCAAGCATCAAGTCATGGAATATTGTTATATGTACAAGCGAATATGCCATGTAATTTCTTCAATAGGTTTGTATATTCCATTTATTTTTCTTGAGTTAATACCTTTCCAAGTTTGTTAAGGTAAGGATATTGATCTGTTCTGATATTGACATCTATTATTTCTTTGATTAAAGTTTGTGATTCATCCTCAAAATGAAGAGGGGTAGTTAGTATTCCTAACTATTCAATTTCTTATGGATCTAGAGATTCTTGTTCAAACTTAAGGAGTTGGGAAGAGTTTAAATTAAATATCTTCTTGACGGATTACTCCATAGGATACTTATCTGAAGAATCTTCAAAGTTTTCTTCTATCATTATTAATTTTGGATGAACCACTTCTAGCATGTTGATGTTACCAAATCATATGGTTTTGTGGGGTGCTTGATTGAGAAATGACCATAGTTATTCGTTATCCTCATCACCCCATATAGAGCCACATAATGATTTAGGGTAGTTATCCTCACTATCTTCTTCTAAAAAAGGTGAGGGTTCATTTTTATTAGGTATAAATCTAATCCCACATCATCCTAGCCAAGGTTTGACTTCTAAGGGTTTTGTGATACCCTATTCATAATGACCTAGGTCTTTACCTTGGTATACAATGTTGGTTAGCATTTGTTTAGCTATAGATAATGATGATGATATGTAATATGCAATGTATGTTTGTTCACTTGGTATGAATTTGTTGTTGAATTTTTTCATCAAAGGAGGTTATCCTATGAATGAAAGCATAAGTCCATATTTTAACTTTGAGTCCTTTCCTACTTGGCATACCTATGTCACGAGGAGATAGAAAAATGCTTATCAATTGTATGCAAGGATCTTATTTTTGGTGTGTTAAATTGACTTGATCATTGGGAGAGGATGATTGAGGAGTGTCCCCTAGGTTAATGAGGGATTCTTCCAATATTCACTTTCCTTTGTTTGTTTTTGGTTGTTTAGTTGGTAATTCTTCTTGCACTAAAGAGTAGATATTAATATCTTGTGTGTTGATAAACTTTCATAAGGTAAAATGTTTTACGTCCCCAAGGACATGGAAGATCCCACCTTGCTATTCGTATTTGAGACATTGATGTAAGGTAGATGAGATTGATTTCATGGCATGTATCCAAGATTTTTTTAGGAGCATGTTATAAGTTACATCACATGATATAACATAGAAAAGTGTGTTTAGGACACATGTCCTACTTTGACAGGTAGGGTGATAGTGCCTATTACCTCTCTTTGTTGTTGATGATGAGGTTAGATTTTTATAAATTGTTTACAGTTAAGTAAAAGTTTTGTAAAAAAAATACATTGCACATGTTTAAATATGATCCTTTATCTACTAGGACTTTTTTGATATGTTTATCACCTATTTGAGTTATTATGTAGAGAGGTGTGTCTCTTGATATTGTTTCAAAAGGAGTATCTACCTCATGAAATTCTAAGATAACATTGTTCACTCCATAAAACCCAACTATATTGGTGATATAATTTGGATAAATGTCTTGAGGGACTTCTTGTTCACTTAATAGTTTCAACAATATTTCCCTATGAGTGGGTGATGTCTTTAGCAATTCTAGAAGAGATATTTTTGTGGTTATCTCATCTAGTTGTTGATAGATATTAAAATTATGCAAGGTATTTTGATAAGGTGAGAGAACTAATGATGAATTATTAGGAATGTTGATTTTAGTGCTTCTTGGGATAACCAAAGGAGGTTCATCTGAGGATTGATTTTTTTCTTGTTGCTTAGTCATGACGTAGGAATATTTTGATAATTGCATAGTGCCTACGAAGTTAGCCAATTTTTTATTATGTGTTGGTAAGGGATTTTGAAAAATCCCCATACTCTTTTTGGGATTTTTTGGTTGGTTGGACATTATTTTCCCTTTATCTATGAGGGCTTGGTGTAGACACCTAAATCTAGCATAATAAATATTAATTAATTGGTCATAATTAATTAATATATTTAATATTAATTACATCCAATTAACATTAAATAAGCAATACATTCCCTAAATATTGATTAATTAATTAACTAGTTGAGTTATTAAATAATTAATTAGTTATTGCTTAGGGTTGCAAAACATTTGCACCCCTCTTCATGGATTCATTGACCCTCACAAGCACCCATCCACATCATCCATGGCATTGATAGTTCCACCTCTCACCATCCAAATCTGTCATGCACACAAAAAAGACCTTTTACAAGTGAACTCGAAGTTACTGGTAGTTCCACATTTAAGCCACAAAAGGAAGATAATCATGCACTCATTTAACTAAGTGACTTAACTAAACATACACACAATAAATATGATCAGTTAAAAGGATAAACAAACAAATCTATACATGCATATTTAGTTAATTGATCATGCATATTTAATAAAAAATAAAAATAAAAAAATATCATGAAATTGCATGCATAAAATCAATTGGTGATGATCCCAAGGCAAATTTATCTTGCATACACTCTCAGTGACAAATCTAATGCAAGGGAAAAACTCCCATTTACATGCACTTAATTGGATAAGCCAATTCCTTATCCTTTTTTCTTGGAAAATTATAAATTGAGTCTCACCCTCCCTTTGGAGCATGAGGATAGATAGCCTATCAAAGCCCTAACAAATGCTTGAGCAACCATAGTGATCATACCCCTGAGATATTAGTATTCCACCATCCCCATACTATGCAAAACCTATTTGCATTCTCTCATAGGTCCAAATTCACTTCTGGATACCTTTAAGATGCTACAGGTCATGATCATACCACTCTATATGGTCTCAAACCATGGTCATCTAACCCTAAATAGTCAACTTCCAACCTATGTAGGAATATTCCCAATGCAGCATGATTAAACTATGAAGTAGTAGAATTTCCATGCGCAATGCAATGACACAAACAACAAAAAAAATAGTCCTTAGAGAAAGTAAAATCAAGCCTATCTATTTTACTTTTGCATGTTTATCACTTTTATAAATACTTGCATTGGATTTACTTTATTTTTAGTCATACCTCACCTAGGGAGGCTCGATAGTTATTACTAATTATTTTACAGGTTTGCATGTGTCCAAGTCCCATAAGTACAAACCAAACCTAAAGTAGAATTAGATATTAGTTGGAATCCACCCAAGCCCATAGACCTATTATTCCTTGTCCATAGTAATACACATAGCATAACCATCTACTAATAGATAATCACCATCCATGATCATATAACTATGGATGGTCACCATCTAGAGAGCTACCTACTCTAGATCTAGCATCTGTAGGATTACAAATCAATCCAGAAGTATCATACTTAGTCTCAATCAACATTCAACACAATGGTGATCACCAAAAACCTGCCTTATTCATCATTGTAACATCAAGAGTACCGAAGCACCATAGTCCTTTGTATATGAGACATGCTCCCCATTTATATTGTAAATCCATAGTGATTTTTATATTGTGATAATGAGGAAGCAAAAAATTTATCAAAGTTAATATCATTCATTGCTTTGCTTTTCATTTGTCATATTGCACGATGCATGTTTCTATTCTCTATAATATGGAAATAAAACTTAGTAAGAGGTAGCCCCACAACCACCCCCAAGAAGCTATGCTAGCTACATGCAGTAGCTCACTTCCCCACTGATTGGGTCATAGGACCTAGGCACCACCTACCACCATGTCCCCACCATAGAACCAGAGTATACCGATAACCCACAATCTTTAGGTCGTGTCATAGTCATTGACGTTGAGGTGGCCTTGGCCCTTTAGAGTAGCTCTATTCTCACACCAATATCACCTCATCCATCCTTACCACCACTCACCATCCCACCCTAGTCGGTTTCACCCACACCCTAGCAAATGGTCTACACCCATACAACCCATCCTGCTGAACCAAATCCTCAATATGGTATGCCTGCATCATTCTTTCCTCTTGGAGGGTCTGATCCCCAATCCAATATAGGTTCAATAGTGGTAGACCAAAACCAACCTCCCTCAAGTTAGGTTAATGTGGCATCATAGTTGCTTGCATCTAATCCACCCACTTTAGCCCATCCGCTTTAGCCACTGCCACAAGGACCCAACCCCACATCTATGCAAGATAATTTCTTTATGTAGTCCCCATCCTAGGTGACTAGACCACCTACCATCTAGGCATTAACACCCCCACAACCACAAGATGCCTCCTGTAGTTACTCCCAGCCACCTTTGAGCCAACCTCCACCCCTCATCAGATATTACCCAACCTCATCCATTGCCACCCAACCACCACCCGAGGCCAAGGCCTATGGCCAACAACCTCCACCCCAATAGTACTACCAGTAGTAACAGCCACCCTAGTACTATCAACAACATCCTCAACCTCTACCACAACAACCTCAACAGCAACCTCCACCCCAATAGTACTACCAACAACAACAATCACTGCAATAGTACTACCAACAACAACAACCTCCACCAACACCACACCCATAAAAATATGCACAACAATAGTACTACCAGTAACAACAACCATTACAGTAGTACTATCAATAACAACATCAACCACCCCAAACACCTCAACATCACCTACAACAAAACACCCAACATCAACAAGTCACTCAACCACAACACCAACAACAAACTATGACCTACCAATAGGTCATCCAACAATAACATCAACCACCACCATCCCAACAACAACAAAATAGCAACAACCACCCATCAACTACCAAAAACCCTTTAACTAGGGTCCACCATCCAACACATACACCCAATAATAGCTTGTCCCACATCAATAGTACACACAATTGAGGTTTTAGGATGGCACATCTTAGGGGGTCCCTCAACCTATATCAGATCCATTCCAATGGTTGGTCGATCAGGTCTACACTTTACAGATGCAATTTATAGGTATAAGATACCAAAATCCAACACTCAATTAACTATAAAACTTCCCCATACATCCCTCAATGCCTTCACCACCATATCCTCCATTGTTCGTAATGCCAAAATTTGACAAATTTAAAGGCAAGGAGGATCCCCAAGAGCATATGAGCAACTTCATCAACTCATGCTACCTACTCAATGATATTGATGCGCTCATGTTGCATACTTTCCCAATGTCTCTTGGGGGAGGAGCTCTAGATTGGTTCAATAATTTTCCAAGACATAGTCTATACAACTTTGAGCAAATGGCCAACCTCTTTCTAGAATGCTTCTCATTAAATGTGAAGAAGACAACTATGATAGACATCTTTAATCTTTGATAATTTGATGATGAGATGGTCTTATATTATGGTGCTAGGTGGTGAGCCATGATAATAGAATTACCATTCTCACTCCCCACCACTGAGCTTACAAGAATGTTTACTAGGAGTTGTTCAAAACCAATATCACTATTGTTACAACTCCAATAGTACCACACACTAGAAGAAGCTCTAGCGCAAGCTAAGATAATAGAGGATATAAATATCTAGGAGGGAGAAATAAAGCTAAAAAAGAAAGAGTGGAACAATAAGAACTCTAAGGGCACCTCCAACAATCAATCAAAGCCCAACCAAGTTAATCAGGTGGTGTTGAGCACCTCGAGTGGTCCAAATCAACAACAATATCAACAACCACCTCAACAAAATCCCCAAGTTCAACCTCAACCACAATAGATCACATATCAAGTTGTGTCACCTCCCCCACAATTGTAGAACCAACAACAACAAGACAACCACAATAGGCATCCTACCAGGCCCCCTCAAAATTACACTCCACTTCTAAAGCCTTATTCAACCATTTTTCAATGGTTGTATGAAGCACAGGAAATTATATTACTAGAAGTGAAACCACAAGATCCAAACAAGCCCAAACCAAAGTCCTACAAAGAATACCATTACTATGTTTATCATAGGAAAAAGGGGCATGACATTAATGATTGCATTGCATTCAAGAACATAGTGCAAGATCTTGTAGAGAAGGGGGCCATAGCCATTGACAATCCTTTGGCTCCATAGAACCAAAACCTTGGCATCTACTAGGACCCATTGTCAGCACACAACCAACAATACATCACACCACTTACTACCACACTACCTAACCAAGTAAACCACCTCAACACTAGGCCACAACATCAAAACTTTGTAGGGATGATACACATAGTTACTCGAAACCAATGCTATCCCGAGTGACCAACACCATCGAGTAACTCCAACAATATTCCATCATCCTCTACATTGCCCCACCACTAGTGCAAGCCATGTTGCATCCTCCAAGACCCATCATATCCCTCACCAATCACCTCACATAGAGCCTAAGAATGGCATCGACCAAGCTTTCAATATATGAGCTTATACAATAGTCACCCCCACATCGTGAGGCATTAATGGAAATCCTGAAATCCATTGAAGTACAAACACAAGATCCTAATACCTTTGCAAATTTTATGGGCAACATTAAAATATGCAATGAGCCATCCATTGCCTTCTATGATCATGAAATCAAAACCTTACCCATAGAAGAACCAGATCCTCCTTTGCACATAATAGCTCATATAGATCGCAAGCCCTTTAAATGAGTCTTGGTCGACACTAGGTCATCAATCAACATCATTACATCTGTGGCCCTTCAACATTTGAACCTCCCACCATCACACATAGTTGCCTCCCCATTTACCCTATGGGCCTTCAATGATGCATTGTGCTCAATACTAGGAATAATTGTTTTTCCTATTCAAGTAGGCGTAAAGACCATCCCTACACTATGCTACATCCTTGAAGGAGAGATGCAATACAATATCCTACTAGGATGACCATGGATTCGGGATATGTGATGCATCCCCTCAACATTACATCATTACCTCAAGTACGTTCATGAGGGTCATGTGCATTGCATTCCCACTGATGAGGAACCATTTAAGTATTGCAACATGGTGTCTAACCCGCATGAGCTTCCCTTGCCATCCACCCACCTATACCTCACCCCAACCTCACCTGCACTAGCCCCTATGCTAGTGGCATCTAATCCCACTATGTTGCACCCATCACCAACCCCCAACCCACTTGTGTATCAATATTTACCACCCATTCCGCTCCATCCAACCCACTACACTACCCTAACTATTTCATACAGTCCCCAATACCCATCACACCTAACCATTCAACCTAGTCATGCTTGGCCAAATCCGCCACCTCCTAGCCAACCCTTGTCTGCACAAGGTCTCCCCTTTTACCCACAAACACCACCCATACCTTCCACAAACCCCCCACTCTAGCCAACCACACCCACCATCACACCACCCCCATCCATAGTGGCCCAAGTCACTATTACACCTCCCATTAACCACAACTACTAGACCACCCCCCACAGCAAGGCCTCTAAATATTCTACCTATCCCAAAGCCAACAACCACATCAAGTGTTGGGTAATCCACCAACTCCTCATCCATTATAACACCTCCATCCAGTTCACCCTCCACATGGCCTAAACCACCACCTCCACCAAACCCAACCATTGAGCCTCCATCCATCAAGTATCACCCAGGTTTCACCCATGATAGTTCATCAATTAGAAGAGGATGTTGGAATCATTTCCACATCTACTTCCCAAACTATATAGGTCATAGTCTATATAATGAGTCTAGGGATAGGTGAGTATCTAGTGTAGAATGTAACATTCACACCTCCCCTCATTGAGTCAATTAGGGATTTTGGTCACCCATGCATTGGTGCCATTATTTCCATGGGTTCTACATCCAACTCAATAAATTTCATGTATGCTAGAGTTGACACTTCCTTTGATACACCTCTTGAGGAGCAGCCCAAATCACCATTTGTTGGTGATCTCAAATTTTTTTTAATCCCTCCTTTGTGATAAAGTACTTCTAACACTATCATTGGAGAGGATTCAGCCTAGGTCATCATGAGCAAGGAATTTGATACCTCATCAAACCATATTATCAGCTCCCTGATGAAAATTTTAGTTTAGGGTATCACCATAATCAACCAATGGACCTCCTTGAGGAAAACTTCCAATATTTCAACCTTGGTCTCGAGGAGGATAGTGACAATGAGTATGAAGATCTTAGTGAAAATCCTTTCCAGGTCATGATGATCCAAGACATAGAGCTCATACCTCAGAGGACAAGATAGATGAGCTATTTGAAGCACTTTCAGTTGCTTCTAATAGCTTGAAAGAAGACTCTTCCCCCATCATCCCCCTCATAAAGTTCATAGATGATGAGGATATTTATCATCATCTATTCCCTATACCACTCCCCATTTTCCCAATGCTCCTTCCAATGGAGCATCCAAATTCAACCCATCCATCCTATATGCCACATTCACTGCCTCCACCATAAGTAGTTCAACTAAACCCACATCCATCGATATTGGACCAAATTCTACCATGCAAACAACCAAACCACTCCATCCCACAAATAAACATGGTCACCATTGACCTATTTGCACCCCTTCATAATCCAAGTGATCCATCAAACCCCATTCACATCAATCTAGATCTCATAGATTTTGAGAGCATTTCCACCACACCATCACCCAAATATTTTCTATCATCAAGATAATTGCTTCATCAAGCAAATATCTACATATCACCAACCCAATCACCCAAGTCACCTATGGTTCATAATATCAATACAAGTGACACTGAGTCACCTATTCTAGAAAATATAGCAGATGACATCCACCTTATTCCTACTCCTCATCAATTAGAGGAGGGATCACACATGCTCATCAAGGAGACCAATGATATTGATATTAGCACAGATCTTGACAACCCATAAGTCATCAAGCTTACAAAGAGCCTCGATTCCATAGAACATGAAGAGCTGGTCACTTTTCTCATTAAGAACAAGCATACTTTTGCATGGTCATACAAGGACATGCTAGGATTGGACCCTAATTTAGTGGTTCATAACCTCGTACTAAGACCCAATGCAAAACCTATAAAGCAAAATCTTTGAAAGCTTCATCCTACCATAGCTCTAATGGTCAAATAAGAGCTACAAAAATTGCTAGATGTGGGTTTCATTCAACCCATAGACTACCCAGAGTGGGTTTCAAACATGGTACCCATTAGTAAGCCTAATGGGAGGATACACATTTGCATAAATTTTTATGATTTAAACAAAGCGTACCCCAAGGATGACTTCCCTCTACCAAACATTGATATGCTCATCGATTCTACTACAGGCCATGAAATGCTCTCCCTCATGGATGGGTTTTTAGGATATAATCAGATTTAAATTAATCTTGATGACCAACACAAAATGACTTTTACAATACCCTGGGGGACATTTTGCTATAAAGTCATGTCATTCAGACTTAAGAATGTAGGCGCTACATATCAGTATGCCATGACTTACATCTTCCATGATCAAATGCATAAAATAGTTGAAGACTATGTGGATGATCTATTGGCTAAAGCAAAAATTCATGGTGAGCATTTAGGTGTTCTACGCCAGGTTTTCATATGATTACTAGAGCATAATGTGAGACTTAACCCAAAGAAGTGCATCTTTGGCATCAAATCAAGAAAATTTTTAGGGTTCATAGTCTCTAAAATGGGCATTGAAGTTGACCCAGACAAGGTTAAGGTAATCATCGAGATGCCTCCCCCTACAAACCTCAAAGAGTTACAAAGCTTGCAAGGCAAGATACAATCAATCCATCACTTTATAGCATAATTATCAGACAAATGCAAGCCTTTCAATCACCTATTGAAAAAGGGGTTAAGTTTGAATGGACTCAAGACTATCAAGAAGCATTTGATACCATCAAAGAATATTTAGCATCACCACCTATGTTGACACCACCTCGACCAGGTGTACCATTCCATATGTATATATCCATAATAGATTTTGCATTAGGAACTATGCTAGCATAGAAAAATAAAGAAAATAAAGAGTAGGCTATATACTATATCAATCACACATTCATGAGCTATGAAGCAAAGTATGCATATGTTAAAAATCTATGCTTAGTAGTAGTCTTCGCAACTAAGAAGTTGCATCACTACATGATTGGTCAAACTACATATGTCATTGCCAAAGAGAACCCTTTATGCTACATGATGAGTCACACCTACACAAATAGTAGGATAGAAAAATGGATAATGCTTTTAATAGAATTTGATCTAGAATTTGTAAGTCAAAAATCCATCAAAGGTCAAGTAATCATGGATCAACTCATCAAAGCTTCACTACCAAATGATGCACCACTCATAATCAAATTGCCTAATGATTTTATATTCAACATAACTGAGCAGGAAGAATTGATCAAACTAGAAGAGGATGTTGATGTGATCCTTTTATTTGATGGTTCTAAATGTGATAAAGGAAATGGTGTTTGGTGTCATGTTTATCACACCTCAAAAGACTCCTATACCCCTCTCATTCAAACTTGACTTCCCCTACACAAACAATAATATGGAATATGAAGCCCTCATCCTAGGACTTCAGACTACTATCGCATTGGGCATTAAGTGACTCAACATTTATGATGATTCTGAACTCATCGTCAAGCAAGTTAAGGGAATCTATCAATGTAGAGACCCTATTTTGCAGTAGTACAAGTTGATTATCGATAAATTGCTAACACATTTTGATTGGTACAAAATTGATAATGTACCTCGATCATCCAATTGGTTTACTGACACAATGGCCTCTCTTGGATCTCTCATTTTATAGAATCCATTTGATAGCAATACATTTGTGAAAATCATGACACTCACGTAGTCTACTATTCAATGAGAATCATCTCAAATAGTAGAAAGTGTGAACATAGTTCAGATTGATCCTTACGATGAGAGATTTTCATAGATTAAGGATTTCATTAAGATGGGTACACTCCCCATAGATTTATCTTCAATCACAAAGTGAACATTTAAGTAGAAAGTGGCTCATTATACGCTTTTGGGGGATATTCTCTATCATCATAGCTATGATGGTATCCTCCTTCACTACCTTGAACCTCAAGAGGTACAATGGGTTATTTCTCAAGCCCATGATGGTACTTGTGGTGGTCATTTTAGTGGAATGGCCATCACAAAGTGCATTCTATGCATGGGTTACTATTGGCCCACCATGGAATGTGATTGTTGTGCATACATCAAGAAGTGTCCAAAATACCAACATCATGCCAATTTAACTCATATTCCATCGCAAGCATTACAATCGATTCAAGCTTTGTGGCCTTTTTCGCAATGGGGTCTCGATTTAGTAGGAAAAATATCTCCTCCTTTGAGACACCATACATTCATCATAATAACCATAAAGTATTTCATGAAATGGGTTGAAGCAATTCCTATGACAAGTATGATAGGACCTCAGATTATAGAGTTTATACTCCACCATATCATCTATCATTTTGGCATACCATCAAAGATCATATCTGATAATGGCCCTCCATTCAAAAATAAGGATGTTCATGCACTATGCACAAAGTACAACATTAAACATAGTTTCTTGACTCCTTACTATCCATAGAGTAATGGACAAGTTGAGGCAACCAACAAGACTATCATTGCCATACTAAAGAAAACCATTAAGGAAAACCATAAATATTGGCATTTACAACTCCCCTTGGCACTATGGGCTTATCGCACAAGCATTCACATGCCAACTAGGGCAACACCATTTTCATTAGTTTATGGTGTCAAAGTAATCATGCCTCTCGAGCTTGAGATCCTATCATTATAAATATCATTGCAAGAATTCATTGATGATGACACCACATGACAAGTGCACCTGGATCAATTGAACCTCCTTGATGAATGATGAATCAATGCTTTAGAGCATCTTCAAATCTATCAGGAGAGAGTTAAATATACATATAACAACAGAGTGCATCCTCAAGAATATCAAGTAGGTGATTTGGTTCTCAAGGAGAATCAACAAAACTCAAGTTTATCATCACATCTATACGATAAATTTATAGCCAATTGGCTTGGTCCATTCATAGTCAAGTAGACATTCAGAATAGGAGCCTACAAACTTGCAACCCTTGATGGAGTTGAGGAGCTAGAACCCATCAATATCCTTCATTTGTATGCTTTCTATGCCTAGCTCATAGCTAGCCTAAAAAAAAAAAAAAAAAAAAAATAAAAACAAAAAACAAAAAAAAAAAAAAAACAATACAAAAATCAAAATACAAAAAAAAAAAATCAAAATACAAAAACAATACAAAAATCAAAATACAAAACAATACAAAATCATCAAAAACAACAAAGCAATAAAATTTCATCATGACCAATTAAACTTTGGTTATAATTCAATACATGCTTTTATTCATTTATCATAAGTGATCTTATCACATTAATCAAGGGTGTCTTCCTTAGAATATGTATCCTCATTATAAGCATGTCAGTTACATCAACCATCCATCCAAACAAAAAGAAGAGATGAGAAAAATGCAAAAAGAAAAGAAACCCTATGACAGTTTGTCTTTCCCAAGTCTATGGTTTGACAAATATTTAGGTACTTTTGATCATTCAGCCATACCTAGTGTCTCATTCAACCTACATTGAACATCATTAGTTCTTGAGTACTATAGGTCTTCCTGGTGACCTTAAGTTTTCACTAAGATCACGCACAAGTATCACACATTAAATCAAATTTTGGTGTCTAGGAAAGACAAAATCATGAGTCACTATTTCCATAAAGCAAATAGTTTCCCCTACTCATCCAATTATGTGCATGGTCTAAAATACTAAGAATTGACAAAAGGACAAGCTCCCCCTTCAAAAAAATCCCCTTGCTCTACCACAAAATGAGCAAGCCCCCAAAAGCAAAAATTACAAATCCCTTGCTCCTCCACAAAATGAGCAAGTATCCCAAAAAAAAAAGCAAAAGCAATAAAATCCCCTTGCTCCTCTACAAAATGAGCAAGCCCCAAAAAGCAATAAAATCCCTTGCTCTTCCACAAAATGAGCAAGTACCCCCAAAACCCCCATCCCCAAAAAAAAAAGGGGTAAAGAGCTTGAATCCCTAGAATTCTTAGTTTTTGACAACCATGGGGTGATCTCCATTACAACAATGGGCTATAAATATCGGCCTAGAAATGGAGTAGCCTTACACATGGTGACACATCTATTACATTAGCGACCTTATTTTGTATAGATCTATGTACGCTCTTGGATGAGCTAGCTTATTGGCATAAGTCACAAATGATGAGTCTAACCTCACCCAAAATTGGTAATGAACATTCACTTCACACACAGTTGCTCTTTGTAAAACTTGAATAACTTGGTTGGTCTTAGTATCATCAAGTGCCTACTTGATTAGTAGAGGAGTTTGATTGAGGTCACTAGGGTGTTTGAGCATCATGAAAGCACTTTCAGATTACTCTTCCCTAAGACAAGTGAAAGAACAAGTCATGTCATCTTAGCATCCATAGTAGCACATCACATCATCACATTCATTACATTACATTCATTTACATCCATACTCTATATATGTCAGAATTATTGGGTTGATGCCCTTGATTAATTGATTAAAGTCATGAATAATGAAACATGTCTAAAGCACTTATGAATGATAACCAAAAAGTATATGCATACATTCATTACATTCATCAAACATTGCATATAATCATCAAATAAAGTGATTCATTACATCACAAATAAAACATCACATTAAAACATAAACACATTGAGATGCATAATCAAAAAGAGAGTCATCTAATCACACATTCTACAAAGCATCAACACATAAACAAATAAATGTGAAACATAAATAAATGATGTATAATCATATATATATATATATCAAAAATACATCATACAACCTCACTCGTAGGCTACATACATTGAGCTCTCAAGCTCATCATCATCAATACAAAAATAATACAAGGCATATCAAAAATGATACAGGGCTCGACACTCATCACTATCCACCTCTGTCATTCTCTCCTAGTGAGTCGACCTATGAGAAGCACCTACCCCTGAAACCTACAAGTTTGATCCCTCAAGAAACCATGGTACAAGAGAAAACTTTGTGGAGCACCAGATTCTCCACTCCAAGTATGGTAGGATGAAGAGGAAGATGAAGATCCAGCTAGAAATGGAAAACCTCTCAATATTAGCTCATTTTTCAAGACCCATGACCAATACCACTACCACTCCATGCAGTCCCTATCTAGCTCCAATTATACCATGATCATAGTCATAGCTTAGCTACTCATCCTTTGAGCTTGAAGGGCATCATGATCTACCCTAGCAGTATCCCACTTTTTTTGTAGTAGGTCATTATCTATTTGTAGTGAATCTCACTCTACCATACAATGGGCTAGCTCATCCTACAAACTCTGTAGTTGAGCCTACAATGTGTTGCACTTATCTTCCTAGCCATACCATTTTTGGCACTCCTCATCCATTTGACTCTACTCCTATGTTAGGGAGGTCTCCAATAATACCTTCAACCTCTTCAAAAATTAAACATGCTTAACTATAACATCATACTCTACTCTAGAGTCATTGCTACCCCTACTGGACTCTCCCTCAAAGCTCCCATTTGCCATAACCTTTCTCATATCCCAAGAAGATCTTGCTACCTATGAGTCCATCCTATGAACCCATCCACCCTTGACTCCCTAGGAGCCTCCTCATAACTACCACCCACAAATCCCTTTGGCCCTAGCTGAGAAACCTACCTAGTAAACCAAGCCACGTAGATGAGTGTAGTCCTTGCATCCACCTTTAACCCTATAATATCCACATCTGCACCCACTAGCTCATAGGCTATATCTATTACTACCTCACTCTATCCTATATACTACAGGAGGTAATGAAACATCCTAGGGTAGTCCAAACTATCATAGCACATGAGAGTACTAAAAGTACTCATACTCCATACCATGGTATCCAACCACCCATATACCCCAATACACTCTACTCAAGTGCTCTACATCATTAGGCCATGTCGGCCCACCCAACCAAGGTCTCCACAACACCTAATCTGATTGTAACTCATCAAACTTTGTGGCATAGTGATACCACAATCCTACAAATAATTGACTCCTACCCTCCTCTTGATCCTTATACCATCTCATGGCATAGGTTCTAGTGTCCTCCAACTCCTACTAAGAGTAGCAAGGTAGACCTATGGGGTGCTCAATGCTAATATGCTCCCAAGCCCATATCTGTAACAAAAGACTGCATCCCAAGCCTACCCTATTTTAACATCATATCTCGTACAACTCCTAGTATAACTATGCCAATAAATAGGGAGCCCATACCATCACCTTGGGCTCCTCAATCAAGTCTTGTACTAAACCAAGTAGGTTCCATGGGAACCTAACACCAGAGGAGTCTAGCAGGATGACATTGGAGATCAATATCATCAAAATAACATGCCTAGTTGAGATCCATTTCAATCGCACGTGGCTCTCCACATCCACCCCACCACTATCAACAATCATTAAGCCTACATTCTACCCATACACCCACTAAATGAGAGTGTCCCTATGATGAGTGGATGTCATCATGATCCTCTCACCCTCCATGGGTATCCTAAAAATCCTCCACACATCCTCGAGAGTGATCATCATCTCTTCCATCGATAGGTGGAAGGTACAAGTGTCTGGATCCCACCTATCTATGAGTGCTATGAGGTACACATGGTCTACATGAACCTTCTCCAACTTGGCTACATGCCATAGCCCGATAGCCTCTAGCCACTCCTAGTCCTCCTTAGATAGTCGATATCGAACCCTATAGAACAAGTTCTTGAACTGATGCCTTGGTCTCACTAATTTACATTACATACACAAAATATCATCAAAAAACATCATTAGCATACTGATATCATAAACAAAAGCATCAAAACCTACATCATTAAGTCTAATGATAAAAAAAACAACATCACCATGATCGTCGAACTAACCATCAAGGATGGTCTAGCACAACCGTCCATCCATTGGATGGTCAAATCAACACAAATATACAAACAATAAAAATAAAAAACCATGCATCCAGTGACCATCTACCAATGGATAACTAAACAAATCAACCATCCACCCATGGATGGTTGCCCTAAAACAAAAAAAAAAACAAACAAACAAAAAAACAAAAACCATACTCAAAAATCAAATAAGCAAACCAAAAAGCCAAAAAAACACTCAAAAATAAAAAAATCAAACCAAAACATAAAAAGCACATTCAAAAATAAAAAAATCAACACAAAGTCAACAAACATTTAAAAAGGTTCATTTTATTTTTAAAATGACAAAGTTAGGTGTTTGCTACATACCAATCCCTACATCGCTAGCTACTATGCCACCTCGTACCATCTGCTCTATTCGTCACTCAAAATTGCTAGTCCTTTAGGTCAATTTCTTCATCATGCACCTCCTCTCCACCTCATCCATCACTCATGATAATAAAAATGAGGAGTCACACCATGATTTTGGCTATTTATAGCCTTCGTGATGCAACCATCCATGATGGTCATGGCTCGACCATCCAGGATGGTCATGATGCGACCGTCTTGGATGATCACGAAATTGTCATAAAAAAAAAATAAACAAAAATAAAAAATATAAAGACAACCACCCACCATCATCAATAACAATTCACATCAATTCATCAATCGAGGAGGTCAATTGCCTTGTCGACCTCATTCATGTTATCTTTCACCGACTCGACACTTGAGGGGGTAGACGATACCAAATTTTTACCTCGATTATGATTGGTACACAACACACCCAGTATGGATTTGATAAATGTCCAAGAATCTTGTCATAGATTCCCATAAATTTAGTTCAACAATGGTGGTCACAAAAATCCCATCGACACAACACATTGGCACAATGATAGTAAGCCCATGCCTCAATAGTTTAGTTAGTCGTTAGTTCAATGATAATATTCAAAGGCATTTTTTACCTCCATCATTAGGGCATCCCACATCGATCTCAAATTGGGGCAATCAAACATCAGACCCCTTCAAGCACAAGAGTCATCGCATCATTCATCCATCATCCATGGGTGTCATTTATTTTTGCATCACATTGCATTTTCACACAACGTGATACAAAAAGGGGCATCTATAGACACCTAAATCTAGCATAATAAATATTAATTAATTAGTCATAATTAATTAATATATTTAATATTAATTAAATCTAATTAATATTAAATAAGCAATAAATTCCCTAAGTATTAATTAATTAATTAATTAATTTATTAAATAATTAATTAATTATTGCTTAGGATTGCACAACCTTGCACCCCTCTTCACGGATGCATTGACCCTCATAGGCACCCCTCCACATCATCCATGGCACTAGCAGTTCCACCTCTCACCATCCAAATCAATCACATGCATGGAAAAGGCCTTCCACAAGCAAACTCGAAGTTACTAGTAGTTCCACCTCTAAGCCACAAAGGGAAGATACATCATGCACTCAGTTAACTAAGTCAATTAACTAAATATACACACAATCAATAGGATTAGTTAAAAGGATAAACATACAAATCTATCCATGCACATTTAGTTAACTAATCATGCATATCTAATAAAAAATAAAAATAAATAAATATCACGAAATTGCATGCACACTCCATAATTGGTGATAATTACAAGGCAACCTCACCCACATGCACCTCCAGTGATAAATCCAATGCAAGGAGATAGCTCCCAGTTACATGCACTTAACTGGTTGAGCCACTTCCTTATCCTTTCCCATCGAAGAAAATTATAAATTGAGCCTCACCCTCCCTTTGGAGCATGAGGATGGATATCCTAGCGAAGCCTTGATGAATTCTTGAGCAACCATAGCGATCATACCCCTGAGATCTCAATATTCCACCATCCCCATCCCATGTGAAACCCATTTGCATCCTCCCGTAGGTCTAGATCCACTTTTGGATATCTTTCAGATGCTATAGGTCATGACCATCCCACCCCGGATGGTCTCAACCCATGATCATCTAATCCTAGATGGTCAGCTCCTAGACTATACAGGAAGATTCCCTATGTAGCACGATTTGTCTAAAAATTAGTAGCATCCCCACATATAATGCAATGATGGAAACAACAATGATAGTTATCCTTAGAGAAAGTAAAATAAAGCTTATCCATTTTACTTTTGCATGTTTATCGCTTCTATCAATACTTGCATTGGTTTTACTTTATTTGTAGTTGGGCCTCACTTAGGGAGGCCCGATAGATATTACTGACTTTTTGTAGGTTTGCATGTGTGTAGGTCCCACAGGTACAAACTAGAACTGAAGCAGAACAAAATAGTAGCTAGAAGCCACCCAAGCCTATGGACCCATCATTCCTTGGCCACAACAATACACACATCACGATCATCCACTAATAGATGATCACCAACCATGATCATCTGCCTACATATGATCACCATCTAGAGAGTTGCCTACTCTAGATTTGGCATTTATAGGCATGCACATTGATCCAGAGGCATCTTACTTGGCCCCAATCAACATTCAACATAGTGGTGATCACCAAAAACCTACCTCATTCATTGTTGTAGCATTAAGAGTACCGAAGCACCATTATCATTTTGTATACAGGACACGCTCCCCATTTTTATTGTAAACCCTTGCGCGGGTATCATATTGTAATAGTGAGGAAGCACAACATTTATCAAAGTTAATATCATTCATTGCTTTGCTTTTCATTTATATATTGCATGGTGCGTACTTTTGTTGTCTACACTTGGATAATGTTCTTTAGACTTACACATTTATTGGTAATATGTCCCTTTGTATTGTGATATTCAAAATACTCATCATGCTTATACCAACTAAGTGATTCTATGGTTTTATCCCAAGGTCTAATGTTTGGGAGTTCCAATAACTTGGAATCAAGGAACATTTTGAACATGGTTGCTTGACTTTGTCTAGTATTCATATACTATCTCTTGGATTTATCTTTCCTTTGAACAACTATCTTTTGAGGAGTATTTTGAGTTATGTTGATATTGATATTTTGATAGGAATTTTTTACACCATCTCATACAACATGTTTTTTTTTTTTTATGTTTTTCCTTTCTAGGGGGTTTTTCTTCTTGTTTTTGTAGTTGAGTTGCTATCATCTTATGAGGATAGCTTCTACTCTTTTGTCCATATCAACAACTTCTTCAAAAGGGGTTAGGTTCATCATTTCTAAGGGATATGAGAGTTGTTCATGAAGGTTTCTTATGAAAATGTGTGGGAGTTCTTTAGGAGGAGGAATATATTGAATACTTCCTACTAAGACCCTACATTTTACCAAGAAATCTAAGAACTACTCAGTCTTGAATTGTTTAAGTTGGTAAAGGTCATCTATGGTAACATTATCCTCTATGTACATTTAAAATTGTTTAAAAAAGGTTTCCATGAGTTATTTAAAATTCTTAATGGAATTACAAGGTATTTGGAAATACCATTCCAAAGATAATACACTAAGACTTTTATGGAATAACCTAAGGAGGAGCTTTTCATCATGACTGATGTCACTACAAGCTATTTGAAATAACCTTAGATGGTTAATGGGGTCTTGTTTTCCATTATACATTTGAAATTTAGGTATTTCAAAATTCTTTGGAAATGGATGATTAATGATCATGGGATCTAATGGCTCATTAGAGAACTCTTCAAAAATACTTTAGCTTGGATGTCCATTAAAGAGAGGCAATTTGACATTCAAGCTCTTCGAACATAGAATCCATTTTTTCTAGGTCTAGGATTTTAGTATTGATATTTTGAATATCATTATATGGAGTATTTTATCATGTAGGTAAAGTTATGAATGGTTGTGTAAATGGTTGGGTGAAATATTAATACATGAAAGGTATATTTATGAGATTTGAAGTGTTTTAGCTAGAAGACATGGTTGGAGGGTCTGGGTTTAGACCCAAGTTATGAGTTAGAAAAGTATTTGTTGAATTGGTAGGTATTGTATTGTTGGGATGTGTTGAAAAGGGGTTACCCATAGTGGGTGTCCCTATGGATGTTGTTGGAGGTGTTGTAGAATTGATAGGTTGTGACATAGCCACATAGAGACTAACCAAGTTTTTTTGAGTTTTTTTATTTGAGCTATGTTTGATTGATCATTAGAATACTTAAGCCCATCATGAATTGTAGTTGATTACTTTTTAGTTTTTTCTCTAAGTTAATATTTAAGAACATCTAAAAATATATATTTTTTTCTTCTAATATATTCTTTAACATGATCTATGGTTTAAAAAGAATTTTTTTCAATAACTTGTTTCCCTAGTCACTTGTTGTGATCAAGGATATTCTTCTTGGTCATTCTGCTCATGTGTGAGAACCTCATGATATGAATATGCCATACCCTTATTTCAAGTATTGTAAGGATGTTGAGACATGTCTTGAAAGTTTTTTTTAAAGGAAATCAAAATTTTAAAGTCTTGTTTCCAAAGTATTTATAGCAAAGAAGAGAAGATGTTTTGAACTCATTATGTCATCTTGAAAAGCAGCCCTCCTTGTGTCTCATGCTAATTAGTCATGATATACTAACCAAATAAGATTGCATCCCTAAGGTTTGTACGTTGGTTTTCTCAAGGGGTCGTTATCCTTCCCTTAGTAGGATTTAAAATTGGTTATGTTCTTGTTATCTTGATTTAATGTGATGTAAGCTATGCAAAAAAATTAGATGATCTTGTTTAAAGTTTAACATTAATTTTATGTTATTTAAGGCAAAAGGAGAATTCACGTTGGGTTCACCAATTATGTAGTCAGGGGAAAAGTTTCAATCTAAACCTGTCAAGTGTGCACGAGGGAGATTTGCTAGAATATTTGCTTCCCCACTTAAGTATCTCTTTCTAAAGGAGACCCCAAGGATATGAATATCTTCTACATGATTAGACCCCTACTCAATGCAATTTTTTATGGTGTAATTATAGATGTAAATTCTTGTAGACTATTTTTTATATGGGTTTATTCAACAAGAATACCTAAAGTTTGGATCACTATATCTTTACTCTTTTTTGAACCTTAAATGGTTATTTAATACTTTAAGGCTAATATGATCTAAAATTCATGCTAAGCGTATATCACACAAATTCAAAAAAATATCTAACCTATATGCTTTTCATTTTGATGATGGACTAACTAAATAGATTTTAATGTTTCAAGGTAAAAAAGAGATGATGCAAAAGATAAGTTAACCTACAATGCAACTATATATTTTTGGATTCCTTTCCTAAGTACTTGTAAAGTGAGAAAAGAATTAAGTTTTTGATCTAAGATTCCTTGACTTTGCATAATGTAGATGTGTGTTTCATAAATAAAATTAAGCTAAATTAGGGTTACTTGAATTTTCAAATTGAAATATGATTTTTTATGTAAATACAATAATAGATAGAGAACATAACATGCAAAAATGCTAAAAAATAGAGTTCAGAGTGATGCCAAGTGGTAAAATTACCTCTATAGATGTTTTTCAAAAAATTCCATTGCTACCAAATTCACCACTAGAAAATTTGGATTTGGATGGAAAATTTGGTACTTATACAAAGAAACCAAAAGAATTAGGTTTTCTATTTTGGGAGGCCTATCTGAGAGTTGGGGAAGATGGATTCCTTATCTAGGTAGTTTATTAGACCCTCTAGTTTTGAATTATTTGAGTATGCTTGCCTCCTAGTATGAAAATGGACTTGTGCCAAATTTTCCAATTGACTTACAAAATTCACCACTAGAAAATTTGATCTAAGTGATAAATTTGGCCTAGTATTCCAAAGAGCCAAAATTATCAATTACTATAGTGGTTGGAAATTTTGGTATGAAATGGGTCAAGGTGATTTTGAGGGTGATTTGAGTGGTTTTTTGACTATTTTTGAAATTCAACTATGGTATTGTTATTCAAAATATGTGTGCTAGGGTTATGATGCAAGAATGCAAGAGGAAATAACATATATCTTTGTAAATTTATGATGAAAGAGGATGCAAATGTAAAAGGTAGTGGAGGGTCTCTCAATAATTGTTTTGAATAGTTAAAGAGGTGCAAAAGGGTATGAAATTAGTATGGAAGAGTTAGGAATATAGAAAGGCAACTTAGCTATATCCTAATTATAACAAAGTTTACAAGAATAATGAGAAGTGGGAAACTATGTGATGAAAATATGCAAATTTTGAAGTTTATAACAAAATAAGAGGATGAATGCATATGAATAGTAATTAAAGGGGGACTTTTAGTGGGACAAAAATATAATGATAACCTTGTGTTCTCCACTATAAATATTTTGGATGTGGAAATGATGTCGATATGCTTGAAAACACTAGAAAAATGAAGTAAGTATGCTTGAAAGAGAGAGACAAGAGTGCTAAATTCTTAGTAATGAACATGCATGAACATGGATATGAAAATAAAATATTAGACAACTTGTAATGAAGATAAATGATACTATAAATAAAAGTAATAGCTTGTAGTCAAATTCTATAACCCTACAAAATGGAGAGATTAGTGGGTAAAATGAAGGTGGAAAGTAATGTAACTCCACAAAACCTACAAAAGAGATGTTAGAAGATGGGGTGAAGGTGTAGATACTCCACAAAGACCTGCAATGAAGATGTAAGAGCCTAAAAATAAATATAAACATTACACAAGAAGATTAAGAGCATGAAAATGAAGGAGAACTTACAAGTAAATGGAGTATTCAAGTTAGCAAGTCTATTTCTAAGAGAACTAAGAGAAAACATGTAGTAAAGCAATAGATAAGAGAGATATACTAGGAGTGATATCACCTATAAATGACCTATCCCTTACACCTATAAGGTATCCTTGTCATAAATTTCTCCTTACCTTTATTGACTAGCCTCCAAAAATGCTTTTGAATGATGAAGAATGCTTGAAAATTCTTGTGAATGAATAAATATGAAGAAGATAAGATGCTAGAAGAATATTAGTAGATTCTAATTACTCTTAGAATCATTTCCTTATGCCTTTCCCCAAGGCCTATTTAAATAGATTTTGAAATAAGTATTAGGGGGAAAATTAGTTAGGACTAATTTAAGATTTGTAATTTTGGTTTGTTATTGGAGCATGTGAGGTCAGAGTGGGGAGTGGAAGGATGGAATCCACATGCATCTAGATAACTCTGAGATAATTTGGTTGTTAATCAAATTTACCACTTGAGACCAAATTTTCCAATGGTAAATTTTGTCCTGACTAGCGATTTTGGTCAAGGATCAAATATGACTATCATGATTTGATTTTGTGAGGTTTACCAAATTCATTATTTGGCTTACCAAATTCACCACTAAATTTGGAAAATATTGAAAAAAGTTCCCAAATTACTATTTTCAAGCTAAATTGAATTTTTGTGATATGTGTGACTTGTTTTTTGCTTTGCTAGTGTGTCAAAATTAGGTGTCTACATCTATCGACCACCACAAGGGTTGTGTAATTTTGGTACCTAGTCTTAGGTAAACCAACTATGAAGTCCATAGATATCACCTACCATTTTTGTATTGGAATGTCATGTGGGTACAAATGTCCTACTAGATGTCTATGCTCAACTTTCACCTTCTGGTATTCTAGATAATGAGACACAAAATTAGTGATATATTTCTTCATTCCCAACCAATAGAAGGTCTTCTTCATGTTCTCCCTCATATTTATCCATATTGGATGAGTGGAGTAAGGATATCTATGTACCTCTTGCATGATCAATTTCCTTAAATCACCAGTTTTAGGGATCACCACCCTATCCTTAAAATATAAAAGTCCATCCTTTATGCCAAAATAATTATTCTATTTAGGAATTCCTTCCATCTTGGTATTAATTTCACTACAAAAATGGTCATATTCTTGCATTTCCTTTGACTTAGTCCATTAAGTCCATGTGACATCGGGTCAAAGTGAGCTATATTACTCCTACTAAAGGCATCAACAACCTTATTTTTCTTTCCCTTGATATATTCTATACAAAAATCATATTCTACTAAGAACTCAATCCACCTTCTCTACCTCACATTGAGCATTGGTTGGATAAATATATACCTTAAGCTCTGATGGTTGGTCCTTAACTCAAAAGGCTTCCCTAGAAAATAATACTACCAAATATTAAGGGTGTGCACAACAACTACTAGTTCCAGATCATGTGTAGTATAGTTGACCTCATGCTTCTGAGTTTTCTTGAATAATATGCTATGACTGATCATCCTAGGATAGAACTCCTCCTAAAACTTTCAAATAAGTGTCAATGTAGACTAAAAAATTCCCTTGTGGGTCTAGAATCTTAAGAATAGGTGCACTAGTAAGCTTCTATTTAAGTAACTCAAAAGTAGCTTTTCATTTGTCTATCAAAAATATATTCCTTCCCTTTTATTTGAATGTTAGTTATAGAATAGGCTATCCTAGAGTAATCCTTAAAAAACTTCCTATAATACCCTATCATGCCCATGAAGCTCCACACTTTAGGCACATTAGTGGGTGGTGGCTAGCTCAAAATGATATCTATATTATTTGGATATACTGCTATCCCTTTAGCAGATATAATATCTTAGATATTGCACCTCTGGAACATAAAATTCATATTTTTATAGATTCCCATAGAGTTGGTTCCTTATCAATAACCCGAGCACAATCCTTGAATGCTTATCATGCTCTCCTTATTATAGGAATATATTTGAATATCATCCAATAATACTAATACAAACTGATCTAGATGCTCCCTAAACACATTGTTCATTAGATTCATGAATGTTATTGGGACATTGGTTAGTCCAAAAGGTAAGACTGTAAACTCATAATACCCATACCTAGTCTTGAAAGTAGTCTTGTGAGTATCCTCCTCATGGATTCTTAGCTAATGGTATCCTAATTTCAAGTCAATATTTGAGAATATGGTGGAACCCTTGAGTTGATCAAACAAATCCTCAATCCTAGGTAAAGGGTACCTATTCTTAACAATTGCTTTGTTTAGCATTTTGTAATCTATGCACAACCTTAGTGAACCATCCTTATTTTTGATAAAAATAACTGATGCACCCCATGGTGATATACTAGGTTTAAAAATTACATTTTCCATCAATGGGAGAGTGTCCCAACAAGTCTAGGTCATTGAAGAATAGTTTTTCATGGATAAGTAGATCTCCAATTCATTCAACCAAGCTTTAGCTGAATCACCCCCATCCTTTCTAATGAATTTAGAGGTCTTAACATTATTTAAATATTTGGATAATTTTACCTCTATAAGATCCCTAAACTCTTGCTCATCTAAAGGAGGGTTTCCTTCCTGTCTACCCTCGATATTTCTATTCTAACTCACAAAGGTTTCCAATAGTTGTTTCTATTAATCAATTTGTTTCCTCTACTACACTATTTTCTCTTACAATAGTGAGACAATAGTAGTGAGGTTCTCCACCTATTTTCTAGAATTAATTAAAATTTATCCTAGGGGGTATAGCCTCGACACTATTCTACCTAACATATCTTGGAGGTATGGAGGATCCTCTTATTCCTCTCCTTAAATTTGATGTCATAATTTACTGGTCACACAAAATTTCCTAGGTTAAGTTGCATTTATCCTTCACACTACCTCCTACCTACTAGTTAGTTACATCTTCCATATGTACTAACAACTAAATACTATCATCCACTGATAGTATTGATCATTCTAACTCCACTTAGAATATCATATCCCAAGAGAAGGTCTTTCTTCCCACAAGTCATCCATCAAGTCAAAACATCTCTAAGTCCTTTCCAGGGAAGCTTCTAGTCCTACGACCTATACTTTTATACCAACTATAACAACCCCAAAATCTAACCAACTTGAGAGATATTTTTTTTAAATAACTTATTAAGGTTCACAAGAGTATCCATGGAATACATATATTGACTAGACATAACCATATTTTAAGTCTAATATGTTATAGATATCACTCGAGTGGACAAGAGAGGCCAAGCTCCTGTAAGTAACTAGGGTTTACCTCATATACCTCCATGGTATAGAGGATAATTTTTAAAAATTCTCCCCATATTTCTAGCATTCTCCATAAATGCAGACTTCTTGACCTTAGCATTAGGATTATCCCTTCTCATCATTTAGAGAGGGTGATGCCAATTCCTTCTCCCATCCATAAGTTAGTCTATGTTGGATCCATTAGGCATAATACCTTAGTCTAGTTTAACTACACCTCTACGATGATCCCTTAAACTTCATGTTTGTCTTCCCCATCTCTACAATGGGTTTTTTAGAAACAATCACTTCACGCGTTTATCTTCTCATGGATACAAGAACTAGGTGTTGCTACCCTACAACAACCTAATTTAAAGGGGAGTTTTAAACAAGGTTACCTTTATATCCCTTCACAAATAAACCCCTAATACCAAGTATATTTCTCTCTCTCACTCTGTAAACATTAAGAAAAAAGCATCTTCTATGAAGAAAGCAAAACTAATCATCTTAAGCTTGCAAATTAAATTTATTAAAACCTTTAGAATAAGCAATAGTATGAATAAGAACTATAAAATTATTCATCAACATGGAATCATATATTCATCAAACTAAAGGTCTAGATTATGAAAGAATAGTCTTTTCTTATATTATATTAAATCCTCTTTCATCAAGAGAGATTTTCAATAGTACTCCAAGAATAATTAAAGAATTAACTTAGCATGATCCAAACATCTTATTCCTTTTGCCTCCATGGTATTTTATAAGATTATGGGGATCAAAACAACTCATATGTAGGTATGAATGCATTCTATATACATAACAATCATAAGTGAAAGAAGCCCATACTTTCCCAAAATATTTTCCACAAATATTTAAATCCAAAACCTTACATTCCTGTGCAATCCAATTCAATAAAGCAACACTTAAGCAAAATAAGCCCATACTTATTTCCAAATTCTTTTCTCCAAAAATACCATCCATTTCTATATGATTCAATTGAATAGCAAACACAAGCAAAAGAAGCCCATACTTCTTTCCAAAATATTTTCCAAAAATATTTTTCAATTCCTTTCTCCAACAAAACCATGCATTTCTATATTATTCAATTCAATAGAAAACACAAGCAAAAGAAGCCCATAATTATTTCCAAAATATTTTCCACAAATATTTTTCAATTCCTTTCTCCAAAAAAAACCATGCATTTCTATATGATTCAATTCAATAGCAAACACAAGAAAAGGAAGCCCATAATTCTTTCCAAAATATTTTCCACAAATAATTTTCAATTTCTTTATCCAACAAAACCATGCATTTCTATATGATTCAATTCAATAGCAAACACAAGAAAAATAAGCCCATACTTCTTTCCAAAATATTTTCCACAAATATTTTTCAATTCCTTTCTCCAACAAAACCATGCATTTCTATATGATTCAATTCAATAGCAAACACAAGCAAAAGAAGCCCATACTTCTTTCAAAAATATTTTCCACAAATATTTTTCAATTCCTTTCTCCAACAAAACCATGCATTTCTATATGATTCAATTCAATAGAAAACACAAGCAAAAGAAGCCCATACTTCTTTCCAAAATATTTTCCACATATATTTTTCAATTTCTTTCTCCAACAAAATCATGCATTTCTATATGATTCAATTCAATAGCAAACACAAGAAAAAGAAGCCCATACTTCTTTCCAAAATATTTTCCACAAATATTTTTCAATTTCTTTCTCCAACAAAACCATGCATTTCTATATGATTCAATTCAATAGAAAACACAAGAAAAATAAGCCCATACTTCTTTCCAAAATATTTTCCATAAATGTTTTTCAATTCCTTTCTCCAACAAAACCATGCATTTCTATATGATTCAATTCAATAGCATCAAAGAAACAATGGATAAGGCTTCCACTAATGCCAATAAAATAGAGGAAAAGTTGGTTTCTAGGTACAAAACCATTGACACTCCACTTTCTATCAAATTGAAGGTTAGTCATCACTCAAAGAGATACAAAGCCTTAGGAAGTAAAAAAAACTCTCATTTCAATTAAGCAAGAAGAGGAAGCTTTGAACAAAACCCCATAAAGCCCAAAAATCCAAATATAGAGTGAGTCTCAATCAGGTATCTCATCCTATAGGATGGTGATCCCCCAAGTGGACCTTCAAGGTGAATACATCTAATAGCCAACTTTGATCCTTTAGTCATCCTAGAGGATACACTAGAAAATACATCCATGGATTTCAACACAACCTAGACTATCCTTCAACAAGTCATTAATATGGCCAATACCATAAAAATAAACAAATAAGATAGAGACAAGGCCCATGAGGATGCCTCTGCAAGTGATGGTGAGTGAAATCCTTTCAAGGTATTTGACTAACTATGTTTTTCTAGCCATTCTAGTTTTTCATGCTTCAAGGACCCTTCATCTTGTGTTTATTCTTATCCTATTTGTTATTTCTTCTCTTATTAGTATCCCTTAGATATGGCCTCTAGGATTTTGGGTTTTCCACTTTTCATTCACTCCTACATTGTAACTTTGAGGGAAGCCTAGTAGTGGCTTCTCATTTTTTTGACTTTGTAAAAGGTTTGGGGTCCCTTTAAAAACTTTTTTTCTATCAATCAAAAAAAAAAAAATTCAGTAGCAATCACAAGCAAAAGAAGCCCATACTTATTTCCAATATATTTTCCACAAATAGTTTTCAATTTCTTTCTCCAACAAAACTATGCATTTCTATATGATTCAATTCAATAGCAAACACAAGCAAATGAAACCCATATTTCTTTCCAAAATATTTTCCACAAATATTTTTCAATTCCTTTCTCCAACAAAAGCATGCATTTCTATATGATTTAATTCAATAGCAAACACAAGCAAAAGAAGCCCATACTTCTTTACAAAATATTTTACACAAATATTTTTCAATTCCCTTCTATAATAAAATGATACATTTTTATATGATTCAATTCAATAGCAAACACAAGCAAAACAAGCCCATACTTCTTTCCAAAATATTTCCACAAATATTTTTCAATTGCTTTCTCCAAAAAAACCATGCATTTCTATATGATTCAATTCAATAGTAAACACAAGCAAAAGAAACACATACTTTTTTCCAAAAAAAAATCATAATTTTTTTCAATTCCATTCTCCAAGAAAACCATGCATTTCTATATGATTCAATTCAATAGCAAACACAAGCAAAAGAAGCCCATACTTCTTTCCAAAATATTTTCCACAAATATTTTTCAATTCCTTTCTCTAACAAAACCATGCATTTCTATATGATTCAATTCAATAGCAAACACAAGCAAAAGAAGCCCATACTTCTTTCCAAAATATTTTTCAATTCCTTTCTCCAACAAAACCATGCATTTCTATATGATTCAATTCAATAGTAAACACAAGCAAAAGAAGCCCATACTTCTTTCCAAAAAAAAATCATAATTTTTTTTTTAATTCCTTTCTCCAACAAAACCATGCATTTCTATATGATTCAATTCAATAGCAAACACAAGCAAAATAAGCCCATACTTCTTCCCAAAATATATTCCACAAATATTCAATTCCTTTCTCTAACAAAACCATGCATTTCTATATGATTCAATTCAATAGCAAACACAAGCAAAAGAAGCCCATACTTCTTTCCAAAATATTTTTCAATTCCTTTCTCCAACAAAACCATGCATTTCTATATGATTCAATTCAATAGTGAACAAAAAAAAAGAAGCCCATACTTCTTTCCAAAATATTTTTCAATTCATTTCTCCAACAAAAACATGCATTTCTATATGATTCAACTCAATAGTAAACACAAGCAAAAGAAACCCATAATTATTTTCAAAATATTTTCCACAAATGTTTTTCAATTCCTTTCTCCAACAAAACCATGCATTTATATATGATTCAATTCAATAAAAAACACAAGCAAAAGAAGTCCATACTTCTTTCCAAAATATTTTTCAATTTATTTCTACAACAAAACCATGCATTTCTATATGATTCAATTCAATAGCAAACACAAGAAAAATAAGCCCATACTTCTTTCCAAAATATTTTCCACAAATAGTTTTCAATTCCTTTCTCCATCAAAACCATAAATAATTTAATCTATTGTTAGTTATAAATCAATCCACTATAAGCAAGTCTTATCATTCATTTGCAAGACTAAAGATTTAATCTATCATTTGATTAAATACCAATCTAATATATCTTCTAATTAAATACCAATCTAATCTATCTTCTGATTAAATACCAATATAATCTATCTTCTGATTAGTTGTAAATATAAATATTGAGATAAGTTAATTTGTCATTTTATTAATTGTAATCTAAAGATTAAAATGAATTAATATATAATTAGATTAATTTCTAAACTAAAATATTATTTGATTAATCCAAATCTAAATATTAAAATAATTAATCTATCATTATATTAATTTCCAAACTAATCTATCATTTGATTAATTGAAATCTAAATATTAAAATAATTAATCTATCATTAGATTAATTTTCAAACTAATCTATCATTTGATCAATTGAAATCTTAATAAAACCACCTCAACACTAAACCTAAAACAAAATAACTTAATCAAACCCTACTGCAATGCACACAATAAAACCAAAAAAAATAACATTAGGAGAAGACAAACAAGTACCACCATGCACACTGTAAGTCAAGCACAACACACCCTAAGGAATCAACTAGATAGAGGGTTCATATTCCAAAGTCCAAGGGATTGTCGATAGTGGCATGAATATATGGAAAACATTTAGATTATGCCATCCACATAGTGCCCTCTACCACACAATGGTAGTATGTTTCGAGTGGACAAGAGCTAGCATGCAAAACCAACGTAAAATAATAGTTAGAAAACTTATGAAATAAGTCTAACAAATATGCAGTAAGGCAATTAAAAGAGAACATAAGTCAACTAAAATAGCAAGGGAAAATATGGTGCAAAATCCATGAAACACCAAGCAAAATAACCACTCAAAAGACTATGAATATTACTTATCAAACATAGTAATGAAGTATGGTGGTGTTTAATTCATTCTCCTTGCTTCTTGCACTACTAGCCCTCGGTGTGCATCTAGGAGAAATTCTATTTCATCTATCATATGGCCTCTTCTATAATGTCCAATGCCCTCTCTTAAATCCCAATAAGGATAAATGTAAAATATTGTGTGCTAGGGTTGAGTGATAACACTGAAAGCATTTCCTCCTTCCACTACCTTACCCCAACATCCTTAATGAAATAAGGAGGGAATGAAAGTAGCATACATTAAACTAGAGGTGGCTCTAGTATGTTATACTGGGTAATATATGCACCATCACCTCCATGTTCAAAGGTGGCCCATCATTGCCACAAGCACATAAAAGCAATGCTCACAATCAAAACTCAAGGTATTCCAAAAGGATCAACATCAACCTTAGGCAAAATAAGATTATTTATTAACCGTAAGCAAATGAATATTATTAATCAACCTTAATAATTATATCATAAATATACAAGGAGATAATAAAAAACCATCATACCATATGCAAGAACAAATGCATTCACTCAATGCTTCATACCATCATTTTATCCCTAAATGAGTGGTTACTTATTTAAGATAGACATAGGCTATCACCAAATCATTTTAAGGAGACTCATTGCAAGCAACTTTCCTGGTCCAATGGTATGAACATGATTATAAGAAAACCATAATTCACCTACATGAAAATGTATTCATTCATGTTACCCTAAGTTGCTTGATGAACGAGTCATAATCATTATTTTCCCTTCAATATGGTCTCTTGTTCCTTATGGTCAATTATCTTGTCCACCTACAAGAGTACATGATCTTGAAATCAAGTAGATAATCAATAGTACCATATTCTTACATAAAAATGGACAAAATATTAAAATCATATATCCATCAAAACAACAAAGCTAAGCATTAAACATAATTTTCTAATACATAGTCCAACTTAAGTAGAAAGTCCTACCTAGGTGGGTTGTGACAAAAGCCATGTCATAAAAACTAAATATAAATCATTCTAGTTTTAGATGTCATAGGTCTAAGGTTGATATATATGAAGGATCTTGGTGTTGGTGAAATTCAAAATGAGAAGAAAAGAGAGGGGAGTGTAAAGAAAAGAATTACCTATTACATTGATGTTCTTATACAATTTATGACTACATGTGAATATTGATATTTTAAGGAAGGGGAGGGAGTCACTTCTAAAATGGAGTGAATTGCTTGAGGAACTAGACTTGGGTAATTTTTTAGATGCTATACTCAATTAGAGAAAATCACTCCAAATTTAGAGGGTCTACTTCCCGAAATGGGACTTATAAAAATTCACTCAATTTTGAATTGATCACTCCATACATGATGAATGTAAATTTGAAAAAAAAACAAGGTATTTTAGCCAAATTAGATAAAATTTGATGAAAATGAGGGTTTATTCCATTGGGCATGCTAGAAACTATGTTGAACTGGGGAATTGTCTTGAAGTCTAATTTAGTATTTGCACCCTAATTCTAGTCTCAACAAAGTTGAAAGGGAGTGCCAATGGCTCCTCCCAATCTTCTGATTTAGGTTGGATCCCTACTATCCTTGAGAAATAATCCTATGCTAACATATATTAATTGCATGAAATATAATTTACAAAAAATAAACATACATAAAATATTTATGGTGTGAGTGATTCAAAATAAATACGATTTTAACAACAAGAAATAAATTATGTAATTTGAACAATATCAATGTTCTCTCATTCATTAGATATGAAATTGATAAGCAAATAACAAGATTCACTAAAAGAAAAATGTAATAATTATTGCACACTTAGAAAATAGGAGGGTAGTTCCATAGATGGAATGCATAAGGATTAACCAATTTATTTCAATATCATGAGATCAAAGCATAATGTGGGTTTCACAAAGTGTAACAATGAATTCCCATGGGAAAATATGATTAGAATGAATTCCTAAGATCCTTTTTATAGTATGATTTTACCCCCTGAGTTACATGGGGTGATAAATAATTACTTTGAGTAAAATTAATGATTTGGATGAATCTCTAGAAAAATGATGAACCATCAAATATTACATGACTCTAATTATACCTCTAACTAGTTTATAAGACTTTAAAAATGAGTTAGTGTGCCACTCCATGGAAAAGTATTGCTCTTAAGATGTTTTCCTTGGGATTTGTGTCTATTTTTTACTTCTGCATAACTTGTCAAGTGATTTGCTCTAGTTAGCGAGTAAATCACTCACTTTTGTAAGCAAATTGCTAGTTGTTCCTTAGAAGTTTACTTCCTAGAGACAATCAAGCCACTTTGCAAGTGAATTGCTCCTGATCCAATTGATACCTTTCTCAAGTAAATTTGTCTTGATCCAATAATTACCTATGCTAGACTTCAATAAAACTTAAAAATCTTTTATAATACATTTGTTGTTTGATTTAACTTTCTCATGTTCGTTAAAAATTATGAATTTTAAGGTAGTGTGAAGGCATTAAAATTACTTACTATAAGAATTATTGTAGGTAAGTTATAGAAGAGATACTTATTAATCCGAGATTTAATAAGTTAACGCATGTTGTACATGATGTTTATCAAATATTGGGAAATTATATTACTAGTTCCCATTAAATAGAATGATGATGAGCTAGAATGAACCAAGGAATTTTTGTCCAAATTTGGTGAAAACATGTACATAGTTTTCTCATTGGAAAATATGATTAGACATATGAGTTTAGAATGATGTCACAAAAAATAAAGATAAATCATGTTAGTTTTGTCATAGGTCTAATGTGGATATATTTGAAGGATCTTGGTGTTGGTGAAATTTAAAATGAGGAGAGAAGGTAGAGGAGTGTAAAGATAAGAATTTCCTTTTACATTGATGTTATTATATGATTGATGAGTACATATAAAAATACATTAATTTTTACTCTTGAAATCTTGATTCTAATTAGCTGTATTGTTTAGATAATAAGAAGAGGATAGACAAGGTCATGCAAAAAAATATTTTGCTCTAAGTACTAGGTCATTTGGAGGGATGAAGTAGAATTTGGAAGATGGTAGAGAAAGGAGAAGGAAGATAAGAGGAAGGTTATATTCATAAGAAGGAAATGTGAATGAAAGCATATGGATAGGGTATATAAATAAAATAATAGAAGAGGGGGTAAATATAGCCTTAAATCCTTTTTAACAAACTCCTTAGGAGAGAATTTTGTATTAAATGCTAAGAAACTATACTAACAAATCCCATTAGATATAGTGGTGATAAGCTAGAATGCACCATGGAATGCTTGGCCAATTTTGGTGAAACCATGTATATAGTTTCCTCAATGGAAAATATTATTAGACATATGAGGTAAAAACCATATCACAAGAGTTGCAACCTTACTATAGTGGTCAGGGCTTTGGCCTCTCTTTGAGAGGTCCAAAGTTCAAATCCTACTCAATATGAGGGGATCATGACCCCTCATAAAAACCTATGTAAACTCATAAAAAAATCCATGTCACAAGAACCAAATATAGATCATGCTAGTTTTGGATGTCATAGGTCTAAGGTGGATATATGTGAAGGACCTTAATGTTGGTGAAATTTAAAGTAGGGAGATAAGGGACAAGAGTGTAAAGGAAAGAATTACATTTTACATTAAGTTTATTATACAATTGATGACTACATATGAATATTTATATTTTATTATATTTGATATTTGAAGAGAGAGGAGTGAATCACTTATAAAATAGAGTGAATAACTCAAGAAACTAGACTTAGAAGATTTTTCAAGTGATCTACTTAAATGGAGTGAATCAGTCCACATTTAGAGTGATCAATTTCTAAAATAAAAATTAATAAAATTCACTAAATTTTGAATAAATTCCCCCATCCATTATGAATATAAATTTGGAAAAAGAATAAAATAATTTTAGAAAAACTATACATAACTTGAGGAAAATTAGGGTTTCTCCCACTAGGCATGCTACAAACTATGTTGAACTAGGAAATTGTCTTGAATTCTAATTTAGTGTTTGTACCCTAATTCTAGTCTCAGAAAAATTGAAAGAAGTTCCAATGGATCCTCCAAACCCCAAAATTTATATTGGATCCCTATTGTCCATGTGGAATACTCCTACACTAACCTACATGAATTGTATGAAATATACATTGCAAAAACAAACATACATAATAGAATAATGGTGTGAGTAATTCAAAAAAATATAGGTTTAAACTAGAGCAAGAAAATTTTTCTTCAATTAACATATGAAAATTCAAAAAATATAAACATTCTTCTATTAATTAGATATAAAATTAATAAAAAAATGACAAGATTTTTTTGATTGGATAAAGATAGGGTTTTTAAAGGGATACCAACTCTTTTTTACAAAGTGAGACTACCAGAGATTAGTGTCCCACCCTAAATATCAAGTGAAAACAATAGAACAAAAATGGCACCAAAAAAACAAGCAAGCTAAACAACCACAATAAACTAAAACACTATACAGGATAAGCCTTGAAAACAAAAATGTTCAAACCCACAAAGGAATTAGATCCTGCTAGCAAGAAACTAGGATGTAAAGCCTAAAAAAAATAGATGAAACCCATGAAGGATAAATAACTAAATCACTCAGCACCCAAGTAATTCTTCTACTTTTGATCCATTCCATAGATGTCTTGAACATAAGATATTTCCACCTAGAGAGCACCCAATAGAGCTTGGTGTTTCACCTCAAGGTTGGTGATGAAGGGTGGATTGGTAGGGGGCTGAAGTCCTAGTGAGGGGGAATTCTTGTTGGCATATTCCAAGATATCTAATAATTTTATTTTCTTGCATGTTGGATGGCTATATTTCAAATTCGTCACCTCGATCAAGATTGAGAACTTATCAATCTTTCCCATATTGGAAGATAACCATTTAGAATTATGAGCACTATCCCATTTAATGCCATTGGGGACCACTACCACATCACTCCTAGAGCTAGCATTATCTCTCATATATTAAGAGGGATCCAAAAATTACTTTGAATCTAACTCAGAAGGATCACTAGAATCCTCAATCATCATTAAACTTGGATCCAATGTTTGTAGAATGTTTTGAAACTCAATTATTTCAAAAGCCTCCTACACCACCACTCTTTTAGACTTTGCAACATGCTCAAATATTAATGGGATCAACCCTTGGTGTATTGGATCCAATCCATTTCCACCTCTCACATTCATCAAGGATTTTTCTAGAGAGTGGTAAAGGAACAAAGGAATATTCATGAGATGCTTCCTCCTTAACTGGTTTTAAAACATCATATGAAAACTTTAAAGCACCTCCCTATTTGTGTTTAGGATGAAGTAATCCATGAAAATTGAGATGATTCAATTCCATGGCACTTTGAGTGCTTTTGCATCAAACCCATTTTGTATATTTGGGATATACTCCCCCTTTCTCCAAAAAAACTTAGTTCCATCTTAAGGGAGTATTTCTTCCTATTATGAGCAACTCCATCAACTAGCAAACCGTTTACTTCTTCTATCAATTCCACCAAGAATAGGAATTCAATACCATCTGCCTTAACTTGACCCTTTATCCATGAATGTGCTAGCATTCTAGAGAGACTCGTATGATGTCCAAGAAAGTACATAATGCATTTTAACAAATCCCTTTATGCAATATTTTCCTGATTTCATTTTCAATAACCAAAACACTAGGCTCAATCAATATTTACATATTTTTTAGTAGATTTTTGGACCATATTACTTCTCCACCCAACAAGGAAATAGAGCTTTGAAGACCCACCATAACTACAAATAACACTGGAGACAATTAACTCAAACTAGATGCACAAGATTAAATACCCAAGCAAACCATAGAAACTAGCTTCAAAGAGATTTTGAAGTATTTTCTAGGGGACTCAGAGCTACAAAAAGGTCACCCTTCCATGATAACAATTCAAGAAAAATCTAATCCAAAACTCTCTATCCATCCCAAGGCATTCGAGCATTTTAACATAAAACCATAGCAAAGCATGAAAGGGGCCAACATTCCCCCACAAGTGCCATGGGATAGAGTGGTAGTTTCCAATCCCATCAAATCGTGTAATGCTATTATTAATTTGTCTAGGGAAAAAAGCCCTTGAAAAATATTGAGAGGACTACAAAATAGGACTAGGACAAAATAAGTAAACCCAAAAGTCACTAGAGGAAGACCCAAGGTGGAATTTTAGAAGCCAAATAAGTAGATTAAAATAAGGCCACATGAACCCATGAATCTAATAAAACTTATCCATCACCAAAAAGAGGCCCCATGAGACCACAAAGTTATGAAAGTCAACCCCATGTACTCCAAAAATATTAGCGATATAAACACCACTCAAAAATAAGATAGCTAAAGCACTATTCATTGGGGATCATCTTAGCCCACAATAGTAGTTGATTGCATTTGAAATAGCACCAACCTTGTACCAATTATACATCACCAAAGTAATAATTCAAAGGAAGAGGTACCAAAAAGGGATGTTGTAGGAAAGGATTTAAATTCAAAAATATCTTTGGACCATTCACATAAATAGTATCTAGGGCCTCTTATTAACTAAGAGCAATACATTCCAATCATAACGCCAAGCCAAGCAGGATGTGAATGGAAATAGGTAAAATATTATATAGGAACATGGCACCACAAGGGACTGGGATCAACCATTATCATCACTTATAATTATTTAAATATTTTAAGGGAAATCTAAGCTCCAAACCTTAATCCCCTATTGGTAAAGTCCCAAGTTTACCATTATGTCTTATTTTGAGTTCTCTTCTCTTAAGATATGATGGATCTACATATATTCTCTAGAGAGAAGGATTATGTTAGCCTTGGATATCAAATTTATAATCATCCATCTTGGCTGAGACAAGCAATTGAGAAGATTAATTATTTTCAATGAATCACCTTCCACTATTACATTTTGAAATTTTGTGTCCTCAATAAGAAAGAGACCTTAAAGCAAAGCTATGGCTTCCACAAAGTGAGAAGTTTGAATTGAAATATTTTCTGCATAAGATGCAAAAATATCATCTCTTTCATTCTAAATAACTCCACCAGATTCAACAGGGCTAGGGTTCCTCTTTGAGGCCCTGTCAAAATTTAGCTTAACCCATCCCAAATGAGGTGAGGACCATTTCATGAAAGATATCTATCTCGAATTTGAAGAATCCAAAGATCCTGACTTAGGAGGAAATATGAGAAGGAGCTTCAGTTTCTCTTCCTCACCCCTACTTGCCTCTAATTCTATAAAATAGGAGATAATATTCTCCATTGTTCTCCTAATAATTTTCAAACAAACTACATCCAGGTCCCTTTTGGAATTCCTAAAGGTCCTTTGATTTCATTCCCACCAGATGCCCCAAAAGGTGTGAGGGAGAAAAAATATCCAAAGCTAAGAAATATGTTAGGACCTAAAAGGATAATACCACTACGAGTAAACATCTAGAATAGAAAAGTGAAAAATTCATTAAACCCCCAGGGAGTGGGTGACTAGCTTTAAGACAACAAATAAAAATTGACATTGAGCAAATATAAGGGTGATTATTTCCTTCGTAGACCCATAAATATAGCACATGTTAGGAAGTATCATCCCTCTTTTACATAGTTTTTCTATTATGAGGTATTTATTCTGAATAGCTAGCCAGTAGAAAATATTCACCTTCAAAGTTAAGCACTTAAAGTAAACCTTGCACAGTGGGAGCCAAAGTGTAGTGTGGTCATCAAGAAGAGAATACATTGATTTGAACTAGAAGGTCCCACTACTCTCCTTCTTCCAAATGATTCGATCCTCCACCTATTGGGAGTTCAAAACCTACAATTTGAGAAGGCTTTGGATAAAATTCTACATAGAAAGAACCTCTCTATTAATATTAGAAGAAGGAATTTATTTTCAAAATATTCTATCCCTAACACAATCAATAAAATCAACCATCTTAATCCAAAAAAATCTCTTGGTAAGGCTTTCAGTCGATGTAAGTTTGGATCTTGCAACAATGGATAACATAAAAGCCATGAGTCATTCTAGAAATATATATACCTCCCATTACCTAGGATCCAATGGGAAACTTTGAATAGATCATTTATAGATCTGCTCAAATTATGCCAGAATAAAGAACCTTCCTCAGGAAGGGGGTCCACTAAGAAGCTCCTTGACTAATTCAAATATTTGGCTACAAAAATATTGGCCCACTCTAACTCCTCCTTATTCAAAAGCTTCCAATCCTACTTCATAACTAGCGCTTCATTCCTAAGGTAAATATTCCTGAGACTCAAACCTCCACATTACTTTCTAGAGCATTCTTGCTTCCAAGATACCAAATGGAATTTCTTGTGATCTTTAGCCCTAGACCAAAGAAAGGCCTTTTGGATGCATTCTAGCTTGGATAAAAATTTTACTAGGATTTTGAAAATAGACATAAAATAAATGGGTATACTTTGGAGGATAGACTTGACCAACAAAATTTCCCTACTTGGCTCAACAATGCACCTTTCTAGCTGGCAAGTCTTCTCTACAACCTTTCCACCATCGAGTTCCAAAGACTATGTTGCATCCTATCTACAAATAGGGGTAAACCCAATAAAGTTTCATATAATTCCATTATTTCACAACCAAGAATATCTATAATCTTCCTCTCCCTAGATTGAGTGTTAAGAAAATACATCATACTCTTTAGATAGTTATTATTTTACCCAACCGCTCTTTCAAACAAATTAATAATATTCTTGACCTTTCTAACTTAGACCACAAAAGCAAAAAAAATAGAGAAGAGTGGCATATACAAACTAATGATACATTATTGGGTTGATGGAGATGGCAGGCTTGAGACCTTCAATAGTGGGGTATACGATAATGGACCTACCCAAGGCTTTGTCCATAAGAATGAATAAGTATGGAGAAAGTGGGCATCCTTAGAAGATACCTCTGGAGCTCTAAAAGTATCTTGTAGGTGACCCATTAATGAGAATGGGGTTTTTAACAAAATATAAATAAGACCTTATGAAATTAATCTAGCTTTAGCTAAAGCTAAATTTTAGCAAGACCTCCACCAAAAACTCCCAAGACACTCTATCATACACATTGTTTATATCCAATTTGATAAAGATACTTGGTCTACCATTATTTTGGATTGAGTGAATACTTTCATGAACCACCAAAAATCAATATAAAATTTATCTTCTAAAAACAAATCCACTCTGGGCTTTATCAATAATAAGGGGCATCATCGACTTCAAATTGTTGGTCATCGACTTGGTTAATATGTTATGTAAAGTGTTACAAAGGTTGATAGGCTAGTAATCACTAAAATTATTGGCACTTGAATATTTAGGGATCAATTCTAAAAATGTGGAATTCACCCTATTAGAAATCCAGATATAGCATTGGATCTTTCTCACTACATCACACACATCCATCCCAACTATGTTCCAATATTTATAGAAAAAGAGGGGTGGAAAATCATCGAAGCCCAATGCTTTCAAGGACACCATACTAAAAGCCACAAATTTGATCTCATCATCGATGAATGGTGCTTCAAGGCTCAAATTCATTTCTCTCATAACCAAGCTAGGAATGGATATTAGAAGGAGGTTTTTGGCCTCCCTATATTTACATCTCCTAGAATATAGCAAATAACTAAATAAGAACAACACCTCTACTCTGATGACATAAATATCCTTTGATATTGAACCATCCTCTTTAAAAATATCATAGATTATATTGAAGCTTTTGTGTCTTAACATTGAGGAATGAAAAATTTAGTGTTGTGGCCACCTTCTTTGAGCCACAGGGCCCTATATTTTTGCTTCCATAGGAGCTCCTACCCAGCTAACATATTATGCAAACTAGACAATAAATCCTTCTCATTGCATCGCATAGCATTTGAGATACCAACTAATTCAATCTCAAATTCTATATCTTTAAGCTAACATTTAATGGTTTCTTTTGTTTTAAAAACAACACAAAATACTTTCTTATTCCAATATTTTAGCTTGGAATTAATTAGCTTAATTTTATTAGCAACTTTGACCATCCTAAACCCTAACACCTTCTCCAACCACCATTCTATAATCCTTTATTTCAAATCTGGATGAGAACGCCACATGGCCTCAAAATGAAAAGGTCTAGGAAAGAAATCAACTTGCTGGTGGGATTTAAAACAAAGAAGGTTATGGTCGGACCCAACTTTGGGTAAATATAGAAAAGAGGAGTCACCAAAAATAATTAAACCTTGCTTGGAGACCAATACTCTATAAATCTTGGTGAGGATAAGTTGTTCACCTATTCTTCTATTACTCCAGGTGAACTTTGAACCTTTCAAGTCCATATCCATGAGCTCACACTAATTTACAAAACCAAAAAAATCTTCTATACTTTTATCACATGGGTAATTCCAACCCTTTTATATAAAGTGGGTAGTTAAAATCCCTAGATAAAAACCAAATATCATCCTTAAACCCCCCTCATCTCAGTCAGTGAGGACAAAAATAGGTTTCTACTAGGACTTGAATTTGGAGCATAAATATTAGACATTATCCACCTTTGATTGGAGAATTTACAAAAGAATAAAATATTAATGACTCTATCAGAGGATGAAATAACATGACCATCCACCTTTGAAAGGTCCCAAAAATAGAGAAGACCCCCTGAATAACCATTCATAAAAATGGTTACAAAACCTACCTGCTTCCAAATAGAAGACTTAACTAAATCAAAATTCCTTGCCTCAATATTAGATTCTTGGATAAAAATTATATCAAAAGCTGAATATTTCCTAACGTAGGAAATAATATTCCACTTATAGGATCTATTTAATCCTCTAATATTCCACTAAAGGAATTTAATTTACAAGAATTGGAATTACATTTATTTTTACCAACCGACAGCTGGATAAAGGATTTGAAGGCTTCAAGCTTTAATTACTTATTACCAGTTTCTTTGTGTTTTTACCCCCTTTGAAAGAGCTTGAGACCCATTCACAATATCAAACTCTACTTATCTATTCTACCAATAAATATTAGAGGGTTTACCCACTTTTTTCTCAACTCCAATTTCAATGTGATTCTTGTGGTAGCTTCTAGTTTTTTTCTCAACAAACCTTTTTCCAAAATTATTCTAGGAGGAGTGAATTGGATATCTCCTATCGAAGAGATTTTTTGAATAATAGGGTCTTCCATTTCAATCCCCTCAAAGTAATTGTGAAGGATAAGGTCCTTTGGGCTTACCTATACCAGTGAAGGACCTCTACAACTAACCATTGCCAATGAAGGACCTAAGCAGCTTCTAGTCTTCAAAAGTAGATTTATTAAGAGATATTATTTTCTAGGCTTTGAATTTGTCTTCTCCTAGCCAATATTAGTGCCTACTACCACATTATCCATATAAGGAGGCAAATGAGGAGTAGGATTATCCTTCTCATTTGAAGAAGATCAACCAACATTATCTATCAATGAAATAGAAAGAGTGTTTTCTAGGAGAGTATATAAATCCCCTAGCTCAATACCATTTGTAGGCTTTCTTCGAATCCTAAATTTTCTTCCATTTTCTATTGACTTTCCTTGGTATCACTACCACCTTTGAGTTTCAAGAAAAAAACTATCTTGAATCATGGCCATGATTATTGTAACCTTGAAATATTCTTTACTTATCCTCATATTCTATTTGTTGCACTTAAGTGCCTAGGTTAGAGATGAGTTCAATGAAATTAGGAAGATCTACCTCTAGGTTAACCATGGTGCACATCCTAGAGAATACCATTTAGTTTAGCCATAGTTGATGCATCAATAGGGACTAGGTCTCGAATATTTTTAGCTATTCCTCTAATAACATTGTGATACCATAAGTGCAAAGGTAATCTAGGAAGCCTTATCCAAAGTGGCATGATATTAACCTTTTGAGTACAAGGGTAAAAATTTACTCCCCATTTGTAGAGAAATAGACTCATTTACCCAAAATACCAGGGATCACCTTCTAAAATATGCCTAGAATCTTCCTCATAGGTAAACTTGATAAGAAATAAGGATTTAGGAATAACCACGATATCAAGAGATCCCAAACATCTCCATTTTTCCAAAGACCATTTCTATATCGAATCTAGATCCAATTGGCTACCCTAAAATTTACCAATCAGGTCCCAGACTCCATCTTCTCTAGCCATATTGATAATTTCACTTAGAATCCATAGTTGATGGGAGGTCGAGGAGATATCAAATTGAACATATTTCCTACCAACATAGCTATATTTTGCTACCACTTTGGTATAGAAGGACAACTTCATGTGGCACCCGTCATCCTTATTGGTCTAATCATGAGCAGGGAACTCAACATCGATATTCTTGTTAAACTTTTCCAAAAGCGTATAGGATCCATATTTGAACTTTTCAAGGTATCATTCCTTATGCTTTATGGGAACCAAAGGACCCTTTAATTCAAAGTGGTCTTTGACATACCTAGAATAAACTACCACAAGATCACAATCTAGGAATCTACCATCCTCCATCTCCAATATTCTATAATCTTGGTTCTTCACATTCTCACTCTTACATATTTTTGAAATCTAAATAAAAAATAACAATATTGACTAAAAGGACAATGCAATAATTGTCACACATTTTGCAAAAAATAGTGTGGTGTCATTAATGGAATGCATAAGGACTGATCAGTTTCATACAATCTCGTGAATTCAAATCAAAATATAGATTTTATATAGTATAGATATGATTTTCCATGGGCAAAATATGAAATAAATGAATCCTTAGAATTCTATTTATAGTAATAATTTACCTTGAGTTACCTAGGATGAGAAATAATTACTTTGAGTAAAAGTAATTATTTTGGGGTATATTTAGTAAAATGATGCATTACAAAATGTTGCATGCCTCTCATTATACTTCTAATAGGATTATAAGTCTTATAAAATTAGTTTTCCACTACATGGGAAAATATCACTCTTAAAATATTTACCTTGGGATTTATGTCTATGTTATTACCTCCCTATGACTTGTTGAGTGATTCAATTTAGTTAGCAAGTGAATTGCTCACTTTTGTAAGTGAATTTGCTCCTTAGAAACTTCCTCCCTATAGCCAATTAGGCCACTTTGCATATGCTAGAGTTTGAATTTTTTTGGAGGATCTTACAATAAATCTATTGTTTGATTTCACTCTCTAATTTTTATTAAAAACTATGAATCCCAACATAGTATGAAGGAACTACAATTACCTAAAATAAGAACCATTATAGGTATGCTATTGAAGATATACTTATTGATATAAAATTTAATAATTCAATACATGTTGCACATGATATGTTTTAAAGACTACGAAACTATATTAATAATCCCCATTAAAAATAGTGGGGATGAGCTAGAATGCATCGAGGAATGCTTGGCCAAATTTTGTGAAACCATGTAGAGGGTTTCTTCCATGGATAATATGCTTAGACATATGGTTTTAAAACCATTTAATAACAACTAAATATATATCATATTATTTTTTGATGTCATAGGTCTAAGGTGGATATATATGATGGACCTTGGTGTTGGTAAATTTTGAAAAAAGGAGTGAAGGTAGGGGAACTTAAGGATGAGAATACCCTTTTACATTGATGTTATTATATTATTAATGACTACATATGAATAGACATAAATTTTGACTTAATAAATATTGAATCCAATTAGTTGTGCTATTTGGATAGTGAGAAGATGATAGGCGAGGTCATATAATAAAAAAATATTTTTCTCTAAGGACTAGGTCATTTGGAAGGACAAAGTAGACTTTGGAAGATAAATAGAGAAAGAAGGAACATAGGAGGAAAGAAATATTTATAATAATGGAATGAGAATGAAAGTATATGGAGAGGACATATAAATGAAAGAATAGAAGAGGGAGTAAATATAGCCTTAAATACTTATCAATAAACTCATTAAGAGATATTTTTTATTAAAGACTAGAAAACTATACTAACAAATCTCATTAAATATAGTGGTGATGAGAAATAATGCATCAAGGAATGCTTGGCCAAATTTTATGAAATTATATATATAGTTTCCTCCATGGGAAATACACTTAGATATATGAGGTCAAAACTATGTCATACAAACTAAATGTAGATCATGCTAGTTTTGGATGTCATAGGTCTAAGGTGGATATGTGTGAAGGACCTTAGTGTTGGTGAAACTTAAAATGATGAGAGAAGAAAAAGGAGTGTAAAGAAAAGAATTACCTATTAAATTGATATTATTATATAATTTATTACTACATATGAATATTAATATTTGATTATAATTGAGCTTTAAAGGGAGGGGAGTGAGCCACTTGTAAAATATAGTGAATTTATTGAGGAACTAGGCTTAGGCAAATCTTTAGGTGATCTACACAACTAGAGAAAATGGATCCAAATTTAGAGGGTTCACTTCCTAAAATGGGACTTAAGAAAATTCACTTAATTTTGAACCAATCACTCCATCCATGATGAATGTAAATTTAGCAAAATAAAAGGGAATTTTAGCCAAATTAGACAAAATTTGAGAAAAATGAGGGTTTGTTCCATTGGGTATGCTAGAAACTATGTTGAACTAGGGAATTGTCTTGAAGTCTAATTTAGTGTTTGTACCCTAATTTTAGTCTCAAAAAAGTTAAAAGGGAGTGACAATGGCTCCTCCCAACCTTTAGATTTAGTTTGGATCCCTACTATCCTTGTGGAATAATCCTACACTAACATATATTAATTGCATGAAACATAAATTACAAAAAATAAACACATATAAAATATTAATAGTGTGAGTGATTCAAAATAATTATGTGTTTTAACAAAAAAAAATAAAAATGTTTGATCAATTAACACATGAAAATTTGATTAACATAAATGTTATATCATTCATTAGATATGAATTTGAAAAACAAATGACAATATGGACTAAAATAAAAATGCAACAATTTTTGCACACTTATGAATAGGAGGGTGGTATAATTTTTGGAATGTATAAGGACTAAAAATTTTCTTACAATATCATGAAATAAAATCCTAATGTGGGTTCTACAAAGTGTAGCTATGATTTCCCATGGGCAAAAGATAACTAGAAAGGAACCCTAGGCTCCTACTTAGAGTATGAGTTTATCCTTGAGTTACATGGGATAATAAACAATAACTCTAAGTAAAAGTGTAGACACTAAAATCATGTAAATCAGATAATACTGCTAATGCACCACTCTTATCAACATCATATGGCCCCATTGGGCAACCCTCAGGGATTAATTAGGGCTCCCAACCACTTTTGGAAATTTTTACCCCACTTTTGAAAGTTTTGGGGCATGTAACCATGATCGTCCCACCTCAGGATGGTCATAGTTCATGACCATCCCACCCAGGGACATCCATAGGCAACTATTACTGGGTGGGATGACCATGGTCCAAACCCCTCAAAATTCAAAGGATAGGACAAATGGTAATAAATTTTCTCATTTATCCCATCTAATCAATCATGACAGATTTGGAGGTTGTCATGACCATTAGGACCTGCAAATTAGAGGTCGAAATGGGAAGCCTCTTCCACCCTATGCATGGCAAAGGCATTTCCAAGTGGAGGCACTGGCCTTGCATGCCCACACTTACCCATTTTCCCCTATGCCCTCTTGGGCTATAAATTGAGGTGTTTTCACACAATTCAAAAAAGTGAGATTTTACAATTAGTGACCATGAAGTGCTGCCAATATTTACCCTCAACTTTTTCCCACCTATTTACCTTGAAAACCTCTATAATCGAATGTTTTTTCAAACGTTCTAGAACACGTTAATTTGTTCCAAAACCCATAACTTCAGAGAGTTAGTTTACCAAATTTGATGAAAATATCCCTAGGAGGATTTTTGACCATATCCAAGTGGAATTGGTGGTAAAAACCACCCTATTTTGTGGCCATCCCCCTTGATATGGTTAACCAGTCTAGTTGGAACTCCTAGGGATGGCCATGAATTGACCCACAATTCTGATTTATTTTCTATGTAGTTCAATTCTATAGCATTAAATTAACATCATATTCAAATTTGGTAAATTTTTGAGTAGATTTGATAGGTCAATTGATGTTTTTGTGATTACAGTCCTAGTTGTCCCTCCCAGGAATGGCCATAGGTTATACTCACAATATCACTTTGATTTCTACTTAGATATTTACAAAATAACATAATAAACAACATATTAAGTTTTCAAGTCATTTTGAGCAGTTTAGACTAGTTGCAAATAATTTTTATATTCAATATTGCATACTTTTCATGGTTTTTATTACAAAACGCATATACTATTAACATATTTCAATCTCTTGTGTGTAGGTACAAGTATTCCGTGCATGAGGGAGGAGCTAAGGAGCTGAATAAACATAGCCTAAATATAGCTCTATATTATGGGTACGAGAAGAACAATGGAAGCATGTCATTAAGTTCATGGAGGTATTTGGTCCCTCAAACTTTGTAACTTGAAATGTATCACATTGAAAAATCCCTCAAGGGGATGTATTGTAATCATTGATTTGATAAATTAATAAATACAAGAACCCCCCCCCCCCCATTTTTACTTAAACATAATTTTCAATTTAGTTGCTTACTTTATCGTCTTTCTCTTGCATGCTTTAATTTAATAATTACATAAGATGCATTTCAAATTCATTTTCTAGGCATGGTAATTGTTCTCGCTATTTCAAAAAGTAATAATCTAGGGGAATCTTTAGAAAAATGATACATCATCAAATGTTACATGCCTCAAATTATACCTCTAAATAGCTTAGAAGGATTCTAAAATGACTTAATGTGCCACTTCATGGAAAAAAATATTACTCTTAAAATAGTTTCCTTAGGATTTGTGTCTTTTTTACCTATCCATGACTTATCTAATGATTCTATCTAGTTAGCAAGTGAATCACTTACTTTTGTAAGCAATTTTCTAGTTTTTATTTAGTGGTTTTATCCGTAGAGCCAATTGGATGACTTTGCAAGTGAATTTTCCCTAATTTAATTAATGCCATTTACAAGCAAATTGGTCTTGAGACAATTAGTACCTATGCTAGACTTCAACAAATTTTAGAGGGTTTTATAATATATCTATTTTTTTATTTTGATTTCTCATGTTTATTAAAAATTATGAATCCTAAGGTAGTTTGAAGGTACTACAATTACTTACTATAAGAATAATTTGTAGGTAAGTTATGGAAGAGATACTTATTGATCCAATATTTAAATAATTTGACACATTTTATATTTATTAAATACTGGGAAACTATATAAATAAACCCCATTAAATATAGTGGCGATGAGCTATAATACACCATGGAATGCTTGACCACATTTGGTGAAACCATGTACAAAGATTCCTCAATGGAAAATATACTTAAACATATGAGTTTATAATGATTTCATGATAACTAAATATATATCATATTAGTTTTGGATATCATAGATCTAGTATGGATATATGTGAAGGATATTGGTGTTGGTGAAATTTGAAATGAGGAGAAAAGTTAAGGGAGTGTAAATATGAGAATTCCCATTTACATTGATGTTATTATACAAATGTGAATACATTTAAATAGACATATATTTTGACTCAAGAAATATTTAATCTAATTAGTTGTGTTGTTTAGATAATCAAAATATGATTGGAAAAATCATGTAATAAAAAAGTATTGTGCTCTAAGGACTAGGTCATTTGGAGGGATGAAGTATACTTTGGAAGACAAGTAGAGAAACAAGGAATAGAAGAGGAAGGTGATATTCATAAGAAGTGAATGGGAGTGAAAGCATATGGAAAGAGCACATAAATGAAATAATATGAAAGAGGGAAAATATAGCCTTAAACCCTTATCAACACACTCCATAAGAGAGTATTTTGTATTAAATTCTAGGAAGCTATACTAACAAATCCCATTAAATATAGAGGTAATAAGCTAGAATGCAACAAGAAATATTTGGCAAATTTTGGTGCCATGTATATAGTTTCCTCCATGAAAAATATGCTTAGAAATAATAGGTCAAAACCATATCACAAAAAATAAATATAGATTGTGCTAGTTTTAGATATTATAGATCTAAGGTTGATAGATGTGAAGGACCTCTATGTTGGTGCAATTTCAAATGAGGAGATAAGGGAGGGGAGTGTAAATAAAATAATTACCTTTTGTATTAATGTTATTATATAATTGATGACTACATATAAATATTGACCTTTTATTATAACCTTAGTTATCAAATTCGTCATTTTTTTAATTCGAAAATCATTGAATTTAAAACCCTATCGCATAAATTCAATGAACAAACCCTAAATTTAGCCAAAAGCATAAAAAAACCTAAAATTAACTTTTAGCTATTAAATAAAAATACAATAGAAGTGCTATAAATACGGTAGCTATGAACAAACCCTCTTGCAATCTCCCTCCTGCAACATGCAATTTGGAAGCTTGAAATTTTTTGCAGATTCTATTGGAAGCAACCATTTTCAATCTATTCTCAACATCATGGGAATGTTTTATTTATTTCTTTATCATAAATTGAGAGAATGGATAGCTCTAAAAGTTGTAGTTGAAAAACAAATCTCCTATTTGGAGGCTTCATTATTTCTACACCTGCTATTTGAAATACTCCTTGTCTCAAATAATTTGTGAGTTCTTCAAAATAAAAGAAAAAAAAACATTATTCTTTAACCCTAAAATAAAAGAAATAAAACATTGCTCTTTAACCCTAAAATAAAAGAAACAAAACATTGTTCTTTAACCCTAAAATAAAATAAAATAAGCATTGCTCTTTAAACCTAAAATAAAAGAAAAAAACATTGCTCTTTAACCCTAGCTTCTAAGGAAACCTAAACTTGAACTTTTAGAAAACACAATGGTTTCAACTTTGGCTCTTCTTCGGGAGGTCCAAGGTTCAAACCGTGGCATGGGTGAGTGTGTGAGGGGGTATGTGTGTCATCAAAAAATAAATAAACTTTTCTAATTTTTAAACTTGAATAATATAAGATATTTTACATGCTTTCTTTTATGCATAATCTGAAATTTTTTTTACGATTTTTTATTATAATTGGTAGAAAACTTATAATTTATATTTCAAAAAAATTATTGATTTAACCTTTAAGAATCTTTTCATGTGTTAAAAAATTACTATATTTACATAAAATTATAAAAATGTTTATATTTTAAAAAATATTTTAATATATTTTAAAGTATATATTTAAAAAAATATTAAAAATATTATTAAAAACAAATATTATAATTTTGTATATTTGATTTTTAAATTTTATATAAAAATAAAAATAAAATTATATGAAAATATATATAAATTTATTATATATATTGAATTTTAAATCGATTTTTTTTACGAATTTTTAAACATGTCGAATTTATTTCAAAATTTAGAAGTATCAAACTCAAATACGAACTTGAACTTGAACTTGATAACTAATATTATAACTAATATTCAAAGAGAGGGGAGCAAATTATCTATAAAATGTAGGGAATTGCTTGAGGAACATGACTTATGAAATTATAACGGCCCACCTTGGAAGGACTTTTCCTTGTTGCTTGAATAATATATTAGTGTATTGATATTTAATTCATGGTCTTATTTTATTCTATCAATATGTGTTGATAGTTGCACTTTATGCTTTCTAAAGATAGAATATACTCCTTTTAGAATGTTATTGTTGGTGAATTTTATGGTTGTAGGACCAGGTACTATCATGGGTGGATTAGTATGGGATAATAACCAAAGTTGAGAGAAAAGGGAAATGATGGATGGACAAGAGTAAAGCCCTCATGTAGATGCATTTTCAAATTTTTGATTAAAATGCATCATCGAAAAAAGAGGTTGCTATAAAAGAAAAATAACCCTTACCCTATGCTTAGGGGATCCTTCATAGGTAGGTGATAACATTGCAATTATTGTAAAGCCTCCTACTTAAGAAAAAATATTGTTGCACATATTTTGATTTGTAAGAACCCTTGTGTTGTTGCATGTGTTTTGAAGCATGAAAATTGTTTGGTTAATAATTTTATCAAGTTTGGTATTAATAATAATGTTGGTATTATTAATACTTAAAATATTAAATATTTATGTTAATGGTTAATATTAACATTTGGTATTAATTAAATTAATTAGGTGAATAATTAATTTTATTATTATTATCCTAATGTTAGTAATTAACACTAGCATTAGAAAGTAATGGAATTAATGAGATGAGTAAGTGATTTAATTATTAATGCTAGTTCTAAGAGCATTAGTAAATTAATGTAGGCATTAATTTGCTAGAAGAGGAGCACATTCAATAAAGTCATATTTTAATAATGTTGATAGTTAGAAAAGTTGGCAATGAATTGGAAATATTTTAACATAAATTGAGATGCAATAGGCTGGTGAACAAAGAGGGATTGATGGGTGATAAGCATGCATTACAAACCACTCCCAACCCTTGATCTACCTCTTGCTCCAAAGTATTATTTGGATCTCCTTGGCTTCCAAGTTTTGACATCGCTAGTAGAATTAAAGTTCTAGAGGGAAAAAATATTGGAGGAAGGGATTCTTGGAATTGTTGTAGGGGAGAGAACATCTCAGGGTTGTTTGAAACCTTTGCTTATATACATATACTTGTGTTAATTTTTCTTGAGTATTATATTAGTTTGTTTGTGTTTCCATCCTCCTTTGCCTTTCACCCTTGCATTAGGGTTCATGTATAAGTTGGTATCTTTTATGTTAATCATTGAAGTGCTAGGATAGTATCTTCATATATATTATCTTGTTAAGAAAACATGTACATAAAATTTCATTTAGAAAACCTTTTAGAGGAAACTTTCTTGTAGAAATCATGTATGCAAGAGGTCAATAAAATTCAACCTTCAAATCTGATTTTGAACTTGTATATTATTTCCAAAAAATAAATAATATAGAGGATGGTTATGTTTCAAGTCCAGCCATAGATGAGTCTCCTTTATTTTGGTTGACCTGTTGAACATTCAGAGTCAAAAACATTTAGATTATAATTTTAGGTTTTTTATAGAATGTGAAACCTTTATGAATAGCACATATTCAAAATTTGAGAAAGAAATATTTCTTGAGCATAACTAATTAGGTTATAATCATATGAGAGTGGATAGAGTAAATGGATAAATATTGTATCATTATAGTGCTAACTTATTTTTGTTCCATCGAAGCATATGATAAGTAGTTAGTTCAACATAGATTTAGGTAGCAAGGAGTGTATATATTATTTTAGAGCCAAACCAATGTAAATATCGACTTTTCAGTCAACCACTGTGCTTGCATGGCAATTAGTGTTGTGAACTACATATGAGTACAAACACAGTTGGTAATTAGAGTCCATTTAATTAAACATTATCATAGGAAATGTTGCTTATTTCTTAATGAGAAATATTTACATATTTTCCAAATATTCAAATACATAATTTTGTGTTAGAATAAGGAATGCTCTAAAACCTTAGCAGGCCTTTGAAGTAGGACAAGTTTTCGGTTAGGTTCAACCTTAGAAAATATTAGTTATAATAGGATTTTGACCTTTAATAAATTATTAATGAAGTTAAATTTTTGCTTATGCTAATAAATATTTAAATATTTTTTCCTTCACAAAAAATTACATTTTAATGGTATTATGATAATGCAGTAACAATATGTCAATAGAGAAACGTAAAGAAGCCTTTTTACTAATTTTAGCAAGAACAACTTTCATATTAGTTGTAAAATATTTAAAATGATATTATAGACTATTGTCTATTAGTATTAAAGACTAATATACTTGTAGAGGGTGGAAAACTACCCTATCCCGTATGATTATCGACTGGATTCGTTAGGAGTCGAGGTGACTACAAGGGTATGTTGAGCCTATACACTTGGGGGATAAGGGATCAAAAGAGTTCACTAAGACTGGTTTTAGGACTCACTCCAAGTCTAAGGATGGAATGTTTGATGTGTATATTGATAAAGCACCTATGTTTGGCATTTTTAAAATCTAATCTAAAAGGAATTAAAGAACAATGTAGGACAAATAATGAAAGCAAACAAGAAGCTATTTTTAAAATTATTCCTAGTTTTAATGAGGACTAACCCTAGTTTACAATAAGAGTAAACATTTTCCTTTTCAAGCAATGGAACAAAAAATGCACAAAAAAATTTAACCTAGATGCAAACTATATGATTTTCTCTTTATAAATTCCTTGAAACAAAACAAAAAAAAAATCATTTATTTTTATCATAAGATAAATATAAAATATAAATAGACAAAAAAATAAAAAACAAACAGCTTAAGAGGCATAATTAGGGAACTTACTCAATCCAGTGGTTGACCCTAGCTTTTAACTTACATCCATATATATCCAATAGCTTCAAAATCCACAAAACAACTTCGCAAACCCTAGAAAAATTCATCAATGTTTGGGGCCTACTTAGGTCGCTATATGACAAAGATTGGAAGTGCAACAATCAAGCTCCCTTGGTTATTTTAGCTAACTATTTGAAAATACAAATGATTATTGATCTTTGGAAGTAGACACAACAAGCTATGATAGCATGAAAGAGTAGACAATAATGCTACCGGAATGAATACAATGATAAGCAAGTATGCAATTGTAAACCTAGGATTTTGGGGATAATAGTTTACCCCCAAACTATTATGACTAAATTCATATCCTTTAAATTATTGGTCATGGATTGGGTTACAAGAAAAAATATTGATAAAAAAGGTAAAATTTATGAAAATAGAGTTTTCACCGAATCCATACCCTATAATGAGCAGGGCACTAATTAGAACAAGAGGACCTAAAACTAAAAATCAATATGCAAAATGTAATTTTAACACTAAAATAAATTATTTAATATCTAATTAATGCAAAGAGATAACTTGATAAGCCTATAGAGGAAGCAAGATTAAAAGTAGAAGACCTCTCCTCATAGAAGAAAATTTATCATCAAGGCTTATTTGATTACCAATCACAAGAAACACACCAAAAGTAGAGCACCAAAGTATTCCAAGAGCATCAAGAGCACTAGATGAAAACAAGATCAAGATTACACAAAAACGTTGCTTAGATCACTTAAAAATTATACCAGTGAAAAAGAGGATACAATCCCTCTATTAATAAGGAGTTTGAAGAGTAAAAAGGTAGGAAAGCAAAAAGCAACCTTGACCAAGCTGACACCATGAAGGTCGGCCCCAAAATTTAGACTTTTTAAAGAAAAAATACCAAATTTACTAAATTCATACCCCATAATTTATTAGGTGTGTATTTGGTCAAGGTCAAGAAAAACAAAGCAAAACAAGAAAAGGGAGGGTTCAAACTTGTACTTAGCAATTTTGAGAGCCTCTCTAGGGATTCTAAGGAAAAATAACTAATTTGAATGGATAGATTTTCCATATCTACATTTTACCCCCTCTTTGATGCATTTATGGCCTAATAAATGTGTCAAAGAAATATGTAGACACCTATGAGTGAAAAATAGAAAACAAAAAAAGAGGTGGTAGGTTTAGAAAAAAGGGGTGGTGTAAAAATTGTGTCAATGAGTCATTAGAGACATTATTGAGGCATTAGGGAAATTAATGCCTCTCAGGCTAGGGTGCCCCCTATAGTTTTGAATGCTATATTCTAGAGGAAACTCAAAAAGGTAGACTCAGAAGAAAATAAAGTGGTAAACAACAAAAAATAAGGAAAATACACAAAAGGAAGAAATATGAGAGAGAAAAACGAGTAATAAAAGGTAAAATGGGGTGAATACCTAATTCATTTTCACTGTGCAAAGAAGAAAAGAAGAGCTCTAGAGAAAAATGAGAATGGTGCTTCCCACGCATTGAGCAATTATTGTGAGGGGAAAATTTGGCACAACAACACAATGAGCATAGGTAAGACCAAGATCCAACTTTAGATTAGGTTTTACTTGCATTTTTTTAAGTTTTTTTATTTTTTAAACTTTAGAGTAAATAAAAGTGTAGCTTATCCTAGCTTAAATTCAATGGTCACTCATGAAACCAACCAACCATGGTAGCGATTGGATCCACACCCTATCCCATGTAGGGCACGAATTCATGAATTTGTGCCCTAGAATTTACAAGGCATAGATTCAAATAAGAAGAAAATAAAGAAATAGGAGAGATAAAAAAACAAAATAGAAAAGAGAGAGAGCAAAAGAAGAAAAATAATTATTTATTGCTTAAGAGATTGCTTAGGTTGCTCTTATTTTATTTATTTTAATGATGAAACTAATGGAATTTTTTATTAACTTTTGTTATTGCAACATGATGTGCTCTCGAGTAAGGAGTGGCAATTGAGTACCTTGGAGGAGGCACTATGACAACTTACACTAGCAGAGAGAGACACACTACAAGTAGTGGGGCTACTGCACTTGGTAGAGATACCCTAGATGGAGGCCGATAGAGTGCTACTAACAACACTAGTGGAGAGGTGGTACCTAGAGTCATCCATATTTTGGTTAACAATATGAGATATGGCTATCACACTAAGGGATGTGTGGCACATCTTGAGGATACTTAGGTTACAATGTAAATATTTTTGGGTGACCTGACACATAATATTTATAATATTATATTTCATGTCAATTATATATCACAATGATATAGAGTTGGGGTATTGACTATCATGCTTTATTGACCAGTGGTGGGATTGCTAGTATGCCATAACAGTTGGCAACACCTACTATGGGCACTAGTAGAAGTAGTACCAAACATGCAAGACCATAAGATGATATTTTCATAGGGGCAATTTATGCTAGCTTGGGTGTCTAGGATATTATAAAATATCATGTATAAATGGTATATAGGGCTAGTATGCATGAAGTTTCTCCAGGTGTGGTGTTGGGATCACATAGCCATCAAGAGACTAGATGCACTACCAAAACCACTACCTAACCTCGAGAAACCAATAGTATACAGGCGGTATTGAGACTATGAGCATACATAAAGGGTATACATAGGTATTCTACCACTTGATATATAGGTGATAGATGAGTTATGGGATCACCAAATCATATGGAAGTCATGACATCTATACTCTAGATGGTCTAAGGATGTAGAGGAGCTAGCTTGAGTTAGGAGGATCCAATGGGTCACCATAGAGAAGGGTAAATTGAAGCTTTATCAATTTGATCGAGTGTGATAATAGTTTAGGATTCTCCAAGAGATACTAGACCTGGGTGACTACTAGTTTAGGAGGATGAGAAGCCCTACCATGTAAAATTACCAAAATCTAGATTCATAAAAGAGAAGCCTTTGGGTTGAACCACAAGGATATATTGTTCTCTACACTCAGTTCTAAGGAGGAGGAAGGATTCACTAGGAATAGTTTAAGGACTCACTCCAAGTCCTTTGAATTTTCAAGAATATTTTATGTATGAGATTCAAGACAAATACCTAGATTTTTCCTTTCTAGATCTATGTTATAAAGATAAAGGACAATGCAAAAATATAGAATGTTGAAATACAAGAGCTAACCCTAGAATGATTCTTTCCTTTGAATGTTTTTCTAACCTAGGGTTCTAAATAGAAAACCTTTAAGCAAGGGCTCAAGAAGAGATGCACAAACAAAATTAACCCTAAGTGCACACTATATGCTATTTATGTCTAAATACTTAAAACTTAATTAAATATATTTCTATAAAATTAGATCTAGGGTTTTCAATAGAATTATAAAGCACTCAACAAAAAACCTATAGACTAATCATAACACTTAGCTTATCTAGTGATTTATCCTTGATTTTATCTCTTTGTCCAAAGCTATTAACAATTATTGTTCCTGCAAGACAAATTAACCAACACTTGAAAAATAAGATTATAATTAGGAGGTCTACTTAGGTAACTACACAAAAATACTTGGAGGCACAACAGTAAATCCCTCTAGATCCTTTTAGATGATCTTTGATAAATAAAAGTGGAAATTGACCTTTGGAAGAAAATAAACATAATACAATACAATAGAATAGAATGATGAAACCACAGAACAAAATGTGACATCAAGCTCTAAATGTAGCCTAGAATGCAATGATGAAATTTGGAAAAATAGATTTCCCCCATATTTTTCTCAAGCAAGATCACGCCCTGGAATATGTGAGCATGATAATGCACAGGAAAAATCGTGTCTCGTAGCAGATCGGGCACTATTTCATTGAAGTGAGACAAAATGTCTTAGAACAAAGCAAAATAATAAACCTAAGATGTAGTGAATGAAAAAAAGTGTGCAATAGAGCACTTTCACCTGGTAGAGTGAGAGGAACCAGGCAGAAAGGTTTGAGATCTCCCAAATGGTCGATCTCTCCTTAGGGATTCAACACCAATCCACCAAGAGCTAGAAAAAGTAATCAACCATCAATGCAGTATAAATCCAATCAATCTTTAAAATATAAATTAAACTTACTTGTGCACAAAGAAAAAATATGCAGATCAAATAAGAACACTTTGCAATAAATCAAATGTTAGTTATCAATAAATCATTAATAATCTGTATAATACCAAAATCATGTGATCATGTGTTGTGTTTGAAGTGAATTTAAACCCTCCTTATATAGTGGATTTGAAAGTGAGAAAAGTGGGAAAACCAAGGAGGATCAACGTAAAACATGCCAAACTCAAAGAATTAGGGTTTCCTTGAGCAAAACCTAGTGTGATTTTGTGAGATCATGCCTCGTGAAAGTGGGGTATGATTTCACGAGATCATACCTCATGGGAGTAGGGTATGATTTCATGATATTGTACCTTGCAAAAGTAGGGTGCGATCTCTCTTCAATGAAATTGTGACCCTAGCAAATTAGGTATGATTTCACTAAAAATGCAAAAATAAAGAAGAAAAAAAGAAGAAATAAAGAAGGAAATAGAAGGAAGAAAGAAAAATAAGGAAAGGTGCAAGCAAGATAACTTGGAAAATCTAAAATTGAACTTTAGCAATCAAACTTAGAAAAAAAATTATTTTAATGCAATTAATTTTAATTGATTGATTAATTTAGGAGATTAATTTTTTATTTATTGAACTGATGGAAAATTTTATTTTTCTATTGTTATTATAGCTTAGAGTACTCGAGATCTATGAGTTGAGAGCTAGCTCCATAGAGGTGTATCTAGAGGCACTTGGACAGGTAGAGAGGGATACACTAGAGGCGATGGGTCTAGACCTCCTGGTGAGGCTACCTCAAGTTGAGGTAGACAAGGCCCTACTAATGGCACTAGCAAAGAGATGGTACCCAAAGTCATCCACCTTTCGGTTACCACAGGAGATATGACTATCACACCAAAGGATTTATGGTTCATCTTATGTATCTCTATCAAGAGGATAGTATTTTATAGAGTGTGAGGGAGGCTAATTATATTACAATAATTTTTATGAGGTTGGGCCCACCAGGTGCGAGAGAGTACCATATTCATAGATGACTTGGTGGGATGATATGGTGTGGAATCATTGATGATCATGCTTTATGCGATGGTGGTAGGATAGTTGATGTGCCATACCATAATGCAACATATGCCATGGATGATGGCAGGTGTAGTGGTAGACATGCGATACCAAGGATTTTGGTTTGCATGGGGTCCATATGTACTAGCTTGCTTGTATAGGATATTGTACAATATCATGTACAAGCAGCATATAGGATTAGTCTGCACAAATTTGCTTCAGGTATGGATCTAGGAGCACATAGTAGTGTGAAGACCGGATGCACTACCAATATAATTTCCCACCCAAAAGTAATTAGCAATATACAGATGGTCCAGGTCCCTAGAGCGGGTTGCAAGGACCTACGTAGGGCATCTACCACTAGAGATATGGGTAGTAGATGAGCTGATGGAGGCCAATATTATATGGTGACCATGGTGTCTACACCCAGGCTAGGATGAAGATAGGATAGAGCTAGTGAGGATCAAGTGGTTGACTATAGATAGAGGGGATCTAGAGGTCTTCCAATTAAATCGATTCTTGATGTAGTTTAAGATCTTACAAGGAATCCTATACTTAGGGGATTACTGGTACCAAAGAGTCTATAGAGACCCAACAGGGGTGGGAGGTGGACCGGACTTGGCCAGGTAGGCAGAGGAGGACTTAGACGATCCTATTTACATGGATCCCAGGGTGGACGATACAAGAATGGCCTTCAACTATAGGTGATGGTATACAAGAGTCATTCCTTGGAGGTTCTCCCCACCTATTTTGATATAGAGGTACTAGGTGATGGGTCTGGTTCTACAATGATATTTTTATGAGGTAGCTCATAGAGCCATAAAGAGGGTACAATAGGGCCTTGTAGCTCCGAGTTAGAGGTAGTATTGGATTTAGATTGAGCTAGTAATAGACAACACTAGTGTTGTAGGGACTAAGAAGGTAGGGGTATCTAAAGTTGCCCCCATAGAGGCTAGGGTGCTACTAGGTGGAGGATCGAGAGAGGCATCCACATCAGTAGTAGCTAGCAGAGGCTAGGAATTAAGACAAGGGGATCTAAGGGAGGAGGTAGAGGCACTATGAGCATAGGTGGTGACTCTATAGAGATAGGTGGACCTACTACAAGAGGATAGGTACAAAAGTATTAAGGAACTGTAGGGTTTGTTGAGTATAGTAGAGAGGAAAAGATATGTGGCTCAAGCAGAGGCTAATCATATTTAAGGGGAGATGAGCCATTTAAACATAGAGAACCAGGCTATCATTGGGAGTAGCTAGGTTAGAAATGAAGTCTACCTTCTACAGGTAGAGCTATAGAGGGTAGAGGAGAGGCTAGAGGTGGAATTTTAGTGGGATACCTTTTATGATACCATGTACTACCAAGCGATATGATTTTGGTATAGAGTGACATTCCCTCCATCCCTCCAATCAACTAGCAAATCATGGTATTGATCACGGATATTCTCATCTTCACCGTTTATGGGTATGCAACTACCTAGACCACCTCCTCCTTCGGGTGAAGCAAAGGAGACATTCTCTTAGAGCTAGGGCTGGGGATCAGGATGTTATGCAAATTTTGATTATGACATACATCCCTAGGGATTTCTTGAGTGTACTAATACTGAATTGTGGTATACCAACCCGACATAGATGTATCTCTCTTTTCCTCATCGAGTAATACATAGCTAATATTTTATATATTTGTGATTGTGTGCATGTGATTTGATTTAATTTATATGTTTTTTAATTTTAATGTTTTATGTATGCAATCTATCTTAATGCAAGACTATATGAAATGTATGGATGGAATGGATAGAATAAAGAAAACACAAGATAAAATAAAAAAGAAAAACAAGGAGAAGAAGAAGAGAGATAAGATAAAAATAAGAAAGAACAAGACAAAGGAGAATATAATCCAAATGTCAACCATCTAAAACATAGAAGGATAGGCAAAACATAGTATCAAATTTAGCTAGGTCGCAAGGGACCAATGTGATTAAATACTATAAATCATACCCAAAAGGGGGAGCTAAACCCACTATGGGTATAGTACTCACCATAAAGGATGAGATGTCTGAGTCTAACCCTCTATGGGTGGTTTCTCACTAATTGACTACTATAGGATGATTAACCACTAGGATGTATGATGAGACCTATCGATAATGGCCAAGGAGCTTATCCTATAATGGGGTGTTGAGAACACTGAGTCAAAGGGGAGTATAACCTGATAGAAGATCATATCTTGTATGGGGTATAATATATAAGAATAAAATATATTAGGTGAGTGCTATCCTTGATAGGGGTTTAAAAATGAACACAATATATTGAGTGTGTGAAAATGTGCAAGGAAGATAACGTAGAGAAAGAAACAAAAGTCAATGTATTTCCTTATCAAAAGCAAAGGAAGTTAAAGAAGAAATAAAGGAAGGGAGTAGAAAGGTGATAAGGAAATATTAACAAAATATCATCCTCGATCTAAGAGATACTTTCAATACTTCCAAGACCAAGGAAGATAAAACTTGAAGAAGCAGACAAAATAAAAAAAGAATATGGAAGAAGAAAACCCTAGGTGGGGATCTTACTAGGCATCAGAACCCTAAATAGAGTGCAATGCATGTGAGATATGACCTAACTAGTTATCATCACATGCCATTGTTGTAAGATCCTCAAAATCTATATGATCAAGCAATAATGAACAAGAAATCATGCAAAATATGATATTCGAGCATGCAATTTGTATTAAATGTTAGGCAAGAAATACAAAAGGATGACAAGAAACAATGCAGTATGAGCAAGTAGATGGATGCAACAAAAATTCCAATGCATAACTAAATGATAATTAATTGATTCAATGTAAATTTTATTTATTTTTATGATTTATTATTAATTAATTTAATTGATTAGTTTAAGCAAGAAGAACGAAAATCGACACAAAATCTAAGTAAGTCACCTTTCTTAACAAAAATAACAAGCATAACATGGTTTTTTTTATCAAAGATATCTTTAAAAGGTAAGCCTTCTCAATAATTAGGATTATGTGAGGATACTTCATAGCTCTTTCTTTGGCATCCATAGCATGATAATCAATACATTCTCAAACATAACTTATTTTTAACATAAGGAGGAGCAATTCCTAACATTGCAAGATCACTATAGGATAGCAAAGTAGAATCCTCTTCCAAAATAGAAGGCTTACTCTTAGAACATACAAAATCAATCATATTGCAAAACAAGATATTATAAGAATAAGAGGGACCATCATCCTCATCACCCACTCCTGACTTTAAATAATCCATATATTCAACATAAGTCATAAGATGATCATCATTGTAAAATGGTAAATGTTGGTCTTTACTAGTATAAAATATATGCCACATCTCCCAAGCTAGATATCGACATCCAAAGGCTCTTAAATTACCTTTTTTTGTGGCCCCAAACCTTTACCTACATATCCCATACTAGATAGGATTTTTTTAGGAAGTGGGTAATCATTGGAAAGGTATAAATGAGCAAAAGAATGCTCAATGGGAGAGGGGTTGCTATCAATTATATTTTATTCAAATGTAGCTCCTATGAATATAAAGGTACACATGCTAATATGTACAACATCACCTTTCTTGTGGCAAACCCATGGTTCTTGGCTAGGGTGGTAGCTTGGTTAGATACAGAAGAAGTGATTGAAGAAACTGATTATCTAGATCCTGAGATGAGAGATGTGATGTGTTCCTCACTCATTTTTAAAATTTGAAATTATTCTAATATCTAAGATGAGGAACTTGGAGAAACCATTGAAGAAATAGGACATAGGTTAAACTTATATTGATATTTCTCTACATTTGGACAAAACTCAAATGGTCGAGGTTCGCTCGAAATGGTGATAAATTGGTTTTTGAATTCAAACTTTAAACATTTATGAAGAGTAGAAGGGATGACCTTTATTGCATGAATCCAAGGTTGTCAAAGAAGAAGATTAAAATATGTAGGACAATGTACCACATAAAATAAAGTATCCAATATTTTAGGCCCAACCTTGAGGGGAAGAGATATGATACCACAGGCTTCTTGGGACTCATTGAAATATTTTATAATGATATTATATTATGTTAAATATTCCTATTTTAATCCAATTTTTGAAAGAATCAATACGTACACAAATTGAGGGAATAACCATTATCAATAAAAATTCTCTTAATAAAGGTATCCCCAATAAGTGCATTGATGTAAAGTGAAGAATTTTCTTGTAGGTTTGAGGAAGGTTTATCATCATTAGAGAATGAGATATGATGTATCCCAATAGAAGCTATGGCATCAACTATAGCATTGGGAGAAATATCTGAAGGAACTGACTATTGCTTTAAAAATTCCATCAAAGCATCTTTATGGTTGGGAGAATTTTGCAAGACCTCTGAAACTGATATCTTTTTTGGAGTACTAGCCAACTACTTATAAATATCAAATGAAACCTTAGGCTATGATCTCAATACAATAGGTGGAGTCCTTATATCTAAAACTTTCTTCTAAGTATTCATCAAAACTAAACCGGACTATAATATAGAATTCTATCCTTGTTGAGGATGTTGAGTCTGATATTGTCTTCTTATAGTTACCCCAACCATACCAACCATATTGCCATAAGGAGTAGGCTCATTATGATGAACCACATGATTTTCTACTTGATTATTTTTTGGCAATGGATCTTTAAATATTTCCATACCTTTATTGGTAGTTACAGTTTGTTGGGTAGGTACTTGATTATTCACTGCCTAAGAATTACATAAGTCAATATGTCCTACATTAATTAAATCTTGAACAACATGTTTCAACTTCTTACAAGAATTTATCCAATGACCTTCCACTCTATGATATGCATAATGTTGACATACCTTATACCAATGAATTGTAGTATCTGGTTGTCTTATGGGAGGTAATTCAATTGCTTTGACTTCTAAAAGTTATTTCAAAGCTGCTTCCATAGACATATTAAGCCTTGTAAAATTCCTTTGTGGAGGTTTTTGAGGTAATATATTTTGTAGGTTGCTAGTAACCTTATTAATAGACCTACTATCCATTCCACTATCACCTCCTATGTACATTTTATTATGTTGAGACTTAGTAGGTTTTTCTTCTCCGACTTTGAGTTGGCCTCTTCAGATAAGGGCCTATTCTACTTTTCTATATAAATCAATTGCTTGATCAAAATATGTAATAGTAGTAGTTTCTAGTGCATAAGATAACTGTTCTTGTAAATTACCAATAAATATATCAAGCATATATTTTTGAGGTAAATTATATCTTAAACATCCAACCAAACTTCTCCAATGGGATAAAATTTTTGAAAATATTTCCTCTTTATTTTTTTTCAAATTATACACATATTTCATTGTTATCTCCTTTTCAATGTAAGCACCAATTTTTTGAAAAAATAATTATGTGGTTTCTTAAAATTTCTTCAAGGAATAATTGGGAAACCGATAATACTACTCTAATGCCATGCCACCAAGACTCTTAGGAAATATTTTGAGTAACAACATGTCATCATAAATTAGATTATTGTAAGTTGTTCTATATATTCTTATATGCTCTATTGGATATTTTGTACCCTTATAAATAGGCAAAATTAGCATAGTAAAATGCTTAGGATAAGTCCTAGCAACAATAATAGGATCTAATAGGATAAGTCCTAGCAACAACAATAGGATCCAAGTTGCTTTCACTAAATTCTAAGGAAATGAGCCATTAGAAAAGCAAAAGTATATAAGAGAATGCTAACAATAGAAACAAAAAAGATTTTTAAAATTATTATTAAATTTTTCAACCACCCAAAAAATTTAATGATCTTGCCTAAATAAAGGAGGTGTTTATGTTGGGTTCACCAAAGATGTAGAGGGGGAAAACTACCCTACGGTGTACAATTCCCAAAAGCTAGATTCATAAGAGAGAAGCCTTTGGGGTAAACCACAAGGGTATGTTGTTCTCTACACTCAGTGCTATGGGGGGAAGGGTTCACTAGGAATGGTTTAAGGACTCACTCCAAGTCCTATGGTTTTCAAGAATTTTTATGAGATTCAAGACAAACACCTAGATTTGGCTTTTCTAGATATTTGCTATAAAGATAAAGGACAATGCAAAAATAGAAAATGTAGAAATACAAGAGCTAACCCTAGAATGATTCTTTCCTTTGAATGCTTTTCTAACCTAGTGTTCTAAACAAACAACCTTTACGCAATTGATCAAGAAGAGATGCACAAATAGATTTAACCCTAAGTGCACACTATGTTGTTTATATTTAAATACCTAGAACTTAATTAAATATGTTTCTATAACATTAGATATAGGGGTTTCAACAAAATTATAATGCACTCAACAAATAACCTAAAGACTAATCAGGAAACTTAGCTTATCATGTTATTTATTCTTGCTTTTATCTCTTTGTCCAAAGCTATTAACAATTCATGTTCCTACAAGACAACTTAAAAAACACTTTAAAAATAGGATTAGCATTAGGGGTCCTATTTAGGCCACTATACAATAGTGATTGGAGGTGCAACATTCAACCCCCCTAGATCCTTTTGGCCGATTTTGATAAATAAAAGCAAAAATTAACCTTTGGAAGAAAATAAAATAATACAATACAACAAAACATAATGATGAAATCATAGAATATAATGTGACATCAATCTCTAAATGCATCCTAGAATGCAATGATGAAGATTGGGACAAACAATTATCCCATATTTTTTGCAAGTGAGATTGTGCTCTGGAATAGGTGAGCATGATAATGCATAGGTAGAATCACATCCCCTAGCAAACTAGGTGTGATTTCATTGAAGTGAGACAAAACATCTCAGACCGAAGCAAAATAATAAACCTAAGATATAATGAATAAAAACAAGTGTACAATAGAGCAATTTCACCTGGTAGAGTGCAAGGAAGCAGGCAAAAAGGTTTGAGACCTCCCAAATGGTCAATATCTCCTTAGGGCTTTAACACCAATCAATCAAGAGTGAGCAGAAACAATCAATCATAAATGCAGCATAAATCCAATGAATCTTCAAACTCCAAACTAAACATGCTTGCACACGAAGAAAAAGGATACAAACTGAATAAGAAAACTTTATGAGAAATCAAATGTTAGTGAGCAATAAATCATTAAATCCGTATAATATCAAAATGATGTGATTGTGTGTTGTGTGTGAGAAGTGAATTCAAACCCTCCTTATATAGTGGATTTGAAGGTGAGAAAAGTGGGAAAACCAAGGAGGTCTAATATAAAATATGCCAAACCCAAAGAATTAGCGTATCCTTGAGCAAAACCCTAAAAAAGGTGAAATCACACCCCATCAAGGTCGATCGTAATTTTACCATGTGAATTCGTGTCCCATCAAGGATCAAGCATGATTTTTCATAGATATATAAAATAGAAAAAATAAGAGGAAGAAGCCTTACCCTTGCCTTAGACAAGTCTAAGGGACCTCCCAAAGGGCTCTACGAATATTTCCCACTAAAGTAGATTAATTTTTTGTGTCTAAAAGGAGGGTGAGGAGGGATCCATAAAGAGTCAAAGGGTACCCTGATGTGGCTAGGTTTATATAGGAGGACCTATATGATCCTTTCTACATCTATCTTAGAGTGGATGATGTCAAAGTAGCCCTCAGATTGAGGAGATGGTATAGGTATATTGTGCCCTCAAGGATCTCTTTATAACTGCTAATGTAGAGATGCCAAGTCATTAGCCAATGGATGTAGTTGGCACTCTGGGAGGATAACCAAAACATGGTTGAGTGATTATAGAGGAGTATAAATCCTCCTAAGTAGATGAGAGTAAATATCTAGATAGAGAGGGTGATAACTGTGAGGACAACCATCACTCTCTCTAGCATAGGGGTGGGTGGATAGTAGGAGATGCACCCATGGCAAAATAGGTGGGACCTAGTAGGACCATAGGTTAGGAGGACCTGATGAGTAAGGAAGAGAGGATTCCAACTAAGATAGTTGCTATGCAAGGGGTGATAGACACCCTCCATGTACATCTAGGCCAAGTATTAGTAGAGTGAGACATAGTGAGGGCTGAGGCAAAGTACCTTAAGGGAGAGATGTGCTAGCTAGAGTAGGAGTTATAGTAGGCATGGATAGAGGGTATGGATATCATTTTGAGTAGCCAACCAATAAATGAGATCCACCTTCTACATGAGAAGCTATAGAGGGGAGAGGAGATGCAAGAGGTATTTGTATAGAGGGAGACCTTCTACAAAACCATATAATTTTAAGTAGTTATAGCATATAAGAGGGTGCATACACTATCATCCCTTTAAACATAAGGTTGGTCATGGTCTAGATCATAGATTGTTACTTGATCCATGAATATACCCCCACAAAGACCACCTCCAAAAGGTAGAGCAAAGGATATGGGCTCATAAATCTGGGGCTAGGATCAAGATGACATGATATATTTTGATTATGGCATGCATACCTAGGTAGGGTCTAGTGTTTTAGGCCTAGACTATGGCACATTGACCCAACTAACATGTACTCTCTACTATAAATTAATATCATGTTGTTGATTATTTATGGTGTAAAAATATGTGTTCATTGTATGTGCTTAGTTATTTATTTGTTTAAGTTATGCATGATAATCACAAACATAATGAATGCAATGCTTGTTGATCCTAACTATATGGATGCAAAATGAGAATGAATCTAACTAATGAAATGTATGCATGAAAACTAACTAAAAATGAATGCAAACAAGATGAACAAATGAGCAAATGGAAATAAGAAAGGAGAAGAAGAATAATAAAATAAAAAATGATAGGATAAATAAAGAAGAAATAAGAAAGAAGAAAGAAATATAGCTCCAAAAATTTTAAAAATAAAAGAAAAGAAAAATAAAAAAGGAGTGAAACCCTATAAGGATGTATGCTCGTAAATGGCTAGATGTGGAGGCCACCCCTTGCTAGTAGCCATGAAGCTAGCCTATAAGGATGGTATGTTAACAAATATTTTTAAGAGAGGAGTGATACCCACTATGGTTGCGTGCTTGCTAGGGGATATTGTGGAGTGATACCTACTAGGACGTATGCTCACAAATGGCCAAATGGAGGTTTCCCCTCACTAGTGGCCATGAAGTTATCCTGTAATGGGCATAGTACTCACTAAGATAAAAGAGATTGTGATATGATAAGGGTGTGGTGTGTGCATGAGATAAAGGACCAAAATCAAAGCATGAGCATGTGTATGTGCATGTGTTAGAAAAATAATAAATAAATAGAGATGAAATAATAAAATATATGTGTGTTCCTCTTAATTTTTTGAGAAGTAATAGATGTGCATAAGATAGTTAGTGGTCGTATGAACATCATAAATGATTTTCACATGGTATCTATCATATCTCACAAGGATTCCTTAAGAATCAAAAGATCAAGAAAGGAAAAATATGAGCAAAGAAATATTCATAGATAAAAGAAAAAATGTATATCCATTGTCTTGATGAAAAGGAGAAAGAAAACATGCAAAGGACAAGGATATATAAAAATAATTACTCTATCCCTTGACTTGGAGAAAAATTTTATGATCACTTTATCCTTTCAAATGTCAAGGGATATAAAAAAAATATAAAAAGAGGAAGGAATGAGAAATGAAATGATATGAAAATGCATAAATATGTGTCCTAGGTTGGGAATTCTCTAAGAATAAAAACTCTAGTGTGAGTGCAATGCATATGAGCTAGAACCTAACTAAGTTTTATCACTTGTCATCCTTGTGAAGTCCTTAAGAATATATATGATCAAGCAATAATGCAAGCATGATCAAGAAACAATGCAATTATATGATAAGCAAATATGTAGATGGAATAGAATGTCAAGCAAATCATGCAAGATATATTAGACAATCATGTAGTATGATAAAGTAAACCAAATTCAAGATGAAGAATGAAGATGTATAATCATGCATAATATCATTTTAAGTGCATTATGTTCATTGATTATTTAAGTTCCTTACCATTTAACATTTCTAAATGATAGGCACCTAAGCCAAACATGGTTGTTATGTTGAAGGATCCTACCCAATTGAGCTAAAACTTACCTTTTAGATCTAATAAAGCATTAATGTTCTTCTAGTTCTCCTTGAGTGCAAGATCCCTAACCTCAAAAGAATGATTACAAACTCTCTTGGAATAATATCATTTGATACTATTTTGATAGGCTCAAATATGCTCTAAGGTATGAATGTGCTTTTCATTCGATAGCTCCAATTGGTTTAAATGATCTAAATGACACTCATCATTGATTTAGGTATCTTGCAACAAGATGTGCAATGAAGGGACCTCTAAATCAAATGGAAAAACTACCTTAGTGCCATAGATAAAGATATACATAGAAGTGCCTATAGGAGTTCACACATTGGTATGATATATCAACCGCTATTGCTAACCAACTTCGTAAGGATCTTGACTAAAGACTTATTGGATGCTTCAGCTTGACCATTACCGTAGGGGTAATATAGAGTTGACCACTTATGTTGAATCTTATACTTAGTACAAATATTATGGACATCCTTATTATTGAAAGGAGTTTCATTGTTAGAAAGAATTATTTAAGGAATCTCAAACCTATAGAGGATATGGTCGAAGATGAACTTGGAGACCTGAGCTCTAGTCACCATAGCCAAGGGTATGGATTTGACCCATTTAGAGAAATACTTTATTACCATGATGATAAAATTATGAACATTAGACTAATTTAGGTTAATATTCCCTATGATGTCCAATCCCCACATGGAAAGTGGCCAAGGAGAAGAAATAACCTAAAGATTTTGAGGAGCATGAACAAGGTTGTCATGGCGTTGACATTTATCACAACATTGAACATAGTCACATGCATATTTCTCCATGGAAAGCTAATAATATCCCATATAAAGGAGCTTCTTGGTAATGACTTTGCTACTAAATAATAGCAAGTTAGGCTTCATTAGAGTCAATTCATCAAAAGAGGATGCTTAAAAAAAACATTGATATAAAGTATTACCAATTATAATGAATCAACACATTCTTTTGTGCAAAATCTTACATTGATTATGGTCTAGACCATAAAGAATCAAACCATCATTAAGGAAATTAAATATATCATTATACCATGGCTCAAATGGTGAACCTTTGATGGTCAAAACATTTAATGAAATAATACTAGAACTAAGTGACATAGGCTCCCAAAGTTCTCTAACAATAATTGATGCTTGATCATCTTCCAAATACAAGGGAAACAAGGATGCAATAGTGTCCATGGCATCTGTATGGTGGTTGGAGGATCTAGGGATAAAATCTATGGTTACTCGATCAAATATAGATTAAATATTGGTGACAATCTCTTTTTAGGGTTTTATCTTATCATCCGATGTCTGATAAACATCATTTATATTAGTAACCACAATTTGAGAGTCATTAAAAAATTGACAGAACTCTAACCTTCAAGGCTAAGGCTACTCTAATACGAAGGATCTATGCTTCATACTCTATAGTATTGTAGAAGGGGAAAACTACCCTACCATGTATAATTTCTAAAATTTGGATCCGTAATAGAGAGAGAGAGGAGTTGGGGTGAACCGTGGGGGTATGTTATTCTCTACAATCGATGCTAAGGGGGAAGGTTTCACCAAGAATGGTTTAAGGACTTATTCCAAGTCCTTTGGTTTTCAAGAATTTTTGATTTATTATATTCAAGATAAACACCTAGATTTGTCCTTTCTAGATCTATGCTATGAAAGATAAAGAACAATGCATAAATATAGAATGCATAAATACAAGAGCTAACCCTAGAACTGTCGCATCCTATCTTGACCAAACCCTTATGCTTGATGATTATGAGACTAATGCTTAGTTTTATGAGCCTCTAAGGGGTATTGGTAATTTATAGAATTTTGTGAATGTTGATGATATATTTGGTGTTTTAGAAAATATACACTTTAGAACAAAAACTAAATAGGATTTTTGTAAACAAAGATGTATCTTTTACTAAATGTAACGAATTAGGCTTAGTTAACCTAATTTAACTCAGCCAAGTGCTCACAAGATTTGTCAAAATCCTATTGGACCAAGAGGGGCACTAACTTTTTAGAATAATAAAAAGAAACATTTTATTATTCACCCTCCTATATGATTTTATTTTATTATCTAGAATATTCTCTCCAAAGGAGATGAGTGGGCATCCCACTATGTGCACCTTATATTAATAATCTAATAAACCACTTATGGGCTAGTGGCATATTATAAAAGTAATACCACTATTACTTTAGCTACTCATGGATGAGTGGCATATTATTAAAATGAATCCACTAAGGTAGTGTATTCTGACTTTAGACTTATAGAAGTCTATAACTATAATATCATTACCACTTTAGCTACTTATGGATAAGTGGCATATTAATAAAATAATAAGCCACTTGTGGCTCATGAGAGAAGATGTTTTCCTATAAATTGAGAGCTTTCAGGAAGAAAAGGGGAGACATGATTGATAGGGAAAACTTGGGCTTAGGGATTATGCTCTTCACCCTTTGGTGAAACAAAAACAAAAAAATTTAAAGTTTTAGAGGTATTTGACCAAGACATCTAGTGTAGAACACAAGAAGGAAGATTTTATGGACTTAGAAGACAAGGAAATAAAGTTGGATTTTTTTTTTAATTTTGCAGGTCGGAAAAACCTTCCTATTTATCCATGTTAAAGTAGGATTTATACTTCACTTTGTTTCAACATATTCTTTGTAATTATTTTATTTCAAATAATTATAGAATCCATAAGTTTCTATGTTGGGATATTATTGTGATTGTTAAATCAATAAAATAATGTTTGGAACTAATGGAACAAATATAGATTTCTTCGACCTCAATTTAAATCTAGTAAAGACTCCTAGTCTAGGACGTGATGCTAGTAAGGCCTTGGAGACTAATACAGCCTAGGGCCAAAAACCTTCTAGCCAAGAAAATCCTATCGGTTGGAGCTTGAGCATAATACTCCCTGAAGGAAGGTCTTAGGACCATCGTCTGATGGTCACTTACCTTAGTTTACCTGCATGAACTTATTTCTTATTAGCTTCCAAGAACTACCTTTGTGAGGCACTCTGAAGCCATATTTCTACTACAGTGCGGTGTATGGCTCGAACCCTGATGAGCTTGAGGAAAACTAGAATATGTACCTCTCTCAAGATTTCAATATTGGGTTAGCAAGATGATGAAACCAAGATACATCTTGTGACATCCCTCTTAAGAAGCATTGATACCATTAAAAGAGGACTTTATATTTTTTTTGATGTCATCAAGTTTAAATATAATAGTGTACTCATCTTCAAAAAATTAGCTTGTAAGGTAGATATTGTCATATGAATTATACATATGATTAAGTTATGTCAATTCCCTTCCATATAAATGCTATGTTGGACCAACACCACATCGGATTAAATGTGAGAGATTAGCATTCATAGAAATAAGGCACGCTCTCAACATTCCACTTGGGATGCATAGCAAATACGTGTATGCATGTTAAAAGGTGTCTCCTCTTCATTACACGAACCCCTATTATAGTTTATTGGACTAAAATAGTGGTCTAAAAAACTTATTACATAGTTGATTCACCTCTCTATGATTTGTTTCACTAAATACCATGGTATATCCTATGTTATAGCGGAGTCCTCCCAATATACTATGCCTTACTACAGTTTGTGCACACAATCTAATCACAAGACTCTATGATGAAATGGTAGTTGCAGACCTAGGTTCACCCAAGATTGTCTAAGTGAAGGATTTAAGTTGGTCATTGGATGTTGTATGGTCTCATGGCTCTAGATCTAAATTTTGAGTCATTACGGCTACATCTACATGCCTGTCCAAACCTGACATGTCATGTTTATGCTTGAAGTAGGATCCTTAGTTCACACGCATAGGGTGACGTGTCATTTGGTGTATTTAAGAGGGATAACATCCTGAGTAAAATGACCACATGTGGTGGTCAAGTTAGAGGGAATTATGATTTCCTTTCTCGGGTGAGACATATGCTTAGTTCATGGCTTTGTTTGATTGAGAAATTTCATATGTTCTAGAGAAAAAAAAGTATGCTAACTATTGACTAGCCATTTGGTATGGAATACACGATCTGATCATTGATTTCCTTTCAATTATCTATTGGGAAATTTATGACCATTGAAACCTTTGGAATATGATCTTTGAACCCATTGATTGAGTAAAACGAACACCGGATCTTATGCAATTGAAAATCCTTTCAAAAATAGTAGCTTGGAAGTTAAAGAATAGTTGTCCTAACAAGAAATACTATGTAATAAATAAAATATACCTTCTAGAAAATTATTTTAGTAATATTTAAAGAGAAATATAAATGGTTATTTTTGTAAATCAAAGGTATGGGACTTTGATTTATTAAATGAAAGAAAGTGTTTATGCTAAGAGAGAAAAAAAAAGAAAAAAAAAATTAAGCTAGACTAATTAAAGATAAAAAAATTTAGTTAGCTAGTAAATTAACTTATATGTTGAAACAATATATCTTAGGAATTATAGTTATCCTTGAAAAGAGATTGATTAATCTTATTGTATATGCCAATCCTTGTGGTGTTCTTGCACTGTCTTTTTCAATATGGCTAACACAGTCTTGTTTGAGGCCTCAGCTTGCCTGTTTTCTTGCAGATAATATGGAGTTGCAAAACTATGTTTAATGCGGTATTTAGATGTTAAAGCGTGCACATTTTTGTTCTTAAAATAAGTTACATTATATGAAATTATCTTGGATGGTATCCCAAAATGACATATGATATGCTTGAGAATAAATTCTGTGATGCGAGCTCCAGTGGTCATTGTAAGGGGAATGGCTTCCACCCACTTTGTAAAATACTAAGTAGTTGTGATAATGAATGTATGTCGACCTAATGATGGAGGGGAAATCTTGCCAATCAGATATAATCCCCACTGAGCAAATGGCCAAGCCACTTGAATGGGCTATAAGGCCTATGATGGAAAGTGTGTAAGATTAGCATGATGTTGACATTTAACACATTTCTTGACATACACATTGCAATCCTTATCCATAGTGGGCCAATAATAACCCATGTGAAGGATAAGTTTTACGATAGCCATGCCGCTAAAATGGACATCGCACGTATCATCGTGAACTTTTGATATTGCCCAAGATGACTCTTGGGGCTCAAGACATCGAAGGATGACTCCTTCATAACTGTGTTGGTACAAAATGTCTCCTATAAAGACATACTTAGTCGCTTTCTATTTAAATGTGTGTCTTGTGGCATGCGACAATCCCTTTGGGATCATACCAAGTTTTAGGAAGTCTTGGATTTGCAACATCCAGCCTTAACAAGCCTCAGCTTCGATTTCTAAAATGACTTGATCCCCTTATGTATTTAGCTTTGCAAATGCAAAATAGGAAACAACCTTGTGGTGAATGGTAGTACCACTCTTCGTAGGACTCTGAGAAGTCAATGACTCCTAGGGTGCCTGCTTAAGAAATTATTTTGCTCTACGAAACCAATTAGTTGTTGGTTCCACGATAATCATGTTGACTGATTCTTTGTTATAAAAGGCTACACGCTTCACTTCTGGGTGCGAGAGCATTCTAACATGGATGGTAGTAAAATCAGTAGATGGATTCTGAGGGATTAAGGACCCCAAAGATGCCATGGTGTCTGCAAACCTATTTGACGAATGAGGGATTGCCTTGATGTCATACCATTCAAGTTTATCTAGATAAGTGGCAACAAGATCTTTGTAGCCTTTTAGTATGGGACATCAACACTAGAAGAGCCCCTTAACCTGGTTAACTATGAGCAGAGAATCACCAAAAATATTCAATATTTTAATATCCATGGTGATTCTTTGTGTGGAGGCCCAAAAGTAGGGCTTCGTACTCAACATTATTGTTGGTGCACAAAAAGTCTAACTTGAATAACAAGGGCATTGGAGCTCCTTGTGGCATGAAAAACACTATTCTTGCACCACCCCCTTGCTCACACTTTGAACCGTCAAAGAACAATGTCATATCAACATTATTTTTTTGTTCCTCAGGTTTGGGAGCTTCAAATATTACAAAGACCATATCATCTAAAATCTCAATGGTTAGAGGCCTACTGTTGGACAATGGTGCCTCAGCCAGTTGATCAGCTATGACTTGTCCCTTGATGGACTTTTTGCTGATGAATTGCAAATAGAATTTTGTCAATAGCATGATCCACTTTGCAATACGTGTGTTATGATATGTCTTGCTCATCATGTATTGTAAAGGATTCTATTTCAATATAACATATGTGGTATGACTTAGCATGTAATGCCATAATTTCTTGGTAGTGAAAATTACTACTAAACAAAGTTTTTCAACATATGCATATCCTGACTCATAACTCACCAAGGTGCGACTGATGTAATATATGGCTTGCTCTTTGCCTTGCACATTCTTTTGGGCTAACATGGTCCCTAATGCAAAGTCGATTGCCAATATATATAGCAAAATAGGTTCATCTGGCCTTGATGGAGCTAGTACTGGCAGTGTTGCTAGGTATTGCTTAATCTCAGCAAAGGCTACTTGGCAGTCCTTGTCCCAATCAAATGGGACCCCCTTGTGTAGCAGTCGATTCATGAGTCGATACTTATCCGATAATAGAATGATGAATCACTTTATGGAAGTTACTTTGCCTTGAAGGCTTCTTAGTTCTTTGATATTAGTGAGAGGACGCATCCCTAGAATAGTCATAACCTTTTCTAGGTCTACTTCAATTCCTCATTTAGAAACAATGAATCCCAAGAGTTTTCATGAAGTTAAGCCAAATACACACTTCTTAGGATTCAACCTGACATTGTGCTCTATCAGGCGATCGAAGACCTTCCTTAAGACCTCTGCATGCTTTGCTCGCAGCAACGACTTAGCTATTAAGTCATCGATATAATCTTCTAAGATTTTATGCATGCAGTCATGAAATATATATGTCATAGCCTGCTGATATGTGGCACCAATATTTTTAAGATTGAATGACATAAATTTGTAGCAAAATGTCCCCCATGGCATTATGAACATGATTTTATGTTGATATTTGGGTTTAAAACAAATCTGGTTATATCCAAAAAAACCATCCATAAGGGAGAGCATTTCATGACCTACAGTGGCATCTACCAGATCATCGATATTTGGCAATGGAAATGAATCTTTGGGTGTTGCCTTGTTGAAATATCTAAAATCCATACAAATACAGACCCTTCCATCTGGCTTTCCTACGGGCACCATATTGGAGACCCACTCCGGATAGTCAATGGAGATGACAAACTCTACATCCAAAATATTTTGTAACTCATCTTTTACCATTAAGGCTACTGTTGGATGCATCTTTCTAAGTTTTTGCTTGACTGGCTTCTTCGATAGATCTAGCAAAAGGTTATGAGTAACCAATTTCGGATATAGACCCAACATGTCTTTGTAAGTCCAAGCAAAGAGATCAGGTCTCTCTTTCAGTAGAGGGATGATGCTATCACACTCATCTAGAGTGAGACTCTCTCCAAATATAACCTTCTTTGTATTGGTGGGATCTTTACTGATATCCACATCGAAGGTTTTTTCTACTGACATATGTGATCCCTCCTCAAGCTGGTGAGGCATAGGAATTAGATGGATATCATCATCCAGGTTCACATGTTCCTATTGGGAAGAATTCTCGGCATGACAAACATCCTGAGCATAGCCTGGTGAAAAATGAAATGGTTGTAGCATTTCTTCATTTGGGAAGAAATCTTCAGGCCAGACTGGTGAGTCAGCATGATCCCAATCAATAGCATCCATGTTCAGATATAGCAGCTTGGACGGATCTACTATATTATGGAGTGGAGTGGTCAAATCAATGGAGACCATATTGATGGAATGGAATTGATCTTTGGAACCACACGAACAAAACTCTATCCTTAAAGTGTAGCTTCCATACTCAAGATCTAGTTTGGATGGTACAGGCACAAACAGATCCTCTTTATGGGATGTTCGTATAACTGGATCACAAATAGATCCTCTCTATGGGATGTTCGTATAACTGGATCCTCCTAATGCACTAGCTACAAAATGGGATCTCTCAGCTCAAGGAGCTTTGCGTATGTAGGCAGATTGGGAAAGAGTTCCTGATACCTCTCTTAAAGCTCTCTTATTTCCCTTAGGTTGCGATGGAGATTAATATCCTGACACAAACCTATAGTTGTAATAGGTGGGGGACATCGAGGTGGAGGCCTATTACATAAGTGGTGAGGTCCCAAATAGGCCATCTCCATCGACTCCTCATCAACACTATACAAATACAATCTGTCACTTCCCCCATCTTCTAAGGAGCGATTAGGCAGATGTGGTCCCATGTGTCTAATTTAGTGGTCGCTATCATCACTATCTGGATAAATATGATAGAATGATCGTATATATCATATTGTCGCATAAACTAGTGCTACTCCTTCCTTAGAGCACTCAGTGTTGGGATGGAATTCCTCCATAACATGCTCTGATTCCTTAGGCAATAGATATTGTGGATACACAAGCCTGGAATCGATCCTCTCATCTACATCACTAAGGTCACTACCATGGATGGGCCACTCTATTATGTCTATGAACAATGGGAGATTAGTTGGATGAGGCTTTAAGTAAGCCTCCTCTATTTCATCTTTATAATAACTATCAACAATGAAGCACTCTTTTGTCTCTTCCACTTGTTCCATAGGTAGCATATGGTATATAAACGCCAGACCTAGAAAGGTCAGCTTGATTTCCTTCTGAGATTGATCATCATTTGAGGACTCATCATCCGCACCATAACTAGGTCCACTAATTTCAAAGGTGGACTCCTCCCCATCATCATCATAGAGATCTCCTAACTTGAGATCACCTACAGCATGGGGGTCATGCCCCTGCATACCAGTGTTGTTGGTAGCACCACATATTTGGTTACCCAGGTTGTCTCTGGGGTTTTCCTCTAAGGGCCTATCATGGTATGAATTAGGTGGCCCTATGGTAACAAATGATACCATCTAGCAAGTCCTCAAACAACTGGAAGGATCAGGATGATATGGAGTAAAATCTACATCGTCCTCCAGACTCAAGTACATGTGATCTATGGATGCAGCAAGCAAATCACCATGACCCTGTACTTGTAATCCTAACCGAACCCATCAGTAGCTAACTGATAATGAGGTTCGAGTGAAGTTCTACGTCCTTGTTTGAAAAGACCAAGGTTGCACCCATGCCAATGATACAACTTGAAAATGTGCATGGCATATTTTGGGTTGGACAAATAGTGCACTTTCATAATGAATGGCTCGTCATCATCCTCATCTATAGACATTTTGGTGGGTGCTTGATCTAGCCCTACGTAAATGAAGTTTTTTTGGTTGGGTGGCTCACCCAACGACACTACAGATCCAATAGAAAATCGATGGGTGTGCGGTCGGCCCATCTCTTGTGCAGTTTTTAGGATAGGTTTGAAAGTAACATTTTACACAAGATACTTACCCAACCTTGTGTTGGCCAGATGAATGGTCACCTGCGGTGTAGATGACCCTGCTAAAGATGCAGACAAAGTAGGCTGAGGTGCTTCCTCGACTTTGTATTGAGGTTCTTCCACATCCATGGGAGTGGGAGTCTCATTGGTGACTGATCTGGGCACATGATTTTCCACTTTCTCACCCAAATTCACCTTTAGCTTCTTGAATTGCTAGTGCATTGCCGATGTAGTTGGATTTAGATAATTTGTAGTCGTATGCTAATATTTGTGTGACATAGATGTCGATGGTTGAGCATAGGCTACTAGTTTGCCTATTGGAATCTTAACTGATGAGATAGGTCGAATATCCAAATATGTCAATAGGATTACAAAACCCCCAATAAAATCTATTAGGTTCATGAATTTGAATGGTTCTTTGTTTGAGGACACTACATGAACTTGTCCCTCATGAATGTATTTCACACACTGATGCAAGATAGAGGGGATGCAACACATTTCATGAATCCAAGGCCTCCTAAGTAGAATGTTGTACTGCATGGCACCCTCTATCACATGACACATCATAGAGATGGTCTTGAGTCCCACCTGAATAGGTAGAACAATTGTGCCAACCGTCAAGCATAGCACATCGTTAAATGCTCTCAACATAAATGTGGTAGGCACAATGTGTGACTTGGGTAACTTGAGGTGGCTCAATGCCTTGGTCGTGATTATATTGATCAAGGACCCAGTGTCGATCAAGAACCTTTTGAAATGCATGTGGTTAACACACACGATAATATGCAACAGTGGGTCAGCCATAATAGTAGGAACCATATTCACTTCATGATCATAAAATTGTATCGTGGGTTCTTGAAACTGTTGTACATGTCCCACAAAATTTTTAAATGCATGGGCATCTTGGGACTGTACCTCAATGGACCTCAAAATGTCCATAAGAGTCTCCCTGTGTCTAGGGGACTACTAAATAAGCTCATATATTGACAACTTCGTAGGAGCTATCTGTAGGTTCTAAACTAACCTGCTCCTTATGGTCACCACCGGTCTAGCTGGTGGGCCTGGAATGTTCTTAGTTGGCCATTGATCTGGCATAGCTTGTATTCTAATGGGAGCACAAGGTCGATTCGGTTGATCACACCTCCCATGTCTCATAACAACATTGAACATGCCTACGAACCCCTAGGTAGGTGGTTCGATTCTCACTTGATTGACCTAGCTGACATTGTTATGAGGTTCCTCGTGATTAGGTAGTGGATTTTTGAAAATACCCATGTTTCTATTATCGAGCGCCTATGGATTTCTTGGTATTACCAACTCTCTTTTTCTATCATGTTCTGCACGCTCTGTTTGAAGGACCAACATGTCTTGATGTCATGGCTTTTTGCTTTGTGGAATATGTAGAATAGATCATCTTGATGCCAATTTGACTTTAGCACATTCGGACCTACTAATTTGACCTCAAGAAATCGTATGGCCTTGGCCTCGCATAGTTGATGAAAAATTGAAGTCATCGATTCCATCAAGGGTGTGAACTGGTGAGGTGGGTGCTCTTCTTTGTTTTTGCCCTTATAGTTGTTTTTGCATGTCTCATAATGCATAGGAGGAGGTTGAGCCTGATAATTAGGTTTTTGCTATCCCTTGTCTTCTCCTCCGAGATTTAGTACTACTTGATTCACATGGGCCTATTTGCCCTATTGTTTTGTAGTACTCTTTTTAAACTCCTCTTTATTGATCTTGAGCTTTGACGTAGGACTGGAATAACACGTAGAAAAATCACCAAATTTTCATTAATAGAGCTTTCAAATTTGAATTACCGAAGTACAAAATGGCCAACCCCATTTTACAACGTATGCACTACCTTTTATAACGGACCCGACCCCCTTCGACCATCATTACACAGACTGCAGGTTTCCTATAACCGCTCGCATGAATGTTCTGTCATCGCCTGTATATTTCTGCAAGGTGTCTTCAATCATCATGGCATGGAATGGTGGAGTGCTCTGCGGCCACCTATCCATCAACCCACTGAGTCATCATTCCCAAGAATGCTCTGTAGCCACCTGTGTTTTGCTGCCACGTGCCCTTCTGCAACAACCTCTACAGCCACCTATCCGAGTGGAGTCATGAACGACCTATCGTATTCTCTCCTTCAGGCCACAAAAACATGACATGTCATGAAATCATGACATCCTAGCCCTCCTACTCTCCTTCTATCTTTGGGCCACGAAAACGTGACATGTCACAAAATTGCGACGTCTCTGCCTTCAGCATTCATTTTCCGCCTTCGGGTCATGAAACCGTGACATGTCATGAAATCGTGACGTCCTTTCCCCTTGGCGCCCATCCACAAAATGTGTCACAAAATCGTGACAACTTTTCTCCTCGATGCCTATTCACAAAATGTGTCACGAAATCGTGATAACTTTTCCCCTCGATGCCTATCCACAAAATGTGTCGTGAAATCGTGACAACTTTTCCCCTCGGTGCCTCTCCATAAAATGTGTCACAAAATCATGACAAATTTTCCCCTCGACGCTCCTCCACAAAATGTCTCACAAAATCGTGACAACTTTTCTCCTCGATGCTTATCTGCAAAATGTGTTGCGAAATCGCGACAACTTTCCCCTCGACTCTTTTCCGCAAAATGTGTCACGAAATCACAACTTTTCTCCTTGGCACATTTGCTCAAAATGTGTCACGATATCACGACGACTCTTCTCCTTGGAGCCCATTCTTCAAAAGTGTCACGATATCACGACGACTTTGCCCCTTGGGGCCTTTTCTCAAAAAGTGTCATGATATCGCGACGACTTTGCCCCTTGGTGCCTTTTCTCAAAAAGTGTCGCGATATCACAATGACTTTGCCCCTTGGTGCCTTTTCTCAAAAATTGTCGCGATATCACGACGAATTTTCCCCTTGGTGCCTTTTCTCAAAAAGTGTTGTGATATCACGACGACTTTGCCCCTTGGTGCCTTTTCTCAAAAAGTGTCACGATATCATGACGACTTTGCCCCTTGGTGCCTTTTCTCAAAAAGTGTCATGATATCGCGAAGACTTTGCCCCTTGCCAGTACTTAGAGAAAAAAATATTTTTGGATGATGCAAGATTGCTTTGCCACCTCCGGATGCTCCTACATTAGACACCTGGGGTGAATTGAGAAGTGACCTTCACTTCATTTCTGTGTGAGGTAGACCCAGACGGTCAAACTCTACCTTTGAAAACCAAGTCACATTCGCTATGGGCCTACCCTTCCACTTGATCAAATATTTAGAATATCACCTATTCCTAGTGCTTCGGCCTTCATGCGTGTCCAACACTTCTTCTATCTCGTCTGCAACTGGGATGGCTGCTGGAATGCTCCACAAATCTGGACTGGGTGTCTCACTGCTACCTCCTTCATGGTACTCGACCAAATTTGAAATGTTAAAAATAGGTGAGATGTTAAGTTCACTCGACAACTCCACCTCGTATGCATTGCCAAAATCTCATTTTGCAATGATCCTACATGGCCCAAACTTCTTCATCTTCAGCTTGTTATAGGTCTTGGCAGGAAACCTTTCTTTTCTTAGATGGACCATGATGGCATCTCCTACTTCAAACTCCTTAGCTCGGTGCTTTTGGTCTACCCTGGTCTTATACTGAGTATTCATCTTAGTGATGTGCCTTGTCACCTCCTCATGCAAGCCTTTCAGGTGTTCAGCAAAGTCTTCGGCCTCAGCACTGCACTTTTCGCCTGCATCCATCCTTCTCAACTCAGAAGTGTTTCTTGGGCTGCTCCCATAAATTATTTGGAATGGAGACTTATTGGTACTCCTATTGACAGAGTTGTTGTATGTGAATTCGACCTACAACAAAACTAAATCCCATCCCCTAGGCTTTTATCCTACCAAGCATCTCAGTAGATTGCCCAAACTCCTATTTACCACCTCTGTTTGGCCATCTGTTTGGGTGTGGTATGCAGAACTGAATTTTAAATCCATCTTCAGTTTCTTCCATAGGGTTCTCCAGAAATACCCTACAAACTTGGTATCCCTATTCGACACAATGCTCCTTCGTAGACCTTGAATTCATACCACTTCCTTGAAGAATAAACCAGCCACATGGACCACATCGTTAGTCTTCTGGTAGGGAATAAAATGAGCCATTTTTGAAAACTTGTCCACCACCACAAGTATGGAGTCGTGTCCCCTCTGCATCCTGGGTAAACCAAGAACAAAATCCATACTAATATCCTCCCATGGCATTTCGGGTACAGGTAGTGGTTGATATAAACTAGTAGGCTACCTCACACCTTTTGCCATCTAGCATATCCTACAACTTTGCATGAATTTTGCCACATCTTGTTGCAATTGCGGCCAGTAGTAGTTTTCATTAACTAGGGAGACGGTCTTGTCTCGACCAAAGTGTCCAGCCAAACCTCCACTATGATTTTCCTTGATCAGATTCTCCATCATTGTCTTCGTAAGGGATGTGCAAATACTGCTGAAATTTTTGATGAACTTTCGATAAAAACTGGCTAGACCATGGAACGATCTTACCTCAGTCACGCTTCTTGGTGTAGGCCATTCTATGATAGCCCTCACCTTTTCTAGGTCCATTTTGAGACCTTCTGCTAAGATGACAAATCCCAGGTATACTAACTCCCTCTTCACAAAGTTACACTTCTTCAGATTTATTAGCAACTGCTCCTCCCGTAGTTTCTCAAAAACCCTCCTAATATGCATCAGGTGTTCCTCCAGGGTTCTGCTAAATATCAAGATGTCATCCAAGTAGACAATGAGAAATTTGCCTAAGAATTCCTTCAAGACTTCATTCATCAGCCGCATGAATGTACTCGGTGCATTGGTTAGCCCAAATGACATGACCAACCACTCATACAAACCCTCTATGGTTTTGAAGGCTGTCTTCCACTCATCCCCTTCTCGGATATGGATCTGATGATAACCACTTTTTAGGTCAATCTTCGTGAAGTACTCAGCTCCACTCAAACAGTCCATGATATCATCCATCCTTGGCAATGGGAATCTATATTTGATAGTGATCTTGTTAATTTCCCGAGATTCTATGCACATTCTCCACTCTCCATCCTTCTTGGGTGCTAGTACTGCAGGTACTGCATAAGGGCTAAGACTCTCCCTAATCAATCCCTTCTTTAACAGCTCTTGAACTTGTCTATTTAGCTCCTCATTTTCCATAGGAGTCATTCTGTGTGCGGCCTTATTGGGCAAGCTAGACCCTGGCACCAAGTCTATGTGGTGACTAATCTTCCTCATAGGTGGTAAACCCTTAGGAACATTATCAGAAATGATATCCAGGAATTCCTCTAACAGACCCATGACTTCCACTGGGGCTTCCTTGCATTCTTCTTCCCTAACCCTAGGGATTATTGCATAGCACATATGATCTGGCTTCAGGCCATCTAAAAATATTCTTCCATCAACTAGACAGACTCGAGCACTACTACATACCTTATCGTTCGCCTCCTTCAGGGGTTTCAACTTAGGGTGAACTCCATCCTTCGACAAGGAATACGTATTGGCTCGTCCATCATGTACTGCACTCTGATCAAACTACCATGGTCTCCCAAGCAACATGTGACATGCATCCATAGGCAAGATGTCACACAAGACCTCATCTCGATAAGTTCCAATGTTAAACTTCACCAGAAATTGCTCACTAACCAGCACCCTATGGTCCTTTTATAACCATGCAATCCGATATGGATGCGGGTGCCTTCTTCTCTCCAGCTGCAACTTGGCAACCATCTCCTCAGAAACCAAGTTATCAGTGCTACCATTGTCGATAATGATGTTATAGACCTTGCCTGAGCACTTGCATATTATGTGAAATAGGCTATTCCTCTGGTCTGCCTTCTTTTCCTCATTCAACAGGATTCTCCTGATGATCATTGCTTCCCCTCATTCTGCCTCCTCAGAGTGCTTAGATTCGACATCTTCATCTGCTACAGCAGCTCTGGCCTGACCCTCAGGTCTTCGATTTGGCCTTTCTTGGCATTACGAGCAGTTGTATGCCCGATGTCCTTCTTCCCCACAATTGAAGCAGGTTCCACAAAATGCACCTCTCCCATACCCACACCCAGGCCTACCTCTTCCTCTCGGGTAGTTGTTGTTCTGATTGCATGGGCATTGGGTGTTCTCCTCTTTCTCTTCTTTCTAGTTCTGGCTACTGCTTTCTTCACCAGTCTTCCCTAGATCTCTGTATCTTCCTCCACTAGTCCTCCCACCAGCTCTTCCACCATGATCCTTTCCTCTCTGCTTACCTTCAAATATCCTATTTAGTTTCTCTTCCACTTTTAATGCAAACTGGTATGCATCCTCAACCGTGCTCATCCGAACCAGACTCAGCTCTTCTTGAATGCTGGTTCTCAATCCATTGATGTAGTAGGAAACCTTCTCCTTATTTTCCTCAGAATGGTCGGTTCAAATTAAGATCTGATAGAACTCCTTCGTGTAATCCTTGACAGATTTACTCGCCTGTCTAAGACTCTGCATCTTCCTCAATAGATCCAACTCATAATCTGCGAGGATGAATTGCCTCTTCAATTTCTCTACCATATGATACCACCTGGTGATATTTTCCTTTCCCCTCCTATTCCTTTCCATCTATACTCCTTTCCACCAAATGCTAGCATGTCCCTTCAACTTTGTTTTTGTGAACCTGATCCACTTTGGATCTGAGATCTCCTCATACTCGAAATATTCCTCCATGTCGTTGATCCAATCTATCAACTCCTCGGGATTTAGATTCCCAAAATAAGTGGAGACATCAAACTTCATCTTCTTCTCGATATAGGATATGGCCCTATACATCCTAGCTTCTGCTAGATCCAACGCTTCTTCCTCATCAGATGGACCCTCGTCTTCCCAAACTTCATCTTCACTGTGTTCCTCTCTTCTTGGCTCAACTCCTCTTCTCAATTCCTCCGACAGGGCTTGCACTTGCCTTTGCAAGGCTCTGAGATCGACCTATACCCCCCTATTCCTCACACCACCATAGTTAATTTGTGGAGGCATCCTGCTCACTTTCTCACAACCCACAACCTCAGATCTTGGCGCAAACTGCCTCACGATCGACGGTCTGTTCGCGTGCTCAGAACCTTCTGGCTCTGATACCACTTGACGTAGGACTAGAATAACATGCAAAAAAATCACCAAATTTTCATTAACAGAGCTTTCAAATTTGAATTATCGAAGTAAAAAATGGCCAACCCCATTTTACAATGTATGCACTGCCTTTTATAACGAACCCGACCCCCTTCAACCGCTTGCATAAATGTTCTGTCACTGCCTGTATATTGTTGCCAAGTGTCTTAAATCATCATGACATGGAATAGTAGAGTGCTTTGTGGCCACCTATCCATCGACCCACTGAGTCATCATTCCCAGGAGTGCTCTGTAGCCACCTGCATTTTACTGCCATGTGCCCTTCTGCAACGACATCTGTAGCCGCCTGTTCGAGTGGAGTCATGAACGACCTATCGTATTCTCTCCTTTGATCCACAAAAACATGACATGTCACAAAATCATGACATCCTGGCCCTCTGTACTCTCCTTCTGTCTTTGGGCCGCAAAAATGTGACATGTCACAAAATCGCGACGTCTCTGCCTTTAGCATTTGTTTTTCGCCTTTGGGTCACGAAACCGTGACATGTCACAAAATCGTGACATCCTTTCCCCTTGGTGCCCATACACAAAATGGGTCGCTAAATTGTGACAACTTTTCCCCTCAATGCCTATCCACAAAATGTGTCACAAAATTGCGACAACTTTTCCCCTCAGCGCCTATCCGCAAAATGTGTCACGAAATCGTGACAACTTTTCCCCTCGGCGCCTCTCCACAAAATGTGTCACAAAATCACGACAAATTTTCCCCTCAGTGCTCCTCCATAAAATGTGTCACGAAATCATGACAACTTTTCTCCTCAGTGCTTATCTGCAAAATGTGTCGCGAAATTGCGACAACTTTCCCGTCGGCGATTTTTTGCAAAATGTGTCACAAAATCGTGACAACTTTTCTCCTTCGCGCCTTTGCTCAAAATGTGTCACGATATCATGACGAATCTTCTCCTTGGAGCCCATTATTCAAAAGTGTCATGATATCATGATGACTTTGCCCCTTGGGGCCTTTTCTCAAAAAGTGTCGCGATATCACGATGACTTTGCCCCTTGGTGCATTTTCTCAAAAAGTGTTGTGATATCGCGACGACTTTGCCCCTTGGTGCCTTTTCTCAAAAAGTGTTGTGATATCGCGACGACTTTTCCCCTTGGTGCCTTTTCTCAAAAAGTGTCACGATATCGTGATGACTTTGCCCCTTGGTGCCTTTTCTCAAAAAGTGTCACGATATCGCGATGACTTTGCCCCTTGGTGCCTTTTCTCAAAAAGTGTCGTGATATCGTGACGACTTTGCCCCTTTCCAGCACTTAGAGAAAAAAATATTTTTGGATGATGCAAGATTTCTCTACCACCTTCGGATGCTCTTGCATCAAGCTTCAAGTTGCCTTCTTGCAACTTGATGTCCTCAATCACCCTGGCTTGCACCACAGCTTCCTCTAATGTAGGGTACTGCTATAGCTACAACAGTAGTGAGATGTGCTTGGCACAACTCTTTGTAAAAAATTAGGTCATTTTGGCTGTATTAATAGGGAATGGCAGCTTTGGCATTATTCTATGCCACCTCTTTTCATATTGCTCGATGGGCTTATCGTCGTGTTGAGCTAGTGCAGCTAAATTGGAAAGGTTGGCCTATTTCTTGATGCCAAATGAATAGCATTCAAGAAATGCATCGGCCAACTACTTAAAACCAGTAATACTATGTTTATTTAGTTGGTTGAACCACTCTCGGGCCAGGATGGAAAGTGTCGTAATGAAAGTGTGCAATAAAAAAGCATCCTGACTCTTTATCTGGAAATAAGCATCTAGAAAACTCGTAACATGTTCTTGTGCATCCTCATCACCCTTGAATTTTTCCAATCGAGGCATATCAAAATGCTTGGGATATGGAGGAATAGGCACCGAGGGGTCTAGAGGTTCATTATGTATCTTCCTTAGTGTCAAATTTTGCATAGTTGTGCCCTACCTCTCTATTGCTTTGACCTTATCGACCAAAACCTTGTACGCCTTAGAAGACAAAAAGTCCTCCTCACTAAGCTACTATGGAGGCAGTCTAGGAGGTAATGTCTTCTTTGCGGTAGGTGGAGGACATGGCTCTTCCTCCTCAACTCGAAAACTCTCAGGGTAGCCCTGATCATATATGTTTGCATCTATGTGCTCATGCTGCCTCTGTCTAAGATCATTGAGTGACGACAGTTGCTCCCTCTGTTGGGCATTGACATGAGTACGAGCATCTCTTCACTACTTGTGCATATCAGCTAAGGACACAACCCTTCTATGCACATGCTTTCTATGCTCCTTAGGAGGGTATAGGCCAACCCTGGCTATCTAATCCTCCTATTCTATATGCTCCTTCTGAGATAGAATACGCTTCTCGTGCATGCGCTACTCATATAATCTCTTCCATAGGAGCATTTGCACTTGAATATTTTCATCTTCAATATGTTGCCTCTCTAGGTGAGCATCATCCAATTGATCTTGGAGGAGCTGACATCTTTGCTCGGATACCATTCTGTGTGATCTATCGATCTGGTTGGTTGTAGGAGGCCTCCGATGTGTGTGCTCTATGTGAGTTACCTTATGGGTTTTGTACCTATCAAATAGATGTGTGGACGATGGACGTGTGACATGAGGGCACTTAGAATCCTCTCCATGCTCCCTAGTGATCTTGATGCAACTGCCACTATGCTCACTCAGAGCACGAGTGGGAGGAGCTATAGGCTTGCAGCCTAGCTACTCAAGAACACTATCTAGACCATATAGCTATCTAGAACTCCACCACTCATGCGATGGTGTTCCATTAGCTCCCACCTTTGATATATCAATGGTGATATTGTGTGGTGAGCCATGCACGGGAGTATGGGTGGACCTATGATTGGAAGCGAGCCTATCCTCCTGCCCCTAAATGGGTGGATCTTTGACTCGTCTATACTATGACGATGGAGTGTTAGAACCTCCTATGGACCTAGTACATATGGGAACCAACTTCCTACACCACATATTTCTCAGCTGATCTCGTGGATGCGTGTGCATTGCGAGCTCGGTAATGGATTTGGGACAGAGCATCCTCATGCTAAGAAGCTCTACACTCAGTCCTATGCATAGAAGAGTGTATTTAATCTCCTCTATCGGGGGTCCACTTAATAGGATCTCCCCATGTTGAGTTGTTGCCTCTAATGCTTGTCGAATGTCATTCGGTTTGTTCATGTGTATGAGGACTCGACACATGCTGTTGTGACCCAGTTGGGGGTTGATCATGGGCATCGATCCTAGACCTTTTTTGATCACCTCGTGTGTTCACCATTTGTGTACCTGACATCTAGATGTGTTTTATTATGCAAACAATGTAAACAAATGGTGATTATCTCTTTTAAATTTTATTGTGAGCCCTAAACTATTTGATGTTGTTTTTAGATGTGTTGTATCAGTGTTAGAAACTCTCACGTATTTTGAAAGATTATTGGATTTTAAACTTAGTTAAATTGTCTTTCACCTATATACTCACACAAGACGAGTATGGTAATGACATCCATACTCAATGAAGTAGCATAGGTACTACCAACCCTCATCCAGCACACCGTGCGCAATGATACACCCTTTCAAAGAAGAGTGCATGCTATTTTGCATGGATATGATAGTTATTGGGTCAGTCTTGGTAACGAGCGGGTCTTGATAATACAATTTCAAATGAGCCAACCAAGTGGTAATGACATCCACTATTGGTCTCAATCAAGCAGGTTGGATGTGAGAGCCCAATGCCACTGATGTTTAAATGATACATGGTGTGTGTAGTTCCTTTTATTTTACAAAAATAACAAATGCATCACAAAGAATAATGACCATTCCTACATGATGTACATAAAAATAAAAGGAACATTTCAAATTTAGATATAATGCATGCTAATGTCCTACATGATATTTTGATGATGCAATTACAATGACATGGCTGCTAATTGGACCTTACGCATGCAAATGACACACAATATTTATCAAGGTCACTGTATTTAGGGGCAGACTACACTCAGAGGTCCATTATTCCCAACAACGCTTTTCCACTGAATGGAAATAAAAAATAAACTAGGACTTGTTCATTGACCCCTTATATTTTTTTTCCTAGTTTGCGACGGTTCGATGATTTTTGGAAAGATGTAGAGCAGAAAATTCAACACAGAAGATGAAATTGGGACCTACCTTAGCTCCTACTATGTTGCCCACTAATTTCCTTGTTGTATGCTTCTTCCTCTGTGAACCGTAGGTCCGACCTATGGGCTGTAGTGGAGATCACAGGTTACAACCGCGGGCCAAAAAATAATTGTAGCTGAAAGCTGTGATTAGCACCTATGGAAAGAAAAAGCCAAGAATAGTCAGAATTCAAGGCTTAAATTGTGGGGTCCCACTGTGATCACCATTTGACGTAACCGCAGAGCATGCACCCAGCTAGTGTATTGATCTATACCATCGTAAAAACACAAATATCCACACATGCACAAATTGAACAAAGAAGCCAACTAATGCAACTTTTCTTATATTAATATTCGAAAGGATCTCGGGTTACAAAAATGCCCTCTCAGGGTCACTCCAAAGATGATACAGATGTTACAATTTCCAATGCCCTCAATAGGGTAGGCACACTTATTTTTTGCTCCAGTGATTACTCACAAATTGCCTTGGGGTAGAGCTAACCCCCTTCTCCGTGATGTGGAAGTATTATGATATAGGCTCCCTTTTGCACCTGTCTCCCTGTGAACAAGAAACAACAACGCACGATTACAAATTTTGATAGCCTCTCATTATGAGGCCCTTTAAAGAAACATACATGTAAATACCATTAAACTAGTAAAACAAGAAAGCATAAAGAAAGGCTTTAAGCTATTCTAATCACATCAAGAATTATACTACAACATACAAGACATGAGTAAGCAAATGATGTATTAAACAAATATCAAATTAGAAGCAATAAAATATCTAAAATATCCAATATACTCCTACCCAATGCAACACATAAAATGCCTAATTCCTATGGTCAGAGTTTCTCTAAAATGCAATTAAACCTATGAAAAGACTAACATGACTAATTTATGTGATAAAAAGAAAAATGAGTAAGGTGATATTTAACCTATTTCAAACCACAGCTGTGAGGGGCGGTCTACATTGTGGTCCATGGCTGACAGTCGTGGTTTGACCTATGATGTGTTTACCCTCAGAATTAGGGGCAGTGGACTTGACCTCCTTGTTCAAATTGATGTTCAAGGGTTGGCTTTGTCGTCCTCTGACATATTTGGTAGTAAAAGTCACTGTGAAGGGTATTCGTTCACCCATATTTCCATTTCTTGATCCTCCTAGGAACCTAGGGCATCCATGGCTAATTGGTCTTTGGATGGATAGCAAAGGGGGCTCTCAAATGCACAACGTCATTATGCAATTTGAGAGGGCTTCGCTACTCCCTTAATCAATTAGCTCACTTGATAATTCGCCAGAACTTCGCTATACAAATTATCTCTCTTCTTTATCATCCCCTATTGGAGGGGGTATTTGTAGCATGCCCCTAGGGCTAGGGGTGGCTTCATGGAGAAGACAAGACCAAGAAGGTTGGTTAGGATAGTTGGTATGGAAACCTTTGGAATCTTCTGTCCTCCAACTGCCTCCTTCTAGATCTCTTGTCCGTTCCAACCGATTTGGCTTGGATGTAAGGCCTAACTAAACTCTAGTTTAGACCACAAGTCACAGCTACGATCCATACTGTAGACCGTAGGTGTCAACCATGGTTCAGACTGGAGACCACAGGTTTGGGCTGCAGTTCATACTACTTAGGCCAGAATGCCTAAATTGAGTGGTTAGAACCATTGCTCTATCTTGGAGTCTATCCAAGATCCTTCATATGGTTTTGTAGCATATGCCCATATGAGTAATCACCCTCATCATGATGAGTTTTAGGTGTCTACACTTATTAGTTAAAGTATTGGATACTTACATTATGCTTTCTATAAAATTGAGGGCCAAGCTTGTAATCTATAGTGTAATCTTGTGTGATAGATTACGGGTAGAGTTGTAGCTAAATTTTGAGTAATCTTGTTGGTAGATTACAAGAGAGATGTTAGCTAAACTCTTGGAACTATAGAATGGTCTTATGGGTAGATCTTGAGTCAACTTGGTAGCCAAATTTGTGGAAGAACTATAGATTTCAAGATAAACTAGCAAACATATTTGTGAAAGAACTATAGTGAAATCATAATGATGGATTGTAGAATAAATCCAGTTTGGGATATCATAGTAGATTATGACTAAACCCTTGGAAGGATTTGAAGATCTACAATTGAATCCATTGTTTTAAATGATTTGTTTAAATGCTATTTCTAGTTGATAGAAATATGAGTTACTCAAGAGAGTATGTTTTGTTTAAATGCTATTTCTAGTTGAAAGAAATATGAGTTACTTGAGAAAGTATGATTTGTTTAAATGCTATTTCTAGTTGAAATAAATATGAGTTACTTGAGAAAGTATGATTTGTTTTAAATGTTATTTCTAGTTGAAATAAATATGAATTACTTGTGAAAGTACGAATGGATATGTACATTATTTTGAAAAGGACTAGCAATATATGATTGTAATAATATTTGTTTCAAAGGCATATTTTTGTGGAAAAGATATGAGATGAAAATGTGTTTTTTTTTTTTGGTAGATAAGATACTATAGCATTAATACCAGGTTTTATAGGTTGACCCAAAACCTTTTACAAAAATTAGCCTAGGGTTGTTGATGAACATATCCTTACTAAGGATCCTATATATGTAAAATCTACATGCCGCCAAAGCCATTACATCCGGTAAGGCACATAGCCTATTATCAAAAAGAAACTTCCCATACAACATTTTGGGTATACCCCGAGAAAACACACATGCATCATAATTACAAAAAATAAATAGACACGGATCCCTTCCTTGAGACAATGGAGAAACAAAAAGTTGCAGACACACATAGCAAAGTACTAAAAAAACTCTTACAAGCTCTGTATTGAAAGTTACTATTAATAATTCTTTGGTAATTGCTTTCTTTCATATATGATATGATTTGGTACCACATACTATCTTGGCCAATCATCCTTGGAGAAGTGAACCTGATGACTAGATTTATGGCGGTGGCTATCTAGTGGTCCACGTGGCTTTGGTTCAAAGTCTTATATTGTCGTTTCTTTCCTTCCCTGTGATTATCAACCAACCTCAAATTACTAAGATGACTAGGAGCCATGTTATCTAACATGTGACTATCCCCATTAGTCTTTGTGGTATTTCCAAGCAGCATCCATGAAGACTGACAGCTCAGATAATTTTTATTGTGAGTCCAATTCGAAAAAGAGATGACAATATTCCTAGCCTTTGAACTTACAGTGCCTTCCCTGTTGGTAAATTTGACTATCATTCTTGGCATTCTTTTTGAATAAGCTCCTCTACTTCACTCGGGACACCGTGTTCCCATTTGAAATTTCGTCACCATTGACACCCAAATTGGCCAGCTTATCAGCAATTTTGTTAGCTTCCAAAAATACATGTTGGGATTTTCTATCCTGTCTTCCCTGGAAAAGGATCCTAGCCTCTTCAACAATTGTTTTAATCCTCCAAGGAGGTGTTTTCCAATTATTGAAGAGATTTATAACATGCATAGAGTCTCCTTCTACGATCAAATTGCCTTCTAAGTCTTGAGTCATTTGAAGGCCTCTCCACATAGCTCTAGCTTTAGCTTCGTTGTTCATCCTTGTTCCCAAATATTTAGAAAATGCAAGCATCATATTCCCATTATGATCTCACACAATGCCACCAGTGCTAATCTTCCAGGATTTTCCTTAGTTGCTCCATAAAAATTAAGCTTAAACCAACCCGTTGGAGGTGGAGACCACTTAACATTGGCTCTGGGGTTGACTACCCTAGGCACAGACTCATCTAACAAGGTTAATCTTAAATATTGAGCAATCGTGGTATCTTGCAAATGAGGTATACAACTATCAAAAGGGATAAGGTTCACATTCTCATTAATAAAGGATAGGATCCTGGCAATGATAGTTTGATGATCATGGATAGACTCATTAAAGACTCTATGGTTCCTTTCTAACTACACCTTCCAAAGATAGTGATTGAGACAAATTTTCCACATGTATCTAAGTCTTTGGCTTGAAAAGGGGGATGAAAATATGATTTTTAGTCTTAGGAAAGTATGGGATTTCCTTCCTTTGAATGATTGAATGCTTTAGACAACTACATTATGGAAATGTATTGTGTTTAGTTGCATTCATTTGAAAAGAATTATTACTTGCTATTGCTTGCCTAGAATGCATTTTCATATACATGCTATGGGTTGTCCTGATCCCAAAATCCCTTTAATCAAGTACTGGTGGTTCGAATGGAGTCAAATGAAGATTGGATCTACTCGAATTTTGTTGTAATTGTTTGTGTATTGTAACAAGACCTCTTTAATAAAAGGTCTCTATTATTGTAAAGTATCTCTTTGAGATCAATTTGTAATTGGTTTGTATCACTCATTAAGAGGATTGTAAGCAATGTAGTTCTCAATTGTAAATAGTCATGGAAAGTAATGCAAAGTTGTATCATGACATAAAGTTATTGTATGTTTGGATTTAGATATTTAAATGAGAGTTAAATATGGTGTCTAAATGACCTAAAGTAATCCTAACATTAAATAGAATGAATAAACCATGCATGCCACTTAAATATGTATCTTTAGTGAATAAAATATGAAGTGAACATAAGGGAGAATGTGAATGTTATCTAGTTTCATGGAGATTATGGTTGAATAACTCAAGTAAGGTTTAATGGTAGGCATTCACAAGTCTACGTGGGTTTGTGTGATAACCCCCTTAACTTACTATTGTGGATGTGGTAAATTTAAGCATTGCAATGATTTTTGTTCTATCCTTAAGGAAGAACAAGCTAATCATCAAGGCATACACCTAATGTATAGGTTGAAATAAACCTAACATAAAGACTAGTTTAATGTTTGATTTAAACTAGTAAGGGAAAAGGGCATTCCTATTGAAATAGATAGGAGAATTCCCAATTGTAAGGTAAATAAACCTTACCTGTAGGTCATTATAGGGTTTGGACACTCCTATCCAAAGGATAGACACTGACCATGTTGAAATCCTATGAAGTGTAGCCTTGGACTTACTTAGATATTCATCTATAAGAGAACCACATGAAGATACTTGAATTCACACATGAACTAGAAATAATGATGTGAGCCTTAAAAAAAAAAATCTCCCTAAGTTTGGTTGGTTATGAGATAGGGTTATTATAAGAATGATTCTTCATTTGAATGCTTTTATAATATTAGGGTTTCAAAATAGATAACCTTTAAGCAAGGGCTCAAGAAGAGATGCACAAATAAAATTAGCCCTAAGTGCACACTATATGTTGTTTATATTTCAAATCATAGAAATTAATTAAATATATTTCTTTAAAATTAGATATAGTTTTTACAATAAAAATATAGAGAATTTAACAAGTAGCCTAAATACTAATCAGAATACTTAACTTATTCGGTGATTTATCCTTGCCTTTACCCATTTATCCAATGCTATCAACAATTCCTATTTCTACGAGATAACTTGATAAACACTTGAAAAATATGATTAGCGTTAGGGGGCCTTCTTAGGCCACTATATAGCAATACTTAGAGGTATAGCAGTTAATCCCCCTAGGTACTTTTAGCTGATCTTTGGAAGAAAACAAACATAATATAATACATCAAAATAAAAAATGGAACCACGAAACATAATGTACTACTATGCTCTAGATGCAGTCTAAAATGTAATGATGAAGTTTGGGACAGTAATTTACCCCCATATTTGGTTCAAGAGAAATAATTCCTCGTAACAAGAAATCGTGATAACGCATAGGTAGAATTGTTCCCCATAGACAGTCGGGTGCGATTTTGTAAAGATTATACTAAAAATAAAAGATAAATGCGACAACTTGATTATGTCAGCCAAAAAAACTAAATGTACATGAAAAATAGCAAATTCACCTGACAAAGAGTGTAGAAGAAAAATAGAAGGGTTGATAAATCCTGAATGGTTGATCTCTCCTTAGGGCTTTAACATAAATCCACCAAGAGCGAGCAAAAAAATCAACAATCTAATGTAGCAAAAAACCAATCAACTTCACACTCCAAATTTTACTTGTGAAAGAAGAAGAAGGATGCAAACCAAATAAAAATACTTTGCGAGAAATAATTGTTAGCATTAAATCATCAAAATTTATTGTGCAATAATGTTGTGTGTGAAAATTGAATTCAAACCCTCCTTATATAGTGCATTTGAAGGAGAGAAAGGTGGTAAAACCAAGGAGGGCCAATGTAAAACATGCCAAACCTAAAGAATTAGGGTTTTCTTAGACCAAAAGCTAAAACGGTAAAATCGTGCCCCATCAAGGCTGACCACAATTTTACCTATGCAAAGTCGTGCCCTGTTAATGATGAGTACAACTTTGCATAGAGGAAAAAAAAGGGTAAAAGAGGGGGGATAATCCTAAAACTTGCCTTAGGCAAGTCTAAGAAGTCTCCCAGAAGGTTCTAGGAATATTACCCACTAAAGTGGGTCAATTTTTTGTGTCTACATTTTGCTCCCTCTTTGATGCATTTAAGGCCAAGTAAATGCATCAAAGAAATATGTAGACTCCTATGGTAAAAAATACAACAAGCACAGAAAGAAGTGGCTAGGTTTGGGTAAAATGATGATGCAAAAGGGGTATCACGAAGGATACTCTGGAATTTTGCATGCTGGGTGAGACATTATTACCATTAATTCCTCTGTGGTTGGGGTGCCCCCTTGAGTTTTGGAAGGAATGAAGATTCCTTATGAAATCAAAAGAGGCAAGGAGAGAAAGATAAAACCATGAAGAATGAAGTAAGTAAACAAATAGCAGAGCAAATATTATTGGGTACAACATGAATCTAATACATCTAACATGAAATATGAGAATGAAAAGAAGAAAAATGAAGAAATAAGAATGGAATATATAATAATAATAATAATCCAAAGGTCAACCATAGAAAGTGAGAGAAACCGATAAAAAAAACCCTAAATAAAGGGTGTTATACCAAAAATAATGGTCTAGATGTAGAGTGAAAAACATGCTATGGGTGTAGTACTCGCTAAGATGGACAAATGGGCAAAATGTGGAGCGTAAACCGCTATGGATGATTGCTCAAATGATCAAATGATAAAGCATAACCTTCTATGGATGATTGCTCACTGGTGAATACTGTGGGGTGATTACCTGCTAGGATGTTTTCCAAAGCCTACTAAAATGGCCAAGGAGCTTATCTTGTAATGAGGTGTTGAGCCCAATGATTCAAAAGAAGTGTAACCTGATAGGGAAATACGTTATTGCTAATGTGAATGATGTATTAGCAAGTACTACCTGATAGAGATGTGTAATATATATATATATATATATATATATATATATATATATATATATATATATATATATATCAATATGAGCATAACACAAAGTGAGTGTGTGCATGTGCCAGAAGAAATAAGAGGAAGAAAATAAGTAGTAGAGAACTGTGCATGTGTACCCCTAGCTTGAAGTTTTAGCTATTAAAAATTCAATAGGGGGAAATGCGCAACCAAAGGAGAGAAGAAGATATATCCTTATCTAAACAAAAAACATAGAGGAGAAAGAAGAAACATGCAAATGGCAAGGATATACCAAAATATTATTGTATCCCTTGAATTTGGAGAGAAATTATAGTCATTGTAAAACTTTCATAGTCAAGGAATACAAGAAGAAGATAGAGAAAATGAAAGAGCAAAAAAAAATGAGAAGAGAAGAAGGGATGGAAATGCATAGGCCCTAGGTTGAGGTTCTTCTAGGCATCAAAACCCTAGTGAAAAGTGCAATGCATGTGAGCTATGATCTAACTAGGTATCATCACATGCCATTGTCATGAATCCCCAGAAGCTATATAAACAAGCAGTCATGAGCAAGCAACGATGCAATTATGACAAGTAGAAATGCAAGAGAAATAGAATATTAGGAAATCATGCAAAGTATGATAGGTAGTCATGCAATATGAGCAGGAAAATAGATGCAATATGGTCTAGACTAAATGTAAAAATGTAGATGATAGATAAAGCATAATATCTTTTTAAATGCATTATATTCATAGGTTATTTAAGTTCTTTACCATCCAAAGAAACCAAAAAATTGGCACCTGAGCCACAATTGGTCATTATGATAGAAGGCCCTAACCAATTGGGCTGAAACTTACCTCGAGGATCATCATGAGCATTGGTGTTATTCTAGTTGAGGACAAGGTCCCCAACCTCAAATGAATAATTGCAAACTTTCTTAGAATAACATCATTGGAGTCTATCCTGATAGACTCTCAAATGCTTTAAGGTGTGAATTATATTTTCATATAGCAACTCCAATTGGTGCAACTGGTCTACATGATACTCATCATCGATCATGGAATCTTGCAATAATATGTGCTATGAAGGAAACTCAAGCTCAAAAGGAAACACTACATCAACCCCATTTACCAAGACATATGGTGAGGCCCCTATTGGTGTACGCACACTAGTACGATAGGCCCAAAAGGTAGGATAAAGCTGGATATGCCAGTCATGATCAGTATTACTAACCAACTTCTTCAAGATCATGATCAAGGACTTATTAGATAATTTGGTTTACCTATTACCCTAGGGGTAGTAAGGAGTTGAAAACCTATTCTGAATTTTTTACTTAGCACACATATTACAAACATCCTTATTATTGAAAGTAGTGTTGTTATCAGAAACAATCATCAAAGGAATCCCGAACCTACAAAGAATCTGGTTGAAGATGAACTTAATAACTTGAGTTCTAATCACCATAGCCATGGGTATGGCTTCAACCCATTTAGTGAAATACTCAATTATAGTGATGATAAAATTGTGATCTTTCAATGATAATGGGTTAAATTTCCCAATAATATCCAATCTCCACATGGATAATGTCCAAGGGGAAGAAATAACCTAAAGGTCTTGAGAAGGAGAATGGATGAGATGATCATGGTGTTGACACTTGTCATAGCACCGAACATAGTTGCATGTATATTTATCCATATAAGGCCAATAATACCCCATATGAAGAAGCTTTTTGGCAATAAAATTACCACTAAAATGACCTCCACATGAACCTTCATGAGCATCACTAAGCAATTCGGGTTTCATAAAAGTTAAGACATCTCAAGAGGATGCCTTCAAAAGAATGTCGATACAAGGTGTTGCCAATTATGATGAATTGACATGCTCTTTTGTGTAAAATATTACAATGATTGTGATCTAAACCATAAGGAATCAAACCATCCTTAAGGAAATTTAAGATGTCGTTACACCATGGATTAGATGGGGAAGCTTCAATGGTCAAACAATCTAACAAGACAAGATAATAACCAAGTTATGTAGGCTACCAGAGTTGTCTAATGATAATAAATGCTTTATCATCTTCTAACTCCAGAGGGAACAAGGATGCAACAACATATATGGCATATGCATGGCAATTTAAGGATCTAGGGATAGGCTCTATGGTTACTCATTCAATTGAGGATAAACACCTAGTAACAATATCCTTTTAAGGTTTAAGTTTATCATCTCGAGTTTGATAAACATTATTAATTTGATTAAACACAAGTTGAGAACCACAAAATACCAAAATAACTCTAACCTACAAAGCCAAGGTAGCTCTAAGACCAAGGATCAAGTCTTTGTATTTTACAGTATTATTTGTCCAAGAGAAACAAAGCTTGAAGTACAAGGGGATGAGTTGCTTTTGTGGGATGACTAGAATGACTATAGCATGAGCACCCTTCATGCATTGGGCTCCATAAAAAAAAAATCCAAGACTCAAAATCTTCAATTTTGATATTGAAGCACTCATCAAGAAACTCAACAACTATAGGATGTGTAGCTTCTAGGGAAGCAGAGGCTAACTAATCAGCAATCAATTGATCCTTAATAGCCTTCTAACCTATAAAATTTAAGTTGAAATCACTAAGGGCTAGCACCCATTTAGTAGCTTGACTTGAAAGGTGGGGCTTAGACATCAAATAGTGCAAAGGATCAAACTTTGTAAATACTAATATCTTATGGTTGAGCATGTAGTGTCTTAACTTTTGGGAAGAAAACACTATGGCAAGTCAAAGCTTCTCTAAGGAAGTGTACCTGGTTTCATAGTTAACCGAATTTCTAAAAATATAGTAGATAGCTCATTATTTATTTTTATCATCATTTTTGGATAGCATGGCTCCCAAAGCATGAGCAATGGTTCCTATGTAAAGCATTAAATGCCTACCAGACATAGGGGAACTAAAATAGGCAAGGAAGTGAGATACTGTTTGAGATCATAAAAAAAAATTTGACACTCATAATCCCACTGAAATACCACATCTTTCTTAATAATATTAATAAAGAGTTGACACTTATTGTCTAAGTGGGCAATGAACCAACAGATATATTGAAGTTTACCTTTAAGAATACACAGTTAGGTTAGGGTGCAGGCAAGAGGTATATCAATGATAGTTGTTATCTTAGTGGGATCCACTTCAATGCCTCACTTAGAAACAAATGAAGCCTAAAAAATTGCCATATGTGACTCCAAAAACATATTTAATAGGTTTAATATGAACCTTATATTGTTGAAGCCTTTCAAATATTGGTTTTAAATCACAGACATGATCCTTTCATTTTATCGAGTGAGCTATAAGATCATCCACATAGTCTTGGATAATATCATGCATCATATCAAGGAAAATATAATTCATGTGCCACTAATATGTAGCTCCTATTTTCTTCAGGCAAAAATACATGACCTTTCAGTAGAAGGTACCCCATGGAGTAGTGAATGTTGTCTTAGCATAATCCTTAGGGGTAATCATGATCTAAATGTAGCCTGAAAACCATCCATAAGTGATAGCATCCCACATTCAGTAGTGAAATCTACAATATGATCTATGTTGGGAAAGGAAAACCATCCTTGGGATATGCTAAATTAATATCCTAAAATTCAGTACATGTTCTGATTGTTCCTTCCTTCTTAGATACAAGAACGATGTTGGATATCCAATTAGAATATTCGATAGCTTTTATAAAACTGATGTCAAGAATTTTTTGGAGCTCTTCCTTGATTGAGAGGGTGACCTTAGGATGCATATTTCTAAGGTTATAATTAATAGGATAAACACTAGGTTTAACTACCAAATGATGTATGATAAGGGAAAGATAAAGCCCTGGCATATTGGCATATGACCAAGAAAAAATATCTTGATATTCTCTCAATAAATTGGTTAATTTCTCCTGCTCATACATGGATAAGGCTTCACCTAGCTTAAGTATTTTAGGGGCTTCCTCAGAAACTATGTTCACATCTATGGTCTCCTCAATAAGTATGGACAAGTCATCCTCAAGAGGAGGCGAGGCAAGAATCACTCATAAGTGCTCAAGATCCTCGAAAGAAATAGAACCAAAGTCCACTTGAGATCTAGAATATTCAACCTGCACAGTGCAAGGGATAGACCCATCAAAGTAGATGTTATTTTAAGGTGTATCCTCATATTTGACATACCATAGAGGTTAGAACCGATAAATAAGGAGATGGTGGCCCCTCATCCTTAACACTCCACTCTAAAATTTGAGGATATTTATCTAAGAGAGATTCTTTACAAGAAGCGATATCTCAATACTGAGATGAGATATTTATTGGAAATTCATTATCCATTTAGGTATCATGGTTTTTTTATATAAATAATATGATGAATGAAACTAAGCTAGATCATCTGGTGAGAAAAATTCAAATGGATGAGAATCACCCAAGATAGAAACATATTGATTTTAAAATTTAAATTTCACACATTGATGAAAAGTAGAAGGACAACCTCCATTGCATGGATCCAAGGATGTACAAGAAGAATATTAAAATATGTAGGACAATATACCACATAAAATAATGTATCTAAACTTTTAGGTCCAACTTTGAGGGGAAGTGATATGGTACCATAAGTTTCTTAGGACTCATTGTTGAAAGTTTTAATGATATCACCAAATTTAGTTATATCTTTCTCTTTTAATATAAAATTTTAAAAGAAATGATATGTGCATAAATTAAGGGAAGAACCATTATCAATCATAATTATTTTGATAAAAATATCCCCAATAAATGCAGTGATATAAAGAGAAGAATATTTTTATAAATTTGAGAAAGAAATATCAACATCCGAGAATGCGAGATGATGTATCCCAAGAGATCTTAAAATAATGGCTATACCACTAGGAGGAATATATGGAGGGATATATTTTTGTCTCAAAATATTTATTAAAGCTTCTCCATGAGTAGGAGAACTATGTAATAGTTCCAAAATATAGATATTTATTGAGAAACAAATTTCCTACTGAGATCGCTGAATTTGTTGACTTTGCACCATTTTTTTGAAGTGGTTGTTATCATACCAACCATGTTATTATAATAATGGTGTGGTACACTTCTGTAAGATACTTTATTAGCTTCCTATATAATTACATTCTGATTAACATATGGTTTTTGTTGCAAATTTTCCAAATCAATACATTCTACATCAATTAAATATTGAACCACATGTTTCAATTTCTTACAAGAATTTGTCCAATGTCCTTCCATTCTATGATATGCACAATGCTGACCTACCTTATACCAATGAGTTGTAGTATATGGTTGCCTTATAGGAGGTAGCTCAATTGCATTGGCTTCTAAAAGTTATTTCAAAACTACTTCCATAGACATATTAAGCCTTGTAAAATTCCTTTGTGTAGATTTTTGAAGTACTATCTTTTATAGATTGTTAAAAATATTATTAAAAAGCCTACTATACATTCCACTATCACTTCCTACATGATTATTCTTATGTTTAGACTTAGTATATTTCTCTTCTTTGACTTTGAGTTAGCCTCTTCTGATAAGGGCCTATTCTACTTTTCTTGCTAAATCAATTGCTTGATCAAAATATGTAATAGTAATAGTATCTAATGCATAAGATAATTGTTCTTGTAAATTACCAATAAATACATAAAACATATCCCTTGGATGTAAATTATATCTCAAACATCCAACCAAACTTCTCCAATTAGCCAGGAACTCTAAAACATTTTCTTCTTTTCTTTGTTTTAAATTGTAAACATCTTTCATTGTCACTTCCTTTTCAATATAAGCACCAAACTATTGAACAAATAATTTTTCTATTTCTTCAAATCTCTTCAAGGAATAATTGGGTAACCTATAATACAATTCTAATGCCATGCCACCAAGACTCTTAGGAAATATTTTAAGTAACAACATGTCATGATAAATGAGATCATGGCAAGCTGTTCTAAATATTCTAAAGTGCTCAATTAGATCTTCTATCCCATTATAAATAGGTAAAACCGGCAGAGAAAAATATTTAGGATAAGGCCTAGCAACAACAACATGATCCAATGGTTGATTACACATTTCCTTATAACTATAAGTAAAACTTGAAGGTTGAATCATCTCAATTTTTGAAACCAATTGATTTACCATATTTGTTAAATTCTACACTTTTGGATTATTGTTATGCATTGTCCCTAGATTCCCTAAAGGAGGAGTGTTGGACATATTTATACTATTGAGGTATGTGGTATCTTGTTGAAGAGGATGACTAAAATTTGATGGAATAGAGGCAACAATGTTGAGATAAGTAGATTAAGGAGGAAATTGAAAATTTTGATTAGCACTACTAGTTGGAGGGACTTGTAGATTCCTTCCAAAATTGGTAGTTATAGTAGTGGCATAAGTTGGATGGTGAACAAGATACCATTATTCAAAGATTCACTTAAGTAGTTATCATAAGATGGTCTAACTTCCTCAAGTAGGGCTTCTTCTTCTAAAGTTGCATCCAATGCATACTTATGATATTTATAAAAGGTCCACACATGCTCAAAATATTTAAAAATAAGGTTTCCATCAAGTCCCTTAATAGGAACAAAACTATTATCAATCTCTTATTCCTCAAAGGATTTAAGAATAAGGTTCCCATAAATTCCCTTAATAGGAACAAAACTATTATCAATCTATTATTCCTCAAGGTTAGGATTTTCTCTATCAACTTGATCATTCTCTTGAAAAATATCATTAAACCCTAAAAGCCTTCTTCCATTCCCAAGGTTGGAAGCCATTGGAAAAAGAGAGAAATACTAAAGACAAAAAGGAGAGAACTAAGACCCACAAAAACAAGCACCAAAATTATGTTTTTAATATTTTTTGATATAGCACACAAAATTAATGATCTTGATTAACGTTTTAAAATAAAAGGAGGTGTTCACGTTGGGTTCACCAAATATATAAAGGGGTAAAACTACCCTACCACATATAATTCCCAAAAGCTAGATCTGCAAGAGAAAGCCTTTGGGGTGAACCACGGGGGTATTTTATTCTCTACACTTAATGCTAGGGGGAAGCGTTCACCATGAATTATTTAAGGACTTGTTTCATGTCCTCTGGTTTTCAAAAAAAATTGATGTATTAGATTCATGACAAACACCTATATTTGGCATTTATAGATCCATGCTATGAAATATAAAGAATAATGTAGAAATATAGAATGCAAGAATACAAGAGCTAACCCTAGAATAATTATTTCTTTGAATTCACTTCTAGTATTAGGGTTTCAAAATATATAACCTTTAAGCAAGGGCTTAAGAAGAGATGCACAAACATAATTAACCCTAAGTGCACACTATATGTTGTTTATCTTTCAAATACCTATAAATTAGTTAGATACATTTGTATAAAATTAGATCTAGGGCTTACAATATAAATATAAAGCACTCAACAAACAACCTACAGACTAATCAGAACACTTAGCTTATCTGGTGATTTATCCTTTCCTTTATCCCTTTATCCAATGCTATCAACAATTCTTATTCCTACGAGATAACTTGATAAAAACTTGAAAAATATGATTAGTATTAGGGAACCTACCTAGGCCACTATATAGTAATGCTTGGAGGTGTATCAGTCAAGCTCTAGATGTAGTCTAAAATGCAATGATGAAGTCTAGGATAGTAGTTTGCCCCTAGATTTGGCTCAGGTGAAATCATACCCTGTAACAAGCAACTACAATAACACATAGGAATAATCATGCCCCACAAAGAGTTGGGCATGATTTCATAGAGACTATATAAAAAATAAAATACAAGTGTGATGAATTTATTACATCACTCAAAAAATCTAAATGTGTATGCATAAGAGAAAATTCACCTGGCAAAGATTCCAAAAGAAAAACAAAAGGTTTGAGACCTCCCAAATGGTTGATCTATCCTTAGGGCTTCAACACAAATCCACCAAGAGTGAGCAACAATAATCAACAATCAAATGCAATAGAAAACCAATCAACTTCACACTCCAAATTTAACTTCCTTGTGAAATAATAAGAAAGATGTAGACCAAATAAAAATACTTTGCAAGAAATAATCGTTAGCATTAAATCATCAAATGTTACCATGCAATAATTTTGTGTGTGAAAAGTGAATTTAAACCCTCCTTATGTAGTGTATTTGAAGGTGAGAAAAGTGGGAAAACAAAAGAGGACCAAAGTAAAACATGCCAAACCCAAAGAATTAGGGTTTTCTTAGACCAAACCCTAAAAATATGAAATCATGCATCATCAAGGCTGATCACAATTTTACCTATGCGAAGTCACATCTTGTTAAGGGCAAGTGTGATTTTGCATAGATAACAAGGGTAAAAGAGGGGGGAGAAGCCTAACCCTTGCCTTAGGCAATTCTAAGGAGTCTGTCAAGAGGTTCTAGGAAGATTTCCCACTAATGTGGATTAATTTTTGTATCTACAAGTATTATTCTTGTAAGAGAAACAAAGCTTAAAGGTATTTTTTTAGGAAAATCAATGACTAAGGGAAGTGTTGAATCTAAGGAAGTGGAGGCTAGCTGATCAACAATCACCTAACCTTTTATAGCATTCTAACCTATAAAGGTCATATCAAAATCACTAAGGGTAAAACCCACTTAGTGGTTCAACCCAAAAGGTGGGGCTTAGACATTAACTAGCACAAAGGATAAAACTTTGTAACTACCAATATCTTATGGCTACGCATGTAGTGTCTTAACTTACAAGAATCAAATACTACAGCAAGGCAAAGCTTCTCTAAGGGGATGTACCAAGTTTCATAGCTAACCAAGGTTCTACTAATATGGTAGATGGATTTCTCTTTTTTTTATCATCATGTTGAGCCAACATAGCTCCCAAAGCATAAGTTATTATTTCTATATAAATAATCAAATGCTTATCTAGTATAGGGGAACTAAGATATGCGGGGAAGTGATATAACTTTTGAGTTCATCAAAAGCTTTTTGACACTCAAAATCCCACTAGAACACTACATATTTCTTAAGGAGCTTAAGAAAGACCTAACACTTATTAACTAACTAAGATATTAATTTATGAATAGATTGAAGTTTACCTTGTAATATAAGCAACTTAGTTAGATTATGGGAATGAGGTATGTCATTGATAGCCACTATCTTAGAAATATCTACTTAAATCCCTTGCCTAGACATGATGAAACCTATCAAATTTTTAGATGTGACTCCAAACACACACTTGGAGGGCTTAATATAAATTTTGTATTGTCAAAGCCATTCAAAAATTCATCTTAAATCTTGAACATGATTCTCTCATGTATGGAACAACCAATAATATCATCCACATAACCCTCAACAATATCATGCATCATGTCATGAAATATATTAAGCATAGCCCTCTAATATGTGGCACCAACATTATTCAAGCCAAAAGGCATAAATTTATAATATAATATACTCCATGGAGTAATGAAAGCTATCTTGGCTTGGTCCTTAGAGGTAACCATGATATAATTATATCCTAAAAAAACCATCCATGAGCAAAATCATTCTCCATTTAGTAGTGAAATCCATGATCATATCTATGTTGGGGAGAGGAAAATCATCCTTAGGACATGCTAAGTTAATGTTCCTAAAGTAAATATATATTTTTATTATTCCTACCTTTTTAGGTACAAGAAGAATGTTGTAAATCCAATAATAATATTCAATATCTTTGATCATTCTGACGTCAAGGAGTTTTTGGAGCTCTTCCTTGACCAGAAGAGTGACCTTTGGATACATCTTACTAAGTTTGTATGTAATAGGCTTAATATTAGGCTTAGATACAAAATTATGCATAACAAGAGAGGGGTCAATCCATGGCATGTCAACATATAACTAAGAAAAAATATCTTGAAATTCCTTCAATAAATTGGTCAATTGCTCTTGCTTGTCCATCAATAAGGCTTTGCCTAACTTAAGGGATTTAGGGTTCTCATTAAAACCTATATTAACATCTATGGTATCCTTGATGATAATATGAGATCCATCATCATAAGGAAGTGAGGTATGGATCACTCATAGTTGCTCAAGATCCTCAAGAGACATAGGGATGGAATCCCCTTGAGAACTAGAAGACTCGATATGCATAACACAATGGACTAACTTATTAAAGAAGAAGTTGTTTCATAGCATATCCTTATGATCCATGTCACAAAGAGTATTCCATTTAGTATGCTCCCTTGGGGTTTCAACTAACTAAACCAAAATTATCACATTGTAAAGAAAAATGTTAGAGGGAGAAGGCGGTTCCTCATCCTCATTATTTCATTCTAAGCCATGATGATCCAAAAATTTAGTATAAGTGACAATTTGATCATCATCAGTTGGTAAGGATTGGTTTTTATTAGGAATGTAACCTATACCACATTTCATATGCCAAATCTCAACTTCCAAAGGTTATTGAATACCTTTCTATTGTATCCCAAAATCCTTACCTACATATCCCTTACTAGACATGATCTTCTTAGGAAGTAGGTAATCATTGGATAGATAACAATGGGTAAAAGACTTCTCTATAGGAGGATTGCTACCATAAATATATTATTTGAGGGATACACCCACATAGATAAAGGTACACATACCAATGTGTACTACACTCTTCTTATAAGGCAAACCCATAGTCTAAGGTGAAGGTGGTAGCTTGGCTAAATCTAAAAGAGGCTCTTAAATAAAATGATTGAATTGATCTTATTATGAGACATTGATTAGTGGTTTATTACTTATTTTTAAATGTTCAAGTTGCTTGGTGATGTAATATGAGGAAATTTATGGACATAAATTGAGATTAGATTGCTCAACCATCAAACAATATTGGAATGGATGAGGGTTGTCTAAAATGGTGAGTAGTTAATTCTTGAATTCAAACTTTAAATATTGATGAATAGTAGAGGGCACAACCCTCATTGTATAAATACAAGGGTGCCCAAGAAGGAGATTAAAATATGTGGGGCAAGATACCACATAAAACAAGGTATCTAAGATCTTAGGTCTAACCCTAAGGGGAGGGATATAATACCCGAGGTCTCTTGGGACTCATTGTTGAGATATTTGAAGATGACATCCAATTTAATTAAATCTTACTCTTTTAATCCAAAATTATGGGAAAATTGAAAGGTGCATAGATTAGGGAGGAACCATTATCTACCAAAATTCACTTGATAAATGTTTCTCCAATATATGAAATAATGTAGAGATAAGAATCCCCTTGTAAACTTGAGGAAGGAATATCATCATCCAAAAATGTTATATGATGTATCCCAAGGGAACCTACAACATTAGTTATATCACTAGGAGAAATGTCTTGAGGAACAAATTGTTGATTTAGAAGCTTTATCAAGGATTCCCTATGAATATGAGAAGTTTAAAAAAGCTCTAAGAGGGAAATCTTGGCTGGGATACTAGCTGGCTATTGTTGAATTTCGAAGGAGGATTTTTGATGTGGTTTCAACACTAAGGGTGGGTTTTATACTCTTGTGCTCCTTTTTTGGGTACTCTTCAAAATTAAGAGTGGTATAGAAGATTGGTTGGATATAGAACTCATCTTCTACTAATATTTTTGAGTCGATTGATCTTAAGCTTGTTGCCTTATAGTTGTTGCTATCATACCAACCATATTTTTATAGGTATGTGGCACATTATGATATGAAACTTGATTAGATACCTATTTTCCATGATTAGGTAGGGGATTTTGGAATATCCCCATGTATTTATTAGTTGTGGGTGCTTGTTGTGTAGGGGGTTGATTGTTTTTTGGTGTTAGGAGTAGGTTGAGAATCCTCTATAATAATATTATCTAGATCGATTAAGTCCTAAACCATATGTTTCAACCTCTTACAAGAATATGTCATATTCCCCTCCACTCTATGATACTCACAATATTGAATAGACTTATACCAATCAGTCGTGGTATTGGGTGGTCTTATAGGTGGCAACTCAATAACCTTAGCCCTCAAAAGTTGCTTTAGGACCAATGAAATAGGTTGGTTGAGTGTTGTAAAATTTCTTGGTGGGGGTTTCTTTGGTTTTCTAGGAACCATATTTTTGAAGGTATTGGAAATATTGTTGATAGATCTACTATCTATTACCCCATCACCAACTACATGTGTGTTCTTATATTGGGTTTTTGTGGTCCTATATTCTTATTTTATTGGTTTAAGTTGAACTCCTTGAATAAGGGCTTACTCTACCCTTTTTGATAGATCTATTGCTTGTTCAAAAGAGGTAGTAATTGTTGTTTCCAATTCATATGATATTTTCCCTTGTAAATTTACAATAAAGATCTCTAGAATGTATCAGATAGGTAAGGTTTATCTTAATCATCCAACTAAACTTCTCCAACTAGATAAGAATTTAAAAAAAAATCATCTTTACCTTGCTTCAACAGATAAAAATCTTCCATAGTCACATTTTTCTGAACATAAGCTCCAAATTATTGAATAAACTTTGCTATCTCCTCAAAATTCCTCAAAGAATTATTAGGTAGTTGATAATCATTCCAATGCCAAACCACCAAGGCTCTTATGGAATTTATTTAGTAACAACATATCATCATATATACTATCATGTCATGTTTTTTTAAACATTCTTAAATTTTCAATTGGGTCCTTTGTTCCCTTATAACTAGGCAAAGATAATATTGGGAAATGCTTAGGGTAGGGCCTAGAGGTGACGATAGGTTCTAAGGATAAATTGTAAATTTCCTTATAGTTGTAGGTGAAACTTGGAAGTTGAATAGAATACATTCTTAAAGCCAATTGTTTCATCATATTTTTCAATATTTGCATATTAAGATTGTTGTCATGCAATGGCCCTAGATTCGCCAAGGGAGGGTTATAGGTAGGTTGTTGAAATGAAACTTGGCTAATGTTAGAGGCATTAACATAACATTGTTCTAATATGGATTATGGAAGAGAACATTTTGCATGGTATCTTGCTATGAGAAATAATTCACATTTTGTGGAACATAAGAAGCAATAGCATAAGGAGGAAATTGAACATAATTTTGAGATGCACTACTAGTTGGAGGAGCTTGTGGAATTCCTCCAATGTTGGTGGTTATAGTAGTAGCATATGTAGGTTTATGAAATGGATTAACATTATGAGAATATTCAAACAAAGTATTGATGCAAATATTTTGAGAAGAAATGGTTTGATGATGAGATGTTCCATCCTCTTTGAGTTGGGCTTATTCATCCATATCCTTATTCAAGGCTTGCCAATGATGTTTGAAAAAATTCTAGATATGATAAAATGATTTGAAGGTGAGGTTTCCATTAGATACCTTAACAATATCAAGGTCATTACCAGTTTCTAAATTGTATTCCCCTTCTAGATTAGGAATCTCCCTATCAATCTAATCATCTTCTTGAAGAATATCACTAGATTCTAAAAGCCTTCACTTACTCCTAAGGATGGAAGCCATATGAGAAAGAGAAAATATAGGAGAGAAAAGGAGGATATAAAAACTAGAAAAATACACAAAAGATTCTTAAGATGTTTTTAAAATTTTTTATTTTAAGTAAACAAATTTAGCGGTCTTGCTTAAAGTTTTTAAAAGGAAAAAAATGAAGAGCCTTCCTAATTTGGCCATGAAAGATATGTTTTCATGTCGATTTCACCAAATATGGAGAGGGGGTAAAACTACCTTGTCACGTATGATTCTTGACTGGATCCACTAGGAGCGAGGTGATCATGGGGGTATGTTAAGCCTTTACACTTAGGGGATAAAGGATGAAAAAGGTTCACCAAGAATGATTCTAGTACTCACTCCAATTCTAAATATGGAATGTTTGATGTGTATATTGAGCAAGCACCTATGTTTGGCCTTTCTAAAATCTAAGCTAAAAGGAATTAAAGAACAATGCAAGACAAACAATGATGCAAGAAAACAAGAAGCTATTCCTAAAATGATTCTTAGTTTTAATGAGGACTAACCCTAGTTTAAAATATGATTAAATATTTTCCTTTTCAAGCAAGGGACCAAAATAATGCACAAATAGATTTAACCTAAATGCATACTATATGCTTTTCTCTTTATTAATGCCTAGAAAAAAAACCATTTTTTTCATTTATTTTTATCATAAGTTGAATCTAAAATACAAATATACAACAAACAAATAGAAAAAAACCTAAGAAGCCTACTTAGAGAAATTATTCAATTTTATGGTTGACCCTAGCTTTTAACTTACATCCAGATATATCCAATAGCTTTAAAACCTACAAAATAGCTTCAAAAATCCTATGAAAAATGATCAGTGTTTGGGGGTCTTCTTAGGCTACTATATGAATAATCCTGGAGGTACAAAAACCAAGCCCCATTGGTCCTTTTATCTAACCATTTTTGTATACACCTAAATCATGTCGTTCTTAGGGGATATACTCACATAGACACATTCATAAGATAAGATGACATAATCTTGGACTTTCAAAGCATTAATAGTGGTTCTCACCACTCATTTGGGGCCTTTTCAAGCCATCCAAGCCTAGCCGATCAAGCCAATAGTGGCCAAATCCTAACCAATCAAGCCTAGAGTGACCAAAACTTAGCCACTACAAACGACAGTAGCCAGATCTTAGTCACTGCAGATGATAGAGGCTAAACCCTAAAAGTAGTTTTATCGACAAATAGGCATAATCACGGGCAGAAGTGGCAGTCTGCATGCAATAAAGGTGAGCAAAAGTAACTTTGTATTCCTTTTCATGAGTAGTTCACATAGGAGACTTGAGTTTGCATTTAGAATTTAGTTAAGTAACCTCCAAACATAAACAAGTGACAAAAGCTTCTCATGATAACGACTAGTTTGCATAGGAGACTCAAGTTGGTAGTTATATTTTTTGTTAACTGGCCTCAAAACATAGAAAAGATAGAAAGCCTCTCATTCTAACTTGCACTACGCATGAGAAATTCATTCCTAGGGCTTGGACATAGACATAGGGTTTCACACTATAAAAGGTGCAAGCCTAAGAGCACCAAGTATCGATCATCCATCTATCTTTTTATCGATATTGGTCATTGAGGAGAGCTTTCGAGACTTGGAAAGTTCCCTTAGAGATTGCATGTATGGTGAAGTCTTGATATATTGGAGAGCATAGCAACAATTATTTCAACATTGGATACAAGCGTCATAGATTTGGAGCAAAGAGGACAAGAATCACTTTAGTGGATGTTGTCTTGGATAGTGGTCCACAACCTTAGCTTAGGGTTCTAGACATTAGATTCATTATTTGTTTAGCACATCATTAGCATAGCATCATTTCATTCGTTTGCATTCATAACATTAGTCTAATTTGCACTTGCTTTCATTTGTTATATTCATTGCTAACAACCTCATCCGAGGAGGTATTCTTGGACATCTAAGCATGTGTTTTTGTTTCATTACTTACAGGGCCACAAGTTCATTGAATGGAATATGCAACATATGAGAGAAAAAGGGAACCCTCTAGGAAACAAACCTGGAGAAGGAGACATCTGTAAGCCCTCATACATTTCCATATGCAAAACTGGGAAGCTTTTTGAAGGTGATCCACCCCTTGTGAGGGGACATCTTACTCATTTGTAATTCATTGTATCAAAATGGGTATCCCTAAGAGGGACCAACATGTAACCAAGTTTCAATACAAATAAAGAGATCCATATTTGCTATTTCCATGTTACATGCTTTTCATTGTCTTCCATTTCATCTTGGGTTTTTTAATATTGCAAGTAGAGTAGAGCAATGCGTTCATCTCGAGGTTGCTACATATGGTGGTCATGGTGGGACCTCCACTAATTTTTCATTTGCTACCAGAATACTAACTTAGTTTTGTGTGCAAGTCTAGCCACTCAGAGCTACAACGACCAAAAATTAGCTGCTATGAGCTACATCGGCCAATAGATATTTATCCACTCCCACTAACAGTAGCTAAGAACCAATCACTATGGTCAACAGTGGCCAAAATTGGAGTGCAGCAGAGGTCAAAATACTGAATCTTTGAGTTGGATCAAAGTTTGGTACAACTTATCTGATATTTTATAGCTTTATGTCTACTTTTGTGTGTCTAAAATAGAGAACTTAAAGCACATTTATGTTTGGAAATTGAAAGAATAAAAGGAGAAAGAATTAAGCATTTCACATATCTTAGATCTTCTTTTAATTTTCCACTAGGCGTTTCTAGGAACAATGGCTTATGCCTAAAACATTTGCCCTAGAATCCAACATGCTATACATTGTATTTTGTTTGCTTGCTTTGAGGCCTTGCTAGAGGCCATATCTCCACGAAATAAAGTGCGCTCATACAAATCATAGTAGTTCATGCATCTTTCTAAATATTGAAACATATTTTTTGTACTTAGGCATATAGGAAAGACTCATTGTTGCTATATGATGCACTTTATGTTACGCAAGCTTAAAATGAACACCACACACGCACGTCTCATTTAAACATTGGGGAGTTGGATTTCATCACCAACCTTCAATTTAGTCCAGTGACATTGGAATTCATCTCCTTCCACTAGTTTACCCCCTAGAGCTTCCTATAAATGGATTGAGAAACTTACTTATAGTGACACTAAGTTACTTGTGCTCAAACTACCTCCCACTATTGCAACAATCATTGGTTCAGAGTGGAAGAGCTAGGTAAACCCCCCACTAGGTCTTTAGTAGTGTACCCTAGATTATTTTGATAAAACCATATTTGGTACAGGCATACTTGATTGTCACTATGGATGAGTCTCCTCATTCTTAATCCAAGAACAAGAGCAAGAAATTGAAATAACAACACATCAAAACACACCAAACAGTTTAGGGCACACTTAAATCGATAATCAAGATAAAAATTTGTTTGGTATTGTGTGGTTATTCCTAAATTACAACACAAAAGATAAATTCATAGAAAACATGGTCAAAATAAGAAGTAAATACCCTCAACCTGATACTTAGGGAGAGACTAAAGCAACTCATACCCATAGGTGGAGTCGTAGTAACATTGAATGACCTACTCGTAATACTGTGAGACATAGTTCCATGAGCCTAAGGGGTGATAACTCAACCCTTGGGGGATCTCCTTGAGAAACCCAAAGTAGGAAACCACATCATGGAACAAATTCACATAAAAAAAAAGAGACTTCACAGCCACCCTCATCAAGGATACATGAGGAGACCTCAAGGACCTCCTATAAACACATATAAACATCTCAAATATGTGAGGAATATTCAATGGACTCCTCTTCACATGAACATGAAGAAGGTTCTAAAACTCATACTTCATATAGGGATGAAGAGACTACTACATCTCCATCCACATGGAGAAAATATGTCACCACAAATCCGTATTCATCAATAAGGCAAGCAAGAGTCACAACACCTCAAGATTCACAAGAAATATATGAAGCAGGTCTACCCACTGAAGGGTAGGAAACTAGAGCTACATCTAGTCATGGGAATTAGATAGAAAAAAATCTTCACACAAAAGGAAATATTCCCATAGACTATGACCTCATAGGAGTGAATGGCACCCCACTGGACCAGCCATGGTAAACAAGATAGCTAGATGGGTTGGATCAGTTTTCTACATGACCAACTCAAAGAACTACAACTATTGAGAACTCTACCTCTGGAAGCTCATGAAATGTGACTTCTAAACACATCTCTTAGTCTAGGGGTACCTCAAAGTGACACCACAGTAGATGCATGGAGTCTGATCATAAGGATACTCAATAATACAATGAATAAGTCACATTAGCTAGCAAGAGTACAGGTGCAGCAAAAACCTCCTCTAAGAATCTATGAGTCAAGACAACAAGAACAAAGTCAGATAAACATGAGTCTTCTATGATAGTGCAAACTGACTGAATGAGATGGTTATAAAATGCATTACGTAAGGAGCGAGAGCTAGTGGAAGCTCTTGAATAGGATAAACAAAGAGAAAGACTCTTGTGCCAACATGAGCAATGATTAAGAGAGCAAGCTGAGTGGCTAGCTCTTAAAAATTTATAGATAAATGGTGGTGACCACCAAAGAACTAGATGCACTGACATGCCTAAGGAGAGACGTACTAGACAAGATAGCCCACAATGAAATCCCCCACTAAAACATGAACGAAATCCAACTAGTGGGGAAAGGGCAAACATAATAAACCAGGACTACAATCCTGAGTCCCCTCGTAGGAGGGAGGAAAATGGAACAAATAAAATGGATAGAGAGTTACCTTGATCACTTACAAGAGGAGGAAATTTGTGCATCAAAGGCATTTCAAGAGCTTGCTAAAAAGATAAAAGCCTTTGAGAAACAAGAGGCAATTGGGAACTCACCATCTTTGAGAAAAATACACAACCAACCATTGTGCACATCAATCCCTAGCCCTCCATACCCTAAACACTTTGATATGCCTAGGTTAGAGAAATTTAAGGGTGAAGAGGATGCACAAGAGAATGTCACCAATTTTATCAATGCCTATTTTCATCTTGAATACAATGATGCTCTCATGCTAAGAACATTCATAATGACATTTTCAAGTGCTACCACTCAATGGTTCAATCAACTACCTAAGAATAGCATAACCAACTTTGAACAACTAGTAAACACATTCCTAAAGTATTTCTCCTTTGGTTCTAATAATAAGATGAACATTTTAGACTTGGCCAACTTGAAATAGTATGATGATGAGCCAGTAATGGATTATGGGAATAGATGGATAAAATTCATGGCAAAATTATCATTCTCCATTCCAACAGAATATATCATTTGTATATTCACCAAAAGTTGCTCTAAACACATCTCCCTATTACTACAACTTTAGTAGTATCCTTTATTTGAGGAAGCTTTGGCACATGCCAAGCTCATCGAAGAAATAAAAGTAGATGAGGGAACCATCAAAATCCAAAATAAAAATGAGTGGAACAAGAATGGTGAGAATGACAAGTACAAACAAAAGCAGGCCAACCCTGCTCCAGTAAATCAAGTAATATTGGCTACACCCAAGGATAGGGATGAACAAAAAACCTAGAACTATCAAGCACATCCCTTGCCAGTCAATTATGACCAAAGGAACAAACAAGAAAGAAATAGAGAATGCAAGCTGCCTAATTATTTCACACCTCTGACAGAGTCAATGCAATCAATATTTAATCAGTTGAGCGAGGCTAGGAGGATCATATTTCTTGATATACCTCTTATAGATCCCAACCATCCTAAGAAAAAAGGATATAGGGAAGATCATTTTTTCCCTTATCATAGGATACTAAGGTATGACATTGAGGCTTGCATTGGTTTTAAGCATCAAGTACAAAACATGATTGAGTTAGGAGAACTAAAAGTTGACAACCCACTAGCTCTCGATAACAGAGACATGGGTATATACAAAAACCCATTGCCCAATCATGAGGCCCCTAGAGAGCAAGGGGTCCAAGTAAATAATATTTGAGTTGATATACCTACCCACGGACGCGATGGGATGGTTGAGATTGTTAGCATAGCAACAAGGACTAGGCGGTATGGTCAACCACAACCTCCTATAGCTCCCATGAATGTACCAGTTGCACCTAGTTAGAGGTAATACAACCTTCTAGGTCCACCAACTAGACCTGTGGTAACTATCCAGAGTATATTGGAGCAAAACCTACAAATGACTCCAGCTAAGTTATCCATCTATGAGCTCATACAATAGTCCCCAAAGCATAGGGAGACTCTAATAGAAATTTTAAGGACAATTGAGCTCCAACCATAAGATGCAAATGCATTCACTCACTTTTTGGGACAAGTACAAGAATCCTAGAAACCTGTAATTTGATTCTATGATTATGAGATTAAGATAGTACCTGTTGCCTTACCAGACCCTTCACTAAACATTATATCGGCAATCAAAAACTTACCTTTCAAGAGGGTCTTGGTCGATACAGGTTCATCAATAAACATCATTACAACAACAACAATAGAGCACCTCAATATCCCCAAGTCTAATATCGTTCCAGGAGCTTACACATTGAGAGATTTTAATGATGCTTTATGTAATACTATGGGAATGATAGTCCTACCCATCAAGGTGGAGCACAAGACCATACCTGTGATATGTCATGTCTTGGATATGCAGTACAAAATCCTCTTAGGGCATCCTTGGATAAGGGCCATGAAGTGTGTGCCTTCGATCTTACACCCAGTGTGTCAAGTATGTGCATGAAAACAAGGTCTATGTGGTTTTGGACGATGAAGAGCATTTTAAATACATCCATCAGGTGGATATTTTAGGAGAATTTTTAATCCCTTCTACCCACCTGTACGTAGCGCCTTCATCCCCAACCACACAAATGGATAAGAAAGACAAAAGGGTAATAAAATATCCATGCATATAAACACCTCCTGGTGCACTCAAAATAGTCAATGCTTCTAAAGTACCATCAAAGTCAAAACCAAAAGATAATTAGAAGCTAAAGGTACCCTTAGTCAAAGAAGAAAGGCCCAAGTAAGTGCCAACTATAGCTATTGTTGAAATGCCAAGTCCTATGTAAGAAGAAGATCTTCAAGATAAATATGAAGATAGTTATTACCATCTCACTTTTCCAGTGTCATCCGTAGAGTTGTCCACGTTGCATGCATCAATACACTTGGAAATCATAGGCATAGAGGAGTACCTTATGTAGAACATTATATTTATGCCTATCATTGAGTCTGCACAAGACATTGGAAGACCTAAGGACTTGAGGCTACTAGTGGGAACGGTGGTTCCACTTGGAATCCCTCCCAACCAAGCCAATTTTGTCTATGTTGGCTTGGACTGCGCCCATAATTATTTAGACATAGAAGAGGATAGCGACAAATTATTCATGATCAATGTTCATTAACTCTCTAATACTAAGTTTTCTCTAATATTCTTTGAGCATTACCATTGGCATGGCTATGGCCTTAGCATATATGAGTAGGGGCACAAATGGCCATACAAGCCATAATATCAGCTTCCCTCCAATAGGTTTGGCTTAGGCTATTATATTGGAGGTCGGGATGACTCTCTTGCAGCAACATTGGATAGATTAAGCTTAGGGTTGGGAGAAGACATCGATTTCATTCCTTATTACTCCCTAAGAACATGAAATTTGAGCAACAAGTAAGTGGCCATGATAAATTTACCACCACTAGAAATTTATCATCCAAACATCTCAATTTATTCCACCCCAACAAGGTACAACTAGTTGGATGAGAATAATGGATATGAAGCAAGTGATGATGAGGTACAACTTGGCTTAGCCTACTAGGGGCCTTGCTATTTACAAATATTCACATGGTCCATCCACGATGAGAGTGGGTATACATCAGAGGAAAGTGACAATGAATCAGAAGACTCAATAGAAAGAGCATACTTAGGCCTAAGCCATCAAATACTAACTTTGGGGCAAGAGACAAATGAAAATGGATTCTTCATAAGTGATAAATAATATGAATATGAAATAGATATGGCCTACTTAGGGCCAATACATGAGCCCTTTATCTTAGGACCACATACCAATGCTAATGGTTTCTGGATAAGTGATGATAACTTTGAGGATGAGACCGATATGGCTTATCTTGGACCTCACCACTTGTGAAAAGTCAACAAGCTAGTAGAGAGAGAGGCGGAACTTTGTGCCATAGACCCTCATCTATGATTTTTGGGGAGACCTATTGACCTAGCTGCCATTCACTAGATGGTCAATCCCCCTCCACATATATTCAGAGAGCAATTAGATCTCAATGATCCTATTGTCCACCCTGCTCATGGGCCAGATCCAAAAATTCCCATTTCTCCAGAGCCTCATTGTAAGTATGGAAGGAAAACCCTTGAGACAATATTACACCCATGTGGTCCTAGAGATTTCATCCCATCCATCAACATGATCTCCATTGATTTGACCACTCCACTTCATAATCTATCAAATCCTACCAAATCATTACATCTTGATATAGATGCTATTGATTAGGATCGTGCTAATTCTCCTATAGAGCCTGAAGAACTCTTATCCAATGAAGAGATGTTACAACCATTCTATTTTGCCTCAAGTTGTGCGTATGAAATCTTCCATGTTGGTTTGGAACTTGAGTCAGTAGGTCCTATAAATCCCATCGATGACATTCATTTGATACCCATGCCTCATCAGCTAGAGGATGGGTCACATATGGCTATAGAAGTGAATTTTGAGGTGGACATCAACGATGATCCTACCCAACCAAGAAAAGTCAAGTTTGGAGAAAGTCTATCTCTAGAGGAACAAGCCATCCTAATTCCTCTCCTCAAAGAGAGGCCAAATATTTTTGCTTGGACTTACAAGGACATGTCAGGGATAGATCCAAAGTTAGTCATTCACAACCTTTCATTGGATCCCATGAAGAAGCCAGTCAAGCAAAAGCTAAGGAAAATGCATCCAACCATCACTTTGATGGTGAAGAAAAAATTGCAAAAACTATTGGATGTAGTATTCATAGTTCCTATAGACTACCCTAAGTGGGTGTCAAACATGGTATCCATGGGGAAACCCGATGGAAGAGTCCGTATCTACATGAAATTTAGAGATTTAAATAGGGCAACACCAAAGGATTCATTCCCATTGCCAAATATAGATGCCCTTGTAGATGCAACTGTAGGTCATGAAATGCTCTCCCTAATGGGTGGTTTTTCTTAATACAACTAGATATAGATTAAGCTCAAAGATCAACATAAAATGACTTTCATTGCTTTTTGGGGAACATTCTATTATAAAGTAATGTCATTCGGTCTTAAGAATATTGGTGACACATATCAGCGGGCCATGACATACATATTCCATGACTATATGCATAAGATATTATAGGATTACATGGATGATTTACTGGCCAAGTCCCTTTTGTAGCAAGAGCACGTTGAAGTCCTTAGACAAGTCTTTGATCACCTCATTAAACACAATGTCCGATTGAATCCTAAGAAGTGCATATTTGGTGTAACTTCTGGCAAGCTTTTGGGATTCATCGTATCCAAAAGAGGCATCGAAGTAGATCCTGCAAAGGTAAAGGCTATATTGGAAATGGTCGCCTCTACCAACATTAGGGAGCTAAGGAGCCTACAAGGCAAGATAGCATCCATAAAAAGATTCATCATGCAATTATCAGACAAATACCGACCTGTGAATCGGTTTCTATGCAAGGATGTCCCATTTCATTGGGACGAAGAATACCATCAAGCCTTTGCAGAGATAAAAAATTATCTAGAAACACCTCCAGTATTGGCTCCACAAAGGCCAGACATACCATTTTTACTATATATATCGGCTACTAATTTTGCATTAGGCACCATGTTAGCCCAAAAGAATGCACAAGACAAAGAGCAAGCCATATATTACATTAGTCACACCTTGGTGAGCTATGAGCTAGGATATGTGTATGTCAAAAAATTGTTTTTAGCAGTGGTCTTTGCAATTGAAAGTTGTGACACTACATGTTGAGCCATATGACATACGTCATATCAAAACAAAATCCTTTGTAGTACATGATGAGCAAGACATATCACAATATGTGTACTACAAAGTGGATCATGCTATTGATAGAATTTTATCTAGAGTTCATAAGCCAAAATTCCATCAAGGTATAAGTCATAACAAATCAATTAGCAGAGGCACCTCTTTAGGATAATAAGCCTCTCACTATAGAATTGCCTGATGATGATGTAGTCTTTTCAATATCAGATCCGCCAGAACTCAAAGAACCCAGGAAAGAAAGAGATATATCATTGTTCTTCAACTATTCTAAGTGTGAACAAGGGGGCAGAGTAGGGATTGTCTTTATCACACCATAGGGTGATCCATTGCCCTTATCATTCAAACTAGAATTCCTGTGTACAAACAACAATATAGAATATGAAGCATTGATCCTAGGACTCCAAACAGTCGTAGCAATGGGCATTAAAAAACTAAATATCTTTTGTAACTCCTTTCTCATAGTAAACTTGTTCAAAGGACTATTTCAATGCAGTTGCCCACTCCTGAAGACTTACAAGGAACTTATTGACACCTACCTAGCCCGACTAGAATGGTATGACATCGAGGCAATACCTCGTACGTCAAATAGATTTATAGACACCATTGCTTCTTTGGGATCCTTAATCGCTTAGAATCTATCTACTGATTTTAAAACTGTTCATGTGAAAGTGCTTTCACACTCAACAATACATCGTGAAGCTTTTTTACAATCAAGAATCAATCAACATGATCAAAATTGAACCAAATCAAGATTGGTCCTTCACAGCTAGATATTTCTTGCAAACAGTAACTTGGGGGTCTTTTATCTCCTAAGGACCTATGAATTGTGGTGCAAAAATACACCATATATTTGTTCCTCAATTCATGTTCACTAGCTCAAAAATATAGGAAAATCAAGCCATATTTTCTATAAAAGCTATGGCTTATCAAGATTGGCTTTTCCAACTACGGGACTTCTTGAAGCTTGGAATAGTACCTCAAGGTTTGTCATATACTGAAAGGCAAATGTTCAAATAGAAAGCAATACATCTTTATAGGAGAAATCCTCTACAAACGAGGATATGATGGAGTATTACTCTGTTGTCTTGAGCCCCAGAAAGCATCCTAGGCAATTTTGCAAGCTCACAATGACACATGTGGAGGGCATTTCAGTGGCATGGCCATCGTTAAGCGCATCTTGAGAATGGGTTACTATTGGTCCACCATGGAAAAGGACTGCTATGAGTATGTCAAAAAATGTATTAAGTGCCAACATCATGCAAACCTAATGCACTTACCGTCGCAAGCCTTGCAACCCATCCAGGAAGCATGACCATTCTCGCAGTGGAGACCAGACTTAATTAGGAAGATCTCACCCCTATCCTTAGGTTGACACACATTCATCATAACAATGACATAATACTTCACTAAATAGGTGGAAGTGATCCCCTTAACATAGACAACTGGACCAAGGATTATGAAGTTTATACTCCATAATATCATAAGTCATTTTGGGGTCCCTTCTAAGATAATATCAGATTGAAAGCACGAGATTTCAGAAACAAAAAGGATAAACTAGAATGCGATGTAAACGAAACTAAAGATAACGCTTAAAGCCTATGTATTGAAAAATGCATGAAAAGGAAAGAACATGAATGAATGAACACAAGATATAAAAGCAATATAAAATACGGCCCTTTTTATTGATATGCTTTTGAAGTCGTGTTACAATACGTCTCCTTCCCTTTTAAGGGATAGGAGCGTTAAATATTGATTCTTTACAACTTGTTTCAGAATTCCTTCTTCCGCGTGCCCACATATAAGATGGGTGAACCAAAAAATTGTCGCTGCTTGTGTTGATAAAACTTAACTCCTCGCTGCTCCTCTGATGTTGAAGACCTGCTTTCAAAGAAACAAGAAAAGAGTCAATAGCACCTGTATATGAAAATAAAAACTCGTGATTCTGAAAGCTTACTTGTTAGTGAATACAAAAGATAAATAAAACGATGATTTAAATAAATCTAAATGAACTGAAAACTTGATGAAAGCATGAACATATCACTAGAAAAACACTGCAAAAGAAACAGTCTACAAATTCATTGCAGATTCATATTCATTCCAGGGTGGGACGAGTAAACCTGCAACAAACTGGTATTCGCTCCGGGGTGAAACGAGTAAGCCTGCAATAAGGCAGGGGCTCCTGAGGGCAAACTGCCTGTCGGTTAAAACCTTGTTTCGACACCAATCCACTTGGGATGGGTCCGAAACCTGTTGTGATGTGTTGTCAAAAAATTGGTGGTATTTTGTAGCCAGAAATCAGGTTTTGGGTTTTGATTCGTGCTTCCAATAGTCACTCAATAACCTCTCTCTCGAATGAGAGATTATGGATGTAAAAAGCACAAATCGCAAGTAGGTATGTAAAATGGTAGCACTTCATTTCTCAAATGCTCCTTCTCTCTTTGTCTTTTGGGTGAGGAAACTCACCATTTTATAGACCCAAGGGGTCTCTTGAATTAACATTCAGAAGTGATACTTAGCATGAATGCTTTTTTGTGAAGAGAAGACTTCTTCTTGATCAAGGGCTTCTTAACTGCCTCTACGCATGTCTTTGTAACTATCTCTGTAACTGCCTCTGCATGCTCAAAAGACTCACTCACACTCCCATGCAATGAAGGGATAGTTAAGTGGCAGATCTGAGTTGTCATGTGTCGAGGTTTGAATTTTTGTTGGTCAAACCTGGTATTTGTCCCACCCAAGAGTGAGCATGAACTACAAGTCCGTATTCGTCCCTGGGTGAGACAAATAAGGAGCAAAGTTCCTGAAAGGTACCAAAATGGTGTCTGACCTTCCAAAAATACTATGAGAGTGGTTAGGACCACTTTTTAACCTCTATGGGCTGCCCTAGGGGCTGTGTGTGTCAATGCGATCAGTGTTTGCGGTCACTTAATCAGATTGGTGTTGTTTTGGTGTCTACACAGATAATGGGCCATCTTTCAAGAATAAAAATGTGCGTGTTTTAATAAAAAAATACCACATTCAATACAATTTTTCAATGCCTTATTATCCGTAAGCAAATGGGCAAGTAGAAGCCTAAAAAACAACAATAGTCTTCATCTTGAGGAATACAGTGCAAGACAATCACAAGGATTGGCACATGTAGTTGCCTCTTGCACTATGGGCATACATGACTAGTATACAGACTCCCACTGGGGCAACAATGTTTTCACTAGTATATGACACTGAGGCCATCATGCCACTAGAGTTGAAAATTTTAAATCTACGCATAGCATAAAAGGACTTCATAGATGATGATACCACATGGCAAAGACGACTTGATCAGTTGATGCTTATTGATGAATGTCGAGTCAATTATATAGAGCATCTTCATGTTTACTAGGATTACCTTGTGCGAGCTTACTATAGTAAAGTCCAATTAAGGGAATTGAAGGTTGGAGATCTAGTGCTCAAAGAAAACCAATAGAATTTGAATCTGCCGCCACATCTACGAGACAAATTCGTAGCAAAATAGATAGGCCCATACATTATTTCACAGAGAGCTGTACCTGGAGCATACCAACTTATATCATTAGATGGTTTTGAGAAACCTGAACCTCTCAATATCATTGACTTAAAGGCATTCTACACATAAAACACAAAAAAATCCAAATATGTCAAAATACAAAAAAAATAAAAAATGTCAATAACACAAACAAATCATCAAAAAGCAAAATTTAAAAATCAAATAAAAAATGCTCTAAGGGTATTTAAACCGCTTTTTCAACTCCAATAAATCAAATGCTCCAAGGGAAATTCATCTCGCTTGGTCAAAATCAAATAAAAAATGCTCCAAGGGTATTCAAACCGCTTGGTCAACTACAATCAATCAAAGGCTCCAAGGGTAATTCATCTTGCTTGGTCAAAATCAAATCAAAAACACTCCAAGGGTGATCAAACCACTTGGTCAATTCCAAACAATCAAAATGCTCTAAGGGCATTCAAGCCGCTTGGACAAAATCAATTCAAAAAGCTCCAAGGGTATTCAAACCACTTGGTCAACTTCAATCAAAAATCTCCAAGGGTAATTCATCCCACTTGGTCAAAATAAAAAAGTTCCAAAGGCATAATAAGCCCTTTGGTCAAATTAAACAAAAATACAAAACAACATAAAAATAAAAAATACAAAAACAATTGCATTTCATATCTTGCATCCACATCATTGCATTGTATTTTCATATCCACTAAAATTGCATATGTCATGAGAGCCTTAAAAGTGATACCACAGTTTGTCGCACAAATCATTCAAATCCGTACCTTCATTAACACGTGTGTAATTGTTTTTTTCAACACAACCATTATTTGTTGCTATACATACTATACTAAGGTTTTTCGGTTAATCAACCACACCTAGTGATATTATCAACTTTTGTGGAAAACAACTTTGATTAGTATAATGTAAAGTCTAGCTATTATAATACCTTGGATATTCAAGATCCCGTCACTAATTGAAACACTAAAATCCTAGATGGCACAAGGAAAATATGAAAGATGCAAAAGTGGTCTAGGTTACCTTAAGCGAAAAGGGTTTTCCTTTCTTATCCCCTATGCAACTGGTTTAAAGGTGCTGAGAATTGGCAAAAGGACAAGATTTGCCTTGTCCAAATTGCTTGCTTAAATCAAAATAAGAAAAATCCCCAAGAAAAGTACATATTCAAAAAATCCAAGCATACAGTCCAGATTTCATAGCAATGATCTGATACACAAATCATAAATTCAAAGAAACCTTGCTCAAAGAAAAATAAACAATAAAATATGATTTTTATCACTACATATGAGCAAAATAAATAGTTACTATCATCACTACAAAAATCATCACTCAAATAAAATTCAAACAAAAATAAAAAGTGATTTTCATCACTACATATGAGCAAAAATCCAAAGCCAAAAAGAAGCCAAAAAAGGAATAAAGCTTGAACCCCTGGAATTATCAACATTGTACAAAACCGGAATGAGAGATCCTTATGAATGATGATATGTCTACCATAATTGCTTCATGCATTTGTGTAGACCAATGTTTGAATGTGGATGAGCTAGCTTAGGTAACCCAATATTTCCTAGTGGTATAGTCCAGCTAAGTCCAACTTAGGACGAGATGAACACTTGAGAATCCCTGATCTTAGCAATGGTATGAAAGAATCCTGTCTGAAATCAGAGGAAATGTTTGAGTTCTATCTCACAATAAACAATCACTTGCACACATAGAGATCATGAATATCTAGGTCCATGGTAAAAGCCTTACTTTTCAAAAGTCTAGAGTGGTCAGTAGACAACTGTTGATAGAGTAACTACAGTGTTTGAATCTTTGGAAAGCCCAAAAAATTCTTACATAGAAACAAATCATAACATCATTAACACCATTTTATTTATTAGATTCCATAAATTTGGGGGTATCAACATAGTAGGACAGATATCGCATATATATTATAAATAGTATATAGATGGCCACTAACTACTTTATATATTTTAATTTAAAGAAACTTATCAAGAAAATACATTAGACATCATTACATCTCATATATGAATACTTAATTAATTCTTATGATAAGAGTGATTATTTAAATTCATGAATATTTTTTTACTTTCTGTGGTATCACCCATTAAGATTGTCAATGTCATATGCATTCCTTATATTTTAAGTGATTGGAGCATACAAGTTCATTTATACCATCCCATAATATAAGTTAGATGCATACAATTAAAGCAAAATTAAACATGCATGTAACAATAACATCGCATCCACAAACACAAGTCATTAATCCCTTGTACATCAAATAGATTTATAGACACCATGGCCTCTTTGGGATCCTTAATCCCTTAGAATCTATCTACTGATTTTACAACCGTTCATGTGAAAGTGCTTTCACACTCAACAATACACCGTGAAGCTTTTGACAATCAAGAATCAATCAACATGATCAACATTGAACCAAATCAGGATTGGTCCTTCGCAGCCAGAGATTTCTTGCAAACAGTACCTTAGGGGTCTTTTATCTCCTAAGGACCTATGGAGTGTGGTGAAACCATACACCATAGAGTTGTTCCTCAATCCATGTTCACCAGCTCAAAAATATAGGAAAAGCAAGCCATATTTTCTATAGAAGCTATGGCTTATCATGATTGGCTTTCGCAACTATGGGACTTCTTGAAGCTTGGAATAGTATCTCAAGGTTTGTCGTATACTGAAAGGCAAATGTTCAAATAGAAAGTAACAAGATACATATTTCTAGGATAAATCCTCTACAAACTAGGATATGATGGAGTATTACTCTGTTGTCTTGAGCCCCAAGAAGTATCCTGGGCAATTTTGCAATCTCATGACGATACATGTGGAGGGAATTTAATGGCATGGCCATTGTTAAGCGCATATTAAGAATGGGTTACTATTGTCCCACCAGGGAAAAGGACTACTGTGAGTATGTCAAAAAATGTATTAAGTGCCAACATCATGCAAACCTAACACACTTACCATCGCAAGCCTTGCAACCCATCCAAGCAGCATGGCCATTCTTGTAGTGGGGACTAGACTTGATTGGGAAGATCTCACCCTTGTCCTCAGGCTGACACACATTCATCATAACAGTGATAAAATACTTCACTAAATGGGTGGAAACGATCCCCTTAACATCAACAACTGGACCAAGGATTACGGAGTTTATATTCCATAATATCATAAGTCATTTTGGGGTCCCTTCTAAGATAATATCGGATAATGGGCCATCTTTCAAGAATAAAAATATATGTGTTTTAATGAAAAAATACCATATTCAATACAATTTTTCAACATATTATTATCCTCAAGTAAATGGGCAATCAGAAGCCTCAAACAAAACAATAGTCTTCATCTTGAGGAATACAATGTAAGACAATCACAAGGATTCGCACACGTAGTTGCCTCTTGCACTATGGGCATACATGACTAGTATACAGACTCCCACTGGGGCAACACTATTTTCACTAGTATATGACACCAAGGCCATCATGCCAATAGAGTTGAAAATTTTGACTCTACGCATAGCATTAAAAGACTTCATAGATTATGATACCACATGACAAGGCTAGCTTAATCAGTTGATGCTTCTTGATGAACGTCGAGTCAATTCTTTAGAGCATCTTCATGTTTACCAGGATTACCTTGTGCGAGCTTACAATAGTAAAGTCCAATTAAGGTAATTCAAGGTTGGAGATCTAGTGCTCAAAGAAAACCTATAGAATTTGAATCTATCGCCACATCTGCAAGACAAATTTACAGCAAACTAGATAGGCCCATACATGATTTCACAGAGAGTTGGACCTAGAGCATACCACCTTATATTATTAGATGGTGTTGAGAAACCTGAACCTCTCAATATCATTGACTTAAAGGCATTCTACATGCCCTTAACTTTAGGCTAAAGGATCTATGCCCAGAAGGGGGATGAGAAAAGGATGGGACAATACCTCGGACGGAGAGGCCCTTTGAAGGTCGTGCCTCTCAGGGAAGGGGTATAAAAGTGAATTTTTTACGGATGGTGGGGTTCACCAGGAAACTTTGAGTGGCAGTTTCCATGCCTAGGTTGAGAATGGGTTTGATTTGTTCATTTCATGTTCAATAATTCAGATTCCTAGGTTGGCCAAAATGAAGCTAAGCTATTCTATATGAAAATTCTAATTTATATGAAGACAACAGACATAAATGAATCCTAATGCAATTGAATACAGAGAATATATTAAATGGAGAAGAGTACACCTGATTCCAGATGTCTGATGAAGATTTTGAATCTTATAGGAGTCCAAATCATCTCGGATATGACAGGATCATCTGTAATTGTACAGAATTGTCCTAGATCATAGGAGATCGTCCGAGGTCATCCAAGATCATCAGCGACCTAACGAATTCGTTAGGCGAATTTTTCAGAAACCTGCAATCAAGAAAATAGACACCAAAAACCAAAAATACAATTGCAAGAATGATGCAAAATGATAGAAATAAGAGTATAGATGCTTGAATGATAAATCCAGATATCAAATTAAATGAGATGCACTATTTTGGTAACTTATTTTGAATTTTATCATGCAATTATGCTAAATGAGGTGAACTCCAATATGAAAAATAGAAGTAAATTAATCTAATGCACCAATAAACAAGGAAGTGAGATAGAGAATGCAAACTCAGGGCTCTGATTGCCTCCAAGCTAAATTGCAAACAAGATCATCTGTAATTGTATGAGATCCTTGTCGATCTTGACAGGATCATCTGAAATTGTGGTTGAATCGCTTGCAATGATTCGAGCTACCTCCGGTTGAAACACAATGAAATCCTACAACAAAACTTGAAAACACAAGTGCAAATGATGGGAGATAGGATGTTCTAATAGCAAAAACTAAAATTATAGGGAAATGATCAGCCAACCAGGGGGATAAACTAGGAAAATCCTAGTTTATATAGAATTAGGAGGTTACGAGGTTGGGGATCATCCCAATCTAGGAGATCCCCAACATGGGAATCTCCAACCATGCAGACACGCTTCTGACCGATTTGGAGAGGTTTTTGGAACAGAAGCTAATTACAAAAATTTGGTTTTGGGATGAAATTTTCTGTACGTTCTGTTCTAGATGAATTCATCTGATTTGGGATGATATCGTCAGATCGACGACGATATCATCCAATGGTCACAACAACCTCTAAAAATGGTGTGAAAAATGAGGTGAGCGATTAACGGGTAGTTTCGGGGTTAAAATTCAAATTTCTACTTTTTACTGATGGTTTAACTGCGCCAATTTTAGGGTGCTACATTTTTCCCCCTCTTTAGCAAATTTTTTGAAGAAAATGCGTTAAAGACGAGTTATTCACTCTTTATGTGAAAGCAAAAATTTATTCCATTTTTTAGATGACGATTCTAGGCCGAATCATACGACTGTTTGCTATGGTTCCACCTCTGAGTTTTTACCCAAATCGAACGTTTGAGGAAAAAGAACAAAAAAACAAAAATTAAAAAATATCATTTTGAAAAAATACGGTAAAACCCTAATTCATTTTTACTGTTCACTTTCACTGTTTCAGAGCTCTGCAGGAGAAATGGTGGAAATGATGCACAGATCGACAGAGATCCGACGCAGGATGCGGGTAAGGATCTAAACCTAGTTTACTATGTTTTTAACTTGATTTACTTGATTTTTGATTTGAATTTTAAGTGTTTTTAGGCATCGTAGCAATTTTTAGGCCACCGACAAAATCGGTATGAAATCATCTCGATTTCGTCAAAATCGTCCCTATATCACCGATTTCGTCTAGGGACAAAATCAAAGAAATAGAGGTGATCCCGTCCAATAAGGGACGATCCCAAAATTGAAGAATGAATATGATTTTGTCCTATTAAGGATGATTTTATCTAAATTTGGTATGATATCGTCTAATAATGGGCAATATCAACTTTTATGGGATGATTTTATTTTAATTGATTTTTTTTTAATGATTATGTACTAATGATTTTTGTTGTTTTATTACTTATTTTTTAGAGGAGATTGCTAAAGATTCAGGAGTGGAAATACAGAGGTCTTAGAGACAACTTGGTCGTGCTTGATCAGGCCGAGTGAGATAGATTGGTAGAGGTAGGACTACAGCATGTGGCAGAGATGCCACAAATTCCTACAGACATGGGGCTACTGACAGCCCTAGTAAAGAGATGGTATCTGTAGTCGTCTTGCTTCTAGCTACCGATAGGGGAGATGACTCCCACTCTAGATTATGTATGGAGGATCTTGAGGATCCCCATAAATGATCGATTCATGGCCCCTTCGGCCAATCAGGGCCATGCTAAGATGAGATTGTGCAATGACCCAAGCTTCATCCTAGAGAAGGGCAGAGTGAACATTGAGGCTTTGAGGTAGATGCCTAGGGTGTCTTGATTGACCCAGGTTTTTGCAGGGGTGGTGGGTGGCCTTCTTCTATGCCACCAGAGTGAATGCAGATTACCATGGCTACTTTTAGATGTGGTATATGATATGAGAGACCACATATACAGATTTTCTTGGGGCAGCTTTGTAAGTGTCATTTGTATAGGATCCTTTACGGGGTTGTATACAAGTGAGGTCGATGTCTGGTGCTAACATCACTTCTACAAGTTTGGTGTTGGGAGCACATTGTGATGTGAAGGCCGATAGGGCTTCCACTCATAGGAGTTGATCGGGAGAGACCCCGGGTTTTCTATTGGTGGCTCTAGAGAGGGTCACAATGACGGATAGATCTGCCGATGTCCCGGAGGTTGTTGTATGACCTCACCCTAGATCGGATCACCTAGAGACCATGGAGAGAGCATCCAGGGGGTAGAGGATGAACAGGAGTTGGCTCACATCAAGAAAGTCATATGGTTGAGGACAAAGTAGGGAGAAGTAGAGCTCCATTGCTATGACTAAGTTTTGAGGTAGTTCAGTCTACAACAGAGGATCCCTACTCTTAGGAATTATGAGGACTCCCAGACTATGCAAGATAGTACCACACTGAGCGGGGCTCTAGACATGCAACGATTCTGGAGTTAGGATGTTGATGATGCCCCCATTCAACCAGTGGATGGGGATGATGCGGGGATAGTAGACAGATATGATGCCTGGTATGCAAGCATCTGCCCTCCTTAGATGACAAGGGCATAGGGTATGATGCACACTGTAGTGCAACGGATAGAGAGGCGACGCCAGGCTACCATCACTGTAGTGAGGGGTCACGGAGGGAGGGATCAGTGACGACCTCCTCAAGAGAGACTCTATAGAGTACCATAGGCTTCAAAGAGACAACAACAACCAGAGAGGAGGGAAGAGAGGAGAGAGGATAGGAGAGAAAGACTCCCTCCTCAACAGATGGATAGGCCACCATTGCTTGATAGGGGCAAGGGTCTTGAGGTGGGGGAGAGCAATGAGATGGCAGCTCTCTGGGCAAAGAATGCCTGCCTATGAGCTCAGGTGCAAACTCTGTAGGATGAGGCTACATGGCTCAGGGCTTGGAGTGGAGGGACGAGCATTCTAGAGCTGGTGCGATCAGTTGCTTAGACCACATTCTATCAGGGAGTGTACTACCAACTGGTTCTATAGGGCCAGAGAATATAGTTTCTAGTCGCCATTGCAAAGCTGATCAGGATGAGGTCATCGAGGACATCATCATGATCGAAATCGAGGACCCATGATACAGTACAAGCTCCTATGGGACAACCTCCTCCACCTCAGGGCAGGAGAGGAGATGAGGCTGAGAGCTCGAGGTCTTCTCGAGACTAGATGCACATTGTACATAGACTATTTTTGAGATGATTGAGTATGCTAGGGTATAGATTGTGGCATACCAATCCGTTTTGATATGATGTATATACTTCTTGATATATATATATATATATATATATATATATATATATATATATATATATATATATATATATATATATGATGTTCTTTTTGTGATATGACTTGTGCATATGTTTTATGATGCTTTAATATTTTAATTGTTGATTGACTATTCATGTAATCATGTCATTGAAAATATTATAATTTTATGTCATGCTATAAAATTAAATGAAATAATCTGATGCAAACAAACTGGTTGTTGTGGTGTGATTTGATGAAAATAAAGTGACTTCTAACAATAATTTCAGCGGCGTAAAAGTGACTTCTAACAATAATTTCAGCAGCATAAAATAAAGTGACTTCTAAGGGGGACGGAGGTCCAAGGTTCAAATCTCAGGCCTCGCTGGACTGAACGCTTGTCCCTTTCTTGGTGCTTTCAGTGGCGTAAAAGGTTTAAAATTATTGTGGCATGGTGGTTATAGGGGTGGACTGTGCGAAGATCTATGTGGTGGCTTCTAGGGCAGACAATGCGATGGCAGCCATAAAAGCTAGACAGCCTGCCTGGATTCATGGCGGCTACCGATTCCACCATGTAAATTAAAAAAAAAAACAATAATTTCAAAGGACATTGTCTTTGTTACATGACCATTTCATGGAGTTGCCGCTCACTAGGTCATCAAGCTAATCCCGGTATGAGATAAATATTGCTAAAAGTAAAAGGGTGCTTAAGAGACTTTCTTAAGACTTTGTGTTGTGATGAAAAAATGATGATAGTGATGATTTGTTTTCAGGTTTCCATGAAAATATTATGCATGAAATATTAAAAATATGATTTTTGCTAGGCATAAAATTCCTAAGTATGATAGAAATTTGAACAATTCCCTAGGAATTATACCATCGTCGCAAAAAATGAATGTTGACATAATGAAATGAAATAGGAAAGTTTTCATTTTTTTTAAAGCACAATTGTGTAACATAATGATTTAAACCATATGCTTTTATGGATTAAATAAATGGGAAATAAAATTAGAATGATGGTTTGCGCTAGGCATAGAATTTCAGGTATAGACTTATACCATCATCACGAAATCCAAAGAAGAAATTGATATAATAGTTTTATTGCATAGTTGATTTTTGATTTTGAGTTAAACAGAAAAAATAAAAATGAGGACTTGACTAGGCATAAAATTCCAATTTAGGTTTAGGAACTATACCATCGTTGCGAAAGTTGAAAATATATAAATGTGACTTTATTGCTAGATTTTTGAACATGTTTGGAAAAAAATAAATTTTGGATTTTTGAAAAAAAATGTATATAATTGATTTTACGCTAAGCAGATATTCTCAAGTAAGAAAGTCAAATTATTCCAGAAGATTTGAATAAATATTTTAAATTATCTCAAAGACAAAATTTAGATTTATAAGGAACCCCATGTGCATACGTGAGTTCATTGCCGATCTTGATATATCATAATGATACAAAATCTCTCAAATACAAATGTGTGTGCAATTGTAATTTTCATTTACCGATTTTGAGCAAGATAATTTGATACAAGTAATTTGAATTAACCAAATGAGTGTTCGTTGACCATGATTTATATGCATGTAACCGTACCAGACTACTATGTAAGTTAGGTCACCAAGAGCTAGTTGATCCATAAGCGGACATAGGTCTATACAAAAGAAGGTCGCTAATGTGACAGACATATCACCACGCTAGGAGTTACCCAATGTCAAGCAAGTTGGGCACAAATCACCTGTTATGGGGTTTACCTCACATTTTTCGAATAATTGAGAATTCTAGGGATTCAAGCTTCACACTTCCTTCTTTCAAAGGGAGGGGAGGGATTTATTGCTTTTTGCTTTTTCTTTTCTTTTCTTTTTCTGATTTTTTTTTTGTATTTTTGCTTGACACTGAGATAATGCTGAAATATTGCTGAGATGGTACAAAATGATACTGAAATAATGCTTCTAAATAATTTCTCTTTTTCTCATGATTTTTCTTGATTTTCTTTTTCTTTTCTTTTTCTTCCTATACTAGGGATACTTGCTCGGATTGGTTGTAGAGCAAGGGATTTTTATTTTGGGCAGGGATGAGCTTGTCCTTTTATCAATTCTCAAAGATTCTAGACCATGTGCATGATAGGATAGCAGGGGAAACTTTTCACTCAAGAGACTACTTCTACTATGTAGCATCGTTTTGAATTTGTAATGAAATCATTTTAATGTGAAAAAGTGTACTTGGTTCAAGTAAATAACAAGATCAGTTCTCTATGCTCAAAACTTTATTTAATTCAACTATGGACTTCGATATAAGAGAGATTAATAATCATACCAAATAAGATCAAGATATTTATTCATGTGAGTGTGAAAGTGAGGGATTCAAGATAAATGCTAATTTATCCAAAATAACTAAAAATATAACTACCATACTTCAAGAATTGACAGGTGCAAAATAGAAAATGTTTTTGAGGATTTTGATTTTTTTATATTTTGATTTTAATTTATGAATTGAGAGAATACATAATATTACTATTTTTTGAAATTTTTATATGAATTACTAAAATGAGACAATATGTATAATATATACAGTGATGAAATTACCAGATTTATGCAAAATAGCGCTTAAGATGCATAATGTTCATAGGTTCTTTAAGATATTTACCATCTAAGGTAGCTAATTGGTATGCTCCCAATCCAAATTTAGCAATGATAAAATATGTCCCAAACCAGTTAGGCTCAAATTTACCTTTAAGGTATTTAGTTGCATTAGTATTTTTTTTATTTTCTTTTAAGACGAGGTCGCCAATCTCAAAAGATCGATTATGAACTTTCTTGAAATATGCTCATTTGAGCTTGTTCTGGTAGGCACGAATATGCTCCAAAGCATTAATGTGCTTCTCATATAGGAGTTCCAACTAACTGAATCTGCCAGCATGATATTCATCTCCTACTTCAGTATCTTGAAGTAGCAGAGCCAAAGAAGGAACTTCTAGTTCAAAGGGAAAAACAGCTTCAGCACCATAAACCAAAACAAAAGGTGAAGTGCCCGTGGGAGTACGATTGCTAGTTTGATAATCCCACAAAGCAGGATATAATTGAATGTGCCAATCACAGCCAAATTTATTGACCAGTCTCTTGAGGATTTTAATTAATGTTTTATTAGATGCTTTTGCTTGGCCATTACCCTAAGGATAATAGGGAGTGGACCAACGATGTTGAATTTTATATTTTTGACATAGTTTCTTTACATATTTGTTTTTGAAACAAGTTCTATTATTAGAGATGAGATTTGTAGGAATTTTGAACCTACAAATAATTTGATTAAGGATAAACTTTGAAACTTGCGTTCTAGTGCAAGAAACTAAGGGCATAGCTTCGACCCACTTTGTAAAATACTCGATGGCGATTATGATGAATTTGTGTCCATCATATGACACAGGATTGATTTTTCTAATGATGTCTAAGCCCCATTTTGAAAAGGGTCAAGGATATGAAATAGCCTACAGTTCTTGTGCAGGCGCATGGACAAGGTCATCATGTTTCTGGCACTTGTCGCAATGACACACGTAATCATGTGCATCATTCTCCATAGTAGGCCAAAAATATCCTATCCTAAGGAGCTTCTTAGCAATGGCGCTACCACTAAAGTGTCCCCCACAAGATCCATCGTGGGCTTCACTCAAAGCTTATATAGACTCTTATAGATTCAAACATCTCAATAGGATACCTTCAAAATATCTCCTATATAACGTATTGCCAATTATTACAAAGTGACTTACTCGTCTACGTAATAACCGGTGCTGGTTTCTATTAAAACCTTCAAGGAAGGTCCCATTTTGAAGAAACTTGAGGATATCAATGTACCAAAGTTCAGGAGTAGTTTCATTGATTAGAAACATGTACAAAGGTTCCAAGCATGATTTAGTTGAAGCGAGTTCTTGGAGTCGACGAATAATGATGGTAGCATATTCGTCATCTAACTCCAAGGGTAAAATAGATGCAGCTGCAACCATAGCGTTAGCCACACGATTGCTAGTTCTAGGAATAGCTTCCAAGGTAACTTGATCAAATAAAGATATTAATTGTAATACATATGCTTTATATGGGTGCAATTTATCATCTTTGGTCTGATAAACATCGTTGAGAATCACCAAAAACTAATAGATTTTTAATTTTTAATGCCAGGGCAGCTCATAATCCAAGGATTAGAGCCTCATATTTAGTAGTGTTATTAGTACAGGCAAATATTAATTTAAAGGATAGAGGTATGAGATGTTTCTGTGGAGATATCAAAATAATACCTGCACCAGCCCCACTCATGCATAGGGCTCCATCAAAGTATAGGGACCATTGCTCTAAATTATTCACCTCTAGGTTAAGGCATTCGTTAGGAAACTCAATGATGAGGCGATGGGTAGACTCTAAGGGTGTAGCATCTAATTGATCTGCAATGATTTGACCCTTAACAGACTTCTATCCTATAACCATGAGTTCAAACTCACTTAGAGCAAGAACCCACTTCGCTGTGTGACTAGATAAATAAGGTTGACTCATGATATATTGCAAGGGATTAGATTTAGCAATAATGTATGTTTTCTAACTGAGCATATAATGACATAGTTTTTGTGTAGAAAGTATGACTGCTAGACATAACTTATCTAATGTTGTGTAGCGGGTTTCATAACTGATTAATGTTCTGCTAATGTAATAATTAGCATGCTCTCTCTTCTCATCATCAAGTTGAGCTAACATAGCTCCTAAAGCAAAATTTGAAGCAGAAATATACAATATAAATGGGCGATCAGGTTTAGGTGGTGAAAGTATAGGTGGGTTAAGAAGATATTGTTTGAGGAGTTCAAATGCTTCCTTACATTCATCATCCCAATGGAAAGAGACATCCTTCTTAAGAAGCTTAAGAAAGGGTCCAGTTTTATCCTCTAGCTTATCAATGAAGTGACGGATAGCTTGAAGCTTACCTTGTAGACTCCGTAATTTAGATATATTTGTAGGTGTGGGCATATCAATGATAGCCGTAATCTTGAGAGGGTCAATTTTGATGCCACATAAAGAAACTATAACCCCCAATAATTTACTTGACTTAACTCCAAATATACATTTGGCTGGATTCAATCGGATAATATATTCCCGTAATGCGATCAAATACTTTTCTCAAGTCATCTAAATGGTCATCTTCTTTAGTAGAATGAGCTATAATGTCATCTACATAATCATGTAGTATATCATGCATCATATAATGAAAGATATAAGTCATGGCTCGTTGATAGGTTGCACCTACATTCTTCAAACCGAATGGCATCACTTTCCAACAGAAAGTCCCCCAAGGGGTAATAAAGGATGTTTTAACCTGATATTTAGGAGCTATCTTGATCTGATTATAGCCAAAAAATCCATCCATTAAGGATATCATTCCACTCCCAACAGTAAAATCAATGATTTGATCCATATTGGGAAGGGAAAAATCATCTTTAGGGCATGCAACATTAATATCTCTAAAGTTTGTACAAACCCTAATATTAGTAGCTTCTTTCTTAGTTACTGGAACTACATTCGAGATCCATTCAGCATAATCAATGGCTTGTATAAAAATAACATTCAAGAGTTTTTCTAACTCCCCTTTGACTAGTAAGGCCACTTTAGGATGCATTTTTCTAAGCTTCTGCTTAACAGGTTTAGCATCCGGATGCACTACTAGGTGATGCATAACTATAGAAGGGTCTAAACCTAGCATATCTTCATATGTCCAAGCAAAGACATCTTCATATTCTTTAATAAATGCAATGTATTTAACCTATTTTTCTTGACTCAATTTTGATCCAATGTTGATTATTTGAGGGTTATCCTCGGTTCCAATGTTAATTTTTATGACATTTTCTACTTCCATGTGTAAATCTCTCTCAAAATTAGGTGGGGCGGGTGAAACACCCAATTCTTGTAATTCTTCCAAGGTTAGCTTGGATAATTCATCTTGAGGAGTCGTGGCCTCAAGCTGGGCTATACTAGGTATAGAGCCATAAAAATAAAATCCATTATGTAATAATTCCTCAACGGAGACATCGTGAAAGATATCTCCCTCCAACTCATCATCGGATTCAGCGATCATCTCAGGATAAGCTATAGATAACATATTACATGTGAATGTATTATTCGTTAAATGCAAAGCATCACGTTCATCTAAATAATCTTGGTAACATATAAGATGGTCATCATCCTCAAATTGGAATGGCTGACCCTTACTAGAAAATAGGCCCACACCACATCGGCAGGCCACGCTTCTACCTCAAAAGGTTTTTTCATACCATTCTGGAAAGGTCCCAAACCTTACCCTTTATATCCCAATTTAAGCATTATAGGTTTGGCTTTAATATACTCATTAGTAAAAAACATTGAGCATATCCATCATAATGAGTTATGATGTTTCTGGGTATTCTACCCCAGTCATATCCCTTATAAATAAAGGCACAAATCCCAACTTGGTAAATACTTTCCATAGGCTGTGGGAGGCCCAAGGTACGAGGAGATGGTGGGAAATTATTTAAAATAAGGGAATATTGCATAGAAGCATTCATTTCTTTTGATATAATAATTTTAGATAGATCGGGTAAGAGCTTGTTAGTAAGAGCATAAGAGGTAGAAGGAACATTCCCTACATATTTTGATGCAGAAAATATGAATTTGGTGGATGTAGACGGTGTAGAGGTGTCGATAGATGGGTCTATTATAGGTATGGAAGTTATAGGAGTAGAACAAGAGACATTGGTTGTGGGATTAGGATCTTTCTTAGGTCCTAATGTGGTTTTTTCAGAAGATGGTTGAGCTATATGTGGAGGTGCAACTGATGGAGAAGAAGTAGATGATGTTGTGGGTGTGAGTTTCACACGTTTAGATGGATAATGAGAATTAGGATGTGTGGATGACAAAGCGGGGAAAAATTGAACTCCAATAGGTTCTGCCAAAGCACACATATCAAAGGGTCTTGGATCACCATGAATGGTAACCAAATGATTCTTAAATTTGAACTTAACACATTAATGTAAAGTTGAGGGAACAGCTCGCATCGCGTTGATCCAAGGATGACCCAAGAGTATATTATATGATGCAAGGCAATGTACAATAAACATAGTCGTATCCAAGGTTATTGGACCAACCTACAATGGAATGGTAATAAATCCACACGTTTCTTGTGTTTCGTCATTGAAATATTTTATGATCATATCAGTTATTTTCATTTCATCACTTCTAAACCCAAATCTTTGGTAGAAGTCAAAAGTGCAGATATTTAAAGATGAACCATTATCAATCAAAACTCGTTTTACTACTACATCTCCAATTAAGGCGATAATATATAAGGGGTTATCTTTATGTAAACTATGTTGTGGTATGTCTCTCTATCAAAAGTCAATACAATCAACTTCATGAGTTATTATAGTATTTGCCATGGCTTCAGGTTGAATGTCTTGTGGTACCATCATCTGGCTTAATGTGATCATTAATTCATCTCTATGTGTAGGAGAAGATCTTAAAAGGTCCAGAAGAGAAATTATAGCTGTAATATTTGATAATTGTTCATTAATATTATAAGGAGGCTTAGGTTGAACATTAGGTGCATGATTCCCTTTATTAGGAACCTTCAAAACAAATGGAGTTGATCCACCATTCTAAATTTGATCTTGTTGATAATTTTGAGCCTGTTGTCTAGTAACAGCTTTGATGGTACCCAAAATATTATTATGCAGATGATGAATGGGTCTTGGTATAGCATTTATAGCTAGCTCATTAGAAAGTAATAGGTGAGACAATGGTCTAGTAGTGACTCTTCTTGGAAATGGTTCTTCTAGAACCATATAACTTGTGATAGGGTGAATAGGATCTGATTCATCTTCAGAACTATTCGATTGATTTGATGTGATTTCCATATCACTCTTAGTCTCGTATTCTGTATCACTAAGATCAGGTATCTAAATATTATATAGAGGCTTAGTTGTAACCACGGATAAAGTTGTGTCAAATATTTCCAGATCATGAACAGGTAAATGCCCACTAATAGTTCCTACATATCAGGCAGGAGGAGGGAAATTATGATGTTCAACTTTATTAGCCACCTCCTTACCATGTTTTGGTAAAGGATGTTGAAATATGTCCAATGACTGATTGGAATTTTGATTCTAGTTTTGTGGGGTGTTATTTTGAACATTATTAGGAGGATTTTGCTTAGGTTGAAAGGCTTGCACCTCCATCTCATTTTTATCAATCAAGTCCTGTATTTTATGTTTTAATATTTTACAAGAGTTGGTAGTGTGTCCAGGTCCTCTATGGAAGTCACAGTGAAAATTTGCTCTGTATCCGGGTATAGTTAGATCAGGTTCCTGGATATTTGGTAATTGAATCAAAACTCATTCTAATAATTGTGGTAGAATATTTGATAAAGGTTGATTTAACCTAGTAAATTCTCGAGGAGGTCTATTAGGAGGTTTCAGTACAAACTTCTCCACTGTCTTCGCAGCATTAACATTAGCAGTATTTCTGCAATCGATGACTTCGTCACCCACAACTTGTTTATTCTTATATTGATTTTTGGATGTTTTCTCATCATCTCTCTTTTTAAGCTGGCCTCTCCTAATGAGAGCATCTTCCACTCTTTGAGCTAAGTCTATAGCCTGATCGAAGGTGGTCAAGGTAGCAATTGATAATTCGTAAGATAGTTGCTCTTGCAAATTATTAATAAAGATATCCAACATCTCCCTATAAGGTAACACAAAGTGCAATTTTCCTATCAACTACCTCCACCTAGCTAGGAAATCAGCAAAGCATTCATATTTACCCTATTTTAAGTTATACAAATATTTAATGGTCACATGTCTTTCGATGTAGGCACTAAATTGATGAACAAAATACTTGGTAGTTTCTTTGAAATTCCTTAAAGAATTAGTGGGTAATTTATAATACCACTCTAATGCCATTCCTCCCAAGCTTTTTGGGAACATTTTTAGTAATAACAAGTCATCATGTGATATATCATGCAATGCTATCTTAAACATACAAATATGCTCTATGGGATCTTCGGTTCCTTTATATATGGGAAGAACAGGCATAGGAAAATGTTTAGGATACGACTATGCTATGACTATAGGATCTAAAGGCTGACTACACATCTCTTGATAATTGTACAAGGGACGGTAGGGATCTATCTGGTCCATGCGAGAAACTAACTATTTCACCATGGCTTCAAGATTGCTAGTTTGTCCACCATATTGGTTCGGTGGCACATAGGTATGGGATCTATGAATGTATGATGGTGTGACATAAATATTAGATGTTATATTGCTATTATGCAAAGTGTTGGTAGAAAGAGTATTATGAAAGGGATTTGTAATAGTATTATGTTGTACCCTATATTGTTGGTAATTGGTGTTCGGTTTTATTTTGGGTTTTTGTTGATTTGAGGTATGTTGATGAAGAGCTTGGCAAAATAGAGTAGTAAATGATGGTTTATTTTATGCAGGAATGACCCTAGGTTTATTAACAGGCACTTTAGATTTTTGGGTAACCTGCTGTTGTTGCATGTTCTGGATCGCAGCTACTATATCCAAATTGGATGGTCTAGCTTGATCAATCTCTTGTTCAATAAAGGACAAGGTATTAGTGTGTGTTTGAAACATTTATTCTAGAGTTGCTTGAGTGTCACTAATTCTATCTTTGTCCATATGGGCTGCTCTATTAAAAACACCAATATTAGTGTTAATGAACTTCAAGAATTGTTCCATGTTCTCAAAATTGATAGCTCCTCCCGGAGACATTTTAGGGGATGAGGATCCTTCCTCTCTAACAATTTCTTCTTGTTCATTTCCTACAGCAAGATCTTCTTCTTGCTAGTCTAGGGTTTCTTCTTCCTAAACTTGGTCCTCAGGAGGGACATTTTGGTCAATTAATGGTCTTCCTAACCAATCTTCATCTTCTTCGGTTTGTTTTCCATTTCTAAGTCTAGGCATTATGCTAAACTTAGGTTTTAGCAAATATAATATATATATATATATATATATATATATATATATATATATATATATATATATATATATATATATATATATATATGCGATAGGGTTGAGAGGTATATATTTTAACTATATATCTACTATAATACTTTAAAAGGAAATGTTTTGTTGTTTTTTTTTTGTGATTTTATTATATTATTATTTTGCGAGAATAAAAATAATAAACAACATGCTAGTTGTAAGAAAAAATAGTAGAAAGAATCACTTAGTTTTCTATGAATAGTTTATGGATATCATTGATAGGGTCAAGTTCATCAAGAGTCATGAAATGCTCCTCTTCAAATTGGAAGTTGTTTTTCAAGAACTTGACAAAGTGTGCTATGGTAATATGATCTATTTTAGACTCTAACATGTAAAAATAAAGTTCATGGCAATACTCTCAATACAACACAGCTCTAGGAACTCTATACCATATATTTCTATCTGTAAGAATGACTTCTTGATCCTCTACATGAGATATAAATTTATGTATTACAACTACGTTCTCAAGGTATTCCTCAAAGGTGTATAATTTAGAAGACACAAGTGCTCTTTTATCGGCTAACCACCTATGGCAAGCTCTCTGAAGTTCATGGTACAAAGTCACTTGATCGGGATCCAGGATTCTATCTAGGACAAACCTCTTAATTTGCCTAAGTTTTGCAGATCTAGATTCAATAATACCCAATCTCCTATCAAGTTTGTCCCACAAAGGTTGGGCTCTATATGTTTGAGGTACTCTAAGCATAGAAGTAATCTCTATGGCCGTTAATTGATTTTCAACATTTATGGAGACAACGCGTCTTCTATTATAATATACCATCTAAGTATGATATGCAAATTTAATAGTTTTCTAATGATTCTAGATGTTCTTAATAATGTGTTTTTTTTTTTATTGTTTTCAAAATGTGTTTTAGTTTCACGTCGGGTTCACCAAAATGTATCGTCCAAATTTTTCATGCCCTTACCTTCAGGCTAAAGGATCTATGCCCAGAAGGGGGATGAGAAAAGGATGGGACAATACCTCAGATAGAGAGGTCATTTTAAGGTCGCACCTCTCGAGGAAGGGGTATAAATGTGAATTTTCGATGGATGGTGGGGTTCACCAGGAAACTTTGAGTGGCAGTTTCCATGCCTAGGTTGAGAATGGGTTTGATTTGTTTATTTTATGTTCAATCATTCAGATTCCTAGGTTGGCCAAAATGAAGCTAAGCTATTCTATATGAAAATTCTGATTTATATGAAGACGACAGGCATAAATGAATCCTAATGTGATTGAATACAAAGAATATATTAAATGGAGAAGAGTACACCTGATTCCAGATGTCTGATGAAGATTTTGAAGCTTGTAGGAGTCCAGATCATCCTAGATATGACAAGATCATCTGTAATTGTACAAAATCATCCCAAATCATAGGAGATTGTCTGAGATCACCCAATATTGTCAGCGACTTGACAAATTCATTAGGCAAATTCGTCAAAAACTTGCAATCAAGAAAATAGACACCAAAAACCAAAAATACAATTGCAAGAATGATGCAAAATGATAGAAATAAGAGTATAGATGCTTGAATGATAAATCCAGATATCAAATTAAATGAGATGCACTATTTTGGTAACTTATTTTGAATTTTATCATGCAATTATGCTAAATGAGGTGAACTCCAAGATGAAAAATAGAAGTAAATTAATATAATGCACCAATAAATAAGGAAGTGAGATAGATAATACAAACTCAAGGCTCTGATTTCCCCCAAGCTGAATTGCAGACAAGATCATCTGTAATCGTACGAGATCATTGCCGATCTTGACAGGATCATCTAAAATTGTGGTTGAATCAACTGCGATGATCCGAGCTACCTCTGGCTGAAACACAATGAAATCCTACAACAAAACTTGAAAACACAAGTGCAAATGATGGGAGATAGGATGTTCTAACAGCAAAAACTAAAATTGCAAGGAAATGATCAGCTAGCTAGGGGGATAAACTAGGAAAATCCTAGTTTATATAGGATTAGGGGGAGGTTAGGAGGTTGGGGATCATCCCAATCTGGGAGATCCCCAACATGGGAATCTACAACCATGTAGACACACTTCTGCCCGAGTTGGAGAGGTCATTGGAACAAAAGCTAATTGCAAAAATTTAGTTTTGGGACAAAATCGTCTGGACATTCTGTTCTAGATGAATTCATCTGATTTGGTATGATATCATCATATCGATGATGATATCATCCAAAAGTCACAAAAACCTCTAAAAATGGCATGAAAAATGAGGTGAGCAGTTAACGGGCGGTTTCGGGGTTAAAATTCAAATTTCTACTTTTTTACTAATGGTTTAACTGTGCCAATTTTAGGGTGCTACAAGCATCTTCATGTTTACCAGGATTACCTTGTGCAAGCTTACAATAGTAAAGTCCAATTAAGGGAATTCAAGGTTGGAGATCTAGTGCTCAAAGAAAACCAACAGAATTTGAATCTGTCACCACATCTGTAAGACAAATTTGCAGCAAACTAGATAGGCCCATACATGATTTCATAGAAAGTTGGACCTAGAGCATACTGCCTTATATTATTAGATGGTGTTGAGAAACCTAAACCTCTCAATATCATTGACTTAAAGGCATTCTACACATAAAACACAAAAAAATCCAAATATGTCAAAATACAAAAAAAATAAAAAATGTCAAAAACACAAACAAATCATAAAAACATAAAATTTCAAAATCAAATAAAAAATGCTCCAAGGGTATTCAAACCGCTTGGTCAACTCCAATAAATCAAAGGCTCCAAGGGAAATTCATCTCGCTTGGTTAAAATCAAGTAAAAAATGCTCCAAGGGTATTCAAACCACTTGGTCAACTACAATCAATCAAAGGCTCCAAGGGTAATTCATCCCGCTTGGTCAAAATCAAATAAAAAACACTCCAAGGGTGATCAAACCGCTTGGTCAATTCCAAACAATCAAAATGCTCTAAGGGCATTCAAGCTGCTTGGACAAAATCAATTCAAAAATCTCCAAGGGTATTCAAACCACTTGGTCAAATTCAATCAAAAAAATCCAAGGATAATTCATCCCACTTGGTCAAAATAAAAAAGCTCCAAAGGCATAATAAGCCCCTTCGTAAAATTAAACATAAATACAAAAACAACATAAAAATAAAAAATACATAAACAATTGCATTTCATATCTTACATCCACATCATTGCATTGCATTTTCATATCCACTAAATTGCATATGTCATGAAAGCCTTAAAAGTGATACCACAGTTTGTTGCACAAATCATTCAAATCCATACTTTCATTAACACGTGTGTAATTGTGTTTTTCAACACAACCATTATTTGTTGCTATACATACTATACTAAGGTGTTTTGGTTAATCAACCACACCTAGTGATCTTATCAACTTTTGTGGAAAACAACTTTGATTAGTATAAGGTAAGGTCTAGCTATTATAATTCCTTGGATATTCAATATCCCGTCACTAATTGAAACACTAAATCCTAGCTGGTACAAGGAAAATATGAAAGTTGCAAAAGTGGTCTAGGTTACCTTAAGCAAAAAGGATTTTCCTTGCTTATCCCCCTGTGCAACCAGTTTAAAGGTGCTGAGATTTGGAAAAAGGACAAGCTTTTCCCTATCCAAATCACTTTCTTAAATAAAAATAAAAAAAATCCCCAATAAAAGTACATATTCAAAAAAGCCAAGCATATAGTCCAGATTTCATAGAAATGATCTGATACACAAATCATAAATTCAAAGAAACCTTGCTCAAAGAAAAATAAAAAATAAAATATGATTTTTATCACTACATATGAGCAAAATAAATAGTGACTATCATCACTACAAAAATCATCGCTCAAAGAAAAATCAAACAAAAATAATAAGTGATTTTCATCACTACATATGAGCAAAAATCCAAAGCCAAAAAGAAGATAAAAAAGGAATAAAGCTTGAACCCCTAGAATTATCAGCATTGTACAAAACTGGAAGGAGAGATCCTTACGCATGACGATATGTCTACCACAATTGCTTAATTCATTTGTGTAGACCAATGTTTGAATGTGGATGACCTAGATTAGGTAAACCAATATTGCCTAATGGTATAGTCCAACTAAGTCCAACTTAGGATGAGATGAACACTTGAGAATCCCTGATCTTAGCAATGGGCTAAAAGAATCCTGCCTGAAATTAGAGGAAATGCTTGAGTTCTATCTCACAATAAACAATCACTTGCACACATAGAGATCATGAATATCTAGGTCCATGGTAAAAGCCTTACTTTTCAAAAGTCTAGAGTGGTCAACAGACAACTGTTGATAGGGTAACTACAATGTTTGAATCTCTGGAAAGCCCAAAAAATTATTACATAGAAACAAATAATAATATCATTGACACCATAATTTTATTTATTAGATTCCATAAATTAGGGGGTATCAACATAGTAGGACAAATACCACATATATATTATATATAGTATATAGATGGCCACTAATTACTTTATAAATTTTTAATTTACAGAAACTTATCAAGAAAATATATTAGACACCATTACATCTCATATATGAATACTTAATTAATTCTTATGATAAGAGTGATTATTTAAATTCATGATTATTTTTTTACTTTCTATGGTATCACACATTAATATTGTCAATGTCATATGCATTCCTTGTGTTTTAAGTGATTGGAGCATACAAGTTCATTTATACCATCCCATCATATAAGTTAGATACATACAATTAAAGAAAAATTAAACATGCATGTAACAATAACATCGCATCCACAAACACAAGTCATTAATTGTCCATCATCACATCATAAAGCACATCATAAAATATATAAACAATATCTATTAACATACAATCATGAATTCGTCATTCATCATAAAAATACATCACGTCATATAATTAGATCATATAAGCATTTACACATCAAAATAAGCATCTAAAATATCATCTATCATCTAGTATATACATCAAATGACCATAACACCATCATCACATCACATCATAAAACAAAATAACAACAAAAACATGAGCAATAAATGATACACATAATGAGTCATAATGAAAAGCTATCACAAAATTATGTGTGTCAAGTCCATGGATGTATAAAAGTTCTTATCGGTGACAGTAATATAGGTTAGTCAACCTAAAAAATGAATCAAAACCAAGAGTATCATCAATTAAATACTGGTCCTACGCCCCCTGTAGCACCGCCCCCTATGGTCAAATCTCTAGGATAATGGTGCAAGTTGGACCTTGTTGGTCTCTCTGTACGAGGCTGGGCCCCATGACTAGGTCAAATGGAAGACTGCCCTACTATAGAGCTCCTACTGACCTATGACCCACCTATAGCCCTTATCTCCCTAGGGATGGCTCCTAGCCTCCTGATATTCCTTGAGAAAGTGGCAATCTAGACTGCATCCTCAGCAATCTAAACATCACTCTCATCTAGCAAAACCTATAGATGATAGATCTTAGTCTTGAGAGCTGCCCTCAAAGGATACTCAGAAGTAGAAGGGGCAACAACAACCTACATCTAGGTAGCTAATCCTATAGTAACCTGCAAAGCTTGTATATAGTCTGATAGCTATGCTATGGTAGTATCCCTTTGAGCTATGATGGCATCGTGCTACTGTACTTGTATCTTGGTCAACTAGAGCTTGGCCTCCATATCATGTAGCTATGACCTAATAGGAGAATATATCTCCTTAGGTTCCATCTCTTCCTCCACCTCCTTAGGAGCCTCCTGCTCCTCTACTACCACCTACTCTACCTGCTAGTCCCACATTGTAGTCCTAGAATGAACCCTATGCCCTGCTAGGTCTACCCCATATCTGCCATCATCCTCTCAGCCCAGACTACCCTCATCGTATCACATCAGGTGACTCCACCATTGCATAAATGCCTCTATAACTCCACTAGATACTCTAGGATCAACATCTAGGGCATCCTTCTCATCATTCAACTTTGTAACCTATCGAGGAGGGAGGTCTATCTCTGCTCCAATGTGTCTATACAAAAATAGTACTAGTGGAACATCCTACTGCAACCCGTACTGATGAAGAACCTACGAGTAGAATAAGTGCTCCTAGATGTTAACCTTTTGGCAAATGATCCATCGTTCATGCCACATCCTAGTAGTAAAGCTGGTAGGGTCATCCCAAGTAGGACACTCATGATACAGGTGCCATATGACATCTCCATACCAAATTCAGATGAAAGTATTAGTGTAATGAGTTAGCTCCCCTACAAATGTGTGGCTCTTATGCTCCTTGATCTCTCTGGACCATATAGCACCATAGCACTTCATACTCCTATCCACATTTATGATCTCACCAGGAATCCCTTAGGGCGATCTACCCTAATGTGCTCCCATCCATAGATCTATAGAAGCCAACTGTAGGCAATGCTAACATGACCCCTCTGATAGATGTGGTACAACTCGTCATAACATTGAGCCAATAGAGACCTACCCCACACATATATGATAGGCTCATCACTATTTATTAGGTCCTAAACCATCGCAAGGAGGTTCCAAGGGAACCTCAAGCCTGAGTAATCTAGGATAATGACATTACTAATGACCATCAGTAGCATCACATGCCTCTCTGTGAAAACATGCTCTTAGTACCGTTGGATGATAGACACTCCTACAAAATTATTTTCCTTGAGGGCATCCTCAAAATACCTCTTGAACACCCGAGTGAAGATGACCACCTTATAATTAGTGGCCAAATAAACAATAGCCACCCCATAAAAAGGGATCTGGAAGATCTTGTACACATCCTCCGACGTAATGGTCATCTCACCAATCGGGAGGTGGAAGGTATTAGTCTGAGGGTCCCAACGATGGGCTAAAGCTGTAAGGTAAGCTTGGTCCAACATAATGTGAGGTAATATGGTAACATACTGGAGCCCATGAGCCTTAAGCCACCTCCAATCCATGTCATTCAAAAGAGGTAGGAGGTCACTCATGAGCTTTGGGTCTCGAGCCCAAGTGGTAAGGATCTAAGCAAAGCAAAGTAAATATGAAACATAACTACAGTGCAATACATGCTAAAGAGTAATTCAAAAAGTTCAAAAAAAATCAAAAACTATCTAAAAAATCCAATAAAAAGAAAAAAAGTTGTGCAAAATTGGCTAAGGGGATTAGTTGTTTTCGCCTACAGTGGTAAGAATCTGGTCGTTGGACACAGCAGTGGCCAAATCCCAGTGGTCAAATTTCTGACCATTGAGGTTCAAACTTAGTCACTCTGAGCGACAGTGGCCAAATTTTTTCCACTCTGAGTGACAACGACCGAAGGGTGACATGGAAAAACCATGAACCCTAGGCCGTAAAAAAAAAAAAAAATGAAAAATAACAAAATGGGGACCAACCCACCACTTAAAAACCTATACTAAGCCTAACTACGGATTTCATTCATTACCAACAAGTTTAGTGAGGTCCATTTGCCAATTACTTAGTGAGGTTCAGTTTTACCCAGAAAATGAAAAGGGGTTAGGGTTAAAAAAGTAAAATACCCAAGAAGATCTGGCTCCTCCAATAGTTGATGCCTCATCCTGTGAAGCCATGTCCTCGACATAGGTAGCTTCAGAAATCACAACTGTCTCTGTCTCACCAGAGCTCTGAAAAATGGATTAACAAAAAATGAAACTGATAGGTCAAAACCCTAAAATGCATTTTTTATATTTATAAATTATGCCTTGGTCGCTACTGATGTCAGTGGCCCAAAATTCATGGCCGCTCAAGGTGATAGCGGCCACAGGTAGAAACTCAGGGGCTTCTGGACCTGACAACGGCCTACTCCATAGATAAAAACAAGGAAATTCCTTCCATGGAGGGATGACAAAAATATTAAATAAACCCATTTTGATGAATTGAAGTCATCTTAATGACCAAAATAACAAAAAAAATCACATAAAAGCATACTCTCAAGTAGGTGGAAGTGGCAGTCTGCATGCATTTTGATGAGATGAGCAGATGACAATAATTCACCAATGAACAGGACTAATCATATGTGGAAGTGGCAGTCTGCATGCAATAAAGGTGAGCGGGAGTAATTTTTCATTCCTTTTCATGACCATTTCACATAGGATACTTGAGTTTCCATTTATAATTTAGTTAACTAGCCTCAAAACATAAACAAAGGACAAAAGCTTCTCATGCTAACGACCAGTTCGCATAGGAGACTCAAGTTGGCTGTTATATTTTAGTTAACTAGCATCCAAAAATAGAAAATACAGAAAGCCTCTCATGCTAACTTGCACTACACATGATAAATTTATTCCTAGGGCTTGGACATAAAACTAGGGTTTCACACTATAAAATGTGTAAGCATAAGAGCACCAAGGATTGATCATCCATCTATCTTTTTATCGATATTGGTCATTGAGGAGAGCTTTCAAGACTTGGAGAGTTTCATTGGAGATCGCATGTACGGCAAAGCCCTGACATATTGGAGAGCATAGAAACAATTATTTAAACATCGAATACAAGCTTTGATCCATAGCTTTGGATCAAATAGGATGAGAATCACTTTAGCGGCAGTTGTCTTGGACAGTGGCCCGTAGGCTTAGCTTAGAGTTCTAGACATTATATTCATTATTTGTTTAACACATCATTAGCATAGCATAATTTTATTTGCTTGCATTCATAGCATTAGTATAATTTGCACTTGCTTTCATTTGTTATATTCATTGCTAATAACCTCATACAAGGAGGTATTCTTAGATATCTAAGCGTGTGTTTTTATTTCATTACTTACAGGGCCACAGGTTCATCAGACAAAATCTACAACATACGAGAGCAAAAGAGAGCCCTCTAGGAAAAAACTTGGAGGAGGCATCTATAAGCCCTCATACATTTCCATGTGTAGAATCAGGAAGATTTTTGAAAGTGCACCACCCCTTGAGAGGGGACATCTTACTCATTTGTAATTCATTGTATTGAAATGGGTATCCCTAAGAGGGACCAACATGTAACCGAGTTTCAATACGAATAAAGAGATCCATCTTTGTTATTTCTATGTTACATGCTTTTCATTGTATTCCAATTCATCTTGGGTTTTTAATAATATTGCAAGTAGAGTAGAGCGGTGTAGTCAAGGCTTCGTCGTACATGTGATCTTCCAAGGGAACTCTCTAAGTCTCAAAAGCTCTCCTTAATGACCAAGATCGATAAAAAGATAGATGGATGATTGATCCGTGGTGCTTTTATGCTTGCACCTTTTATAGTATGAAACCCTAGGTCTATGTACAAGCCCTAGGAATGAATTTCTCATGCGTAGTGCAAGTTAGCATGAGAGGTTTTCTGTATTTTCTATGTTTAGAGGCCAGTTAACTAAAATATAACTGCCAACTTGAGTCTCCTATGCGAACTGGTCATTAGCATGAGAAGATTTTGTCCTTTTTTTATGTTTGGAGGCCAGTTAACTAAATTATAAATACAAAATCAAGTCTCCTATGTGAACTTGTCATGAAAAGGAATGCAAATTTACTCCTGCTCACCTTTATTGCATGTAGACTGCCACTTCCACCCGTGATTAGGCCTGTTTGTCAGCAAAACTACTTTTAGAGTTTAGTCATTATTGTCTACAGTGACTAAGATATGGCCACTGTTGTCTATAGAGACTAAGGTCTTGCCACTTTATGCTTGAGCAGCTAGGATCTGGACACTATTGGCTTGAGTGGCTAGGCTTGGATGGCTTGAAAAGGTCCCAAATGAGTGGTGAGAACCACTTTTAATGCTTGGAAATTCTAATATTATGTCATATGATCTTATGAATGTGTCTATGTGAGTAGCTCCCCTAAGTAAGACACAATTTAGGTGTCTATAGATGCCCCTTTTTGTGACGTGTTGTGTGGAAAACACAATGCTGAGCAAAAACATAGATTGATCTGTTTGTAGGGTGTATGGTGATCAATGGTCTGATCAACACTAGATGGCCCAATCATGCAAGATGGTGCACATCCTTTGAATCATTTCCTCAATGTTTAGAGGACTTAGCTTAGTGGCTTGGGTATATCAAATTGCACTTATTCCTAAAACTCAATCGAGTAGCTTTAGTTGCTACAATAGTTCCGATCGGTAGGAGAGCTACAATTGAATATATCATGTATGATTATGTTCCTAGCAAACAAGGGAAATTTGTGATTGTTGTATGCAATGATTCATAGGATGAACATGATTTTGTTATGATTGAGTGATATTTTGTTAATTTTGATTATGATTATGTTGAAGTTTTGAACTACTTCCTTACACAATGGATTGGTAAAGAAATGACAATGAATGAAGCAACAAGTCGCTTGACCAATATGATTAATCTGGTTCCTTTCTAGCATTTTTTGCTTTTTAATGGGTGATCCCACATCCAAGTGTTATTCCAATTATTTATTATAATCATCTATCCCTATCCCGAGGAGCGATCCAGCTATCAATAGCTTTCTTGGAGAATTAGGATGAGTAATTCTATTTAGGTTCATATTGCATCACTTTGGCTTAATGTTTTTGGTATAATAGGGGAATTAGGATGATACTTTCACCCTATGGAGTAGTTCGACCATCTTGGTCTTCTTCAGGATTGAAGGGTGGCACATCATAATTCTAAAATGAAATGTTTTTGTTCCAAGTGGCCTTATGGTAACCTGCTCATCTCATCGAAATGCATGGACTGTGAATCACTGTAATTGCCAAGTAGATAGAGCAAGTAACTAGGTACGAGGCCTACTTGAGAGTATGATGTGAATTTTTTTGTTATTTTGGTCATTAAGATGACTTCAATTCATTAAAATGGGTTTATTTAATGTTTTTTCCATCCCTCCATGGAAGGAATTTCCTTGTTTTTATCTATGGAGCAGGCCGCTGTCAGGTCTAGCGGCCCCTAAGTTTCTACCTATGGCTGCTGTCACCTTGAGTGACCATGAAGTTCAGGCCATTGACGTCAGTAGTGACCAAGGCATAATTTTAATATATATAAAATGCATTTTAGGGTTTTGACCTATCACTTTCATTTTCTATCAATCCATTTTTTAGAGCTCTGGTGATACAGCGACAATTGTGATTTCTGAAGCTACCTGCATTGAGGACATGGCTGCATAGGGTGAGGCATCAGCTACTGGAGGATCCAGAGCTTCTAAGGTATTTTACTTTTTTAACCCTAACCCCTTTTCATTTTTCGAGTAAAATTGAACCTCACTAAGTAATTGGCAAATGAACCTCACTAAACCTGTTGGTAATGAACAAAATTTGTAGTTAGGCTTAGTATAGGTTTTTAAGTGGTAGGTTGGTCCCCATTTTGTTCTTTTTCAAATTTTTGATTTTTATGACCTAGGGTTCATGGGTTTGCCATGTCGCCCTTCGGCCACTGTCGCTCAGAGTGGTGAAAATTTGGCTAATGTCACTCAAAGCGGCTAAGTTTGAATCTCAATGGTAAGAAATTTGACGATTGGAATTTAGCCGCTACTGTCTCCAATGGCCAGATTCTGGCCACTATAGGTGAGTGGTTAATCCCCTTAGCCAATTTTGTATCACTTTTTTGCTTTTTATTGGATTTTTGAGATAGTTTTTGATTTTTTTTTTAATTTTTGAATTACTCTTTAGCTTGTATTCCACTATAGTTATGTTTCATCTTTCCTTTGCTTTGCTTAGATCCTTAGCGCTCGGGCTCAAGACACAAAACTCATGAGTGACCTCCTACCTCTTTTGAATGACATGGATTAGAGGTGGCTTAAGGCTCATGGGATATATTATGTTACTAGACTACCTCACATTATGTTGGACCAGGCTTACCTTATGACTTTGGCCCATCGTTGGGACCCTCAGACTAATACCTTCCACATCCCGACCGACGAGATGACCATTACGCTGGAGGATGTGTACAGGATCTTTCAGATCCCTTTTTATGGGGTGGCTATTGTTTCTTTGGTCACTAATGCTAAGGTGACCATATTCACTCGAGTTTTTAGGAGGTATTCTAAGGATGCTCTCAAGGACAGCAATTCTAGAGGATTGTCTATAATCCACTAGTATCGAGAGTGTGTTTTCATAGTGAGTCATGTGGTGCTACTAATGGTCATCAATAATGTCCTTATCCCAGATTGCTCAGGCTTGAGGTTCCTTTGGAACCTCTTTGTAATGGTTCAAGAACTTATAGATAAGGAGGATCCTATCATATATGCGTGGGGTAGGTCTCTATTGGCTCAGTGTTATGACGAGTTTTACCACATCCACTGGAGGGTTCGTGTTAGCATCACTTGCAGTTGGCTTCTGTAGATCTAGGGATGGGAGCACATTAGGGTAGATTGCCTTAAGTGGCTTCCTATTGAGATCATAGTTGTGGATAGGAGGATGTAGTGCTACTCCTGAGGATCCTTCGAGAGCATCTCTCAAGACTAAGATCCATCATCTACAGAGTTTGCTAGATGAGAGTGATGTTCAGATTACTGAGGATGCAACCCAAATTTTCATTCTCTCAAGGCAAATTAGGAGGCTAGGAGCCATCCCTAGGTAGAGAGGGGCTACAAGTGGGTCATAGGTCAGCAAGAGCTCTACAGCAGGGTAGTCTTCTATCTATCCTAGTCATGGGGTCTGACCTCATACATAGAGACCAATAGGGTCCAACTCGCACCATTCTCCCAAATATCCGACCACAGAGGGTGATGCTACAAGGGGTGCAGGCCCAGTATTTGATTGATGATACTCTTGGTTTTGATTCATTTTTGAGGTCGACTGACCTATATGACTGTCACCCATGAGAATTTTTGTACATCCATGGACTTAACACACATAATTTTATGATATCTTTTAATTATGACTCATTATGTGTATCGTTTATTTCTCATGTTTTTTTTGTTATTTTGTTTTATGATGTGATGTGATGATGGTGTTATGATTATTTGATGTATATACTAGATGATAGATGATACTGTAGATGCTTATATTGATGTGTAAATGCTTATATGATCTGATTATATGACATGATGTATTTTGATGATGAATGATGAAATTGTGATTGTATGTAAATGGATATTGTTTATATGTTTTATGATGTGCTTTATGATGTGATGGTGGACGATTAATGACTTGTGTTTTGTGGATGCAATGTTATTGTTACATGTTGCTTTAATTGTATGCATCTAACTTATATGATGGGATGGTATAAAATAACTTGAATGCTCTCATCACTTAAAACATAAGGAATGCATATGACATTGACAATCTTAATGGGTGATACCACAAAAAGTAAAAAAATAATCATTAATTTAAATAATCACTCTTATAATAAGAATTGATTAAGTATTCATATATGAGATGTAATGGTGTGTAATGTATTTTCTTGATAAGTTTTTGTAAATTAAAATATATAAAGTAGTCAGTGGTCGTCTATATATTATTTCTAATATATATGTGGTATCTATCCTACTATGTTGATACCCCCTAATTTATGGAATATAATAAATAAAATTATGGTGTGAATGATGTTATGATTTGTTGCTATGTAAGAATTTTTGGGGTTTTCTAGAGATTCAAACACTATAGTTACTCTATCAACAATTGTATATTGACCACTCTAGAATTTTGAAAAGTAAGGCTTTTACCATGGACCTGGATATTCATGATCTCTGTGTGTGCAAGTGATTGTTTATTGTGAGATAGAACTCAAACATTTCCTTCGATGTCAGGAAGGATTCTTTTAGCCCATTGCTAATATCAGGGATTATCAAGTGTTTGTCTCATCCTAAGTTGGACTTAGTTGGACTATACTACTAGGCAATATTGGGTTACTTAAGCTAGCTCATCCACATTAAAAAATTGGTCTACACAAATGCATGAAGCAATTGTGGTAGACATATCATCATGCATAAGGAACTCTCCTTCTGGTTTTGTACAATGCTGAGAATTCTAGGGATTCAATCTTTATTACTTTTTTAGCTTCTTTTTGGCTTTGGATTTTTGCTCATATGTAGTGATGAAAATCACTTTTTATTTTTGTTTGATTTTTTTTTGAGCGATTATTTTTGTAGTGATGATAATCACTGTTTATTTTGCTCATATGTAGTGATGAAAATCAAGCAAGTTTTCTTTGAATTTTTTATTTGTGTATCGGATCATTGCTATGAAATCTAGACTGTATGCTTGGCTTTTTTTGAATATGTACTTTGCTTCAGGATTTTGCTTATTTTCATTTAAGCAAGGGATTTGTATGGGGCAAAGCTTGTACTTTTTCCAATTCTCAGCACCTTTAAACTAGTTGCACAGGGGGATAAGAAAGGAAAATCCTTTTCACTTAAGGTAATCTAAACCGCTTTTGCAACTTTCATATTTTCCTTGTACCAACTAGGATTTTAGTGTTTCAATTAGTGACGGGATCTTGAATATCCAAGGCATTATCATAGCTAGACCTTACCTTCTACTAATAAAAGTTGTTTTCCACAAAAGTTGATAAGATCACTAGGTGTGGTTGATTAACCAAAAACCTTAGTATATTATGTATAGCAACAAATAATGGTTGTGTTGAAAAACACAATTACACACATGTGTTAATGGAGGTATGGATTTGAATGATTTCTGTGACAAAATGTGGTATCACTTTTAAGTCTCTCATGACATATGCAATTGTAGTGGATATGAAAATGCAATGCAATGATGTGGATGCAAGATATGTAATGCAATTGTTTTTATATTTTTTATTTTTATGTTGTTTTTGTATTTTTGTTTAATTTTACCAAAGGGCTTATTATGCCTTTGGAGCTTTTTTATTTCGACCAAGTGGGATGAATTACCCTTGGAGATTTTTGAATTGATTTTTTCCAAGTGGCTTGAATGCCCTTGGAGAATTTTGATTGTTTGGAATTGACCAAGCGATTTGAACACCCTTGGAGCATTTTTTATTTATTTTTGACCAAGCAGGATGAATTACCCTTAGAGCCTTTGATTAATTGGAGTTGACCAAGCGGTTTGAATGCCCTTGGAGCATTTTTTATTTGATTTTGACCAAGCGGGATGAATTTACCTTGGATCCTTCGATTTATTGGAGTTGACCAAGTTGTTTAAATACCCTTGGAGTGTTTTTTATTTGATTTTGAAATTTTGTGTTTTTATGATTTGTTTGTGTTATTGATATTTTTGAATTTTTTTTTGTATTTTGACATATTTGGATTTTTTTGTATTTTATGTGTAGAATACCTTTAAGTGAATGATATTGAGAGGTTCAGGTTCCTCAACACCATATAATGATATAATGTGGTATGCTCCATACCCAAATCTCTATGAAATCATGTATGGTCCTATCCAGTTTACCATGAACTTGTCTCGCAAATGCACCGAAAGATTCAAATTTTTCTAGTTTTATTTGAGCACTAGATCTCCAACCTTGAATTACCTTAAGTGGACTTTACTATTGTAAGCTCATGCAATGTGATCCTGGTAAATGTGAAGATGTTCTAAAGCATTGACTCGATGTTCATCAAGAAGCATCAACTGATCAAGGTGGCCTTGTCGTGCGACATCATCATCTATTAAGTCCTTTAATGCTATGCATAGAGTCAAAATTTCTAGCTCTACTGGCATGATGGCCTCAATGCCATATACTAGTGAAAATAGTGTTGCCCCAATGGGCATCCGTATACTAGTCATGTATGCCCATAGTGCAAGAGGCAACTGCATGTGCCAATCCTTGTGATTGTCTTGCACTGTCTTCCTCAAGATGGAGACTATTGTTTTGTTTGAGGCTTATACTTGCCATTTTGCTTGTATATAATAAGATGTTACACATTTTTGTTCTTGAAATATGGCCCATTATCCAATATTATCTTATAAGGGACCCCAAAATAACTTATGATATTTTGGAGTATAAACCCCACAATCCTTGGTCCAATTGTCGATGTTAAGGGCATCGCTTCCACCCATTTAGTGAAGTATTTGGTGGTTGTTATGATGAATGTGTGTCGACCTGAGGACGGGGGTGAGATATTACCAATAAATTCTAGTCCCCACTGTGAGAATGGCCATGCTACCTGGATGAGTTGCAAGGCTTGCGATGGTAAGTGCATTAGGTTTGCATGATACTAGCACTTAATATATTTCTTGACATACTCATAGTAGTCCTTTTTCATGGTGGTCCAATAGTAACCCATTCTCAATATGCACTTAATTATGGCCATGCCACTGAAATTCCCTCCACATGTGCCATCGTGAGCTTGGGAAATTGCCTAGGATGCTTCTTAGATATCAAGACAATAGAGTAATACTCCATCATATCCTTGTTTATAGAGGATTTCTCCTAGCAAGATGTATCTTGTTGCTTTTTGCTTGAACATTCACCTTTCAGTATGCAACAAACCTTGAGGTACTATTCCAAGTTTTAGGCAGTCCCGTAGTTGGGAAAGCCAATCTTGATAAGCCATTACTTCTATAGAAATGACAACTTAATTTTCCTATATTTCTGAGCTGGTGAACATAAATTGAGGAACAACTCTATGGTGTATGGTTGCACCACAATCCATATGTCATTAGGATATCAAAGACCCCCAAGGTGCCATTTGCAAGAAATATTTGGCTATAAAGGACCAATCCTAATTTAGTTCAATGTTGATCATGTTGACTGATTCTTGATTGTCAAAAGCTTCATGGTGTATTGCTGAGTGCAAAAGCACTTTCACATGAACAATTGTAAAATTAACAGATGGATTCTAAGGGATTAAGGATCCCAAATATGCCATGGTGTCTGCAAATCTATTTGACATACGAGGGATTACCTTAATGTCATACCATTCTAGCTGGGCTAGGTAGGTGTCAACAAGTTCCTTATAAGTCTTCAAGAGTGGGCACCTGCATTGAAATAGTCCTTTTACTTGGTTTACTATAAGAAAGGAGTCACAAAATATATTCAATATTTTAATACCCATTGTTATGGCCATTTGGAGTCCCAGGATCAATGCTTCATATTTTGTATTGTTGTTTGTGCATGGGAAGTCTAGTTTGAATGATAAGGGTAATGGAGTGCCCTGTGGTGTGATAAAGACAATCCCTTCTCTACCCCCTTGTTCACACTTCAAACCATTGAATAACAATGACATGTCTCTTTATTTCCTAGGTTCTTCGAGTTCTGGTAGATCTAATAATGCAAATATTGCATCATCAGACAATTCTATAGTGAGAGGCTTGTTATCCTAAAGAGGCACCTCTGCTAATTGATCTGCTATGACTTGTCCCTTGATGGACTTTTGACTTATGAAATCTAGATCAAATTTTTTCAATAGCATGATTCATTTTGTAGTATGTGTATTGTGACATGTCTTGCTCATCATGTACTGCAAAGGATTTTGTTTTGATATGATGTAGGTTGTATGGCTCAACATGTAGTGTCACAACTTTCAAGTAGCAAATACCATTGCTAAACACAATTTTTTGATGTACACATATCCTAGATCATAGCTCACCAAGGTGTGACTAATGTAATATATGGATTTATCTTTGTCTTGTGCATTATTTTGTGCTAGCATGGTGCCCAATGCGAAATCAGTAGCTGATATATAGTAAAAATGGTATGTATGGCCTTGGTGGAGCCAATACTGGCGGTGTTGCCAGATAAGTTTTGATATCTGCAAAGGCTTGATGCTATTATTCATCCCAATAAAAGGGGACCTCCTTGCATAGCAACCGATTCATATATTGACATTTATTTGATAATTGCACGATGAATATTTTGATGGAAGCTTTTTTGCCTTGTAGTCTCCTTAGCTCCCTAATGTTGGTAGGGGTGGCCATTTCCAATATAACCTTTACCTTTGCAAGATCTACTTTTATGCCTCTCTTGGATACGATGAATCCCAAAATATTTCTAGAAGTTACACCAAATACACACTTCTTAGGATTCAATCGGATATTGTGTTATATGAGATGATCAAAGACATGTCTAAGGACTTCAGTGTGCTCTTGTCACAACAAGGACTTGGCCAGTAAATCATCCATGTAATCCTCCAATATATTATGCATATATTCATGGAATATGTATGTCATGGCCCACTGATATGTGGTACCAACATTCTTGAGAATGAATGGCATCACTTTGTAATAGAATATTGTCCATGAAGTAATGAAAGCAATTTTATGTTGATCTTCGAGCTTAATATAGATCTGGTTGTATCCAAAAAACCATCCATTAGGGAGAGCATCTCATGACCTATGGTTGCATCTACAAGAGCATCTATATTTGGAAATTAAAATGAATCCTTTTGTGTTGCCCTATTTAAATCTCTAAATTTTGTGTAGATACGGACTCTTCTATCAGGTTTCCCCATGGGTACCATGTTTGACACCCACTCAGGGTGGTCTATAGGAACTATGAATACTGTATCTAGTAGTTTTTGTAATTCATTCTTCACCATCAAATCAATGGCTGGATGCATTTTCCTCAACTTTTGCTTGACTGGCTTCTTCATAGGATCCAATGAAAGGTTGTGAACAACTAATTTTGGATCTATCCCTGGCATGTCCTTGTAAGTCCAAGAAAAAATATTTGGCCTCTATTTGAGGAGAGGAATTAGGATGGCTTTTTCCTCTGGAGATAGACTTTCTCCGAACTTGAATTTTCTTGGTTGGGTAGGATCATCACTGATGTCCACCTCAAAATTCACTTCTATAGACATATGTGACCCATCCTCTAGCTGATGAGATGTGGGTATCAACTGATTGTCACTGATGGGATTTAGAGGACCTACTGACTCAGGTTCCAAACCAACATGGAAGATGTCATACACACAACCTGAGGCAAAATGGAATGGTTTTAACATCTCTTCATTGGGGAAGAGGTCTTCAGTCTCTATAGGCGAATTAGCATCATCTCAATCAATAGCCTCTATATCAAGATGCAATGATTTGGTAGGATCTATTGGATTATGAAGTGGAGTGGTCAAATCAATGGATATCATGTTGATGGATGGGATGAAATCTCTAGGACCACATGGGTGCAATCTTGTCTTAGGGGTTTTCCTTCCATGCTTATGATGAGACTTTGAAGGAATAGGAATTTTTTGATCTGGTCCATGAGTAGGACAAATAATAGGATCATTGGGCTCTAATTGCTCTTTGAATGTAGGTGGAGGGGGATTGACCATCTAGTGAATGGCAGCTAGGTCAATAGGTCTCCCCAAAAATTGTAGATGAGGGTCTATGGCACAGAGTGCCACCTCTCTCTCTACTAGCTCGTTGACTTACCACAAGAGTTAAGGTCCAAGATAAGCTATCTCGAACTCATTCTCAAAGTCATCATCAATTATCCAAAAACCGTTAGCATTGGTATGTGGTCCTAATACAAGGGCTCATGTATTGGATCTAAGTAGGCCATATATGTTTCATCTTCATATTCTTTGTCACTTATAAAGAATCCATTTGCATTTGTCTCTTGCCCCAAATTCAGGGGTCGATGGCTCAAGCCTAAGTAGGCTCTTTCTATTGAGTCTTCTTATTCATAGTCACTTTCCTCTAATGTATACCCACTCTCATCGTGGATGGACCATGTGAATATTTTTATATAGCGAGGCCCATGGTAAGCTAATCCAAGTTGTGCCTCATCATCACTTGCTTCATATCCATTCTCCTCATCCCATGCATTGTACCCTATTAGGGTGGAATCAATTGAGATGTTTGGTGGTGGTACGTTTATCATGGCCACTTGCCTATTGCTCAAATTTCATGTTGTTAGGGGGTGATAAGGAATGAAATTGATGTCTTCTCCAAACCCTAAGCTTAATATGTCCAATGCCACTGAAATAGAGTCATCCTGACCTCCAATATAATGGCCTAAGCCAAACCTATCAGAGGGAAGCTGATATTATGGCTCGTATGGCTACTTGTGCCCCTGATCATATATGCCAAGGCCATATCCATGTCAATGGTAACACTCAAATTAGATTAGAGTAAACTCAGGATTAGAGAGGTAACAAAAATTGATCATGAATAATTTGTCATTATCCTTTATGTCTAAAGACTTATGGTCGTAGTCCAGACCAACATAGACAAAATTGGAATGGTTGGGAGGGATTCTAAGTGGAACCACCATTCCCACTGGCAGCCTCAAGTCCTTAGGTCTTCTAATGTCTTGTGTAGACTCAATGATAGGCATAAAGGTAATGTTCTACACAAGGTACTCCCATATACCTGTGCTTTCCAAGTGTATTGATGCATGCGACATGGACGACCCTACGAATGACATTGGGGAAGTAGGGTGGTAATCACTATCTTCATCTTGATCTTAAAGATCTTATTCTTCCATAGGACTTGGCATTTCAGCAATGGCTATAGTTGGCACTTCCTTGGGCCTTTCTTATTTGACTAAGGGCACCTTTAGATTCTGATTGTCTTTTGATTTTTCCATTGATGGTACTTTAGAAGCATTGACTATTGTTAGTGCACCAGGAGGTGTTGATGTGCATGGGTCTTTTCTTACCATTTTTTCTTTGTTATCCATTTATGTGGTTTGGGATGAAGGTGCTACGTATAGGTGGGTAGAAGGGATTACAAATTGTCCAAGAATGTCCACCTGATGAATTTATTTAAAAGGATCTTCATTGGCCAGAACCACATAGACCTTGTTTTCTTGCACATACTTGGCATACTGGTGCAAGATCAAAGGCACACACTTCATGGACCTTATCTAAGGATGCCCTAAGAGGATGTTGTACTACATAGCTCCTTCCAATACATGACACATCATAGGGATGGTCTTGTGCCCCACCTTGATGGGTAGGACTATAATTCCCATAGTATTGCATAAAGCATCATTAAAAGCTCTCAATGTGTAAGCTCCTAGAATGATATTGGACTTGGGGATCTTGAGGTGCTCTATTTTTGTTGTTGTAATGATGTTTATTGATGAACCTATATTGACCAAGACCCTCTTGAAAGGTAAGTTGTTTATTGCCACTACAATTTTTAGCGAATGGGTCTCGTAAGGCAGCAGGTACTATCATAATCTCATAATCATAGAATTGAATTATAGGTTCCTGGCATTCTTGTACTTGTCCCGCAAAGTGAGTGAATGCATTTGCATCTTGTGGTTGGAACTGAATTTTCCTTAAAATTTCCATTAGAGTCTCTCTATGCTTTGAGGACTATTGTATGAGATCATAGATGGATAACTTAGTTTGAGTCACCTGTAGTTTTTACTCCAATCTACTCTAAATAGTTACCACAGGTCTATTTGGTGGACCTAGAATGTTGTCTTGCCTCTACCTAGGTGTAGCTGGGAAATTCATGGGAGTTTTAGGAGGTTACAATTGACCATACCGCCTAGTCCTTGTTGCTATGTTAAAAATATCAACCATCCCAATGCATCCGTGGATAGGTATATCAGCTTGAATATGATTGACTTGGGCCCCTCACTCTCTAAGGGCCTCATGATTAGGTAATGGGTTTCTGTATATGCCCATGCATCTGTTATCAGGAGCCAGTGGGTTGTCAACTTTGAGTTCTTCTACCTCAATAATGTTTTGCACTTGATGCTTAAAACCAACGCAAACCTCAATGTCATAACCCAGTATCCTGTGATAAGGGTAAAATTTATCTTCCCTATATACTTTTGGCTTAGGATGGTTGGGATCTATAAGAGGTATATCAAGGAAAAATGATCCTTCTGGTCTCGCTCAACTGATTAAATATTGATTACATTGACTCTATTAGAGGCATGGAATAATGAGGCAACTTGCGTTCTCTGTTTCTTCCTTGATTGTTCCTTTGGTCGTAATTGGCTGGCGGGGGATGTGCTTGATAGTTTTGGGGTTGTTGTGAACTCCAATCCTTGGGTGTATCCAATATGAATTGATTTACTGGAGTAGGGTTAGCCTACTTCTATTTGTACTTGTCATTCTTACCATTCTTGTTCCACTCCTTTTTGTTTCGAAGTTTGATGGTTCCCTCATCTACTTTTATTTCTTTAATGAGCTTGGCATGTGCTAAATATTCCTCAAATTAAGGATACTACTAAAGTTGTAGTAAGAGGGAGACATATTTAGATAAAATTTTTGTGAACATGCGAATGATCTCTTTTGTGGGAATGGAGAATGATAATTTTACCATGACTTTTCTCGATCTATTCCCATAATCCATTACTGGCTCATAATCATACTGTTTCAAGTTGACTAGGTCTAAAGGTTCACCTTATTATTAGACCAAAGGAGAAACACTTTAGGAATGCATTTATTAGTTTTTCAAATTTGGTTATGCTATGCTTAGGTAGTTGGTTGAACCATTGAGTGGCAACACCTGAAAATGTCATTATAAATGTTCTTAGCATGAGAGCGTCATTGTCTTCAATATGAAAATAAGCATTGATAAAATTGGTTACGTGCTCTTGTGCATTCTCTTCACCCTTAAATTTCTCTAACCTAGGCATATCAAAGTGCTTAGGGTATGGAGGGCTAGGGATTTATGGGCACAATTGTTGGTTGTGTATTTTTCTCAAAGTTGGCAAGTTCCTGGCTGCATCTTGTTTCTTAAAGGCTTTCATATTTTCAGCAAGCTCTTGAAAAACCTTTGATGCACAAATTTCCTCTTGTAAGTCTACTCACAGTGGCAATGGAGGTAACTCTCTATCCATTTGATTTTTTTTGTTTTCCTCCCTCCTACAAGGGGACTCAGGATTGTGGTCCTGGTTTGTTATGTTTTCCATTTCCCCACTAGTTGGATTTCATTCATGGTTTGGTGGGGGATTTCATTATGGGCTATCTTGTCTAGTGCGCCTCTCCTTAGGCAAGTCAACACATCTAGTTCTTTGGTGGTCACCACCATTTGTCTATAAATTGTTAAGAGCTAGCTGCTCAGCCTGCTCTCTTAAGCGCTGCTCATGTTGGCACAAGAGTCTTTGTATTTGTTTATCCTATTCGAGAGCTTCCACTAGCTCTCACTCCTTATGTAATGTTTTTTATAACTATCTTATTCTATCAATTTGTGTTGTCACAAAAGAATCATGTTTATCTCACTCTGTTCTTGTTGTCTTGACTTGCAAATTCCTCAAGGAGGTTTTTATTATACTTGTAGTACCCTAAAATTGGCACAGTTAAACCTTAGTAAAAAGATTAAAATTTGAATTTTAACCCCGAAACTACCCGTTCAACTGCCTGCCTCATTTTCCATGCCATTTTTAGGATTTTTTGTGACCGTTGGATGATATCGTCGTCGATCAGATGAAATCATCTCAGATCGGACGAATTCATCTGGAGCAGAACGTCCAGACGATTTCGTCCCAAAACTAATTTTTCATAATTAGCTTCTGTTTCAACAACTTCTCTAACTTGGGCAGAAAGCATGTCTGCGTAGTTAGAGACTCCCCCATTGGAGATCTCCCATATTGGGATGATCTCCAACCTCCTAACCTCTCCTTAAATCCTATTTAAACTTAGGATTTTCCCTGACTTTCCCCCTGGCTGATTTTCTCTGCAAACTTTAGTTTTTCAGGCATTAGAACACCTTCGCATCATTATTTGCATTGCATACTTTCAAGTTTTCTTGTAGGAACTTTATTATTTTTTAGTTGGAGCAAGCTCGGATCGTCGCAGATGATCCTGTATGATTTCGGACGATCCTGTCGACATCCGAGATGATTTCGTATGATTGCAGGTGATTTCGACTGCAGTCAATATTGGGGGCAACCAGTGCCCTGAGTTTGCATTTTCTATCCTTTCTTGCTTGTTTTGTTCTGCATTTGTTTGGTTTATTCTCATTCTGCATCCTGGAGTTCACCTCATTTAGCTTAAATGCATGATAAAGTTAAAATAAATCATTAAAATAATGCATTTCCTTTAATTATTATCTAGATTTATCATTTTAGGCAAATTTACTATCATTTCTATCATTTCCCCTTTCTTTTGCAATTGCATTTTTGGTTTTTGGTATCTATTTTTGTGATTGCAGGTTTCTGACGAATTCGTCAAGTCGACGATGATCTCGTCTGATCTCAGATGATCGACTGTGATCTGAGATGATTATGTGCAATTTCAGATGATTCTGTCAGATTCGAGACGATCTGGACTTCTACAAGCTTCAGAATCTTCATCAGACATCTAGAATCAGGTATGTTCTTTCTCATTTAGCATATTTTCTATGTTTTACACCTATTCATGCTTTTTGCATTCATATAAACTAGCATTTGCATATAGAATAGCTTAGATTCATTTGGCCAAACCTAGGAATTTGAATGATTAAGCATAAAAATGAACACATCAAACCCATTCTCAACCTAGGCATGGAAACTGCCACTCAAAGTTTCCTGGTGAACCCCACCATCCGTCAAAAATTCACCCTGATACCCCTCCCCCGAGAGGCGTGACCTTCAAAGGGCCTCTCAGTCCGAGGTATCATCTCATCCTTCTCGCATCCCCCTTCCAGGCATGGATCCTTTAGCCTGAAGGTAAGGGCGCGAAAAATTTGGGTCGATACATTTTGGTGAACCCGACGTGAAACTAAAAACCTTTTGAAAAAAAAAAAATATATATATATATATATATAAATATAAAAATATAAATGCATTATTAAGAACATCTAGAATCACTAGAAAACTGTTGAGTTTGCACATCATATTTAGATGGTAGATTATAATAAAAGACGAGCTGTCACCATAAATGTTGAAAATCAATTAGCAGCCATAGAAATTACTTTTGTGCTTAGAGTACCTCAAACAAATAGAGTCCAACCTTTGTGGGATGAACTTGATAGGAGATTGGGTATTATTTCATCTAGGTCAACAGAACTTAGGCAAATTAAGAGGTTTGTCCTAGATAGAATCCTGGATCCTGATCAGGTGACTTTGTACCATGAACTTCAGAGAGCTTGCCATAGGTGGTTAGCTGATAAAAGAGCCCTTGTGTCTTCCGAATTGTACACCTTTGAGGAATACCTCGAGAATGCAGTTGTAGTACACCAATTTCTATCTCGTATAGAGGATCAAGAGGTCATTCTTACGGATAGAAAGATATGGAATAGAGTTCCTAGAGCTGTGTTATATCGAGAGTATTACCATGAACTTTATTTCTACAAGTCAAAGTCTGAAACAGATAATATCACCATAGCACACTTTGTCAAATTCTTGAAACAACATTTCCAATTTGAAGAGGAGCATTTCATGACTCTTGATGAACTTGATCCTATTAATGATATTCATAAAATATTTATAGAAAACTAGATCATTTCTTTTATTATTGTTATTTCTTGCATTTAGTGTGTTGTTTGTTATCTTTATAATATTGTTATAAAAACATAAAAACAATCATAAAAACAAAAACAAAATAAAAATATAACAAAATCAAAACATTTTATTTTAAGTATTATAGTAGGTATATAATTAAAATATATACCTCTCAAAATTGTTGCATATATATATATATATATAAAAATATATATATATATATATATATATATATATATAAAAAAGTATATATATATTTGCTGAAATCTAAGTTTAAGCACAATGACTAGACTTAGGAATGGAAAACAAACTGAAGTAGAAGAAGATTGGTTAGGAAAAACAATAAATAACCCAAATGTCCTTCCTGAAGATCCAACTCAGGAAGAAGGAACTCTAGACCAGCAAGAAGAAGAGTTTGTTGTAGGAAATGAACAAGAAGAAACTGTTAGAGAGGAAGGATCCTCATCCCCTAGAATGTCTCCAAGTGGAGCTGTTACTTTTGACAACATGGAACATTTCTGGAAGTTCCTCAATACTAATATTGGTGCTCTTAATAGAGCAGTCCATATGGACAAGGATCAAATTAGTGACACTCAAGCAACCCTAGAAGAAATATATCACACACGCACTAATCCTTTGTCCTTCATTGATCAAGAAAGTGATCAAGCTGGACCATCCAATTTGGATATGGCCGCTATAATCCAGAACATGCAAAAACAACAGGTTACCCAACCACCTAAGGAACCTATTACTAAGCCTAAAATCATTCCCACACAAAAGAAACCTTCATTCACTGCTTTATTTCGCCAAGCTATTGATCAATATACCTCAAATCAACAAAAGCCCAAAACAAAGCCAAACATCAATTTCCAACAATCTGGGATACAACATAATACTACTACAAATCTTCTTCATAATACCCTTCCTACCAACACTTTACATAATAGCAATATAGCATCTAATCCTTATGTCACGCCATCATACGCTCCCAAATCCCATACTCATGTACCACCGAACCAATATGGTGGACAAACTAGTAATCTGGAAGCCATGGTGAAACAACTAGTTTCCCGCATGGACCAGATAGATCCCTACCGTCCCTCATACAATTATCGAGAGATGTGTAGTCAGCCTTTAGATCCTATAGTCGTAGCACAACCATATCCTAAACACTTTCCTATGCCCGTCCTACCTATATACAAAGGAACCGAAGATCCCATAGAGCATCTTCGTATGTTTAGGATAGCATGTCATGATATATCACATGATGACTTGTTATTACTAAAAATGTTCCCAAAAAGTTTAGGAGGAATGGCATTAGAGTGGTACTATCAATTACCCACTCATTCTTTGAGGAATTTTGAAGAAACAGCCGAGTCTTTTGTCCATCAATTTAGTGCCTACATCGAAAGGCATGTGACCATTAAAGATTTGTACAACTTAAAACAAGACAAATATGAATGCTTTGCTGATTTCCTAGCTCGATGGAGGCAGTTGATAGGAAAATTACACTTTGTGTTACCTTATAGGGAGATGTTGGATATCTTTATTAATAATTTACAAGAACAAATATCCTATGAGTTATCAACTGCTACCTTAACCACCTTCGATCAAGCTATAGACTTAGCTCGAAGAGTGGAGGATGCTCTCATTAGGAGAGGTCAGCTTAAGAAGAAAGATGATGAGAAAACATCCAGAAACCAATATAAAAATAAACAAGTTGTGGGTGATGGAGTCACTGATAGCAAAAATATTGCTAATGTCAATGCTACAAAGACAACAGAGAAATTTATACTGAAACCTCTTGATAAACCTCCTCGAGAATTTACTAGGTTAAATCAACCTCTATCAACTATTCTACCACAATTACTAGAAAGAGGTTTGATTCAATTACCAAATATCCGGGAACCTGATCCAACTATACCCGGATACAAAGCTGATTTACACTGTGATTTCCATAGAGGACCTGGACACGCTACCAACTCTTGTAAAATATTAAAACATAAAATACAAGACTTAATTGATAATAATGAGATGGAGGTGCAAGCCTTTCAACCTAAACAAAATCCTCCTAATAATGCTCAAAAGAACATCCCCCAAAATCAGAATCAGAATGCCAATCAATCATTAGACATATTTCAACATCCTTTACCAAAGCATGGTAAAGAGGTGGCCAATCAAATTGAGCATCATAATGTTCCCCCTCCTACCCGATATGTAGGAACTATTAGTGGACATTTACCTACTCATGATCTACAAATCCTTGACACAACTTTATCCGTGGTCACGACTAGGCCTCTACATAATATTCAGATATCTGATATTAGTGATACAGAATATGAGACTGAAAGTGATATGGAAATCACATCAAATCAATCGAATAGTTTTGAAGATGAATCAGATGCTATTCAACCTATCACAAATTCTATGGTTCCGGAAGAACCATTTCCAAGAAGAGTCACTACTAGACCATCTTCTCATCAATTACTTTCTAATGAACAAGCTATAAACGCTAGACCAAGACCTATTCATCATCCGCAAAATAATATTGTGGGTACCATTGGAGCTGTTACTAGACAACAGGCTCAAAATTCTCAACAAGATCAAACTCAGAATGATGGATCAGCTCCATTTGTTTTGAAAGTTCCTAATAAAGGGAATCATGCACCTAATGTTCAACCTAAACCTCCTTATAATATTAATGAGCAACTATCAAATACTACAACTCGAATTTCCCTTTTGGACCTTTTAAGATCTTCTCCTACACATAGAGATGAACTAATGCTCACATTAAGCCAAATGATGGTACCACAAGACATTCAACCTGAAGCCATGACCAATACTATAATAACTCGAGAAGTCGATTGTATTGACTTTCGGGATAGAGATATACCACAACATAGTTTACATAAGGATAACCCCTTATATATTACTCGCCCTAATAGGAGATGTAGCAGTCAAACGAGTCTTGATTGATAATGGTTCATCTTTAAACATTTGCACTTTTGACTTCTACCAAATATTTGGGTTTAGAAGTGATGAAATGAAAAGAACTGATATGATCATAAAATCTTTCAATGACGAAACACAAGAAACATGTGGAGTTATCACCATCCCATTGCAAGTTGGTCCAAGAACCTTAGATACGACCGTGTTTATTGTACATTGCCCTACATCGTACAATATACTCTTGGGTCACCCTTGGATCAACGCGATGCGGGTTGTTCCCTCAACTTTACATCAATGTGTCAAATTCGAATTTAAAAATCAGTTGGTTACCATTCATGGTGATCCCAGACCCTTTGATATGTGTGCTTTGGCAGAACCTGTTGGAGTTCAATTTTGCCCTGCTCTATCATCCACACATCCTAATTCTCATTCTTCATCTAAACATGTGAAACACACACCCATAACATCATCTACATCTTCTCCATCAATTCCACCTTTACATATAGCTCAACCATCCTCTAAACAAACCACATTAGGACCTCAGAAAGATCCTAAACCCACAACCAATGCTTCATGTTCCACTCCTATAATTTCCATACCTATAGACCCATCTATTGACACCTCTACATTGTCTACATCTACCAAAGGCATATCTTCCACATCAAAAGATGTAGGAAATGATCCTTCTACCTCTTACGCTCTTATTGATGAGCTCTTACCCGATTTATCTAAAATTCTTATATCAAAAAAAACAAATGCTTCTATGCAAGATTCCCTTATTTTAAATAATTTGCCACCATCTCCTCATACCTTGGGCCTCCCACAGCCTATGGGAAGTATTTACCAAGTCGGGAGTTGTGCCTTTATTTATAAGGGATATGACTGGGGAAGAATACCCAGGAACATCAAGACTCATTATGATGGATATGCTCGATGTTATTTTACTAATGAGTATATTAAAGCTAAACCTATAATGCTTAAATTGGGATATAAAGGGAAAGGTTTGGGACCTTTCCAAGATGGTATGAAAGAACCTTTTGAGGTAGAACCGTGGCCCGCCCGATGTGGCGTGGGCCTATTTCCTAGTAAGGGTCAACCCTTCCCATTTGAAGATGATGATCAACTCATATGTTACCAAGATTATTTGGATGGACGCGATGCTTTGCATCTAACAAATAAGCCATTTACATGTAATATGCTATCCATAGCTTACCCTGAGATGATTGCTGAATCCGACGATGAGTTGGAGGGAGATATCTTCCATGATGTCTCCGTTGAAGAGTTGTTACACAACGAATTTTATTTTGATGGCTCTATACCTAGTATAGCCCAGCTTGAGGCCACGACTCCTCAAGACGAATTATCCAAGCTAACCTTGGAAGAATTACAAGAATTGGGCGTTTCACCCACCCCACCTAATTTTGAGAGAGATCTACACATGGAAGTAGAAAACGTCATAAAAGTTAACATTGGAACCGAGGATAATCCTCACATAATCAACATTGGATCAGAATTGAGTCAAGAAAAACAAGATAAATACATTGCATTCCTTAAAGAATATGAAGATGTCTTCGCTTGGACATATGAAGATATGCCAGGTTTAGACCCTTCTGTAGTCATGCATCACCTAGTAGTCCATCCGGATGCTAAACCTGTTAAATAGAAACTTATGAAAAATGCATCCCTAAAGTGGCCTTGCTAGTCAAATGGGAGTAGGCTTAGTGATAAGGGCGATAAAACAGCCCTTTCTTAAGCTTCTTAAGAAGGATGTCCCTTTCTATTGGGATGATGAATGTAAGGAAGCATTTGAACTCCTCAAACAATATCTTCTTAACCCACTAGTGCTTTCACCACCTAGACCTGATCGCCCATTTATCCTATATATTTCAGCTTCAGATTTTGCCTTAGGAGCTATGTTAGCTCAACTTGATGATGAGAAAAGAGAGCGTGCTAATTATTATATTAGCAGAACCTTAATCAGTTATGAAACCCGCTACACAGCATTAGAAAAACTATGTCTAGCAGTCATATTTTCTACATAGAAACTACGCCATTATATGCTCAGTCAGAAAACATATGTTATTGCTAAATCTGATCCCTTGCGGTATCTCATGAGTCGACCTTATTTATCTGGTCGCACAACAAAGTGGGTTCTTGCTCTAAGCAATTTTGAACTCACGTTTATAGGAAAAAAGTATGTTAAGGGTCAAATCATAGCAGATCAATTAGTTGTTGCACCCTTAGAGTCTACCCATCCCCTCATCATTGAGTTTCCTGATGAATGCCTTCAACTAGAGGCAGACCATCCAGAACAATGGTCCTTATACTTTGACGGAGCCCGATGCATGAGTGGGGATGGTGCAGGTATTATTTTAATATCTCCACAAAAACATATTATACCTTTGTCCTTTAAATTAACGTTTGCTTGTACTAATAACACTACTGAATATGAGGCTCTAATCCTTGGATTACGAGCTGCCTTGGCACTAAAAATTAAAAATCTATTAGTTTTTGGTGATTCTCAACTTGTTATAAATCAAATCAATGATGTTTATCAGACCAGAGATGATAAATTGTGCCCATATAAAGCATATGTTTTACAATTAATATCTTTATTTGATCAAGTTACCTTGGAAGCTATTCCTAGAACTAGCAACCATGCGGCTGATGCTATGGCTGCAGCTGCATCTCTTTTGCCCTTGGAGTTAGATGATGAATATGCCACCATCATTATTCGTCGACTCCAGGAACCCGCTTCAAATAAATCATGCTTAGAACCTTTGGATGTGTTTCTAATCAATGAAACTACTCCTGAACCTTGGTATACGGATATATTTAATTTTCTTCAAAATGGGACCTTCCCTAAAGGTTTTAATAGAAACCAGCATCGGTTATTACGTAGATGAGCAAGTCGCTTCGTAATAATTGGCAATACTTTATATAGGAGATATTTTGAAGGTATCCTATTGAGATGTTTGAATCTAGAAGAATCTAGATCAGCTTTGAGTGAAGCCCATGATGGATCTTGTGGGGGACACTTTAGTGGTAGTGCCATTGCTAAAAAGCTCCTTAGGATAGGATATTTTTGGCCCACCATGGAGAATGATGCACATGATTATGTGCGCCATTGCGACAAGTGCCAGAAGCACGCTGACCTTGTCCATGCCCCTGCACAAGAACTGCAGGCTATTTCATCTCCTTGGCCCTTTTCAAAATGGGGCTTAGACATCATTGGAAAAATAAATCCTGTGTCATCTGATGGACACAAATTCATCATAACCGCCACTGAGTATTTTATGAAGTGGGTTGAAGCTATGCCCTTAGCTTCTTGCATTGGAACCCAAGTTTCCAAATTTATTTTTAATCAAATTATTTGTAGGTTTGGAATTCTTGCAAATCTCATCTCGGATAATGGAACTTGTTTCAAAAATAAAGATGTCAAGAAATTATGTCAAAAATATAAAATTCAACATCGTTGGTCCACTCCCTATTATCCTCAGGGTAATGGCCAAGCGAAGCATCTAATAAAACATTAATCAAAATCCTTAAAATATTGGTCAATAAATCTGGCCGATATTGGCACATCCAATTATATCCTACTTTGTGGGCTTATCGAACTAGCGTTCGCACTCCCACGGGCACTTCACCTTTTGTTTTGGTTTATGGCGCTGAAGCTATTTTTCCCTTTGAATTAGAAGTTCCTTCTTTGGCTCTACTACTTCAAGATACTGAAGTAGGAGATGAATATCGTGCTGGCAGACTCAGTCAGCTAGAACTCCTAGATGAGAAGTGCATCAATGCTTTGGAGCATCTTCGTGCCTACCAAAACAAGCTTAAACGAGCATACCTCAAGAAAGTTCATCATCGATCCTTTGAGATCGGTGACCTTGTCTTAAAAGAAAATCAAAAAAATACTAATGCCACTAAAGACCTTAAAGGTAAATTTGAGCCCAACTGGCTTGGACCATATATTATCACTGCTAAATTTGGATCGGGAGCATACAAATTAGCTACCTTAGATGGTAAAGATCTTAAAGAACCTATGAATATTATGCATCTTAAACGCTATTATGCATAAATCTGGTCATTTCATCATTTGTATATATTTTGCATGTTATTTCATTTTTAATAAAACATATAAAAATTTCAAAAAAAAAAACAGCAATATTATTTATTCTCTCAATTCATACATTAAAACCAAAATATAAAAAAATCAAAATCATCAAAATCTTCAAAAACATTTTCTATTTTTGCACTTGTCAATTCTTGAAGTATTGCACTTATATTTTCAAATTATTTTGGATAAATTAGCATTTATTTGGAATCCCTCACTTTCACACTCACATAAATAAATATCTTGATTTTATTTGGTATGATTACTAATCTCTCTTATATCAAAGTCCACAAGTTGAATTAAATAAAGTTTGAGCATAGAGAATTGATCTTGTTATTTACTTAAACCAAGCATATCCTTTCACATTAAAATGATTACATTTGCAAATTCAATACTATGCTACATAGTAGAAGTGGTTTCTTGAGCGAAAAGTTTCCCCTGCTATCCTATCATGCACATGGTCTAGAATCTTTGAGAATTGACAAAAGGACAAGCTCACCCCTACCCAGAATAAAAATCCCTTGCTCTACAACCAATCCGAGCAAGTATCCCTAGTATAGGAAGAAAAAGAAAAAGAAAAATCAAGCAAAATCATGAGAAAAAGAAGCATTATTTCAGTATCATTTTGTACCATTTCAGCAATATTTCAGCATTATCTCAAATATCAAGCAAAAATACAAAAAGAAAAAAAAGAGAAAAGAAAAGAAAAGAAAAAGCAAAAGCAATAAAATCCCTTTTCCCTACCCCTTGAAAAGAAAAGAAGGGTGAATGAGCTTGAATCCCTAGAATTCTCAATTATTCGAAAACTGTGAGGTAAGCCCCATAACAGGTGGTTTGTGCCCAACCCGCTTGGCCTTGGGTAATTCCTAGCGTGGTGATATGTCTATTACATTAGCGACCTTCTTTTGTATAGACCTATGTCTTCTTATGGATTAGCTAGCTCTTGATGACCCGACTTACATAGTAGTCCGGTATGGTTATATGCATATAAATCATGGTCAACGAACATTTATTTGGTTAATTCAAATTACTTGTATCAAATTATCTTGCTCAAAATTGGTAAATGAACAATGCAATTGCACACACATTTGTATTTGAGAGATTTTTGTATCATTATGATAAATCAAGATTGGCAATGAACTCACATATGCACATGGGGTTCCTTATAAATCTAAATTTTGTCTTTGAGATAATTTAAAATATTTATGCAAATCTTCTGGAATGATTTCATCTGTTTTATGTTACAGCAATTACATACATTTCTTTTCAAAATCCAAAACTTCTTTCAAAAACATGCAATAAAACCACATTTATATATTTTCGACTTTCACGATGATGGTATAGTTCCCAAAAACTTAAATTGGAATTTTATGCCTAGCGCAAGTCCTCATCTTATATTTTCTGTTTATTTCAAAATCAAAAATCAACCATGCAATAAAACTATTATATCAATTTCTTCTTTGGATTTCGCGATGATGGTATAAGTCTATACCTATAATTCTATGCCTAGCGCAAACCATTGTACTAATTTTATTTCCCATTTATTTAAAATCATAAAAACATATGACTTAAATCATTATGTTACACAATTATGCTTTAAAAAGAACGAACACTATTTCTATTTCATGTCATTATGTCAACATTCAATTTTGCAATGATGGTATAATTCCTAGGGAATTATTCAAAAAATTTATCACACTTAGGAATTTATGCCTAGCAAAAATCATTTTCTAATATATTTCATGCATAATATTTTCATGGAAATCTGAAAACAAATCATCATCATCACCATTCTTCATCATCACAACACAAAGCCTTAAGACAGTCTCTTAAGCACTCTTTTACTTTTAACAATATTTCTATACCGGGATTAGCTTGACGACCTAGCGAGCGGCGACTCCATGAAATGGTCATATAACAGTGACAATGTCCTTTGAAATTATTGTTAAAAGTCCCTTTTATTTTTTATCAAATCATTCCACAAACAACCAATTTGTTTACATCAGATTATTTCATTTAAATTTTAAAGCATGACATCAAATTATAATATTTCCAAACGACATAATTACATGAATCATCAATCAATCAAATCAAAACATTAAAGCATCATACAAACATATACACAAGTCATATCATAAAAAAAAAAATCATATATATATATATCAACAAAATTATGTACATCATATCAAAACTGGATTGGTATGCCACAATCTATACCTCGGCATACTCAATCCTCTCAAAATAATAATAAACAATATAATACAATCTGTAGTGCAATGAGCGGCTAGCCTCGAGAACCCCTCGAGCTCTCAGCCTCATCTCCTCTCCCACCCTGAGGTGGAGGAGGTGGCCCCATCGCAGTCCGTGTGGTGTCATGAGTCCTGGACGTCGATCGTGATGATGTCCTCGATGACCCCATCATGATAGGCTCTACAATATGGGCTGGTAATGGTACCCTCTGCTCCGCTAGCACCGCATGGTAGTATAGCGCCTGGTAGAACATGATCTAGGCAATAGCCCATGCTACGTGCCCTAAGCCATGTAGCCTCATCTTGCAATTTTTGCACCTCAGCTCGGAGGCGGGCATCCTCCCCTCGGAGAGTCGCCATCTCGTTGCTCTCCCCTACCTCGACACCCTTGCCCTTATCGGGTGATGGTGGCCTCTCTCTCTATTGAGAAGGGAGTCCCTCCTCCCTCCTCTCCTACTACTGTGGCCTCTGCTGAGCCTGTGGCCTCCTCTATCGTCTCTCCTATGGAGACCATCGCTACTCTCTCCCTCCATGACCCCGTGCTACCTCAATGGCCACCTGGCGTCGCCTCCCCATTCGATGCACAATAGCATGCATCGGACCCTGTGCCCTCATCATCCGAGGAGGGTGGATGCCTATGTACCAGGCATCATAGCCATCGGCTACCCTAGCGTCGTCCCCATCCACTGGCTGAATGGGGGCATCATCCGCGTCCTGACTCCAGAACCGTTGCATGTCTAGAGCCCCGCTGAGTGTAGTGTTATCCCGAACAGTCCGGGAGAACTCGTAATCCCTGAGAGAAGGGATCCCCTACTATAGACCGAACTATCTCAAAACTCGGTCATAGCGGTGGAGCTCTACCTCTCCCCGCTCCATCCTCAACCAACAGACTCGCCTGATGTGAGCCAGCTCTTGTCTGTCCTCTCCCCACCCTGGATGCTCTCTCCATGGCCTCTAGGTGATCGGTCAGGTATGAGGTCATCTAGTAACCTTCGTGACATCGGCAGATCTACCCGCCATTGTGACCCTCTCTGGAGCCACCAATAGAAAACTCGGGGCCTCTCCCGATCAACCCCTGCTAGTGGAAGCCCTATCGGCCTTCGCATCGTAATGTGCTCCCAAAACCAAACCTGTAGGAGTGATGTCAAAACCAGACATCGGTCGCCCTTGTACACGACCCCATGTAGGATCCTATACAGTCGGCATAGTACAAAGCTCCCCTAGGAAAACCTATACCCATGGTCTCTCATGTCATAGACCACATCTATTAGTAGCCATGGTAGTCTGCACCCACTTTGGTGGCACAACAGAAGTCCACCTACTACCTCTGCCAAAACTTGAGTCAACCTAGATGCCCCAGGCATCTATCATAGTGACTCGATGTTCACTTTGCCCTTCTCCAGGGTGAAGCTAGGGTCTCCGTAGAGCCGCATCATCGCTTGGCCCTGATTAGCCACAGGGGTCATGAACCGTCCTTGTATGGGGATCCTCAAGATCCTCCATACATCCTCCAAAGTGGGAGCCATCTCCCCTATCGATAACCGAAAGCAAGATGACCCCGGATACCACCTCTCTGCTAGGGTTGTCAGTAGCCCCATGTCCGTAGGAATCTGTGGCATCTCTGCCACATGTTGTAGCCAACCTGTGCTAGCTGGTCTCGCTCCACCTGATCTAGAGTGGCCACGTCATCCCTCAGCCCCTCGTACTTCCATTCTCGACTCTTTAGTAAACCCCTCTGCAAAATAAACAACAAAACAATAACAATCATTAATAAACAGTTATTAAAATCAATTAAAAGCAATTAAAACAAGTTTAATTTCATAAAAATGATGATATCGTCCACTATTGGACGATATCATCCTAAATTCAGCAATTTCATCCTTAGTAGGATGAAATCATCTCCGATTTCGCAATTTGGGAATCGTCCCTTATTGGACGAGATCGCCCCTATATCGTCGATTTCGCCCTCAGACAAAATCGACGATATAGGGACGATTTCGATGAAATCGAGACGATTTCATCCCGATGACGTCGACGGCCCAAAAATGGCCGTGATGCCCAAAAAGCAATTAAAATTCACCTAAAAATCAAATAAATTCAATTAAAACCATGCTACACTAAGTTTAGATCCTTACCCGTAGCCCGCGTCGGACCTCCGTCGATCTGTGTGCCGTCTCTACCATTTTGTCTGTAGAGCTCTAAAACCAGAGAAAATGAACAGTAAAAATGAATTAGGGTTTTACCCTATTTTTCTTAATTTTATTCAAAAACAATTAACAACATTTTTAAATTTTTGCTTTTTCTATGCTTTTACCTCAAACGTTCGATTTGGGTAAAAACACGGAGGGGGCACCATAGTAAGCAGTCGTACGATTCGACCTAGAATCATCGTCTAAAAATTGGAATAAATTTTTGCTTTCTCGTAAAGCGAGAAGAACTCATCTTTAACGCATTTTCTTCGAAAAATTTGCTAAAGAGGGGGCAAAATGTAGCACCCTAAAATTGGCGCAGTTAAACCTTAGTAAAAAGATTAAAATTTGAATTTTAACCCCGAAACCGCCCGTTCAACCGCCTCCCTCATTTTCCATGCCATTTTTAGGATTTGTTGTGACCATTGGATGATATCATCGTCGATCAGATGAAATCATCTCAGATCGGACGAATTCGTCTGGAGCAGAACGTCCAGACGATTTCGTCCCAAAACTAATTTTTCATAATTAGCTTCTGTTTCAACTTCTCTAACTTGGGCGAAAGCGTGTCTGCACAGTTAGAGACTCCCCCATTGGAGATCTCCCAGATTGGGATGATCTCCAACCTCCTAACCTCTCCCTAAATCCTATTTAAACTTAGGATTTCCCCTGACTTTCCCCCTGGCTGAATTTCCCTGTAACTTTAGTTTTTCGTGCATTAGAACACCTTCACATCATTATTTGCATTTGTGCATACTTTCAAGTTTTCTTGTAGGAACCTTACTTTTTTTCAGATGGAGCAAGCTCGGATCATTACAGACGATCCTGTATGATTTTGGACGATCTAGTCGACATCCGAGATGATTTCGTACGATTGTAGGCGATTTTGACTGCAGTCAAGATTGGGGGCAACCAATGCCCTGAGTTTGCATTTTCTGTCCTTTATCCATTGTTTTGTTCTGCATTAGTTAGGTTTATTTCATTATTCTACATCATGGAGTTCACCTCATGTAGCGTAGATGCATGTTAAAGTTAAAATCAGTCATTAAAATAATGCATTTCATTTAATTATTATCTAGAATTGTTATTCTAGCATTTTTATTGTCATTTCTATCATTTCCCCTTTTTTTTGCAATTGCATTTTTGGTTTTTGGTATCTATTTCTGTGATTGCAGGTTTCTAACGAATTTGTCTGATGAATTTTTTAGGTCGACAATGATCCTACCAGATATCAAACAATACACTATGATCTGGGATGATTCTCTGCAATTTTAGATGATTCTGTCAGATTCGAGATGATCTGGACTTCTACAAGCTTCAGAATCTCCATCAGACATCCGAAATCAGGTATGTTATTTCTCATTTAGTATATTTTCTATGTTTTACATCTATTCATACTTTTTGTATTCATATAAACTAGCATTTTCATATAGAATAGCTTAGATTCATTTGGCCAAACCTAGGAATTTGGATGATTAAGCATAAAACTGAACACATCAAACTCATTCCCAACCTAGGCGTGGAAACTGCCACTCAAAGTTTCTTGGTGAACCCCACCATCCATCAAAAATTCACCCTGATACCCCTCCCCCGAGAGGCGCGACCTTCAAAGGGCCTCTCAATCCGAGGTATCGTCTCATCCTTTTCGCATCCCCCTTTCGGGCACGGATCCTTTAGCCTGAAGGTAAGGGCACAAAAAATTTGGGTCGATATAGTACCTATACTCTTGCTAGCTAATGTGACTTTTTCAGTGTATTATTGAGTATCCCTATGATCAAACTTTGTGCATCTACTAAAGGGTCACTCTGAGGTACCCCTATACTGAGAGATGTATTTAGAAGTCATAGTTTGTGAGCTTCCAGAGGTAGAGTTCTTAGTAGCTATAGTTCTTTGAGTTGGTCATGTAGGAAATTGATCCAACCCGTCTAGCTATCTTGTTTTCCATGGCTGGTCCCATGGGGTGCCATTCACTCCTATGAGGTCATAGTATATGGGAATATTTCCTTTTGCATGAAGATTTTTTTCTATCTGATTCCCATGACTAGATGTAGCTCTAGTTTCCTGCCTTTTAGTGGGTAGACCTATTTTATATGTTTCTTGTGAATCTTGAGGTGTTGCGACTCTTGCTTGCCTTATTGATGAAGAGGGCTTTGTGGTGACATGTTTTCTCCATGTGGATGGAGATGTAGCAGTCTCATCATCCCTATGTGAATAATTATTTTTATAACCTTCTTCATGTTCATGTGAAGAGGAGGCCCTTGAATATTCCTCACATCTTTGAGATGTTTCTGTGTGTTTAGAGGAGGCCCTTGAGGTCTCCTCATGTCTCCTTGATGAGGGTGGCTATGAAGCCTCTTTTTTTATGTGAATTTTTCATGATGTCATTACCTACTTGGGTTTTCTCAAGGATATCCCCCAAGGGTTGAGTTATCACCCCTTAGGCTCATGGAACTACGTATCACGGTCTTACGGGTAGGTCTTTCAATGTTACTATGAATCCGCCTATGGGTATGAGTTGCTTTAGTCTCTCCCTCGGTATCATACCAATGGTATTTACTTCTTATTTTGACCATGTTGTCTATGAATTGATATTTTGAGTTGTAATTTAGGAATAGCCACACAATACCAAACAAATGTTTATCTTAATTATCAATTTAAGTATGCCCTAAAATATCTAGTGTGTTTTGATGTGTTGTTCTTTTGATTTCTTGCTCTTGTTCTTGGATTAAGAATGAGGAGACTCATCCATAGTGAGAATCAAGTATGCTCATGCCAAACATGGTTTTCTCAAAATAAGCTAGGGTACACCATTGAATACCTAGTGGGGGGTTCGCCTAGCTCTTCCACTCTGAACCAATGATTGTTCCAACATTAGGAGACAATTTGAGCACAAGTAACTTAGTGTCACTATAAGTAAGTTTCTCAATCCATTTCTAAGAAGATCTAGGGGGCAAACCAGTGGAAGGAGATGAATTCCAATGTCACTGGACTGAACCAAAGGTTTGTGATGAAATCCAACTCCCTAATGTTTAAATGAGATGTATGTGTGTGGTGTTCATTTTAAGCTTGTGTAACATAAAGTGCATCATATAGCAGCAATGAGTCTTTCCTATATGCCTAAGTGCAAAAAATACGTTTTAATATTTAGGTAGATGCATGAACTACTATGATTTGTATGAGCACATTTTATTTCATGGAGCTATGGCCTCTAGTAGGGCCTCAAAGCAAGCAAACGACATACAATGTCTAGCATGTTGGATTCTAGGGCTAAATTTTTAGGCATAATTCATTGTTCCTAGAAATGCCTAGTGAAAAATTAAAAGAGTATCTAAGATATGCGAAATGCTTAATTCTTTCTCCTTTTATTATTTCAATTTCCAAACATAAATGTGCTTTAAGTTCTATGTTTTAGACACACAGAAGTAGATAGAAAGCTATAAAATATCAGATAAGATGTACCAACCTTTGATCCAGCTCAAAGAGTCGGTATTTTGACCTTTGTTGCACTCCAATTCTAGCCACTGTTGACTAGAGTAACTGGTTCTTGGCCACTGCTAGTGGGAGTGGCTAAATATCTATTGGATGCTATAGCTCAAAGCGGCTAGAACTACACACAAAACTAAGTTAGTATTCCGATAGAAAATGAAAAATCAATGGAGGTCCCATCATGATCGCCATCTGTAGTGATCCCGGGATGCATACACCACTCTACTCTACTTGTAATATTATTAAAAACCCAAGATGAAATAGAAGACAATGAAAAGCATGTAATATGGAAATAACAAATATGGATCTCTTTATTCATATTGAAACTCAGTTACATATCGGTCCCTCTTAAGCATACCCATTTTGATACAATGAATTACAAATGAGTAATATTTCCCCTCACAAGGGGTGGTGCGCTTTCAAAAATATTCCTAGTTCCACACATGAAAATGTATGAGGGCTTATAGATGCCTCCTTATCTAGGTCTATTTTCTAGAGGGGTCCATTTTGCTCTCGTATGTTGCAGATTCCATCCGATGAACCTATGGCCATGTAAGTAATGAAATAACAACACATGCTTAGATGTCCGAGAATACCTCCTCGAATGAGGTTGTTAGTAATGAATATAACAAATGAAAGCAAGTGCAAATTAGACTAATTCTATGAATGTGAACAAATGAAATCATGTTATGCTAATGATGTGCTAAATAAATAATAAATATAATGTCTAGAACCCTAATCTAAGCTTGTGGGCCACTATCCAAGACAATGTCTGCTAAAGTGATTCTCATCCTCTTTGCTCCAAAGCTATGGATCAAAACTTGTATTCGATGTTGAAATAATAGTTGCTATGCTCTCCAATATGTCAGGGCTTTTCCATACATGTGATCTCTAAGGGAACTCTCCAAGTCTCGAAAGATCTCCTCAATGACCAAGATCGATAAAAATATAGATGGATGATCAATCCTTGGTGCTCTTAGGCTTACACCTTTTATAGTGTGAAACCCTAGGTCTATTTCCAAGCCCTAGGAATGAATTTATCATGCGTAGTGCAAATTAGCATGAGAGGCTTTCTATATTTTCTATGTTTGGAGGCTAGTTAACTGAAATATAACTGCCAACTTGAGTCTCCTATGTGAACTAGTTGTTAGTATGAGAAACTTTTGTCCTTTGTTTATATTTGGAGGCCAATTAACTAAATTATAAATGCAAACTCAAGTCTCCTATGTGAACTGGTCATGAAAATGAATGCAAAGTTACTCTTGATCACCTTTATTGCAAGTAGACTGCCACTTCCACCTGTGATTAAGCTTATTTTTTAGTACAAATGCTTTTAGGATTTAGTTGTTGTCATCTACAATGACTAAGATCTGGTCGCTATCTTCTATAGTGGCTAAGGTTTGGCCACTCTAGGCTTGAGAAGCTAGGATCTAGATGCTCTTTTATTGAGCGGCTAGGATTGAATGGCTTGAAAAGGCCCAAAATGAGTGGTGAGAACCACTATTAATGCTTGGAAAGTCCAAGATTATGTCATCTAATATTATGAATGTGTCTATGTGAGTAGCTCTCTTAGGCATGACATGATTTAGGTGTCTATAGACCATTTGTATCTCCCCTAAGAGGATTAGCCACTATCACCTACAATGACCAGAATCTGGCCGCTGGAGATAGCAGCGGCCAAATCCCAATGGTCAAATTTCTGACCGTTTAGGTTCAAACTTAGCCGCTCTGAGTGACAATAGCAAAATTTTTGCTGCTCTAAGCGATAGTGGCTGAAGGGCAACACAACAAACCCATGAACCCTAGGCTATTAAAATAAAAAAAATGAAAAAGAACAAAATGGGGACCAACCCACCACTTAAAAACCTATACTAAGCCTAACTATGGATTCCATTCATTACCAACAGGTTTAGTGAGGTTCATTTACCAATTACTTAGTGAGGTTCAGTTTTGCCCAAAAAATGAAAAGGGGTTAGGGTTAAAAAATTAAAATACCTAAGAAGCTGTGGCTCCTCTAGTAGCTGATGCCTCACCCTATGCAACCATGTCCTCGACGCAGGTAGCTTCAAAAATTGCAACTGTCGTTGTCTCACTAGAGCTCTAAAAAATGGATTGATAGAAAATAAAAGTGATAGGTCAAAACCCTAAATGCATTTTTTATATTTTCAAATTATGCCTTGGCCACTACTGACATCAGTGGCCCAAACTTCATGGTTGCTCAAGGTGATAGCGGCCACAGGCAGAAACTCAAGGGCCACTGGACCTGACAGTGGCCTACTCCACAAATAAAAACAAGGAAATTCCTTCCATGGAGGGATGACAAAAAAATTAAATAAACCCATTTTGATGAATTGAAGTCATATTAATGACCAAAATAACAAAAAAATTCACATAAAAGCATACCCTCAATTAGGCCTCGTACCCAGTTACTTGCTCTATCCACTCGGTGATTGCAGTGATTCACACTCTAGGCATTTCGATGAGATGAGCAGGTTACCATAAGGCCACTTGGGGTAAAAACATTTTATTTTGGAATTATGATGTGCCACCCTTCAATATTGAAGAAGACCAAGATGGTCATACTACTCCACGGTTGCGAAAGGATCATCCTAATTCCCCTATGATACCAAAAACATTAAGCCAAAGTGATGCAATATGAACCTAAATATAATCACTCATCCTAATTCCCCAAGAAAGACATTGATAACTAGACCGCTCCTCAGGATAGGGATAGATGATTATCATAAACAATTGGAATCACACTTGGATGTGGGATCACCCATTAAAAAGCAACAAATGCTAGAAAGGAACCAGATTGATCATATTGGTCAAGTGACTTGTCACTTAATTCATTGTCATTTCTTCACCAATCCATTATGTGAGGAAGTAGTTCAAAACTTCAACATAATAATAATCAAAATCAACAAAATATCACTCAATCATAATAAAATCATGTTCTTCCTATGAATAATTACATACAACAATCACAAATTTTACTTGTTTGCTTGGAATATAAGTAGACACGACATATTCAATTGTAGCTCTCCTATCGATCGAAACTATTGTAGCAACTGAAGCTACCCAATTGAGTTTGAGGAATGAGTGCAATTTAACATGCCCAAGCCATTGAGCTAAGTCCTATTAATCTTGAGGCAATGATTCAAAGGATGTGTGCCATCTTGCATGATTGGGCCATCCAGTGTTGATCATACCATTGATCACCATACACCCTATAAACATATTAGTCTACGTTTTTGCTCAGCATTATGTTTTCCACATAGTACATCACAAAAAGGGGCATCTTTAGACACCTAAATCATGTCATGCTTAGGGGAGCTACTCACATAGACACATTCATAATATCAGATGACATAATATTGGACTTTCGAAGCATTAACAGTGGTTCTCACTACTCATTTGGGGCCTTTTCAAGCCATCCAAGCCTAGTTTCTCAAGCCAAGAGTGGCCAGATCCTAGCCGCTAAAGCCTAGAGCAGCTAGGCCTTAGCCACTATAGATGACAATGGCCAGATATTAGTCACTATAGATGATAGTGGCTAAACCCTAAAAGAATTTTTACCAACAAACAGGCCTAATCACGAGTGGAAGTGGCAGTTTGCATGCAATAAAGGTGATTAGGAGTAACTTTGCATTCCCTTTCATGACCAGTTCACATAGGAGACTTGAGTTTGCATTTAGACTTTAGTTAAATGGCCTCCAAACATAAACAAAGGACAAAAGCTTCTCATGCTAACGACCAATTTGCATAGGAGACTCAAGTTGCCAGTTATATTTCAGTTAACTAGCCTCCAAACATAAAAAAGATAGAAAGCCTCTCATGCTAACTTGCACTATGCATGAGAAATTAATTACTATGGCTTGGACATAGACCTAGGGTTTCACACTATAAAATGTGTAAGCCTAAGAGCACCAAGGATCAATCATCCATCTATATTTTTATCGATCTTGGTCATTGGGGAGAGCTTTTGAGACCTAGAGAGTTCCCTTGGAGATCGCATGCATGATGAAGCCTTGATAGATTAGAGATCATAGCAACCATTATTTCAACTTTAGATACAAGTTTTTATCCATAGATTTGGATCAAAGAGGATGAGAATAACTTTAGCGGTCGTTGTCTTGGACAATGGCCCATAGGCTTATATTAGGGTTCTAGACATTAGATTCATTATTTGTTTAGCACATCATTAGCATAGCATCATTTAATTCGTTTGAATTCATAGCATTAGTCTAATTTGCACTTGCTTTAATTTTTTATATTCATTACTAACAACCTCATCCGAGGAGGTATTCTTGGACATCTAAGCATGTGTTGTTGTTTCATTACTTACAGGGCCACAAGTTCATCAGACGAAATCTGCAACATACGCGAGTAAAAGTAACCACTCTAAGAAATAGACCTAGAGAAAGAGGCTTTTGTAAGACCTCATACATTTCTATGTGCAGAACCAGGAAGATTTTTTAAAGTGCATCACCCCTTGCAAGGGGACATCTTACTCATTTGTAATTCATTGTATTGAAATGGGTATCCCTAAGAGGGACCGACATGTAACCGAGTTTCAATACGAATAAAGAGATCCATCTTTGTTATTTTTGTGTTATATGTTTTTCATTGTCTTCCATTTCATCTTGGGTTTTTAATAATATTGCAAGTAGAGTAGAGCGGTGCGTGCATCCTAGGGTTGCTACAATCTAAAATAAAAAATGATTGTTGATCTTTGGAAGCAAACACAACAAGATATGGAAACACAAAACTGTAAACAAAAATTCTAACATAATGAATGCAATGACAAGAAAGTATGTAATTTAAAACCTAGGGTTTTAGAAATAGAATTTACCTCCAAATTATTATGGCCAAATATGGGCCTTGTAAATTACTGGTGATGGAATTGGTAATAATAATAAATATTGACAAAAAATGTAGAATTGACAAAAATAGAGTTTTTGTCGAATCCATGCCTTATAACAGGTGAGGCATGGATTTGCACAAGAGGACCTAAAACTAAAAATCAAGATGCAAAATATAATTTTAACACTAAATTGAATGATTTAAGAGCTAATGAATGCAAAGAGACAACCTGATAAGCTTGTAGAGGAAGCAAGAGCAAAGGTGGAAGACCTCTCCTCCTTCTAGAAGACAATTTGTCATCAAGGCTTCTCCACTTGCCAATCACAAGAAACACACCAAAAGTAGAGCACCAAAGTATTCCAAGAGCATCAAGAGCACCAGATGAAAACAAGATCAAGATTGCATGAAAAATTTGCTTAGATCACTTAGAACTTCCAATGGTAAAAAAGAGAATCCAATCCCTTTATGTATAAGGGGTTTGGAGAGGGAAAATGCAAGAAATTCAAAAGAAACCTTGGCCAAGCCAATGCCACAAATGTCGGTCCTAAAATTTAGACTTTTTAAAAGAAAAAATTCCAAATTTGTCAAATTTATGCCCCATAATTTACCGGGTGTGGATTTGGTCAAGATCAAGAAAAATAAGAAAATGAGAGGGTTCAAACTTGTACTTAGAAATTTTGAGAGCCTCTAGGGATTCTAAAAAAACATGAATCATTTGGACGAGTCAATTTCCATGTCTACAATATTATTAGGTCAAGATAAAATATGAGCTTATTTATTAATATTAAGACCTTTGCCTTATCATTTTTTGTATTGATTATTCTTTAATATTAATATGATAGCCAAGTAATTAATTAGTAGTTTAATTAACTTAAAGGTATGGAATTATTAATTATTTATAAAAGGCTTTGGTCTATGGATATTTATTAAATAATGAGTTGTGTATTGAAGAATTATATTTTGTTATTAAGAGAATTAGTATTTTCTATAATATAAGGACTAGTGCATTTCCTTTTAAAGAGCAATGTATTGAATGTATCCTAGTTTTAGGAAAAGTTTTTTTTTTTTTTGAAGGATTCAAATATGAGGTTTCCAAGATATGGATGAGGATTGAGTAGCTAAGGAATCCATAATTGAGATAAGTATGGGATTCTCTCAATGTTTTGGTATGGTATTGATTTGTATGGTGCATGTTATTGTGTTATTGTATGTTTTTCTTACATAGTGTATGTTAGGCTTGCATATGCATTCAAGAGCTCTCTTGATCCTTGAGATTCTATTTGAAGTTTATGGAATATAAACTATCCAGAGGAACACCTTGAAAAGAAGATGAAACTAGGGACTATTTATTTTGAAATGTAATATTATTTTTGAAGATGAGAAATACACAGAAAATAACTTGTATGAAAATTATGCTATGAAAATATTATGATGAAGGAAATATATCATGTAAATATTCTTATTATTTTATTATGAGAATTATTCAAAGAATGAATGATTAAATAATGTTATGTTAAGTTCTTGGAAATAGTTTTTAGGCACCCAAAAGTCACATGTTGTTGTCTCTACATATCCGTAGGTGATTCTAGATATCCCTAGGCTATTGTAGTCTATTGTAGTCATGCGTAGTCATGTGTAGTCATGTGTAGTCATGCATAGATTTCCATGGTTCGCCATAGTAGCATGTAGACTTCCATATACCACTTCATCAGCTTGCAGGTCCAAAACCCTAATAAGCCTTCAAAATTACATCCTGTACATTAGGATACCTTTTTATAGTCTATTTGCACTCAATTGAGGCCCCCACGGGCTATTAATTGGCAAAAGCAATTGTCAAGTCAATTATGAAAATCTAATTTAATGTCGACTTCACTTAAGTCACCTTTTTAGGGCAAAATTGGTTATTTGAACTCTTAATCCTTAATTAACACTAATTACATCCTCCCACATGTGTGTAATTAGGGTTTGTTGAGATATTTCCATAAGAACCCTAATCAATCCCTAATTTGACTTAAGACCTCTTAATCCTAATTGGACTTAATATTTCCTCACACATGTGTGAGGATAGAATATTTCCTATGAGGAATGTGAGACCTCCACCTCATAAATGATAACCTAACTTTGGTTAGACTTCAGCCTAGGATTATTTTACTTAACTCTCCCCTACACCTTACCATTTTTTATAAATAGTGGGTCCTAAACCCCTAATATATCTCTCTCTTTATTAAGATCCAAAAGCACATAAACTCTGCCAAAATATGGACTGAAGCATGACAGAGCAAACCTAAACCTAAACAGTAGAAGTACAACAACAATCCAACCCTTTCATTGAAGGATTTCTTCAAAAAAGTAGTTACATTCTGATTCACCCCTCGCCCCATGAATCCACCATTAGTTCACCCCCTAAGGAGTGAATTGGGTTTACAGACCCCAAATTACCCTAAATTTGGGAGGTAAGCTCTGTTTTGCAGTTTTACATGTTGTAGTATCATTTATTACAAGTTTTAATATGATTTTGTGTCGATTTAGTCTTCATAACCAAGGGGCCTGACCAAGGCAAGCTCCCTAATGCACTAACCCCCTTTTGCAAGTTCCTTAGCAGATCTACATAGGAATAACACCATCAACTGCAACCTAGAGGTGGTACGCAAGCCCATATACATTGAGGGACGATAGAAGGCATTATCAAGACTGTTGTGAAGTTTATTGAAAAATACATTATGAAAGGGAATCATGTCCCTATTGTAAACTATATTATCTTTGAATATAAATGAAATACAACTTTATTTTTCAGAATACTTTGTGTTTATGTTGTTATACAAAATACCACTTTCCACCTATTTCATTCTGGCATTCCTGGTGGGACCCCCAAAATGGATAGTATCAGGCTAACTTTTTCTAATAAATCTAATATTATCCTATATTTTTGTGTTTTTTAGGTACTGACTCTAACTTTCACAGAGATTTTCAAATCCCTGGGAATCCTTTCAGACCTTCAAAACAAATATTTGGCGTCTCCAAACCCAATTTTCCCCCTACCCCATGAATAAGATCTCAATTCATCCCCCAGGTGGCAAAGTCAACCAGATAGCCTCAAAAATCCCTAAAATTGTAGGTGTGAGTAGTACATGGCCTAATAAGACTATCCATAATATTAGAGTGCAGGTATTTCCCATTTTTATCCCTCTATTGTGTAAATTTCAAAAACATAAAGCATTCACTAGTTAAATGGTAATTTCTAGGTGTAAATTTACCTTCATTTTGAGCTTGTAGGATTGTTAAATTTTTTTGAAGTTATAGAACCTGCAACTTTCCAGCAACTTCATTTGATTTACTTTTCAAATAAATTTACATTTCTCCTCGTTGCTTCACATGGAGTATAATCCTACATTGTTTCCCTCTTTGTCTATAGCATCTCTTGCTAAAAGAAGTGCACATTCTAAAGTCTAAATTAGGGTTTACTAATCCCATTCCCCATGTTATTTAATTTTTGAAAAGAATTTTGTATTCTAAAGTTGAAAATTAGGGTTTCCTAATCCCATTACTCCATACATTTGGATTGCATGTTTCCATGTTTTGCACAATAGATTAATTTGCTTCACAAAGGCATTTAGGGCTAGACTATTTCTTTGCAATGAATGTAGTTATCTAATCATTTTCTTTCAAAAAGGCATTAGTTTAGTCTCTCTTTTCAAAAGTCAACTAGTTAGTTTCTTACCTTGCATACACTATTAGCAAAACACAAACCCATACACACTCATGTTGTATTTAAACAAGTGGCGAGATTGGACTTCATCCCTAATCCATCACTCGAGATTGGTGTGGTAGGTGTTTTACCCTCCACCAACTCACCCTAATAGACACCTAGCAGCCCACAGGAGTGGTTTTCTAGATTTCATCACTGGAAAATCCCCCACTTTTGTGACTAGGCCCTGGATTTCATCACCAATGGTTACCTACGGAGTGGGATAGGATTAGCGCCTTCATCCATAAGGTTAGTATAATTAGTGGAATTGGTAACTATCATTCTTGACTAAGCCTACCCAAGGGTGAAGCAAAAGCATGGGTATGTCGGTAGCAGGTCTTAGACAGTACCACCTCTCTTCGTAAGAGGAATATGTGAACTCACTTTAGTATAGTGGGTTCACCCCTTTCTAGGATATCATTTTACTGCACCTTCCATACAGGTCACCATTTGCATGTTGTGATACCATTCTATTATGTGCATCTTTGGGTGTTGTAGGAGGTTTGATATCGATGACATTCTTGATTTTCTAGAGTGTTCACTCCATTACCCGTGATTCTACATAGGGAGTATCATCATATTAACACACAAAAATGAACAAAACACTTTTATTTTTTAGTATTTAGAATTGATTTTGGTCTATCGTTGTTTGCATGATCACGGACCGGTCTCATCACAATACACTACATATTTTTTTGTCATACATAATATGTCACCTTTTTTACACTTATATTAGACACAGTCGAGTCCGTATCCTACAAGGTTTATTTTGAAAAAAAAAATTACACATGCTACTATGCTTGTGGTCACCCATAGTAGAGCATGTGAGCAAGCATGCTTTATAGAGGAATGGACTGCCACTTCCTCTAGTCAGTCCACTCTTACTCCTTCGATCATGAAGGGGAAAACCATAGACACATCTAATTTGTGCATAGAATCCAATGTACAACTCACACACATGATGCCTCATGAGGATACATTAACATTGAGTGAAGCCCTAGCTACTTCACTCATTAAGGATAACCCACTTCTTTCATGCCAATCCTCACCTAATCCATCGACCATGTTTTGTGACCATGTGATCTACACAATGCTGGGACAATCTCATCTGTTATTTATCATAGATGAGGAGCTCATACCTATTTCTACCACCTTCACACATACCTTCTTCCAAAACCTATCTCAATCCCTTTTTGAGAGTGATTCTTCCCTCCTAAATTGTACCTACCTAGAGGTCACATCATTCATCCATACCATAGGAATGGTTTCTGACCCATCCTTCTCTACTATAGGAAACTAGAAACCATCCTTCCAAAATTCATAGTAGATCCCTCCACAATAGGAACCACAAGCATTTCCTCAAACATCACACCCATATTCTTCATAGGAGTCTTAGCCATCGTCTTCCCAAGAGCCATTTTTCATCACATCTAAAGGCATCTCCCAATATCCCCTTCATATCCAAGATGCATAAAACCAAGCGGGAGTGTACACATACACCTTCCCCTTGACCCAAGTTCCTACTTTGGTAGCTTAACCCACCTTTTTGATAGCTTTTATGCCAATATCCCAGGTATTCAGAGTGTACGATACCCAAAATTTAGCACCACATTTTTTTGTGGTGACTTTTAGGATACCATCACCTCCTCCTATTCAATATCCTACAACTAATATCTTTTCCACCTATGGATTGATACTGGTGGCCTATCAACCCACCCCACCAAGATATTCCATTTATTTTAGCTTCCCCACTTCCTAACCTCCAGGACAAATATAGATCCCATCCTTTGATACCTCATCACAACCACCCCTAGTACCGATAGCCTCGACACCTACAACATTACCAGCTACACCTAGCTTCTTTATGCCTCCTCTAGCTTTGTCATCACAACCCATGGCCCAACCATTATAGTAGGCTCCAACCCAACGAGTACCTGCACCACAACCACATGCCTCCCAGTCACAGTACTATTACCCACAACAAGTAACTACCCCAGAACCTAGTGTACCCTAGGATACGACAACACATGTCACCTAGTACTCACCTTATTAAGATCAAGTGCAACAATACCAGTATCCACCACATCCACAAACTCAACCTACCATAGCCTAGTCTCCCACTTCTACAACACCTGAACTTAAAATCCTATGATATGAAGTCAAAATGCTTAACCTGCACACCTCTAGCTATGGGCCACAAAAACCCTATTATGATGAATTATGCAATGAGATAGTTCACCCATCACTTCTCATTCCTCCATACCCCTATCACTTTGAAACACCAAATTTTGACAAGTATAGAGGTAAGTAAGACCCTAGATGACATGTGAGAAACTACTACTCATCTTGCTATCAACTTCATAGTAGTAACCCCCTCATGTTGTGTACCTTCTCCCTTTCACTTGCGGGGCCAAAATTGTACGGGTACAACATGCTCCCACTTCATAACTTGTATACTTTTGAGTAGCTAGCCAATTCCTACCTATAACACTTTTCCATCAACATCAAGAAAAAGACTACAATTTCTAATGTATATGCCTTACGACAGACTGATGATGAACCCATCATTGAGTTCGTTTCCATATGGAGAGCGATTATCCATGACCTTGCCCATAGCCTCCCCACTACTAATCTCATGACAATATTTTACAAGATTTTCCACAAACACATCTCCACATCCCTCCAAATTCATCAAAGCCACACTTTTGAAGATGCCATTTCACAAGTAAATGTTATTGAAGACATTAAGGTTCAATCCAAAAAAATTAAGTTGAGAACCAAATCCAACTATAACCCTAGATTCCATTTCAAAAGGACCACACCGAATCAAACTTACCCTCGGCCACCTCAAACCAACCAAGTTGCAAATACTACCCTAGCACTAGTATTGACTCCTCCACCCTATACACCACAACCACAAGTGTTCCAAACTAATACTCCCATGCCACCTAGACCACAACAACACTAGGGCATGCACCCACAAGTTCCACCATGCAACCTTACATCGTTATCCAAACCATTACCAACATTTTTTAATAGATTGTATGAGGGCAACCATCTCCTCCTACCCAAGATCCACCCATTGGATCCAAATGTACCCAAGACTCATGGGTAAAATGACCAGTTCTTTTGTTCTTTCTATAGGTAACATGGCCATGATATCGATTAATGTCACTACTTTTGTGGGCAAGTTCAAGACCTAATCGATAGGGGCATCATCCAGGTAACAAACCCTTTAGCCCCACAAAATCAAAATTTAGGGATTTTTCAAAACCCTTTACCTGATCATAGAGGACCCAATCCTCCTAGACCTCCAAAAAATCCCCTAGTGCCACCTCACCAAGTGAACAATGTCCAACATGATCCTCCATCACGTGGTGTAGTAGGTATGATCAACCTTACTATGAGAAACCAACAATACCCATCATGATAGACAACACCTATTGTTTCCCTACCAGATTAGTTCATATCACTGCAAATACCTTAAATTCCTACTACTATACCACCACCACCTCAAAAATATGATTACCATCCATGGTAGCCTAACCAATCAGTTATGTAATGCCCTTGCACGACTATCCATATTTGATCTCCTACAGTAGTCTCAATCCCATCATAAGCCATTGAACACATCCTACGCTCCATTGACCTAGAGATACATGACACGAATTCCTTTGTTAATTTTATAGGAAATATTCTACGATGCCTTAAGCCCTCAATTAGATTACATGACCACAATATAACAGAACTCATTGGAGAAGGAGTATATCCCCCTCTCCACATCCAATCCATAATGAATGACACTAATTGACATGGATTCATCCATTAGCATTATATCTACAACATCTCTACATCACTTGCATAACCTACCAGCCTATTTTACCATGCCTTCCCTATACCTACATGCATTTTATGGCTCCATGAGACCTACTATAGGATCCATAATTTTACCTATTTGCATAGATATTTGTCCCATATCTATCTTCTTTCACATCATCCAAGGGGAAATGCAATACAATATTCTCCTTGGTTGCCCTTGGATAAGACACATGTAGTGTGTCTCTTCCACACTACATCATTGCCTCAAGTACATCCATAATGGACTCATTCACTGTGTCCCAACTTATGGATATCCGTTCAAGTTTTGCAACATTGTAGACCTTCCCCATGCACCATCATTTTCATCCTCCAAATTGTTCTCTGTGTCTTCTCACCAGTCGGTTGGAGCATCGATATCCTACCCAAATTCCACCTCAACATCACAATGTTCATCAAGAGCACAAAAATCGATGTCCACACCATTATAACCATATTTTGTGGGACCCAAAACCCCTACCATGCCTTTCTCATTGTCATCCTTATGGCCCCCACAATCATCCCAGCCTCTATCATTTCAATTTCCACCTACAGTACTGCAACCACCATCGCCACTAATTACACAACCTATCATGCTACCTCCCTCATACTTTCCTATGGAATCCCTTATCCTTCATATGCCACAAACACCTCTACTTCCTTTTTGACTGTGGCCTATGACATTCACTTCTCCATGTAGCACAGTGCCTATGCTGATACCTCCCACCACACATATCAAACATCCTATTCAAGCTACAATAATCAAATGTCATGAATAGGAACAACTATCACCCAATTTAGATAAACAACTCCTATATCATTTAGCCACTACTATCATATAATCTCATATTTCACCTTCATCATCTGATTCTAATACCCCACCCCAGTCACCAAATCATGCCACATCACGCATTTCCATTTGCATGATAAATATTGGCCTAGGATACTATAATGTACATGATGCCCATGTACGTGATCCCCTTATCCAATGTACCCATGATTTCGGTCACCCTAAAGCCTCAGTCCTTACTATCAAAACCATTTTACAACTAGGAGGTCTCAAAAATCATACAAATTTTGTTTATGTAGGAATCAACTCTTCAATCCCCCACCAGATTTTTCTCCACCACAATATAGCTTTCATGGTACATTAGACCACATGGCCAACCCTCACTTCACCTTGCACTACCTATAGTGTTTTCATTGGTGAGGATTTGGGCTATGACACTATGAACAAGGATTGCGCACACCTATTGATCCTCGAGTTCAGTCACCAACCGATAAATATGGTATAGGCTATAATCCAAGAGTAGTTCATACCTTAGAAGATGAACTCCAAGACTTGTCCCTTTATCCTAATCCTCTTCCAATGCACACTCTTGAATAATATGTCAACATGGACATCATGGAGGATACTTCATCACCTCATTCTACCATTGCAGTCCCCTATGACTTCTTTTAGGAATCCTCTATGCTTGACACTTCGTCATTCTATTATGTGGATAGACTGACAAACCAATTTGCCACCTTATCCTTAGAGACACCACCAATAGAATCTAATATAGTTCCTTCTAAGTCATTACCGACATGCTTAGCCATATTCTCGCCTATACATAGGCAACTATAGAGAGAAGTTGCTCGTTCTTGTTTGCCCCTAGTTGTTCTATGACCTCCCTTGAGTCTCTTAGGGTATTGTAGACACCAAAACAACACCAATCCTATTATGTGACAACAAGCACTGATCGCACTAACACACACAGCCCCCAGGGTAGCCCCCAAAAGTTAAACAGTGGTTCTAATCACTCACACAGCACTTTTACAAGTTAGGGATCAATTTGGCATCTTTTAGACACTCAGCTACTTATTCGTTCCACCCAGGGATGAGTGTGGATTGTTACTCGTCCCACCCAGGGACAAGTGCGGATTAATACTCGTTTCACCCAGAGACGATTACCAACGCTCATTTCGGGGTGGGACAAATGCCAGGTTTTACCAGCAAAAAGTCAGATCTCAACGCATAACAACTTAGAACTGCCACTTAGCTTTCCTTGCATGGCATAGGAGTGCGAGTGAGTGCTTTTGACAACTCATATTTGCCAATTGACTCTCCCTTTACTGCATGGGAATGGGAGCAAGCTTTTTAAGACAACTCAGATTTGCCACTTAGCTTTCCCTTCATTGCATGGGAGTGTGAGTGAGCTTTTCTAAACATACAAAGACATGCACAGAGGCAGTTAAGAAGCCCTTGATCAAGAAGAAGTCTTCTCTTCACAAAAAAAGCATTCATGCAAAGAAACACTTTTGCATGTTAATTCAAAGAGACCCCTTGGGTCTATAAAATGGTGAGATTCCTCACCCAAAAGAGATACAAAGAAGGAGCATTTTGAGCGACGAAGTGCTGCTAATTCACTTACTTGTGATTTGTGCTTTCAACATCCATAATCTCTTAATCGAAAGAGAGGTTAGTGGGTGACTTTTGAAGGCACGAATCAAGAACCAACCCTGATTTTTTTGACCACAATATCCTATCAATTTGCCAACAACACATCACATCAGGTTTCGGACCCATCCCAAGCGGATTGGTGTCGAAGCAAAGTTTCACCCGCAGGTGGTTTGCCTTCGGGCACCCCCCGCATTATTGCTTTTGGTGAATATTTCTTTTGTAGTATTTAGCTAGTTTCATGATTATGCATTTGTCAAGTTTTCAGTTTATTTAGACTCATTTTAACAATCATTAGATCTATCTTTTATTTTTCATACACAGGTGCTACTGATTCTTTGTTTGTTTCTTTGAACGTAGATCTTCAGCATTAGAGGAGCGGCGAGGAATCTACCTTTACCAATGCAAGCGGTGACAACGTTTTGGTTCACCCATCTTATATGTGGGTACACGGAAGAAGGAATTCTGAAGCAAGTTGTAAAATACCAACATTTAACGCTCCTATCCCCTAAAAAGGAAGGAGACGCATTGTAACACGAATTTGTAAAGCATATCAATAAAAGGGCCATTCTTTTTATATTGCTTTGATATCTTGTGTTCATGTTCTTTATTTTTATGCATTTTTCAATAACATAGGGTTTAAGTGTTATTTTAGTTTTGTTTACATTGCATTTTTAGTCTATTATTTTTGTTTTCAGAATCTCGTGTTTTTAGGTATGCATGAACCATCGAGCCTTAATCACTAGATACTTACCCACCTACTTCACCTACAACATCGATCAACATGGTGGAGGTAGACTTGCTCTCTCCCCTTTGTTACAGTCACCAGCAAACTTGAGATGATACCCTAAATCTAAATTTTATAGATCTCCTGTATATATCACCCATACCAGCACCTCAAGATTTCCTACTTCCGCCTCATGTATTATGGGAGGAAAATACCCCTTCCTCATCTACACCATCCCAAGTCCCTCAGGTATCTCACACAGATGTCTACATAGATGATGAATATGAGTTTAGTGATGCCATCGATGACCTTAACCTCATTCTTGTCCCCGAATAGTTACGTGATGGATCTCACATGCTCATTGAAGACACTATTGATGTCGACATTGGTGATGATCTTAAAAATCCCCACATCCTTAAACTAGCCACTAGCCTCTCACTCGAGGAGCGCATTGCCTTCACAAACTTCATGTGCAAGTACATTCAAGTTTTTGCATGGTCATACAAAGACATGCTAGGACTTGACCCTACCATAGTGGTCCATAACCTCATACTTGACCCTAATGCCAAACCGGTAAAACAAAAGCTACGACGCATGCATCCAACTGTCACATTAATAGTAAAATCCAAACTCCAAAAGCTCCTAGATATTGATTTCATTGTACCCATCTACTATACTAAATGGGTATATAGCATGGTCCTTGTACCTAAGCCATCCGATAAAATTCGTGTCTGCATAGATTTTTCATGATTTAAACAAAGCTTATCCCAAAGAAAATTTTACCCTATCAAAATTTAATTCCCTTATCAAATCCATAGCTAGTCACGAGATGATATCCCTCATGGATGGATTCTTAGGATACAATCAAATTAGGATCAACCCAGTCGATCAATACAAAACCTCATTTACAACACCCTGGGGGACCTTTTGCTATAAAGTCATGCCTTTCGGTCTCAAAAATGCTAGGGAAATCTACCAACATGCAATGACCTATATCTTCCATGACTTGATGCACAAAAATGTCAAATATTATGTAGATGATCTCATCACAAAATCCAAGAAACATGTAGACCATATCGAAGATATCCGTCAAATGTTTGACCGATTATTAGAACACAACTTATGCTTGAACCCAAAGAAGTGTGTGTTTGGTGTTACCTTAGGCAAAATACTAGGATTCATCATCTCCCAGCGAGTCATTGATGTTGATCATAGTAAGGTGAAATCCATTGTCGATATTCCCCCTCCTACCACATTGAAGCAATTACGCAGCCTCCAGGGCAAAATCACTTCCATTTGTAGATTCATAGCACAATTATCCGAAAAGTGTTAGCCATTCAACCACCTTCTACAAAATGGAGTAAGCTTCAAATGGTATGACAACTGTCAAGGAGTATTTGATGCCATAAAAACTTACCTTACATCACCACTAGTTATGCCATCACCACATCCAATGTTACCATTGATTCTATACATTTCAACCACATAATTTTTGCTAGGTACACTTCTAGCTCAAAAGAATGTGTTTGACAAAGAGTAGACTATCTATTATATTAATTGCATGTTAGTCATTTATAAAACAAGATATGGATACATGGAAAAATTATGCCTAGCGGTCATATTTTCCACTCAAAAATTATGCCACTACATGTTAAATCACACAAATTTTGTCATCACCCGATATAATCCCCTACAATACATGATGAACAAGAGCTACCACAATTTGTGCACATCTAAGTAGATCATGCTCTTAACTAAATTTGACCTAGAATTCATTTTCCAAAAATATGTCAAAGGGAAGGTCATCATCGACCAACTGGCTGAAGCCTTGTTTACTGATAATCAACCCCTCCTCATTCAACTCCTCAATGATTCCATCTTCCATCTAAATGAATCAGAAGAATATGTCGAACCTAAATTCATAGTGGACCTTACCCTATTCTTTGATGATTCCATATATCTCCATGTTGGGGGTGTAGGCATTGTCTTCTTCACACCTGAAGGAGAACTACTCCCTTTTTCATTCAAACTCGATTTCCCTTGTACCAATAACAATGCAAAATATAAAGCCCTAATCCTAGGAATGAAATAGGCACATTCCATGCACATCAAATGCCTCCACTTCATAGGTGATTCACTCTTGATAGTCAATCAAGTGTAGGAATGTTGGCTATGCAATTGCCTGATCCTCCAATAGTATAAGAATATCACATAGCAACTCTTATCTCAATTTGAGTGGTATGACCTCGAATCCACTCTATGATCATCAAGCCATTTTGCATATACTATGGCCTCCTTAGGATCCCTCATTCCACAAAATTCAATATCTGACACAACATCCGTATCCATCCATACACTCAATCATTCTGCCATATCACCTACACCTCATACAAATTATGGTGGTGTTTATGTGGTAAACACTGAACCCCATGACCCATGGTTTTCACAAATTAAAGATTACATCAATTTAGGTTTCCTACCATGTAATTTACCCAATGCTCAATTTTGAACTTTCAAACATACAGCAATACACTACACCATATTGGGGGATATCCTTTATCACCACAACTATGATGACATGCTCCTGCATTGCATAGAACCACAATAATCACAACGGGTTATACAAGAAACCCATGATGGTACTTGTGGTGGCCATTTTATTGGTATGGAAATCACTAAATGCATCCTCTGTATGGGTTATTACTAACACAAAATATATCATGACTGCTACAAATATGTGAAGTGTTGCATTAAATGCCAAAAACATGCAAATATAATGCATCTCCCATCCCAATCACTTCAACCTATCCAATACATGTGTCATTTATCGCAATGGGGCCTAGATTTAATTGGATATATTACACTAGCTTTCTCAAGTGACCACAAATTTATCATCACTACCATAGAATATTTTATGAAGTGGGTCAAAGCCACCCCACTAGTACAAACCACATGAGCTAAAATTGTAGCATATATCACAGACCACATCATATGTCATTTTGGAATTCCCTCCCAAATCATTTTTGATAATCAAAAATATTTTAAGAACAAAACTATTCGAGCCTTGTGTGACAAATTTTGCATACATCATAGTTTATCTACACCATACTACCCTCAGGGTATGGCTAGGTAGAAGCCACAAAAAAAACTATTTGTTCCATCCTTTGTAAAATTGTAGCAGAATCTCACCGTGAATAGCATAATCAAATACCCTTAGCCTTATGGGTGTATCGTACGAGCATCCATACTCCTACTGGAGCAACACCTTTTTCATTTGTATATGAGGCTGAAGTTATCATGCCCCTTGAGCTTGAGATACCTTCATTAAGGATATCTATAAAGGACTTCATTGATGATGACACTACTCACCAAGCTCGATTAGATAAATTAACACTTCTCAATGAATGCCACATTCATGCAATAGAGCACACATGAGTCTATCAAGATCACCTTCGTTGTGCCTACAAAAGTAAGGTACATCAACATGATTTTAAAATCGATGACCTGGTTCTCAAGGAAAACCATAAAATTATGAGTCAGCCTTGCCAACAACATGATAAGTTTACCCCAAATTGGTTGGGTCCATTCATTGTTATGCATAAATATGGTTCAGGAGCATATCGTATGGCCAATATTGAAGGTCTTAACAACCCTGAACCCATAAAAATATTGCATCTTCATGCCTTCAATGCCTATTGCACAAAGGCATTCATCATCACCAGTAGTGCACATTACTAATTTACAACTCACTAAGCACACCAACACATAGGAATATTATTTTACTTTAATATTTCACTATACACATACTTGCATATTTATATCATTTTTATGCTATGGGTATTTGTTTTTCCTTTTGTATGATTTGGATCATCAGTAGGAGAATACTATAGCCTCTATACACACCATCATGCAGGACCCTCCAATGCCACAGACTGTACTGATCACACCAGCTAAAATATCCCGACCACCAGGCACCTCTCATGCTAGAAAACCTTCCCATTTTTCACATTTATATCGCTACACTTCACCTAGACACCTTTCACCTCATCATCGAGGTTCATCTTACTCACCTCATTTCGGAGACAGTCAAGTCTCCCTCTCCTCTTTTGACAAAAAAGAGGAAACATCCCATCCCCAAATGTAAGGTTCTCCATCCTATCCACCCGACGATACTAGGAACCCTTATTCACCAACCGATTCCCCCCATCACCCACTAGGAGCTTACTGCCCTCCTAATAGAGGATACACTCCTCATTCAACCCATCCTTCATGCCTATCGACCCCACTTCCTAGTGGATAATATTCCTACTCCCAAGCCTTTCAAGCCCATGTGACCCAAGCTGATCAAGCTGGCTGCATGAACATGCCCCTTTCCTGCTTGTGTCATCACCTAGAGCCATCTACTATGCCACCCATCCTTAAGACACCACCTTCACCATTGCAAGGCCTGCCCTCCCAACAAATTTTGCAATCCCTGTTGGAAGTTAAAAGGGTGAAAAAGTAAAAAAATTGTTTTACCACTATAAGCTTTGGACATTATCCTTTTACCTCCTTGGACGACAACTGAGTAAGCAATATTGGACAACATGGACGGCAGGGAGTTTTACTCCTAATATTATTTTTCCTTTCCTCCCTATTTTTCTTCTTCCCTATTCTTTCTCCTAAGCTTTCTAGGTTTTGGTTAATAATATTTGTATTTAAGAATTGTAATCCTTCTAAATTAATGTTAATTCAATATCTGGTTAATAATATTTATGCTCCTAATTTCCTAAGTGCTCCTAATTTCATTAGTGCTATATCTAGTATCACAGCAGAGACTATACAAGCAAAGTGTGGAGCCCGAGGATAGCGACATGTGAGGCACGAATCTCAAGGAGGTTGAGGAGGCCCATAGTAGTGATCTCATAGGTGATGCATGGATATCGAGAAGGTCGAGAGAGCCCACAACATGTGAACTAAGGCGAGGTCAAGAGGGCTCGCAGCATGTGAACCGAGGTGAGGTCAAGATAGGCCCATAGACAGCACATGGATCAAGGAGCTAACTAGAGGTAAACACATGGTGAGCAGATAGTAAGGCAAACATATGGCAATCAGATATAAAGGTGAACAAAGTGGTAAGTGGCGATGTGGCATGAGGTTATTGGCTCGGCTAGAAGCAAAAGGGCAGTCACTGATTTCTCGAAGGCAATCAAGAAGCTTAGTTCTTCTCTATGCTAGTAAAGCACAATATACCCTCTACATAGTGGATGTGGGATAAATATTGTAATTTTTTTTTAATTTATTATGCAGCCACAACGGGATAAAGGAGGTAAACCTCCCTCGTCTCCTTGTCAGGCCATGCAGCTCGACTGGCTTGAGGAGCCAGCCTTAAACCGCTCACCCCCAGGAGGTCACAAATTTGAAACCCAGTGGCTATGAAAGTTGCAAAAGTTTTTTTGTGTATGGTATATGCCTCAAATGTATTTAAATAATAGTGTATTTTGCCTAGGTTTCATCAATGGTGGAAGCTGAGTTGGCAAGGAAACTCAGCTTGAAAGAAAGGAGTCGCGAGTTCAAATCCTACGGAGTTGGAATTTTTTTTAAAAGGTTTTTTCTTTTTCTTAAAATTTTATTATTTTATATATTTAAAAAATATAAACTTTATATTATATTTAATAAAATTAAATAATAATTGTTTTTTTTAATTTTATTTTATAAAGCAATTATATTTCTTTTATTAAATACAAATATAGATATTTTTTTTTATATAATAAAATAGGAGAAAAATAATATTGCCTAAGAGGCAATTTATGTAAGAGGACTCAAATGTGGAAAATTGTAACAAAGCCTAAGAGGCTTAGTATTTTTCCTTGTAAGAGAGACAAAAGATCAAACTGAAATTTGTAAAGAGGCATTGATGATAAGACCAAGTGGTTGTTATCATGCCCTATGTGCACTTTTGGTAAGAGAAAATGCCAAATTTTTTGATGAAAAAGTGAGAGCTTATGGGCTACATACTGTATTTAGTTAGTTGTAAAATGTAGTAATTGCATACCAGAGGCAATCAGACTCAGGGTACAAGGCAGAATCTGAAGATAACTCCTTTGGGAGTCAATGTGAGCAATTCAAATCCATAGAAGCTACACCACAAGAATAAAAATATTATCACTATAGTAATTCAGTGGAAATTCTAGAACCAGCATCACCTGAGATAATATTTATCAGTGATGACGAAGAAGAAGTAGCAGAAAATTTCATGACTCAATAAATAGTAGCACCACACCAAAAGGAACAAGTCATCAATGATAGAGTGAATCAAGTTAGATTTGGATTAAATTTGTAATCTCTTCTTTCTTATTCTTTCTTCCTTCTTCTTTCTTTGAAAAAATTAGAGTGCTTTATTGTAACCAAGAAATAAAAGAGTATTTTAGTAACTATGGCCTCGCATAACAATCTACCAATTCCAGAGTTCAACGTGTATGACTACAAGTATTGGTCTATCAAAATGAAGACCTTACTCATAGGAAAATGTTTATGGGATATAATAGAAGAGGGTTTCATAGAACCCATAGATTGGGATACATTGAGTGTCACAGATAAGAAAACAAATAAAGAAGCACAAAAGAGCAACTCTTTTGCTCTTTATCATCTCCAAGCAACATTGGAGAAAAGTATATTTCCTAGAATAGTCACTTGTATAACTGCATAAGATGCGTGGAAAGCTTTGAAATATGGATTCTATGGAAGTGATCAAGTGAAGCAAGTGAGGCTTCAAACACTAAAACAATATTTTGAAAATCTCAAAATGAAAGAAGATAAAAAAGTAGGTGATTATTGGGTCAGAGTGAAAGCAGTTGTTTATAAAATGGTTACACTTGGTGAGGAAATCAATCCTGATACAATTATAAAAGAAGTATTTCGAACACTTCCACAAATATGGAATCACATTGCCATAATCATAGAAGAGTCAAAAAATCTTTCCACTTTACTATTCGATGCATTAATTGGATTATTAATGTCTCATGAAGAGATATTATATGAATCTCCTTCAACCAGCTATGGAGGCGATGATAAAGCCTTCACATCCAATGAAAATACTGGAAGAGGACATGGAAGAGGTCAAGTCAGATATCAACAAAGAGGAAGAGGCAAAGGCAACTACAGAGGAGGCAATCAAAACAGAGGAGGTAACTCCAATAGAGGAGGCAATCAGAATAAAGATGGAAACCAAAATAGAGGAGGAAATCTAGGACAAAGTGGAAATCAAGGGTGAGGAAGTGACAAGTCCAAAAAAACTTGTTTTAATTATGGTAAGCCAGGCCACTTTGCTCACGACTACTGGTAAAAATCCTCTCAAGGCAACAACAGTCAATATGGAAATTATGGAGAAGAAGATGATACCTTTAATATTTTTCTATAATATGGACAATCATAACAGAATATAAATGACACATGGATTATGTATACTGGTTGTTCAAACCATATGAGTGGTAAATAAAATCTATTTGCTACTCTAGATTCCACTTATAAATCCCACATCAAGTTAGGGGATGATAAATCTTTGCAAGTCGAAGGCATTGGAACCATGGAAGTTCCAACAAAAGGACTAAAGAAAGTGAATGACATCTACTACACTCCAAAGCTCCAACACAATCTACTAAGCATTGGGTAAATGATGGAGAATAATTATAAACTTGTCTTTGATGAAGGAAAATATCTCATTCTTGATAAAAACAATTGTAATCATATCATCACAAAGGTCCCAATGACCAAGAATCGGTTATTCACTCTCAAATTTGGCAATCCAGTGGGAGCTCAACTTGCAAATGTAGCTATAGCAAATCCAAGTGTGCTTTGGCACTTGAGATATGGTCACCTTAATTTCTAGCTTGAAATTGTTAACTTCTCAAGCTATGATGACAGGACTTCCCAAAATCAATGAAAAAAATGAGGTCTGTGAAGGATGTGCTTTGGGAAAGCACTCAAGGTAAAATTTTCCAAAAGGACAAGCATGGAGATCCAACTATCCACTTCAATTAGTGCATTCAGACATCTGTGATCCAATGAAGACAAAGAGTATTGGAAACAATTACTATTTTCTCAATTTCATAGATGATTTCTCTAGAATGTGTTGGATTTATTTTTTGAAACATAAATATGAATCTTTTGATTGCTTCATATATTTCAGAAACAATGTAGAGAAACAAAGCGAGTATTTTGTAAAATGTCTTAGAACATATCGAGGAGGTGAGTACTCAAAAGAATTATTGAAATATTTTAAAGCAAGTGGGATCAAAAGGCAATTCACTACTGCCTATACCCCACAACAGAATGGTGTGACCAAGAGAAATAACCACACCATAGTTGATATGGCGAGAATGATGCTTCAAACTAATAATATAACTAATATGTACTGGGTTGATGTTGTAAGAACCAGTGTATACATTCTAAATAGAAGTCCAAATTCTAGTTTAGATGGCATCACTCCTTATGAGGGGTGGTACGGAAAGAAACCCAATGTAAAGCACTTCAAATTTTTTGGTTCTTTAGCATACACACACATTCCTAATGATAAGAGGAAGAAGCTTGATCCCAAAATTCAAGCTTGTATATTTGTAGGGTATTGTGAGTCTACCAAAGCATATAGACTCTACAATCCCAAGACTCATAAAATTGTACTTTCCAGGGATGTAATTTTTGATGAAGGGGGAGAATGGGGTCATCAAATAATTTTTGTTGATTATGAGTCCTAAGATGTAATTTCTTCATAGGTATAGCAGGTACAGTAGGTGTCTCCCAATAAAATCAAAGGTACAACAACCCCTCCAAGCCCAAGCAGGAGTACTACATCAAGTACTTCAACCGCCACTCCAAGTCCTTCTCCATAGATATCAGTAAGTTCTTCACCGATGGAAATTGACTCTCCATAAAGAGGCAAAAGAACATTACAACATCATCCATATTTTCAAATGTTGGATCAAAATTACTAGAAAAGATACACTAGAAGCCAAGCTAGTGAAATGAATTTAGTTTTGTAGAAACTTGAAATTCTGCATATGTATGGGGATGATGACTCCCAAGATCCTAAGGTAGATGTAGTTAATTATGTTGTATTAACTAGTGCACATCTAGAACCATATAGCTATGATAAGGCTTGTACTAAGAATGTATGGCAAGAAGCCATGAAAGAGGAAATAACCTCTATAAAAAATAATGATACTTGGGAGCTTGTAAAGCTTCCAAAAGGAAAAAAATTTGTTGGATGTAAATGGGTCTACAAGACCAAATACAATGTTTATGGAAGCATTGAGAGGCACAAGGTGATATTAGTAGCAAAAGGTTTTTCTCATAAATTTGTTATTGACTATGAGGAAACCTTCGCTCCTATTGCATGACAAGAGAAAATCAGATCAGTTCTTTCCATAGCTACCCAAAAAGGATGGAACATTCAACACATGGATGTGAAAAGTGCTTTTCTGAATGGATACTTGATTGAGGAGGTTTATGTTCAACAACCTCAAGGCTTTCAATAACAAGGAAAGGAGAACATTATTTATAAATTCAAAAAGGTACTTTATGGCCTCAAGAAAGCACCAAGAGCTTGGTACTCATGCATTGATGGCTATTTCAGCGAGTATGGATTCACTCGAAGCAAAGTGAACCAACTCTGTACTACCTAAAGCATGGAGTAGACATTCTCATAGTTTGTTTGTATGTGGATGATCTAATATTTATGGGTAGTAACACTAAAATGAATATGGAGTTCAAAAACTCCATGATGAAGCAGTTTGATATGAAAGATCTCGGTTTAATGTGATACTTCCTAGGAATGGAAGTGCATCAATCAAATTGGGGGATATTCATATGTCAACACAAGTATTCTCAAGACATGATCAATAAATTTTCCATGGAGCAATACAAATTAGTTGCAACTCCAACTGGACATGGGATCCAATTGAGCAAGGATGATGGAGCACCAAAGGTTGACATGACCACTTACAGAAGCATGGTTGGGAGTCTAATGTTTCTCACCAACACAAGGACTAATATTCAATATTTTGTTTCTCTAGTTTCAAGGTTTATGGCAAGTCCATCTGAGCTGCAACTACAAGCAACTAAAAGAATCTTAAGATATGTGAAGGGTACATTTGATTTTGGAATCCATTACCACAAATGTAATTCTGTTAAATTAGTTGACTTTAGTGACAGTGATTGGGGCAGCAATATATATGATAGGAAATCTACATCAGGGAACTATTTTAGTCTAGGTTCAGGACTAATAACATGGAGTTCCAAGAAGTAGACTATTGTAACATTTTCATCTACTGAGGTTGAGTATATAGCCATCACACATGCTAGTACTCAATCCCTATGGTTAAGAAAAGTCCTTGAAGAAATTGAAGAAATTCAAAGTGGTCCAAATCGATTGTATTGTGATAACATAAGTGCCATTCAATTGGCATACAATCCAATCCACCATAGCAGATCAAATAATTTTGATATGAAGTATCACTTCATCCGAGACATGGTGGAGCAACAAATAGTTGAGCTTAAATATTGTAGCACTTTGGATAACATTGCAGATATATTCACCAAAGGCATGGCTAAAGCTCAATATATAAAGCTGAGAGACTGTATAGTCAGTCCTCTCAACTTTAAGGAGGAGAATGTTGGAAGTTAAAAGGGTAAAAAAGTAAAAATTTGTTTTACCACTATAAGCTTTGGACCTTACCATTTTACCTCCTTGGATGGCAACTGAATCAGCAAGATTGGACGGTATGGACAGTAGGGAGTTTGACTCCTAATATCATTTTTCCTTTCCTCCCTATTTTTCTTCTTCCCTATTCTTTCTCCTAAGCTTTATAGGTTATGGTTAATAATCTTTATATTTAAGCACTGTAATCCTTTGAACTTAATGTTAATGCAATATCTGGTTAATAATATTTATGCTCCTAATTTTGTTAGTGCTATAATCCCCATAGCCATTCCACTCCATCGCATCATCATCATGATCTCATCCACTTTCTTGTGCATACCGGGCCAATCCATATACACTGGAGTCCTGATCACCACCCTCCCTAATACCATCACCTCCGCACCACAAAATACAACATATACTCTCCTATATCAAGGATCTCAAGCTATAAATGATCCATTACCATTGTCATGTTCATCCACATCAGTCTCTTATAACCCATGCATCCTCATCACCACGCAGATCCATTCATCAACCCTAGACTCAGTACTGGACCCTCGAACCATAACTTCATTGTTATATTTCCATTCAACTAGGCCTCGCTCACCTCTAGAATAACCATACATTTATCCCATGCCAGTTCCATTCACTCCACTATCTAAAATATTCTACTATCTCATGCATCAGGGCCTTATTGACCTACCCAAAATTTAGGCCATTGATCCTTCATGTCCTAAACCATGTAACTACCATAAAAATCAATACTGCATCTATCATCACCAACCAGGTGATGAAATTGTAGAGTTCTAAACATTCGAAAACCTGGTCCACCATATGTTGCATGGCACTTGAACTACATCACCAGAATATTCTATCCCATATAGCTGACTCTTGAGTCCTCCACGCTGCATCATCCCTATAACTTTATCATCATGTGAAACATTAATAGCACCAAACCACTACATTCACATCTCCAATTACATCAATCACCAGTCCAAGTCATACCATCACTTCACCATCTCATTCCTGACTTGACCCATGACACTTTTCCCGTAAGTAATTCCCCTCTCTTGTTATCTCTTTATTATTTTTCTTCCTATTTCTTCTCATATTTGTATGGTCATGATTCGAGCGGTTACATACCTATGTTCATATTTCCCAATTTTATCTATAACTCTTTGACTTTGGTAATCTCCTATTCTTGTTGGTTACCAAAGACCAATTCTTCTACTATTTATTCTAGTTGTAAATACCATTTGTAGTACCTTCCTTTGGGTTGACATTACCACAGGCACCTAACATATTGCAGCTTATACACCTACTACATACACACCTCGATGCTAGGGAAATGATTACCATAGCATCACAATTTTTTATTATCATGATACGACATACTCATATGTAAATAAGTTTCCTAAACTTCTTCTACACGTCGTAAATTTCCTCTTGTAGATATTGCATTTCTCCACTTGCATCATTTACATTACACCCATTGCACATATCCATATGTTTTTCATGTTAATTTTATTTTCAGTTTGTACATTCTTCCAAAAAAAATGCACCTTCAAAAGGAATAATACATGCACTTGTTAGCATCACCACCTAGATGTCCACTTCCCCTTTTCAGGATTATGGTATACATAGGTGTCATTTTTAGCTTTGAATACTCACTAGTTAAGTAAATCAAATATCACTCCTAGCTGATAGGTTTTACATTCTTCTTATGGTTCTTTAGGCTAGTTCATCTTCTCTCATGAACCATTCACAATAGGTTACACATTAAACAAATTTTTAGCCTAGGAAAGATGACACCTTGAGTAGATGTCACCATCTAGTGAACGGTCTCCCCTATTATTCCTATCACTTGCATGGTCAACATACGACCTGGGGATAAAAGGGATAAGCATAAGCAAAAGTAAAGGAATGGGGAATAAAACAAAAGCCAACACCCATAGAATAGAAATAAATATTAAAACAGAATAGCGAAAAAGTAAATAGAAAAAAGAAAGAGAAAAACAATAAAAAAAAGGGCAAAAAGAGTACCATAATAAATAGGTAAAAAATAGATGAGGGGAAAAAACAAAAGGAAAAGCCTCCTAATATCATCCATGTTATGCTTAATTGCCTTTGGTCCTTAGGTTTAACATAACACCATAGGATGATTTTCGTCGCTAGCAATAGGCTCCAAGAGCCTGCCTACTAGTGGAATAGTCTTACAAGTGGTGATATATCTATTGCATTAGCTACCTGCTTTTGCACAAGATCACTATCTGTGTATGGATGAGCTATCTAGATCAGTCATGTCTACAATGGGTTAATACTACTTATTTCTCAAAATGGATAAATTAACTTCACTCATTTACACACACAAGTCCATGACAGATTTTGAACCAACCCGATTAGTTATGAGTTGACAAATAAACTCACATAGATTGGAGTCTAAAATTTGATCGTCAAAACTACATTAGTCAAAGTCATTACATACACCTTATATTATCCCACGTCCATGAGATAATGGAAGGGATCACATCCACATAGTTACATGTAATGATACAAGTGCTTCCTTTTCTCATTTTAACATTCCTATACATACATACATGCATCTATGTTACACAAATTCACATCACAAATCACATCATTACATTCCCATTACATGCATCACATAAAGGAATACATCATTTCATTCACATTGCATACCTTACATTAAATTCTAAATAAAGGTATTCATCATACATCTAATATCCCACATTTTCTTATTTACATTATAGGCATTTACTACAAATATCATTTCATATTTTATCACTTCTCATTGCATTTGAAATAAAATCATGCAAGTCTACTCTACAAAATATTCACACTACAGCGTGATAATAAATCTAAATCATAATACACATGCATATCCATTCATTATACATACTCACAAATCATATAAGGATATCTACGTAAAAATAAAGAGAACACAGTTGCAAACCATAACAATAACACATGTATATAACAACCAAAATCAAGCATGTCTATATATATGTCATCCAAAAATACCCGTAGGCTACAAATAGGGAGGATGCCCATAGTCCATCATCCAAAATACCCATAGGCTATAATCATAAGCAATCCTAACTATCACCAGGAGTCTCCCCACATCCCTCACAGCTTGCCCGAACCTCTGCTGCTCTACTAGACTTTGCCTTGGCTCCTGTAACCTAAAATATAGTAAGTGGATCTCATACCCCAGCCATGGCCCCAACCTGCTCCATCGAAGCATAACTACATTGACTATGATGTGAAGGTGCCCACACTTATGACCATGACTCAGACTATGACACCACTTGAGCATAATCTGGGAGAGGAATCCCATGCATCATCAAAGAAGACTCACATAATAAATTATTTGTAGACTCCACTGCCAATTGACTAGTCAAACTCTCAATAGCCTACACCTACCAGCCATCATGGCCCCCATCTGCTCCATATAAACTACTACCTTAGCATATCTAGCCTCGGTAGCCTCCTCCTATATATGGAGCTCAACCTCCAATTCATGAACCCTACCTCCTAGCTATTGTATCTCCTCCTCCGCATATCGCCTCTCTAGGATATTGATAGGGATCCTCTCCAAATTTGTGAATGCACCAATATCAATGATATCATCTATATCACCCATAGTAGTAGGTACACCTCTCTCCTCTACTCCAAAATCCTACCCCATAGCCATGTCAACATCCACAACTACCTCCTCTACTCTCACTCCTTGGGTGCTCGCTACATCACCCAAGCATCACCATGACCATCATAGAGGAACCTCCCTCTCATTTCTAGCTATATCCTCTGATCTAGCTCGACCCTCCCTATTGGATCTCCCTTCTGGTGGAGGTACCCCAAAATTAGGTGCTACCCATCGATCAACCACACCTCTACTAGTCTCCCAATCCTACATCGTCCACTAGGCCTCAAACTATGGTATCGTCCTAACATCCTCCACATCTAGGGTAGCCATAGATGGGTCCCTATCTCCAACCCAAGGTAAAACCATAGGATGCTCTCCTCTATCACCTTGCCACCTGAAGTAAATGATAGGAGCCCTTGGAATATACTACAGTAAGAAAAACTGCCATCTCACTCGATCAAACTAAAAATACTCAGCCTATCAAGTATATCTCCCCATAAGCCATATGGCCTATATAATGGTGCACAACTACTCATCATCCTCATCCTAGGTCACTCCACCCAACCAAGGCCTCCACTTAATGTCACTAGGTGTCAACTCTCCAAACTTACTCCTCTATAATAATGAATCACCCTCATGAGACCTCTTAATTAGCTGCTCTACCTCTATACTCTACCTCAAAGCATAGGGTAAATACTCCTTGCCCCTCACATGAACAGGGTGAGGCAATAATGAAGACCTCTTAATAGCTATGCGCTCCCATGCCCATACCTATAACAAGGGAATAAAACTCAACCCCTTACATCTCACTCACACAACATCGTGCAACTCTCGGTACACTTAGGCCAATAGTGCAGGTGCCCACATAAACACAACCTTGTGCTCCACCATGTCTCTCACCACATCTAACATATTCCAAGTGAACAGAACCTCAAAAGTATCAGGTAATGCATAAGTGGAGATCATTATTATGGCTGCACATTGTTGATCAGATATCGTATTATTCAACCATAGCCACTCATAATCCATATTATCAACATCTATGCTTCTCCACTACACCCCAAAAAACCACTCTAATACAGCCTCCTTGCTATCATCAGTTGTCGCTCTCATCGAACACCCTCGATTGGTAACTTGTAAATTCGATATATTTCCTCCAAAGTAATAGTCATATCCCCAGTGGGAAAATCAAATATGTTTCTCTCTACATCCCACCACTCACATAATGTAGATACATATGCCTTTTTGGCATGCATGCTTTTACACTCCCACACACATTGAAACCATATATCATCTAACCACATCAATTCATCCAGTTTGTTCATCAATTCATAAAAATTAACTCTCATTTTTTGTACACGATGATGGGGCTCTAGCATTTTCACCTATTCATACACAATAAAATACAACAAAACATACATCAGTAATGAACCCAATAACAAACCATCAATCCAATTTACAAATTAACACAATTTCATTTGGCACACACTTCGAGACATAAACAGTGCACAAGTCACATGGCAAAACATATCAACAAAACAGTCACATATTTGGATACCCATTTTGCCATTTCATGGCAAAAGTTCAAACAAATGCAAAAAACAATACATATTTGACTTCCAACAGTCAACAATAAAATTCCCCACATACCCACTATGGCATGAAATTCAAAACACACTCAATTCATCTAACATACAAAAACAAAATACATTTTTGAATACCCATTTGCCCACTTCATGGTATAAATGTTGAAAAAGTTCAAAAACAATATACAAATCAACATGGATTTCAGGGTCAATTTTACCATACATACACCAAAATGGAACACACATCAAAATACACAATCCAAAACTAATAGTCATATTTTTGAACACCCATTTGCCCACTTCATGGTGAAAGTTCAAACAGATGTGGAAAATAGTATAAATCAAACTCCCTACAACTCATTTTTAATTTCACACTACCTATACCTTGGCACACAAATCAAAGGCAGGTAAAATGAAATCATCTACAAAAACAAAAAACATTTCTAGATACCCATTTTGTCCTTCGATGGTGAAAATATCGTCGGTTTTCAAAAATACTACCTCTAAGATACCAAATCTAATGGTCAAAATTTACTACTTTACACCCAAACACAACACATTTAGAAACCATGCCAAATAAAATTAGAAAAATATAACATTCACATAATGGGATACCCAATTCCTACTTTTATGGACAAAGTGCAAAAACATTCCACAAACAGTACACCATTGCTTCAAAAACAAATGGTCAAACTTTACATCTACTCTAGCTATTACCCGATCAAATTGGTGCCAAAACAAGTTAAACCTAAAAACAAATTATGTTTTTGGATACCCATTTGACTTGTTTATCACTTTGTATTCAAATTTCAATTATAATTTGCATTTTTTTTTAAAACGGGATGAAAACCTTCCCTGCCTAATTTACTTGTTTTCAGAAAATTAAATAAACAAAAAAAAATGAGATAGATAGGACCACTTATTGCTAGATATCTAAGCCTGTTGCCAGCTCTCGATCATCCCCTCGTCATCCTTTCATCCAAACTTTCAACTGTCATGCTCGCACGCCGTCGAATGCCTCTCTCACAAGCTCTCCATAGCTCATCAACATCACAATGAGGTCCTTCTCCCTTCAAATTACCTTAAAAATACCCTAAACCCTAAATCACTACCCGCCCCATGATTTAGGCTTGATTCACCCCTTGCCCCATGAATCAGGATCCAATTCACCCCCCGCATCATGAATTGAGCATATGACCCCCAAAATTAGTCAAACTACTCCCAAAACCCTAGGAAATCAGGAAAATTTCTTCCAAAACCCTAGGAACTCCCTCAAATTTTCCTCTATTTTTATTTTTCATCATTTTTTCATCATGCATTGGTATCTTATCAATCACTACATCATCAAATCACCACATTTCATTCGCCTCATTACTAATTCCTTGTTTGAAGGGGTATTCATATCCAAATTCAATCTTTGCATGCAAACACACAACTGAAAATCCAAAAGCATGATTAGCGCATTTGTCTACAAAAATATTTGCTGAAGATTATCATACAAAATAATCTCAACCCCAACTAGGCACGGGTTACATTGTAAGAGCTATGCATTTCGATGGAGAAGTCAATCTAGTATTCTTATACATCGAGTACATAACAAATGATACATTTAGCGTAATATGAGCGCAACATTTAGAGTATTTATATTTGGCATTCATGGAGCATCATGAATGACATGTTTGAATAAGGTAATTGTCTCTTTAGTTCAAATGGTTTGACACTTGTTTCCACATTCTCATCAATTAATCAACAACAAATATTTAGTTAGGCTTTTGTCCTAATCATACTTTTGGACCATGTTGATCTAGTCGTAAAAGCAAAGCAGTCAAAATTTACCATTCTCAAACAACTGGTATGGCATCAAAATTGCCATAAGGACTCAACAAAATCACAACATTGCATTCGCAATCATCCATTTCCATTCACCAACATTGTTTTTATTTATTTCCTCTTCTTCTTCTCTCCTTCCTCTCTTCTTTTCCCTGGACATCTAGTAAACATGTATGGTCACACTTTGAGCAGCTACATACCTTTGATTGGATTCCATTCCCTTTCTATCCCTTTTATTCCTACACAAACCCTTCACATTTTTGTATTAGACTATACTACACTTAGTATAGTACAAAAAGAGGCAAAATATAGGCACCCAAAAGTCACACGTTGCTATCTCTACATATCCATAGGTGATTCTAGATATCCCTAGGCTATTGTAGGCTATTGTAGTCATGTGTAGTCATACGTAGTCATGCATAGTCATGTGTAGATTGCCATAGTTTGCCATATTAGCATGTAGACTTCCATATACCACTTCATCATCTTGCAAGTCCAAAACCCTAATAAGCCTTCAAAATCATATCCCGTTCATTGGGATACCTTCTGACAACCTATTTGCACTCAATTGAGGCCCCCATAGGCTATTAATTGGCAAAAGCAATTACCAAGTCAATTCTTCAAATCTAATTTAATGTTGACTTCACTTAAGTCACCTTTTTAGGGCAAAATTGATTAATTGAACTCTTAATCCTTAATTAACACTAATTACATCCTCCCACATGTGTGTAATTAGGGTTTATTGAGATATTTCCATAAGAACCCTAATCAAGCCCTAATTTGAGTTAAGACCTCCTAATCCTAATTAGACTTAATCCTTCCTCATACATGTGTGAGGATAGGATATTTACTATGAGGAATGTGAGACCTCGACCTCACAAACCCTAACCTAAATTTGGTTAGACTTTAGCCTAGGGTTAGTTTACTTAACTCCTCCCCCTACACCTTGCCATTTTTTATAAATAGTGGGTCCTAAACCCCTAATATCTCTCTCCATTAAGATCCAAAAGCATAGAAACTCTACCAAAATGTGGACCAAAGCATGACAAAGCAAACCTGAACTTGAACAATAGAAGTACATCAACAATCCAACCCTTCCACTGAATGAATTATTTAGAAAAGTAGTTATAGTATGATTCACCCCTCGCCCTACAAATCCAACATCAGTTTGCCCCCCGAGGGGCAAATTGGGTTTATAGACACCAAATTACCCTAAATTTGGGAGGTAAGCTCTATTTTATAGTTTTACATGTTGTAGTATCATTTATTGCAAAATATGATTATGTGTTGATTTAGTCTTCATAACCAAGGGGCCTGACCAAGGCAAGCACCCTAACACACTAACCCATTTTGCAGGTTCCTTAGAAGATATGAAGAGGAAGAACACCATCAACGACAACCCGATGGTGGTACACAATCCCATATACATTGAGGGACGATAGAAGGCAGTATCAAGGCTGTTGTGAAGTTTATTGAAAAAGATATTATGAAAGGGAAATCTATCTCTATTGTAACCTATATTATATTTGAATATAAATGAAATACAACTTTCTTGTTCAACATACTTTGTGTTTATGTTGTTAGACCAAATACCACTTTCCACCCATTTTAAAGTTAGTTACTTGTGAAATGGAAAGGATGTGATATTGAAGCAAATGATAGAATCTAATTGATGGAATATGGTTATAATTCTTTTAGATGTTGATTTCATCCTTTAATTGTAAATATAAAATATTAAATTCTAGTGTTATGATTGAAGAAGTATTTAAAATTCTTAGCAATATGTTTATAAATGTAAATACTCTTGGGTTTGAAAATGTGTTATTTTGGGCATGTGCTAGAGCTATTGTAGTAATCCCTTGATTCTAGATGTACCCAATCCTAGTTGAGTTACAATGAGGCAATCAACTAGGTATTTATGAATGATACACCCTAAGCAATGAGGCTTGGGTGGCCCAAAGTGGTGAGGCTTGGGTAGTCCTAGTGGTGAGGTTTGGACAAGTCCTAAGCGATGAGGCTTGGATGTATTCCTAGAAATGAAGCTTAGTAATATTAATTATGGAATGATATGGGAAAATATATCAAATCATTCACAAGACAGTATAGTGGTGGTACCTTACAGTGAGGTAAGAATGATTATGATCATTACCAGGTGAGTGTAATGGTCTTAGTTATCTCACAGTGAGGTGAAGCTAACTAAGCACTAAGGAATCGTGCTAGATTGATCCTACATAGATATAAGTATGTAGGATTTGGGAATAGGCATTCCATTTAAGTGTTATGGGCCTTAAAGAATAATATCTATGTCATGGTCAAGTTGTCCTATATAGGTGAGTGTATAGGAAAAGTGGGGGGACCACTAATGGCATCTTTTCTAATGGTGATATTAGAAAATTGAACCCCAAACATAAGAGAAGTTGGTCAGTCCTATCCACTTGAGTGTTGTCTGTAGTAACTATAAACTCAAAAGTGGTTATGCAGTTATACTAATAAAAATATTGGGTCTTCTTTATGATTTAAACCTTGTTATATATATATATATATATATATATATATATATATATATATATATATATCCCTTGGGTTGAGTTTATGGGTCGTTATGGTTGGTATTAGATCCTAGGTTTTAGGACTCAATGCTTCTATGAAAAGAACCTAGGTTAAACCTTGACTTGATGTGATACTTTCAAGAAGGCTTACTCTTCTAGAGATCTTAAGTTGATTTGGGATAAGGAAAATATTTCACACCATCTTGATTGGTTAGACCAAGGAGTAAAAATCCTAGAAAGTATTTCTTATTGGGGATGGCACCTTATGGGTAGGCAAGTGTGACCATGATCATTATCAGGTGAGTGATAATGGTCTTATAAGATATGGCATCTTGTGGGTAGGCAAGTGTGACCATGATTATTATCAAGTAAGTTATAATGGTCTTAGTTAGTTCATGGGGAGATGAAACTAACTAAAAAGCATAGTTTCTTATTAGGGAAATATAACTTATCCATCTCCTTTTTGTGGATAGGATATGACACCTATTTTAAGAAGATTATATTCCAAGAAGGTAGGGTTAGCTATGCAAGAGGAAGTTGTAACTTGTCCCCCCTAAAAATAGAATATCAATGGACACTAATAAGAGGGTGGAAAATATTACTTCATTAGGTAAATTGCTTTAAGAGAATATGGATAAACAATAAAATATGTTGGAAATACTTGTTAATCAGGAATTCAACAAAAAGAATTTAGAGGGTAAATAAGAATAAAATACTACCCAAGGATTCCATAAGGGTAAAACTTAAATTAATGTTGATATTTCCAAGGACTTAAAGAATGTCAAGGCACCTAAGTTTAATGGAAGATAAGGGGTGTGTAGTAGAATCCTGGTTGAATGAATTGGAAATTTACTTTCCATGAAGAATTACTCACCAAGAATCCAAATTATTTGGGCAATCCTTCATCTCCAATATGTTTCATTTGAATGGTGGATTACATTTAAGGTATGTAGAGGAATCCAAGCAGTAGATCTTGTTGGGATCCAAATTGTCATCAAGTTTTACTCGATACTGAAACTATCTATATTCCAATTTTTTAGCCAATCTTGCACCCAATAGTCATAGCTCATAAATTAAAATTATATGGACCAAATATTACTTCAATCCAACCTCTAGAGTAGGCTGGTTCCTTGTCAATTGGATAGAATATTGACTCAATTAAGCTCAAAAATGGTTTTGAGGAATAGGGTTAGAAAAGGTTTAGGGTTAAGAAATTATGCATTAACAGTGGTCGGATAGGGCTAACAACATATGCATCCACAAGAAAAACCCTTAGAAAACTATTTCCAGTGTCCCACACTCAGGATTAGCAACACACAAAACAAGATAATCTTCATACAATAAAGCTAAACAGAGATATGTTTTAAGAAGTAATTTCAATGTCTAATATACTAACAACCCAATCTAGCATAATAGAACAGTATTCATACCATGCAAAAATAAACTTCTTGTCAACATAGATATAACTATGAATAGATTTCAATTGCTTTTGCAACTAGTAATCCAATACAGATGGAATGAACTAACCATAACAACATTGATGAAAATACAATTCACAGCTCGAACCTCTTAATGAAAGATATCAAATATGACAGGTCTTGAGTCAAAAATCTGATTAATACTCCTTCCATTAGTTTACAAAAAATGTTACACAAGAGGGCAAGCAAACACACTAGAGCTGATCCTAAAAATTGAGGGTTCAACCTCTCTATATAGTTTACAATGAAAGAAAGTAGAGGAGACATTACAAGGATTTAGAATATGATAGATTAGTAGAAAGCTATGTTGGAATCATTTCATTCACTTGTAGGGTTTGAGAAATCCATTGAAAGTTGCACATCATGGTAGATCAACTCTGTAACCTATTGGTTCAATATTGGTAGTTGGCCTTCAGGCCATTAGAAATCAGATCTGAACCATTCATCTTTATTGAGAACTCCATTCCACCGTAGATCTGAAACCGCTCTAGTTTTTGGTTCTTGGTACCCTTGGACGCTTCACCTACCCACTTTGAATTGATTGGATTTCATCCACAAAGAATACACCTTTGTATGCTTGTAAAAATATTAGCATAATATTTGTCATTGATGCACTCAATGGGCAGTTGTAATTAATCTTCAAAAATATTCTACAGGCAAGTAGGGTAGAAAGAGTCACCAATCCACTCTAAAAAAAACATTGATGTCAACTTGGATGGCTTTGACCAACGAATTGGAGCTCTTATGAAATATACATTGCTTGTTGAGTGAAATATAGTTTGTCATCAATCTTCTCAACCAAGTCTTCAAAACACTTTATTTCCTTCTCATGTCCGTAGCATAGGACATAAGTTGCAATCCACTCCTCAATTTTTCTCCATCAGCTTTGACTTGGATTGACTACAACATAGAGCATATCACTAATCCTCTCAAAAAACAATGGAAAATAACCTTTTTGTTATTTTGTTACCTTTACTTTAACTTTCTTGCTCAACGGTGTGGAGCTCATTACCATTCCGCTCTAAAATGAACATGAATATTAGTAGATTAGGACCTTTCCCAATACTTAGTTACCTGAGCACACAAAAATAAATATTTATCACTAATCCACACTTTGAAAGGTTCTAATATCATCTATACATGGTTGGATTGTGGATTGGAGACTTCATGCTAAGTCACTGCCAAAATACACTAAGTATTGGGCAGAATAGAACACTTTGCTTATGTTTGAAAAAAAGCACTAAGTTTTGGGAATATTGGAATATCTTGCATGGATCCACTCCAAAATACTCTATTTCTTTAGTGGATTAGAGCCTTCTCATGCCTTAGAATAAATTTTCCAAATTTTTCTAAGGATGTGGCCATTTTGGGCCTACATTCTAGTGCCTCCCAGGTGGATTTACTCGCAAAGCCATCGAACTCATAGTCTTATCCATTGGGCATCAGGAGTCAAAAAATGCTAATATTTAAGCAATTCTTCATAGAATAATTTCCATATGATAATTACTCTCTAAAAACTTTATGGAACATCCTAGATGATAATTGTTCACATGGAGATAATGCTGGAAATAAAATTTATCCGTTGCTCCTTCAAAATTGTTCAAATGCTTAAGCAAAATAAATCTATGCTCTCCTTTCAAATCCTCTTCAAAAAATTATATGAATACCTTCACAAAAATTTCATTCTTGACATTTTAGCCTCATGCTTTTATTTTTACCTTCTAACAATGTCAAAATCAAATCAAAACAAAATACAACACTCCTACATGACTACAAAAATATATAAAACAAAAAGATTCTATGCTTGTGTCTCTTGCAAGTCCACAACTACCCTATGTGGTTCTTCACCCTCTTTCTGAGATTCTTCCATGGTATTATCTTCCTGATCCTACTAAGCTTCCTCTTATTCAATAGGTGAATCTAGCTCTTTATCCTTTTCCTTAGCATCATTTCCAAACAACTGGACCATCACCTTCAGGGTTTGCAATGCCGGTTTCTAGACTACTTTAGAAGGATTATAAGTCTCCTTAAGGTGATTGTGGATGAATTCCAATTCAGTAGTATATTCATAATTAGAAGAATTTCCTTTATTCACCAATTCCCCCATCAAATATTGGAGTTGGGTTAAATCAATTATCATTTGTGAAACCTGCTCCTGATAAATTGGCTCTTTCCAAGAATAAATCTCAAATTAATATTGGAGGCTCAAAGCCACACTATTTTTTATTTTTTCTTATGATAATAGAGTTTTATTCTCAAGCCATAAACCTCTTAAACCATTCTAAACCATATCTTGATTGATGTCCACTACATCTCGGATTGTATTCTCCACTTTATCATACAATAGCCAAGTATTTTATAGTAATATATTATTATTTACTCTGATATTGGAAGCCAATATGGTAGTATTCCATTCTTTGTTGGGAATAGGTTTAACAGTCTCACTGAGCCTTTTATCTACCAACTTGTAGATCTGTTTCATTGGAATCACCATTGTTTGCATATCTTGAATGAATCTATCCAAATATTCCTAGGTATTCTAAAGTAGATGGTTGGCATCATTCATATAGTCAATGATGGCCGAGAATTTCTCCAAAACTTTAGAAAATAGTTATTTCCTTACCTTCTTTAGTCCTACTTTAGATAATCCTGAATACTTGGCCTTTTCAATTTGAAGTTGGTGCTTCAAACTCTGTATCTCTTTAGCCTACTATTTATTTTTCTTCTTTTTCTCCTCTATATGTACTTTAAGCTTATTGGCCTCTTGGAATTTGCTCTTCTAGTTGTTTTCTTCACTTTTTATATCTTTCTCTACGTGTTTCTAGTTGTTGACTATTTTTTGTAGCTTTTCTATCATCCACTCCAGCTTATTAACTTTCTCTTTGTATATATCAACCTTGAAATAGAAAGTGTCCAAGTGGGCTTTTGCTATAACCAATTCATCTTCCATGGGTAACTTCTTGAGATCTTATGTATACTCTTACAAATGATAGTCTTGTGCATTCATCTCTATTTTAGGCTTCATCTCTATTTTAGGCTTACTCATCAAAGGAATAATGGACTTGGATGCTCTCTACCTTGAAACCGAATCAACAAACATGGTATTATCTTTATAGACATCCTCTTTGAAGGTTTGGATAACTTCTTTACCCAAAAATATTGAATTTTATATCATGTTTTCTTCTCCTTTCCAAATTTTCTAGTGTGGGATAACTTGTAGGAGGAGGATAGGCTATAAGGTAGGGAAGGGCAGACTCAACAGTTGATGATGAAATAGTGGTAGTGACTACAGTTGAGTCCATGAATATTGATACTGTTATAATGGGAAAAGTCATGGAAATTAAAGTAAAACTCATAGAAGGATGAGTGGGTGTGGAAGAAACAACTTGTGTTTTAGGTGATGTGGGAGGTTGTGATGGTAGAGGTAGAATTATAGGGGATGATGAAGGAGGAATTTTAGGTGATTTTGGAGGTGATATATTAGCTTGGCCCTCTATTTTTGCTAGTGAAATAGGTGGTGAATTATGAGGGGGAGAGGGCACTTTAATTTCAAATTTTTATTTATAAGGGGAAGGAACTTTCTCTAGGAAACTAGGAGGAGGAGAAGAAGAAATAGTGATCATACCTTCACCTATGGATGTAGGGTAATCTAGAGCTGCCTCTACACTTTATTGTTGTGTTTATTGTACCAATTATTCTGCAATTGAGATAGGGATATTATCAATAACCTTCTCATTATCCATATTATATTTCTTATAGACTTCCTTCTAAGTTAAACCTGGTGTATTTTTGGCTTTTCTCTTAAAAACTTGAAATACTATCAACTTATCATTATTTGTATCTTCCCCAAAAGGTTCTTCCTAGAATGGTTCTTCAAAAATACGATTGAGATCTACTGTAGCTGTAAGGGTGAAACTCACTGGTGTAAACATGAAGTTATTATATTTCTCATTCCAATATATTTCTATTTTAGGGGGCTCTCCACCCAGGGCTTGGTTTTTAGGCCTACTCACTATCTTAATGACTTCTATATTAGAGCCTTGTCATCAGAATAATGCATTCTACTAATTAATTATACCCCTTTAGGGAAATTCTCTAGTTGTTCTATTAAAGGCTCAAATTTTTTAAGAGCTTTAGAAGTAGTTAATTGAGTATCAGCCCCTTCTTGAGTTTCCTCTTATGAAGGTGAGGATGGAGAATCTAACCCTGGTTGTGCTTTCTTGTAAATCAGCATTAGATTCTTTGGGTCCATTGCTTTCCAAGTTGTAATTTTCTTATCATATCTATCAAAAAACTCATTATCAATTACTCATCCAAGCTTAGATTTCTCTGTGTCAGTTTCCACTCTCATCCTCCACCAGTATACTATCTTACCTTCATCCCATTTATTTTTATTATCAACTTCTCTAATCATAGACTCCTTCAACTGATGGCTTTCATTTTTATCTTAATCAAAATCCACTATCTATTCATATAAGTATAGCCATGGAGTAAGTTGTTCCATAATGGAAACATTCTAATATAATGGGGCATTTCCTTATTATTATTGCCCTATTTGAAATGAGGTCTTAAGGTTTTCTTAAATTTGTGGGTCTTCTCTCCATTAAGTGCAATGTTCCTCTTATGGAATTTGTCATTTGGGTCATACCTCCACCTCTGAGGGATGTAGAATAGGTCCAGCCTATCTAAATACTAGGTGATTTATTCACCCTAGCCCTTTTTGGTGATAATTATATCATCGAAACTACGGTAGGTCAACAAACATTTTATTTTCTTTCCAGAGCCATAGTTCATATTAATAAAATTTGCTTGCCTCAAATATTCTAAAGTTAATAATCTATTTGTAATAAAATGAGGAAGAAAAAAAGGCTTACTAGTGAAGCCATACAGTCTAATAATTGTGCCTTCTGTAAAGATGTACCAATATCCTTCCTCGGTGCCTTATGTTCTCAACAATTCTTGATCTAGAGGTTGTAACCTAGGGTATTTTCCATACATAATATTCAAATATGGCCCTAGAAATTCTAGGTTAAATATGCAAATAGACTCAGTGCTACTTAAATAAGTAGTCTAATAGTATACAAATATAGGGTGTCCCTTTTCATTATTTTATTTTATAGGAATACAAGGCATCATCTACCTCATCACAGTTTATAACATCCAAACCAAACTCGAATAATATCGAAAAGAAGGTGTCTTAGAATCCCTTTTCATCCATACTAGTTGCTCATACATTCTTTTAGTTAGGAAAGTTGACCGGTCAAAGTAAATGGTCTTAATACCTTTTATCTCTACTTATGGCTCATACATTTTCTCATTCAAGATATAGTAAGCAGTGGCTATTTTCCAATCTCTCACAAACTGATCTGAGTCCAAACCCTCCAAACAAGCTAGCATGGAGTATAATTCTGGGTTAGCAAATTGGTCAATAGGAATTGGGATTTTAGGCATCTCATATTCCTCTTTTATTCATCTAAATTGGAAGCAAAACCATCTTTCGACAACTTTATTTTTTATCAGAAGCCATTAACTAAGCATAAACCCTAGCTTGTTTTTCGATATAAAATTGTTTAGGTTCTAGAGGTGGGTTTACCCCTATGAAAAATAAATCATGATAAGATTTTTTGGTAATGGTAAATAATGTTATGCCATTAGATTTTTTCACTCCTATTTTCTTAGGATCATAAAATTTAATGATTGTAAAAATTAACTTGGGGCAATGGTGGATGGAATCACAGATGTAATAAAATAAGAAAAAATCAATAGCAATGATACCTTGAGGTTGAAATGGTATTCCTTCGAAGTATCTAAACTCAAAATTACTTCTCAAGAAGGTTCTCCTAACTTGAGTCATTACAATAAATACCAATCACCTCATCTAATTTACATAGCCTTCTAGTTCTGCCTCTCTTTGTTGCATATCTTTTAGATCTTTCTTAGGAGCCATTTTTGTGAGAAATATTCAAAGCATTTTTTATCCAGTGTTTGTAGATAATGCTTAGCTATTCTCTTGCTCTTTCTTCTTGGTAGACTTTTATTTTAAAAAATGAATGAGCTCTACATTTTATCACTTTTAAATTCCACTACATGCACACCTTTCACAATTAATGTGGACATTGTGAGAACTTGTTCATTTTACACTTTTTGAATTAAATTCATGCATCTTGGAGGCTCGAAGATGTTATGTTGCTTTTTGATTGGCTAAAGCATGAAGTACTTTTCTGAACTTGTAGTGTCTCTCATCATCTTTATTTCCTTCAGAGTGGTGTAGGAATATCGTGAGACAATTTGTAAATATGTTCTTTGGAAGCGACGTGGCATGAGATTCGATTTTCGCTCAAAAATAGTCACGAACTCCAATGGATTGGAACACTTACTATGATCCGCTATCATTTTAGTATCTTTAAGAGTGGAAAGGCATATATGTGATAATCCACTACCTTCTTAGTTCATTTTATGGCAGATTGGAAACATGTTGCTTTTCACTAACACTTAGCTTATTTTGCAACTCATCATTTTATTCTTTGAAGCAAAATTTTCTCATTTTTTTTTATAATCATTTTATCAAAAATGAAAACTTTATGAAAGCACGAGATTTCGGGCAAAGGAAACACTAGTTATGCAACATAAGACGAAAATGTAACGCTTTGATCCTATGCACTAAAACAGAGAAAGGAGACAACTTGGAAACGAAAGACAAGATGTAAAGAAATCACAGCCCTCTTTATTCAAATATCTTATCCTCGGTTACATAGACGTCTCCTCCCCTTTTGGGGGCTAGGAGCGTTAAATTTGTCTTCATTACAATGTGTGACCTAGTCTTCCTCTTCCCGCGTGCCCACGATTGCAATGGGCGGGCCAAGATGCTGCCGCCGCTGATGTGGATAAGTTCTTCACCTCTGATTGCTTTTCCTGCAATCAAAGAAACAATGAAAATGTCAGTAGCACTTGCTGCAAATGAAAGGGGTTCGTTCTCTAAAATCAACGAAATATGCATGTAAACATCTGCTTGAAACAGTAAATACAGTGAGTCCAAATGGCTTGAAAACTTGACAGAAGACAGAAAATGTTACCAAAAGGCCATTGCCCCTGAGACAGCCGGCCAATCTGCTTTCACTTGGTAATCGTCCCTCGTAAGGATGATTGCTATTGTTAATCGTCCCCTGAAAGGACGATTGCTTCTGTTAATCGTCCCTTGGAAGGACGATTGCTGCTGTTAATCGTCCCCTGTAGGGACGATTGATACTGTGTTGAAGAAGCCGACCTGTCGCTGCTCCAATGTCGATTCCCGAGACCTGCAAAATGCCTGCAAACAAGGGGGTTATGTAATTGGGGCCATTTTGGGACGACCCAGATGGTCGGATTCTCCCAATTTGGCCTCCATCACCGAGAAATTGGACGTTGTTACCTGCAAGTCAGTGGGACAACCAAAATAACAAAAGCATGATAATATTCGATGAAAACCTTTTGAAATCAAGATTCAAGATTCTGAACTATTGAACAACGAGAGAATAACATGGAATATGAACAAATGACAGAAAATGAACTACAACTAAATCCAAAAGGTGCGGGGTGCCCAAGTGGGCAGCCCACCGATGGAACTTGATTTTGGCACCAATCCACTTGGGATGGGCCCAAAATCTCTTAGGAGTGGGGGGTCGGCGAATTGGTTGGTTCAGGTGTCCATGTGTTGGAATTGGGTCGGATTCAAGCTTCCAAAAGCCAACCAACAACCTCCCTTGCAAAAGAGATTGGTGGATGTGGGAAGATGAATAAAAGGGGATGCAAGTGGGTCTCCAATTCGGCAACACTTCGTTGCTTGAAAACTCCTTCAACCTGTCTATTTTGGGTGAGAAAAGTCTCACCTTTTATAGACCCAAGGGGTCTCTTTTGGGAAGGAAGCACAAATGCCATGTGTTGGTCATAGGCGCCATGTGGCAGTCATGTCTCCTCATGAGGGAGGGGAGTCCTCCATTGACTTGTGTTTTCATAATTGCTTCTTGTGACAGTCCTCTAACGGCCCTTCTGTCCACCTACACACGCGTGCAAGGCAGGAGTCATCAACTGACTGTTTTGGGCTGCCACTTGGCATCGTTTGTCATTTTTCCCGTTAAACTTGGTAATCGTCCCTGGGTGGGACGATTACAACAATCGTCCCTGGGTGAGACGATTGCAAGTTAGTAATCGTCCCTGGGTGAGACGAGTACCGGGCAAAGTGTCTAAATGTACCAAATTGCTTCTCGACCTTACAAAATTGCTATGGAAGTGGTTAAGACCACTGTTTGACCTCTGAGGGCTGCCCTGGGGGCTGTGTTTGTCAAAGCGATCGGTGTTTGCAGTCACATAATCGGATTGGTGCTGTTTTGGTGTCTACGGATGCCCCTTTTTGGGAAGCGCTGCGGGTGACGCGAGTCGTTGAGCAAAAATAGATAACCAAAGCACTAATGATTAGGGTTTCTTGGTAACCTAACCAACTTTTGATGCCCCAAGTATGGAAAGGGCATGCATTCTTGAATCCTTGCTTCTGACGAGCTAAGGAATTTGATTTCAAGTGTTAACCTGTTTTGGTGAGGTGTGACTTGAACTTAGACATTGATCAATCATGAATAGGCGAAGGGCATTTTTACCTCAGGGGAACCTTGTATTCATGATTCACGAAATGCCAAGTGTTTGATTGATTTGATTGTTGCTTGTTTATCGCCCCAAGCAGGAGCGTGATTGTCTTTGTCAATGATTCTTTGAATGCATGTCCTTTTCCTTAATTGGGTGTGTGATTGTTGGTTGGTGACTAAGTGTGACTACCCCCTCAAGCGACGAATCGATGAGGGAATGACCTTCGTGAGAGAAGCGACGAGTCGCTTGACCCAAGATGACTTGTGCAAGGGTGCCTTTAGAGGGTTTACCGTTAAGCGTGTGCAATTTTTCCAACATATGGACCTGTTTTTGGTGGGTGTTAACCCTTTTGGTGATGTCATAATGAGGTGAAATCGTCGAAAACCTATTTCCCGTGGAGCGGTCCGGCTATGATAGCCTTCTTGGGGAATTAGGAGAGTGATAATTTGAACCTCGACATCTATTTTCTATGCCAAGAGGTTAAGTGCAAGAGCACTTGTGTCTGGCAATGTTTATTGCTATGTTTTTGTGTTGCTTTTTTTGTGATGTTTTTGTTGTTTTGTGACACCATTTGGGGATTAAATTGTCGGAAATCCGTCTTCCCGTGGAGCGGTCCGGCTATGGTAGCCTTCTTAGGGAGTAGGATAGTGACAATGTAAACCTCGATATCAGTTTTGCTATGCCAAGAGGTTAAGTGCAAGAGCACTTGTGTCTGGCAATGTTTATTGCTTTTTGTTTTTGTGTTGCATTTATTTGTTGTTTTTGTTGTTTTGATTTTCTTTGATCTTGTGCATGATGGTTGATGAATATGGATGTATTATGTTGATTTATTTTGATGGATGCATATGCTATGATGAATGCAAATGTTTTTTATTTATATGTGATATGCAGAGATGAAATGGATGAATGGGATTTGTGATGTTTGGCTATGGCACCATAGATTGTTTAGAGCTCTGTTATTTTGTTTTTAGGCGATTGCTGTTATTTTGTTTTTCTGTTTTTGTATTTTTTGATGGTATTTGCAAAGATGAAAAGTAGCGCAGTTGGTTTAGAAATGTAGCTAAGGTTTTCTGAGACTCAGACGGTTCTAGCTCTCTAGCCACGATCGTACTTTATCTTACATGATTTTTGAACAAGGTATGAATCAGACCTGTTTTTGACCAAGCTATTTCACATCCCTGTGTGTGCAATTGAGTTCATTTATGTGGTATTTATCAGGATACCGCCAGTGCCAGATGGGCTTTCAACCGAACCTGTACTGAGGATCACCTAACTAGCTCCACTAACTCCTTTGTTATGTTTAGTTAGATTAATCCGCGATGTTTTCTAGGATGTCATAAGCTAGCTTATCCACATGCAAACATTGATCTGTACGCAAGTTAATGTGACAGATATATCGTCATGCGAGAAGACCTTTAGAATGCTGAGAGTTCCAGGGATTCAAGTTCAACTCCCTTCTTTTCTTCAATTGTAATAGGATACTTGCTCGTTTGTAGTGATGAGATCATTGTTTATTTTGATTTGTTTTTTTTTTTCTTTTGAGCAAGGGAGGATTGGAGTGACAAAAATCACTTGTTTCTTAGTGCATTTTGATGTGTGCACTTGTAGGATGTCAAATCTTGATGTTTTGACGTTTTGCAAATTTTTTGATTTTTTTGCAACTATTGAGAATTAGGGATTTTTGGGAATTGGGTAGGGGTGATGCTTGTCCTTTTGCCAACTCTCAGCATTCTTTGGGTCATCCGCACGGGGGATGAGCAAGATAACCGTTTCGCTTATGGTGACCTAGATTACTGTGCAGGTTTCATATTTCTTTCACATAACTCTGGAATTGTTTAATGTGTTTTGTTTGTGTTGGGATGTTACGTATCAAGGTGTATTTCAAGTATGACTCTACCTTCGTAAAATCTGTTCGACTTGATACATTACATGGCTAAAGAGGAAAATTTTGGCTGAACTACGAAAACTCGTGATACATTAAAAGACCACTGACTCTAGTGTGGTGGAAGCAATGCATGGTGTGTTTGTTGTTTTTATGAAATGGAACAGTGGGGAACAAGATGGACTGTCAGAGCTACTACAACCTATGGTGCCTTTGACCTACACGACCACAAATATGCATGTATGAATGCAATGCTTAATGCAGCTACATATTTTTGTATTTTTGATGAATTGAGTTTGGCGAGTATGAAGATGAGATGTGAGAAAACTCTCAATTGATGAATTTGAGAATGCGTAGAAATGAGATGCAAATTTTTGTTGTTTTTTGATGTATTTTGTTGTTTTTGATTTTTGTATTTTTTATTTTTTTGGGTTGACCAAGAGATTGCGATAATCCTTGGAGCTTTTTGGATTGACCAAGAGATTGCGATAATCCTTGGAGCTTTTTGGAGTGACCAAGAGATTGCGATAATCCTTGGAGCTTTTTGGAGTGACCAAGAGATTGCGATAATCCTTGGAGCTTTTTGGATTTGACCAAGAGATTGCGATAATCCTTGGAGCTTTTTGGATTGACCAAGAGATTGCGATAATCCTTGGAGCTTTTTGGAGTGACCAAGAGATTGCGATAATCCTTGGAGCTTTTTGGATTGACCAAGAGATTGCGATAATCCTTGGAGCTTTTTGGGTGACCAAGAGATTGCGATAATCCTTGGAGCATTTTGGGTTTGAATTATGGTTCTTTAGGGGATAGAGGTACCCCCAGCTTGATGGTCTTTGCACTCTGGATCTGGCTCTAGAGGTATGGGCATGAATGGATCTTCCCTAGGTGCAAATTCATCTCTATGTGTGAAAAGGAGGGCGGGGTCTTCCCTCGGCACTGCTTTCATGATGGGATCTCGAGGTGGACGATGCTCATCTTGAATTTGGAGCCATGGGTCCAACACTTGGTCCCACCTCGCTGGGTCTACGTGCCATTCATGCCCTAACAGTATACCCATTTGTCCCATTAGATCTTCATGAGTTAGAGCGCGGTGATGTCGTCGCGCATGTCTGAGATAGTCCATTTCAGTTTCATCTTCTGAATCACTTTCATAGATCCAAAATTGTTCATCCTCTTCAGCATCTGTTGCTTGCGACATTGAGGACTCTTCCTGTTCCAGTGAATTAATCTGGTCCCATTGCGGTTGTTCCACTCTTAGTGGAGGGACCTGATTCTTTTGAGACTGTGTTATTTCTTCTGGAACCTCTAGGGGAAACAGCTTCAGAAAAATGTTCGGAAGCCGTTGTTGTTCTCTTTGAGGATTGCTCTCTGAACTTTCACCTCTCTCTAGCAAAGGAGAGGGATTATTGCTGCTTCCAGGGGTGTTTGTTGACCATGGGAGGTAGTCTCCCAATGTGTATTCTGTATTTGGATTGGCATACGGGTCTTGTGCCAATCCCCCCTTGTTGCCTATTTCTAGGCCTTGCATATTTTCAACCAAGATGTCTAAGGGCAAGGGGTGGTTGAACCCCACTCTTGACTTGTCGTATGGCATCTGATATCTTGGTTGGCAAAGGATTCGCATCCCTTGCTCATATCTGCCTAGCCCATACCCATGCCAATTGCATTGTTCGAGATATTTTAGGGCAAATTTTGGGTTCGACAGATAATTGATGTTTTCGACAAAAGGCTCTTCATCTGTTTCCTTTTGTTCGCATGGTTCAGAACCATGATCAAGGCCCCCATACACAAAATTCGTCTAGTTGGGAGGGTAGCCTAGTGGAACAATTGTCCCTATGGGAAGGCGAGGTCTTCCCATGTCTTGCACTGACTCCAATGTGGGGGTTGCCACAACGTTTTGCACTAAGTACTCCCCCAGGCCCGTACTGGCCATCTCAACAGTGATTGTTGATGATTGGGTAGGAGGAAACGGTAGTCCTTCCTGAGTCCATTCCATGTTTGGTTGTTCAGGAGTCTTGGTTTGTGTTGTGTTGGGTGTTTCCTCTGTTGATATCGTTGAAATCGTGGGCAACCCCTCTTCTAGAGGCTTAACCTCTTCCATGATTTGCTTTCCCTTGTCCTTCTGTTGGGCCATGATAGGTGGCATTGATGATGAAGGAGTAGGTGATGAAGTCTCACCTGGTCGGGATTTTGCCTTGTTGGCCACCAGTGGTGCCTGCGGTATTGGACCCTGTTTAGATGGATTTAATTGAAAATCCAAATGCGTTGATGGGAGGGTCGATTGAGGTATGAATTGTACCGCATTGCAATACTTGAAGGGCTCTAAGTCCATTGGGACTACATGTATTTGCCCTTCATAGGCATACTTCAAGCAATGGTGTGCGATCGAGGGGACACACTTCATGTCCCTGATCCAAGGCCGCCCTAGCAGTATATTATAAGCCATTTCGCCTTCCAACACATGGCACAGTGTGGGTATTGACTTTTGTCCTACCTGGATAGGCAGAACAACTGTGCCGACTGTCGAGCAAATTGCATCGTTAAAAGCTCGCAGTGTGTACGTGGAAGCGGTGATGTGAGAGGCTAGCAGTTTTAAATGTTTTAACGTTGCAGTGGTTATAATGTTACTGGACGAGCCAGTATCTATCAGCACTCTCTTGTACGGGATCCCGTTGACCCGCGTGATAACGTGCAGGGGTGGATCCGCCATGTCATTTGATATCGTTTTGACCTCGTCTTCTCTGAATGTGATGACAGGCTCCGTACATTGTTTCACATGTCCCACGAAGGCGTTGAAAGAATTTGCTTCGTGGGGTTGTACTTCAATGGCTTTTAAAATGTCCATAAGAGCTTCTCTATGGGGAGCTGATTGTTGGATAAGCTCGTAGATGGACAGCCTAGCCGATGTGGTCCGCAGACTCTGCGTGAGTTTGGTCCGTATCGTGACCTCGGGTCTAGGCGGAGGCAACTGCGTTGGGCGTTGTTGAGGCTGCGATGTCGACGGAACTTCCCTCGTAGCTACCTCGGGGGCAACTGCTGGGTATCTTCTGTTCCTTGTTACAATGCTAATCATTCCCACCAATCCTTGCGCGGGAAGATCTTGTCGCACCTCGTTAATCTAGAGCGGTTTTGTCCGTGCCTCGTGGGCAGGCAAGGGGTCCTTGAATACCCCCATTTGTTGGTTGTTTGGTGCGATGGGGTTGTCCACGACCAATGTTCCGTTGTCGATCAAATCCTGGACTAGTTCTTTGAATTTCCAGCACCCATTTAGGTCATGTCCTCTGCGCCTATGGAATCTGCAATACAATTCCTCCCTATACCCCCTAGGCTTGGGAATGTTAGGGTCAAAAATTTGGATTTCTGGCAGAGTAACTAAATTTGCCGCTGACAAGCGGTCAAATAAGGAGTCCCTAGACTCCGCATACGGGGTGAATTGTCGCCTAGGGCGACGCTGCTGATACTGCTCTTGTCTTCTGTTATCTCTTTCGTAAGCAGGAGGCACTGCCTGGTAATTAGCCCTTTGGGGCTGCGTCTCTTGCACAGGCGCGGGAACATTTATCGCAACTTGATTGACTGCAGCGTGTTGTGGTTGCGTTGTCCCGATTTTAGTGGTTTTGTTCCACTCTTTCTTCTTAGGCTTGGCAATTGCGCCTTCGCCTATCTTAATCTCTTCTATAAGTCTGGCTTGGGCCAAAGCTTCTTCTAGGTTGTCGTATTGTCGCAGCAACAATAGACCGAGAGATTGATTTTAAGCAACTTTTTGCGAACATTTGCGTGAGATCCGACATGGGAGGACGGTAGGGTAACTTAGAAAGCAAAGCTCTCCATCGGTTCCCGTACGCTGCCATTGTTTCCTCCTCAAATTGTTTAAGGCTAGCAAGATCACTAAGTGATGCCTTCTTCCTTGTGTTGAAGGCGAAGCGTTCAAGAAACGCATCTACTAGCTGATCTAAGCTGCTTATGCTATGTTTGGGCAGTTGTGTGAACCAATCCGAGGCAGGGCCTACGAATGTGGTTATGAATGTTCTAAGCAGCAACGCGTCATTATCTTGGATTGCGAAGCACTGGCTTAGAAATCTTGTAACGTGCTCTTGTGCGTCCTCCTCACCTTTAAAAACTGCCAATTGAGGCAACTTGAAGTGTTCGGGGTAAAGAGGTGTAGGCACTGAGGGATGCACCGGATTACTGCGGAGTAGACGTAATGTGGGTTTTTGATGCCCAGTAGCTTTTGTCTCCACAGACTCCAAACGCTCCAATAGCGCTTGGTATGCATCGGAAGATTTTATTTCTTCCTCTCTTGTTCGCTCTTGTTGCAAGTTACGGTAAACTGGAGGCCTATGGAGGGGTGGCCGAATGGCATCCTTCCTGCCTTGATGGGGAGTTTCAACATATTCTATCTCTGGTTCGTACTCCTCATAAAATTCTTGAGGAGTTTCTGGGTGAAACCTCTGACCTTGATCGAGTCCCCGCTGAAGGTACCCATCATCATTTCGAGGAGTAGCCTCCCTCTCATGTCTATGAGGTCTCGGAGGCAAAGCTTGACGAGGTCGTGGAGACCCGTCCTGCATTAAAGGGTTATGCCTCTCATGTTGTTCGGCTCTTTGGACGCGAGGGGTTGGCCCTCTCTCAAGTATTTCATATTGTAACTCATCCGCTTCACGTTGCATGCGTTCTTTATCCAAGCGGTATTGATACTCTATCTCTTGCTGACTTTGTTTAAGCCGCATGATTTGGGCTTGACGGGTGGTATATCTGGCGACAACCGGGTCAATTTGATCTACCCTATTTTTTTCAGAAGGTTCAAATGTTCCTCCTATGGGTTTACCTCGGTTTTGATGCTCTAAAATCTCAAGGGGTCGCTTCCCTCTATCGAGGTAGGCGGTATGTGCTCGAGGTTCTGGCCTCAAGGGGTGATCATGATATCCGGCTGGTGCAGAAGCATAAGGTTCCCATGTTGTATGTTGTTGTCCTTGAGGAATGCGATGATCTTCCTCATATTCTCTCTCATAGGTGCGTAAGGGGCAGGCGGAGTTAGGTCGCCCTGTGTAAGGAGCCCTACGCTCTGGATTTGGTCTCTCTGTTCTGATGAGAGGTAAAGAAGGGACGCCATATCCACGTTGTCCCTCCAAATGGACAGTGTGCCCCGTTAGCGCTTCATCGCGCTGTGGCCACTCATGTCTAGCTTGAGAGGGCGATTCTCTATTTACATTAAGGTCTGCATGTAGGGCGTCTTTTCGAGAGGGGCTGCTTTGAATGGGCATACCCCATCGAGGATTTTGAATTGGATTCTTTTGTAGGTTAGACCGATAAGGCGGTATGACCAAATCCTCAGGACTGAAGCGAAGGCGACTTGTGCCTGCTTCTTGTGTACCTTCTAGAGCTGCTGCCCTTGATTGGGCTTGGCTGCGGGTGTACACCATTGCGGTGCGTCCACACTATCTAAGTAGATTTTTATCTTGTTTTTAATGATTTTTTTTTTTGTCTACACTAAACAGAATTAAACACACACATTCACAAAACCGTGATTATCTCTTTTAAGGATTCTTGGTGTGCCCTAGACTGGTTTAGTGTATTTTGGTGTTTTGTTTTGTTTTTTGTAGGTTTTGTAGAACGTTTAAATGCATCATGTAGGCTCTTATAACTCCCAAAAGGTCGCCCCTTCAATATACCAGCCAGGCCGATATACCAACCTCTCTATATACCCGCCCTTACGAGAGGGAGACTATAGGTACGTGAGAGCAGAAGGTATGTGGTACATAGGTGGTACGGAAAGGGGGATTGTCCTGTTAATGGCACCTACCATAGAAAACGTATCCTCGCACACATGGGAATCACCCCAGCTACGCTCGGTCTGTCTTCGTCAGGATTTACGCCTAACAACAGTTGACAATCAAGAAATGTATGCAAATCAAGCCAAGGTGGTGATTAAATCCACCAATGGTCTTGATCAAGGGCTGGGGTCTTACGACCAGCTCCTTGGTTTAAAATTGTTTCGTGGAGTGTGTGAGGTTCATTTTATCCAACGAAAATGAAACATGCATGAATGACTTTTCCTAAGCAATGCAAGCTAAAATGAAAACAGTCAAAGAAACAGAAACAAAAATAGAAAATTTCAACAGAGATGATGAAAATCCCTACCTCTTCTCTGCTGCTCCAGTTGCCTCTGAATTTTTGCTCTGAAAAGTTGCAGACAGAAAATCGTCCCTTGGTGAGACGATTAACAGAACAGAAATCGTCCCTTGCAGAGACGATTTTACAATCGTCCCAGGGTGAGACGATTTCCAGAACAGAAATCGTCCCTTGCAGAGACGATTTTACAATCGTCCCAGGGTGAGACGATTTCCGAACAGAAATCTCCCTTGCAGAGACGATTAACAGTCTGCAAGAAGAAAAAATGTACCTGTCAAGCACAAACACAAAAATTCAATCAGTTTCTATGATTTTAAAAACAGGGGACAGGGTCCCACCGTGATCGCCACTGAAAGCACGAGATTTCGGGCAAAGGAAACACTAGTTATGCAACATAAGACGAAAATGTAACGCTTTGATCCTATGCACTAAAACAGAGAAAGGAGACAACTTGGAAACGAAAGACAAGATGTAAAGAAATCACAGCCCTCTTTATTCAAATATCTTATCCTCGGTTACATAGACGTCTCCTCCCATTTTGGGGGCTAGGAGCGTTAAATTTGTCTTCATTACAATGTGTGACCTAGTCTTCCTCTTCCCGCGTGCCCACGATTGCAATGGGCGGGCCAAGATGCTGCCGCCGCTGATGTGGATAAGTTCTTCACCTCTGATTGCTTTTCCTGCAATCAAAGAAACAATGAAAATGTCAGTAGCACCTGCTGCAAATGAAAGGGGTTCGTTCTCTAAAATCAACGAAATATGCATGTAAACATCTGCCTGAAACAGTAAATACAGTGAGTCCAAATGGCTTGAAAACTTGACAGAAGACGAAAAATGTTACCAAAAGGCCATTGCCCCTGAGACAGCCGGCCAATCTGCTTTCACCTGGTAATCGTCCCTGGTAAGGACGATTGCTACTGTTAATCGTCCCCTGGAAGGACGATTGCTTCTGTTAATCGTCCCTTGGAAGGATGATTGCTGCTGTTAATCGTCCCCTGCAGGGACGATTGATACTGTGTTGAAGAAGCCGACCTACCGCTGCTCCAATGTCGATTCCCGAGACCTACAAAATGCCTGCAAACAAGGGGGTTATGTAATTGGGGCCATTTTGGGACGACCCAGATGGTCGGATTCTCCCAATTTGGCCTCCATCACCGAGAAATTGGACGTTGTTACCTGCAAGTCAGTGGGACAACCAAAATAACAAAAGCATGATAATATTCGATGAAAACCTTTTGAAATCAAGATTCAAGATTCTGAACTATTGAACAACGAGAGAATAACATGGAATATGAACAAATGACAGAAAATGAACTACAACTAAATCCAAAAGGTGCGGGGTGCCCAAGTGGGCAGCCCACCGATGGAACTTGATTTTGGCACCAATCCACTTGGGATGGGCCCAAAATCTCTTAGGAGTGGGGGGTCGGCGAATTGGTTGGTTCAGGTGTCCATGTGTTGGAATTGGGTCGGATTCAAGCTTCCAAAAGCCAACCAACAACCTCCCTTGCAAAAGAGATTGGTGGATGTGGGAAGATGAATCAAAGGGGGATGCAAGTGGGTCTCCAATTCGGCAGCACTTCGTTGCTTGAAAACTCCTTCAACCTTGTCTATTTTGGGTGAGAAAAGTCTCACCTTTTATAGACCCAAGGGGTCTCTTTTGGGAAGGAAGCACAAATGCCATGTGTTGGTCATAGGCGCCATGTGGCGGTCATGTCTCCTCATGAGGGAGGGGAGTCCTCCATTGACTTGTGTTTTCATAATTGCTTCTTGTGACAGTCCTCTAACGGCCCTTCTGTCCACCTACACACGCGTGCAAGGCAGGAGTCATCAACTGACTGTTCTGGGCTGCCACTTGGCGTCGTTTGTCATTTTGCCCGTTAAACTTGGTAATCGTCCCTGGGTGGGATGATTACAACAATCGTCCCTGGGTGAGACGATTGCAAGTTAGTAATCGTCCCTGGGTGAGACGAGTACTGGGCAAAGTGTCTAAATGTACCAAATTGCTTCCTGACCTTACAAAATTGCTATGGAAGTGGTTAGGACCACTGTTTGACCTCTGAGGGCTGCCCTGGGGGCTGTGTTTGTCAAAGCGATCAGTGTTTGCAGTCACATAATCGGATTGGTGCTGTTTTGGTGTCTATAGATGCCCCTTTTTGGGAAGCACTACGGGTGACGCAGTGCTGAGCAAAAATAGATAACCAAAGCACTAATGATTAGGGTTTCTTGGTAACCTAACCAAATTTTGATGCCCCAAGTATGGAAAGGGCATGCATTCTTGAATCCTTACTTCTGACGAGCTAAGGAATTTGATTTCAAGTGTTAACCTGTTTTGGTGAGGTGTGACTTGAACTTAGACATTGATCAGTCATGAATAGGTGAAGGGCATTTTTACCTCAGGGGAACCTTGTATTCATGATTCATGAAATGCCAAGTGTTTGATTGATTTTATTGTTGCTTTTTTACTGCCCCAAGCAAGAGCGTGATTGTCTTTGTCAATGATTCTTTGAATGCATGTCCTTTTCCTTAATTGGGTATGTGATTGTTGGTTGGTGACTAAGTGTGACTTCCGGGCAAAGGAAACACTAGCTATGCAACATAAGACGAAAATGGAACGCTTTGATCCTATGCACTGAAACAGAGAAAGGAGACAACTTGGAAATGAAAGACAAGATGTAAAGAAATCACAGCCCTCTTTATTCAAATATCTTATCCTCGATTACATAGACGTCTCCTCCCCTTTTGGGGACTAGGAGCGTTAAATTTGTCTTCATTACAATGTGTGACCTAGTCTTCCTCTTCCCGCGTGCCCATGATTGCAATGGGCGGGCCAAGATGCTGCCGCCGCTAATGTGGATAAGTTCTTCACCTCTGATTGCTTTTCCTGCAATCAAAGAAACAATGAAAATGTCAGTAGCACCTGCTGCAAATGAAAGGGGTTCGTTCTCTAAAATCAACGAAATACACATGTAAACATTTGCCTGAAATAGTAAATACAGTAAGTCCAAATGGCTTGAAAACTTGACAGAAGACGAAAAATGTTACCCAAAGGCCATTGCCCCTGAGACAGCCGGCCAATCTGCTTTTACCTGGTAATCGTCCCTCGAAAGGATGATTGCTGCTGTTAATCGTCCCCTGAAAGGATGATTGCTTCTGTTAATCATCCCTTGGAAGGACGATTGCTGCTGTTAATCGTCCCCTGCAAGGACGATTGATACTGTGTTGAAGAAGCCGACCTGTCGCTGCTCCAATGTCGATTCCCGAGACCTGCAAAATGCACCGCAAACAAGGGGGTTATGTAATTGGGGCCATTTTGGGACGACCCGGATGGTCAGATTCTCCCAATTTGGCCTCCATCACCGAGAAATTGGACGTTGTTACTTGCAAGTCAGTGGGACAACCAAAATAACAAAAGCATGATAATATTCGATGAAAACCTTTTGAAATCAAGATTCAAGATTCTGAACTATTGATCAACATAGAATAACATGGAATATGAACAAATGATAGAAAATGAACTACAACTAAATCCAAAAGGTGCGGGGTGCCCAAGTGGGCAGCCCACCGATGGAACTTGATTTTGGCACCAATCCACTTGGGATGGGCCCAAAATCTCTTAGGGGTGGGGGGTCGGCGAATTGGTTGGTTCAGGTGTCCATGTGTTGGAATTGGGTTGGATTCAAGCTTCCAAAAGCCAACCAACAACCTCCATTGCAAAAGAGATTGGTGGATGTGGGAAGATGAATAAAAGGGGATGCAAGTGGGTCTCCAATTTGGTAGCACTTCGTTGCTTGAAAACTCCTTCCACCTTGTCTATTTTGGGTGAGAAAAGTCTCACCTTTTATAGACCCAAGGGGTCTCCTTTGGGAAGGAAGCACAAATGGCATGTGTTGTTCATAGGCGCCATGTGGCAGTCATGTCTCCTCATGAGGGAGGGGAGTCCTCCATTGACTTGTGTTTTCATAATTGCTTCTTGTGGCAGTCCTCTAACGGCCCTTCTGTCCACCTACACACGCGTGCAAGGCAGGAGTCATCAACTGACTGTTCTGGGTTGCCACTTGGCGTCGTTTGTCATTTTTCCCGTTAAACTTGGTAATCGTCCCTGGGTGGGACGATTACAACAATCGTCCCTGGGTGAGACGATTGCAAGTTAGTAATCATCCCTGGGTGAGACGAGTACCGGGAAAAGTGTCTAAATGTACCAAATTGCTTCCTGACCATACAAAATTGCTATGGAAGTGGTTAAGACCACTGTTTGACCTCTGAGGGCTACCCTGGGGGCTGTGTTTGTCAAAGCAATCAGTGTTTGCAGTCACATAATCGGATTGGTGCTATTTTGGTGTCTACACTTTATAATAAAATGTAAAAATCATATGATACAAAGTATGTACATATGTTACAATGAGCTTAGCTTAATCAAAATAGAGTTTAAGATTGAAACCATTGATTGAAATTGGTTGTATGTTTCCATCAATATATTTAAGCTCAAAAACATTGGTCTCCTTAACCTCTATTATTTTGAATGGACCATCTGTAGACACCAAAACAGCACCAATCCGATTATGTGACAACAAGCACTGATCGCACTAACACACACAGCCCCCAGGGCAGCCCTCAGAGGTTAAACAGTGGTTCTAACCACTCACACAGTAGTTTTGCAAGTCAAAAATCAATTTGGCACCTTTTAGACACTCAGCTTCTTATTCGTCCCACCCAGGGACGAGTGCGGATTTGTACTCGTCTTATCCAGGGACGAGTGCAGATTGATACTCGTCTCACCCAGAGACGATTACCAGCACTCGCTTCGGGGTGGGACGAATGTCAAGTTTGACCGGAAAAAAGTCAAATCTCGGCATGTAACAACTCAGAACTGCCACTTAGCTTTTCCTGCATGACATAGGAGTGCGAGTGAGTTCTTTTGACAACTCATATCTGCCAATTGACGTTCCCTTCACTGCATGGGAATAAGAGTGAGCTTTTTAAGACAACTCAGATTTGCCACTTAGCTATTCCTTCATTGCATAGGAGTGCAAGTGAGCTTTTCTAAAACATACAAAGACATGCACAGAGACAGTTAAGAATCCCTTGATCAAGAAGAAGTCTTCTTTTCACACAAGAAGCATTCATGCAAAGAAACACTTTTGCATGTTAATTCAAAGAGACCCCTTGGGTCTATAAAATGGTGAGTTTCCTCACCCAAAAGGGATACCGAGAAGGAGCATTTTGAGCGACGAAGTGCTGCTAATTCATTTACTTGCGATTTGTGTTTTCAACATCCATAATCTCTTGATCGAAAGAGAGGTTATTGGGTGACTTTTGAAGGCACGAATCAAGAACCAACACCGATTTTTCTGACCACAATATCCTACCAATTTGTCGACAACACATCACATCAGGTTTCGGACCCATCCTAAAGCGGATTGGTGCCGAAGCAAAGTTTCACCCGCGGGTGGTTTGCCTTCGGGCACCCCCCGCTTTATTTCTTTTGTAGTATTTAGCTAGTTTCATGTTTATGCTTTTGTCAAGTTTTCATTTTATTTAGATTCATTTTAACCATCGTTAGATTCATCTTTTATTTTTCATACACAGGTGCTACTGATTCTTTGTTTGTTTCTTTGAACGCAGATTTGCAGCATTGGAAGAGCAGCGAGGAATCGACCTTTACCAACGCAAGCGGCGACAATGTTTTGGTTCGCCCATCTTATATGTGGGCACGCGGAAGAAGGAATTCTAAAACAAGTTGTAAAAGAGCAACATTTAACGCTCCTATCCCCTAAAAAGGAAGGAGACGCATTGTAACACGAATTTGCAAAGCATATCAATAAAAGGGCCGATTTTTATATTGCTTTAATATCTTGTGTTCATGTTCTTCCTTTTTACGCATTTTTCAATAACATAGGATTTAAGCGTTATTTTAGTTTCATTTACATTGCATTTTTAGTTTATCCTTTTTGTTTTCGGAATCTCGTGCTTTCAATGGCGATCACGGTGGGACCTCTGTCCTCTATTTTTTTTTAGGTTAAATTACTGATCTAAAATTGCTTGTTTTTTTACAGGTACCTATTTTTCAACATCAGACTGTTATTCGTCTCTGCAAGTGACGATTACAAAATTGTTATTCGTTTCACCCTGAGACGAATAAACTATTCGTTTCACCCTGTGACGATTACGGTTCTGATATTCGCCTCACCCAGGGATGAGTATAATTCTATGCAATTTTTAGAGCAAATCAGAAACTTCCGATTAGGCAGAGAAGAGGTAGGGGTTTTTACAGCTTCTGTCAAATTTCTATTTTTTTGTTTTCTGGTTTTCGGTTTGTAAGGCTTAGGGAAAGATTTCTTTTCGTTTGCCTATTTCAATTTTGCAAAATTAAAATGAACCCCACACATCACGTGGTATTTTAAACCAAGGCGTTGGTCGTAAAACCCCAACCCTTGAGCAAGACCAAAGGTGGATTCCATTATCACTTTGGCTTGAGATATTGCATCCATTACCTCGATCGCGACTGTTGCTAGACGTAAATCCTGATGAAAGCTGACCGAGTGTAGCTTGGGGTGATTCCCAGCACGCGAGGATAAGTCTTCTATGGTAGGTGTCATAAACAGAGCGATTCCCCTTCCGTACCACCTATGTTCCATGTATCATCTGCTCTCACGTACCTATAGTCTCCCTCACGTAAGGGCGGGTATATAGAGAGGTTGGTATATCGGTCCGACAATGGTATATTGAAGGGGCGACCATTTTGGGAGTCATAAGAGCCTTCATAATTGCATTTAAACATTTCACAAAAATTTTCAAAAACAAAACAAACAACAAAAACACACTAAACCAGATTTAGGGCACACTATTAATCTTTAAAAGAGATAATCATTGCTTGTGTGTGTATGCTATTTTTTGTTTAGACAAAAAAAAATCATAAAAAGAAAATCATAAAAAGAATTTTTGCATTTTTAGGTTAGCATTACCATGGTGAATACTCGTAGCCAAGCCCAATCACGGGCAGAAGCTGTAGAAAATGCACCAAGAGAGACGAATCGTCTCCGATATAGCCTTGAAGACTTGGCCATCCCGCCTCGACGGTGGGGTACACCAGTTAGTTCACACCATGCGGAACATGGCTCTAGAGGTCCCTCCTTGAGAGGCACTCCAACACATACAGTTATAGAACATGGTTCTAGAGGCCCCTCCTTGAGGGGCTCTCCAAGTCAGGCCTTCAATAGACGAGAATTTAGAACCCCCTCCCTAAGGGGAACTCATGAGCAACAAGAATCTTTTCAAGAAAATAACCTAAACGTACCACCTGGTCTAAGCACGAGGCCTCCTTTGGAAGTTCATTTTGGGTGGCCTAGTGATGAAGCATTGTGTACTGCTATGGAACAACAAAGGGTCCAAAAGGAAGAACCATATGATTTTGTGGTTCCTAATTTACCCCCAATTAATGTCGGACACAGTAGACCATATCCAGAACATCAGGTTCTTTCGATAGGGCAAGACAATTTTGCCCGCACTTTTTATGCATATCATAGAGAGAGAGAGAGGAAGATCACTACATTCCTCCAGAACAGTATCCAGTGTAGAAACGATGCACGTCTGCACCTGCATTATATCCAGATCACTCATTGAGACCAGAGTTTCAAGTTAATGCGGCCAACCTCGATAGAGGGAAGCAACATATAGGGGTCTCAGAGCACCATGATCAAAATAGATATGTAGGAGAGACATCTAGGCCTATTAAACAAGAGACGGTAGAACAAAATAACTTGGCATTTGCACAACTAGCCGCCCACCAAGCACACATCACACGGCTTAGGCAAGAACAACAAGAATTAGAACATTTGTGTCACCTAGATCAAGAACGCATTCAGCATCAGACAGCTGAATTGCTTCACAACCATGCACCTGAGAAGGCCCCAGTCCCTCGTGCACAACAATTTGAGATGTATGTGAGGCACAACCCCTTAGTGCGAGACAGGTCTCCATGACTTCAGCAAGCACTACCTCCAAGACCTCTTAGACCTGAGCGGGAGGCCATTCCTCGCAACTATGATGGGCATCCTCCACGGGCACCCATCCATGTTTATAGGCCTAGGCCAAACACTCCTCAAGAAGATTATGAGGATTATTACCAAGAAGAAGAGCGGGCTGAAACGCCCTATCAAGGCAGAAGGGATGCTACCCATTTATCCATTCAAAGGCCTCAAGTTCCCCACAACCCACAGCGGGAACCAACCAAGGAGGAGGAGATTACGTCCTCTGATGCATACAAAGTGTTGTTAGAATGCTTAGAGACTATGGAACTCAAGACTGCTGGGCCCCAAAAGCCTACCTTACGCCAACTCCGTAGTCATCCGGTGCATCCATCAGTGCTAGCACCTCCATACCCCAAACATTTCAAGTTGCCCTAGTTGGCACTCTTTAAAGGGGATGAAGATGCTCAAGAGCATGTGACACGATTTTTGAGCCAATGCTTTGGTATACAAGACAATGATGCATTGTTATTGAGAACATTCATAACCACATTCGTAGGATCTGCCTTGGATTGGTTTACCCATCTACCGAAGCATAGCATTTACAACTTGGATCAGCTAGTGGACGCGTTCTTAGAACGTTTTGCTTTCAATACAAAGAAAAATGTGTCACTCAGTGATCTAGCTAGCCTCAAATAGTATGAGGAGGAGTCTATGGTAGCATATGGGAATCGATGGAGGACGGTGCTTTCAAAGTTGTCCTACCTCCCTCCTATGTCCGACCTAACTCAAATGTTCGCAAAGAGTTGTTTGCGATCGATCTCTGTGCTATTGCAGCTGCAGCAATACGCCACTTTAGAAGAAGCTCTGGCACAAGCTAGACGTATCGAAGAGATCAAGATACAGGATGGCAAAATTGCCAAGCCTAAGAAAAAGAGTGGAACAAGAGCACCAAAATAGGGAATACGCAACGGAAACCCATCGTGGTCAATCAAGTTGCTATTAATGCCCCTACGCCTACCCAAGCAACACAACCTCCAAAGGCTAATTATCAGGTGGTGCCTCACAATAATTATGAGAAAGATAACAAAAAGTAGGATCAAAATCAGCAGCGTCGCCCCAAGCGACAATTTACACCATACACTGAGTCTAGGGATTCCTTGTTTGACCGTTTGTCAGCGGCAAACTTGATTAATCTACCAGATATTCCAACAATTGATCCCAATGCGCCAAAGCCTAAAGGGTATAGAGAGGATATTTTCTGTAGATTCCACAGAAGGAAAGGGCATGACCTTAATTTCTGTTGGACGTTTAAAGGTTTAGTGCAAGATCTCATTGATAATCACACATTGGTAGTGGATAACCCCATCGCACCCAACAACCAAAAAATGGGTGTTTTCAAAGATCCTTTACCCACACATGATGCACAAACAAAACCTCTGCATGTCAACGAAGTGCAACAGAGTTGCCCCATGGAGGGGTATGTTGGAATTATTAGCATTGTGACAAGAAACAAGAGACACCCAGGAGTTGTCCCCGTGACAACCACTAGGGAAGTTCCATCCACATCACAACATCAACCGAATCCTACACAGTTACCTCCGCCTAGACCAATGGCCACAATTCAAACTAGACTTACTCAAAGTCTACGGACCACATCGGCTAGGCTCTCCATTTATGAGCTTATTCAACAATCGGCGCCCCATCGGGAAGCTCTTATGGAGATATTAAAGGCAATTGAATTGCAACCCCACGAAGCGGATTCGTTCAACAATTTTGTGGGGCATGTCAAATAGTGTACTGAACCAGTCATTACCTTCAGGGAAGATGAGCTAAAAATGGTGACTAGAGATGTAGCGGATCCACCCCTACACGTTATTGCACGGGTCAACGGGACTCCATACAAATGGGTGTTGATAGACACTGGTTCGTCCAGTAACCTTATTACAACCACTGCACTGAAACATTTGAAACTACCAGCCTCTCACATTGCACCTTCCACTTATACCCTTCGAGCATTTAATGATGCGATATGCTCGATAGTTGGCACAATTGTCCTGCCCATACAAGTGGGACAAAAGACCATTCATACATTGTGCCACATTTTAGAAGGTGAGATGGCTTACAATATCTTGCTTGGGCGGCCTTGGATCCGGGATATGAAGTGTGTCCCTTCAATTACTCATCAATGTTTGAAGTATACATTTGAAGGACAAGTGCACGTGGTCCCCATAGATTTGGAACCTTTTAAGTATTGCAACTCAGTGCAAATCATGCCGCAGTCGACCCTTCCTTCAACACACATGGATTTCCAGTTAAATCCATCTAAACGGGGTCTGACTAAGCAAGAATCTCCATCACCAAGTCAATCAAATTCTCAGGCGGGTTCATCTTCTTCATCCAGTCCTCCCACAATGACGCCACCTACGGTGGCCACACCAACGGACAAAGGAAAGAAGCCCCTAGAAACGGAACCACCTTTAGTCTCCAACATCTCTATAGAAGAGACGCCTAATAGAATGGAAGTTGAGACGCCTAGTTCACCCCACATGGAGTGGACTCAAGGAGAACTCCCATTCGCTTCCCCTCAATCGCCAACGATTACTATTGAGATGTCTAACATAGGCATGGGGGAGTATATAGTGCGCAATGTTGTTGCAACGCCCACACTTCAATCTATGCAAGACATGGGAAGACCTCGACTCCCCATAGGCTCCGTGGTTCCTTTAGGCTACCCACCTAATCAGACAAACTTTATTTTTGGGGGCCTGGATCATGGTGTTGAACCTTCCCAAAAAGAAGAGGAAGATGAAGATCCCTTTGTGGAAGATGTTAATTATCTGGCTAACCCAGACTTCGCATTACGATATCTTAGCCAATGCAATTGGCATGGATACGAGTTAGGCCGGTATGAACAAGGAATGCGTGTTTTGTGTCAACCAAGATACCAAATGCCTTATGACAAATCAGGAGTAGGGTTTAATCACCCTTTGCCCCTCGACATCTTGGTCAAAAACATGCAAGGCCTAAGGATAGGCAACAAGGATGGGTTGGCATCAGATCCATATGTCAATCCAAATACAACTTATACATTGGGGGATTATTTCCCATTACAAACAAATAACCTTGTTGACCTCAACAACCCTTTCCCTATGGCCGAACAAGGAGAAACCTCATGGACTCACCCACAAGGGGAAGATGGACAAGACCATGAAGGGTCTTCTGAAGATGAGTCGGAGTACGATCATTCGCATGAATATCCAATGAATGACGATCAGGAAAGCTTCTTGACGATGTTCCCATTGAATGATCCTAGTGAGCATAGGCTACCTCAACAACAAAAAAATCCTTTGGACATAGATGACATGTTTGAACACTTACACATAGATCCAAGACCTAGGAGGCATTTCAACTTGGCGCAGTTATAGCAATTATCGCACCCGCCACTCCAGGCATACAGTGAGCATCTTTCACCTGGAGACCTTATCAAACCATCAGTACCTAGGGCAGACCCTGTTTGCAGATCCACGCATAGGGCTGATCCCTTTGTGCCAGTGCCTACAGAGCCAGATCCAAAGCACCAAGAACATCTCAAATGTCAGAGTTGTCACATTTGTGGTAATGGAGATTACAATCATTTCATCAACATGGTCTCCATTGACTTGACCGCCCCCATCCATGATCCAGCCAATCCAACATGATTATTGCATCTAGACATAGAAGCTATCGATTGGGATCGCGCTGACACACCACCATCTCCATCAGAGTATTGGCCTTGCGGTGGGATGTTTCTTCCATGCTGAAGAGGAACTTGACGTTCCTAATGATGATCTTAATTCAGCAAACGATATCCATCTAATCCCAATTCCACACCAGTTGGAAGACGGATCCCATATGTCAGTTGAAGCAACGACTGATGTTGACATCGGCACAGATCCAATGAATCCACGGATTCTCAAGCTGGGGGTAAGTCTTTCCCCCAAAGAGCGCATCGAGTATGTTGCCCTTCTTAAGGAAAAGAAGGAGGTTTTTGCATGGTCATACAAGGATATGCCGGGACTAGACCCATAGCTAGTCACGCACAATTTAACGCTTGATCCGAAAATCAAGCCAGTCAAGCAAAAACTACGCAAGATGCATCCAACAGTGGATTTAATGGTAAAAGATGAGTTACAAAAGTTGTTGGATGCCCAGTTTGTCATCTGTGTGGATTATCCGCCATGGTTGTCTAACATGGTTCCTATCAAGAAGCCCGACGGGAGGATTCGCATATGCACTAATTTTTGAGATCTTAACAAAGCGAGTCCTAAGGATGATTTTCCCTTGCCGAGCATCGACGCATTGGTAGACACTACAGCGGGCCACGAAATGCTTTCCCTTATGGATGGTTTTTCAGGATACAATCAGATTCGTATTAATCCTGAAGACCAACTAAAAATGGCATTCACAATGCCTTGGGGGACATTTTGCTATAAGGTCATGCCTTTTGGCCTTAAAAATGCCGGAGCCACCTACCAACGTGCCATGACGTACATCTTTCACGATTACATGCACAAAACTTTGGAAGATTACATGGATGATTTGTTGGCCAAATCTCTTTTGCGTCCAGATCATATCGGTGACTTGAGCAAGGTCCTTGATCGCCTCATTGAGCATAAAGTCCGACTAAACCCCAAGAAGTGCGTCTTTGGCGTCACCTCTGGAAAGCTCTTGGGTTTCATAGTCTCCAAACGAGGAATTGAGGTTGATCCAAACAAAGTCAAGGCAATCCTTGAAATGCATCCCCCAACCACCATCAAGCAGCTTAGGAGTCTATAGGGAAAGGTTGCGTCGATCAAGCGCTTCATAGCACAGTTATCTGACAAATGCCGACCCATGAATAAATTATTGCATAAAGGGGTCACATTTCATTGGGATGACGAGTGCCAGTCAGCCTTTGATGACATTAAATAGTACTTGGCTTCATCGCCAGTATTGGCACCACCCATACCAGGAGTGTCATTCTATTTATACATCTCAGCCACTGAGGTGGCACTGGGGTGCCATGCTGTCCCGGAAAAATGAACTTCACAGAGAACAGGCTACATACTATCTTAGCCGCACCCTGGTCAGTTATGAACTTAACTATGCATATGTTGAAAAACTCTGCTTGGCAGTGGTGTTTGCTACCAAGAAGCTACGCCACTACATGCTTAGTAATAAGACGTATGTTGTGTCTAAGGAGAATCCATTGCGATACATGATGAGTCGTACTTATCATAGTAGCCGCACGGCAAAATGGATCATGTTGTTGACGGAGTTTGACATAGAGTTCATTGGACAGAAATCTATAAAAGGTCAAGTCATCGCTGATCAACTAGCTGAGGCTCCTCTTGAAGACGATCAACCTCTGACTTTTGAACTACCTGATGATGGGGTCTTCCATGTTTCAGAGTCGCCAGATTCTGATGAGCCTGAGTCACAGTTGACATAACCCTATTCTTCGATGGTTCTAAATGTGAGCAAGGGGGTGGTGCGGGAATTGTATTCTTCACTCCGCAAGGTGCTCCAATGCCCTTGTCATTTAAATTAGACTTCCCGTGCACCAACAACAATGCAGAATACAAAGCCTTGCTCATAGGTCTTCAGACAGCAATCACCATGAACATTAAATGATTGAACATCTTTGGTGATTCGCTGTTAATTGTCAATCAAGTAAAGGGGATATACCAATGTAAATGTCCAGTTTTGCGGTCTTATAAAGTCCTTGTGGACAAATTCCTGGCACAACTTGAATGGTATGACATCGAGGCACTCCCTCGATCATCAAATCATTTTGCGAATACTATGGCCTCCTTGGGGTCACTCATCCCGCAAGACCCTTCTGGTGAAATGACAACCATTCAGGTTAAAACATTATCGCAATCTGCGGTGGAGCGTGCAAGCTCTGATCTGACGCCAGGAATCCACATGATCCAGATTGAACCATCTTCGGATAAGTTCTCTTGAATTCGAGATTGTTTGACTCAAGCCAATTGGGGGTCCTTGTTCTCCCCGACCCCTCTTATTAGCAACACCACGTTGTTTTTACAAGTTCTTTCCTGCTCAGCTTTTGTTCAGGATAGACTTCAAGAGGGATTGGTCGTTCATACTATCGAGGTTTCTGATCAGCAAGATTGGTACACACCCATTCGGGATTACCTCAAGCTAGGTAATCTCCCACTTGGATTGACACAAGCCGTGAAAAGATCATTCAAACAGAAAGCGGCAAAGCATGTCTTATTAGGAGACATTTTGTATCGTCAAAATTATGAAGGAATTCTTCTTCATTGTTTGGACCAACAGGAGTCCGCTTGGGCGATCACCCAAGCTCACGATGGTACCTGTGGTGGCCACTTCAGCGGTATGGCCATTGCAAAGCGCATTCTTCGCATGGGTTATTATTGGCCATCTTTAGAGCGAGATTGTTGTGCATATGTGAAGAAGTGCATGAAGTGTCAGCACCATGCTAATTTGACACACGTACCTTCTCAGGCCTTGCAGTCGATTCAATCGGTTTGGCCTTTTTCGTAGTGGGGCTTTGATCTAATTGGAAAGATCTCCCTGCATCATCTGGTCATCACACGTTCATTTTAATGGCCACATAGTACTTTACCAAATGGGTGGAAGCAATTTCGCTGACCACTACGATTGGAGCCCGCATTGCGAAGTTTATTTTGCATAACATCATATGTCATTTTGGTATTCCATCCAAAATCGTCTCGGATAATGGGACACCATTCAAGAATAAAGATGTGCGTGCTTTGACCACAAAGTACAAGATTCAGCATAGCTTTTCAACACCCTATTATCCGTAGGAAAATGGGCAAGTAGAAGCGTCCAACAAAATGCTAGTCACCATTCTCAAAAAGACAGTTGCAGACAATCATAAAGACTGGCACATTCAGATCCCGCTTGCCCTATGGGCTTATCGCACCAGCATTCGGACGCCCACTGGGGCAACTCCATTTTCACTGGTGTATGGCTCCGAGGCCATCATGCCTTTTGAGTTGGAAATTCCTTCCCTATGCATTTCAATGCAAGAGTTCATCGATGATGACACTGCGCGGCAGGCCCGGTTAGATCAACTGACGTTGCTCGACGAACGACGCGTTCATGCTCTCGAGCATTTGCGTATCTATCAAGAGCGACTTAAGAAAGCATACAACATGAAAGTCCACTTCAGGGAATTTTAGGTTGGTGACTTGGTCTTAAAAGAGAACCAACAGAATTCTAATTTGCCATCCCATCTACGGGACAAGTTCACAGCAAACTAGTTAGGTCCTTACATCATTGACAGTAAAATAGGACCTGGAACATACCGGCTTGCCTCTCTTGAAGGAATCAAGGAAACAGAACCCTTGAATATCATTCATTTGAGGCCATTCCACAGCTAGAGAGCCATAGTCCAACAAAAAGCTCCAAGGATTATCACAATCGCTTGGTCAACCCAAAAGCTCCAAGGATTATCACAATCGCTTGGTCAACCCAAAAGCTCCAAGGATTATCACAATCGCTTGGTCAACCCAAAAGCTCCAAGGATTATCACAATCGCTTGGTCAACCCAAAACTCCAAGGAATATCACAATCGCTTGGTCCACACAAACACTCCAAGGATTACCACAATCGCTTGGTCAACCCTAAAAGCCCCAAAGGTATCTATAAACCCTTTGGTCAACACCAAAAGCTCCAAGCATTACCACAACTGCTTGGTCAACATAAATATTCAAAAATCAACAAAAACAACACAAAAATCAAAATCACAAAACCAATTGCATTTCAATTCCATGCATACTCATAAAAAAAAAAAATCAAAAAATCAAAATTACAAAAACAATTGCATTTCAATTCCATGCATTCTCATAAAAATCAAAAATACAAAAATATAGGTTCCATTAAGCATTGCATCCATACATTGCATACTTCGTTAGGTCATACAAGTCAAAAGCACCATAGGCTGTCATTACTTGGCAATTCCATCCTTTTCCACCTCAGATCCATTTTCATAAACGCCTACATCCAGTATATCACCCTTTTATTTTAGCATCGTCAGTTGTCGTCTAATGTATATAGGGTTTTCGTCATTCAGATGTCTTTAAATTTCTAGCCAATAACTGTACATAGTTAAGCAGATTTTACACGGGAAAGTTTTACTTGGATCCCACCTTGGTACGTAGCATCCCAACATAAATTAACACACATAAAATAATTCCTAAGTTGTGTGAACGAAAGATAAAACCTGCATCGTAATCCCGGTTACCATAAGTGAAACGGCTATCTTGCTTATCCCCCTATGCAATTGACCCTAGAAATGCTGAGAGTTGGCAAAAGGACAAGCATCCTCCCTACCCAATTCCCCATGAATCCCAAGTTCTCAAAAGTTGCAAAAACATCAAAAATTTGCAAAACGTCAAAACACTACAATTTGACATCCTACAGTGCACACATCAAAAGGCACAAACAATAGTGATTCTCGTCACTCCATATTCAAATCCCTTGCTAAAAAAAAAAAAAAAAACAAATAAAACAAAAATAAACAGTGATTTCATCACTATCAAGAGCAAGTATCCCAATACCCTTGAAGAAAAGAAGGGAGTTGAACTTGAATCCCTGGAACTCTCAGTATTTTGACAGGTCATGAGGCAAGCTTCAGTACCGGTTTGGTTGATAGCCTATTGGTCACTGGCGGTAAACCTCCCGCATGACGATATATCTGTCACATTAACTTGTGTGCAGATCAATGTTTGAATGTGGATGAGCTAGCTTATGGTATCCTAGATAGCACCGCAGATTAATCTGACTAAATACAATAAAGGAGTTAGTGGAGCTAATTAGGTGATCCTCAGTATAGGTTCGGTTGAAAGCCCATCTGGCACTGGCGGTATCCTGATGAATAACACATAAACGAACTCAATTGCACACACAGGGATGTGAAATAACCTGGTTAAATTCAAGTCAGATTTATACCTTGTTCAAAAAGTCTTGCGACATAAATGTACAGTCTTGGCTAGTTAGTTAAAAATATCTGCATCTCAGAAAAGCTTAACTACATTTTCAAACAACCGATACATTTCATTCCATACATCACCATCAAAAAAAAAAAAAAAATCGACAAAATACAACAACAAAGTTTTCACATGCACAAGCATTCCACAAAGTTATCTCATTACTATAGCAGGTCAATCCAATCTTGTACAGTCTATGGTGCATCGACAAATCATCAACAATTCATTTCATGTGCATACATCATACAAATTAGAATCATCACATTCATAATTGCATATGCATACATCAATGTAAAAACATGTACATAAACATAAATAATGAAAAAGGATAAACACCAAAAAGAATAATCTGTATATATATCATAACAAAAATTGCCCACAGGCTACAATGCACTGGTCCTCGGACCTCGCTCCCATCATCCAAAATCTCAAAAACCCCTAGCCTAGGGCGTCGGCCACCATGATCACGTAGGATCGGTGTGATGAGAGCTACCCCCCACGGTATCCATCCTCTGAGACCTCTCAGGGTGACTGCTCGCCCCTGCATCCCAACCACTCGCTCCTCCCTCATCTCGATGCTTATGTCGAGATGATGTCGACTGCTCCGTCTCGCTGTCTCTCATCCTATACGATGAGCCATTGGCCGGAGGCTCTGGTATTCACCCACCAAGGTAGATAATCTCGCCCTCCATCTCTCGTCGATGCCGACTCCAATCGGCCTCTCACCTATGGTAATACATGATGGCATCATCGCGTTGTGCTAGCTGCACCCGTAGGAGATCCCTCTCCCATGCAACATCTGTATCCCTCACCTACTGGTGAGCCGTAGCCCCTGTGCTCCCCTACCCTGCCAACTGTGTCTATAGGAGATCCCTCTCCTGCGTCATCTCTGCAAGCTCTCCATATCGCCTCCATAGCAACCCTGTCAGATGCGCTAACTTAGCACGTAACCCCGCCTCTGTCTCCCCTGAGCCAGCCTGCTCTGGAGCATCCTACATCTCCGACAGCTCCTCCTCCTCAAAATCCTCCCCTGCATCTACCACCTCTACCATCTCCACATCCGTAGAAGCTCCCCAACCCTCTCCTGGTGCCTCTGCACCCTCTCTGCCTCACGCTGCCTCCTCTCCTCCCAATGGTCCCTCACCTCGCCACTACCGTAGCATCCACCACTCCTGATACTCAACCGTCACTCTGATGTCATATACGTCCGGAATGTCCAAAACTATATCAGACTCCTCTCCCAATGGCTTGAGGATCGACGTAGCTAAGGTCCTCTCATAACTCCGAAGTCGATAGACTACGAGTTCCCAAAGCAACCCCTAGCATACCCCAAACTGTCGTGTCACCCGGAGGTAGTGGAAGTACTCCTGCTCTGTCCCATGCCGCCCAATCACCCATCTCCCTCTCTGGACCCATCGAAGCCAATCATCCACCTCTGGCCATGCGGGACAATCCCGATATGGCCTCCATACCACATCCCCAGGAGACAGTCATGCCAATACATCTTTGTAATGGTCCATGTCTCCCATGAATCGCTGACTCTGCCCTCGCTCCTCAGACCGATACCATAGAGCACCGTACGCAATATCTCTGTTAGCCATGTCCACCCGTGTAGTCCAGGGCAGCACTCGGGGTCGCTCTACGACTATATGCTACCATGCCCATCACTGCAATAAGAAACTATAGCCAATCCCCTTTCACCTTCGACAGTGAACCTCGTATAACTCATCATACAACTGAGCCAAAAGCGTCTGGCCCCACCTCATAATCACCGGCTTTGTCACCGGGCAATCCACTAGCTGCCACACCACCTCCAATAGGTTCCATGGGAACCTCGCTCCTGATGAGTCTGGCAGGAGCATGTTAGAAATGAGGCTCATGAGTAGTGCATGCCTCACTCCCAACATTCCCCTCGCATACCAATATCCCACCAATATCCCCCCAATATGGCAATCCAACTTCGCCCTCTCCAACGAGGTCATCCCATCCTCATCCTCTCCATGTCCAAAGTATCGGGTCAGTACAGCTGTCCTCTGGCCCCATGGAGTCGTCCGAATAGGAATCCTGTCTATCGAAATCTACAAAATTTGATACACGTCCTCTAAGGTGACTGTCATCTCCCTTGTTGGAAGATGGAAGGTGTTCGTCCGAACATCCCATAGGCCGATCAATGCTATGAGGTATGCCCGATCTGCCACAACTGCATCCAACCGAGCCACATGCTTGAGCCCTAAGGCATCAAGCCACTCCCAGTCATCATCACTCAATGCCTTGCGGGCATTAGAAAAAATCGTCGGCACCCGATGTCGACTCTTCACCACCTGCACATCACAGAAAACAACAAACATCAAAAACATGCATCAAATTACCATCACATGTACAAAAATGCATAACTGTACAGTAACATCTTTCATTCACATGTACATCCACAAAACAAAAAATAATAATAATAATAATAATAATAATAACAAAAATTTGACATGGTTTCACAGCGCAAGGGAAGTTGAAGTCAAGAAGACCCACCATGTCGCGATTTCGCGACATGGTGGGAAGTTGCAACGCAAGCGAGCCACCATGTCGCGATTTCGCGACATGGTGGGAAGATGAGGCAAGAGAAGCCACCATGTCGCGAAATCGCGACATGGTGGAAGGATGAAGTCATGAAGGAGGAAGAAAAATGCAAGTGCCAGAAAGGTCGCGAAATCGCGACAAGAAACGCAGGAAGAGGCCAAGGCAGGAGCATGTCGCGAAATCGTGACATGAGGAGAGAAAGTAGTACGATGGCCAGTAGGAGGCGCGATTTCGCGACATGTCGCGAAATCGTGACATGTCACGTTTTCGCGGCCGTCATGGGCGAAAGTTGCGCAGCGCTGGGATGTCGCGATTTCGCGACATGTCGCGAAATCGCGACATGTCGCATTTTCGCGACCCTGCCAGAAAAGCAGCAAACAATGCGTAACAGCTGGAAACAGACACGTGTCGTAATTTTGTGACACGTGTCAAAGCACGTATCAGATAAATGAGGCCGACATGCAAGTAAACATTAGGGTTTTTAATCTGATTTAGTAGTTTAAGCTTTGATTTAATAAATTTTAAATACTAATCCATTTTTTGTCTTTCATGCAGGAAGCCATCTGTCACTTGCGGGATAACGGAGAAGGAACCATAAAGACAAAGTCGAATGCAAATTAATCAAGGACAACCATGTTGAAAGGAAAGATGCCGAAAATTGCTGTGTCATCCAATTTTTCTAGATCCGGCTGCAAGGAGACTTTGTGGTGACTAAGCAGCTGCCCATAATGGAATATGTCGGGATTTGGCCGGGAAATGAAATATATGCACACAGTTGCCGGATTTTGCCGGTGAATGCATTTAATGAAGATTTATGGCAGAATTAATGGAGTGCAGATATTTCAACTCAGGGATGGCTTTGCGGAGATGAACTATCGGAGGAGTAGTGACTCATCCAGCTTACCCGAAGGAATTAATGAGGGCATTTATTTGCAGTTGCGGGTGAATGCAAGTGGCATTCGAATTCTATCTTCTCCATTTATGGCAGTTGACTGCACTGATTTGCAGAATGGTTAAGTTTTATCCAGACTTTGTTTTTAAATGGCTTTTTATTGTAAAACCCGGGTCCTAGGGTTTAATGTGATAAGATTTGCGGTTAGAGAAGAAGATATTTCTGAAAAGATCAGGGTCTGTCCTGAGTCTATAAATACTTCTTCTCAATGTAATCGCGAGAGGCGGAAACTTAGAAATAAAAGGCTATTGAAGCAATTTCTTGCAAAGATTGTTAAATATTTTTATTTCTGGACTTGGAGTTGATGTGCTGTTGTTTTTCTGTGATAGCATGGCCAGGAGCCTAATATTTTGTAGACTGTGATAAGTTCATCTTCTTTTGTTATCCGTTCCATTAAAGTTTATTAGATATATCTTTGTAGATCTGGAATATCAAGATTAAATATGCTGTTGGGCTTCATTTGTTCTATTGTATGCTAGGGAAAATTATAGATTTGAGGTTCAAGTTTGTTCTGATTGCTCTGTCCTCACTTTGTGCGAGCTAGGCTGTCGGTGAAAGATATCAATTTTAACCGACTTCCCTTCGGTTTATAATTTTTTGTTAGATCTGTTCCATCTTTGCCTTGTGCTCTTAGTTGAAAGTGATCTTAGAAAACTGGACACTTTCTTCTTTGATTTGTTCTGATATGAAGCTGATAGTATAAATGAAATTGATAGTTTAGGTTTTACAGTTAAAGTTTGGTAAACTTCTCTTTCTGCCTTACCCTACCTTCTCTTTGTTTTTCGAGAAATGATCCATTTTTATTTTCTTTATTTGTCTTTTATTTAAATCTGCTGACCCATGAGAGCTAGATCAAAGAATCAATTTCAAAATCTGATTGCCAACAAGTGACAACTTTTGAGCATTACAGAGCAAGTTCATTGAGCCCGTTGTAAGGTACAGATAGTCCATATTGAAAACTATTCCAGAAGCGGAAAAGAGTGAATTGACATTCGACCCGACTCTGTAACTCACACCTTGGATAACCAGCTAGATCCTAAAGTGAGTGGGATTTATCCCGTATAAGTGTTATCAGAGTTTCCTGCTCATTCTTCACAGGGTGTGTATGAAAGTCGGACCAACATTTAAAAATGGCGCTAGAAGGAGGGGCAGAACTTACGTTCTTAGTGCACTTGAGTTGAGAAATACTGATTGTATGTGGTACTTGACAAATGCTGTTAAATTTTGTTGTTTGAGTTTTTGCCTGAACAGCGGGACTTAACACCAACATTTAAAAGTGGCCCAGTGAACTCCGGTCAGTATTATAATTTGTCAGTACAATTTTTAAAATTGTCAGAAGAGAAGACCTCAAGTTCAGTACTCTGTTAAGGATTGTCAGTTTGTAAGTGCTTGTGAAAAGCTGGATTCTACATACGGGGTAACAAGGTCCCACCCCAGAGCCGGAGAGCTCCTTGTCCCTGAATTAGAAACCCTGAAAAGAAGTAGCCTCAGAAGGGCCAAGTCTTTGTCAGAAATAGTTTTATCACCGTTGATAGTTACTCCAACCATAGTTCAGAATATCACTGTCAACCAGGTAGTAATGGCAAATTGGTTGGGCTCCACTGCTTTGAATATTTCGGGTATAGCCCATGACCTGCCCAGAAATCCGAAAAGATATCTCCCCGAGATATAAACATGATGGGACAAGAAGCTGAGAAGAACATTTGGTTGCATTCAAGAATGCATTGAAATTATTAAATGTGCGGCATGAAGATGTTGCCTGCGGACTCTTCCCGTTCACTCTCCGGGAGGGAGCTTATGACTGGTTTCTAAACCTCACCAATGATTCTATCACCGAGTTGGAATGACTTAGAAAAAGTCTTTGTGTCATAGTTCGGTGAAGTGATAGACCCTAGTATTTTATATCAGCAGTTTTCTGGCATCAAGAGAGAATTAAGTGAATCCATCAGATCCTATAATGTTAGATTCCAGAAAGCTTATGGTAGACTTACTGGGTATTATGTACCGAATGCTGACCTAGCATTAGAGATCTTTAGAAATTCCCTGGATCCCATGACCTCTGTCTTCTTGAAGAGAGATCCCGTTATTACTAATTTGATAGAAGCTTATAAAGAAGCTTTGGTTCTGGAAAGACAGTTGGGACCCCAGCCTCTAAATGTTCAGCAAATTCCTCTGATTGCACAAGCTGCCCCTGTGTTCAATCCTATTCCACATCAGATGATGCTGCCAGTTTGTCGAGACTCTACCATCGGCAACACCATTGGTTGTGGCACTTGTTGAGAATGTACAGAACCCGGTCAAAGAGGTGACAATGCAAGAGTTGAAGAAGTCTCAAAGATTGTTCGAGAAGGTGGCAAATGATTTCTTGAGTTTTAAAAGGCAAGTTTCTACTGGGGACAACCCCAACGAGATATTCATATCAACCGAACAGATTCAACAAGCCCCCATATGAGCCTAATAAATATTACAAGGGTAAAGCTCATGATGTGAACATTTGTGATTTGGCTCTGCCTAACTGGTGCAGAATACATGCCACTTCTCAGCATGGAGAGTTGGACTATCTGGAATTTTGTAATGCATTTGAAGCCTTGTCTGGAGATTTGATCTCCCCTAAAAATCAAAGAACTGCTGATGGCCCAAGTTCATCCAGCCACAGTGCAGCCATGGTCCTGGATTCTTTCACTTTCCCGGATGAATCTGAGAATGTAGCTGAAATGCCTATGGATGAGGTACAGGCTTTCCAGCAGTACGGAAGAGATAACTACAATCTGAGAAACGAGGAATCCGGAGCCTAATACTACATCAACTCCTCCGGACAACTCTCACAATGTTCCTCCGGATCCCTCTCCAAGCAACAATCCATCCCCACCAAAGGGAGGAGGTCAAAGGGGACCAGATGCTTCTATCCCTCCACTTAACAAAGGATATAACATAGTGGAGGATATGAAAAATATTAAAGCCAACATTACTACTGCATGAGTTAGCACAGATTTCCAGAGCGAGAGGGACAATACGATAAAGACATACTCTGGCCCTGCTGCTAAAACTGTGGACAAAGGAAAGAAAATAGCAAATGCCAATCTAGCCATGTACAAAGAAAAAACTGAAGTTCCCCCTTTTCTTGTTACTGACTGTCAGTATTTTTGGGAAGAACTTGCACAATTGTTTGGTAGATTCAGGTGCATCTGCTAATGTTATGCCTCTGGCCATTTGTCAGTATTTGGGACTGACCCCAATGAAGTATAAAAGGAGAGTTGTCCAGTTGGACAAATCAGAGGTCAAAGTTGTTGGAGAGCTTCAAAATATTCATATCCAATTGGCATCTGAGCCAAGGGCTCAACATAAAATTGAAATCCAGGTTGTGGATATCCCGGTGGGGTACGGGATGCTGTTGAGTAGGGATTGGTCTAGGTCTTTGAACGGATATTTGGCAACAGATTTTTCACACATGTGGTTGCCATGGAAAGGAGTGGCAAATCAATTGCGGGTTGATAGAGAACCCAGGTACAAGCATACAATTACAGAGTACAATGCAGCAAATGAAACTGTAAATATTGCGAAGGTAGATATTGGAGTCTACAATTTAACAAGTTGGGCGAGGTAACAAATTTAATAAAGCTCATCCTGTACATAGTAATGAAGTCTGGACACTTCATGTGGATGGGGCCAGATGTAAACAGGGTTCGGGAACAGGGGCGATCCTCAAAGGGCACTGAAAGTCAGACATTTTTTATGTCTTACCGCCTACGGTTCCCATGTACAAACAATTTAGCGAGTATGAAGCTACGATTTTAGGTTTAAAATTTGCTTTGGATAGAAGTGTGAGGAATATTCAAGTTTTCATTGACTCGGAATTGGTGGCAAGTCAAGTCAAGGGTAAATTCCAGTGTAAAGCTTCTTATTTGAAAGGATACAAACACCGGGCTTGGGATCTTGTAGAAGGTTTTGATGCATTTAATCGACACACATACCCGGAGAACAAAATTCACATGCGAGATATCTTGGCTTCTTCGACTGCAAGTTTAAAACCATTGGAAGAATTTAAATGGGATAAGTTTTCAATTGAGTTAGTCCCTTGTCCTTCGGTTCCAAACAATATAGATAGCTTTCAAGTTTTCTCTGATGATCAACAGATTGTAAACTTTTTATAGAGTACTAACACCTTTGAGAATGCTATAATTGATGAGGGCCAAAGAGACACCCTGCTGGAACAGTTAGATGATGACAGGGGAATAATGAGGTTGAAGGACAACAGAATTCCAAAAGGAATGGTGGAGCTGGAGCGGCTATTTGATGTTGACAAGATCAAACAAAAGGTGAATTCTGAGGATTATGTGGCTGCCACAGACAGTGGGACTGAAGACCTGAACATAGGGACTGAAGAAGATCCCAGGCACATCAAGTTGGCAAAGGACTGTGATCCAGAAATAAAGAGAAGTATGATTGATTTTCTGCACAGGTCCAAGGATGTAATGGCCTGGTCATACAAAGACTTGAAGGTATTTGATCCTAAAGTTTACACTCACATAATACCTTTAAAAGAATTTTGCAAGCCTTTCGGACAAAAACAGAGGCATGTCAATGCTCTGTTAGAACCTCTCATCCAAAAAGAAGTGGAAAAGCTCTTGAGTGCGGCAATTATTTTTCCCATCAGGCATTCTACTTGGGTGGCCAATCTGGTGCCAGTCAGGAAGAAAAATGGAGAGATCCGCCTGTGTGTGGACTTTAGGAATTTAAACAAGGCATCTGAAAAGGATAACTATCCTCTGCCTTCTATGGATGAAGTCTTGCAGATTGTCAATGGTTCAGAGATGATGTCTTTCCTGGATGGCTTCTCAGGCTACAATCAGATATTGGTTGAGAAAGAAGACAGAATGAAGACTGCTTTCACAACTAAGTGGGGAACTTTTGCTTACAAGAGGATGCCATTTGGTTTAATAAACGTCGGAGCTACATTTCAAAGAGCAATGGATCATGCCTTCAAGGGGCTTATGGGAAAATGTATAGTTGTTTACATGGATGATTTAACAGTCTTCTCCAAATCTCGGTTTGACCATGTAAACCACTTGGAGTCAGTGTTTAACAAGTGCAGGGAGTTTGGCATTTCCTTGAATCCAAAGAAGTGCATTTTCGGTGTAACAGAAGGAAAGCTCCTTGGGCACTTGGTCACAAAAGATGGCATTTCAATGGATCCAAATAGAGTTGAAGCCATATCTGGCATACCATTTCCCAACTCCAAGAAAGAGTTGAGGTCCTTCTTTGGAAAAATAAACTTTGTCAGGAAGTTCATCTCCGGATTTGCTGAGATAGTCAAGCCAATGAATGACATGCTAAAGCAAACTGCTCAGATTTTCTGGACCACAGAAGCTAAGGCAGCCTTCCAAGAAATTAAGACAGCCATTAAACAAGCACCAGTTCTGGTAAGCCCAGACTTCAGTGCAGATTTTTATCTGTACACTTTTTCTTCTGAACATACACTTGCTGCAGTTCTGACCCAACGGAGGAAAACCGGAGAACATCCAATTGCTTTCAAGAGTACCAATTTAAAAGGATCTGAACTGAAATATTCCCGTTTAGACAAACAAGCTTATGCCTTGGTAAGAGCAGTGAAGCGGTTCGGAGCACTATATCTTGAGAAGCAAAATTCATGCCATAGTTCCAGGACCAGCTGTGAAGTACCTTCTAAGTCAGAATGAGTTGGGTGAACTAAGAGGCAATTGGGTTACTAGGCTGCAAGAGTATGACTTAGAGATTCGGCCTGCTAAATTGATCAGGGGACTTGGTTTGTCCCGACACATTGCCGAAGTGCCTCTACGGGAAGAAGTTAATCAGTTAAATTCTGAGTCTGAAAGCTGGTATGGGGATATTATTCATCTGCTACAATTTGGAGTTTGCCCATCCCATTTGAACAGAACCCAAAGGAGAGCATTAAAATTGAAAGTTGCTCATTATCTCCTCAAGGCAGGTAATTTGTACAGAGAGAATTATGCTGGCATTTTCTTGAGATGCATTTCTCCCAGTGAAGTCAGTGAAGTCATGTCCAGTTTTCATGAAAAGTTAGGGGCAGGGCATTCATCAGGATCGACTACTGCACATAAAATATTGAGAGCAGGCTATTATTGGCCTACACTATTTAAAGATGCACATCAGCATGTAAGAACCTGCCATCAGTGCCAGACTTTTGCAGCCAAAGAGGCCAACCGGGCTCTCCCATTGCAACTCTGTTGTGATAAACAAACCTTTCATGCAATGGGGACTTGATTTTGTGGGAGTGATTAATCCAAATTCTTCGACGAGGGCATAAATATGTTCTAACAGCTACTGACTATTGCACAAGATGGGTTGAAGCAGCAGCCACCACAAGAAGTACAGCTCAGGAAGTGATTGATTTTCTTGAATCAAAGGTCATAACTAGGTTTGGGGTTCCTCTGAATTTGGTGTGTGATAATGGACCAGCCTTCCAATCATTGGAGTTTGCAGAATGGGCATACCAGATGGGGATAGTTATCAGATTCTCATCCAACTATTATCCCCAAGGCAATGGGTTGGTTGAGTCCACCAACAAGAATTTAATGAATGCCATTAAGAAATCTACGACGAGATAAACCCAGGCAATGGCATACATTGTTGAAATATGCACTTTGGGCTGACCGGATAAAATATAAGGTTGCTCTTAAGACTTCTCCTTTTGCTTTGTTGTATGGTACCCAGCCAATTGTTCCCATCTCTCTGAAGTTACCTACTTACCAGTTTGCCTTAGATTATTTTGAGGATCAAGATGATGCAGAAGCCCGTGTTTTAGATCTAACTAACTTGCAGGATGAAAGACTCCAAGCCCTGGAGCACTTCAGTAGGCACCAAGAAACTGTCAAGCGCTTGGTTTGACAAGAGGGCCAAAGTGAAAGCTTTTAGACTGGCAGACTTGGTGCTTCTGTGGGACAAGGCCCATGAGAAGAAGGGTAAGCATACGAAGTTGCAGCCACTGTGGATAGGCCCCTACCAAATTGTTGAGATTCTGGGTAACAATGCTTTTCGTTTACAAGACCTGGATGGTAATTTTTTGGACCTCCCTGTTAATGGTCAATACTTGAAACATTATTTCTCGGTTGTTCCGTCCAATGTATCATTTGAATGAGTCATAAAGAAGTTGTAACATGTGTATGCATTGTAAATAACTTTGCAGTTTTTATTTTAGTTTTAGTTTTAATTGCCTATACAGTTTTTAGTCTTTGGTTTATTTTATTTTCCATTGTAAATACTCCAAGTTTTATTTTCTTTAGTTTATTTTTTTTTATTTTTTTTTTATTTTCTGTACATTTTCTGTGTTCAAGTCTGTACAGTTTTATTTTTGTTTTGTTTTGAGGCCTGTGTCTGCCCTTGGAAGTCTGTGCAAAGTTCTTCAGCTTTTGAGATTCTGTTCTTTAGCCTTGCCTGAACATCAATGAAAAAGTCAGCCCTCTAAAAATTGCTTTATTATGAGCTGATCAATCCACAATCCAATATTCATTATCATAATTATGAGATAGTCTGCTTAAACTGAACAGTGGAACTATTTTGTTATTTAGAACAATGGTAGAAAGATGATTGGATTTTGTGTCTTGCTTGCCACGATTGTTTTAATTATAGAAAAACTGCTATGCTGTTTGGTTGGAGAAACTCCCGGGGAATCCAAGAAAAGTTGGTTATAAGAGGGGACTATGATTCATGTAATTATTTGAGTATCCACAAAGGCTATCAGTGCCCAGGCTGAAGCAGTTTCAGATGTTGATGTACTTCAAAAGAAAGAGATGAAAGTTGGATTAGCACCCTGTTATTTCCAATATATATAAAAAAAAAAAAAAAGAAAAAAAAGGAAAAGAAAAGAGTTGTATAATGAAAGAGACAGCCAAGATATCAAAAGATGTTCTTCTTCTACCAAGTTGTAGATTCTACCTTACAGTTGTAAACTTGGGTCGTGTAAATCTAAAGGGTAACTTTGTCGAGGCTGTAAAAGGCTAAACTAGTAAACAAAGCTCTACTCGGTTTCCCCTTTTTACAATTTATAAAAGCTGATCAGTCCAGAGTTCAACATTCGATCCGGTCTTCCTTCAAGAAAGTTTTATGCCCTTGTAATTGCTCATCAGAAATCTTCCTTAAGTAATTCAGCCTAGTATGTCCTTGGGAAATTTTAACAGCTATCAGTTAGTAGTCAATTTATTGTGAGGAATGTCTGTGGCAAGGCATGATGCATGGTCTTTTTGTTTTGAAACTAGAGTCCTGGGTTCTAAAATAATGCTACTATTTTACCCGTAGATATCGCCATTTGTTGAGAAGCAACACACCCCCACTGAAAAAAAAATCAATTTCCATCCTTTGAAAACTTTGAACTTCCATTTTTGCAGTAGGGACCCTCTTGATATTTTCAGGTTTTAAATCCAAATTTGCTTGCCTCCTTTTTAAAGTTGTGCTTTTTCTTGCATTCTAGCTTTGTTATCTCAGACTTCACTTCTTACATGCTAGAATCATTCATGCTTAAAGAAAATCTTACACGGTACGAAAAGAATGCGAGAAAACGAGATAGAAAAATACATGAAAATCAAAACTTTCCTTTTTTGGTAATGTCGCGATATCGCGACACTTCCATTTATGGAAATGTCGCGAAATCGCGACGGGTTTTAGAAAATCCGCCAAGTCCCAGAAGCGTAGCGAAATCGTGACACTTTCCATTTTTGGAAATGTCGGATTATCTTTTGGAAATGTCACGAAATCGCTACCAAAAAGAGAGAAAAAGCCAGATCGTACGGAGAGGCGCGAAATCATGACATGTCGCATTTTCGCGGCTGGAGAGAGAAGAAAGGCTGCAAGAGTGAAAATCGACTAAGTGTGAAAGATGTCGCGAAATCGCGACGTTTTGGAAAGAAAGAGCCAAGTGCAAAAAGATGTCGCGAAATCGTGACAAAATTCGGATGAAAGTGCCAAGTGGGAAAGTTGTCGCGAAATCGCGACCAAATAGGCAGAAGAGGCGAAGGGAAGACGTCGCGAAATCGTGACAAAACTGGCAGAGTGAGCCCGAGGTGTACGGACTATCACGATTTCGTGACATGTCACGAAATCGTGACAGTCGAGTCAAAGCTAGCAAGGGAGCAAGAGGAATCGTGTTGAAGAAAAGTTTAAGGCATAGAATCGTCATGAAATCGACAAAGAAATTGAAGGGCGCGCCAGAAAGGAGCAAGAAGACGCCACCATGTCCGATTTCGAGACATGTGTGGAAAGGAAGGGAGCCACCATGTCGCGATTTCGTGACATGGTGGGAAGATGAGGCAAGAGAAGCCACCATGTCGCGAAATCGCGACATGGTGGAAGGATGAAGTCATGAAGGAGGAAGAAAAATGCAAGTGCAGAAAGGTCAGCGAAATCGCGACAAGAAACGCAGGAAGAGGCCAAGGCAGGAGCATGTCGCGAAATCGCGACATGAGGAGAGAAAGTAGTACGATGGCCAGCAGGAGGCGCGATTTCGTGACATGTCACGAAATCGTGACATGTCGCGTTTTCGCGGCCGTCGTGGGCGAAAGTTGCGCAGCGCTGGGATGTCGCGATTTCGCGACATGTCGCGAAATCGTGACATGTCGCATTTTCGCGACCACTGCCAGAAAAGCAGCAAACAATGCGTAACAGCTGAAAACAGACACGTGTCGTAATTTTGTGACACGTGTCAAAGCACGTATCAGATAAATGAGGCCGACATGCAAGTAAACATTAGGGTTTTTAATCTGATTTAGTAGTTTAAGCTTTGATTTAATAAAATACTAATCCATTTTTTGTCTTTCATGCAGGAGGCCATCTGTCACTTGCGGGATAACGGAGAAGGAACCATAAAGACAAAGTCGAATGCAAATTAATCAAGGACAACCATGTTGAAAGGAAAGATGCCGAAAATTGTTGTGTCATCCAATTTTTCCAGATCCGGCTGCAAGGAGACTTTGTGGTGACTAAGCAGCTGCCCATAATGGAATATGTCGGGATTTGGCCGGGAAATGAAATATATGCACACAGTTGCCGGATTTTGCCGGTGAATGCATTTAATGAAGATTTATGGCAGAATTAATGGAGTGCAGATATTTCAACTCAGGGATGGCTTTGCGGAGATGAGCTGTCGGAGGAGTGGTGACTCATCCAGCTTACCTGTAGGAATTAATGAGGGCATTTATTTATAGTTGCGGGTGAATGGAAGTGGCATTCGAATTCTATCTTCTCCATTTATGGCAGTGATTGCTGCTGATTTGCGGAATGGTTAAGTTTTATCCAGGACTTTGTTTTTAAATGGCTTTTTATTGTAAAACCCGGGTCCTAGGGTTTAATGTGATAAGATTTGCGGTTAGAGAAGAAGATATTTCTGAAAAGATCAGGGTCTGTCCTGAGTCTATAAATACTTCTTCTCAATGTAATCGCGGGAGGCGAAAACTTAGAGATAAAAGGCTATTGAAGCAATTTCTAGCAAAGATTGTTAAATATTTTTATTTTTGGACTTGGAGTTGATGTGTTGTTGTTTTTCTGTGATAGCATGGCCAGGAGCCTAATCTTTTGCAGACTGTGATAAGTTCATCTTCTTTTGTTATCCGTTCCATTAAAGTTTATTAGATATTATGTTGTAAATCTGCCATATCAAGATTAAATATGTTGTTGGGCTTCATTTGTTCTATTGTATGCTAGGGGAAATTATAGATTTGAGGTTCAAGTTTGTTCTGATTGCTCTGTCCTCACTGTGCGAGCTAGGCTGTCGGTGAAAGATATCAATTTTAACCGACTTCCCTTCGGTTTATAATTTTCTGTTAGATCTGTTCCATCTTTGCCTTGTGCTCTTAGTTGAAAGTGATCTTAGAAAACTGGACACTTTCTTCTTTGATTTGTTCTGATATGAAGCTGATAGTATAAATGAAATTGATAGTTTAGGTTTTACAGTTAAAGTTTGGTAAACTTCTCTTTCTGCCTTACCCTACCTTCTCTTTGTTTTTCGAGAAATGATCCATTTTTATTTTCTTTATTTGTCTTTTATTTAAATCTGCTGACCCATGAGAGCTAGATCAAAGAATCAATTTCAAATCTGATTGCCAACAAGTGACAACTTCTGAGCATTACGGAGCAAGTTCATTGAGCCCGTTGTAAGGTACAGATAGTCCATATTGAAAACTATTCTAGAAGCGAAAAAGAGTGAATTGACATTCGACCCGACTCTGTAACTCACACCTTGGATAACCAGCTAGATCCTAAAGTGAGTGGGATTTATCCCGTATAAGTGTTATCAGAGTTTCCTGCTCATTCTTCACAGGGTGTGTATGAAATTCGGACCAACATTATACTTTTTGCTAGCTGGTAATCGTCCCTGATCGGGATAAGAACTTTTCGGAGCGCTCATCCCACCCCAGGATGATTACCACCATCACGCACTCGTCTCACCCCCGGACGAGTACCATCATGGCACTCGTCCCACCTCGGGACGAATAAAAAAAAAAAAAAAATCAAAAATAACCAACACATAAAAATGACAAATGCCAACAAAACCACTAAAAATTGCCGGACACAAGTGCTCTTGCACTTAACCTCTTGGCATAAGAAAACTGATGTCGGGGTCTACCTTGTCGTTATCCTACTCCCTAAGAAGGCTACCATCATCGGACCGCTCCATGGGAAGAAAGATTTTTGCCAATGTTAACCCCAAATGGCATCTTAAAATGGGTTCACACTCACCAAAAATAGGTCAAAACAATCGAGAAACTGCTCGAGCATGCTTAACAGTAAACCATATAAAGGCACCCTTGCACAAGTCATCTTGGGTCAAGCGACTCGTCGCTTTTCTCATGTCGGTCATTCCCTCATCGATTCATTGCTTGAGGGGGTAGTCACACTTAGTTACCAATCAACACCAATATACCCAGTCTTGGAAATTACACGCATTCAAAGGATCATTGCAAAAGACAATCATGCCCCTGCTTGGGGCAGCAAACAAGCAATCATCACAAACTGATCATATAATTGGCATTCGTGAATCATGAACTCAAGGTTCCCACAACAAAAGGTTGCGCCCTTTGCCTCGTCATGACTGATTAATGTCCAAATTCAAGTAATACCTCACCGAACCAGGTTAATACTTGATTTAAGTTCCTTAGCTCGTCAGAAGCAAGGATTCAAGAATGCGTGCCTTTTCCATACTTGGGGAATCAAGAGTTGGTTAGGTTACTGAAAACCTTAATCATTAGTGCTTTGGTTATATATTTTTTCTTAGCACTGCACCATGTGTAGTGCTTCCCAAAAAGGGGCATCTGTAGACACCAAAACAGCACCAATATGATTATGTGACAACAAGCATTGATCGCACTAACACACACAGCCCCCAGGGCAGCCCTCAGAGGTTAAACAGTGGTTCTAACCACTCACACAGCAGTTTTGCAAGTCAAAAATCAATTTGGCACCTTTTAGACACTCAGCTTCTTATTCATCCCACCTAGGGACGAGTGCAAATTTGTACTCGTCTTATCCAGGGACGAGTGCAGATTGATACTCGTCTCACCCAGAGACGATTACTAGCGCTCGCTTAGGGGTGGGACGAATGTCAGGTTTGACCGGCAAAAAGTCAAATCTCGACATGTAACAACTCAGAGCTGCCACTTAGCTTTTCCTGCATGACATAGGAGTGCGAGTGAGTTCTTTTGACAACTCATATCTGCCAATTGACGTTCCCTTCATTGCATGGGAATAAGAGTGAGATTTTTAAGACAACTCAGATTTGCCACTTAGCTATTCCTTCATTGCATAGGAGTGCAAGTGAGCTTTTCTAAAACATACAAAGACATGCACAGAGACAGTTAAGAATCCCTTGATCAAGAAGAAGTCTTCTTTTTACACAAGAAGCATTCATGCAAAGAAACACTTTTGCATGTTAATTCAAAGAGACCCCTTGGGTCTATAAAATGGTGAGTTTCCTCACCCAAAAGAGATACCGAGAAGGAGCATTTTGAGCGACGAAGTGCTGCTAATTCATTTACTTGCGATTTGTGTTTTCAACATCCATAATCTCTTGATCAAAAGAGAGGTTATTGGGTGACTTTTGAAGGCACGAATCAAGAACCAACACTAATTTTTCTGACCACAATATCCTACCAATTTGCCGACAACACATCACATCAGGTTTCGGACCCATCCTAAAGGGGATTGGTGCCGAAGCAAAGTTTCACCCGCGGGTGGTTTGCCTTCGGGCACCCCCTGCTTTATTTCTTTTGTAGTATTTAGCTAGTTTCATGTTTATGCTTTTGTCAAGTTTTCATTTTATTTAGATTCATTTTAACCATCTTTAGATTCATCTTTTATTTTTCATACACAGGTGCTACTGATTCTTTGTTTGTTTCTTTGAACGCAGATTTGTAGCATTGGAAGAGCAGCGAGGAATCGACCTTTACCAACGCAAGTGACGACAACGTTTTGGTTCGCCCATCTTATATGTGGGCACACGAAAGAAGGAATTCTGAAACAAGTTGTAAAAGAGCAAAATTTAACGCTCCTATCCCCTAAAAAGGAAGGAGATGCATTGTAACACGAATTTGCAAAGCATATCAATAAAAGGGCCAATTTTTATATTGCTTTAATATCTTGTGTTCATGTTCTTCCTTTTTATGCATTTTTCAATAACATAGGATTTAAGCGTTATTTTAGTTTCATTTACATTGCATTTTTAGTTTATCCTTTTTTTTTTTGGAATCTCGAAGGAGTCAAACTTCTGATGGTGTCCTGGTTTAGCTCTTTCAACATTCCACCTGAGTACAAAATCTCCAACTTGGAACTTTCTAAACCTAGATTTCTTATCAAACCATACCTTGATGTCAACTGAATGCTTTTAAAAATCTTCATATGCCTGAGTTCTTTTCTCCTATAATTATAGCAAGTGTGTCAAATTTGTTTCCACTAGGTTTTGGTCAGATTCATATTCTGTGTTTATTATCTTGAGTGTTGAAATATCCAAATGAATAAGTGACACATCTTTCTTGCCATATACTAAGGCATAAGGGGAGGTCTTGATGGAATTTTTGGTAGTAATCATGTCTACCCATAGAGCTTGTTCCAACAATAGGTGTGAACTTCTCTTGCTACCCTTTAATGATCTTCTCAAAATTCTTAGCAGATTCTTGTTAGTTGATTATGCCAATTCATTTCCTTTGGGGTAGTAGTTTGAAGTATTTTTAATGGTGATTCCATACTTACTGGAAAAATCAATATATTTAGCTCCTATGAATGTTGGTCCATTTTTTCTCACTAGATATTTTGGAACACCAAACCTTGTGGTCAAGCTTTCCATGAAATCTATCACTACCTCTTGATCTAATTTCTTTGTAGTAATGGCTTCTACTCATCTAGTGAGGTAGTCTGTAGTAGTCAGAATGTACTTGTGGTAAGTTGAGGAATTTATATTGATAAATCCCATGAATTCCAACCCACATTATTGGAAGGGTTCTTACACTTGAATTGGCTTAAGGGAAAATGATGCATTCCTTGTTCTTCCTACATATTGTTGGCATTCATCACAGGCTCTAGTGATTTTGAAGGTATCAAATAAATATGGTAGGCCAGTAATAGCCTACCCTGATAATATTCAAAGCCATTACTCTTCCTTAGAAGTGTCATCCAGATAGTCCTCCATGGAACTCCTCTATGACCTTTTTTTGTTGATCATCCTTTAAGCATCTTAAGAGGACTCCATCAAGGTTTCTTTTGTATAGAACTTCTAACAATAAGACATACTTCAAAGCATAAAGCTATATATTCTTCTCTATGATGGATTAATATTAAGAGGGAATACTCTAGATTAAAATTAATTAGTCATTTGATCTACCCAGTCTGATTCACCTGGTTATATTTCTTCAATTTGATCCTTTATTGTTGATTGACATGTTGTCACTTATGCTAAAATTGTTGCTTATATCAAGCCTTGGTATAGGGATCTTCCTCTGACCAGCTTGGTAGGATGGATTTATACATCATATTATTGGATCTTAGTAATCCAACCAACTCTCTTATCCCATAGATCACCTTGTAAAATAAAACTTCTGACATCGAGGTGAACCACATAAACCGAGATCTTGCTTTGGAACAAGTATTGCCTAAAATTTTTCAATGATTTCATTACCACAAATACTTGTTTCTTAATGAAATTATACTTAACATAATATTTATAAATATTCTATCTCCAAAAATATGGGTTGCTCCTCTCCTTCATCATTCTTCTATGTGAGCATTGATGCATAGCTTTCCTCGACTCCATAAGCACAAAGAATGAAGTCCTTGATAAAGTCTGTATTGACTAGTACTGGAGCTATAACAATGGATTGCTTAATGATTTCAAAGGATTTATTTCTTACCTTAGTCCATTTGAAATTTGCGTTCTTCTTCAGTAATTTTTGATATAGGCTTCACCTTTTGAGAAAAATAAAAGATGAATTTCTTGATAAATTTTATCTGACCAAAGAAAGACTACAAAGCTTTCTAATTAACATGCAACAAAAGAGCAAGAATGGATTTGATTCTATCTAGATCAATGGCCATACCTTCTTTGGAAATCACATGGCCTAGCAAATTTACCTCATGAACTATAAAAAATAAATTCTTAGGATTGAAGGAAATTTTAAATTATCTGCACTTCTGAAAGACTTGTTTTAGGTGTTCCAAGTGGTCTTGCTTGTTGTGGGAGAATACAGTCATGTCATCTAAATATATTATAATGAACTTGTTAATTAACTCTCCAAAATCATAGTCCATTGCTCTCTGGAACATGGATCCTGCATTAGATATCTTGAAAGGTATTCTCTAATAGGTAAAAGTCCCCCACTTGGTGGTGAATGTTGTTTTAAAATAATCTTCATCCTTCACCTAAATTTGGTTATAGCTAGAGAAGACATATAGTAGTGAGAACATTTCTACTCCTACCACAATCTACAATATTTGGTTAATCTATGGGAGGGGGTAGTGGTCCTTTAGTGATGCATGGTTGAGATTTTTGAAATCTATACACAAGCGGATGTCACCATTATTCTTCCTTATAGGTACCAAGTTGGCTACCCAAGTTGAATGTTTTATTAGAAAAATGATCTTAGCCTTTAGTAAATTCAATAGTTATTTTCTAATTATGGATTTGATCCTAGGATTCATAGGCCTTTGTTTCTACCTAAATGGTTTTGCATCTGGATCTAGCTCAATTGTATGGTGGATGACCTTCTTGTCATATACTTTAAGATCTTCATATGACCAAGCTATAATGTCTTGGTACTTTAGGCATAAAGCTTTGATATCCTCCTCTTCTTCTAGAGAACATTAGACTCCAACCTTGAGCTTCTTTTCCTTTTCAATTTCAATTTATTTATAGATTTTCTCATTGATTTCCATGGATCTAATATTTTTCATGTCTTCATTGTCAAACAAGATCTCTAGATTAACTAAACCTCTAGTTATATGATTGTTCTTGAGTTGGATGACATCATGTTGATAAATATCCTCTAGATTTTCCTCTTGAATAGTGGATAAATAGGCTTCTCTTACTAGAAAATCAATGATTTGTTCATCACTTTCAATGACCTATCAAAAAATCTGCTTGTCTAGAACTACAGGCCTAAAAATCATTTGATCCCTTTGTCCTTCATAATTCCTATTTGTAGAAGGGTTGAAATTAGCTCCCCTTACTACTAAGGAATTCACCAAGGTGTTATTTATTCTAGGAATAAAATTAATGTTTGGGACATCAAAGAATTCCATCAAATTGCATACCCTATTTCTATATGCTTTCAGATATTGGTTACTTTACTGCTACACCTTTCTCTTACCTGATTGACAATAAATTCAAAGTCACCATATATTTTCAAGATATTGATACCCATACTTTTAGCTTGCATTAGCCCAAGGTATAGAGCCTCATATTCTACAACATTGTTAGTGCATGACCATGTTAGCCTATATGCATAACTCTTCATCCTTTATGATTGAGACTTTAATACTACACCAAAACCAACACCATTTCTGCATCTAGCACCATCAAAGTGCATGTTCCATATTTTAGTTTCTCTCAAGGACTAGTTAGATATAGCAATAATTCTTTTCTCAGTCTCTATAAAAATATTGTATGTACCTATATCTATCCAAAATTACCTATAATCCTCTCTGAAAGGCAATTCATCTTCAATCTCCAACTCTTCAAATTTATACACAAATTCAAATTCTTCTAGAGGAGTGATATTTCACATGTCCTCTTTAATTTTTTCAATATGGTATGACACATGATTCTCGTGTGTTATTATTACCCTCTTTCATTTGAAAGGAATCATCATGCTAGAATAATCCATGTACATGCATCCACCCAACTTTGTAATGAATTCTCTTAAAAGGTATAAACCAAAATAAGGCTCTAGATCCACCACCACTATTTCTTGTACTATGGTTACCTTAGGTGCCCTACGTAGCCTCATCAAGACATATTTTATCACTCCCACTGTCTTCATAGGTGTCACATCTAACTTAGAAATCCAGGGCAAGATCTGGTATAATCCATAACCATATCTTTGTAGACTACTTTAGGCATGACTGTAGTATATTCCCTTGAGTCAATCATATAGTTTTGGACAACGCACCCCTCCATCCTTAGAGAAATATAAAAAGGAGGGGGTTTGTTGTTTAAAGTGACAAGGGACATTTCCTTCTTTTTATAGGGTATGTTGAGGATGGTGATGGCCTACTTTTCCTATGGATATTTGTTCGAAGAAGCTTTTAGTAGGTCTATTTGGTCAGGAATGAAGAGAGTATCATATAGGCTAGATTTTAATGGTACCTTATTCATTTCATCCATAATATTATATTCAGAGTTAGCAGAGGTAGGTCTCTTAGGCATTCTCTCTGGATTTCATTTTTTCTCTTATACTATTGTGTGGCTTCAATTCTTTACCTTTTCATAATGGAAGGGAACATAAGCTTATCTTGGGATTCATTCTTAGACCTTATTCTATCTCCCTTAGTTTCTTTCTCAATTATTTTGGGAAAATTGACTGCCTTTTCTTGGCCCTTAGGAGCCATGTCTCTTTTTTTATTGGCCTGGGGGATAGGGAATGTATCACTACTTTGGTAAGGTGGATCCTTCTTCTTCTAATAGGGGACCTAAAATTGACCCATATTCTATGGATAAACTTGTAATATTTTCTTTCCTAACCTTGTCATGACAGAAATGGGTCCATCCTCATCAAGATATTTTCCAACCATGATCTAATATGGTTTCTAGAGAATATTCATTCTTAATTTATGATTTATTTTTTATTTATACATAACCTATTGTACATGGTGTTGGTACATAACACAATTATTTGAATCATGAGGATAATTACACACCAAACACTAGATATTCACCAGACTTATTTCTGAAGAACACTCAGGCTCTTCATACACTACATTTACTCTAACCCAGTACTATTATTGGGACGAGGTATTTGATCATTGTTAACATAAGGAATCTTACTTTGTTAAGATATCTCTATATCTCTCTTCTCCATTGAATTCATCTTATTTTTTAGAGTTTTCAAGGTATTTTGGATATCAAGGAGGATAGAATATTCTTGGGGAATTTGAGAAGGAAGGGGAGGTAAAGTAACTACAGTAGGTGGTGCTTTTGAATGAGGAATGGGAGTCATATGTGGGAATGGAGATGATAAGGAGGTAGGATCCATATAATATGAAGTATTTGTTTGTCCTTAGGTATTAGTGGTTTCCAAATTGTAGGGAAACACAACTTTTGGGGGTAATATTCCCACACTAATAAGGATATTATCAATATGAACAACTAAATTATAAACCTGTGGAAAGATCTCCTCCCTAGATTGTTGGGTTTGCAGGCCTAATTTTGATCCAAGGGCTCTAATATAATAAATGTAAGTAAGGCTTGTAGTTGGTCTAGCCACAGGGGCCTCTTCTAGGTCCTACTAAACCTCAAGTTGAAATCTGAAATAGTTTCTTGCTAATGCTTTTACATAGATGTGAATTGATTAAGGAGGGAAAAGGATCATTAGATTCATTAAATTCTTCCAAAAAAGGCTTAGCCAATTCTACCCATGAGGTAATGGTATTGTCTTCAAGGATCCTAAACTAATGTAAAATCTTTCCTCTAAAGGACAGGGCTAGGATTTTGATAATAACATCCTCATTTTTTATATTGTGGATTATTGCTAGATTCAGAATATCTTGGTAGTGCTCATATGCAGTTTTATCCGATCCATAATAGGTGGGTATGGACTTAGAAATAACTTGAGGAATGTCATGCATTTGGGCTAGTCTAAGAGGGCCAGTTGTATTCCAGCTAGGATACTTCTACAAGGGCTGATTTGGAACTGCATTTTATGCCATGTTCCTAGTGTAGCTCCTGTGGGAGGTGGCCTTGGGTGAACTGTAGGATTCTCTTTAGGCATATTTTTGTCTAAATGAAAATATTGACTCAAATATCTTATAAAATTAGACCCTCTATAATGTATCTCACAATAGAAAAAGGAATTTGGATTATTCCTTTTGAATGACTTGGTATACATGAAAAACTATAAGCTATAGGGATAACTTTTCTAGATTCATAGACCAAGGAGTTGCCAGGTGAATTTTTTAATCACCACTTAGCAAGGTCAAGATAATTCACCAAATATTGATTCCTTTGGGAAATAATTAAAATAATAAATAATAAGATGGGTTTTAGTGTTTCTTGCAAACAGGTCCCATCGGGCATGCCAAAACTATTGGGATCCAAATTGTCATCAACGTTTACTCAATACTACAACTGTTTATCTTCCAATTTTTTTGGCCAAACTTACACTTGATAAACATAGCTCACAAATCAACATTGTATGGACCAAATATTGCTTCAACCCAACCTCCATAGTAGGCTGGTTTCTTGTCAATTGGATAGAATTTTGACTCAATTAAGCTTAAAAATGATTTTGAGGAATAGGGTTAGAAAAGGTTTAGGGTTAAGAAATTATGCATTAATAGTGGTCGAATAGGGCTAACAACATAGACATCCATGAAAACTATTTCTAGTGTCCCACACTCAAGATTTGCAGCATCCAAAACAAGATAATATTTATACAATAAAGCTAAACAAAGATATGTTTCAAGAAGAAATTTCAATGTCTAATATACTAAAAATCTAAATTAGCAGAATAGATCAATATTTAAACTTTGCATAAATAAAATTCTTATCAACACATATCTAATTATGAATAGATTTCAATTGCTTTTACAACTAGTAATCCAATTGTAGACACCTAAATTGTGTCATTATTAGGGGATCTTCTCACATAGACACACTAATAAGATCATAAGATATAATATTGGACTTTCCAAGCATCAACAGTGGTTCTCACCACTCATTTGGGGAATTTTCAAGCCATTCAAGCTTGGCCACTCAAACCAAGAGCAGTCAAATCCTAGCCACTCAAGCCTAGAATGGCTAGGCCTTAGCCACTGTAGAAGTCAATGTCTAGATATTAGCCACTGCAGATGATAGTGGCTAAGCCATAATAAGTAGTTTTGTCAACAAACAGGCCTAATCATAGGTGAAAGTGGTAGTCTACATGCAATAAAGGTTAGTGAGAGTAAGTTTGCATTCCTTTTCATGACCATTTCACATAGGAGACTTGATTTTTCATTTAGACTTAAGTTAACTGACCTCCAAGCATAAACAAAAGACCAAATATTCTCATGCTAATGACCAGTTCACATAGAAGACTCAAGTGGGCAGTTATATTTTAGTTAACTGGCATTCAAACATAGGCAATGAAAAAAAGCTTCTCATGCTAACTTGCACTATGCATGAGAAGTTCATTCCTAGGGCTTGGACATAAACCTAGGGTTTCACACTATAAAAGGTGCAAGCCTAAGAGCACCAAAGATATAGATGAGAGAAAAATCAGAGAGAGAGACATCTTTTTGAGGAGATCTTTTGAGACTTGAAGAGTTCTCTTTGAGATCACCTGTAGGGCAAAGCACTGACGGATTGAAGATCATAACACCTATTATTTCAACATTAGATACAGGCTTTGACCCATAGCTTTGGGGCAAAGAGAGCAAGGTTTACCTTAGCGGCCATTGTCTTGGACAGTGGCCCATAGGCTTAGTTTAGGTTTTAGACATAGCTTCTTTAATATATTTCTTTATGTTTTCATATCATTAGCATAGATTTACATGATTTCATGGCATAGTTTTATCATATTTCCATTACATTATTTGATTACTAACAACCTCATCCGGGGAGGCAATCTCGAACACCTAAACGTGTGTTGTTGTTTCATTGCTTGCAGGGCCATAGGTACATCAAACAAATTTTGCAACATATGAGAGCAAAAGGGATCCCTCTAGGAAACAAACCTAGAGGAGGCATCTATAAGCCCTCATACATTTCCATGTGTAGAACCGGGAAGCTTTTATAAGTGCACCACCTCTTCGCAGAAGGTTCAATCCTTACCCATTTGTAATTTATAGTATCAAAATGGGTATCCCTAAGAGGGACCGACATGTAATCGAGCTTCAATATCAATAAATAGATTTGTATTTGTTATTTTATGTTATATTATTTTTCCTCTTGTCTTTCCATTTCATCTTCGGTATTTTAATAACATTTCAAGTAGGGTTACAAAAAAGGGACCGATGCGTGTGTTCCCGGGGTCGCTAAATATGGTGATAACGGTGGGACCACCACCAATTTTTCATTCTCTATTAAGATACTAACTTAGTTTTGTGTGCAAGTCTAGCCACTCTGAGCTACAATGGCCATAAAATAGCTACTCTGAGCTACAACGACCAATAGAGCTTAGTCGCTCTCTACAGTGACCAAGAACCAGCCACTCTAGTCAACAATGACCAGAACTAGAGTGTAGTAGAGGTCAAAACACTGACTCTCTCATCTAGATCAAAGGTTGGTATAGCTTCTTTGATATTTTACAGCTTTCTTTTTGCTTTTGTGTGTCTAAAATAGAGAGCTTAAAGCACATTTATGTTTGGAAATTGAAGGAATAAAAGAAGAAAGAATTAAGCATTTCGCATCTTAGATATTCTTTTAAATTTTCCACTAGGCATTGCTAGGAACATCGGCTTATGCCTGAAAATTTCACCCTAGAATCCAACGGGCTAGACATTGTATGTTGTTTGCTTGCTTTGAGGCCCTACTAGAGGCCATAGTTGCATGAAATAAAGTGAGCTCATAAAAATCATAATAGTTCATGCATATTTCTAAATATTGAAATGTATTTTTACACTTAGGCATATAGGAAATATTCATTGATGATTTATGATGCACTTTATGTTATGCAAGCTTAAAATGAACACCACACACACATGTCTCATTTAAACATTGGAGAGTTGGATTTCATCACCAAACTTCAATTCAGTCTAGTGATGTTGGAATTCATCTCCTTCCACTGGTTTTCCCCTTAGAGCTTCCTATAAATGGATTGATAAACTTAACTATAGTGACACTAAGTTACTTGTGTTCAAAATATCTTCCACTATTGGAACAATTATTGGTTCAGAGTGGAAGAGCTAGGTGAACCCTCCATTGGGTCTTCAGTGGTGTACCCTAGCTTATATTGAGAAAATAATGTTTGGCATGAGTGTACTTGGTTGTCACTATGGATGAATATTATCATTCTTAATCCAATAACAAGAGCAAATAAATCAAAAGAACAACACATCAAAATACATCAAATAGTTTAGGGCACACTTAAATTGGTAATAAAGATAAACATCTGCTTGGTATTGTGTGGTTATTCCTAAATTACAACTCAAAATATCAATTTATAAGACAACATGGTGAAGAAAAGAAGTAAGCATCCTCAGTTTGATATTGGGATTGCACTAATTTTCCCATAGAGCCTGAAGACCTCTTCCCCAATGAAGAGATGTTATAGCCATTCCACTTTGCATCAGGTTGTGCGTATGACATCTTCCATGTTGGTTTGGAACCTGAGTTACTAGGTCTTATAAATCCTATCGATGACATTCATTTGGTACCCACGCCTCATCAACTAGAGGATGGGTCACATATGGCTATAGAAACAAATTTTGAGGTGGACATTAGCAATGATCCTACCCAACCAAGGAAATTCAAGTTTAGAGAAAGTCTATCTCCAGAGGAACAAGCCATCCTAATTCCTCTCCTCAAGGAGAGGCCAAATATTTTTGCTTGGACTTACATAGACATGCCAGGGATAGATCCAAAGTTAGTTTTTCATAACCTTTTATTGGATCCTATGAAGAAGCTAGTCAAGAAAAAACTAAGGAAAATTCATCCAACCACCACTTTGATGGTGAAGAATAAATTGCAAAAACTACTAGATGCAGTATTCATAGTTCCTATAGACTACCCTGAGTGGGTGTCGAACATGGTACTCATAGGGAAACTTGATGGAAGAGTCTGTATCTGCAAAGATTTCAAATATTTAAATAGGGAAACACCAAAGGATTCATTCCCATTGCCAAACATAGATGCTCTTGTGGATGCAACCACAAGCCATGAAATGCTCTCCCTAATGGATGGTTTTTTCAGATACAACCAGATCTGTATTAAGCCTGAAGATCAACATAAAACTGCTTTCACCACTTCATGGGGAACATTTTGTTACAAACTAATGCCATTCTGTCTCAAAAATGTTGGTGCCACATATCAATGAGCCATGACATACATATTCCATGACTATATGCATAAGATATTGGAATATTACATGGATGACTTACTAGCCAAGTCCCTGTTGTGGCAAGAGCATGTTGAAGTCCTTAGACAAGTCTTTGATCGCCTCATAGAACACAATGTTTGATTGAATCCTAAGAAATGAGTACTTGACATAACTTCTGGCAAGATTTTAGGATTCATTGTATCCAAGAGAGGCATTGAAGTTTGTGAAAATTCTGAGGATATCAAACATCCAATCTCATACAATGAAGTCTGATATTGCATTGGACAGTCGATATCGGTCAAATAGAGCTGATATCATCATGAAGTTAGAAATAAACTTGATGTGGGCACAAAAATCAAGGTAGGAGGTTATCAGGTGGTTTTAATTAATTTTTGAATGTTTTTGACTTAGGGTAAATTGACATGGATTAATTTTAGCCTATTACATTTTTCTCCCTCTTTAGCGCATTTTTGAAAAAAATGCATTAAAGAAAAAGATGGCACATTTTACGAGGAAAAAAATTATTGCAAAAAAAAAAATGAAGTTTTAAATTTTACAATAACTGCATTAGGTGTGATACCCCCTTCGAGTTTTTACACCAAATTCTGCGTTTGGTGTAAAAATTCAAAATTTCAAATTTAGGGTAAAATGAATAAATAGAAAAAGTTAGGATAAAATTTAATTCATTTTCTTTTTTTACTGCTGGTGAAACTCTTGCTCTGAGAAGAATATGGCGGAGGTCACACACCAAGTAGATGAGGTCGAGTGAGGATAGGGAGTCTAAGGGTAAGTATTGTAAACCTCTTTAGCTTACAATTTTCATGTTTTTGCATTTAATTTTTGTGAAATTTGGATTTTTAAGGTATGACTACCATTACACACCCACATCAACAATATCGGGTCATTTTGGCAATATCAACCCTATTTTGGCTATATCATATTTTTTGATATCATAAAAATAGGTCCAATTTTATCAATATCGACCAAATTTTGGCGATATCGATGAATGCAATATTGTCAAAATAGATCCGATATTGAGCAATTAAGTCTGATATTGCAAGATTAAGTCTGATATTGAAAATTAAGTCCAATTGTGCAATTTTTTGTTTGATTACTAACTTTAATTTTTTGTTGTTTTATTTTGTTAACAAAAACCAGTTTTGAATAACATGAAGTGGATATATGGAGGTCTCCAAGAAGACTTGAGTGCCCTTACCAATGTAGAGAGGGTATCTATTGAGGCTATAGGATTGAGACATGTGGTAGAGATGCCACAAATCCTAGTCGATTTGAGGCTACTAATGGCATTGGCTGAGAGGTGGTATCTGGGGTCCTCATGTTTCCAATTACCTATAAGGGAGATGGTCCAAAAAATAGATGATGTATCGAGGACACTAAGGGTGCCTATCAAGGGCATGTGCATAGCTCCATTTGGCAATAAGGGCTAGGCGATGCAGTGATTGTATGGGGATCTGATATTCTTGATTAATAAGGTTGGAGTTAGTATTAGAGACTTGGCTAGACAACTGGGATCTCTAGATTAACAGTGGTGCTTAGTGGTATGATGGTAGGGCTATTATTGTGTCATCTCAATGGTTTCCATCTACCATGGACTCTAGAAGAGGTTTTTTGTGACATGAGGGATTGGGGTATACGGTTTGCATGGGGTCCATACATTTTGTGTCAACTATACATGACTCTCCATAGGGTGGTTTATAGAGGAGGTAAAGCATTGGTACTTACCTCTTTTCTATAGGTATGGTGTTGGGAGCACATAGTAGTTAGGATATCTGTAGGGCTGCCATTGGTAGAGGTGGAGGATGGGAAACCCAAAGTGTTTTGTTGGAACTTGCATAGAGGACACCATGGGTGGATTAGCCTCAACATAGTTAGGAGGTTTATGGATGAGATGACTACATATGACATCTATTGGAGATCTTGGAGAGATCTTATAGGGTGGGGAGAGGATAGTTTTGAGCTGGCTCAAATGATGCAAGTTATTTAGCCTTGGATGGAGTAGGGGGAGTAGAGCTACATCATGTATACCGAGTTCTACGATAGTTTGGATTACAGCAATATATCCCTACGACTAGAGATCTCACATTTTTGAGGGTGACTCGGGATGCTATGATAGTGAGTGATGCTACTAACATGGCATAGTTCATATACCCTCTTCTAGATGATGATGTGGTAACCACAAAATATGGGGATGATGTTGGGGTGACTACCAGGTATCAATAGTGGTATGTGAGAATCTATCCTACATGGATCACTAGGTCAAGGGGTATGATTTACAAAGTAGTTGAGAAAGTATTCTAACAATGATGCACTATTGACCATTAGTAGCAAAGGACCTAGGCATCCCCTAGGATAGATATGCCTTGCACTAGGGGAGGGCATTTGATCTAGAGGACATCCAAATTAGAGAGGGTTACTAGATAGGAGAGGGGTCTAGTGGAGTAAGTGAGGAGAGGAGATCATATCATCAGTAGGAGGGGATACTTGACTCACCTAGGAAGGATGTGATGAAGAAGGAGGGAGAGAGTAGTGAGATGGTAGCTCTATGAGTGAATAATGCAAGTCTAAAGACTCGAGTTTAGAATCGAAAGGCAGAGATCGTAGAGGTATGGGCTCAAGTAACTTAGGGAGCTAGGGTTCCTACTTTGACATCTTCTCAGTTGACGCAATCAGGGAGGAGAAGTTCAGGGGGAGAGTTAGCTTAGGCTCTTCAATTGGTAGGTTTCTATCAAGGATTTTACTTTGCAATAGTGCCTATAGAGCAGAGGTAGCCATTAACTGCAAATTTGGTGACTTCAAGCTGCTCAAGATCAATGTCTCACTTAACGACTAGGGCTACTACTATAGGGGTGGTAGATTTTCAACCATCGTGAGCCCCTGGTGGGTATGATGATTCTCAGAGCTCTAGAGGCTTGAGAGGGTGATAGGGATGATAGACTAGGGTATTTTTTGTCATATACCCCTAGTGATTGAGTATGCCAATTTTGGAGATTTTGGCATACCATTTTGACTTCATTTTGTACTTATATTGTGATATATATATATATTGTACTTATATTGTGATATATATATATATATATATATATATTGATATTATTGTTTATACAATATTGTGTGATTTGATTGGATGATTTATTGCATTTTATTATGATGGTTGTTTACATAATCTTTGTAATCATGCTTTGATTTTTGAATATTTTTTATCATGCTTAACATAAAAGGAAATGATTTGTAAAGTGTTTTTGAAAGACAGAAGATGTTTTTTGTGCGATGATAAAATTGATGGATTAACAATAATCCTCAAAGGATGTTGTGTTGTTATATGACTATTGTTGGAGATCAATGGTCGCTAGGTCATGAAGCGGATCCTATTGTGAGGAAGTTTTGTATTGCTAATACCAAAATATTGTAGGATTCAAGAGTGACCTTGAGACTTATGATGATGAAAATAGGATGTTACTTCAAGAGAAATTGATTTTGAGAAATAATAGGTTGATAAATATTGTCTTTGTGAGAGATATAGAGTGATTTAAGCATGAAAATTTGGGAAGGATGACTTGCGCTTTGTGAGGTTGATTTACCAATTTTGAGTGAGGTAGTTTTGCAAGCCATATTTTATGAACCAATGTTTGTGCAAGTGAAGGATTCATTAACCATGATTTTATGCATGCAATTGTACTGGACTACTATGTAAGTCAAGTCATCGAAAGCTAGATAATCCACAAGAGTACATTGGTCTGTATAAAAGAAGGTCGCTAATGTGATAGACATGTCACCATGTGTAAGGATACTGCCATTGCCAATACGGCTTGATGCCACCTAACCTGTAATGAGGATCACCCCATGGCATTTGAATAATTGAGTAATTATAGGGATTCAAGCTCATTACCCCCTTATTTTATTTTGATTTCTTGGAGTAGGGATTCTTGTTCATTTTTATTTTTTAACAAGGGGATTTTATTGATTTTCTAGTAAAACTAATTTTTCTTTCTTTTTCTTTTTCTTGCTTTTTCTTTTTTGGGATATTATTCGAGTAGGGGGGCACTTGTCCTTTTGTCAATTCTCAGTATTCTAGACCATACACATAATAGGATAGCAAAGGGTACTTCTAAATTAAGGTCCTAAAACTACTATGTAGTATCATTTTTCGAATTTTGCAAAAAAAATCATTGTAAGATGTGAAATGTGTTCTTGGTTCAAAAAGTAACAAGACCGGTTCCCAAAAATAAAAAATTTATTTAGTGGATTAATAGCGATTTTGCTTCAAGAGAGATTTATAATAAAAATTATAGAATCAAGATTTAGTAGAATTGTGAATTAAGTGAGTGGTTCATGTGTGACCACCAAAATGGCCCTCACACCTATGATTCCTACTACGTAAATGAAATAAGAGATACAAAAGAATGCATTGCAATATTGACAACAAATTGGAAAGAAAAGAACACTTTTATTCCATTTAGAAAGAAGCCAATTCCAGTTACAAATACGTCCCTCTTAGGGATACCATTTTGATACTCTTATTACAGTAGGAAAAGCATATGAAATCCCTCTCAAGGGTGAATGTGAGTTTCAAGCCATTTGGGGTGACACGAATTGCTCTAGGGTGGAGTTGACCCTCTTCTTCGCATTGAGGAAGGAATTAGATGATTGAGTCTCCTTCAAATATGCTTTCCTACGGTCAAGAAACAACACAAAAGCATTAATAGCATAGGCAACCTCTCATGATGAGGCCCTTTAAAGGATATGAACATGAAAATGCCATAACACTAATGAAATCAAGAAAATGAACAAAACATGCTATACTTATACCAAATTCATAAATATTGCTTGAAACATAGAAATGAAGAGTACTGCTCTCTATCTAATGGACTAATTGCATGAAATGATGCATGGAAACAAGAGATTAGTACAAAGTTGCTTAAATGGAAAGAACTCACGTAAAACCCTAATTAAACCAGTCAGTGTCTCTAAAACATGAAATAAACTACTAAAATGCTTAATCTAATCTAATAAAGCACAATGCAAAAGAAATAGTAAGGAGATCTATCATCGGTTGCAAACCGTAGCTCTGATGAGCGGTCTGCACTATACACCATGGTTGTCAACCGTGGTGAGCAATCAAGTAGCTTTGCCCTCCAAATCTAGGGTTGTGGGCTTGATCTTCCTTGTCCAATTGATGATCAAGGGTCGCCTTGGTGTCCTCTGACTAGTTTGGTGGTTGAATTGCGTAGTTGGGCCTCTGTTTGCCTGAATTTGCGTTTCTTGGCGTTCTAGCTCCTTAGGGCATCCATGGCACAAATTGACATGATGCTTGGTGAATTGGCAAGTGAATGGCAACTAAGCTCTCTCAATGCACTCAAGTGAGTCTACAATCCGATAGGGCTTCGCTGCTCAAAATGCTCTCTCTCTTGCTATATCTTTGCCCTAATTTGAAGGAGTACTTATAGGATTACCCAAGGGCTAGGGGTGGCTTCATGGAGAAGCCAAGATCAAGAAGAGGTGGTTAGGACAGTTGGATTGGAAGCTTCCATCCTTTAACCATCTTCTTCTAGAACAAATGGTCGTTCAAACCGATTTGGCTCGGATGAAGGCCAACTGAACTTTAGTTTAGACCACAGGTGACAGCTGTGGCCTAGACTGTGAACCATAGGTGTCAGCAGTGGTTCAGACTATAGACCGTAGGTCTCAACCATGGTTCAGAATGATTAGGCCAAGGAGCCCAAATTGAGTGGTTAGAACCACTACTCTATCTTGGAGTCTGTCCAAGATCTTCCATATGGTCTTGTAGCATGTCCCATATGAGTAGTCACCCTCGACATGACATGTTTTAGGTGTCTACAGATGCCCCTTTTGAGATGCGTTGTGAGATCGAACAACGCGTGAGCAAAAATACACCACCTAAAATGATGTCGAAGGTTGTATGATGATCATTGATCGGATCAACATTAGATGCCCTAGGTCCTACAAAAGGATGTGCATCCTGGAATCATTGCTTCCAACTAAATGAAAGGCTTAAATTTGAAAGATCTTGCACTCATCGTCAGGCATTCGGGTAGCTTTGGTGCTACAATAGGAGTTAGGCCTATATAACCGAAAGGAGGAGAGCTACAAACTAACTATCATATTTGCTATTTTCCCCAAGCAAAGGGGTAAGCTTATGATAGCTGTTGACAATGATTCGCAAGGATGAACACAATTTTGACAAGATCAAGGGATCTACGATTTCAGGGATCTTCTATTGACTTTGATTATGATTTGAAAGCATGACTACCCCCTCAAGCGATGAGTCGATGAGGGTAATGACGATGAATGAAGTGACGAGGTCGCTTGACCATTATGAATGATCTGAACAAGCTTAGAATTTAGCATTTAATTACTTGGCTAGGCCTAGTTCAGCTTATGATTGCAACTGTTAATAGTAATTGCACATTCCTATCCCATGGAGTGGTCGAGCTGCAATAGCCTTCTTAGGGAATCAAAATGATACAAATCCACTTAGATTTATGTTGAATCAATTTGTTGATGATCTGTTGAAAGGATGTCATAGGGGAAATGACATGAAATGCCTCATTCCCGTGGAGCGGTCCAGCCTTGAAGGCCTTCTTTGGGATTGAAAAGAAGCATGTCAAATCAACGATGACAATTTTACCCCAAATGTCCTTATGGTTATTTACTCATCTCATCGGATTGCATGGAGCGTCAGTCACTGCAACCACCAAGTGTCTAGGGTAAATAACTGAATACGAGGTGCATTTGGCATTTTATTATTTGATTTTTTATTTTATTTTGTTAATTTGAAATTTTAATTGATCCTAGTGCTTGAAAATCACCAAATTTGATAAATTGATTGCTCTTATTGAGATTATGATCCATTAGGAATCATTAATTTATCATTTAAAACCTTCCCACGATGGGATTTTAGTGCATTTAATGCTAGTTGCAAACCGCACGCATGGCCTACGGTTGGTATTTCAAATTTTGGGAACCACAGCTCAGGGCTACGGTCAAAAAACCCTAATTTTGGGACCATGATTTTAAGCTATGGTCCAACGAAATTAGAAAAAGGTATATAAATTTTCCCATTTGAAAATTTCTTTATTATTCCTTGAAAGTGATTTGCAACTAGAGAGCTCTGAGAGGTGAGGAAGCATTACTGATGTGAGACACTATTGAAACCTCTTTCGATGACCTCACACACATCCCGATGGTGGACCCTTCACAGCCTTCATCTAGTAGAGGGATCAATGTGGGAAAGGTAACCCTAAACCTAGTCCTCGCACTCCTTACCAGTTTAAAATGAACCACATTAAGTAATGGGTTAATTAACTTCACTAAATTGCTGGTAAAGAACCTCACAGTAGTCTAGGCTAGATTAGATTTTAATTTTTTTTGGGTGCCAGGCTAGGAAGTGACCCAGAAAAGGTCACGTTCCTAGACCGTAGCTGGCAGATGCGGTTCCCAATTGTCATATTGGGGACCATAGCTATCAATCATGGTGGGATTCAAATCCCAATGGTCAAAAATTTGACCATTACATGGACCGCAACTTTGGCCTGTGGTTCCCAACTTTGGAAAAAAATTTCAAATTTTATTGATTTTTTTTTATTTTTCTTGGCAATTAATGCCATTTATTGCACTTCTAAGATGCATTTTTGAATTTTTTTGAAATTTTTGATCACTTTTTGCATGTTTTTGTATTTTTAGCAATTTTTAGATTTGTTTGTCTTTTTAAGGTCATTTTTTAGCTATTTTTAGTTGTTTTTAGTTATCTTTTTCCTTATGTATTATTTCTTTTCAAAAATTGACCTCTAGAGCCAGGGAGTTGGATCTCCTATGCACCCTCCATGGATAGCTCACTGACCTGGAGTGGTAGTGGTTTGGTGTGGTTGGCTTTGGCTATGTGCTTGATCTACCTATGATCAGGGTAGATCAGGTGTACATGACTGCATTGGCCCGATGCTGGGAGGCATGGACCAACACATTTCACCTACCCATAGGTGAAATGACTATTACATTGGAGGACATCTACCGGATCTTCAAGATCCTGATCGATGGTGAGCCCATCACCTCCTCTCCCTTTTAGAGCAAGGAGGATGTCTTTGATGATATATTTGGTGACCATAGTGAGGATGCCCAGGGTAGGGCTGATCATGGGGGCATCCACATCGGATACTGGTAGGGGGAGGGCATCTTCTCCATCCGAGAGGTCATCTTTATGCACCTAGTTGTTCAAATTGTGCTTCCAGACTCCTCGAGCACGAGGATCCCCTGGAACCTCCTGGCTATTATCAGGAGAGTTACATAGATCTCCACATGATAGCCACTACTCTTAGCTTGGGGGAGCACTTTACTATGTCAGCTATACTGAGGGTTATACTAGGCTATGCATAGGAGCCAAGTTGGCATCAATTGTAGCCTATTACTTCAGATCTGGGGCTGGCAACATATCAGGATCGAGTGGTCGATCGACTTGCCGCTCATCATCACTACTATTCCTGATGCATGCTAGTGCTATGCGGCATGCTGGCCCCATGAGGAGGAGGGGTTCTAGAGTAGGTCCCATGCTGGGGACGTGGACCACTATATCACTAGATTTGCATAGCTCCAAGTGGATGATATAGAGTGGCATCCATACATGGATTGTCCTGCATGGGAGGAGGCTAGCGAGCGACTATGCCAGGCTAGGAGAGATAGGTGGTTACTCAGCTACAAGGTCAAGATCCATGAGTATCAATACTACTCATGGGTCCTACGATAGTTTGGGCTCATACAAGATATTTTGGAGCTACCTACCATCTATCGATACCTAGTACTAGAGAGGGATTTTCCCTAGATTCAATCGACACCACTTGGAGATGAGGCTGATGACTTCTAAGAGTTGGGCATGGCTAGGGCTAGGACCACCCTAATGTATGATACTTGGTGGTCCCTACTATAGTGGTAGGGATCAGGGCCCCTCGATATAGGTGGATGATGGGGCAGAGGTTGATCCAGAGGGGCGCAATGTGCGCCAATAGACCGAGGGTGGATGGGGTGTAGAGGCTAGCCATAGAGGATGCTCCATAGGTTGAGGCCAAGGAGGAGGCACTAGAGGAGGGTGAGGCACCTCCAGATAGTGAGGTGGGGTAGCTACTAGCTCAGGTTGTTGATCTTTAGAGTCAGGTTGGGAGGCTGCAGACCCAGCAGTTGTAGCGGGACACTTCTATCACCATACTAGAGGTGAAGCTAGCTCATAGAGAGAGGTAGCTATAGTAGGCCCAGGAGGAGATCATAGCTCTCACAACATGGGCTACAAGGGTGGAGACACAGGTCCATGATCTCACTAGTGCGTGTGATCTAGCACAGGCATGATTGAGTGTGGCTATTGCAGAGAGAGATCTACTCAGGGTACAGAGGGGGATCCTTCATCCTCCTAGGCCATCATGGGACCTCCAGCCACACCATATTCATTGCTACCAGGTAGCTATGACCCCATGGCAGAGATATCAGTGCTTACAGGCCCTCATGGAGGAGGGCAATGATAGGCACATAGGTAGGGTAGCCCGCATAGACCAGCTAGAGGGCTACATCAGGTTGATTGGTGGGTAGGTCCCAGAGGATCCACATGCTTCAGGGTCATAGCGGACCAGGACCAGGATGACAGGGTAGTCCTCTACTAGTTCGAGCCACCGGACCCATAGGACCGAGAGGACACATAGGTCCTCTAGCACACATGGAGCCAGCTCTCACAGGAGCCACAAGGATGGTGGGGGTGATGGTGGTGACTCTCAAGCTGGGGGTGTAGGCCCTCTAGTATAGATCTTTAGAGATATTTATTGTACTATTTTTGAGTGTAAGGTCGAGGACCTACATAGTTGTAGCCTACGGGTATTTTGATGTACCTCTATGTACTCATTGATACACATATTATATATGATATTGATCATTTTGGCTCATTATGTGTACTTGTATTTATTTTTATGTTTTATGTTTATGTTTATGCACATGGATGCAGATGTTTATATTGATGCTATGTTTATATGATGTGATGTATGGATGACATGCACTAGATAGCTATTTTTAATTTATGATGATGATGATATGCAGTGATCTAGATGCTTAGATGTGCTACTTATGGTGGATGCATATGGATGCGATATTTACTTTTAAATGCATATTTAATTTTGCTTTATTGTATGCATTTAATTTATGATGATGTCACGCTATGCTGGTGTAATGTATGTAATGCTTTATTTACATGATGGTAATCTAATGTAAATGAACTTGTATGCTTTAATCACTTAAAACATAAGGAATGAATGCGATATGTGTTTAACAATCTAATGGATGACACCACAGAATTTGTAAAAATCATAAATGTAATTGAAAATCCTCATTACAAGAATTTAATCAATTAATCACCCATATATGAAATGCAATGATATGCAGTGGTATGATGCGAATGATATAATATGTCACTCTATATTATTTTTGCAATTTTGAAAAATATGCACAATATAGTCAGTGGTCGTCTAGATATCGTTTCTGATATCCATCCGATATCTATCCTATATCTTGATTGTGCTCAATGTAATGATGTATCACTGATTAGATACTTTGCAATTTGATGATTGAATGACTTTTATTTTATATGGTTTGTGATATTTGGTATTTTGTTGCTATTAGAGAAATTTTTGAGGTTTTCCATGAGACTCAAACACCCTAGTAGACTTCTCAAACGTCACATACTAACTGTACAAGGCTTTTGTTGGACAAATCTTTCATCACGAATGACCCAACTGTTCATTACCCCTATGTGTGCACATGAGTATTTTTAGATAGACCATAGGCATACCCCAGATGTCAGTCGGGACTCTTCCAACCCATATGTGAGATCGGGTTCCTCCTATGTTCGTATCATCCTTGTTTCAGACTTGATTGGACTATAATGCTAGACAAACCCAGGCACCCAGAGCTAGCTCATCTTGCAAATTGATCAGGACTACCCCTCCAAGAATAGTCGGGACTCTTTCAACCCATTGCTATGATTGGGGATCACCCAATAGAACTACTACTCCGGAAGTAGGTGGGACTCTTTCAACCCATTGCTGCAATCGGGGTTCACTCTATGGCTTTGAATGGTGAACAATTCAGGGATTCAAGTTCTCACCCTTATTTTCTTTCTATTCATAGGGATACTTGCTCATGTGTAGTGATAAAAATCACTATTTTTCATGTTTTACTTTGAGTGATAAAAATCACTGTTTATTCCTATTTTTCTTGAGCAAGGGATTTATATAGTGCTTTTGATTCACTATGTAACTTTAGATTTGAATTTGAACTTGATTTTGATCTTCATTTGATCTTTGATTTGAATACTAGGGGTTTTGAATTTTGAGATGTCAATTTGGGATATCGATTTTAGGATATCGATGTGGGGTATCAACCTCTGATGTTGATATGGGATGTTACTCTGGGATATTGCTCCTTTATTTGTAAGCAAGGGAATGTATGGGTAGGGGAAATCTTGTCCTTTTTCCAAGGTTCACCACTCTAGACCGAACTATTTGCAAGATAAGTAGGTAATCAAACCCTTCTCTCTAGACACCCAGGATCACTTTCACAGCTTTCATCTTCCCTCATCTTAGCAGGATTTTAAATGTTTCAATTAGTGACGGGATCCTGATATGCCAAGTACTATCACAACTAGTGACCTCATCTACAAAAGCAAAGCAAGCTTTCTACGACATCTGAGAAACCCACTAGGTATGGTTGAGTGACCGGAAAACTTTGGTATATATACATATTTCATAGCAATAGGTGTTGTGTTGAAAAACACATTTACTCACATGAATGATGGATTATGATAAATGCAGAGGTGCATGATTAAAACACAAACGTGGTGTCGTTTGTAAGACTAACAAACACAATCCATTCTACTATGGAATGCAATGGATGACGAATGCCTATATGCAATGCAAAGATGAAATGTATGTGTGAATGCAAAATAAAAATGCATAATGAAATGCAAATGTTTTTGGATTTTATGCTTTTACAATTTTTTTTTTTTTTTTTTATTTTATTGCTTTTAATTTTTATGGATTTTGAGCCTTTATATTTGACCAAATGATGAGTACATGCCTTCGGAGCCTTTAGGAGTGACCAAGCAATTTTTTAGAAACCCTTGGAGCTTTTAGGTTGACCAAAGGGATTATGAGCACCTTTGGGGATTTTTGATTGACCAAACTACTCATGAGGGAGCTTGGAGCCTTTTAGGATGACCGAGCGGTGTTAAGCAAACCCTCGGGGCTTTTGAGGATGACCGAGCAGTTTTAAGCAAACCCTCGGAGCCTTTGGGTTGACCAAGCAATTTCTCAAAAACCCTTGGTGCCTTTTTGGGATGACCGAGTGGTTATAAGCAAACCCTCAAGGCCTTTAACTAACATGACCAAGCAGTTTTAGGAACCCTTTGAGCCTTTTGCTGACATGACCAAGCAATTTTAGAAACCCTTGGAGCCTTTTTTGACATGACCAAGCGGTTTTAGGAACCCTTGGAGCCTTTTGGGATTGACCAAGCGGTTTTAAGCAAACCCTCGGGGCCTTTTACTATGCTCCTAAGCATAGAATGCCTTAAGATGGATGATGTTGAGAGGTTCAGGCTCTTCAACACCCCCTAGCGACGTTAGGCGATAGGTACCTAGACCAATATTTTTAGATATGATATAAGGTCCTAGCCAATTAGCCATGAATTTGTCTCACATATCAGGTGGCAAATTAGAGTTCTGTTGGTTCTCTTTGAGCACAAGATCCCCAACTTCAAAGTCTCTCTGATGGAATTTGATATTATAAGCTCATTTTAGTCACTCCTGATAAACGCAGAGGTGCTCCAAGGTATTCACGCGATGTTCATCAAGCAGCGTCAGTTGATCTAGGTGAGCTTGTTGCACGGTGTCATCATCAATGAACTCTTTCAATGCAACATGCAACATTGGAATTTCTAACTCTAAGGGCATAATGGCCTCAATGCCATATACTAGTGAAAATGGAGTTGCCCTAGTGGGTGTCCGAATGCTAGTCCTGTAAGCCCATAATGCAAGGGGTAGCTAGATATGCCAATCTTTGTGGTGTTCTTGTACCATATTTTTCAAGATGGAAACCATTATCTTGTTTGAGGCCTCAGCTTGACTGTTTGCCTACAGATAGTATGGAGTCACAAAACTGTGTTTGATTCTATACTTAGACGTCAAAGCTCTCACAATTTTGTTCTTAAATGACGTTCCATTATCCAAAACTATCTTGGATGGAATCCCAAAATGACATATGATATGCTCGAGTATAAACTCTACTATGCGAGCTCCAATAGTCATTGTTAAGGGTATTGCTTCCACCCACTTTGTAAAGTACTCAGTAGCCATGATAATAAATGTATGTTGGCCTGATGATGGGGGAGAGATCTTACCGATGAGATCAAATCCCCATTGAGAAAATGGCCAAGCCACTTGGATGGGCTGTAAGGCCTACGATGGCAAGTGCGTAATATTAGCATGATATTGACATTTGATGCATTTCTTGACATACACATTGCAATCCTTCTCCATAGTGGGCCAATAGTAACCCATTCGAAGGATGCACTTGACGATGGCCATGCCATTAAAATGGCCACCGCATGTACCATCATGAGCTTGTGAAATCACCCAAGATGACTCTTGGGGCTCTAGAAAATGAAGGAGAACTCCATCGTAACCTCGTTGGTACAAAATGTCTCCTAGAAAGACATATTTAGTCACTTTCTTCTTGAATGTGCATCTTGTGGCACACGACAATCCCTCTAGGATTAGACCAAGTTTTAAGAAGTCTTGGATTTGTGACATCCATCTCTGATAAGCCTCAACTTCGACTACCAAGATGACTTTCTCCCCCTACGTATCTACATGTGCAAATGCAGACTGGGAAACAACCTTGTGGTGAATGGTAGTACCACTCCTCATCGGACTCTGAGAGGTTAATGACCCCTAGGGTGCCTTCTTTAGAAAGTCTTCAACTCTGTAGAACCATTCAACTTTTGGTTCCATGCTAATCATGTTGACTGACTCTTTATTATCAAATGCTTCACGCTCCACTATAGGATGCGAGAGCATCTTAACATGGATGGTAGTGAAATATATAGATGGATTCTAAGGGATTAAGGATCCCAAAGATGCCATGGTGTCTACGAACCTATTTGATGAATGAGGGATTGCCTCGATGTCATACCATTCCAACTTAGCCAAATATGTAGCAACAAGATCTTTATAAGCTTTTAGTATGGGACATCAACACTGAAAGAGCCCCTTAACTTGGTTGACTATGAGCAAGGAGTCACCAAAGATGTTTAATATTTTAATGTTCATGGCGATGGCTATATGGAGGCCCAATAGTAGGGCTTTGTATTCAGCATTGTTGTTGGTGCAAGGAAAGTCTAATTTGAATGACAAGGGCATTGGAGCTCCTTGCGGCGTGAAAAACACTATTCTTGCACCACCCCATTGCTCGCACTTTGAACCATCAAAGAACAAGGTCATATTAGCATTATTTTCTGGTTCTTCGGGTTTGGGAGCTTTGGATACGATGAAGACCGCATCATCCGGAAGCTCAATGGTAAGAGGTCTACTATTTGACAGTGGTGCCTCAGCCAGCTGATCAGCTATGACTTGTCCCTTAATGGAATTTTGGCTTATGAATTCTAGATCAAATTCTATCAATAGCATGATCCACTTTGCAGTATGTGTGTTATGATATGTCTTGCTCATCATATACTGCAAAGGATTTTGTTTTGATATTACATATGTCGTATGACTTAGCATATAGTGCCACAATTTCTTTGTAGCGAACACTACTGCTAAACATAGTTTCTCCACATATGCATACCCTAGCTCATAACTCACCAAGGTTTGGCTAATATAATATATGGCTTGTTCTTTGCCTTGCATGTTCTTTTGGGCTAACATGGTCCCTAATGCAAAGTTGATTACCGATATATATAGCAAAAATGGCACATCTGGCCTTGGTGGAGCTAGTACTAGTGGCGTCGCTAGGTATTGCTTGATTTTAGCAAAGGCTACTTGACAATCCTCATCCCAATTGAATGGGACCCCCTTGTGTAGTAGTCGATTCATGGGTCAATATTTATCTAATAATTGAGTGATAAATCACTTTATCGATGCTACCTTGCCCTGAAGGCTTCTTAGCTCTTTGATGTTTGTGGGGGGACGCATCTCTAGAATAGCCTTGACCTTTGTTGGGTCAACTTCGATGCCTCACTTTGAAATGATGAATCCTAAGAGTTTTCCTGAAGTTACGCCAAATACACACTTCTTAGGATTCAACCTGACATTATGGTCTATCAGGAAATCGAAGACCTTCTTCAGGACCTTCGCATGCTCAGCACACAGTAATGACTTGGCCAACAAGTCATCCATATAATCCTCTAGGATCTTATGCATATAGTCATGAAAGATATATGTCATGGCCCGCTGATATGTGGCACCAACATTTTTGAGGCCAAATGGCATAACTTTATAGAAAAATGTCCCCCATGGCATTATAAACATGGTTTTATGCTAGTCTTTGAGCTTAATCCAAATTTGATTGTAACCAAAAAAACCATCCATTAAGGAGAGCATCTCGTGACCTGCAATTGCGTCTACAAGAGCATCGATATTCGGCAATGGAAATGAATCCTTTGGTGTTGCCTTATTCAGGTCTCTGAAATCCATACAAATACGGATCCTTCCATCAGGTTTTCCTATAGGCACCATATTGGATACCCATTATGGATAGTCAATGGAGATAACAAACTCTACATCCAACAACTTTTGCAATTCATATTTCACCATTAAGGCTATTGTTGGATGCATATTTCTAAGCTTATGCTTGATTGGATTCTTTGATAGATCTAGCGAAAGGTTATGGGTAACCAATTTTGGGTCTAGACCTAGCATATCTTTGTAAGTCCAAGCAAAAATATTAGGTCTCTCTTTCAGAAGAGGGATGAGGGTGGCACGCTCATCTGGAGTGAGACTCTCTCCAAATTTAACCTTCCTTGGATTGGTGGGATCATTATTGATATCCACATCGAAGGTTTCCTCTATCGACATGTGTGATCCCTCCTCAAGCTGATGAGGTGTAGGGATCAAATGGATGTCATCCATTGGGTTTATAGGTTCTGCATTGGAAGCATCCTCAGCATGATAGACATCATAAGCACAACTTGGCATAAAATGAAATGGTTGCAACATTTATTCATTAGGGAAGAAATCTTCAATCTCAACGGGTGAGTCAGTGCGATCCCAATCGATAGCATCTACATTTAGAGGTAGTGGTTTGGATGGATCGGCTGGATTATGGAGTGGAGTGGTCAAATCAATGGAGACCATATTGATGGAATGGAATTGATCTCCAGGACCACATGGACAAACTTCTACATCATCGATGTAGCTCCCATACTCGAGATCTGGATCTAGCGACATGGGCACAAATGGGTCCTCTCTATGTAGGCTACGGATGACTGGGTCCTCCTTATGCACTGATTGCAATATTGGATCATTCGGCCCAATGAGCTCCATGTACATAGGAAGATAAGGAAACACCATGTGATAGATCACATCGAAGTTCGATGGTCTTCCCCTAAGGCGAGGATTGAGATTGATCTCTCTATACATGTCCTCATCCATATAAGGTGCATTACGGTGATGTAGGTAGGGAGGTCCTAGATAGGCCCTCTCCATTTTGTCCTCATCATAACTATCATAATACAATCCTTCATCACTATCCACTAGCATGGGACACTCTAGAAAATGTGGCCCCATATATACTATCTCCTGATCACTATCATCACTATCTAGTAAAATCAGGTATAAAAACTATAAATATAATACTACCTCATAAACTAGCTCAACTTCATCACTTGACTGATTTTCAGGTTAGGACTCACTGTCCACCAATATATTCTCATGATACATCTCAGGTGGTGCTATGGTGACATAAGACACCATTCGATTATCCCTTTGGAACGTAGAAGGATTAGGGTGATATGGGTTGAAATCCACATAATTCCCCAGACTAAGGGACATGTGATCTAAGGATGCTACAAGTAAATCATCCTACCCTCATATTTGCAACCCTAGCCCAAACCTATTAGTTACCAATTGATAATTTGGCTCAAGCAAAGTCCTACATCCTTACTCAAAAATACCAAGGCCATACCCATGCCAATGATATAATTCAAAAATACACATGGCATATTCAGTGTTGGATAGGTAATGAACATTCACTATGAATGGTTCGTCATCATCTTCATCCATGGGTGTTCAAGTAGGAAGCTGATCTAGCCCATCATAGATGAAGTTCATTTGATTGGGTGGCTCTCCCAATGGCACTATTGATCCAACCAAAAAATTATGAGCATGGGGTCAGCCCATATCTTGTGTAGTCTTTAGTATTGGTCCAAAGGTGACATTCTTTATAATATATTCATCTAACCCTATGTTGGCCATATTAACAATCACCCATGGTGTAGATAACCCTACCGAAGATGTAGGTGAGGTAGGCTGAGGTACCTCCTCGGCTTTATCTTGGGCTTCCTCTACTTCCATAGGAGTGGGAGCCTCATTGGCGACTAGTTTGGGCACATGCTTCTTTTCCTTTTCGCCCATTTTTACCTTTTGCTTATTTTCATCCTAAATCATTGCTGATGCAGTAGGTTTCAAAGAATTCATTGTAGTGTGCTCAGATATGTGCGATACAGATGTCAATGGTTGAGCATGCACTTTTTGTTTACCTCCTAGATTCTTAACTAGTGATGTAGGCCAAACATCCAGGTGTGTTGATGGGAGTATAAAACCCCATGGCAAATCAGCCATGTTCACGAATTTGAAGGGCTCTTCGTATGATGGCACCTCATGAACTTATCCCTCATGAATGTATTTTACACATTGATGTAGTATAGAGGTAATGAAATGAATTTCTCAAATCCAAGGCCTACCCAGGAGGATGTTATACTACATGGTGCCTTTGATCACATGATACTGTAGCACCCTAAAATTGGTGCAGTAAAATTGGAATAATTACATTCACCTTAGTAAATAAATTTAAATTCAAATTTAACCTCCCAAACCACCCGTTAACCGCCGAGAAACCCGTTTCCTCCTTTTTCGTGCCATTTTTAGCAGTTGTTTTGACCGTTTGACGATATCGTCTCCGATCAGACGATATCGCCCCAGATTTGACGATTTCGTCTGGACTAGAACGTCCAGACGATTTCGTCGCAAAACTAAATTTGCATAGTTGGAATCCATTCCAACGGGTCTCCAATCCGGGCAGAAGCGTGTCTGCACCGTTGGGACCCTTCCCCCGTTGGAGATCTCCCAAATTGGGATGATCTCCAACCTCCCAACAACTATCCTATGCCTATTTAACTCTAAGACTTTTCCCTCCCCAACCCCTGGCTGAATTTTTATGCAAATTGAACCCTTATGCTCTAAAACATCGTAATTCATATTTTGCATTAGTCCTATAGTCATTTCATTGCAGGTACACCATTGGTTTTCAGTCGGAGCCAGCACCTATCGCAGCCGACGAACCTGTCAAGATCGGAGGCGATCTCGTCAAATTCGGGACGATCTCGTACTGATGCGAGACGATTTCGACTGCAGCACACATCGAGGCAATCAGTGCCTGGAGTTTGCTCTTCTGTCTCTTTTTTCTATCATTTTATGCTATAAATTAGATTGTTTATTCAGTTTTTATACTATATTGCATCTGGAGTTCACCCATTTTGTCTAGTTTGCATATTAAGATCATATTCTGCTATCTAAACACAGTGATTTGCATTTACTTCTGTTCTTGTATATTGTTCAACACTCATATTACTGTTTCATATAGTTTGCCCCTGTTTGCAAAATAGAATTTCTTGTATTTCGCATCTGTTTGCTGTTTTGCAGGTCTATGATGAATTCGTCTGACGAATTCGTCAGATTGCAGACGATCCTGTCAGTTTAGACGATTTTATCAAATTGAAGGTGATTCTGTTGAATTGCAGATGATCCAGACTGCTTCAAGCTTCAGAAACTCCATCAGACTTCCGGATCAGGTAATCTTCATTGGCCTCCTGCAAATTCTCTGTTTTTGTTTTCCTTTATGTTTTTTGTATGCATTTAAATTGCATTTTCATGTAGTTTAAGTTAGAATCATTCGGCCAAACCTAGGATGAATGTTTAAAAATAAAACGAACTCATCAAAACTCATTCCCAAAACCTAGGCGTGGAAACTGCCGTCAAATGTTTCCTGGTGAACCCACCATCCATCGAAAAATCACCAAAATGCACCTCCCTTGAGAGGCGGGACCTTCGCAAAGTCCTCTCGTTCGAGGTACCGCACCATCCTTTTCCCATCCTCCTTCCGGGCGCGGATCCAATAGCCTGAAGGTAGGGGTGCAAAAAATTTGGAGCGATACATTTTGGTGAACCCGACGTGAATGCATCATAACCTTTTGAACAAAAACAAACAAAGACAAAAAAAAAAAAAATTAGAACAACTAAAACTTAGATGCATTTTAAAACATTTAAGGTTCAAAATCATGTTTAGATGGTAGCTCCTAAAAAGAGGTTAGCAGTTACTATAAACGTAGTAAACCAATTAGCGGCCATAGAAGTTAATTTTGTCCTTAGTGTCCATGAAGCAAGTAGAAATCAATCCTTGTGGGACGAGCTTATCGGGAGACTTAGTATCATTTCATCTAGGTCCACACAACTTAAGCAGATTAAGAGGCTAGTCTTGGATAGAATCCTGGATCCTCATCAATTAGTGTTCTATCATGAACTTGAAAGAGCTTGCCATAGGTGGTTAGCCTATAGGAGAGCTTTAGTATCTGCGAGTTGTTCGGCTTGAGGGAATACCTCGAAGACATAGTTATAGTGCGCCGATTCCTAGGCCTTGTAGAGGACCAAGAAGTTGTTCTCATAGATAGGAGAAGATGGAATAGAGTTCCTAGAGCTATGCTATATCGAGAGTATTGCCATGAGCTTTACTTTTTATCAACCAGCATCTGAGATAGACAATATCACCATAGCCCTTTTCATCAAATTCTTAAAAGAAAACTTTCAATTTGAAGAAGAACATTTCATGACCCACTGAACAACTTGAACCTATTAATGATATTCATAAATTATTCATAGAAGATTAGTTCATCTACTTTCAGCCTTATTATTATTGTGTGCATTTATTGTTTCATTTGTTGTCTTTATTATATTGTTTCAAAGAAAAACTAAAAAACTAAAAATCAAAATCAAAAAATCAAAAAACATAGTAAAAAAACTTAAACATTTCATTTACAATATTGCATTAGGTATATATAAATATATACCTTTTAATTTGTTGCATATATATATATATATATATTTATATATATATATATATTTGCTGAAATCAAAACTTAGCACCATGACTAAACTTAGGAATGGTAAAGAAATTTTAGGAGAAGGAGAAGATTGGCTACAAAATACAACTGAAAACCCAAATGTCCTTCTTGGAGATACAAATCCGGAAGGTGAAACTCTAGGTCAATCAGATGAAGACTTAGGTGAAGATAAGGAACAAGAAGGAAGTGTTAAAGAATCTTCGTCCCCTAGAATAGCTCCAAATGGAGGCATCACTTTTGACAACGCAGAACATTTTCAAAAATTTCTTAATCAACATATCGACGTCCTTAATGTGGCAGTCCGTATTGATAAAGGGGAAATTAGTGATGCTCAAACAGCCTTAGAACGGGCGCTTGATATGCAAACTAATCCCTTGTCTTTCATTGATCAAGAAAGTGATAAGGGTGGACCATCCAATGCGAATATGGTCACTATAGCCCAAGCCATGACCAAACAACAGGTCACCCAACCTCCTAAGCAACCTGTTACTCAACCTAAAATCACTCCCGCACAAAAGAAAATTCCCTTCACTACTTCCTTCCTCCAAACTATTGAGCAAAATGCTTTAAATAGACAAAAATCTAAAACAAAGCCAAATACAAACTTTCAACAATCTACAATACAACACAATCCAACTTCAAAACTCCTCCATAATATTTTTCCTACCAATGTTTTACACAATAGTAACATGGCATCTAATCTGCATGTTCCTCCATCCTACGCCCATAACACTTATGTCAATGCCCCACCGAATCAATATGGGGGGCAAACTAGTAGTTTGGAAGCTATGGTGAAACAATTGGCTTCACGTATGGACCGAGATAGATCCCTACCGTCCCTCGTATAATTATCGAGAGATTTGTAGCCAACCATTGGATCCCATAGTGGTAGCTCAACCATACCCTAAACATTTTCCCATGCCCGTCCTGCCTATCTATAAAGGAACCGAAGATCCCATAGAACATCTTCGCATGTTTAGGATAGCATGTCACGACATATCGCATAACGACTTGCTATTACTAAAAATGTTCCCCAAAAGTTTAGGTGGAATGGCGTTAGAGTGGTATTATCAATTGCCCACTCATTCCTTAAGAAACTTTGAAGAAACAGTTGAGTCATTTGTTCATCAATTTAGTGCCTACATCGAGAGGCATGTAACTATTAAAGACCTATACAATTTAAAACAAGATAAAGACGAATGTTTTGCTGATTTCTTAGCAAGATGGAGACAATTGACAGGAAAAGCTGCACTTTGTGCTACCCTATAGGGAAATGTTAGACATTTTCATTAACAATTTACAAGAACAACTTTCTTATGAGCTATCAACAGCTACTTTGACTACCTTCGATCAAGCTATAGACTTAGCTCGAAGAGTAGAAGATGCCCTCATTAGGAGAGGCCAACTTAGAAAGAAGGATGATGAGAAAACATCTAGAAATCAATATAAAAACAAACAGGTTGTCGGTGATGGAGTCACTGATAGCAGAAATGTTGCTAATGTCAATGCAACAAAAACAACAGAAAAATTCATCTTGAAACCTCCTGATAAGCCTCCTCGAGAGTTCACTAGATTAAACCAACCTTTATCAACTATTTTACCTCAACTTCTTGAAAGAGGTTTAATCCAACTGCCAGCTATCCGGGAACTTGACCCAAGCATACCCGGATATAGAGCTGATTTGCACTGTGTGATTTTCATAGAGGTCCTGGACATTCTACCAACGCTTGTAAGAGATTGAAACATAAAATACAAGATTTGATTGACAATAATGAAATGGAAGTGCAAGCCTTCCAACCTAAACAAAACCCTCCTAATAATACCCAAAAGATTGTTCCCCAAAATCAAAATCGGAATGCCAATCAAACTTTAGACATATTTCAACACCCTTTACCAAGACATGGTAAAGAGGTAGCCAATCAAATTGAACATCACAATGTTCCCCCTCCTACCCGATATGTAGGAACCATTAGCGGGCAATTACCTATTCAGGACTCTCACACATTCGACACAACCTTATCCCTGGTTACAACCAGGCCCTTACATAATTTTCAAACTTCGATTCTAGCGATATAGAGTCAGATAGTGAGAGTGAAGTAGACACCATTCAATCGAATAGTTCTGAAAATGAATCAGATCCTATTCAACCTATCCAGAGATGCTAATGTTCCAGAAGAACCATTTCCCAGAAGAGTCACTACTCGACCTTCTTCTAATGAAGTCCTTCCTTATGAACAAGCCATAAACTCTCAACCGAGACCGTTTCAACGTCGTCACTATAACATTGTAGGTACCATCGGAGTCGTCACCCGACAACAAGCTCAAAATCCCCAACAAGAACCAAACCAGAACGATGGATCAGCTCCATTTGTTCTGAAAAATCCTAATAAAGGAAATCATGCTCCTATTGTTCAAACTAAACCCCCTTACGGACATTAATGAGCAATTGTCTAATACCACCGCCAGAATCTCCCTTTTAGATTTATTAAGATCCTCCCCCACCCATAGGGATGAATTGATGCTTACTTTGAGCAAGATGATGGTACCTCAAAACATCCAACCCGAAGCTATGGCCAATACTATCATCACGCGAGAGATTGATTGTATTGACTTTCGGGATAAAGATATCCCACAACACAGTTTACACAAGGATAATCCCTTGTATATTACAGCTTTAATTGGGGATGTAGTTGTCAAACGAGTCCTGATTGATAATGGCTCATCTCTAAACATCTGCACCTTTGACTTCTACCAACGATTTGGTTTTAGAAGTGATGAAATGAAGAAGGCGATATGATTATCAAAGCCTTTAATGACGAAACACAAGAAACGTGTGGAGTCATTACCCTCCCATTGCAAGTTGGTCCTAGAACCCTTGAGACAACTGTGTTTATTGTACATTGCCCGACATCGTACAATATACTTTTGGGTCGCCCTTGGATTAACGCCATGCGAGCAGTCCCATCAACTTTACACCAATGTGTTAAGTTTGAGTTTAAAAATCAGTTGGTCACTATTCATGGTGACCCTAGACCTTTGATATGTGCGCATTGGCAGAACCAGTTGGAGTGCAATTTTGCCCTGCTCTGTCATCCACATATCCTACTTCTTCTTCATCTAAAACTATGAAATATAAACCCATCATTTCATCTATTCCTCCTCCATTAACTTCATCTTCCCATATAGATCAACCACCTTCTAAACAAATTACTGTAGAACTTCAAAAAGCTCTTAAAACTACAACCAATTCTTCAAGTTCTAATCCCATAAATTCAAAACCTTCAGACACATCTATCATACCTTCCACATCTCAAGACATAGGTAATAAGCCTTCTACATCTTATGCCCTTTACGATGATCTTTTACCGATTTATCTACAACCTTAATATCAGAAAAAATGAATGCTTTCATGCAAGATTCAGACCTTTTAAATCAATTGCCGCCATCTCCTCGTACTTTGGGCCTCCCACAACCTATGGGAAGTACTTACCAAGTCGGGAGTTGCGCCTTCATGTACAAAGGATATGAGCTAGGGAAGAATCCCTCGGAATATCAAAACCCATCATGATGGATATGCTCGGTGCTATTTTACCAACGATTATATTAAAGCTAAACCCATGATGCTTAAAATGGGATATAAAGGGAAAGGCTTAGGACCTTTCCAAAATGGCATGAAAGAACCTTTCGAGGTAGAACCATGGCATGCCCGATGTGGTGTGGGCCTATTACCTAGTAAGGGTCAACCCTTTCCTTTTGAGGATGATGATCATCTCATATGCTATCAAGACTATTTGGATAGACATGTTGATTTACCTCTTAAAAATCCGTCATTTTCATGCAACATGCTATCCATAGCATACCCTGAAATGATTGTTGACCCCGATGAAGAGTTGGAAGGAGATATCTTCCATGATGTCTCTGTTGAAGAGATGTTGTACAACGGGTTTTATTTTGATGGTTCTATACCAACCATAGCTCAACTTGAGGCCGCTGACCCTCAGAACGAATTATCTAAATTAACTTTACAAGAGTTACAAGAGTTGGGCGTTTCACCTGCCCCACCTAATTTTGAAAGAGATCTACACATGGAGGTAGAAAATGTCATTAAAATTAATATTGGAACTGAGGACAACCCTCACATAATCAACATTGGAGCGGAACTAAGTCAAGAAAAACAAGAACAATACATTGCATTTCTTAAAGAGTATGAAGATGTCTTCGCTTGGACATATGAAGATATGCCAGGTCTAGACCCTTACGTAGTCATGCACCATCTAGTGGTCCATCCGGATGCTAAACCTGTTAAACAAAAACTTAGAAAAATGCATCCCAAAGTGGCTCTGCTAGTCAAAGGGGAGTTAGAAAAACTCCTGAATGTTATCTTCATACAAGCTATTGATTATCTTTGAATGGATCTCCAATGTAGTTCCAGTCACCAAGAAAGAAGCCACCAAAGTTAGGGTTTGCACAGATTTCAGAGATATTAACGCTGCATGCCCTAAAGATGACTTTCCTCTTCCAAATATGGATCAAATTATTGATTTTACTGTCGGAAGTGGGATGATGTCCTTAATGGATGGATTCTCCAGCTATAATCAGATCAGGATAGCTCCTGAAGACCAGGCTAAAACAGCCTTCATTACCCCCTGGGGTACCTTTTGCTGGAAAGTGATGCCCTTTGGCCTAAAGAATGTCGGGGCAACTTATCAACGGGCTATGACCTACATCTTTCATGATATGATGCATGATATCCTACATGATTATGTAGATGATATTATAGCGCGCTCTCTTATTGAAGATCATCATTTAGACGATTTAAGAAAAGTTTTTAATCGATTACGAGAATATCTCATTCGATTAAATCCAGCAAAATGTATATTCGGAGTTAAATCCGGCAAGTTATTAGGGGTTTTAGTTTCTTTACGTGGTATCGAAATTGACCCTCTCAAAATTGTGGCTATCAGTGATATGCCCGCACCCACTAATATATCTGAATTACGAAGTTTACAAGGTAAACTTCAAGCTATCCGTCGCTTCATTGATAAGCTGGCGGACAAAACTGGTCCCTTTCTTAAACTCCTTAAGAAGGACGTCCCCTTTAATTGGGACACAGAATGTAGAGAAGCTTTTGAACTTCTCAAGCAATATCTCCTTAACCCTCCGGTGCTTTCATCGCCTAAATCTGATCGCCCATTTCTTCTATATATTTCTGCCTCAGATTCTGCCTTAGGAGCTATGTTAGCTCAGCTTGATGATGAAAAATGAGAACGTGCTAATTATTACATTAGCCGCACCTTCATCAGTTATGAAACCCGCTATACAGCGTTAGAGAAGTTATGTCTAGCAGTCGTGTTTGCTACGCAAAAATTACGACATTACATGCTTAGCCAAAAAACGTATGTCATTGCCAAATATGATCCTTTAAGATATCTCATGAGTCGACCTTATTTATCGGGTCGCACAGCCAAGTGGGTTCTTGCTCTAAGCGAGTTTGATCTCACCTTCATAGGACAGAAGTATGTTAAGGGTCAAATCATAGCAGATCAATTAGCTGCTGCACCCTTAGAGTCTACTCATCCCCTCATTATCGAGTTTCTGATGAATGCCTTCAATTAGAGGCAGACCTTGTTGAACAATGGTCCTTATACTTTGATGGAGCCCGATGCATGAGTGGGGATGGTGCGGGTATTATTTTAATATCTCTGCAAAAACATCTTATTCCTCTGTCCTTCAAACTAACCTTTGCTTGCACCAACAATACTGCTGAGTATGAAGCTCTAATCCTTGGATTACGAGCTGCTTTAGAGCTTAAAATTAAAAACCTCTTAGTTTTTGGGGATTCCCAATTGGTTATAAACCAAATTAATGAAGTTTATCAGACCAGAGATGATAAAATTCGCCCATATAAGGCCTATGTTTTACAACTAATGGCCTTGTTTGATCAAGTTACCTTGGAAGCCATTCCTCGAACTAGCAACCGTGCAGTGGATGCCATGGCCGTCGCTGCATCTCTCCTGCCCTTGGAGTTAGGCAGACGAATATGCTACTATCATCATTCGTCGACTCCAGGAACCCGCTTCACATAAGTCATGCTTAGAGCCTTTGGATGTGTTTCTAATCAAGGAAACTACTCCTGAACTATGGTATACAGACATATTTGATTTCCTCCAAAATGGGACTTTCCCTGCTAATTCTAATCGCAACCAGCGTCGGTTATTACGTCGACGAGCAAGTCGATTTGTAATCATTGGCAATACTTTATATAGGAGATCTTTTGAAGGTATCCTATTAAGATGTCTAAATTTAGAAGAGTCTAAATCAGCTTTGAGTGAAGCCCACGATGGATCTTGTGGAGGACACTTTAGTGGTAGCGTCATTGCTAAAAAGCTCCTTCGGATAGGATACTTTTGGCCTACCATGGAAACGGATGCACATGAATATGTGCGCCATTGCGACAAGTGTCAAAAACATGCTGACCTTGTCCATGCGCACGCACAAGAGCTGCGAGGCTATTTCTTCTCCTTGGCCCTTTTCTAAATGGGGCTTGGATATTATTGGTAAAATTAATCCTGTGTCTTCGATGGACATAAGTTCATCATAACCATCACTGAGTATTTCACGAAGTGGGTTGAAGCTATGCCTTTAGCTTCCTGCACTGGTTCACAGGTCTCTAAATTCATTTTTAATCAAATCATCTGCAGGTTCGGAATTCCTGCAAATCTCATCTCTGACAATGGAACTCCATTCAAAAATAAAGATGTTAAAAAATTATGTCAAAAATATAAGATTCAACATCGCTGGTCTACTCCCTATTATCCTCAGGGTAATGGTCAAGCAGAAGCTTCTAACAAAACTCTAATCAAAATTCTCAAAAGACTAGTCAATAAAACTGGCCGTGACTGGCATATTCAATTATATCCAGCCCTGTGGGCTTATCGAACTAGTGTTCGAACCCCCACGGGCACTTCACCATTTGTTTTGGTATATGGTGCCGAAGCAGTTTTTCCATTTGAATTAGAAGTTCCTTCTTTGGCTCTGCTACTTCAAGACACCGAAGTAGGAGATGAATATCATGCTGGCAGACTCAGTCAGCTGGAACTCCTAGACGAAAAATGCATCAATGCTTTAGAGCATCTCCGTGCATACCAAAACAAGCTTAAAAGAGCATATAATAAGAAAGTTCGTCATCGATCCTTTGAGATTGGCGATCTTGTTCTAAAAGAAAATCAAAAAAATACAAATGCAACCAAAGACCTGAAAGGTAAATTTGAGCCCAAGCGGCTTGGACCATACATCATTACTGCAAAATTTGAATCAGGAGCATATAAATTGTCTACCTTAGATGGTAAAGAACTTAAAGAACCCATGAATATTTTACATCTCAAACGTTATTATGCATAAATTTGATTATTTCATCCATGTATATATTTGTTCAAAATCATTATCTTGTATTTCTTTCAATTTATTCAAAAACCTCAAAAACATTCATAAAATCTTCAAAAATCTTCAAAAATATTTATTGCATTTATTTTGTAAAGTTCCTTTTGCTTTAAAACAAAAATCAACATAAAAATCCAAAAACAGATATATGCTTGACTCTTTCGAAACCAAAACAATATACAGAATAAAGAGAGAGTCAACATTCTCAAAACTTTCTCAAAATCATTATTTTCTTACAATTATTGCAATTATATGTTTCAACTTATTTTGGATAAAACTAGCATTTATTTGGCATCCCTCACTTGCACACTCACACAATAAATATCTTGATTTTATACGGCATGATTACTAATCTCTCTTATATCAAAGTTCACAAAATTCAATTAAATAAAGTTTGAGCATAGAGAATTGATCTTGGTATTTACTTAAACCAAGCACATCTTTTCACAATAAAATGATTATATTTGTAATTTCCATGTTTTGCTACATAGTAGAACTGATTTCTTGGGTGAAAAGTTTCCCTTGCTATCCTATCATGCACATGGTCTAGAATCTTTGAGAATTGGCAAAAGGACAAGCTCACCCCTACCCAGAATAAAAATCCCTTGCTCTACAGCTAATCTGAGCAAGTATCCCTAGAAAAAGAAAAAGAAAAAGAAAAGAAAAATTCAAGAAAAAGAGAAAAGAAAAATGTTATGTCAACAATGTTCCAAGCATTATCAAGCAAAAAGAAAAATAAGCAAAGTTCAAAAGAAAGCAAGAAAAGCAATAAAATCCCTTTCCCTACCCTTTGAAAAGAAAAGAAGGGTGAATGAGCTTGAATCCCTGGAATTCTCAATTATTCGAAAACTGTGAGGTAAGCCCCATAGCAGGTGGTTTGTGCCCAACTTTGCTTGGCCTTGGGTAACTCCTAGCGTGGCGATATGTACATCACATTAGCGACCTTCTTTTGTACGGACCTATGTCTGCTTATGGATTAGCTAGCTCTTGATAATCCGATCTACATAGTAGCCTAGTATGGTTATATGCATCTACATCATGGTTAATGAACACTTAGTTGGTTTATTCAAATCACTTGTAAACCATACAATTGCACACACATTTGTATTTGAGAGATTTTGTCTATCATTATGATAAATCAAGATTGGCAATGAATTCACTTATGCACATGGGATTCCTTATAAATCTAATTTTTGTCTTCAAAATACTTTGAAATATTATTTTGCAACTTGTTTGGAATAATCAAGTACAATTATTTAACAACATATCATATATATCTTATCGACTTTCGCAACGATGGTATAATTCCAAAACCAAAATTGGAATTTTATGCTTAGCGCAAGTCCTCATTTTCATCTTTTATGTTCATTAAAAATCAATCATGTAATAAAACTATCTATTTTCTTTGATCTTCGCGATGATGGTATAAGTCTATACCTACATATTCTATGCCTAGCGCAAACCATTGTAACAATATTTTTTCCCAATTTATCAAAATTCATAAAAACCATATGACTTCATTTTATTACACAAATTATGCTTTTCAAAAGCAAACACATTTTTATTATTTCATATCATTATGTCAACCTTTGCATTTTGCAATGATGGTATAATTCTTAAGGAATTATTCAACAAATTTTATCACACTTAGGAATTTATGCCTAGCAAAAATCATTTTACAATATTTCATGCATAATATTTTCATGGAAATCTGAAAACAAACCATCATCATCATCATCATTTGCATCATCACAACAAAGTCTTAAGACAGTCTCTTAAGCACTCTTTTCTTTTAACAATATTTCTATCCTGGGACTAGCTTGACGACCGAGTGAGCGGCGACTCCATGAAATGGTCTATAATAGCGACAATGTCCTTTGAAATTATTGTTAGAAATCTCTTTTTATTTTTATCACATTTCATTACAACCAATCAATTTGTTACATCAGATTATTTCATTTAAAATATTTAAAGCATGACATCCAAGTTATAATTTTTTCCAAAACGACATAATTACATGACTCATCAATAAAATCATTACATCAATCAACTCAATCAATCAATCAAACATAAAAAGCATCATAAGCATCACATAAGACAAGTCATATGATCAAAAATATCTCATCTATATATATCAACGAGAATATATACATCATCAAAACTAGATTGGTATGCCACAATCTGTACCTCGGCATACTCAATCCTCTATCAATACAAGTATAATACAATATCAGTGGCGGTATCCCGCCCTCTAGCCTCGAGAGCCTCTAGAGCTCTCGGCCTCATCTCCTCCCCCGCCCTGCGGAGGACGAGGTGGTCCCATCGGAGTATGTGTGGTACTGCAAGTCCTCGTCATCGATCGGGATGAGCTCCTCGTCGACCCTGTCATGATAGGATCTGCTATGGCAGGTGGCAGTTGTACCCTCTGGCCCTCTGGCACCGCCTGGTAGTATAGCGCCTGATAGAATGCGGTCTGAGAAACCGACCGTAGCAGCTCCTGAGTGCTTACCCCTCCGCCTCGTGCCCTGAGACGAGCATTCTCGTCTCGTAGCTGCGACACCTCAGCCTGGTGCTGTGCAGCTGCATCCTGTAACGTCTGCACCTGAGCTCGCAGATGATCTCTCTCTGCCCGGAGAGTAGCCATCTCGCTACTCTCTCCAATGTCCACACCCTTGCCCTTATCAGGCGATGGTGGCCTCTGTGGAGATGGGGGTCTCGCCTCCCTCCTCTCCCTCTCCCTCTATCGTGGCCTCTCCTGTGCCTGTGGCCTCCTCTGCTCTCCTCTGCCGTGACCCGGGCTGCCTCTACCACCGCCTGGCGCCGCCTCCCTATCCGACGCACAACTGCGTGGATCGGTCCCTGAGCCCTCGTCATCCGAGGAGGGCGGATGCCTGCGTACCAGGCATCGTAGCCATCGGCTACCCCTGCGTCGTCCCCATCCATTGGCTGAATGGGGGCATCGTCCGCGTCCTGACTCCAGAATCGCTGCATATCTGGAGCCCCGCTAACTGTGGTGTTATCCCGGACAGTCCAGGAAAACTCATAATCCCTGAGAGATGGGATCCCCTGCTGTAGACCGAACTGTCGCAAAACTCGGTCATAGCGGTGGAGCTCCACCTCTCCCCTCTCCATCCATAGCCAGCAGACTCGCCTGATGCGAGCCAGCTCCTGTCCGTCCTCTGGCCACCCTGGATGCTCTCTCCATGGCCTCCAGGTGATCCGAGTGCGGGACCAAGTCATCCAGTAGTCTCGGGACACCGACAGGTCGATCCGTCGTTGTGCCCCTCTCCGGAGCCACCAGTAGAAGACTCGGGGCCTCTCCCCGTCAACCCCTATCAGTGGAAGCCCTACCGGCCTCCGCACCGCAATGTGCTCCCAGCACCAAACCTGTAGGAGCGATGTCATGACCAGACATCGGCCGCCCTTGTATACGACCCCATGCAGGATCCTATACAATCGGCATAGAACAAAGCTGCCCCAAGAAAATCTATAGCCATGGTCGCGCATGTCGCAGATCACATCTGCCAGCATCCATGGTACCCTGCATCCGCTCTGGTGGCATAGCAAAAGTCCACCAACCACCCCAGCCAAAACTCGTGTCAGTGTAGATGCCCCAGGCATCGGCGCGGTGCCTCGATGTTCACTCCGCCCTTCTCCGGGGCGAAGCTCGGGTCACCGCGAGTCGTCCCATCGCGTGGCCCCGATTGGCCGTAGGTGTGATCATCCTCCCTTGTATGGGGATTCTAAGAATCCTCCATACATCCTCTAGTGTGGGAGTCATCTCCCCGTCGGTAACGGAAGCATGAAGAGCCCGGGTACCACCTCTCTGCTAGGGCCGTCAGTAGCCCCATGTCAGTAGAAACTTGTGGCATCTCTGCCACATGTAGTAAGCCGGCCTGTGCCAGCTGATCTCGCTCCCCTGTGTCAGAGCGGCCAAGTCATCTCTTAATCCTCCATATTTCCACTCTCTGCTCTTTAGTAATCCTCTCTGCAAGCATAAACAACCAAAACAACAAACAATCATTAATAACAATTTTAGCAATCAATAATGCAACTTAAAGATCAAAATTTTGCAATTGATGATATCGCCCACTATTGGCCGATATCGTCCGAAATTTGAGCAAAATCGTCTCCGATTTCGCGTGTCGAAATCGTCTCTAATTGACGAAATCGTCCCTTTTTCGCCGATTTCGCCCTTGGGCGAAATTGACGAACTTGAGACGATTTCGTCGAACTAGGGACGATTTCGTCCGGACGACGTCGAGGGCCAAAAACGGCCGCGATGCTCAAAATTCATCTTAAAATCTATCTACCAAGCATGTAAATTCAAATTAAATCAATCTAAACTAAGTTTAAACCCTTACCCGTAGACCGCGGCGGACCTCTGCAGATCTGTGCGCTGTCTCTACCATTTTTGCTCCAGAGCTCTAAAAACAGTAAAATGAACAGTAACAATGAATTAGGGTTTTACCCTATTTTTCTTAATTTTATTCAAAATAATTCAACAATAATTTTTGCTTTTTCGTGTTTTTACCGCAAACGTTCGATTTGGGTAAAAACACGGAGGGGGCACCATAGTAAGTTGTCGTACGATTCGACCAAGAATCGTCGCCTAAAAATGGGAATAATTTTTTGCTTTCTCGTAGATCGAGAAGAACTCATCTTTAACGCATTTTCTTCGGAAAATTCGCTAAAGAGGGGCAAAATGTAGCACCCTAAAATTGGCGCAGTAAAATTGGAATAATTACATTCACCTTAGTAAATAAATTTAAATTCAAATTTAACCTCCCAAACCGCCCGTTAACCGCCGAGAAACCCGTTTCCTCCTTTTTCGTGCCATTTTTAGCAATTGTTTTGACCGTTTGACGATATCGTCTCCGATCAGACGATATCGCCCCAGATTTGACGATTTCGTCTGGACTAGAACGTCCAGACGATTTCATCGCAAAACTGAATTTGCATAGTTGGAATCCGTTCCAACGGGTCTCCAATCCGGGCGGAAGCGTGTCCGCGCCGTTGGGACCCTTCCCCCGTTGGAGATCTCCCAAATTGGGATGATCTCCAACCTCCCAACAACTATCCTATGCCTATTTAACTCTAAGACTTTTCCCTCCCCAACCCCTGGCTGAATTTTTATGCAAATTGAACCCTTATGCTCTAAAACATCGTAATTCATATTTTGCATTAGTCCTATAGTCATTTCATTGCGGGTACACCACTGGTTTTCAGCCGGAGCCGGCACCTATCGCAGCCGACGAACCTGTCAAGATCGGAGACGATCTCGTACTGATGCGAGACGATTTCGACTGCAGCACACATCGAGGCAATCAGTGCCTAGAGTTTGCTCTTTTGTCTCTTTTTTCTGTCATTTTATGCTATAAATTAGATTGTTTATTCAGTTTTTATACTATATTGCATCTGGAGTTCACCCATTTTGTCTAGTTTGCATATTAAGATCATATTCTGCTATCTAAACACAGTGATTTGCATTTACTTCTGTTCTTGTATATTGTTCAACACTCATATTACTTGTTTCACATAGTTTGCCCCTGTTTGCAAAATAGAATTTCTTGTATTTCGCATCTGTTTGCTGTTTTGCGGGTCTACGATGAATTCGTCGACGAATTCGTCGGATTGCGGACGATCTGTCGGTTTAGACGATTTTATCAAATTGAAGGCGATTCTGTTGAATTGCGGACGATCCAGATCGCTTCAAGCTTAGAAACTCCATCGGGACTTCCGGATCGGGTAATCTTCATTGTCCTCCTGCAAATTCTCTGTTTCTGTTTTCCTTTATGTTTCTTTGTATGCATTTAAATTGCATTTTCATGTAGTTTAAGTTAGAATCATTCGGCCAAACCTAGGATGAATGTTTAAAAATAAAACGAACTCATCAAAACTCATTCCCAAAACCTAGGCGTGGAAATGCCGTCAAATGTTTCCTGGTGAACCCACCATCCGTCGAAAAATCACCAAAATGCACCTCCCTTGAGAGGCGGGACCTTCGCAAAGTCCTCTCGTCCGAGGTACCGCACCATCCTTTTCCCATCCTCCTTCCGGGCGCGGATCCAATAGCCTGAAGGTAGGGGTGCAAAAAATTTGGAGCGATACAGATACATCATGGGGATGGTATTTAGATCCACCTTAATAGGTAGGATGATCATGCCAACCATCAAACATAACACATCATTAAACACTCTAAATGTGAATGTGGTGGGTACAATATGTGACTTGGGTAGCTTTAAAGGACTTAAGGCCTTGGTAATTACAATATTGATCGAGGAACCAATATAGATCAAGACCCTTTTGAATGGAACATGATTGAAACACGTGATGATATATAATGGTGGGTCAATCGTATTTGTAGGAGCCATCCTAATTTCATTATCATAGAATTGGATCATAGGTTCCTAGAACTATTGTACGTGTCCCATAAAATTGGTGAATGCTTGAGCATCCTGGGACTATACCTCAATGGACCTCAGAATGTCCATGAGAGTCTCCCTATACCTAGGGGACTACTATATCAACTCATAAATAGACAACTTTGCTAGAGTTGTCTACAGGTTTTGAACCAACCTGCTTTGTATGGTCACCACCGATCTAGTTGGTGGGCCTGGAATATTTTGAGTTGGTTGATGATTCAACATAGCTTATATCCTAATGGTAGTGCAAGGTTTATTTGGCTGCTCATATCTACCATGTATAGTAACAACATTAACCATACCTACAAACCCCTAGGTAGGTGGTTCGACATGCAATTGATTGACCTGGCCAGCATTATTGTGCGATACCTCATGGTTTGGCAATGGATTTTTATAAATCCCCATGTTTTTTTTGTCAGGCACCAATAGATTATTTGGCACTACAAGTTTACCTTTATCGATCATGTTCTCCATAATATGTTTTAAGGACCAACACACTTCGATGTCGTGGCCCTTCGCATGATGGAAGATGCAAAATAGATCATCCTAATACCCCTTTGAATTGGGTTGGTTAGGATCGACTAGCTTAATCTCAGGTAACCTGATTCCCTTAGCCTCACACAATTGATGAAATATCAATGTCAATGATTCTATCAAAGGCATGAACTAGAAAGACGAATGTTATTCCTTATTTTTGCCCTTGTAATTATTCTTATGCTGCTCGTAGTGCGTAGGAGGAGGTTGGGACTAATAGTTCTACTTTTTTTACCCCTTATCCTCTCTTTGGAGGTTTAACATCATTTGATTGACATGGGCTTGCTTGCCCTAATTTTTTGTGGAGCTCTTATTGTGCCCTTATTTCCTATTTTTGAGCTTCAAGTTTCCCTATTGCAACTTGATATACTCAATTACTTTGGCTTGTGCCAAAGCTTCCTCGAACATCTAGTACAGTTGTAGTTGTAACAATAACGAGATATGCTTGGCACAACTCTTTATGAACATCTAGGTCAATTCTATAGCAAGAATAGGGAATGGCAACTTTGCCATTAATATCCTCCACCTCTTTCTATATTCTATAATTGGCTCATCATTGTGCTGAGCTAGCGTAGCTAGATCAGAAATATTAGCTTGCTTCTTGATGCCAAAGGAAAAGCATTCAAGGAAGGTGTCAAACAGTTGCTCAAAATTGGTGATACTGTGCTTATTTAGCTGATTAAACCACTCCCAGGCTAGGCTTGAGAGGGTTGTGATGAATGTATGCAAAAGCAAGGTATTTTTGCTCGTAATCTAGAAGCATATGTCCAAAAATATTGTGATATGCTCTTGCGTGTCTTTGTCACCTTTGAATTTATCTAGCCTGGGCATGACAAAATTATAAGGATATGTTGGATTAGGAACCGAGTGGTCCAAAGGCTCGTTATGAATCTTGCTTAATTTTAGCTTTTGAAAAGTCGTGCCTTACCTCTTGATTGCTTTCACTTTTGCTGCTAAGGCCTTATAGGCCTTTGAGGATAGAAAGTCCTCCTCCCTAAGCTAACATGGGGGAGGTATTGGAGGTACATTCTTCCTTTGTCGAGTTTGAGAATGTTGCTCTTCCTCCTCCTCAACCTAGGAGCTTTTAGGATATCCTTGATCGACTCCATTTCCCTCTTCTTCCTCATATTGTCTTTACCTCTGATCTTCAAATGGTGGTTGTCATTCTCTATGTTGGACACTGATATGAGTGTGAGCATCTTTGTGCTCCTGATGCCCATTGGATTGGGAAAAATCCCTCCTATGAATGCACTCTTTGTGCTTAGCATAAGTGTGTAAACCAGCCCTGACTAGCCTATCCTCTTATTCCACATGCTCCTTTTGGGTAAGGATGCATTCTTGATGCATACGCTGCTCATACAATCTTTGTCTAATGAGCCTTTGTGATTGAAAATTCTCTTATTCAATGTGCTACCTCTCTAGGCAAGCATCCTCCAATTGATCTTGGAGGAGTTGTCATCCCTTCTCAGATACCATTATATGTAATCTATCAAGGTGATCAACCATAAGAGGTCTCTAGTTTGTGTGCTCTGTGCAAGCGATCTTATGGGTTTTGTGCCCCTTTTATGGATTCACTACACTTTTGTATTTATCTATGAAGATGACATTGGCATCATGTTGAGTCCTATGTTGTGTGCCACCCTGTGCATATGGTGGATGTTAACCATGAGGGCACCCGAAAGCCTCTCCATGTTCTCTAGTAGTCCTAAAAATACTTTCGCCATGCTCACTCAGAGCACCAGTGGGTAGAGCCAAAGGCTTGTAGCCTAACTGCTCAAGGATGCTACCCAAACCATCCAACTATCTGGATCACCATGGCTCATGCGGTGGCATACCATTGGCTCCCACCTTGGATACGTTGATAGTGATATTGCAAGGTTCACTACACATGGGAGTGTGGATAGACCTATGCTCAAAAGTAGATTTGCGTACATGACCTTGGATGGGTGGATCTTGATCTCTTCTATACTCTAAAGTTGGAGGGATGGAACCTCCTATAGACCTAGTATGCAGGGGTACCAATTTGGCTCCTTGTATGACATATTTATAGTTCGATACTATGGATGCACATGCAGTGTGATCTTGGTAGTGTATTTTGAGTTGAGTACCCTCATGCTGAGTGGCTCCATGTTCTATCCTGTGTCTATAAGAGTGTATAAAATCTCCTCTATCAGGGGTACACTCAATGGTGTCCCCTCATGTCGAATTGTATCCTTCGATGCTCATTGAATGATGTCTGGTAAGCTCATGTGGGTGAGGGTTCAACATATTTTGTTGTGAATTTAGTGGGGCTTGGTTAGTAGCATCAGGATTAAGCCTTTGTTGAACTCCCTGTGTCTCCACCATGGTGCACCTAGTGTCTAGATTTATCTTTTATTACGCAAACAAGGTATACAATGGTGATTATCTCATATTAAATTTTAAATGTGAACCCTAAACTGTTTGATGTTGTTTCATGATTTGTTGTGTTAGTATAAGAAAATATTATTATGTTTGAAAGCTTGTTGGATGATAATCTCAGTTTAATTGGCTTTCACCTGTATACTCATAGCTCGACAACTTGGCTATGAACTCTAAGTCGCATAATCCAACCTATAATATGTGGTAATGAAACCCACACACGGTCAGGGAGCACAGGTTCTCCCATATCCTCACCCATTTTCCCCCAGTCAGTGTTATACCCTCCGAAGAGAATACATGCAAATTTTCCAGGGTACAAAAGCTTCTCAGATCCGGTATTGGTCTAGTATCCAAGGGAATATAGGATTTGGGCCAACGGATGGCAATAAACCCCACTGTAGTTGAACCCTACTAGTGGTTGGATGTCACTCCCAACTCACTAGCATTTAATTGAAACGTGGTGTGTGTGGTTCATTTTAATTATTGCATGAAAATAAAATGTATCGTATAGCACAAATGCTCATTTTATATATGCTATGTAGTGAAAGAACTTTTTAAATTTAGAAAATGCAAGTTATATAGTACATGTTCTTTTTGACAATGCAATCTATGATGATATGGCCTTTGATTGGGCCTCAAAATATGCAAACCAACACATAAAATATTCTAGCATGCTAGATTCTAGGGCAGAATGCACTCAAAGGTCCGTTGTTCCTAGCAACGCCTAGCTAACATAGAAAAATAAACCGTAAGAACCTAATCCATATCCATGTTCTTTTTATCCTTAATCAATTTAAGTTTCAATTTTGTTGTTCTAGAAAAACACAGAGGTAAAATATAGAGACAAAAAGTGTCAAAAGGGCCTACCTCAGGTCCTCATTTGATCTATATTTTAATTCTTGTTGTCTTATGTGTCTACTATAAACCATAGATCTATGGTGCGATTTCTACTGCAGACCATGTTTTGCAGCCATCAGCCAACAATGAGACCATAGTTGTAAGCTATGGTTTGCACCTGATATAAGAAAAACAAACAAGGGTTAGAAATTAGATGCATGAATTGCAAAGTTCCACCATGATCGCCTACTATGACCACCAGAATGGCCCTCACACCTATGCTTCCTATTGCGTAAACAAAATAAGAGATACAAAAGAATGCATTGCAAGATTCACAACAAATTGGAAATAAAAGAACACTTTTATTCCATTTATAAAGAAACCAATTTCAATTATAAATACGTTCCTCTTAGGGATACCATTTTGATACTCTTATTATAGTAGGAAAAGCATATGAAATACTTGTTAAGGGTAAGTGTGAGTTTTAAGCCATTTGGGGTGACATGAACTACTCTAGGGTGGAGTTGACCCTCTTATTCATGTTGAGGAAGGAATTAGGTGATTGCATCTCCTTCGAATCTGCTTTCCTACGGTCAAGAAAAAACACAAAAGCATTCATAGCATTGGTAGCCTCTCATGATGAGGCCATTTAAAGGATATGAACATGAAAATGCCATAACACTAATGAAATCAATAAAATGAACAAATAATGCTATACTTATACCAAATTTATAAATATTGCTTGAAAAATAGAAACAAAGAGTAGTTATCTCTATCTAATGGACTAATTACATGAAATGATGCATGGAAACAAGAGGTTAGTACAAAGTTTCTTAAATGGAAAGAACTCATGTAAAACCCTAATTAAACCAATTAGTGTCTCTAAAACATGAAATAAACCAATTAATTGCTTAATCTAGTCTAATAAATCATAATGCAAAAGAAACATTAAGGAGATCTATCACCAGTTGCAAAGCATAGCTCTGATGAGTGGTCTGCATTGTACATCACGACTGTCAGCCACGATGAGTAATAAAATAGCTTTTCCCTCCTAATCTAGGGTTGTGGGCTTGATCTTCCATGTCCAATTGATGATCAAGGGTCACCTTTAATGTCCTCTGACTGGTTTGGTGGTTGGATTGCGTAGTTGGGCCTTTGTTTGCCTAAATTTGCATTTCTTGGTGTTCTAGCACCTTAGGGCATCCATGACACAAATTTACATGATGCTTGGTGAATTGTCAAATGAATGATAACTAGGCTCTCTCAATGTACTCAAATTATTCTACAATCTGACAGGGATTCGCTACTCAAAATGCTCTTTCTCTTAATATATCTTTGCCCTAATTTGAAGGGGTACTTATAGGATTACCCAAGGGCTAGGTGTGGCTTCATGGAGAAGCCAAGACCAAGAAGAGGTGGTTATGACAGTTGGATTGGAATATTTTATCCTTTAACTACATTCTTCTAGAACAAATGGTCGTTCAAACCGATTTGGCTTGGATGAAGGTCAACTAAAATTTAGTTTAGATCATATGTGATAGTTGTAGCCTAGACTGTGAACCGAAGGTGTCAACAATAGTTCAAAATGTAGACCGTAGGTCTCAACTATGGTTCAGACTGATTAGGCCAAGGAGCCCAAATTGAGTGGTTAGAACCACTGCTCTATCTTGGAGTCTGTCCAAGATCTTCTATATGGTCTTGTAGCATGTCCCATATGAGTAGTCTCCCTTGACATGACGTATTTTAGGTGTCTACATAATGATAAATTTTGAGTTTATCTGAAAGAAAATAAAATATGACTTTGAATTTTGGAAAATAATAAACAACAATGCAAACTGAAGACTTAACAACAATTTAACATATTTAAAAAAAAATCATATTTTTTATTTTTTTGGTAGTTTTGTGATTTGATGAACATATGATAATTGCAAACTAAAATATATATGAAAAAACTATTTACAATTATGTACAATGATGGAACTTTTGTTTTTATGCATAATATCTCTTTAGATGCATGATATTCATTGGTTATTTGAGGTCTTTTCCATCCAAACTAGCCAAGCGATATGCACCTGATTTGAATTTTGTAGTGATGACAAATGGTCCAAGCCAATTAGGTTGAAAATTACCTTTAAGATATTTTCTAGCATTAGTAATTTTATGATTTTATTTAAGGACTAAATCTTCAACCTCAAAATATCGACTATGAACTTTCTTTGCATATGATATTTTGAGTTTATCTTGGTAAGTGCGAAGATGCTCTAGAGCATGAATACGCTTCTCATCTAGAAGTTCCAACTGACTTGGTCTACCAGCACAATATTCATCTCCTACTTTGATATCTTGAAGTAGAAGAGCTAAAGAAGGAACTTCTAACTCAAATGGGAAGATGACTTCAGCACCCTAAACCAAGACAAAAAGGAAAGCACCTGTAGGAGTACAAACACTAGTTCAATATGCCCACAAGGATGGATATAACTGCATATGCCAATCATGGCCTAATTTATTAACCAATATTTTTAATATCTTGATCAAATTTTTATTAGATGTTTCAGCTTGTTCATTTCTTTGTGGATAATATGAAGTGGATCATTGATGTTGAATTTTATATTTTTCACAAAGTTTCTTAATGTCTTTGTTCTTGAAACATGTTCCATTATTATGAAATAAGTGTTGATGGAATTCCAAATCTACAAACAATTCGACTAAATATGAACTTAGAGACTTGGAATCCTATGCAATTAGCTAGTGGCATAGATTCTACCCATTTTGTAAAATATTTTATTGTAGTTATGATGAATTTGTGACCACCTGAGGAGATCGGATTGATTTTGCCAATGATATCTAGGTCTCATTTGGAAAAAGGCCAAGGAGAAGATATGTCTTGAAGTTCTTGAGTGGGAGTGCGAACAAGGTCTACATGTCATTGACACTTTTCACAATGATGCACATAATCATTTACACATTTTTCCATGGAAGGCCAAAAGTAACCCATCCATAAGATTTTTTAGCAATACAACTTCCACTAAAGTGACCTCCACAAGATCCATCATGGACTTCACTTAACGCTTTATTAAACTTCTCTAAAGTGAGTCATCTTAAAATAATACCTTCAAATTATCTTCTATATAAATTGTTTCCAATAATCACAAAGCGAACCACTCATATACATAATAACCTACATTGGTTTCTATCTAATCCTTTTGGAAAGGTCCCTTTTTGGAGAAAGTTAAAAATATTTGTATACCAAGGCTCTGGAGTTATCTCATTAATAAAAAACACATATAATGGTTCTAGATAATATTTTGATGAGGCGAGCTCTTGGATTTGACAAATCATAAACATAGCATATTCATCATCCAATTCTAAAGGTAATATAAAGCTGGTAGCAATCATGGCATCTATGACATGGTTGCTAGTACGAGGGATAGCCTCAAGAGTTACTTTCTCAAATAAGGAGATAAGCTTTAAAATATAATCCTTATAGGGACTAAGTTTATCATCTCATGTTTGATATACATTATTAATTTAATTTATCATGATTTGGGAATCTTCAAAGACTAATAAATTTTTTATTTTGTAAGCTAAAGCTGCTCGTAACCCAAGGATTAGAGCTTCATATTTTGCAGTATTATTTGTGCAAGCAAATTGAAGTTTGAATGATAAATGAATAAAATAATTTTATGGATAAATTAATATGATTCCTACACCTACACCTTTCATACATCTAACTCCATCAAAATATAAGGACCAAGATTCATAATGGTCTTCTAAAATTAAGATATTCATCAGGAAATTGAATGTTTAAAAGATGAGTAGACTCAAGAGGAGTAGCAACAAGTTGATCAGCTATGACTTGATATTTGATAGATTTTTAACCAAAAAATGTGAGTTCAAACTCACTCAAAGCAAGAACCCATTTAGCTATGTATCTAGATTAATAATGTCTACTCATCAGATATCTTAATGGATCTGATTTAGCAATGACAAATGTCTTTTGGCTAAGCATGTAATGGCATAGATTTTGTGTAGAAAATACAACCACCAAGCAAATATTTTCTATGGGTGTATAATGGGTTTCATAACTTATTAATGTTCTACTTATGTAATAGGTAGCTCTTTCTTTCTTATCATCATCAAGTTGAGCCAACATTTCTCTTGATGCAAGCTCAAAAGAAAAAATATACAAAATAGAAGGGTATTCTGGTTTAGGTGGAATGAATACTGGAGGAGTAATAATATATTTCTTAAGGGCTTAAAATGCTTCTTGGAATTCATTATCCCATTGAAATGAGATATTTTTCTTAAGTAGCTTAAGAAAATGTCGAGTTGTGTCTACCAATTTGTCGATGAAGCGATGGATAGATTGAAGTTTACCTTGAAAACTCCTTAATTTTGATATATTTTTGGGTCGTGGCATATCAATAATAGCCTTAATATTGAGGAGATATATCTCTATGATATGCATAGAGGTGATAACTCCTAACAGTTTTCCAGATTTTACTCCAAATACACATTTGTTTGGATTTAAGTGAATTTTATATTCTCTAAGTCTATCAAATACTTGTCTTAGATTAGTGATATGATATCCTTCTTTAGTTTATCAAGCTATGATGTCATCCACATAGTCATGTATAATGTCATACATCATATCACAAAAGATATACATCATGGCTCTTTGATAAGTTGCACATGTGTTGTTTAAACTGAAGGGCATTACTTTCCAATAGAAAGTACCCCAAGGTGTAATGAAAGTAGTTTTAGGTTGGTCTTCAGGAGCTATTCAAATTTGGTTGTATCCTATAAACCCATCCATTAGGGATAACATTCCACTTCCAGCTATAAAATTGATAATCTAATCTATTTTTAGGAGTGGAAAATCATCCTTAGGGCATGCAACATTTATATCTCTAAAATCAGTACATAATCTAATTTTAGTGGCTTATTTCTTGGTTATTGGAACAAAATTTGATATCCAGTCAATGTAATCAATGGCTTGGATTAAAAAAAAATCTAAAAGTTTTTGTAATTCATATTTAACCAACAATGCTACTCTAGGATGCATTTTTCTAAGTTTTTGTTTTACATGTTTTGCATCTGAGTGCACCACTAAATGATGCATTACCACATAAGAGTCTAGGTTGGGCATATTTGCATATGTCCAAGCAAAGACATTAGCATATTCTGTGAGAAATATAATATGTTGATTTTGTATTTCTTCACTTAATTCACTAGCTCCAATTTTAACTAGGCGAGGGTTGGTTTCAGTCCCAATGTTGACTTGTAGACCATACTCTATTACAATGTTCAAATCTCTTTCAAAGTTAGGAGAAGTGTGTGAGACACCCATTTATTGGAGTTCCTCTAAAGTTATATTAGATAATTCTTCTTGTGGGGTAGTTGTTTGAATGTGGGCTATACATGGTATAGACCCATCGAAGAAAAATCCATTCCTCAAAATTTTTTCAAGAGAAACATTGTGAAAAATATCTCCCTCTAAATATTCATCTAGAGAAGCTATCATTTCAGGATATGCTATTGACAACATGTTACAAAAATTTGTTTCCTTATTTTCTTTTAAAAATTATTTATGTTTTAAGTACTCTTCACATATCACAATATGGTCATCATCATAAAAATGGAATGGTTGATTTTTTGTAGATATGTAACCAATACCACATCAGGCAGGTCATTCCTTTACCTTTATAACCCATTTTACACATCATTTGTTTTGACTTCACATATCCATGAGAAAAATAACATCGAGTAAAACCATTTTGATCAAGTGTAAAAATCATTTGAATATTAATTTTTCTAGGGTCACATCTTGCATAGATAAAGGTGCAACTCCCTATATGACATATGCTTCCTAGCTTTTATGGTAGGCCCATCATCCAAGGATATGGTGGTAATTGGGATAAGACAAGGGAGTCTTGTGTAGCAAAATTAATATGCTCTAAAGTTGTGAGTATTGTAGATAAATCTGGTAAAACTTCATCTAAAAGGGGATATGAAGTAGAAGGATTATCTATTTTAGTTGTGGTACAAGATGATGTGGGTTTAGTTTGTGAAGAAGGATTCTTAATAATATTAGGATTTTTTGAAGATATATAAGGAAAAAATGGGACTCCAATTGGTTATGCCATTGCACACATGTCAAAAGGTCTGGGGTCACCATGGATAGTGACCAATTGATTTTTAAATTCAAATTTAACACATTTATGTAAAGTAGAAGGTACTTCTCTCATTGCGTTAATCCAAGGTCGACCTAGGAGAATATTGTTTGATGTAGGGTAACATAAAACAAATACAGTCGTGTCTAAGATTCTTGGACCAACTTGCAATGGCATTGAAAACACTCCACAAGTTTCTTGGGTTTAATTAGTAAAGGCTTTGATAATTATTTTCGTTATTTTAAAATATTTAGTTCTAAATCCAAACCTTTCAAAGAAATCATATGTGAATATATTTAGTGATGACCCATTATCAATCAAGACTCTTTTGACACCCACATCCCCAATTAAATTTATGATATATAAAGGATTATATCTATACATACTTTGAGGAGGAATGTCTTTATCATGAAACTCTACATAATTAGTCCCATGGGAAACTATATCATTGACCATAGTAGTAGGTTGTATGTCTTGAGGTACCATCATTTTACTTAAGGTACCCATTAATTCTTCTCTATGTATAGATGAAGTTCTTAAGAGATCTAAAAGGGAAATTTTGGTTGTAATATTAGCTAATTGTTCATTAATGTCATAAGGAGGTTTTTGTTGTGGATTTGATACATTATTTCCCTTTGTGGGTGCTTTTAACATAAATGGAGATGATTTTTAATTTTTGTTTGATTTTGTGTTTGAGGATTTTGATTTTTAACTTGTTGTCTAGTGATAGCTCCAATAGTACCCACAATTTTATTGTTTTGCGAGTGACCAAAGTTGGGTCTAGCATTCACCGCTTGTTCAATTGGAAGTATTTGTTGAGATGAAGGGTGAGTAGTCATTCTTCTAGGAAATGGTTCTTATTGAACTAAAAATTTGAGATAGGAAGAATTAAATCTAACTCATCTTCAGAACTATTTGAATTATTTGAAGTGATGTCTATTTCACTTTCTGTGTCACTTTTTGTATCTTCTGAAGATGAATATTAAAAATATTGGATTGGCCTAATTGTGATGGCAGATTGAGTACGCACATAATAATTTTATGGATGTGGTAAGAAATTATTGATAGTTCCCACTGTATCAAGTTGGAGGAGGAACATTGTGATTCCCTAATTGATTCATAGCCTCTTTACCATGGTTGGTTAAAGAATGTTGGAATATGTCTAAAGTTTGATTAGCATTTTGAGTTTGTTATTTTTTAGCATTGCTTGGAGGATTATTGTTTGGAGGAAATTTGTATACTTCCATTTTACCTTTGTCAATTAGATCTTGTATCATATGTCTCAATCATTTACAATAATTAGTTGAATTTCCATCCACTCGATGAAAATTGCAATGTAAATAAGGCCTATATTTAGTTGTAGTGGTATCTAGTTTTCAAATTTCTGGAAATTGTATTAAACCTTGTTCTAGTAATTGAGGTAAAATCAGGGTAAAGGGTTGATTCAATCTTATGAATTATCTTGTGAATTCAGGAATATTTAACACAAATTTATGTATAGCTTCAATAGTATTTATGTTTGAGGTGTTTCTTTAATACGAGCTGTGGAGATTATTAGTAAAATAGAGTTTCAAGGGGAAACCATTGATAGGGATAGGATGGATTCTTCCTTGATTATCCTAAAGTTGGAAAGCATTGTGTTGCTTCTCAATGATTATCTTGAATGGGCCTTCCTAAGATGTATCAAAATTTTTATGGTTTCCTAGTTTTGCCTTGTTTTCATTACACCTTAGGATGAGGTCTCCAACCTTGAAATTTATGAAAGTAGCCTTATTATCAAACCACATTTTGGTTTTTGCTAGGTTTTTCTGGCATTGATCATATGCTTATTCCATTTTTTCTTCTAGTTGCATATGTAGCATCAACCTGTCTTCCACCAGATCTTCTTTTGTAGTGTTAATTTGATTAATTAATTTTAGAGTAGGTATCTCCATGTGAATAGGGAGGATAGCTTATTTACCATATACCAAAGCATAGGGGTATGTTTTTATAGAATTCTTAATGGTAATTTTTCTACCCATAACACTTGGTTTATTAATGAATACCATCTCCTCTTGTTGTATTTTAGGGTTCTCTTCAGAATTCTAAGCAAATTATTATTTGTGTATTCCACTAGGTCATTGCCCTATGTATAGTAATTGGAAGAAGTTTTTAGATAGATCCCATATCTACTAGTAAAATCAATCATTTTTTCTCCAATGAAGTATGGACCATTATCACTGACCAATGCCTTAGGTATACCAAACCTAGGGATAAAACTTTCAACAAACTCCATCACTACTTCTTGATCGACTTTCTTTGTAGGTATAGCTTCAACCCATTTGGTAAAATAATATGTGGTAGTTAATTATACTTATGAATTTCTAATGAGTTGGATTTTATCACCCCTATGAAATCCAAACCCCATTGTTGGAAAGGTTCTTCTACTTGAATAGATTTGAGAGGTAAGGAAGCATTTTTGTTTCTTCCTACATATCTTTGATATTTTTCACATGTTCTGGTTACTTTGAAAGCATTAAATAAGATAGTGGGCCAATAAAAACATATCCTTAGTATCTTTAGAGTTGTGGTTATACTTGAGTAATGTCCACCTAATAAACCTCCATGGAATTCTTCCACTATTTTCTATTTTTCATCATATTTGATGCACTTCAATAGAACACCATACATAAATTTTCTATATAGACCCTTTGGTAGTAGAGTATATTTCAATACCCATAGCCTATACCTTCTTCTTTGTGAGGTATTCATACTGCTTGGGCATTATCCTATCCAAAAATAGTTTATAAGTTCCTCAACCCAATATGAATTCTAAAAATTGTTCATCTTCAAGGATAGATTTAGGAGCTTGACATCCTACATATTCTGTTACGACCTATCTTGCCAACTCTTGGAATAGAGTTCTACCTCGTATCAGCTTGGTTGGGTGAATATCTACATTATACTCTTGGATTTTTTATACCAAAATACCCTTTTATCACCAAGTTCTCCCTATATTATGAAGTTCCTAACATTAAGGTGTATCACATATACTAAGATATTGCTTTAGGATAGGAAATGCTTGAATTTCTTTATACTTTATAACTACATATATCTATTTTTCAATGAATTTGTACCTTTATTCATGGTATTGCATAGTCTAACTGAAGAAGGTAATGGATCTCTCCTAATTATATTCCCCTTTCTGAGTAAGAACCACAACATAACTCTCTTGATCACCAATGGCATATAGAATGAAGCCTCTTAATAATCTAGATTGATAACCACTGGTGCTTGTGAAATTATTTCCTTAATTTTCTTGAATGCTTCCTTCCACAAGTCTATCCACCTAAAGTATATGTTCTTCAATAATTTGGTCATAGGTTTTATAGTTTGTTCAAATTCTGTGATGAACTTGTGTACAAAGTTGATTTGGCCAAAGAAGGATTCCAACCCTTTCTTGTTTAATGGCAAAGTCAGGTATAACAAGGATTTTACCCTATTTGGATCTATGGCTAGCCCAACTTTAGAAATGACATGACCTAGGAGCCTTCCATCTTCAACAAAAAAAATAGACTTCTTAGAATTGAGGGAGATCCCAAATTCCTTGCATTTTTTTAAAACCATTTTTAGATGTTCAACATGTTTTTATTTTTGGTGGAAGAATATTGTCAAATCATATTGTAGATGAAAAATCAAAACACCTAAATATAATAGAAAAATTAAACCAATAGATAATATTGCACAAAAGAGATAATTTTATTGATATGGGGGGAGCCTCAAATCTCCAATGTTACTGTAGCTCTAAAATTTTGACACTCCTTTCCTTCAGGCTAATGGATCCATGCCTCAAAAGGGAATGGTAAAAGGATAGGTCTATACCTTAGAGGATAGGCACTTGAATTCATACCCTCTTTGGTTATTTTTTGATGAATTGGGTGGGTTCAACAAGAAACATTTATGTGGCAGTTTCCACACCTAGGTTGGGAGTTGTTTGATGTGTTCCTTTTAGTTCACTCACATTCACCTAGTTTTGCCAAATGTAACTAACCTATGCTATATGCAATTTTAATTCAAATGAATACAACATAGCATATTACAGAAGGTAAACAAATGTAGTGCTTAATTGTTAAAACAAATTCATGATCTTACTCAATCCAGATGGCTGATGTTGAATTTTTTTTCTTAATGCAGGCGATGTCAGACTTTGTAGGGTGATATTAGACAAATGATATGATATTGGTAGGTCCAATCTAATATCGTTAGGTTCGACATGGTCATAAAACTACAACTTCACAATTTGACACCAAAATATAGATTTTATGACATAATATAAATTGAATTAAGCATGTAACAAACTATATAAACTCATTACTTGCAATATATGAAAAGAAACAATATGAGTTTAGCTATAAATGCAAAATGACAAAATGGAATGCAATGGTGGTGAACTCCTGATATGATGAACAAAAATTTATGCTTAAATGAGATGATAAATAACATATGTAATCTTGTAAATGCAAAATAGAGGACTAAAAATGTAAACAGAGGTGTGAAGGTGCCCTTAAGTGATTTGCGGATAAGATAGAACTTTTTCTGATGATATCAAACATTAGATCTTGTATTGTACCACCTGATGTGCACTTTCGGATCTCTGGACCTGCAAAATAATATAAAACTAGCAATATGCACTATAACACTAAATATGTGAGAACAATTGAGAACCAAGGGGAATCTAGAGATAGTTCTTGGATTAAATAGGTAAGGGTGAACTAGGGGGGTTGGGCTAAAAATAAGGGAAGTTATAATCTCTCCCAATCTAGATGATGTCGACTGATCCAATACTGTAAAATCCGCATAATTGGTCAAGTACGGACAAAAAGGTTACAAAAAATTTATCATTTTGTTGTTCTGGTAATTTTATATTTTTGGATGAGATCGAACATCCAATATCGTACAATGAAGTCTGATATTACATTGAACAAATAGAGTTGATATCATCAGGAAGTTAGAAATAATATTTATGCAGGTGCAAAAATTGAGGCAAGAGGTTAGAAAGTAATTTTAATTAATTTTTAATTTTTTTTACTTAGGGTAAATTAACATGGGTCAATTTTAGCCTATTACAGTTACAATAAAGAATCTAATGTCTTTTGATATAAAATATTACAATACTAGGGTTCTCCTAAATCCTAGTGAACAGTGCTAGTGGTGTCTTGAAACTCACTTTTGATCCCAAAAGGGGTGAGTGGGATTCGTGCTACCCAATACTAGGCCACTCTAGCTTAAGCAACTACATAATGTAGGTGTAGTATCTCCAGATTTGCACATAAAAGATAACAAATAGGTTAGTAGAAACTGTGAGGGCTCCACAATGTGAGACCCTCAAAAATTAATACAAACCCTAGCTATGTAATATAAGGAAAATGAGCAGAATATAAAAATACATGAAATGAAATAAATCAATGTTGGATTTACCTTGTTCATTTGTTGTTTTCTAATTTGTAGTATATGTTGCAAGAAAATGGTGTAGTGATGCCCTAGAGACACCCAAGGGTTACTAGGGCTACATAAATCTGGTTTAAAATACTTGCAGGTGCTCGATGGTAGCAAAAGATACATGTGGATGTTCGGGGATGGTGGAAAGTGCCTATCAATTCTCAAGAGTGGTAAAAAATGCCTAGTTGCACTCAGAAGTAGCAAAGGGGTATTCAGGGAGTGAGGTGAGGTTTGTGAAAGCAAATATACTTTAGACAAGGGATGTGGTGATGGATGCAATGGTAGATGCAAAGGTGAGGGCAACAATGCAAATTTTTGAGATTGCTTAAGGTACTCAAACTTAAGGAATTTAGGGACATGAATTGCTTAGGAAACTCCAAGGCAAAAGACTTAGAAAATTCTCAGATTTATTAGGGCACTCTAAAATCTCAGATGACTTACGACAAAAAACTTAGGGGTTGAGCTGTAAAAATGGATCCTATTTATAATATCACCTAGGGCACATTAGGTTTTTGATGATATTATTTGTGCAGTCAAGATTAAAATGTGATGGACGGTAGAGATTAAATTTGGGCATGTGGCATGGATCAAGGCGGATTAATGGTTAGGATTAAAACAATATGAATGTCTAAAATCAATTTACACATATATATATATACATTTATTAAATATATATAAAATATAATATTAAATATTAATATTTTAATATATATTAAACAAATATATGTAAATAAATGGGTAAAAAATAGAGGGAAGACCCAGATGGATGACAAGTGGCTAGATTTTGGTATCTACACATCCAAATAGATAACTATCACTTTATTCACAAGATCTCCAAATGATAGATCCATCACTCTTTGAAAATTTACTCCTACATTAGACAACCCAAAAGGCATACACTAGTATGCAAAAGTTCTCCATTTGGTAGTAAATGCAAATTTGTGCTAATATTCATCCTTGAGCTATACCTGATTGTAACTAGATAATCTATCTAACAAAGAGAATATTTTTGTATTCTACTATAGAGTGTAATATTTGATCTATTTGAGGCAAAGTATAATGGTCTTTTAAGGAGGATCTATTTAAATTTTTGAATTCTACAAATAATATGATATCACCGTTCTTTTTTCTAACTAGCACCAGATTTGCAGCCCATATGGAGTGCTTGATGGGATCGATTATTTTAGTATTGACTAACTTTAGTAACTCCTGCTTCATCATGACTTCTATATTTGTGAAAGCACGAGGATACAGAAAAAAAAATGCAAACACCAAGATGCGATGTAAATGAAAACAAACTTAACGCTTAAGTCCTAGAAATTGAAAATGCATGAAAGGAAAGAAACATAGGCGAATGGAAACGAGATATAAAAGCAATATTGGAAGCACGACCCTTTTATTGATATGCTTTAAAGCTCGGTTACAAGACGTCTCCTCCATTTTTAGGGGCTAGGAGCGTTAAACATTGCTTTGTTACAAAGCGGATTGATAAGCCTTCTTTCACGTGCCCACATGTAAAATGGGCGGACCAAAACGTCATCGCCGCTTGTGTTGATGAGTCTTGACTCCTTGCTGCTCCTCTGATGTTGAAGATCCTACGTTCAAGGAAATAAAAAATAGTCAATAGCACCTGTAGATAAAATGAAACATGCAATCCCCACGCCTTCCATTAGTGAATGCAAAATATAAATAAAATGATAACCGAAATAGATCCAAATGAACTAAAAACTTCACAGGGGCATAAAAACATCATCGAGAAGGCACTGCAAAAAGAATAGTCAAAAAATTCCCCACAGATTTGTATTCGCTCCGGGGTGGGACGAATAAACCTACAATAAACTGTCAAAAAGCACCCTCCTAAATGTCTTGTCTCGGAAGCTCCAAATGACCTGCAAAGTTGGGGGTTAGGTAAAAGGGGGTATTTTGGGAAGACCTAGAAGGTCAGATTTTCCCAATTTGGCCTCTATCACCTAGAATTTGATGATGCTACCTGCAAGTTAGTAAAAGCGAGAAATGATAAAAACATGATCAAAAATGCTCATCCAAATGAAGTGAAATTTAAACTACAACCTATTTGAACAACCTAGAATAAGATGCAAAAATAATAGAAAGGAAATCTACCACAAATTTCTAATCGCTTCGGGGTGGGACGATTAGAACTACGGTAGTGCGGGGGCACCCGAGGGCAGAGCACCCATCGTTTGGGGCCCTGTTTTGGCACCAATCCACTTGGGATGGGTCCAAAACCTCTTGTGGGGGATTGTCGACAAATTTGGTAGGATTTTATGGCCAAATATCAGGTTTTGGGTTCAGATTTGTGCTTCCAATGATCACCCAATAACCTCCCTTCCAAAAGAGATATTAGGGATGTGAAAGCACAAGCAAAGGGGATGAAGATGTAAAATGGTAGCACTTCATTGCTCCAATTGCTCCAAACCTGTATATCCTTTTGGGTGAGAAGACTCACCATTTTATAGACCCAAGGGTCTCTTTGAATTAGCATGCAGAGGTGCCACTTGGCAATCATGCTTTTTTCAGTGAAGAGAAGACTTCTCCCTGATTAAGGGCTTCATAACTACCCCTATGACTATGCCTGTGATTTCCTCTGTTACTGCCTCTACATGCTCAAAAAAACTCACTCGCACTCCCATGCAATGAAGGGATAGTTAAGTGGCAGATCTGAGTTGTCATGTGTCGAGGTTTGACTTTTTTCTCGTCAAACCTGCTATTCGCCCCACCCAGGAGTGAACGCTAGTAATCGTCCCTGGGTGGAATGAATACCAGTCTGTATTCGTCCTTGGGTGGAACGAATAAGGAGCAGAGTGCCTGAAAGGTGCCAAATTGATCTTTGACCTTCCAAAACTGTTGTGAGAGTGGCTAGGACCACTGTTTAACCTCTGGGGGCTGCCCTGGGGGCTATGTGTGTCAATGCGATCAGTGTTTGCAGTCACATAATCGGATTGGTGTTGTTTTGGTGTCTACAGATGCCCCTTTTTGGGATGCGCTGTGCATGGTGCAGTGCTGAGCAAAAATAGATAACCAAAGCACTAATGATTAGGGTTTCTCAGTAACCTAACCAACTTTTGATGCCCCAAGTATGGAAAGGGCATGCATTCTTGAATCCTTGCTTCTGACGAGTGAAGGAACTTAATTTCAAGTGTTAACCTATTTTGGTGAGGTGTGACTTGAGCTTGGACATTGATCAATCATGAATAGGCAAAGGGCGCAACCTTTTGTCTATGGGAACCTTGAGTTCATGATTCACGAATGCCAAGTGTTTGATCAGCTTGTGATTATTGCTTGTTTGCTACCCCAAGCAGGAGCGTGATTGTCTTTGTCAATGATTCTTTGAATGCATGCCATTGCCTTGATTGGGTGTGTATTTGTTGATTGGTGACTAAGTGTGACTACCCCCTCAAGCGACGAATCGATGAGGGAATGACCGACATGAGAAAAGCGACGAGTCGCTTGACCCAAGATGACTTAGGTGAGGGTGCCTTCAGATGTTTTCCATTGAATGCTTAAGCAGTTTCCCAACATTTGGACCTATTTTTGGTGGGTTTGAACCCTTTTTGTGACGTCGTTTGGGGTTAAAATTGGCAAAAATTCATCCTCCCGTGGAGCGGTCCGGCTATGGTAGCCTTCTTAGGGAGTAGGATAGTGACAATTTGTGACCCCGACATCGGTTTTGTATGCCATTGAATGTCGGGCGCAAAGGCGCCTTTGTTCGGCAATTTTATTGCTGTTTTTGGGTGGGTTTTGACCCTTTTGGTGACGCCGCTTGGGGATGAAATTGGCGAAAATTCGTCCTCCCGTGGAGCGGTCCGAATATGATAGCCTTCTTAGGATGGATAGTAAATTGTGACCCCCGTTAGCTTTTGAAGTCGGGCGCAAAGGCGCCGGCATATTATTGGTGGGTTTGGACCCTTTTTGTGACACTGTTTGGGGATGAAATTGGCCAAAATTCGTCTTCCTGTGGAGCGGTCCGGCTATGGTAGCCTTCTTAGGGAGTAGGATAGTGACAATTTGTGACCCCGACATCAGTTTTGCAAGCCAATAATATCAGGTGCAAAGTCCCTTTTGTTTGGCAGATTTATTGCATTTTTTGGTGCATTTTTTTGTTGTTTTTGATTTTTTTTTTCTTGCTTTGTATTCGTCCCTGGGTGGGACGAGCGCAAATTTAGTAATCGTCCTAGGGTGGTACGAGCACTAACTAGAGCGCTCATCCCAGGAAGGAATGAATACAGGCCTAAAAGCCTATTTAAGGGCCAAAACCAGGGTTTGGGCTCATTTGCATTTGATTTTTCTGGCATTTTGGAGCTCTGAGGAGGAGGTCAAGTCTGTGAAGCGAAGCGCTGCCAAAATTTTTCCCGACACCATGAGTTCATGAACCAGATCAGCCAAAGCGAGGCTAGTGAGTGTTCCTCTCCTTATTGCTTGTTTTATTTTCTATGTAAAGAACCGTAATAATTTGTGTTTTTGTGTTTTGGTTGCTTGGATTTAAAAATAAAACCCTAGGTTAACAGACTTAATTTTGAAATTTGTTTTTCATGTTAAAGTAAAGTTAAACTCTAGGCTAAAAGAATCAACAAAACTGAAACTATACTCCTAGGTTAAACTGAAACCCGAAGTTTGTCTACTATTTTTATTGTTTTTCAAATTTATTAAAATGCAATCCTAGTGTAAAAAGGAATGAATTTATTTTATTTTTTTGTTGTTGTATGGCTTTAACCTAGATCAAACCCTAGTGTAAACCATGTTTATTCTGTTATGTTTTGTTTTGTTTTTCGAGTTAAAATGAAACCCTAGATTAAATTTATTTTGAAAAGACGTAATTAAATTCTGAAATTTGTTTTCCGTTTTAAACTAAGGTAAACCCTAGGTAAAAAGAAAAATTTGTTATTTTTTTGATGTTTTTGTTAAACTAAAACCCTAGGATAAACTGAACGCAAAACCCTAGGTTTTTAGGTTACATTTTGTCAGTTTTAAAACTTAGTTGAAAACCCTAGGTTAAAAAAAACTATCATTTTTAATTTTGTTTTGGTTGTTTATTTTTATCAGTGTAGACTAGGATTAGAAACCCTAGGTTAACATTTTGTTGTTTTGGAATTTTTGTTGTTATGCTGTAATAAAATATTGTTTTTGTCAGTATAGACTAGGATGAAAACCCTAGGTTAACTGGTTGTTTTTTTGTTTTTAGTTGTTTTTATCGTTGTCGTCAATTTAAATCTAAGATAAAAAAACCCTAGGTTAACTGTTTTTTGTTTTTGTTTGTTTTTATTTGTCAGTTTAAACTAGGAGGTAAAACCCTAGGTACTGACAAGCAATTTTTTATTTTTGTTTGTTTTTGTCAATGGTCTGTCATTTTAAACCGTACAATTCAAAAAACTGTAGGTACTGACAAATTGTGTTTGATTTTTTTTAATTTTGTTTTGTCTATCAGTTTAAGTTAGAAAAACTGTATGTGTTGACAAACTATTTTTAATTGTTTTTTATTTTTGTTTTGTCTGTCAATTTTAAACTTAAAGTAAAAAACCTTAAGACTGACAAACTATGTTTTAAATTGTTTTTATTTGTTAGTTGACACGTAGAGTTAAAAACCCTAGGACTGACAAATTGTTTGTTTTTTTATTTGTCAGTTGACACGTAGAGTTAAAAACCCTAGGACTGACAAATTGATTTTTGAATGTTTTTTATTTGTCTGTCAATTTTAAACTTAAAGTTAAAAAACCTTAAGACTGACAAACAGTTTTTGAATTGTTTTTGAATTTGTTTTTTATTTGTCAGTTGACACGTAGAGTTAAAAACCCTAGGACTGACAAATGGATTGTTGAATGTTTTTTGAATTTGTTTTTATTCATCAGTTTACGTAGAGGTAAAACCCTAGGACTGACAAACAAATTTTCTAAATGAAATTGTTTTGCTATTCTGTACATTACTGTAGATTTATGTTATTGTTGTACAATTTCGTTTATTTGTGCATGTTTTTAATGTTTTTGTTGTTTTTTGTGATTGCAGGTGGTGAAGAGCCGGTACCATGTGCCGACCGTGTTTTTAGATGCCCGAGAGGCTTTGATAGTGGAGGACTGGGAGTGGCTTGATGCCCTTGGGCTCAAGCATGTGACTCGGCTAGAGCCGATGGTGGGGGATCGGGCCTATCTGATGGCCTTGATCAGCTTGTGGGATCCTCGTACTAATACCTTCCATATCCCAACAGGGGAGATGACAGTTACACTTGAGGATGTCTATCAGATTCTACGAATTTTGATAGACGGGCTACCGATCAGGACGATGCCACGAGATCAACGGACAGGAGTATTGACACGCTACTTTGGTCATGGGGAGGAGGTGGGTGTGGAGAGCCCGATGGAGAGGGCGAAGGGTGACTGCCAGATTGGTGGCATTCTGGTACGATGGTGGTTTGAGAGAGGTGTGGTGGGGGTGAGGCATGCATTACTGATGAGCCTCATCTCCAACATGCTGCTGCCAGACTCTTCGGGTGTGAGGTTCCCATGGAACCTATTGGAGGTGGTCTTTCGGTTGGTGGAGTGCCTGATTACAGAGCCCCTGATCATGAGATGGGGTCAGACACTACTAGCACAACTCTATGATGAGTTGTATGAGGTTCGCAGAGGCGAAAGGGGATTGGCTGTAGCTATCTGTTGCAGAGCTGGGCTTGGCAGCACATAGCGATGGATCGGCCACTTGGGTTACCATCGATGACTCGGGCAGAGATGGTCGACAGGGACATAGGGTATGTGGCCTTGTGGTACAGGTCGGATGAGAGGGGGCACAGTCGATGGTGGGCTGGTGACATGGGTCACTACACCGAGGCCTTTGGGTGGCTTGCTCCTGGAGATGTGGTATGGCGGCCATATCGAGATTGTCCCGCTTGGCCTGAGGTTGGGGAGTGGCTCCGACGGGTACGTAGGGGGAGGTGGCTGATCGGGCGGCACGGGACTGAGCAGGAGTACTTCCCATATGTTCGAGTGACACGACAGTTTGGGGTGTGCCAGGGGTTTCCTGGTGAGCCCTTGATCTATCGACGTTGAGGGGACGAGAAGACCTTGGCCTCGTCGATCATCGAGCCGCTAGGGGAGGAGGCAGATATAATTATTGACACCCCGAACATGGACAACGTCGAGGTGACGGCCGAGTATGAGGAGTGGTGGACACTATGGCGATGGCGGGGAGAGGGGCCTCTAGGAGGAGATGATGCAGCAGCAATAGGCGATGAGGGTGCAGAGGCACCAGGAGAGGGTTGGGGGGCTCCGTTGGAGGATGCGGACATGGTTGAGGTGGATGATGTGGGTGAGGACTTTGGGGTTCTAGATCCATCGAATATGTAGGACGTCCTGGAGCAGTGGGAGCCAGAGCAGGCTGCCATTCCAGAGATGCCGATGCCTCAGGCAGGCTCAGAGGATATAGAGGCAGGGTTGCACGTTGAGAATGCATGATTGGAGGAGCTTCTTCGGAGGCGGGATGAGGAGCTCGGGGAGGCATTGCGAGAGAGGGATCTCCTACGAACATAGCTGGCAGAGTGGGAGAACGCATTAGCTGCGTACCACCGATGGGATGGGGATACCGATGCAGTGTAAGAGATGGAGCACCATGGATGAATCTTATGATGTATCGTCAATGGGAGATGGACTTGGTGTGACATCGATTGGAGCTGGAGGTAGAGATTAGCCGCCTCGGTGGGTGGATCCCTACACTTTCTCTAGGCGGATCGTCGCATCACTCGAGAGGGAGCGATATTGAGTAGTCAACATCCTCTCGATGTAGGTGGCTAGATGAGGGAGGCACTAGTGGGCATGATGCAGGGGCTAGCAGTAGCCATCCTGAGAGGTCCCATAGGACCCACACCATGGGGGGTAGTTCCCGTCGCACCGATCCTGCATGATCATGGTGGCCGATGCCCTAGGCTTGGGGGTTTTTGAGTTTTTGGCTTTTTTTGCGGGGTCAGAGGACCAGATTATTGTAGCCTATGGGCATTTTTGATGATATATATATACAGATGACTTTCTTTTTGTTTATACATGTGTCGTGATTTGATTTTATGTACAGTGATTGATGTTGATGGATGCATGTTAATTTACATTGATGTATGCTTATGTGATGAATGCAAATGTTTCTAAGTTATATGATATGTATATGGAATGGATGAAATGAGTTGTTGATATTTGGCGATGGCACCATAGACTGTAGGACTTATGGCTTTTTGTTCTATGCGATTGCTATGGTAAATGACTATGCATGTATATATGTTGTTTTTGTATTTTTTGATGATGAAATAATGAATGATATCACAGTTGGTTTAAAATGTAGTTACGGTTTTCTGAGACTCAGATGTTTTAACTAACTAGCCAAGACTGTACTATTATCTTACAAGATTTTTGAACAAGGTATGAATCGGACTTGTTTTTGACCAAGTTATTTCACATCCCTGTGTGTGCAATTGAGTTCGTTTATGTGGTATTTGTCAAGATACCGCCAGTGCTAGATAGGTTGTCAACCAAACCTATACTGAGGATCACCTAATTAGCTCCACTAACTCCTTGGTTGTATTTAGTTAGATTAATCTGTTTTGCTATCTAGGATACCATAAGCTAGCTCATCCACATGCAAACATTGATCTGCACACAAGTTAATGTGACAGATATATCGTCATGCGGGAGGTTTGCCACCAGTGACCGATAGGCTATCCACCAAACCGGTACTGAGGTTCACCTCATGACCTTTTGAATGCTGAGAGTTCCAGGGATTCAAGTTTGACTCCCTTATTTTCTTCATTTGTATTGGGATACTTGCTCTTTTATAGTGATAAAAATCACTGTTTATTTTTGTTTTTTTCTTTTGAGCAAGGGATTTGAATTTTGAGTGATGAGAATCACTATTGCTTGTGCTTTTTGATGTATGCACTTTGTGGGATTTTGTTGTCAAACTTTTGGGGTGTTGACTTTTGCAAATTTTGTGATGTTTTGCAACTTTTTGAGAACTTGGGATTCTTGGGGAATTGGGTAGGGAAGATTCTTGTCCTTTTGCCAACTCTCAGCATTCTTGGGGTCATTCGCACAGGGGGATGAGCGAGATAACCTTTTCACTGTATGGTATCCTGGATTGCTTTGCAGGTTTCATCTTTCGTTTACACAACTTGGGAATTGTTTTATGTGTTTTAGCTTGTGATGGGATGCTACGTAACAAGGTGTGATCCAAGTATGACTCTACCGGTTTAAAATATTTCTGAATTTGTACAGCCTTGGCTAGAAATCTAATGACAGCTGAATGACGAAAACTCTAGATACATTAGAAGACAACTGACAAATGATATGGTGAAATTATGTGAATGGCGTTTATTTTTGTTGGATTGTTTACAAAATGGAAAATGTGGAAAATGATGGGTTTGCCAAGTGATGACAGTCTATGGTGCCTTTGACCTGTATGACCAACAAATATGCAATGTATGGATGCGATGCCTAATGCAGCTATTTTTTTGTATTTTTGATTTTTGAAGTATGCATGAAAGTGAGATGCAGATTTTTTTGTAATTTTTGATTATTTTGTTGTTTTTGGATTTTCTTGATGGTTGGTTTATTCCGCATGGGTGCGGACCAAGTGGCTCTTTCGGGCCCTTGGAGGTTTTGACCAAAGGGATTATGGGTACCTTTGGGGCATTTTGGGGTTGACCAAGCGATTATGGGAATCCTTGGAGCTTTTGGTTTGACCAAAGGGATTATGGGTACCTTTGGGGATTTTTAGGATTGACCAAGGGATAGAGAATGGGTACCTTTGGGGCATTTTTGGGGTTGACCAAGCGATTGGGAATCCTTGGAGCTTTTGGTTTGACCAAAGGGTTTATGGGTACCTTTGGGGCATTTTTGGGGTTGACCAAGCGATTGTGGGAATCCTTGGAGCTTTTTGGTTTGACCAAAGGGTTTATGGGTACCTTTGGGGCATTTTGGGGTTGACCAAGCGATTATGAGAATCCTTGGAGCTTTTTGGTTTGACCAAAGGGATTATGGGTACCTTTGGGGCATTTTTGGTTGACCAAAGATTATAGAAATCCTTGGAGCTTTTGGTTTGACCAAAGGTTTATGGGACACCTTTGGGGCTTTTTGGGGTTGACCAAGTGATTATGGAAATCCTTGGAGCATTTTGGTTTGACCAAAGGGTTTATGGGAACCTTTGGGGCATTTTTGGTTTGACCAAGCGATTATGGGAATCCTTGGAGCTTTTTGGTTTGACCAAAGGGATTATGGGTACCTTTGGGGCAATTTTGGGTTGACCAAGTGATTATTGGAATCCTTGGAGCTTTTTTTTGACAATTACCTTTTACCAATTATGGAAATCCTTAAGCTTTTGGTTTGACCAAATTATGGAACCCTTGGAGCATTTTGGGGTGACCAAGTGATTATGGAAATCCTTGGAGCTTTTTGGTTTGACCAAAGGGATTATGGGTACCTTTGGAGCATTTTTGGATTGACCAAGAGATTATGGGAATCCTTGGAGCTTTTGGTTTGGGCTATGGCTCTTTTAGATATGGAATGGCCTCAAATGACTGATGTTCAAGGGTTCTAGTTCCTTGATTCCATCAAGAGAGGCTAGCCGGTATGTCCCAGGTCCTATCTTACTTTCAATCACATAAGGACCTAACTAGTTTGTCGTGAACTTGTCCCTTAGATGGGGTGACAAGTTAGAGTTCTGTTGGTTCTCTTTTAAGACCAGGTCACCAACCTGAAAGTCCCTCAGGTGAACTTTCATGTTGTATGCCTTCTTGAGTCACTCTTGGTAGATACGCAAATGCTCGAGAGCATTGACACGTCGTTCATCAAGCAACGTAAGCTGATCTAACCGGGCCTACCACGCGGTGTCATCATCGATGAACTCTTGCATTGATATGCGTAGGGAAGGAATTTCCAACTCAAGAGGCATGACTGCCCTCGAGCCATACACCAACAAAAATGGAGTTGCCCTAGTGGGTGTCCGAATGCTAGTGCGATAAGCCCAAAGAGCAAGTGGGATCTGAATGTGCCAATCCTTATGACTGTCTACGACTATCTTTTTGAGGATGGCAACTAGCATTTTGTTTGACGCCTCTGCTTGCCCATTTGCCTACGGATAATAGGGTGTTGAAAAACTATGCTGAATCTTGTACTTTGTGGTCAAAGCACGCACGTATTTGTTCTTGAATGACGTCCCATTATCCGAGATGATCTTGGATGGAATACCAAAATGACATATGATGTTATGCAAAATGAACTCCGAAATGCGGGGTCCAATCATAGAGGTAAGCGAAATTGCTTCCACCCACTTGGTGAAGTACTCTGTGGCCGTAATGATGAATGTGTGATGGCCTGACGATGTAGGGGATATCTTTTCGATTAGATCTAAGCCCCACTACAAAAATGGCCAAGCCGATTGGATCGGTTGCAAGGCCTGAGAAGGTACATGTGTCAGATTAGCATGGTGTTGACACTTCACGCACTTCTTTACATAAGCACAACAATCTCGCTCTAAAGATGGCCAATAATAGCCCATGCAAAGAATGCGCTTTGCGATGGCCATACCACTAAAGTGGCCACCGCATGTACCATCGTGTGCTTGGGTGATCACCCAAGTGGACTCCTATTGGTCCAAGCAACGAAGGAGGATCCCCTCATAGCTACGACGGTACAAAATGTCCCCTAACAAGACATGTTTTGCCACTCTCTATTTGAATGATATTTTTGTGGCATGCGACAATCCAAGTGGGAGGCTACCTAACTTGAGGTAATCTCTGATGGGTGTATACCAATCCTGCTGATCGAAAACCTCGATGGTATGAACAACCAATCCCTCTTGAAGGTCATCCCTAGCAAAAGCTGAGCGGGAAAGAATCTGCAAGAATAGCATTGTGTTGCTATTAAGGGGAGTAGGGGAGAACAAGGACCCCCAGTTGGCATGGTTCAAACAATCATGGATTCGAGAGAACTTATCCGGAGATGGTTCAATCTGGATCAAGTGGATTCCTGGCGTTAAGTCAGAGCTTGCACGCTCCATCATGGATTGTGATAGTGTTTTGACTTGAATGGTTGTCATATCACCAGTCATGTCTTGCGGGATTAGTGACCCCAAGGAGGCCATAGTATCCACAAAATGATTTGATGACCGAGGGAGTGCCTCGATGTCGTACCATTCAAGCTTTGCTAGGAATTTGTCCATAAGGGCTTTGTAGGCCTACAGAACTGGGCATTTACATTGGAATACCCCTTTCACTTGGTTGACTATTAACAACGAATCACCAAAGATGTTCAGGCATTTGATGTTCATGGTGATGGCTGTTTGAAGACCTATGAGCAAGGCTTCATATTCGACATTGTTATTGGTGCACGGGAAGTCAAGTTTAAATGACAAGGGTATCGGAGCCCCTTGTGGTGTGAAGAATACAATTCCCATGCCACCTCCTTGCTCACATTTAGAACCATCAAAAAATAGGGTTATGTCGGCTTGTGACTCAGGCTCATCAAAATCTGGCGATTCTGAAACATGGAAGACCCCATCATCGGGTAGTTCTATAGTCAGAGGCTGATTGTCTTCAAGAGGAGCCTCTGCTAGTTGATCGGTGATGACTTGACCTTTGATAGACTTCTATCCAATGAATTCTATGTCAAACTCCATCAACAACATGATCCATTTCACCGTGTGGCTACTATGATAAGTATGACTCATCATGTATCGCAATGGATTCTCCTTAGACACAACATACGTCATGTTGCTCAGCATGTAATGGCATAGCTTTTTGGTAGAAAACACCACTACCAAGCAGAGCTTCTCAACGTATGCATAGTTAAGTTCATAGCTGACCAGGGTGTGGCTAAGATAGTAAGTAGCCTATTCTTTGTGAAGTTCATTCTTCTGGGCTAGCATGGCGCCTAGTGCCACCTCAATGGCTGAGATGTATAAGTAGAATGACACTCCTGGTCTAGGTGGTGCCAATACTGGTGGCAAAGCCAAGTACTATTTGATGTCGTCGAAGGCTGATTGGCACTCGTCATCCCAGTGAAATGCTACCCCCTTGTGTAATAATTTATTCATGGGTCGGCACTTGTCAGATAGCTGCGCTATGAAGTGCTTGATTGACGCGACCTTTCCCTGTAGACTCTTGAGCTGCTTGATGGTAGTTGGGGGAAGCATTTCAAGGATTTCCTTGACTTTGTTTGGGTCCACCTCGATTCCTCATTTGGAGACTATGAAACCCAAGAGTTTTCCAGATGTGATGCCAAATATGCACTTCTTGGGGTTTAGTCTGACTTTGTGTTCGATGAGGCGATCGAGGATCTTGCTTAAGTCATCGAGATGATCTGGGCGCAAAAGAGACTTGGCCAACAAATCATCCATGTAATCTTCCAAATTTTTGTGCATGTAATCATGGAAGATGTATGTCATGGCACGTTGGTAGGTGGCACCGACATTTTTAAGGCCAAAGGGCATGACCTTATAACAAAATGTCCCCCAAGGCATTGTGAATGCCATTTTTAGTTGGTCCTCAGGATTGATACGAATTTGATTGTATCCCGAGAAACCATCCATAAGGGAAAGCATTTTGTGGCCCGCTATCATGTCTACCAATGCATCGATGCTAGGCAAGGGGAAATCATCCTTAGGACTCGCTTTGTTTAGATCTCAAAAATTAGTGCATATGTGAATCCTCCCATCGGGCTTCTTGATGGGCACCATGTTGGACAACCATGGTGGGTAATCCATGCAGATGACAAACTGTGCATCCAACAACTTTTGTAATTCATATTTGACCATCAAGGCCATTGTTGGGTGCATCTTACGTAGTTTTTGCTTTACTGGCTTGACTGTCGGATCAAGCGTTAGATTGTGCGTGACTAGCTATGGATCTAGCCCCGACATGTCTTTGTAGGACCATGCAAAAACCTCCTTCTTCTCTTTGAGAAGGGTAATGTAGTTGGCTTGCTCTTCGGGGGATAGACTTACCCCCAGCTTGATGATCTATGGATCCATTGGGTCAGAGCCGATGTCTACGTCAGTCATCTCCTCGATTGACATGTGGGACCCATCCTCCAGCTGGTGTGGAGTTGGGATCAAGTTGATATCATTTGCTGAATTGAGATCTACGTTGGGAACCTCGGGTTCCTCTTCAGCATGGAAGATATCCTGAGTTGGTCTTGGGGTGAAATGAAGCATCTCACCGAAGGGCCAGTACTCTGATGGGGATGGTGGTGAATTAACACGATCCCAGTCTATGGCATCTATGTCTAGATACAATGACCATGCTGGATCGGCTGGATTGCGGATGGGGGCGGTTAAGTCAATGGAGATCATGTTGATGAAATGATTTTGGTCTCCATTACCATGGGTGTGGTTTCTCGGACATCCTTGATGATTTTTGTGCTCCGGATCTGGCTCTGGAGGTATGGGCACAAATGGATCGGCCCTATGCGCGGATAAAAGGACGGGGTCTGCCCTTGGCACTGATAACTCTATGGGGTCTCTGGGTGGAAGGTACTCTCCGTATGCCCAAAGTGGTGGATGCAACACTTGGTCCAATTGTGCTGGGTTTAGGTGCCACCTATGCCTTGGCCCCATGCCTAGTTGTTCAAACATGTTGTCAATATCTATGGGGTAATGTTGTTGCCATGCATGATTGAGATATGCCATCTCAGTTTCATCTTCATAATCACTGTCGGAGATCCACAAGCCTTCATTGGCTCCGATAACTATTTGCGACATGTGAGGCTCATCCTGCTCGAGCAAATTAATATGGTCCCATCGAGGTTGTTTCGCTCTCTATGGGGGGACCTGATTTTCCTGAGGTGGCACTTGCTCGATTGGAGCACCCAAGGGGAACATTGTTAAGAGGCTCTCTTGATAATCGTCCATGGGGGTCACCTGTGAATGATTGCTATCAGATTCAAAAGGGTCCCATGGTGCTATTTCATACTCTGACTCATCCTCGGAGGATCCTTCCTGATTTTGTATGTACCCCTCATGTAGGTGAGTCCTTGAGCTTTCTCCTCTCTCGAGCGAAGGGAAAGGGTTGTTGAGGTCAACAAGGTTGGTTGTCAACAATGGGAGATAATCCCCCAATGTATATGTCATGTTAGGATTGGCATATGGATCTAATGCCAACCCATCCTTGCTGCCTATCCCTAGGCCTTGCATGTTCTCTACCAAGATGTCAAGGGGCAGGGGGTGGTTGAACCCTACTCCTGACTTGTCGTATGGCATCTGATATCTTGGTTGGCAAAGAACACGCACTCCTTGCTCATATCTGCCTAACCCATATCCATGCCAATTGCATTGGCCAAGATATCTCAAAGCGAAGTTTGGGTTGGACAAATAATTGACATCCTTCATGAAGGGCTCTTCGTCTTCTTCTTCTTGCATGTATGGTTCAATACCATGATCAAGGCCCCCATACACAAAGTTTGTCTGGTTCGGTGGGTAGCCTAGAGGAACAATACTACCGATGGGGAGGTGAGGTCTCCCCATGTCCTGCATGGACTCAAGTGTGGGTGTTGCAACAATGTTCCACACTAAATACTCCCCCAGGCCCGTATTGGCCATTTCAACAGTGATTGTTGGTGATTGAGGGGGAGGGAAAGCAAGTTCTTCCTGAGTCCACTCCATGTCGGGTGGACTAGGCGTCTCGACTTCCATTCTGCTAGGCATCTCTTCAGTAGATATGGTTGAGACTGAAGGTGGTGCCTCTTCCATGGGTTTCTTCCCTTTGTCCTTTGTTGTGGCCACCATAGGTGGCATTGTTGATGAAGGACCAGCCAATGAAGATGGACCCGACTGGGGACCTAGGGGACTTGACAGCGGGGATGCCTGTGGAATCAGACCATGTTTGGATGGATTCAACTAAAAATCCACATGCATTGATGGAAGGGTCGATTGTGGCATTAATTGCATCGTATTGCAATACTTGAAAGGCTCCAAGTCTGCTGGAACTACGTGCACCTGCCCTTAAAAAGTGTACTTGAGGCACTGATGAGCTATCGAAGGGACACACTTCATGTCCCTGATCCATGGTCGGCCCAACAAGATGTTATAAGCCATCTCACCCTCCAATATGTGAATTGTCGCTGAGGGCGACGCTGCTAATTTTGTTCTTGTTGATTATTCTCTCGTTCATAATTGTTAGGAGGGACTGCCTGATAGTTAGCCTTTTGGGGCTGTGTTGCTTGTGCAAGCGTAGGTATGTTAATAGCAACCTGGTTAACCGTAGTGGGTTTTGGTTGCGTGGTCCCTGTCTTGGTGTTCTTAGACCAATATTTTTTCTTTGGTTTGGCAATCTCACCATCTTGAATTTTGATCTCTTCAATGATTCTGGATTGTGCCAGGGCTTCTTCTAAAGTGGCATATTGTTGTAGCTACAATAGCACGAAGATCAATCTCAAATAGCTCTTTTAGAACATTTGGGTAAGGTCGAACATAGGAGGGAGGTAGGGCAGCTTTGAAAGCAAAGTCCTCCACCGGTTCCCATAAGCCACCATAGTTTCTTCCTCATACTGCTTGAGGCTGGCTATGTCACTTAGTGATGCCTTCTTCTTGGTGTTGAAGGTGAAGCGTTCGAGGAACGCATCCACTAGCTGATCTAAATTACAAATGTTGTGCTTTGGCAATTGGGTGAACCAATCCGAGGCGGGGCCTGTGAATGTGGTTATGAATGTTCTTAGCAACAAAGCATCATTGTCCTGAATGCTAAAGCATTGGCTCAGGAACCTAGTCACATGCTCTTGGGCATCCTCCTCCCCTCTAAAGAGTGCCAACTGGGGCAGCTTAAAGTGTTCGGGGTAAGGGGGTGTCGGCACTGACGGATGCACAAGGTGACTGTGGAGTTGTCATAAAGTGGGCTTTTGGGGCCCATAAGTCTTGGTCTCCATAGACTCTAAGTGCTCTAATAGCGCTTTATATGCATCGAAAGACTTGATTTCTTCCTCTTTAGTTTGTTCCCATTACGGGTTGCGGGGAACTTGAGGCCTATAGAGGGGTGGCCGAATAGCGCCCCCTCTACCTTGATAGGGCATTTCAGCCCACTCTTCTTCTTGCTCATACTCCTCATAAGCTTCTTGAGGAGTTTTTGGGTGAGGCCTATGAACATGGGTGGGTGCCCATGGAGGGTGCCCATCATGGTTTCTGGGAGTGGCCTCCCACTCAAGTCTAGGAGGTCTCGAAGGCCACACTTGGTATGTTCTATTTTGCACCAAGGGGTTGTGCCTCTCATGCCTCTTTACCCTTTGTGTTC